>OY757019.1:14685273-16025861 GCA_963580285.1 Lucinisca nassula
TAATGAATAGTAAATGAATGGTAAAATAGTAATGAATAGTAAAATGCTATGATCTTTAGAAGTTAATAAATATCATTACATGTATCATTTTTATCATCATCAGCAGCAGCAACACCACCGCCATCATCGGGCATGCACTTCGGTTTTTACCCAGCCCGGATAATTGACACCTTTGGGACCATGAAAATCTGTTTGAGACAGGAGTAGTTCGAGCCACTGATGGTTACTTCCGGGGTTGGGGGGGGGGGGGCATAACGGGGGTAATTTTAATATTTTAGGCGTTCTATGATAACACTTTATGCTGTGTGTACTTATTAGAATCGCCTCATCGAGGCGATTCTAATGAGTACACACAGCATACATTTGCAAGATAAAAGTTGAAAATCTCCTTAATCATCACGCGCTACTTCTTATGCAGAGGAATTACCTATAGGGACTCAAAAACGGGTTCGACTCAGCTACGGTAAACACGTCATCGGTGTTCGAGCCATCGAAGTTCAACTGAACATGTAAGCGAAACAGCTTTGAAAAGACCGAAACGTGTGCGCCCACAAAACCTCAGGTCAGCCTGAAATAGAACTTTTGCCGAACGTTGTATTGACGGCCGCTGAAGGCTGTAGTCTATTTGTTTGTTTGTTTCATTTGAGGTTTAACGCCTCCGTCAACACTAATAAGGTCATTTATTTCACATTGCTTCCAATTTTGTAGACTTTTATCCGACATTGAGATGAGATGACATCTCAATCCCTGCCACCCAATGAAACCAATAGGGTTATATGCATGGATAGGCCGACTCGCACCACTTTACCTGGGCATGCTGAGACCTTCCAAGCGGTTTACCAGTACTCATGTGCGGTCGGTTTCAGCTCTGCGTGTAAGCATCATGCAGCCCAGTCCCAATGAAAACACGCCTATATAATTTTGACTCCCATGAACCCCACTTTTATATAGTTTAACTGGGGTTTACAGGGGTAGCCTTATTTTTCTTATTTCTGCTCTAAAATATAGAGTGTGGGTACTCGTAAGAACCGCCTCCATGAGGCGATTCTAACGAGTAGTTAAACATATGTTTTGAGTATAAATAAAACATGTGTCATACATTAATTAGAAAATGTGCCGCTTTTGAGATATGAATTAATGTTCCATGTCTCACAGATCGTATTCATCGTGCATGTCCAAAAACGTACTCCACTTGTCGCGGTTTATGTAAATGCACAGAAATGTAACAGCATGCCACTGCAATATGGAGATTAAAAGTGCAGAAAGCTCCAATTCCATTAGAAACTGAAAGCAACTCATTAAGAAAGCACGTCTATACAAATAGATTGTAACCTTCATCGCCGAAAAAATGAAAATTTTGAAATGAAAAATTGTGATATTTTTCTTATTTCTGCTCAAATATAGATTGTGGGTACTCGTTAAAACCGCCTCATCGAGGCGGTTCTAACGAGTACCCACAAGCTATATTTTAGACCAGAAATAAGAAAAATAAAGTATACCCCTGTAACCCCCAGTTTTACTATATAAAAGTGGGGTTCTAGGGGGTCAAAATTATATAGGCGTGTTTTCGTGATGTGTGTAACAACTCTTTATGGGTCGATTGTTTTTCGATCGACCCAAAGTTACCAAGGACAAATATCTGTTAATGCTGGATTCGACATGAATATCACTGATTTGGGAAACCAATGCTGTAGTATTAATAGAAAATAAGCGCGCTATTTTTATACGAGGCTGTTACATGTAGGTCAAAGTGTTGTGTAAGAAAATTGTCTAAAGTGGACAGGAATCATGTGTTGGGTTTGGCAAACCGCGGAATTGGACGCCTGTTCATTCTGCTGCTCATGGTCTACATCGTTTGCCTAAATACTGCTATTTAAGGGGTAATCGAGATAGTATAGTCTCAGTTTAGGTCAGTGCTGTCAATACGTCATGGAAAGGAAAACCCAATATCTGTATATTGGGCGTGCTCAGAGAGAGAGAGAGAGAGAGAGAGAGAGAGAGAGAGAGAGAGAGAGAGAGAGAGAGAGAGAGAGAGAGAGAGAGTTTATGTTTTTTCGTCATTTTTTATGTTTGCATGTGTGTAACTATATTTGTATGTCTAGCTGTTCATGCGTACTCGTACATGTGCGTGTGTGCGTCCGTGCGTTTAAGCGATCGGATAGCAACTTATTTCCCGCTTTTGAAAACAAAGTCTCTTTGTTAAAGTTGATGCGGCCAAATACACAAAATTTCCGCTATTAAGACCACCTAAAATTAAGACTACTTCTGCTATAAAAAGCTTATTTAGTAGGTTGAAGTTATTTTTTCTTTGTGTTTTCTGCATACACTGTCCTCTGGTCAGAGACCTCCTTTGGGACTGTTCAAAAGTGGTCTTAAAGACCACTTTAGAATAGTCCCAAAAGTGGTCTTAATATAGGAATTATACTGTATTTAGGGTAAATACGGTAGTTAAACAACATAATGTAAGTAAATAGCATGCACTAAAATCTGGACGTTGGTCATCAAATGGGCCCCGTCAAGCGATTTTGGTACCTATCTCCAATGCGAGCAGCGAAGGTTCAGGCGAGCCTGCGCCTCCGCGCAGTCTCGCCAGAACCTTCGCTGCTCGCTCATACAAGCAGTGAATCAAGAGGAACCTTCAGACAGAAAGCCATATCCCTGGCCCCTCTGAATGGCTGGGCATGAGCAGTTAAAATTTGTCATGACGGAATGCTCGAAGACACACATTCGCTTGGCTGGGCTCAAATATTAATATCCCCAAAGTTCAAACCTATTTCAAAACGTAAGTGTCAGTATTTAATAATTTTACGAACCCGTGCATAACACCTGTACATGTAAATATTGTTAATTTTGACACTTCCCGTTTGGTTTTCGTTTGAAGGACCCCTAGGTAACCGAAAACCGTCAATGTCATTATGTTATCAAGTCCGTGCAATAAGCACTTTTCTAAACACCACTTTATTAGGAGAAAAATTGGGGTTTGAGAGGGTAAATATTATTTTTATTATTTTTGTTTCAGGACGTAGGTTATGGGTACTCGTTAGAACCGCCTAAATGAGGCGGTTCTAACGAATACCCGAAACCTATGTTTGGAGTGTAAGTAGGAATAATATCACAGATTTTCATCCGAAAAATGACCGTTTAAGAGATGTGACAAAAGGCATTATATCATGTTAACAAGTCCGTGTAATAAGTAGCCCTTTAAACCCCTTTTTATATAGAGAAAGCTGGGGTTTGCGGGGGTAAACATTATTTTTTTCTTATTTCTGCTTCAGCACATATAGGTTGTGGGTACTCGTTAGAACCGCCTCAATGAGACGGTTCTAACGAATGTTTAGAGTATAAGTTAGAAAAAAAATCACAGACCTTTGGTGTCTTTTATGGATGGAGTAAGTTAATTGTATCAATTCCTGATCTTTGTTTTACTTCTACTTTTCATCCGAAAAAATGACCATTTTTGAAGTATGAAAGAATGCATTTTATCACGGATGTGCTATCGTAATGTTTTTTTTTTTTTGTTTTTTTTTTTTTTTCGAGAGGAGATGATCAATAGTGACATCTAATGTAAATTTTAGAGAAACACCGCATAATAGTTTAATAAACCGCATCTACAGACCAATAAGATTCGATAACACACCCGTTTACTATAATGGAATCTTTCCATTACGAAAACACGTCTATACAAATACATTGTAACCTTTATCGCCGAAAAAATGAAAATTTTAATATGAAAAATTGTGACAAGTTTCTTATTTCTGCTCAGTTACTCCCTATATAGATTGTAGTCACTCGTTAGAACCGCCTCGACCGCCTCATCGAGGCAGTTCTAACGTATATTTTAGAGTAGAAATAAGAAAAATAAGGTTTACCCATGTAAACTCCCGTTTTACTACATAAAAGCAGAGTTTAAGTGGGTCAATTTATTTAGGTGCGTTTTCGTGATGTGTACACGCATCTGTAGAGCTCGAGGGTAATACCAAAATCTATACCTGTCGTTACGAAAACATGCCAATACAAATGCATTGCCACATTTATCGCCGAAAAATGACAATTTTTAGATGAAAAATTGTGATATTTTTCTTATTTATGCTCAAAATGTAGATTGTGGGTACTCGTTAGAACCGCCTCATCGAGGCGGTTCTTACGAGTACCCACAATCTATATTTTAGAGCAGAAATAAGAAAAATAAGGTTTACCCCTGCAAACCCCAGTTTTACTGTATAAAAGTGAGGTTTAAGGGGGTCAAATTTATATAGGCGTGTTTTCGCGATGGCTGTCGGCCGAGCCGATACTGCGTAAAGCTGTTGTCCACCGAGAAATCCGGTTTACGACCGAGCAGTACGGATGTCGACAGACGAACGAGTTCGTTAAATGTACTGTGTGTTATTTTAGTGTGTGTTTCTACATTTTTTGTGGGTTCAAACCGTTCAGGAAATAGTTTGCCATTGTTATTATTAGTCTGGTTAATAGCCTGTTTTATCTCTGAGCGAATTAAACTGTTAAACGGGAAAATATATAAAGTAAGTATTTCCGGGGAAATGCGTGGTCCTTATTCAGTGTCCTGGCAAATCGAGGGCAATACAATGCAAATACTTCATAAGTATACATGCGCTTATATGCCACATGTGGTACTTTTTATATTTTCGCCGGATACTGCTGTCGATGAACTGAAAGTTAGCAGGGTACAGTTGTCGATGTTACTGGATATGGTATACTGGATATGGATGTCGATGGTTCAACGATCATAACAGACAGATTTACTGGAAATTAACCAGTTAAACAATAAAATAATCTATTACATTCTTCGTCAGTCATTGCGCTCTAAGTAAAGGGTTACAGCTTGTTTAGACGTTTGTGTCGCTTGCATATCATTTTTTTCGCACACGCATTTACTCATGTGTAATAAAAGCAAGTTCTTAGGTTTGTGAACTCTTGCAGACAGCGATGGGGACCGTTTAGGTCGACAGCTTCGACTAATAGCATCAGAATCGGAATCCGAATTGTTACTGGTGACATATCAAATGGGGCATGATGTGAGAAGTTAGTCCATACCTCTCACCAAAGAGGTAAACTTAGCTACACTATCCGCAGCACCTTCAGCTGAGGAAATGAACAAATCGGGACTCTACCCAGCAGACACATCACGTAATTGTAACGTCACATCGACGTCGGTACAATGTCATGACGTTTATGCAACGTCAAATCTACGTCGGTGCAACGTTGTTTTGACGTTGTCCCTGCGACATGTGCCTGCTGGGAAATTATCCGAGGGAACAGGATTCTTTGTAAATGTCGGTTTTAGCAGGCGTCTGAAATGCCAAATAGTGATGATTTCTATAGCGCCTAGCTGGAGGGTTGGAACGCTGGCAGCACCCTTTAGACCTTTGTACGCTAAAATAAGCCTATTGTCTCTTGTCCTTTTCTTGAGAGACTCCTATCTTAACTTTTCAAGTCATACTCCAAGTTTCAAGCCATAATTGCTAGTTATAAATCGAGCGGCTCTATTCTGAAATTTTTCAATTTCTTCTTGAAGGGCCACTCTCAGGGGGTCTCACTACAACTGCCATATTCCAAGATTCGGCGAACAAGTACTTTATATGCTGTTTCTTTTACATTCTGAGGACACTGATAAAGATTTCGCATCACGAAAAAAAGCCTGTATAATTTTTTAATCTCCTCAAACCCCACTTATATATAGTAAAGCTGGGGTAAACTGGGGTAAACAATATTTTTTCTTATTTCTGCTCGAGAAATATAGGTTGTGGGTTTTGTTTGTTTGAATTGGGGTTCAACGGCCCAGTCAACACTATTTAGGTCATTTTTGAGCCGGTCAGTTTACTTATCCACACTTTTCCTTAGCAGGCTTATACATAAGCGGTTAACCAGTACAGTGCACATTCTTTCGTCAGAAACTGACAACTGCCCTTCTTAAATGAGCGAAAGAGAGAGAATGACCATAGAAAAGATTTCATGATCAATCGCCACGAAAGTATGTTGCCGACCTCGGCAAGTATCGAACCCGCGTCCTCCTGATCACCGGTCGGACGCGCATCCGACTGAGCTACCGAGGCCGGCCATAGGATGTGGGTACGCGTTAGAACTGCCTCGTCAATGCGATTCTAATGAGTTCGCACAATCTATGTTTTTGAGCAGACATATGAAAAATATCAGAACTTTTTTATCTGAAAATTGTCAATTTTTGGTGGAAACATTTTCAATATATTTCAATAGGTATGTTTGCTTAATGGCCTCAGGAAACCAAGCGTTGTATTAGCCTTAGTATACATGTATACATGTTGCTATTAATATGTATTTCTTCTCACTCAAGTCATGTGTGATTGTCACAACAAGGTATTTACATGTACTCGAGGGCCATAGCATCTTAGGTGTTTTTTTTTTTTTTTGTTTTTTTTTTTATTTATTTGAGGTTTAACCACCCCGTCATCACTGTAAAAGTCATTTGGAATTTTGGAGACGTTGCTTCCAGTTTTGTGGGACTTTCACCCGACATTGAGATGAAATGACATCTCAAGCCCTGCCACCCAATGAAACCAATAGGTATTATAAGCATGGACGAGACGACTCGCTCCGCTTGCCTGGGGAGGATTAAAACCTCTAAGCTGTTTACCAGTACTAGTGTGTGGGTCGGTTTCAGCTCTGCGTGGGAGCATCATGCAGCCCATCTATTTTTTCAAGCCCCAGCTTCTTAGGTGTAAGAAGCCTCAATTTTATTGGTTTCCTTCCTAGTTATCTGCATTATATTGCATTTAACGGGCTGATATCACAAATCCCATTTTTCCAAACAACTTAATCTATCCGTTACGAAAACACGCCTATACCAATACATTGTTACCTTTATCGCCGAAAAAATGAAAATTTTAAGATGAAAAATTGTGATTTTTTTTCTTATTTCTGCTCTAAAATATAGATTGTGGGTGCTCGTTAGAACCGCCTCATCGCTAAAGAGCACCCACAATCTATATTTTAGAGCAGAAATAAGAAATATAAGGTTTACCCCTGTAAACAACAGTTTCACTATATAAAAGTGGGGTTCGACGGGTTCAAAATTATATAGGCGTGTTTTCCTGATGCTATATCCTCCAGAAGTTTCTGTGAGTCATCTGCATCTATTCTTTCCTTATAGCAAACACAATCTTATGCAAACAGTCTTATTTCTGAGTCAACGCCTATAGGAATATACAGGGAGAACAACACTGGACCAAGAACAGTCCCTTGTTGAACACTAGACAAAACTGGAGCCCACTCCGAGGTTTCACCATAAACAAACACTCGCTATCTTCTTTAACAAAGAAAGGAATCTGTCCGCTTGAGAGTCTTCCCCCACCCCAACACGCAATGCCATAACCAAATAATTTGGGTTTGAGTAGGTCATGAGCGATTCTCGAAGTCTAGAAATGTATCCACTTGCCACCTTCGTCCAAACTTTCTACTCAGTCTTTACAGGTATGCATTTTCCTAAAGCTTTAGATGGTTTTAAGTCTTTATCTTATTTGCTCTTTTTCCTTCTTCTGCGGCCCCCGCCCATCGGGGCTTGAAGAAATAGATGAGCATCATGATGCTTCCACGCAGAGCTGAAACCGACCCGCACACGAGTACTGGTAAACCTCTTAGAGGATATAAGCCTGCCCAGGCAAAGCGGTGCGAGTCGGCCTGTCCATGCTTATATCCCCTGTCGGTTTCATTGGGCGGCAGGGCTTGAGATGTCATTTCATCTCAATGTCGGGTAGAAGTCCTACAAAATTGGAAGCAACGTCTCCAAAATGACATTTACAGTGTTGACGGGGACGTTAAACCTCAAATCAAACAGATTTTATTGCTTCTGCAAATCTTTCTTGTTTATCTCTGGACCTATTATATTTGCAGTTATCCTCTGCGAAATCAGTTTTACATTTGAGCTTTGACGCAGGCAAATAATAGTCATTGCATATGCGACAAACAGTCATCACGTCACATGTAGCCGCCAGAGACAGCCATTGCAATTTGCACAAAGGGCCATATCTGTTAAGCAACCCTTCCGATTGTCATGACATTTAATGCGAAATGTTCCTCTCTCCACAGGCGCTTGAAATTCTGCGCCGACCCCCACACACCACCCCCCCCCCCCTCCCCCCGAAATGCTAAACATCAAGGTTAATAATGACGAAGTCTATGCGTAGTTTTGCAATGGCTAATCTGACCGTTCGACCTGTTTAAGCATCGCCTCATCGAGGCAATTCTAACAAGTACATGTGCCCATAACAGAGCTTTTAATGATTAAATAAGAAAACTAGCCTTTCATCACAATTGCCTTCTCGACCCCGCCTCCCTCCCACAAACACACACACGCACGCACGCACGCACGCACGCACACACACACACACACACACACACACACACACACACACAGAAATGCATATCCGTGTCAGGTAACGAGTAGCCAGATAGAGGGCAGTGTTCGTTTGTTTTTGTTTTATTTGAGGTTTAACGTCCCCGCCAACACTGTAAATGTCATTTTGGAGATGTCGCTTCCAATTTTGTGGGACTTTCACCCGACATTGAGATGAAATGACATCTCAAGCCCTGTCGCTCAATGAAACCAATATAGTTTATAAGCATGGACGGGCCGACTCGCACCGCTTTGCCTGGGCAGGCTTAGATCCTCTAAGTGGTTTACCAGTACTCGTGTGTGGGTCGGTTTCAGCTCTGCGTGGAAGCATCATGCAGCCCATCTACTTCTTCAAGCCCCGATGGGCGGGGGCCATGAGAGGCAGTGTTTCTTTCCTGTCTCCAGTATTAGGATAATACACCTCTGTGAGATAGTACATTATATTATCTTATATGACACGAGAACATACACCAGTGTCCGACAATCAGTTTAAGATAATGTTTTCTTTCATAGCTCAAACATTAGGATAACACACCCGTGAGAGAGTGCATTATGGCATATCTCCAAAACTGTTCCGTTCTTTTGATAAAATTTGTGATGTAATTCCTATATATACTCCAAACATAGGTTGTTGGTGCTCGTTGAGGCGGTTCTACCGAGTAACCACAACCAATGCTTTGAGCAAAAATAAGGTATATCATGGATACCCCTTAAACCACAGTTTTCTCGATATAAAGTGAGGTTTACTGGATGTCCATTACATGAACTTGTTAACACTGGGGTTATCTTTGCTCCAAATACATATTATGGTTTCTCGTTAAAACCTGGCAACAGCTTTGAATATAAGATATTATCTGAAAGTTGCCATATTGCTTTATTTCTTGTCTGACACAGTTAGAGCGAACGATCTTGTTCTTAGAAATGAAATCGTTTTGACAGATAATATAATGTTATTAATCAAATAATTTCGTATAGGCCCAGTTACAGGTCCGAGGTCTGCTGTATTGGCACGAGGCCGAAGGCCGAGGCCAATACAGCTTACCATGGACCTGTAACTGGGCCAATACGAAATTACTTGATTTATGACAATTTTATTAACTGACGCAATTAAAAACGTGTTTTATGATTTTTGAATATTGGTTGACCTTGTGTAATATAGGATAATCAATTGATAAATACTGTTACTACTCTCATGCGAACAGAACGCGTTGTGTACTGTATTAAATCAATGTGAGCAATGAATACCATGATTCCAACATAGAAGTGAGGGCAATGATCAGGAGTCGACACAATTAACCCATAGATCCCATCGTGACACCAAAGGGAAAGAAACACAAACATGAAATAGTAGTCCGGGATTTGAGACCAGATTTCGAAAAATTTAATGGACCCAAAATTCTCACGCTTTATTTGTGCCGTTTCATTGAGATAGGAGTCTAACATATATGACATGTGATTATTTAGCAAATCTGGTGGGGAAAATGGGTTGAAAATTCTATGAGTTTACACCCACCCCCATGCGGATGGTATAGTTGGATTGGGTTTAGTTATGTGTAGCTTGCGCTTACATATGAATGTTGATTTATTGCATCAGCCAAAATATTTGTCAATACTCGAAGACACCAAAATTCATGATATGACGTAACTACATCCGGTGTTACCATAAATTTTGACCATTGAAATTTGACCCCCAAATTTTGGTAAATTTTACACTATTTTCGCGCTAAATAATTTTTAGTACTTTTTGAAGCAATTTCTTTTTCGTCAGGTATGAAGGACGTTTATTTTTGCACGTGCATGTGAAACTTGATGACTCTGTTTCAATCCGGGCATGAACGAGGGACTCCGATACCTATGGACCATTTTACCACTTTTTCCTATTGTGTCATAGATCGTGATAAAAATTTATATTAAAACATACATAAACTAAATTATTTTACTGGCTGGTCATAGATGTATCATAACAGGGACCGATAGATATATTTTTGAAAAGTTACTGATGGCCATTTCCTTCCGGTTTATATTTAGTGAGGGGAATATACATCACCAAGCATATTTGTCAGCGGGTGAACTGGCAAGTGATTCTCTAATCTGGTGACTTGAAACAATCAACATTTAATGAATACATTGTATATGTCAAGAATCATTATCCAAAGTTTCCGGTTTGTGCTGAAGACTCCCCAAGTAACATCGACACTATTATATTTTAAACACGTAAATGTTACAGGCCACTTGAAATCTTACTGGGTACCTTATTTTCTGTTAAGTCGCACGACTAAAAATAAATTGTACCCGAGGTTTAATGTAACGTAAAGACATCCCTAAAACATTCTTCTATCTTCCATCTTCCCAGAGTTGTGATGTAACCTGTAAACGTGCATCTTAAGATGTCACCTGCACTTACTTTCTACCATTTTGTTGGGCAACCTGCCTACGATAGCCTTGTCTCTCTATTCACCATTAGCTCTTAATCATCCTGTGTCTCTTGTCACACATTGGTTAATCTGTTCTTCATCTCCTTTATTACTACTTCCTTTTTCTGACATTTGTCCCGTATATTGATTGTTTTGGGTTTAAAGGCGCGTCACCCCTTGTTGGTCATTTTTGTCCTCTCCCCAAAGAAAGGGAGAAAAGCGACAGAAGAGATAGTTGAGCAGATGAAAGTAAGGGGCAGAGGAGAAATTGGAAAATGGAAAAGCAGAAACAGAAGAAATAAAAGTTTTCCCCCTCTACCCTTACCTGCTGGAAGAACAGCAGGTCTTGTCCAGCTGTAAGCCACTATCAGATGGACGCCCTATTGACGCAAAATACACGTCACCTTTGCCTCACCCAACCACCCCAATTGTCCATACAGATTGACCAAAAAGGCCTTCTATGTCAAGCCATCAGGAGTTATCACGTTTGAAAAACATAGTGTATGCAATGATCAGGACTCTATACAAAATATCTCGCACTTCCCATTCAAACACCAAAATGAAAACGTCATGAATGGAAAGCCAGAACGACAGTTATCTCCCCACATGACCGAAAGGCTATCCAAAATAAAAAAGGCATTAGCAATACATACATCTTAAGGACTAACTATGAAAATAATAAAACACAAAAAAGGATCGACGACGGGGTCAGTAAGAACTTTTAAGGGGACCGAGGTGGTGTTGGACACTTTTATAGGTTTTAGGTGGTCGCACTACACGCCCTTGATTGTCGTGGTTAAAACCGATAAATTGTTCACTCTACATGATGGAGTTCTAGCTCATCAGTGCAACATCTCCGAGAACAGAAAATCAAACGACTAAAGAGATGAAACAACGATGAGGACTCAACAGCATGAAATAGCTAGAATTCTGCAGCAAAGGAAACCAAACAACTAGGCTCCGGTTAACCTTACTAGAGACAGAGCATCAGACACCTACCTTCAGGCGTCCTGGCGGAAATGCGTTCGTACATATGAAAGGAACTAGGCGGGCGGGTTAATTTTCTTGAGGTTGAAACCTTATATGTCAGATATATTGAACAGTGAACAGGGACGATGTTTGGCATAACAAATGTTACGATTCCTACGTAAATCAAGCTTCTTCTCTTCACCTTTGTCAAGAAGGGTGGGAACATCGGGTTCAATCAACACAGACCCTCGACTGAACTTTTCTGCATCTTCATGTAACTTGGTGGCCTCAATTTGCGCATGTTTGCCAAAAGATCGACCAAAACCAGAGTCATTCAATCAGCAAATAAGCTGGAGTATATCAAATCCGCAGCTGGAGAATTAGATGCCGATATTTAAATTTAGTAGAGTATCTTTTTTGCATAAAATTAATGTTAAAAACCAAAACAAAAAACCTCTAAAACATATAAGTAAAATCGTTCCACCAAATACTGTATAATGTTTCTTCTTTGTTCGCAGTAAAATTTCGCACACCTTCAGTCAAAAGGAGGCTTGACTGTTCAGAGGCGTAAACTCATTAAAACACGACTTTCCTTCAATTATGAAATACTGAACAAAAATCTGCCAACCCTTTGAAAAAACAAAACTGAAATAGGACCTCGCTTTTATCTTCACTGAACATTGTCGTCTTTCAGAGGTATTACTGTCATGGTAACTTCATACCAAACTACCACTGGTCACCAATTAATTGTTTATGAAGCTAAGCAACAAAAGATAACCAAACAAGCGCAATCAGTAAAGTAGAAGTAAAACAAAGATCAGGAATTGATACAATTAACTTACTCCATCCATAAAAGACACCAAAGGGAAAGAAATACAAACATTAAGCGACCAGACCATAATGGAAACCTAAACAAAGGAAGGCCATACGGACAGTTACTTTCCCACAAAATGGCCATATGGCCATCCAAAATTAAAAGACACAAGTGATACACACAGTAAGTAACAAACAACAACATAAATAAATCGCCACAGAAGAGCCGCCTTGGAACGGTCAGTGGAAGATTTCCACTGGGGGGCTTAAATCGATTTTACGTGGCCACAATCCTCGCCCTTACTTCCGTCGCGATTTAGACAAATAATTTGTTCAGTCCGCATGAAGGCCTCCTAACTCATCAGTGCAACATCTCCGTGAACACAGAAATCAAAGAACCACAGAGGTGAGACAACGGTGAAATCTGTAAAGCAGAAATCTGTGGCTGCTGTATCATGACAACGCCAATTAGATATGGTTTACGCTTGCCATCAAGTTTATGCGACTTTTATAGATGCCCTGAACACAAAATTGTAAACAAGCGGCCGATGGGAAACTTGGCTCACCGGAGTTCAAGTGGGCATAAATCCACCCCCCCCCCCCCCCCACACACACACCCGTGGTGGCCAGTTATTTTTAACAGACCATAATGGTTTAGTAGAGGCCAATCCCAGGACCATTGATGGCAAATTATTATGAAATCAACCATTGTTTTCTTTTGTTGCCGTCGCATACATTATAATCAGCTTTGACCCATCTTAGGGCTAGAGTCCAAAATGCTGCATACCAAGGTCTTGTATTTCTTGAGATGCAGAATTTAAAATCACTTTTGGCCGTTTATTGGTGTGACGATCACACAGATCCCTCTAACAAACTTGGATTCCTCGACAACACTGATGCAGTAAATGTAATTTGGTATCAATTAGCCAAGTAGTTTCGGAAAAAATAAAAGCCGTTTAATCTTATGGTCCCAGGATCATTAAGCTGATTGCAAATATCAACTATGATGTCATAAGTTGCAACAGAACCAGAAAACCCTGTCTTTTCCATACAAAATCCTAAGTGACCGAATGTGACCTTGACGTAAGAAAGGTCAAGGTCAAAGAAATGTCATCATTTGAACAAAGTCGATAGGGCCCGGGTCCCATATATTGTATACAAAGTTTCAAGGTCATCGGTCGATTGGTTCCTGAGAAGGCGATTTTCAAAGGTTTTTACCATATATGGGCATGGCGGACATTTTTGTCATGTGACCCAGATATTCAGAATATATGTTTGTTCTTCCATCCCATGGCGGCTTCACATATAATTTGGTTCCAATTGGCCTTGTTGTTTCAGAGGAGACGTCGTTTGGAATTGTTTGGATGCTTAAATGAGAAAAGAGGGTAGGAACATTTATCTCCCATTTTTATGTCTTTTTCTCCACTTTTTTGATTTTCTAACTCCATTTTCAAGATGCTGAGTGACCTCAAAATAAATTCGCATCATATTTAAGTGTGAGAAAGTAAGGTGCTTTAAACTCCTTAAATACGGGTGCTACGAATTTCAAATCCCCGACTATAGGTCCCGTCAAGCGATTTTGGTACCTATCGCCTATGCGAGCAGCGAAGGTTCAGGCGAGCCTGCGCATCCGCGCAGTCTCGCCAGAACCTTCGCTGCTCGCTCATACAAGCAGTGAATCAAGAGGAACCTTCAGACAGAAAGCCATATCACTGGCCCCTCTGAATGGCTGGGCATGCGCAGTTAAAATTTGTCACGACGGAATGCTCGCAGACAAAACTTCGCTTGGCGGGGATTAAATAACTAGACCCTTATCACTGCTTATGGGAACATCAATAGCGGAAATAAAAAAAAAGGACAGTTGCCACAAAATTGCTATTTGGCTATCCAAAAACAAAATTATAAGCGATTTATAAACGCACTCAAAGACAAAACCGTAACAAAATTAAACCGCGACAGAAGTACCGCCTTGGAACGGTCAGTGAAACGTAGTTCACGGGGGCGGGGGTGGGGAGGGGGTCTGGGGGTGTTGAGGGGGGGGGGGGCTTTTATCGATTTTACGCGGCCGCGATCCTCGCCCTTACTTCCGTCGTGATTTAACCACTGAAATGCTAGAGCAAAAGAAAACCAACAGTTAGGGTCCGATGGAATCGACAAGAGACAGAGCGTCAGGCACCAACCAACATTACATTACGATGGGAGTTCTAGGTTGGGCGTATGAGCGTTTTACTTCGTAATTGCTTGATCCAAATCATAGATTGTGGTTACTACTAAGAACCGCCTCCATGAGGCGTTTTCAACGAGCAACCGGTAATATATTGGCTTGAAATTCAACAAAAATAACGGTGATAAAAAAAAAAAACACGCGAGTACATTGGATCCAGCATCACACCAACCAACTCATGAACATTCATAGCAAGTGAAAGCCAACAACTCGATCCTATGACTTCCAGGCCTTGAGCGCTACGGGAATAAGTCAGAACAAGTATTAGGTTTCACAAAAAGGTTGAGTCTACACTTAGCGCAGTACTAAAATGACAAAGCTTATGTTGCAATAATATGCTGGTTAAAATGTAAGTGTATAACAGTCACAGATTACAAATACGGATTTCTAAATGTTCTCTCTAATGTGACATAAAAACAAAACTACCGATCTTTCACTTAAAACTACTTGCACTGCATTCCTACATTTACGGTTACTTAGTTTAGTTTATACTAATTTATTTTAGTTCGATTGCGATGAAAGCTTTAAGCTTATTGAATCGCTCTCGAACACTCATTCCGGGTGTTTTCTCGCGCGCGAGAGAGAGGCAGTGGCTTTTAGACCACTGCTACCCATTTACACCTGGGTGGAGTGGGGCACAGTGTCATTACGTGTCTTGCCCAAGGACACACCTCGATACCGGTGGCGGATTCGAACGCACAGCCTCTCGATTATGAGTCGAACGCGCTAACCACTGCGCTATCGAGGCTGACACGGTTACGGTTACTTTCTTTTCGCATTTTAGGTTACATGTAACCATTTTATTTCACATTGTAGGTTAACCTTATGAAAATAAAAAATAATCTTCCGAGTTGTAAGAACTAGATGTGTGAAGAACTAGATGAGGGCGAAGTCAACATAATGTAAACCACGAATTTATGTTTAATTTGCGAGCGCGACAGCAATTATGCATATACAGGTGATGAATTGTCGTGCTCTCTCAATATACTGTTATACGCCCTCGCGGACATTCTAGGCATTCTAGGCATGTGTACACTCCAGATTTGCATGATAAAAGCATACACAGTAACCATGCAATTACGATAGGGGTCTTTTACCTGTACAGGGGATGATACTGCCTGCACAGGGCGCCTCCAGTTAAGGCTCTGATCTGAAGGATGGTGTACTTTGTGGCATTCATCCCAGCAAATGATGCCAATGGAGCTTGTTCGGACAACACAATTTTATTACCGCTGCCGGTGGCCTCTGAACTAACCGCTGAGCTACCACAATTCGTCGGTAATTACCTGGTTTTAATACGCAAGGGTGTGTTGAAGTGTAACCAGCGTTCGGGTCTCCTGGGGTAACAGATGGAAAATATTCCTGTCTATGAAAAGTGAAACCAGACAATAGAAAACCAGTCACAGTGACCTTTTATGAAATAGTTCTGTAGCAAAAGTTATCCTTAAGATAGTCTGACGTAGACAAATATTACCGGTATTACCGCATTGTTTGCGCATAGATTGACCTTTCTTGCGCACCAGACAAGGAAATCCGTGATTTTACCTTGGGATAGAAATTAATGTTCTGACCCTGGTGTTCCGACCCAAAATCGAATAAAATCGGGTGTTTGTTATTTGCACTGGTTGATTACGACCTCGTATGCACCGTCGTTAAGGTTGACGTTACAACACGTTACGTGACGTCACTAAACATTCCTACAGTGTCAACACAATATGTCGGACGTTGGTAACCGAAGTGACTGCAGCATGAAAAATCCGCGTTAATAAATGGAAGGTATGCAAGAAAAAGAATCCAATATGGGTGTGAGGGGTGGATAGAAAAATCCGTCCCTCGGGATCACTGTCCGGCATCACTCGGCAAGCCTCGTGATGCCGGACAGTAACCCTCAGGACGGATTTTTCCATCCACCCCTCACACCCATATAACATTCTTATTGTCTAGTATGACGCATCACTATCCTGCACATGATAGATATTACTACGATATTAGTAAAAGGTAACAAGCTGGCAACGACTATAATTTTATCCGATTTGCAAGAAATCAAACTTGTTTTGTCTCTGAAATTTTACCAACGATGTATGTCTTAAAGTACAAGTTTAAACCGTAAAAAGCATGATTTGCCTTGATTTATCGCATGCTCATACACGTGTACACCCTTGGGAAACACATTTCATCACGAAAACATGCCTATATAAATTTGACCCCTCGAACCCCACTTTTATATAGTAAGACTGGGGTTTACAGGGGTAAACCTTATTTTTCTTATTCTGCTCTAAAATATAGATTGTGGGTACTCGTTAGAACCGCCTCGATGAGGCGGTTCTAACGAGTACCAACAATCTATATTTTAGCAGAAATAAGAAAAATATCACATTTTTTGGCTTAAAATTTGCCTTTTTTCGACGGTTACTGTGTAGAGTTAACACTGTATTTGTATAGGCGTGTTTTCGTAATGTCATGAGAGATACCCAAAATCACCGTATACGATAGTTAGTGCAGAGCGCTACCCGATGACAACATTGGTATTACCGGTGAAGTCGACGATAAGTGACTGTGCGAATCTTGACAAATAACTAGACTAATGCGACCTTTCACATTACCCACATACTCGTCAACTTAGTAGAGGCACAGGTATCTTTTTTCAGCTAGGCTTATTTCCTTTGTTACTGAGATGGCGCTCAACCTTGATCGAACTGGAATTCAACGAAAGTGACTTTTCATCACATAAATGATGACTTCCTTGCCGTCACAGACTCTTTTGAAAGTATCGCCACTTTAGTTGTTTTTTTTTTTCTTGTATAACTTAGAAACTAGTGTTAAATGGTTAAACGTAGCTTAATTAATTATTTCTATTCACTACAACAATACTGTTTAAGGACAGACTACGCATTACGTCAGTGGACACCTTTAGATGATCCCCGCCAAGCGAATTTGTGTCTTCGAGCATTCCGTCATGACAAATTATAACTGCGCATGCCCAGCCATTCAGAGGGGCCAGGGATATGGCTTTCTGTCTGAAGGTTCCTCTAGATTCACTGCTAGTATGAGTGAGCAGCGAAGGTTCTGGCGAGACTGCGCGGATGCGCATGCTCGCCTGAACCTTCGCTGCTCGCATAGGCGATAAGTACCAAAATCGCTTGACGGGGCCCAAATGATATTTTCTCCACTTTTACTTCGTGTATTTTCATAATCTTTGTATCAAATTAAAGGTAAGACATTGAAGTTTTCTATCAAATTAATTTGATGCTCATTTATTACAAAGATATTGTCGGCCTCGGTGGATCAGTCGGATGCGCGTCTGACTGGTGATCAGGAGGATGCGGGTTCGATTCCCGCCGGGGTCGGCAATATTCTTTCGTGGAGATTGATCATGAAATCTTTTCTACGGTCATTCTCTCCCTTCCGCTGCTTCAAGAAGGACAGTTGTCAGTTTCTGGCGAAAGAATGTGCACTGTACTGGTTAACCGCTTACGTATAAGCCTGCCCAGGAAAAGTGTGGATAGGTAAACTGACCGGCTCAAAAATGACCTAAAATAGAGTTGACTGGGCCGTTAAACTCCAAAACAAACAAATTACAAAGGTATTTTTGTTATAATTCAAAAACGTATTTAGCCATCATTTACTTTTATTGATTCATATTGTGAGGCCATTTTTCTCAGAAAACCATCAATAAGACAGGCCCTTTAATATGTATCAGGGATTTCCTTTAATGCTTCTGGTGAGAAAGCTATAACTATTTTAATTTTCTGTACCAAAATTAATTTGGCGCACTGAACAAAATCTTAAGCAGACACCACACAAGATAATAAATATCTGGGACCAGTTATGTAAAGCATTGTTTGCATCACGTGAAAAAGTCCGTGAAATAAAGACCCCCCTAAGCACCACTTTATATAGAGAAAACTGGGGTTTACGGGGGTACACATTATTTTCCTTATTTCTGCTCCAAGACATAGATTGTGGGTACTCGTTAGAACCGCCTCAATGAGGCGGTTCTAACGAGCACCTAAAACCTATATTTGGAGTTTAAATAAGAAAAATATCACACATTTCCATCAGAAAAATTGCATTTTTTTAGGTTTGAAAAATGCACTATATCACATGGATGTCACAGTGTTATCGTAATGTAACGAGCTCGTTACTGGTCATATTGTTAACTGTCCTACCAAGTACAATATCTAAAATTTTGATATTTTTGCTGGAAATATGTGAGCAGCTTTTGCATTGTAAAAGCTGCTCACATTTTTTACCAAAATACTAGCATATTTGCCGTATTAAATGATCAAAGTTTTAACGGTATGCTAACTAACGATGTCGTTTGTTTTGAACAAATGGCCCCTGACATACAGTTTTCAACGCTAGTCTCCTTGGAACCTGAATGCCAAAATTTATATAATTTCACGAATGAATAAAGGGGAGAAATGACTTTTAAAATACCCCCAGAAAATCAAATCTGCACTTTCTAGGAAGCCTGACAATTGGGTTCAACAAATAAAAAAACTGCTTTTTCTCCTAAATGACAGGAGGGACCGCCCAGGCCTCTACAGAGAACCAATAGGAAATTTTTTCTTAATTTGCTTTTTGATGGATTTTAGTAAAACTGAGTTTAACAAAGAGTAAAATATGGGTTCTATGATGACGTCAGATGGTTACTGCGTAACAACGTTATAATAATAATAATAATAATAATAAAAATAATAATAATAATAATAATAATGACTTTATTTCTAGAGAAGGCCCAGTTGGACATATGTCCAATCTTCCTTGGGGTCCTCTTTTGAAACATATCCAAACATACAATATTTACAACATTTACATTCTGAACTGGCCGCCATGTTGGTTCGCCGGTCGCATTTGAAGAGTTTATATGGAGTTTATTTGGAGCTTTTGGGCGTTTTCGTCAAACTTTACTGTCGGAATAGTACGTTATGCTAGAACAACGAGCATCCATGGTTATTTCATTGCATTAACATATGCTGGATCGCTCGGAAGATATTTGAACATTCGGCCTAGCGGCCTCATGTTTAAACAGCTTCCTCGGGGCCCGGCGAATGTTAATGCATGAAAAACCATGGTTGATCCCTGTAATCCTTTGGAAGCAAGGCTGAACAGTATGGCGTATACAAAGTAGAAGTAAAACAATGGCGTATACAAGTCTTTCTGTGCCTGGTAGTTTCGTCCAATTAGGCATCATGAATGGTTCTCAAATAATTAAAAAAAAAAAAAAAACACTTTTTGCAGAGAGAGCTGGTTTTTAGGCGGCATGAATGAGGTAGTTCTGAAGAGTACCCACAAACTATGTTAAGAGTATTAGTCTGTAAAATTTCATCCTTTTTTCATAAGTAAAATTCCGTTTTGGAGAGTATGTCAGATTAGCGTTTTGTCCTAATGGCTAAATCATATTTTATTCAATATTCGTTAGAACCACTACAATCTATTTTTAGTAAAACGGTATCAAGTTGAGTAAAACGGTATGATTGATTTACAATGAAATCGCAAGATTTTCTTGGTAATCTGATATAATCTTTTAAGATGCATATCTGATATAAAAGCATATTAATAAAGACATATGTTCTGCTTTTCAACAGCAGGACAAGTTACTTGATGGATAAGAAACTGCTGGCTGGTTTAGCTGTGAGTTTTATTTCTCTAGCTGCAGGAGTTATTGGACTAGCCATTCCCTACTGGCTATATATAAAGTTTAATGATGGGCCTATAGTTGTCTGGCATGAGGGCTTATGGGAGCTGTGCGGCGAAAGTGTGTGTGATTATTTTGGTGCAGGTAAGTCCAGATTTAATTGAAATTAGTACACCTTCAAAACAGGAGAATTCATTAAAACAAACTTTTGTCTTAAGGGGAAAAAGTGTAAAATATGTTTAATTTCTAACCATTGATAAACAAGTTACAGTTTTTGACACCATATATTTGGAAGTACTAAAATAGGAAACTTATCAAAACTAGTATTTCCGGATAAGCCCTGTTCCCTGTTACATGTAGACTCTGATGTTGCAGTTGGAGTTCATCCCATGACGACAACACAGCCGTGCGATATAGTGCATTTTTTCACATCTCCAAAATGGCTACACGTACTCTTTTGATGAAAATCCGTGCATGATATTTTTTTTTATTTATATTGCAAACAAAGGTTGCGGGTACTCGTAAGAACCGCCTCATTGAGGCTGTTCTCACGAGCACCCACAACCGTTACCTGTGTCTTGGAGCAGAAATTAGAAAAATAATGTATATACATGTACCCCGAAAATCCCACTTTTCTGTATATGAAGTGGGGTTTGTGGGGTGTTCATTTCACAGGTGCGTCACGTGATGCTAAACCCCGAGGGTGGTATTTATTTATTTATATATTTATTATTTATTTATTTTGACAGCATCCAGCTCTCAGAGGGCTGTGCAGGCCATGGAACTCCTTGGTATGATATTGATGGTGCCAGCCCTAGTTTGTATCAGCCTGAAGCTCACGGTGATGAAATATCAAACCAAGTTACCACCGGCAGCAGCTGTTATGATGATCTCCGCAGGTATGGTACTGGGTATTCATTTGTCAAGATACGCAAACGCGCCTATACAAATACATTGCCACCTTTATCGCCGAAAAAATGAAAATTTTATGATGAAAAATTGTTATGTTTTTCTTATTTCTGCTCAAAATCTAGATTTTGGGCACTCGTTAGAACCGCCTCATCGAGGCGGTTCTAACGAGTACCCACAATCTAGATTTTAGAGCAGAAATAAGAAAAATAAGGTATACCCCTGGAAACCCCAGTTTTACTATATAAAAGTGGGGTTCAAGGGGGTCAAAATTATATAGGTGTGTTTTCGTGGTGCGAGGGCTTATTGATATGTTGTGAGCCTCATATTGAAGGATTTGAATTTTTCGGACCTTTTGTATTAATTTTCAACATATCCCCTTCAGTATCTATACACATTTGCTAGCGGCGTTTTAGGACATCAATGCCACTTTTACAGAACTCATTTTCTTGGCTGTTCAGAAAGTCATCCACTGCATACATGACGTCATCATTGGACTGAAAGTGGGTGCCTGAAATAGCCGTTTTTAGTTTTCGAAATGGATGAAAGTCTGATGGAGACGCATGCTCAATCAATTTAAAGCCACAATCGTGAATTACAGCCACAGCAATGACAGACTTGTGATCAGGAGCATTGTCCTGATGGAACAACACACCTTTAGTGAGCTTTCCACAGCGCTTAATATTTTTCCATAACTGCGTCAGAAGTGAAGCATAGTATGTCCCATTGATTTTTCGTCCCTTTTAGCAATAATCTATCAGAAGAATACCATCTGCATCCAAGAAAACCGAGGCCATAAACTTCCAATCTGATGGAACAGCCTTTGCCTTCTTTGGCGGGGATGAGCCAGTGTGCTTCCATTATTTCGATTGTTGTTTGGCCTCTGAGGTAAAATGATGGATCCGTGTTTCATCCATAGTGACAAATGACAAGATCTTCCCCAAAATGGTTAAGATTAGCACGCGATAATGTGCGTCTGGTGTGCTTCTGATCAACTGTCAGAAGTCTTGGTACCAATCGGACCGAAGGCTTGCTCATTGCAAAATAATCTGTCAGAATGGAATGTACCCTTTCCTGTGAAATGCCAACTCTGGCTATATATCTTTCTATGACTCGTACATGTATGTCAGTCATCACAATATCATGGACTTTATTGTCCGTTTCTAGGGCTGCAACATAGACGGACCTTCCAGGACTGGGATCATCCTCAAGGCTCTGTCTACCGCGCTTAAATTCCGCCATCCACCTTTTGACTGTAGCATATGACGGGGCATCTTTCCCTAGTTATGCTACCATATCATTATGGATATCCTCAGGTATCAAACCATTTTTTTGCAAATAATTGGATCAGTACTCTTTCACCGATTTTGTCCATTTTGCAAAAGCTGCTTGCCTCTTACTTTAGAGTGCTACCTCGTCACATGAGACCAGGCCCCGAAGTTATAAAACTTGTTCATGCTCAACTCAGCTGAGTATGGAACTTGTGGTGCTTATAAAAATTAAATTACTAAGAAGTTGAGCGATTTTTCTTTCTCCGATAGCAGAGAATGCTATTTCTCCTGCTCACAAATTTTAAAATGCCAACAATTGTTGGCATTTTAAAATTTGTGAGCAGGACAAATTTCATGCTCAAGTGCGTTGAGCATGAAAAAGTTTTATAACCTCGGGGCCAGTCCTTGGGCACACGGCGCTATAGTAGGACTTAAAAAGAATAGCTCTGCGAACATCCTCAATACGAGGCTCAAAACATATCAATCAGCCCTAGTACATCATTACGATAACACACACATGCGCTTAAGGGGAATTGGAACACCTAGCAGATTTTTCCGCCATTTTTCAAAGGGAGACAACCTTCGGGACTTCCTGTTCGCTTTTCTATAAGCCCTGTCCCGCCGAAAGCAAAGATTTCCTTTAAGAGTTGACCCCTATTGACATGGGAGACAAAAATACTTTTGCAGGAGTTATCTCCCCCTGATGGTGTTCCCATTCCTCTTAAGAGGAACGTATACATATTCAGGGGAGGCTACTGCAGCAGTCAATGTCAATGGGAGTCAACTTTTAAAGGAAACTAAAAATAAGGAAAATAATATATATAGCTCTCGATATAAAGTAGGGTTTACATGGGTGTTCATTATACAAACTTGTTATTCTTACGTGTAACATCGGTGTGGAGCCTCCCCCGGGGCACATGTTCGACGCCAATTTCTACAACGGAAGGTCAGGCGTTTTTTACTCAGGGAACACAGATTTCGCTCACCTCCGATTAACGATCGACTCCTTACTAACTGAAATAGTACAAGTCAGAAAAAACAAATGTAAAACATCGGGCTGTTATTATATATAGTGCATTTCGTGACTGTAGAACTACCATTGTCAGATCAAAATGTATGCTATTATTTCCTCGTCAGGTTAACTAGTCCATATAATGAACACCCCTATAAACTCCACTTTATATAGAAAAAGGGGATTTACGTGGGTATTCATTGTTTTCGTTATATTTTTTGCTCAAAACGTCGGTTGTGGGTACTCGTTAGAACCGTCTCCTTGAAGCGGAAATCGTGGGTACGCGTTAGAACCGCCTCATTGGGGCGGTTTCACCGAACACCAACAATCTATAATTGGACTAGAAATTCAAAACAAAAAATATGAATGCTAGTTCCACAGATAGGAAGCCATTTTGGAACACACATTACGCAAACACGCCTATACAAACACATTGCCACCTTTATCGCCGAAAAAATGAAAATCTTCGCCAAATATTACATCTACCAATGCAAATTCAAGAATACTTTACCTAATATAGAAACATTCAAGATGAAACTTCATAACAGAAAAACCCTTGAGCTACAAATAGCCCTTAAAAATGACAAACTAGAACAATTTAACGACATTTGGAGTAACCTGCAAGATATGTAACAAAGCATGAAAACAGTTTTGACGTACTTTTATTTTCATCTTTTCTTTTAGTTGTTTTCATACTATATTTTTCCGTAACTGCATCAGAAGTGAAGCATAGTGTGTGCCATTGATTTTTCGTCCCTTTTGGAAATAATCTATCAGAAGAATACCATCTGCGTCCAAGAAAACCGAGGCCATAAACTTCCCAGCTGATGGAGCAGTATTTGCCTTCTTTGGCTTGGATGAGCAAGGGTGCTTCCATTGTTTCGATTGTTGTGTGGCCTCTGGGGTAAAATGATGGACCCATGTTTCATCCATAGTGACAAATGGCAGGATCTTCCTCAAGAAGGTTAAGATGAGCACGCGATTATGTGCGCCTAGTGTGCTTCTGATCAACTGTCAGAAGTCTTGGTAACCAACGGGCCAAAAGCTTTCTAATTGAAAAATAATCTGTCAGAATGGAAAATACCCTTTCCTGTGAAATGCCAATTCTGGCTATATATCTTTCTGTGACTTGTCTGTCAGTCATAACAATAGCATGGACTTTATTGGCCATTTCTGGGGCTGCAGCATTGACAGGCTTTCCAGGACTGGGGTCATCCTCAACGCTTAAATCCCACCACCCACCTTTTGACTGTAGCATATGAGAAGGCATCTTTCCATAGTTTTTGCTACCATATCATTATGGATATCCTTAGGTATTAAACCTTTTTTTTTTTTTTTTTTTTCTTTTTTTTTTCAAATATTGGATCACTCGTCTTTCACCGATTTTGTAAATTTTGCAAAAGCTACTTGTCTTGTTTACTTTAGAGTGCTACCTCGTCACATGAGACCAGGCCCCGAGGTTATAAAACTTTTTTTCATGCTCAACTCAGCTGAGCATGAAACTTGTGGTGCTTATAAAAATTAAAATACTAAGAAGTTGAGCGATTTTTCTTTCTCCGATAGCAGAGAATGCTATTTCTCCTGCTCACAAATTTTAAAATGCCAACAATTGTTGGCATTTTAAAATTTGTGAGCAGGACAAATTTCATGCTCAAGTGCGTTGAGCATGAAAAAGTTTTATAACCTCGGGGCCAGTCCTTTGGTACACGGCGCTATAGTAGGACTTATTAGGACCTCTCTGCAAACGTCCTTCAATACATGTACGAGGCTCACAACATATCAATCAGCCCTCGTACATCATGACGATAACACACATACGTTTAATGGGAATGTACATGTATACATATTCAGGGGAGACTACTGCAACAGTCAATGTCAATGGGAGTCATATTTTAAAGGAAAGCTAAAATAAGGAGTGAGTGAGTGAGTTTTAGTTTTACGTCCCACCAACAGCTAAGGTCATACGGAGACGGGACCTCGGTTTAAAGACTCATCCGAAAGTCTGGAGAAGCCCGGGATCGATCCTGCGATCCCTGGTTTACAAGGCGAGTAGCGTAACCACTGCACCACGGAGGCTTCTAAGGAAAATAATATATATAGCTCTCGATATAAAGTAGGGTTTACACGGGTCATCATTATACAAACTTGTTAATCTTACGCATCATGATAACAAGTCCGTGAAACGAGGACCCCCCTAAACCCCAGTTTATATAGAGAAACGTGGGGTTTACGGGGGTATTTATTATTTTTCTTATTTCTGCCCATAGACATAGGTTGTGGGTACTCGTTAGAACCGCCTCAATGAGGCGGTTCTAACGAGCACCTACAACCTATGTTTGAAGTACAAATAAGAAAAATATCACAGATTTTCATCAGAAAAGCAGCCATTTTGGAGATGTAAAAATGCACTATGTCGCACGGATGTGTTAGCGTAATGCGTGTAAAATCGGTGTTGAGCCTCGCCCGGGTCACACGTGGGACGCCAATTTCTACAACGGAAGGTCGTGCGTTTTTTTTTTTGTTTTTTTTTTGTTGTTGTTTTTTCTCAGGGAGCACAGATTTCGCTAACCTCCGATTAACGATCGACTCCTTACTAACAGAAATTATCTTGAAAGTACAGGTCAGAAAAAAAAAAAATCATCGGCTGTTGAAATACACTTTATTGAGAAAACTCCGGTCATATACATGACATCGAGCTGCATTTCAATAGAAGTATCAAAACATGGCAATACATTTTCACAGATTACATAAAAAGCATTTAAATAATCGGATATAACCATGGGAAATATTGTCCTAACTAGAGAAACTTCAGCAGGCACAACGCGTAAATGGGCACTGCTGATGCAACGTCAACTCAACGTTGCAATGTTGGGTTGACTCCGACTCAGTAGTGCCATAGCACCGCGCGCCCGCTGAACTGATAGGACGATAGTTGGTGTTGAGGGATGACGGGGGACGGGGTGTGTATGTGTGTGTGTGTGTGGGGGGGGTATCGTTCTTAATACCAAACAAATATTTTGCTGTCAATGAAAGCACGAACGCAGCGGGTCGCGCGCAAATGGCGCCTTTCGTGACTGTAGAACTACCATTGTCAGATCAAAATGTGTGCTATTATTTCCTCGTCAGTTTAACTAGTCCATATAATGAACACGCCTATACAGAAAAAAGTGGGATATACGTGGGTATTCATTGTTTTCTTAATATTTTTGCTCAAAACCTCGATTTTGGGTACTCGTCAGAACCGCCTCATTCAGGCGAAATTGTGGATACGCGGTTTTAACGAACACCAGCAATCTATAATATGACTAGAAATTCAAAACAAAAAAATTTGAATGCTAGTTCCACAGATAGGAAGCCATTTTGAAACACAGGAGTGATATCGTAATGCTATTGCTGCTTCGCTTCACACAAAGCCTACGAGTGTGCTGGGGCAAAAGCATGGAAACTGAGTCAAAGCTTTGTAAACTTCATTTTGCCCCCTCTGCATTTATAGAGTGGTGCTTTCAATCGTTCATTACATGGACTTATCTGCGCGATGGAAAGCGTCTCCAAAATGACCTAAATAGTGTTGACGGGGACGTTAAACCTCAAACAAACGAACGAACAAACAAACAAACAAACTCTCAGAGACAATTGACCCACCAGTGTTGTCAATGCTGAGAATTTTGTTTTCAGTATCTACTACCACGGGTAATCCGTTACAGATCATGTTTTGACGATATACAGTCGAACTTCGATGACTCGAACCCCTTGGGACCATGAAAAGTTCGAGGCAGCGGCAGGTCGAGCCACAGAGGGTACCTATTAGCGCCATACCAGGGGGGCATAATGGAGATAATTGTGGGATAGCCTTTCAGTGTTCTTATTCTGAGCGTATGTTGTGTGTACTCATCGAGGCGATTCTAATGAGTACACACAGCATACATTTGCGAGACGAAAGACGAATATCCCCCTAAATTATCATTTATCCTATTTGGAGGAATTCCATGCGGACTGAAGAACGGGTATCAATCATCCATGGTAAACGGGTCATCGGGGTTCGAGCCATTGAAGTTCTACTGTTCAGCATGGTAACACGTCTATGTAAAGACGACTAGGCCCGCCCATCGGGGCTTGGAGAAATAGATTGGGCTGTATGATGCTTCAACGCAGAGCTCAGTGAAACCGACGGCACATGAGTACTGGTAGACTGCTTAGGTCTAAGTCTGCCCAGGCAATGTGGTGCGAGTCGGACAGCCAGTGCATATAAACCATATTGGTTTCATTGGGCGGTAGGGATCGAGATGTCATTTCATCTCAATGTCGGGTAGAAGTCCCAAAAAATTGGAAGCAGCGCCTCCAAAATGACCGAAAATAGTGTTGACGGGGACGTTAAACCTCAAATCAAACAAACAAACTTTGTGATGAATAACCCTCCCTCCCCCCATATAAAAACTAAATTCTAAACCCACCTCTTTTTAAAAAAATGTGGATTTACAGGCTATACACTATTTTCCTTATTTCTTTTCCAGCACATAGATTGCGGGTACTCGTTAGAACCGCCTGGGGAGTAGAAAAAGGAAAGTGAACAAGTCCGTGAAATAACCTCCCACCTAAACCCCACTTTATATAGACACAACTGGGGTTACGGGGGGTATACATTATTTTTTTCTTATTTTTGCTCCAAGACATGGGTTGTTGGTACTCATTAGAATGAGGCGGTTCTAACGAGCACCCGCAACCTATGTTTGCTTTATTTATTAATAAATATCACGGATTTTCATCTGAAAAATAGTAATTTTGAAGATATGAAAAATGCACTATGCCGCACGGGTGTGTTATCGTAATGTTTTCGTCAGACAAGAAAAGCGCCAATTGGCATTATGAATGGGTTTTTTCAGGGTTAACCAAAAGGTAAACCGGGACGCGGACGCCTGGCCGGCCGCCCGCCTTGAAAATTCCGTCCAAAAAGTAACAATTTTGGAAACATTAAGGAATGCACTATATTACACGAATGTGTAATACACTGTCATTGTCACCAGTGATCAAGTAAGATTCAGTTTAGAGCAAATCTTGTAGATCCGGATCAGACTGCTTTAAATGTAGCCACCATACGGTGCTATAGCGAACGGCCCCCGCCCATATGGGATTGAATAAATAGATGGACTGCATGATGCTTCCCGGCACGCAGAGCTGAAACCGACCGCACACAAGTACTGGTAAACCGCGTAGAGGATTTAAGCCTGCTCGGTGCGAGTCGGACCATTCATGCTTATAAACCCATTGCTTTCATTGGGCGCCAGGCCTTGAAAAGTCATTTCATCTCAATGTCGTGTAAATGTCCCACAAAATTGGGAGCATTGTCTCAAAATGTTTTATACGGTGTTGACGGGGACGTTAAACCTCATATCAGACAAACAAACGGTGGAAAAGCAAACATGATTATGTGCTGTCGTTTTAAACTAAAACGGAATGATTAAAATGCAGGTCATTCACATTGTCCAGAGGTCGTTTTGAAACACAGTGTAATTATATGATTATAGCTGGGCATGCACAGCTGCGTTTATGGAAGCAGATAATCTGAAGTGTTTGTATAATCTTTTTTGCCAGCACTTTTTATATCATTTTTAAATTACTCTTAACAAAATGAGTCAATATCAAATTGGCTCAAATATACAGTACAAGTCCTATATAAAGACCACTACTGGGACTGTTCAAAAGTGGTCTTGACCACTTTTTAACAGTCCCAAAGGTGGTCTCTGATCAGAGGACACTGTATGCAGAAAACACAAAGAAAGAATAACTGCGACCTACTAAATATGGTTTTTATACCAGACTAAGTCTTAATTTTAGGTGCTCTTAATAGGGGTTTTACTGTATATTTAGTTCACATTTGTAATATGAAATGTGCCAGAAAATCGTTTCCGCACAATATCTTAAGAAGCATATGCTTAATTTTGATTGTTTTTTCTTTTACGGCCCCTTCAAGATTATAGATTATTTCACTCATATAAAGCCGATCAGAGGTGAGGTGGCCGGAGAAAAAACATCTACCCTTCCGTTGCAGTTCTTGGCGTCTGGCGTGGCCCGAGCCAGACTTGAGAGACTTAGTGATTAAAAGTCAGCGCTCTTATACCCTACGGGCCCATACATGTGATTAATTTTGATCATATTTAGTATGTGGATTTATGTTGACAAGATCTGGCTTGGGATTGTTACGCGGCATTTTGTGTCTATTTTCAGCAGATTCATGAACCTTGTATGACGTTTAAAATTCGTTTTCGGTCAATAACTTGAGAACAATTGATAGATTTAAACTTCGCAGAAACTATATTATAGAACAAATTGATGGATTTTAATATGAGAGTTTATGTTGACAAGATATAGCTTGAGATTGTTACACGTTTTTTTTTTTCTTGTCAATTTTCAGCAAAGTTATGGGCCTTGAATGATGTTGAAAATTTGCTTCCGCTCAATATCCTGAGAGAGAAACAATGGATTTTGATCACATTTGGTACATTCGTATGTGAATTTATGCTGGCAAGATATAGCTTGGGACTGTTACCCACTGTTTTACATAAATTTTCAGCAGAGTTATTGCCCATGAATAACGTTAAAAATCGTTTTCGATCAATATCTTGAGGGAGAAATGATGGAATGTGATCAAAGTTGGAATATGAATTAATGTTGGCAAGATATACATGTAGCTTGGGACGGCATTATGAGAACAAGTCCATGAAATGAACACACCCTTAAACCCCCTTTATATAGAGAAAACTGGGATGTACGGGGGTCTACATTATTTTTCTTATTTCTGCTCCAAGACATTGGTTGTGGGTACTCGTTAGAACCGCCTGTAATGTATGCGTGGTCTACCTGTTTATTAAAGACCACCTTTGAACAGTCCCAAAGGTGCGTTCGTGCTTGCACGTGCGTGCGTGCGTGCGTGCGTGCGTGTGTGTGTGTGTGTGTGTGTGTGTGTGTGTGTGTGTGTGTGTGTGTGTGTGTGTGTGTGTGATTCACAGGGTTGCAGATGCATGTCATTTCATCTGTAATGAATGCATGGTCTACCTGTTTATTAAAGACCACCTACGACACGCCTACGGAACGATAGAATGCGTAACCATTGGTTAAGAACGTGAAGCAATTAGAGCGACATCCGGTTAGGCATTAGATCGCCAAAAAAGGTAAAGAAACTTTGCATTTTCTGTGTTTCATAAATTATATAAATTTTACGAGGACGTTATTCAAAAATCGGGGAATTACATTCAGGAGCCCTTTGATATCGGCGTCTTTGGAGTAAATACCAAATCCCGTACTTCACGCATTTTGGCTAAATTTAGTTTCTCCTGCTGAAGGTGACCTGAAACCTTAGAAAACTCGTGGTTTTTCGAGGTGTTTGTTGCCTTTTATTTAATATTGCGCTTAGCTACAAGTTCAGCGTATTAACATGCACACACAATAAACATATTTGGTTATATGTGTTATGGATAGTTTGCTTGTCAATGCAGCACTATCGAGAAATCACCACGGAAAAGGTCGAAAATGGTTGGTTACGCATTAGATCTATAGAAATGATAACAAAACTTGCAACTATAAAGCGGATCTGTTCTCATCTCCACGGCCTCAGAATCACCCGCACCTTGTTCTACGGAACCATTTTTAGCCAACCTGATAAGCAGTGTGCTATTGATTCGATAATGATATAGTATTTTATGGAAACATTTTCAGTCTCAAGAATCATAGTACCGAATGATTTTCACTGACTTTTACGCTGTGTTTGTTTTATCAAAGGTCCGGTAATTGCCTGAAATGAAATTAAACAGGTTTTGGAGTTATAATTTCTGCGAAGAACCCATCATCTGCCAAAATTTGCTGGTTAAGCATTAGATCGTATGGTTGAGCATTAGATAACCAGAGGAGAAAATCACAACAGTTGCTGCCTAAGTAAATGCCAGCAGTTTAATACAATAAAAGGTTGTCTACATATGATTTCTAAATTGTGTTAAAATCATCAGAGAAAGAAAGCTGTGATGAAAAATACTTTTCTGGACAAGACCATTAAATGTCTGGGTATCATGCTTATCTGACCGAATGACACACCGATTCATAAATAAGAGGTCATTACTTGCTTTTGTAGAAAACAAAATGGCCAGCTTAAGCTTTGTAATGGCGATTAAGTCTATATCGTGTTTCTATGGTCAAGCATTAGAGAGCCTGGTTGAGCATAAGACACTCATTGCACGATTATAACCTTGGTGGTTATGAAAGCTGCTTTTAGTATGTATTCCGAAATTGTTTGTATAGGCTTAATGAAATCTAGTCATTGCAATAGTGTTACTAGCATTTTGTTAGTTCCGGATAGCTGTGGAAAAGCTACTTACTCGGAATCTCAATTTGTCATTTTGAGTTAATATGCATAATAGTAAGAAAATGTCACTCAGGAAAGGCCACAATCCAAAAACGCAGCCGTGCTCAAGTCACCTATAGAAAGTGAAACAGAGGCACAAACAAACACAGACGAAACACGAACCAACGGCACATAGCCAAATAAAAAATAAGACACTGAAAAAGAACGACCGCCTAGGGACGGTCAGTAGTAAAACTACTGGGTGGGGTGGTGACTTCAACTCCGGAGTTTATGAAATTTAAACCCTCGCCCTCAGTTCCAGTACAGTATCAAAGTAAATATGAATAAATAATTGATCCAGATGGAGGCTTTCAAGCGCAACAGTGAGTCATGATAAATGTATGCAGTCCATTCTGGTGTCTAGGATATAGCTTAAGATCTGACAGTATCGGTTCCTGTCGACCATTTTGCACTTTGTAATGGCTATTAACCGTATATCGTGCTCTTACGGTTAATCATAACTAATTACAGAGCCCGGATCAGCATAAAACACTTGGTGCTCGAATACAAACTTATATAGAACCTCCATGATCTAACTGGTGATTTTCTTCTGCTCTGACGTCGGACTGTTGTTAAGTCCTCAACCCTGATGCATGATAATAATAAATATTAATCTATACATAAACATTTTACTATGTACTTTATCATGACTCTCTGTTGAGCTAGAAAACCTCCATGTGGATTAATTTGTTTTTGTTATGTTATTTTGTTTGATACTGCACTGGAACTGAGGGCGAGTGTCGAAATTTCATAAATACAAAATAGAAGTTAAGGCAACGGTCACTACGGAGTTGAAGTCCCCAGTACTTTTACTACTGACCGTCCCAAGGTGGTCGTTCTTTTGCAGTGTTTTAACTATTTTTTTTTTGTTTTGCTTTGTGCCGTTGGTTCATGTTTCGTCTGTTTTTGTGTGTGTCTCTGCTTGCGTGATGAAAGCGGCGTGTCACCCTGGAATGTTGAAGTTTTCAAAGGAGTTGATGTTTTGAAGGCAGGAGATGCTTTAAGTCTGTTAGGAAATGGAGAACCTTCCTTTGTATAAAAAAGTTTGGGGTTTTTGTATGTACTTTTCTTTCTTTCGGAGAACTTTATACCCCTTTTTCGTTTGCCTCTGTATAGCCCCATTGGTAGGCAGAATCTGAAACAATCAAAACCATACAAACAAATGAGAAATATACTAATAGCAACTTTCTTAAGCAACAAACTAGTAAGAAAAGATCACTCAGGAAAAGCCACAATCCAAGAACGCAGCCGTCTCAAGTCACTTTAAGAAAGTGACACAGAGACACACACAAAAACAGACGAAACATGAACCAACGGCACAAAGCAAAACAACAAAAAAATAACAGTTAAAACACTGCAAAAGAACGACCACCTTGGGACGGTCAGTAGTAAAAGTACTGGGGACTTCAACTCCGTAGTGACCGTTGCCTTTAACTTCTTTTTTGTATTTATGAAATTTCGACACTCGCACTCGGTTCCAGTGCAGTATCAAACAAAATAACATAACAAAAACAAATTAATCCACATGGAGGTTTTCTAGCTCAACAGAGAGTCATGATAAAGTACATAGTAAAATGTTTATGTATAGATTAATATTTATTATTATCATGCATCAGGGTTGAGGACTTAACAACAGTCCGACGTCAGAGCAGAAGAAAATCACCAGTTAGATCATGGAGGTTCTATATAAGTTTGTATTCGAGCACCAAGTGTTGTATGCTGATCCGGGCTCTGTAATTAGTTATGATTAACCGTAAGAGCACGATATACGGTTAATAGCCATTACAAAGTGCAAAATGGTCGACAGGAACCGATACTGTCAGATCTTAAGCTATATCCTAGACACCAGAATGGACTGCATAAATTTATCATGACTCACTGTTGCGCTTGAAAGCCTCCATCTGGATCAATTATTTATTCATATTTACTTTGATACTGTACTGGAACTGAGGGCGAGGGTTTAAATTTCATAAACTCCGGAGTTGAAGCCACCACCCCACCCAGTAGTTTTACTACTGACCGTCCCTAGGCGGTCGTTCTTTTTCAGTGTCTTATTTTTTATTTGGCTATGTGCCGTTGGTTCGTGTTTCGTCTGTGTTTGTTTGTGCCTCTGTTTCACTTTCTATAGGTGACTTGAGCACGGCTGCGTTTTTGGATTGTGGCCTTTCCTGAGTGACATTTTCTTACTATTATGCATATTAACTCAAAATGACAAATTGAGATTCCGAGTAAGTAGAAGTAAAACAAAGATCAGGAATTGATATAATTAACTTACTACACCCATAAAAGACACCAAAGGGAAAGAAATACAAACATTAAGCGACCAGACCATAATGGAAATCTAAACAAAGGAAGGCCATAAGGACAGTTACTTTCCCACAAAATGGCCATATGGCCATCCAAAACCAAAAGACACAAGTGATACAAACAGTAAGTAACAAACAACAACATAAATAAATCGCCACAGAAGAGCCGCCTTGGAACGGTCAGTGGAAGATTTCCACTGGGGGGCTTAAATCGATTTTACGTGGCCACAATCCTCGCCCTTACTTCCGTCGCGATTTAGACAAATAATTTGTTCAGTCCGCATGAAGGCCTCCTAACTCATCAGTGCAACATCTCCGTGAACACAAAAATCAAAGAACCACAGAGGTGAGACAACGGTGAGGACTCGACAGCAAGAAACCACTGAAATGCTGGAGCAAAAGAAAACCAACAGTTAGACTCCGATGAGCCCGACCAGAGACAGAGCATCAGGCACCAACCAACATTATCTCTCTAATTTTCAATAAGCCTTTACGTTGGAGCCGTCATAGAATCTGAGGCGTGAACCACCGGCGTGCATTTAAAGAGGGAAGCAAAGTTGCCAACCGTGATTGGGTTAACTACCATGCATGCAGTCTGTCGTATAATATCCATGTTGTACCCAATCTTTTTATATCGAAGAATGATTTTACGAAATTGGGTGCTGAAGTCATTGCGGTTATATATTTTTCTGAATTTATATACTAAGTCACCATAAAATTCGGGTTCCGATAGACCTTGTTGCAGAAGAGATTTAAGTCCAATATTGAATTTTGAAATTAAATCAGAATGGGGTCTATAAAATTTTGAAAAGGCTTTGCGTAGTTTATGGTACCGATAACCCTGATTAAGGAGTTTAGCCGTTAATAATTTATTACGAGTGTTGAAGTCAGTTACATGACTACACACTCTAGCAAATCGAATTAATTGCGAAATATAAACGCCATAGGATGGCGCACGAGGAACATCACCATCCAAAAAAGGAAAATTTACATTCTCAAAATCAAAGTCATCGCGTTTATCATAAATTTTGCACGAAACAAATCCATCTACAATAGATAGATGTAAATCCAAAAACGGGGCCTCGGTATCAGAAGAATTTGCTTTATTTAACTGAAGTAGGGGGTAAATCTGACTGACCAAGTAGCTTTTCCACAGCTATCCGGAACTAACAAAATGCTAGTAACACTATTGCAATGACTATATTTCATTAAGCCTATACAAACAATTTCGGAATACATACTAAAAGCAGCTTTCATAACCACCAAGTTTATAATCGTGCAATGAGTGTCTTTTGCTCAACCAGGCTCTCTAATGCTTGACCATAGAAACACGATATAGACTTAATCGCCATTACAAAGCTTAAGCTGGCCATTTTGTTTTCTACAAAAGCAAGTAATGACCTCTCATTTATGAATCGGTGTGTCATTCGGTCAGATAAGCATGATACCCAGACATTTAATGGTCTTGTCCAGAAAAGTATTTTTCATCGCAGCTTTCTTTCTCTGATGATTTTAACACAATTTAGAAATCATATGTAGACAACCTTTTATTGTATTAAACTGCTGGCATTTACTTAGGCAGCAACTGTTGTGATTTTCTCATCTGGTTATCTAATGCTCAACCATACGATCTAATGCTTAACCAGCAAATTTTGGCAGATGATGGGTTCTTCGCAGAAATTATAACTCCAAAACCTGTTTAATTTCATTTCAGGCAATTACCGGACCTTTGATAAAACAAACACAGCGTAAAGGTCAGAGAAAATCATTCGGTACTATGATTCTTGAGACTGAAAATGTTTCCATAAAATACTATATCATTATCGAATCAATAGCACACTGCTTATCAGGTTGGCTAAAAATGGTTCCGTAGAACAAGGTGCGGGTGATTCTGAGGCCGTGGAGATGAAAACAGATCCGCTTTATAGTTGCAAGTTTTGTTATCATTTCTATAGATCTAATGCGTAACCAACCATTTTCGACCTTTTCCGTGGTGATTTCTCGATAGTGCTGCATTGACAAGCAAACTATCCATAACACATATAACCATATATGTTCATTGTGTGTGCATGTTAATACGCTGAACTTGTAGCTAAGCGCAATATTATATAAAAGGCAACAAACACCTCGAAAAACCACGAGTTTTCTAAGGTTTCAGGTCACCTTCAGCAGGAGAAACTAAATTTAGCCAAAATGCGTGAAGTACGGGATTTGGTATTTACTCCAAAGACGCCGATATCAAAGGGCTCCTGAATGTAATTCCCCGATTTTTGAATAACGTCCTCGTAAAATTTATATAATTTATGAAACACAGAAAATGCAAAGTTTCTTTACCTTTTTGGCGATCTAATGCCTAACCGGATGTCGCTCTAATTGCTTCACGTTCTTAACCAATGGTTACGCATTCTATCGTTCCGTAGGCGTGTACGAACAGTCCCAAAGGTGACCTTAAAATAGGAATTTTATAATGTATTTCATTGTGACTGTTCCTCAGCATTTCATCACGAAAACACGCCTATACAATTTTATACACCCACCCCCTTGAACCCTACTTTTATATAGTAAAACTGGGCTTTACAGTGGTTTATATTAATTCCCAAATTCCGCTGAATAACATAGGCTTTAGGTACTCGTTAGAGCCGTCTTGGCGAGGCGATCCTAACGGGTACATACAATCTATGTTTTGAACAGAAATATGAGAAAAATGTCAGATTTTATTTTTATCGGACAAAATTCAGTTTTTGATGGTAAAATATCAATGTACTTTTAATAGGCGTGTTTCCGTAATGTTGCTTTTATTTTGGTCCATGTTAAAATGAATGATGCCCCCCGTCCATCGAGGCTTGGAGAAATAGATTGGACTGCATGGTGTTTCAAGGCAGAGCTAAAACCGACCGAACATTTGAGTACTGTAAATCGCTTAAAAGGTCTAAGCCTGCCCAGACAAAGTGGTGCGAGTCATGAAGTCCCTTAAATCGTAGTAATTTCTTTTGCCGGCATCTCAATGTCGGGTAAAATTTCAACAAAATTGGAAGCAACATCTCTAAAATGACCTTTACAGTGTTGCTTTTGTTTGTTTGATTTGAGGTTTAACGTCCCCGTCAACACTGTAAAGGTCATTTTGGAGACGTTTGTTACGAGCCAGGCGTAGCAGAAAGAACAAGCCTTTTGGAAAATTTTAACAAAATTTATTTACAAGTTAACTTTAACCTGTAGAAGTAAGAAAATTAAATGTACTTAGCTCTGTTATGAAATATCCTGAATGAATCTATTTTCCTTGATCCCACAGAATTCACAGTCCAAAATGAAAAGTAATATCCTTTAACAATCCAACACAGAATTTAGAAATAACTTTTCTTAAATGCCCAAACATCAAACTCCAAAGTCTGACTCAATGAGAAAAATCAAGCTCTTTTATAGACCCTAAGATTTCTCTAAAACATTCCAGAGGGCTGTGGAATAAGATGAGGTAATTTTCTAAAAATAATGCAACCCAGAACTTGCTGGAAGGTTCTGAAGTTCTTTTCCTTGTAAACATGTTGTTTACAAAAATGAAATTAATCTGTGACTCAGTTTTCTAGAATCTTCTATAAGAAGATTAACAAGATATTTATAGCACTATTAGGTCACAGTGGGGTGCAAGTGGGAATCAGAAAAATAAATTCTTATGCATAACACTCCCCCTCTTCGAGGAAAAGAAAGATTTATGTAATAAAGCTTTCTTTTGCTTTAAGAATAATAAAATATTGAGCATACATGTATCTACAATCCACTTTAGTAGGAAAGAAAAACACAACTCCTGACACTGCTCAAGCTCTTGAAAGGGCATCAGGGATAATGTTATCTCTCCCTCTGATATGTCTTATGTCTAAATTATACTCGTGTAGCATAAGACTCCACCTGAGCAACCGCTGATTTTTGTTTTTCATTTTATGTATGAAAGTCAGTGGATTGTGATCACTGAAAACAACAATCGGTGCAGTAGTAGGGGTAAGATAAACTTCGAAATGTTGCAGAGCAAGAATCAGAGACAAGCACTCTTTCTCTATGGTAGAGTAATTTCTCTGATGCTTATTAAACTTTTTGGAAAAGTAGCAAACTGGATGATCCACACCATTTTCATCTTCCTCCAACAAAACACTACCTGCACCTACGTCACTAGCATCTACAGCTAGCTTAAACTCCTTTTCAAAGTTTGGTGCTAAGAGAACTGGTTCACTCTTGAGTATGGCTTTAAGTTTATCAAAAGCATTTTGGCATATTGCATTCCAATGGAATTTTGTTCTTTTGCTGAGCAAATTTGTCAAAGGCTCAGCAATGACAGAGAAATTATTACAGAACTTTCTGTAATAACCAGCCATACCAAGAAATCGCATCAGCTGTCTTTTGCACGTGGGTACGGGAAAATTTGAGATAGCCTCAACTTTAGCATCAATGGGTTTCACATGACCTTGACCTACAACATGACCTAGAAATGTCAAACTTGCATGGCAGAATTCACTTTTAGCAAGATTGATTGTCAATTTGGCATTACTCAGTCTATCAAAGAATGCTCGAATAGTCCCAAGATGTTGATTCCACTGGTCGTAGTATATGATAGCATCATCGATATAAGCACTGCAGCCTTCCAGCCCCGCAATTACCATGTTTATTAAGCGCTGAAATGTTGCCGGAGAGTTTTTCGTTCCAAATGGCATGACTTTATAGTTAAATAATCCGTCTGGTGTTGTGAATGTCAAAACCTCCTTTGCTCTATCTGTGAGTGGAATTTGCCAAAATCCTTTCAGAAAGTCGAATTTCGTTATGTATTTGGCATTCCCGATGTTATCAATGCAGTCATCCATTCTTGGAATAGGAAAGCTATCTGTTTTACTTAAGTAATTAACTTTCCTAAAATCTATACACATACGATATGTCCCATCAGGTTTTGGTACTAGAATACAAGGAGAACTCCATTCACTTTGGCTTGGTTCAATAAAGTCATTGTCTAATAGATACTGAAATTCCTTTTTAAGATATTTTTGGTTCACAGGATTCATCCTGTATGGGTGTTGTTTTACAGGTTTAGACCCATTTATGTCCACATCGTGAAATATTTTGTCTGTCCGTGTTGGAATGTCAGGAAATAATTGTTCATATTCAAAAATCAGCTGTTTCAGTTCATTCCGCTGATTTGGCTCTAGATGTGACAGTTTCTGGTCAAGATTCCGTAGAATGTCAGAATTCTGAAGTTTTGATGATGTGGGATCCGACTTCACTGAATTAATATCCTCACAGTCATTGTCACATGAATTAAGTGGAACAGAGCTAACTAGATTGACTGATGTTAAAGATGTATTGTCCCTATCTATGTATTCCTTAAGCATGTTAATATGACATAGCTGCTTTAGCTTGCGCCTCCCAGGAGTGTTTATTATGTAATTTACGTCACTGATCTTTTTGTCTACAGTGTATGGACCATAATACCTGGCCTGCAACGATTTTCCTGGAATATGCAAAAGAGCTAGTACCTTATCACCTGGTTTAAAATTCCTTATTTTTGTCCCTATGTCATATAGCTGTTTCATTTTCCTTTGGGCTGACTGAAGATTGGTCCGAGCAGCCTCACAAGCTTTTGAAAGTCTAGTTTTGAAATCAGACACATACTGAAGTAAATTCAGGGAGGTGTCATAATTGGAGAGAAATTTCTCTTTGAGAAGTTTCAAAGGACCACGAACAGTATGGCCAAATACTAATTCAAATGGACTGAAGCCAAGAGATTCTTGCACAGATTCTCTAACAGCAAATAAAAGGAGATGGATGCCTTCATCCCAATCCTTCTCTGTGTCAAAGCAATATGATCTTATCATATTTTTCAATGGTTGATGGAATCTTTCAAGGGCGGCTTGACTTTCAGGATGATAGGCTGATAACTTATACTGTACAATGCCAAGTTCATGCATTACTTGTTGAAATATTCCAGACATAAAATTTGAGCCTTGGTCTGACTGAATAGATTTAGGAAGCCCAACAAATGTGAAAAACTTCACTAAGGCCTTGACGATTGTCTTAGTTTTGATATTTCTTAAAGGAATGGCTTCAGGAAAACGTGTGGAAGCACACATAATGGTCAAAAGATATTCACAGCCGGACTTAGTTCTGGGCAAGGGACCCACACAGTCTATAATTATTCGACTGAAAGGTTCATGAAAAGCAGGTATAGGCTGCAAATGAGCCTTAGGTATAGTCTGATTGGGTTTTCCTACCATTTGGCATGTATGGCAGGACCTACAATGCTGAGAAACATCTGATTTTAACCCAGGCCAGTAAAAATGATTAAGAATCTTGTGATAGGTTTTATTTACACCTAAATGTCCTGACATGGGAGTTTCATGTGCCAAGTTTAATATTTGGGAACGGTAAACCCGTGGAACCACTATCTGGTGGTTGACAGTCCACTCGTCTTCTGCTGAGACGTCTGGTGGACGCCATTTTCTCATAAGAATGTCATTTTTGACATAATAACAGACTGGGACCTGAGATACTTCCTGCTCATCTAAGGCCCTTTCAAACAAAGGCGAAATTTCAGGATCCTTGTGCTGCTCTATAGCTAGTTGAGACCCAGACATTATGTCATGGCCTAGATCTAAAGATGAGTTATTCTCATGAAAATCTGTCTGCTTATCAGGCAGGCTTGAAGACAGAGACCTTGTTATCTCGTCATTAAAAGACTGACCCAAAAAGGTATCAGTTAAATCAAAATCCTGTTTCCCATCAGTTTGCTTGGCCTTACGTGCCATCGCCCTTGTGACTGCACAAGATGGATAAAGATCAGGAATTTCCTGCTCAATGGGATCAGGCGGTTGGTCTATGCAAGGATTAGTAGTCAAAAGTGGGTTTACCACAACCTTATCTCCAGCTAAGTCATTGCCTAGCAACAAATGAACACCTTTAAAAGGTAAAGAAGGTCTAATACCAACAGCCACTGAACCGGATACCAAGTCTGATGACAAATAAACGTTATGGAGCGGAACATTAACAAATCCACATTCCACACCCTGAATAAGGACACTTTGGCCCAAAGAAGTCTTCTCAGAAAAAGGCAGAGTATCTGCTAGAATAAGAGATTGAGAAGCTCCGGTATCTCGTAAGATTTTAATAGGGGTAGGATGGGCATAACTGTCACCATTTAGTGACACAAAACCATCTGATAAGAATGGTTCATAACACTCCATAACTGTATCAGTCTCAGATAATTTGGTATCAGAAAGAGTTTCCTCCCTTACACAAGACTGTGGTTTTGGCCTTATAGAAGTCAAGCCTGTAGGCTTAAGTTCCTCTTGTCTTTCTCTTTCCTTCCTTCGCTTTAATTTTAAACACTCAGAGATCAAATGACCTGTATTTTTACAATAATAACTAGGGATGTAACGATAGTCAGAAAATGACTATTGCGATAGTATTGACATTGCAGGAAGAACCATTGCGATACTATTACTATTGCTGACTACTATTGCAATACTATTGCGATACTATTGCCTGAAATAAATTTTCTTGTTTTAAAAGGAAATAAAAACTATTCAAACCTTCACCTGTTTTTCTGTATGTATTATCTGCATAAAAGAAATAAACAAGATAATTTACACAGAGGAACAACTCTTGTAAACTCCTGTTTGCTTTTCTGCCTGCCCCTACAACAGGAAACAGCTCCGCTGGAGCATCTTTTTTCCTTCAAGTGTAAATCCTCCTGGAGACCCATTTTAATAGATGTTGCCAAGTACATGTATCAAATCACAGTGAGAATGTGCCATCAGTTTCTTAATCAGAATAAAATAAATTTGAAGCCCAAATTTTCCCCAACAAATATTTATAAATATAATCCAAAGTGTCTGTCAAGTTTTAAGCACAATAACTTTATTTTTCTCTAAGTGCGGTAATACGGTAAAAAATACTGTAGTTATCACGGCCAATAAGGTCCTTTTTCAAGTTAATTACAGACATGTCATAATAGCTTATCCAATTAGTAATTAAAGATACAATATATAAACTCATTTAGCTTCACGCGCATAATTAACACGAGCTTTAGCCGATATACTCAAAAGATCAAAATTGTCAGCTTAGGTAGAAAAGAGAATAAAGAATAAAGCTCAGTTTATAATTTAATGATCCAGCCACAAGACGAGGACTCATCCATCCAAAACGAGCCAAAACTTTCACACCCGCCCTACAAGCAAGTTCAAGGCAAACATCAAAACTTTCCACCATCCAAATCGCCATAACATCCACCGTCCACAAACCACCGCAACCGTTTTTCTGCAAGCGATCGGTAAATGACGTCATCCGACACCAGCAGCCCCACATAAGTTTAATGTCACTATTTTATTTTCTTTCATGAAAAAAGATGTTTGGAACCGGTAAAAATATTTTCTCGATAGCTAAACGGTTGTGAATAGAGGTGGATAGAAAACTGCGCCCTGCTCCCGACTTAACCCCGTAAACAACTCCCGACTTATCCCCAGAAGCCCCATGTCAATCACCAACAACATACAGACGTGTTCACACAAATTAAAGCGTTCGACTTTCTCGCCAAGCGTCGGCTATTTGGCGCCAAAACATAACCATTCACGAGACAGTAGAATAGTCTGTTTTTATTACGCATACATCTACCCTTAGATATAGCTAATCGTCTTAGGAGCGATATAATCCTTTTCACATTGATTGTGGATTATATATTATGATTGAAGGATAAACGCAAATAAGAGACATAACTTGACCTTATTTCACACCTTGCCATGCGGAACATTATGTAGACATCGATAGCGCCGGTGGCATGTGTTTACAGTGTGATAGTAGAATAGAGTGGTCCGTGACAAATACGGTCGGCGTTTATAACATGATTCGGTTAACTAATACTGTCCGTTTGTTGGACCGGCCAGAGTTCTGTGTTATAATGAGGTTGATGTTGTAATTGTTTTCTAGTGCGGTATTTCCATGTGCATATTTTTAATACACGGTGTCCAAGATTTAAAATTAATTCCTCGGCTTTATAAACATGTCTGGATGCCCAAATTATAAGCATTCTTTGTAGGACGACACGTATTTCATTTCCTTTGATGTCTGGTATTGACAAAATAAGAATCCTCTAAAACATCAACCAGAACAATTTTTGCACCTTTGAAGCGGTAGTGGCATGTGCAGACTTCCCATGCTTCACGTGCTAATGCGGGCGGCACCCTTTGATAAGAAATACCGCTGTGTAAACACGCATTAATTATCGCTTTTCTTATCACTGGCTTACAGATTAGCGTATTGAAAATATGCGTGGTCGTCCGTGTCAATTATTTCACAAGGAATTAACATCAAAGTGTTGACTGTTGAAAGCTGTAAATTTACCGGTTCAATGAAGGAATTTTCAGCGTGCTGACTGTATAACGGCATTTGGGTGTAAAGTGGATATGCATAACAAAGAGGATGCATAAACGCCGTGTACCTGTAGGCTACCGCCAATAACGATTCGGCTGTGATTTTATTGCCTTTATCTCGCGACAAGCAGCCGTTGACCCCCACTGACACGGGAAATTATTGAATTATAATTAGGACAATATACAGTTTGACGCTTGACCGGGTACAAGAATGAAAACAACTTCGGGAATTATTTGAAAAAAACTTGTGATATAGAAAACTATCGAAACTATCGATAGTTCAAAACACTATCGGCGATAGTCATCGATGTTTCACTTTACCATCGATGCAGTACTATCGACCCAGTGCCTATCGCAATGCATCGATAGTCCGATGCATCGTTACACTCCTAATAATAACAAACTACTTGAGATTGAGATAAGGGATTCTGGTCTTTGTTTTCACCAGAAGGTTTGGGAAAATTTGGGCTTCTGTTTTCACCAGAAGGTTTGGAAGGATTCTGGCTTTTATTTTCACCAGAAAGTTTGGGCATAGTACTAGATGTATGGCTATAACTACCAGAAGGATTACTGGGATAGAATCTTGGACCTGTCTGTGGATTATAAGGTTTTCGAGGATAAGGCCTGTTCACAAATGAGACTTTATGAGTCAAAGCATAATCATCTGCCAAACGAGAAGCTTCCTCCAAAGTTTCAACCTGTCTCTCATCGAGAAAAGATTTAATGTCTGAATTTATGCACCGTTTGAACTCTTCAACAAGGACAAGTTGTCTAAGTTTGTCATGATCAGAGCCTACTTTTTTAGAAGAACACCACCTATCAAATAGCTCTTCTTTGGTTCGAGCAAATTCTACATGGGTCTGGGAAATTTCTTTTTTGCAATTCCTAAATTTCTGCCTGTAAGCCTCAGGGACCAACTCATATGCCTTAAGAATAAGCTCCTTGACCAGATCATAGTCTGAGCTTTGCTCGACAGTCAGCTGAGTGTAAATGTCACGAGCCTTTCCGACAACAACGCTTTGCAAAAGTAAGGTCCAATGCTCTTTTGGCCATTTTAAATTTTCTGCAACTTTTTCAAAATGCAAAAAATACTTATCTACCTCTTTTTCCCGAAATGGAGGAACTAATCTGATGTGCTTTGTGGCATCAAAGCAACTACCATAGTCAAAAACAGGGGTATGTTTCACCCTATCTTGACCCTGGAGTTCCATTTCCTTCAATCTTAACTGAAACTGCCTTTCTCTTTCTTTTTCTTCAATACTATATCTCATTTTTTCCTTTTCCAACTCCAGCCGTTCTTCTTTTTCTAACTTTTCTTTCTGAATGCGTTCCTCCATTTCTCTTTGTTTTTCTTCCTGTTCTATTTTTTCTTTTCGAATTCGTTCTTCTATTTCTAATCTTTCCATCTGCATTTGTCTCTGCATTTCTCTTTCTTTTTCCTTCTCTCTTTCTTCCATTTCTCTTTGCTTTTCCTTCTCTCTTTCTTCCATTTCTAATCTGAACTTCTCTAATTCAATTTGCCTTCCTATTTCAATTTGTCTCATTTGTAATTCAGTATGTGAAACCATAATGAGAGACAAAGCAGATGGATCGAAAAGTTCTTCATCAACAAAAAACTGCACCAAAATATTCTTAATTTCATGCTTCTTCATGCTTGTTTTGACAGCAGTGACCCATCATTTTAATGGGAAGCAATTTCTAGCAAATCTGTCCTTTTGGCCAGATTAAACAACTCCTGAGTAGGCTGAGCCAAAAAGCTTCTCAAATCAAACGACATGTTTGCTTTTTGTTTGTTCTATAAAGTATTTATGGAAATACAGATTGAGGTTAATTTGACAAAGTTTTTTTTTTTTTTGAAATGGCAATCCCAACGAGAATTTCACATGAAATGACAAGTACTATTTCACCTGAAATGACAGTTCACATGAAATGACAATCCCCTATATGCCTACAGGGAAATACCAATCCTGTGAAGCAACTGCAAAGTCTATTTGATAAGAAATGACAATTACCTGCGTCACATGAAATGTCGGTTTTAAAATGCTTAAAATGGTTTTATCCCGGACGAGCCCCCAATTTCTGTTACGAGCCAGGCGTAGCAGAAAGAAAAAGCAAACAAGCCTTTTGGAAAATTTTAACAAAATTTATTTACAAGTTAACTTTAACCTGTAGAAGTAAGAAAATTAAATGTACTTAGCTCTGTTATGAAATATCCTGAATGAATCTATTTTCCTTGATCCCACAGATTTCACAGTCCAAAATGAAAAGTAATATCCTTTTACAATCCAACACAGAATTTAGAAATAACTTTTCTTAAATGCCCAAACATCAAACTCCAAAGTCTGACTCAATGGGAACAATCAAGCTCTTTTATAGACCCTAAGATTTTTCTAGAACATTCCAGAGGGCTGTGGAATAAGATGAGGTAATTTTCTAAAAATAATGCAACCCAGCACTTTCTGGAAGGTTCTGAAGTACTTTTCCTTGTAAACATGTTGTTTACAAAAATGAAATTAATCTGTGACTCAGTTTTCTAGAATCTTCTATAAGAAGATTAACAAGATATTTATAGCACTATTAGGTCACAGTGGGGTGCAAGTGGGAATCAGAAAAATAAATTCTTATGCATAACACGTTGCTTCCAATTTTTTAGGGACTTTTACCCGACATTGAGATGAAATGACATCTCAAGCCCTGTCGCCCAATGAAACCAAAAGGGTTAATTAGCATGGGCGGTCCGCCTCGCACCGCGGTTCCTGGACAGGCTTAGATCCTCTAAGTGGTATACCAGTACTAGTGTGCAGGCCGGATTGAGTTCTGCGTGGAAGCATCATGCTGCCCATATATTTCTTCAAGCCCCTATGGGCGGAGGCCGCTTTACAGTGTTAACGGGGACGTTAAACCACGAATCAAACGAACAATTGTCTCTATACAATAACGAACTTGCTAAGAGACTTTTCGAAGCAATTTATGATAATGTTTTCAACAGAGATTTCCTAGAGACTGCAGTCAGAAACCATGGTTACAATGTATATATATATCCGCTGTTAAAATCCTTAGTCTCAGTAGTGGCATTACCGGTCAACTGGCAATAGCATATAAACTACAATGTATTTTGGATATTGTCGAATGGCAATAACCACTCCGTTTTTATTTTCGTCTAAATGAAAGTTCGCAGTTACATGTAGCACATCATTTTAATATTATTGCATCGCTCACCATTTGTCTGACTCATCACGAAAACAAGCCTATATAATTTTGAACCCCTTGATCCCACTTTTGTTATTGTAAAACTGGAGTTTACAGGGGTATACCTTATTATTCTTATTTTTGCTCTAAAATAAAGATTATGTGTACTCGTTAGAACCGCCTCTATATTTTGAGCAGAAATAAGAAAAAAATATCAAATTTTTCATAATTTTTTTTTTCGTTTTTTCGGCGGTAAAATTTAGAACATATTTGTATAGGCGTGTTTTCGTTATGATTTTGATTTTCTACTTACAGGCGTGTTCATGATTCTTGGTCAGATCCTATATGCCACAAAAGTACGTGACGAAAGAGATGCATTCAGATATTACAGCTTTCATGTAGGATTCGGATTATCCGTCACAGGTGCTATTTTGGCCATTGTTTCAGGAGTGCTATTATTTTTGTCACAGAAATTTGCTGCAGGATATGACGAAATTCCTATGGGTGGAACACAGGCAGGGTGACAGTATCAATCGCTACTCATTATTTTATTAAAATAACTCACCCGTGCGACATATTGCATTTTTCACATCTCAAAAATGACTAGTTTTCTGATAAAAATCCTTGATATTTTTCTTACAAATGCTCATAACATAGGTTGTGTGTGCTCATTGAGGCGGTTCTAACGAGTACCCGCAACCTTTGTCTTGGAGCAGAAATAAGAAAAATAATGAATTGGTCAAATCCTATATGCCACAAAAGTACGTGTTGAAAGAGATGAATTTAAATATTACAGTTTTCATTTACGATTCAGATTATCCGTCACAGGTGCTATTTTGGCCATTGTTTCAGGAGTGATGTTATTTTTGTCACAGAAATTTGCTGCAGGATATGACGAAATTCCTATGGGAGGAACACAGGCTGGGTGACAGTATCAGTCGCTGCTCATTAAGATAACTCTCCCGTCCGACATAGTGCATTTTTCACATCTTCAAAATGACTAGTTTTCTGATGAAAATCCTTGATATTTTTCTTATAAATGCTCATAAAATAGGTTGTGTGTGCTTGTTAGAACCGCCTCTTTGAGGCGGTTCTAACGAGTACCCACAACCTATGTCTTTGAACAGAAATAAGAAAAATAATGAATAATGGTCAGAACTATATGCCACAAAAGTAAGTGATGAAAGAGATGGATTTAGATATTACAGTTTTCATGTAGGATTCGGGTTATCCGTCACAAGTGCTATTCTGGCCATTGTTTCAGGAGTGATATTATTTTTGTCACAGAAATGTGCTGCAGGATATGACGAAATTCCTATGGGAGGAACACAACCTGGGTGACAGTGTCATTTTTTACGAACCCGGGAAAGGACATGCATTTTTAATATGTTGTGCGAACAAGATAATATCTTATGCTTCTGATGAAATTGCGCAATTGAACAAGATACTATTTTGTGCAAACAAGATATTAAATTGTGCGAACAAGATTGAAAACAAGATATTAAGCTGGGCGAACAAGATTTTAACGAGCACCAACGACTAATGGTTGAAATATAAAAAAGGAACCTGTAACAAATTGTCGTCAGAAAAATGACTGTTTTGTAGTTAGGAAAGAATGCTCTATGCCACACAGTTGTTATTGTAATGGTGCTGTGAGAGAAATATATATTGTCCGAAATTTTGTATTTTTTTTATTTATTTATTTATTAGAAATTTCATGGTTACATACATACATACAGACATAAGTACATATATATGTACCATTGGATTGGACGTAGGCCAGGCCTATATTTGTCCTTTCCAAGTGGTACTGTTTAGGACTATTTTCTTCTACAAAGTACATTTGAAACCAGAGATTCTCTCCCAGATGCTCTCCCAGCAGGCACATGTTGCTAGGGCGACGTCAGGTTAACGTCGGTGCAACGTCATGACGTTGCCCCGACGCAGACTTGACGTTGCTTAGGCTTCATCATTATGGTTTGTGGTTTGTCATAGTGCGCCTGCTGGGTCTAGGAGTAACTTACATACATGTATAAGTGTTGATATACAATACGATATATATATTTATATACATATTCAAGATACAATATATATCCATTATTATATATAAATGCGATTTATTCCTAGTATAAATTGCGAAGACAGGACGGAGAGAGAGAGAGAGAGAGAGAGAGAGAGAGAGAGAGAGAGAGGGGCGAGAGAGAGAGAGAGAGCCACCAAGAGGATGTTACTTTCTTTAATTTATAAATATAAGGTACATTTTCGTTGAAAGCTATTGAGGTTAGTGTATGTGCGAGAGAATGTCTTTTACATGGAAGCTTTTTTTTTTTTTTTTTTTTTTTTTGGAGGGGGGGGGGGAGGGATATAGTTTACCATTACACCGGTTGCATATTTAACCTTTTTACCTGTTCACCGTATTTCGTACATCGTGGATTTCGTGAGCTGTAGCTGATCTTTTTGTTTTGGTGACTGACCGTTATATATCGAGAAGAACTGTTATAGGATATGTTTTGTAGAGTTTTCTCAGCACTCATAACGGTAAGTAGTAAGTGGTCACATGGTATTGGACGCTCCAAGTAAGTAAGCAGGCGTGAAAGGAAACACTCGAAGGGACGTAACTCTATATCTTATAGGTTTTCAGAGATTGCATAATAGGGGAAGTCCCTTTGTGAACTGTGACAATGATATCCCTTACTTTTTAAGCAGTTATTGGCCCACTTGTTAGCAGAGTAAGATGTAACAAATGATTGGAAGCCCCTCATCCAGACAAACCAGGGAAAAAAATAATAAAAAATAGATAATTATTATTTGTTAATTCATTCGTTAAGCTACAAATTTATTAGCTCCACATTTTTAAGCATAATGGGGATATTGAGAAGGCCTCCGTCTGTCATGTCTGGCCGTAACGCTATCTCCTCCTTAAACCACTAGTCGGCATGTAACCAAATTTGGTAAGTGTCTTACTTCTACGATGAGGGTGTGCGATGTCATATGACATATCTACTTATTTTATTTTTTTGGTCTCACCAAGGGCCTTGGGGAGGGGTCAAAAGGTCAAGTATCAATAGAAGTCAATTTTATAGATTTTGATACCAAATTTTACAGACGTAATGATTAATAAAATATGTATCAGATATTAAACAGGATTTTTTTTTTTTTTTTGCAACCCATGGTCATGCCCAAGGGGTCGGACTTAGGGTCAGGAGGGGTCAAAGTTCAAATTTTTCAGAATATAGTCGTTTGACATATCAATTTGAAGGGGATGATACATAGAATGCAAGACAAGTTAAATTTTGACCCCGGGGCACGACTAGGGCCCTGTGGGAAGGGGTCTGGGTGTCAAAATTTAAGTTCTTCGGAACATAGTCATGTAGTATAACAAATCGAAGGGGATGATTAGTAGGATATAATACAGGTAGTATTTAGACCCTTTGGTCAAATTAGGGCCCTGGGGATGTGTTTTCAGTACCTGGGGGAGGATTCAAAGGGTCAAATTGTAGTGTTTGGATCATAGTGATGTGGCATATCAAATTTAGGGGTATAATTAGTAGAGTAGCATACAAGCAAAATTTTGATTGTGGGGCAGAATTGGGCCGTGTGGGAGTGATTTTGTGGTACATAGCTCTTGTGGAAAAGCACTGTGATTGCAATTTTTTTTTTTTTTTTTTTTTGTTTATTTGAATGTGAAAAGGTTGTTAATGACCATCAAACCTCTGTGTGTCTTTTATGAAGTTTGAAACAATATTTGTGAGTTGGAGATTATATTCTTCAGATAGGGTATTACTGCCTGTAACCAGAAACTCAGCATTTAGTACGGTATTACTGTATAAGATTGGGCAGGCTTGAAGTCTGTTGATCATATCAGTTCTTTGTTGGGTAAATTTTGTACATTCGAAGAAAAAATGCTGTTTATTTTCATGCTTATTTTCATTGCAATTAGTACATAGAGGTGAGTCTTTTAGATGATCTTTGAATAGATCATTGTTAAGTTGACTTTTCTCATTCCTTAGTTGACATATAATAATGTTGTACTTGCGTGTCCCTGTTGAGAACCATTTAGGGGGTTGGGTTGTTTCCTTTTTCAGCAAGTTCTTGAATGAATGTAGTGATGTTGCATTGTTTAGTTCCGGTGATAGATTATTCCAAAGATTAGTAGTTGAGATGAAGAAGCTGTCTTGGTATGATTTGGTTTTGGGTGTTGGGTGTTTTAATTTTTCACTTCGTAAGTTATATTGAGATTGTTGCTCATTGAATCTGTAAAGGATGTTATCTAGGTATGTAGGGGCTTCATTATTTAAAATTTTATAAAACTGTATTAACTTATGTTTTTTTCTTCTTTCAGCAAGTGGACATAGGCCTAACTCATTGTACAGTATGCTATGAGATGTTCCCTTACGTAACCCTGTGATGATTCTGCATGCATCCAGTTGTACATTTTCAAGAAGAGTTTGGTTTTGTTGGCTGATGTTATCCCAGACAATATCGCCATATTCCAAGGTAGGTCTAATAAAAGATGTGTAGAATCGTAGGAGGGATTTTCTATCTAAATCATATTTAAGCATCCTTAGGATATTTAGCCTATATGCAGCTTTAGAGTAAGTTCTTTTAATATGTTCATCCCATGATGCATCAGAGGTAAGGGTTAGACCAAGATGGGTATGGTGTTTTACATCTTTTAGTGTCTGATCATCAAATTTAACGTCACGTGGTTGTGAGTTTCTTTTACGGGTAAATGTCATGGAGGTAGTTTTAGAAGGATTAAGAATAATGCACCGCCCGTATCTCAAATTTCCGAAAGCTCCGCTCGGTTGTCTTCGTAAACATGCGGAATCAGTTGTAGTTTTGCGTAATTTGGATCGGAGACTGCGTATTTTTTCGTAGTTTGTTACGATGGTCTGCGGAAATACGCTCATAGATTAGGGAACTTAGAAATTTCTAAGACATGATGAGGACTTAGTCAATTTTTGGTTCGTAACCTTTCGTAGAATTTGGAGCTGGTAGAAAGATCAACTCCCTGATGAATTTGTTGCTATGGATACAAGATGGTATCAGTTATAACAAGTCTCTTTATTGCTTTTGAACCAAATATTTCAGTTCTTTATAGCATGTGCAAGGAAGCAGTCAGCCAGTATAAGACATTTGAGAATTTAAATTCTGGAATAGACATGTGCTTGTTTTTTGTGTTTTACATTCAAATGGAATATTATAAAAGATAAACATTGATGTAGTGCATGGGAATATCATGACATATTTCATTTCAATGGCTTGAACATAAGGTTGGTAGTCATTTTCACTATTTCAATAGATTATAAGCAACTTGTAAAGTTGAATCACAAAAACTATTGTAAAGGTTCTTAGTTTTTGGACAGAGATATAAAGACCGAGATCAGACTCTGTTTCAGGAGACCCCTGACCAGGGTCTACACTGTTTGCCATTCCAGCTACACTTTATATGCTTTTCTCTTTCACAAAGCAACCTTTTTCACACTTTAGGAGAATGACATGTACCTATTATTCTGGTGTTCAAATTTTACATGTTCTTACAGTTGGTCATAGTTACAGTTGGCGACTCTTGCCTGATGTCTCCAGTTGACCTGTCTAATGATCTGTGTCAGTCAGTGTGTGCTCTGAGGGGGATGTGCTGTGTTTGCCGGGACTTGTCCATCATCCGTTTCGGTTTCAGAACTTTTGGGGTTGAGACACACTGATGAAGATTAAATATCAGAAAGGCCTCTGTGTCACTGAATTTGGTATAGTTAATTGGTCCTCCTCTATCTTTTTTTTTAATTTTTCCTCCACAAACTTTGTCAAAGTATACTGCTAATGCAAAACACACCTGTAAATAACTTTTAAATAGATTTCAGTGTCTTTTGTGAATAAAAGTTCTTGCAAAATGACCCTAATATATTTCATTTCCTTTTTCTTACAAGAAAAAAGAAGCATTCCTGGTGATCATATCAATTAATTTCATTGGTTCTGCAAAATAAAAGGTACAACCTGTATTAAGCAAGCACCAATGGGGTAATCAAAATGTGCTTGCTAAAGACAGATGTTTGATTTACACAGATTGTTTTAAAGCATTTGCCTTTTAGGGAAAGGGATACCTGCTTGCTTAAGACAGATTGCTTGCTTAATACAGGTGACCACTTGGACAAACGTATCTTTATTAAATTAAATTTAAACGATGCAGTATAAGAATTTTGATTTTGGAATACTCAACTACATATGGAAAGTGCATATTGAACGGACTGCATGGATGAACAGTTTGATATGTCTCATTGATCGATCCATTGGTCAATCAATGGATCGATCCATCCATCCATTCATACAGCTAAATTCCGCAGGTTCGTAGACAACTACGAAGCCATGGAAATATCTTGTGACAGGCCATTCGGAGACAACTACACAGTCAACGGAGCTAATTACGAACCAGCGGAGTATTGGAACATTTTCTACGAAGCTTATGCATGCTATGGTTCGTAAGTCTGCGTAGGCATGCGTAAATATTGTGCCAATACTCCACTCGGCTCCGCAAACTACGATCATGCGGAGACAACTACGCAGTCATATGGAGCTAAACCCAAACTAGCGAGTGTGCGGAGCAAAATACGAACAAGCGGAGTATTGGGACGTTTCCTACGAATGATCGTAAGTCTGCGTAAATTTTTTCCGCAATACTCCGCTCCCCAAACTACGATCATGCGTAGAAAAGTTCAAAGTATTTTCTGCTGTTTTTTTGTTTCTTTCTGATTTTTCCATTAAAATTGCTTCGTAGAAAACGTCCCAATACTCCGCTCAATATTTGATCGTAATTGCTCGTATTTGCACGGAAGTCTTCGGAAATTTGAGGTACGGGCAATCCTCGGACCACTTAGCAATTTTATATAGGTCTTCCTGTAGAGCCTGTATGGAGTTAGCATTTTCAATTACCGTAAATAATGATGTATCGTCAGCAAACAGTCGGACATTTGTATCAATATTATTTACAACATCATTGATGTATAGTAGGAAAAGGTAGGGTCCTAGAACAGACCCTTGTGGCACTCCGGCACAGGTTGGTAGCCATGTGGAGGAAAAGCCTTCACTTATTACTCGCTGTTTTCTATCTAAAAGATAGCTTGTAAACCAGTTATAGATGTTACCATTAATACCATAATTTCTAAGTTTATGAAGAAGTCCTTGGTGCCAAACTTTGTCAAATGCTTTACTAATATCACAAAATATGAATTTCAATTCTAATCCTTTGTCTAAGTTTTCAACTATAATTTGGTACAATTCAAGAAGTTGATTTACTGTCGAGTCTCTTGGTCGGAAACCAGACTGATAGTTTGTTAGGATTTTATTTTCTTCTAAGTAATTGAACACATATTTGAATATGATTTTTTCTAGGATTTTGCCAAGGCAGCTAGTAACTGAGATGGGTCTATAATTGGTTGGGTCTTGGTCATCCCCTTTACCTTTGAATATAGCAGAGATGTTACCCATTTTCCATTGGTATGGGACCTGGCCCAATTCTAAAGATCTATTAAAGAGTAAGGTGAGTGGATAGTGAATACAGCTAGATATCAGTTTCAGTAATTTGGGGGAGATATCATCAGGTCCACCAGGTTTCGATGAGTTTAGTAAGTGTAATTGATCTTTTACATCTTGGTTTGTAACATGTATTGCGCTAAGGGAGAATTCAGTGTCTATTGGCTGAGCAGGTATTTGTGGTTCATTTTCTATTTTGGAAATTGACGCAAAGTGTTCATTTAGCGTTTGGGCCTTATCAATAGGATGGATATGCACCTGGTTATTTTTACACAAGGGGGGTTGAGGGTTGTGTTTATTTTTTAGTTTTGTTATGTCGTTAACTAGTCTGTACCAATCTTTAGGGGATAAATTAGGGTCAGCAATTTTTTCTTCTAATTTTTTGTTGTAGTCTGATTTTGCCTCACGGATGATATCAACAATTTCATTTCGCTTATCTTTGTATTTCTGCCAATGACTAGTTTGACGCGTTCGTTTAGCTTTATTATATAGCCTATTGCGTTGTCTCATACATTTTCTAATTTCATTTGTCATCCGGGGTTTATCATTGGGTCTTTTAGTGAATGTGACTTTTGGAATAAATTTTTGGGCAGTTGACAGAATTACTTCTTCAAATTGGTTTGCAATTTCATTCATATTATCTCCATTAAGAATAAATGACCAGTCAGTTTGATTTAGCTTATTTTCAATAGCAGTGATGTTTGCTTCTTCAAATTTCCAAATGTTTTTTTTATAAGTTAGAGATTTATATGTTTTAAAATTAACTTCTGTGGTTATGGTGGAATGATCGCTATTGAAGGGGGGTAGGACTTGAGAGTCGTTAATAATAGACGAGTGGTTTGTCATAATTAGATCGAGGCAAGTGGCAGAAGTAGGGGTAATCCTAGTAGGTTCGTTTATTACATGAGCTAGGTTAAACTTAAGCATTGTTCGAGTCAAGTGGTTACTACTTACTTGGGAGAGAATGTCTTCGTTAAAGTCCCCTAGTACTATCATGTCCATATTTTGCTCAGATGCACTTTCCAGGCTATTTTCAAAGTGATTCCAGAACTCAATAGAACTATTTGGAGGTCTGTAGAATAGCCCAAGAAGAAACTTGCTTTTGAGACTACGGATTTCGAGCCATACACATTCGATTGAGTTGTTTTCAAGATCTGATCTTCTTTTAGAAAATATATTGTGTTTCAAGTAAATCATAAGACCACCACCATTGTTAATATCTCTATCCTTACGAATCGGTGTTTTATATCCATCAATTTCTAACTTAGATGACGGGACAGTATCATTGAGTTTAGTCTCTGAGAAACATAAGATGTCGTTGTCTGACAATTCTGTCCCAATTTGATCAGTTTTATTTCTGATACTGTTAATATTTGAGTGAGCTATTTTGATGGATGTTAATGCATTTGGTTGATTAAGTTGATTAAGGGATTTATTAGTTTTGCTATGGTAGAATTTTCTTACTCCATGTTTTAAGTAGACTTTGTCCCCAGTATAATTGATGGGTTCATGTTGGATCATTTGTTTTTGAAATATACTTCATGAACAGAGCAGGTAGATAAAACAGTATTCTATTGGACTGGTGCTTGGTGGTTCCCTCAGGATAATAGGAGCTTTTAGAGACAAGAGAGAGAGAAAATTTTAAGATAATAGGAGGCATATGGAGATTAGAAAGTGTTTTAGGAGCATAGGGTAAACAGAGATTAAGGAAAACGGATAATGAGATCAGGCTTAGAGAAACACAGACCATGACTTCCAGCATGGCGCAAGTCTTTATGGCTGAGAGTGTATGTAGAGGGAAGAGTGAGATTACAATTATAGATCAGGTATTAGCTAGTGTCAAAGTGACACAGTAGTCTTTTTTAGGCTATTTGTGCTACAGGTACTTAGATTTTGATAAACATCATATAAACGTGTCAGTTAAAACTTTTTTTAACAATAATACCACCAGAAATGAATAGTTTCACATAAAAGAGAAATTTCACTATATTGATGGCGATAATAATAGTTGTATTAATTGTTATACCCCATGACATTGACATGCAGTGGATAGCGTCATGTAGTAAATATTGTATGACCATACATGTAATATTTTGGGGGCAACAAGCAATGCCATGACGATGTCCGTGTCAACCACGCACCCACTGTTGAAAAAATCATCAACTTTAATGGCGATAATATCTGGTTTAAAATGGTCATATAATAAACAGAATCATACACGCATGGTCATCTCATATGAAATTTATGAAACTCGCCAAGGGCTCGTCTCGTAAATCTCACACGAAGTGACCACTCGTGTAAGATCCTCTATGTATTTATGCCAATATAGTGACACAATAGTCATACTAGCCATTGTTGTTACTCAAATGTTTGGAATCATCACATAAACTAACCCTTTTCAACTTTTGACAACTATGCCACTAAAGATTAGCAAGTAAAAATTTAAGACAGAAATCTGATATCTTATATAAGTTCTCACAAAGGGCACAGGCCTCTGACACACGCCAGGGCTGCCTCATTGAGGCAGGGCTACCGAGTATCCAAAGTCCATGATCACAACTTGATTTGATTTTTTTTTTGTTTGTTTGTTTTTTTGCCCGTGTAAACTCTACTTCATCCATATGAAGGTATGGCATAATGTGATCTAGATTGTATAGCCATGTTTTGTTGTTGATGACACTAGTGGTAATATGATAATAATTGTTGTACATGAGCAGTCAACCTGAGTTAGCTGGCACCTCAGGGATAGTCAAAATGCGCTTCCCCTAAGACAGGTGATTGTTTAATGCAATATAATTTTGTGATACTAGCCCTCTTCGGGAACAAAGTGCATGCCTGCCCAAGACAGGATGCTTGCTTAAAAGGGGTGGCCACCGACACAGGTTTGACTGTACATGTATATGCATAGACACAAGCAAAGTTCACAAATTGAAAATTTCCATGTAACTGACAGATCTGATTTTCTATAAACTATGATTTACTCTGTGTCTTGCTATATATTTCAGACATGTTCTACTATGGTGGATATCTGCAATCGATCAGTCAGCAGTAGCATGGTCAGAAGATTATAAATGCCAGATAGCTCGATTTTGGAATTCAGAACATACTTATGTTCACTGAAGAGCTGTCACAGTAGAATGTTAAATGATGGAATGGGAGATAATAACATAGTTTAATACTATGATGGTGATATAGAGAATAAAATGACTGGTGGAGAAACAAATAGAAAAAAATAGAATCATTTTGTGTTTGGAGCACTCATTAAAGGCTCAGATCCGATATCTCTCAACCTTTAACCTGCTGAATATTCAATCAAGCCACACCCACTTCTGACCCCGAACCAATCACATTTCAGATGCGATTTATTTCTACATGTTCATAAACTGGATGTCAGACAGTGTAGATCCCGATCAGATGGCTCCTTCAGAAGCCATCCGATCTGGATCTACGCTGTTTGCAAAGACAGGGCCTGTCGCCCACAGCAGGATAAAGGTTAATAGGACAGCCTGATCCAGATCTATATCATTGTGATTCATAAGACAATATTAGACGGGAACACTAAATTCCTAGGAGAGTCATAAAATTTATGACTTTTTTTCAGTGAAGTACATGAGTTGAATAGTGAACAATTCACACTGGTGGGAGGGTAAACATGATAGTGGCCTGTAGTGCATATTCTTTGGATGCTCTGAATACTACTTGTAAGTAGAGTTTGTGGTCTATTCCATAATAGTGGCAAGTACATGACCAAGAATTCAATGATTACCTAATGGAGCCAAGCTTGATCAGTTTGTACTCTTTAAATCAACCCTCTTGTACCAATTTTGGCATCTTCCATTTAATATAGGACAAGTCCATTTCAATATTTCGTTGAACTGGGCTACATTTTCCTTAAAATGTTTCGAAGAATAAAGCAAAAAAGCTGGACTTTCTCCAAATGGTGTGGACCCAGATCAGACGATGCATTTGCTGACATCAGATCAGGGTCCGCACCATTTGCAAATCACCAATTGAGGGATTTAGGATACAAAAGGGTTATCTGAAAGTGATGCTAAGTAGATACATATACACTTAGTATAGGCTGTGAACTGGACAGCAGACTAGTCAAAATTCATTTGTTTCATAGTCACAATATTCATGATAACAGTCCATGATGTGAGCAATCAACGATACAGACACAGCGCAGACATTCCGAGAAGGATAGCCTGATCTGATTCTGTAGGTTCCCACAAAACAAAAAACAGTGCTTATCATGTGCACAAGGGACTCTAGGCAATTATAACCAAGGCGGGCATGATTAGTCATGTCATCGAATGATCGATTAACCGATCAGTAAATCCCACACACTTGATTATAATAATTGATTTGCTTGTAGTCAAATACTTTATATTAAGTACTTTTCAATAATTTCTAAACTGTACATTCTACTACCATATGAGTTTAATGAAATTACTGGACAAGTGGCAAGGAGAGCAGACCCAGATTAGACACCACTTTCTGTGGCATCACATCCAGGTCTACCCTAGTTGCTCAGGCTTGTCATTACAGATACATTTGGTATAGTATAACATATAGTAAGCCTGACAGAAAAAAATTATATCCAACTCTCTTGTGATAACTAGTTGAATATCGATTACAGCGGCAGAACTGATAATCGATTGTGATTCAGACGCTGATTAGCCGGTTCTAATCAAAACATTCTGAGTCATCATACCATACTACAATGGTCCCAAGCATGGGACAGATAGGTTCAAGCCAAAAAAAGGGGGAGACCCGGATCAGACTGCTTTAAAAAGAAGTCTGATCAGGGCCTACCATCTTGTTTACGCCTTTTGGAATCCTTGCTGGTTTCAGGAGCTAATGGGTTAAACTATTAGGATAACTGCATCCAACAACAATTAGGACTCTGTTCAGTCCAGGAGAGGATACACCACAACCCCCTTTTAACACAGTTTTGGGTATTACACGGCTTTCAGATGGCTCCCGAAATGTATAGATTATATTAAAAATGACCCTGTGTGGTCATCTTCTATACAATCCATACATTCTGTTTGAACACTACACAGCTGATTAACTTATCAGGTTTCAGCTCTGGACCCAACATTAGTGTTATAAGGGGGTTACGGTTTATATCATAGTTAAATAGCTGGATAATAATCAGCCCTGATCAAACTAAATATCAGCCATACATCAGTTTGAAGCACCTAACAAGGTTCAAAATGATCAATTTAGTCATGTATCAGTCAGACTGGTACCATCAATAAACCCAAGATAGTTCATAGCCTTGAGAACAAACCACAGAGGCCCCGATCAGACACTCCACAGCAGGACAGTCTGATCGAGACCTGCAGTGATTATTCCAAGTCGTTATGAGGTCGACCAGCTTAGATTTCTAGAATATATGCAGTTGTGTAATAATTTTAGGGGGTGAAGGGATTTGAAAAATAAATTATATACAGCAATGTTGTTCTTTGTTGATTGTCACTGATCAAGGAGTCTACTGAATCAGATTTTTGAACAATGACTGTGAGGGTGATAGTTGAGGACTAGGCAGCTGTACCGCTGGAGCCATAGGCACGGTCAACTCAGACTGGACTGGGGTAAAGACTGCAGCCTCAGGATCAAGATTGCAGGCTGATGCGCCAGCATTGGTAATGGATTCTGTGTCCATTAAATTGGCAGAAGTAGTCTCAGCGACCCGCCGGGGACCAGTGCCAGCTGCCTTTGGGTCAACATATTTTATTTTATTTTTATTGCAAAAGTTTTTGAAGTCATCCTCACATGTAAGGTGGATATACCTGTCCGTGAATAGTTTCACAACTATACGTCCATCTCTGGAGTAGGTGTCTTTGATAAGATTTGCTCTCTTAAGCACTCTAGTTTTGTATAAGACTGAGTTCCTAGCTTTTGTGAGGTCTTCTCTGACATAGATACGCTCTGAGGGGGATTTATTTTGATTGTCTTCCCTGAGTTGCTTCTTTGGATCTCGAGAGAGGATGGAGGCTTTTGAGCGATAACTGCAAAATTTCACGATTATGTCCCTAGGTCTGCGATAATTACTCTGTCTGTTTGAGGCACGAGTGATTCTGTGTACTCTGTCAATCTCTCTGGGATCAATGCCACTATCAACATACTTGTTGAGGAAGTTGCATGTCAGGTCTTCGCTGCTAGTTTTGTCATTTTCAGGAATACCAGCTATAATTATGTTATTGCGCCTTGAGTATTGTTCGAGATCATCACATTGTGTTTTGGATGACCTCAACTCCTCTGTGAGCTGTTTTACATTACCAGTTAGTTCTTTTATGGTATCATTGAGGCTGTTTGTTACTGCTTTCACAGATTCATTTACCACATTTTCTGTAGGGGTGTCCTTTAACAGCTTCAATACTTGCGACACAATTTTGTCTTGGATTTTAGGTATCTCAAATAAATCTTCGATGAAAACATTAAGTAAGCTTTCATTCTTAATTAGACATGCCAGCAATGAGTCTACAAGTACTTCAGGATCAACTTCAGTAGCTGTCTCATATTCCTCGTCACTTTCCTCCCTTTGTCGCTTTGGTGTTGGGGCATCTCTGCGACTTCTTCTAATGAGTGAAGCAGAGGCTGGGACTGCAGTTCTAGAAGCCGAGGAATTTGTGGGCGTTTTGCCCTTAGCTTTATTTTTGTTGCCCATAATTTCGATTTCTCTAGCTACACCAAGTCAGACAACGCGAAATCTAGTGACTATGAGAGAAAACTCAGAATTTACAAGAGTTCTTCAGTTTCTTTCTATATCAGACATATATTCTTGTGTCCCTGAACTTCTATAACATCGTGAATAAACACCGATCTATGATCAACTTCTCTTCCAAGATATTGAAACAAATTCTGACGAGCGCCAAAAAAAAAAATTCAACCCGCCATTACAGTACCGGAAGTGATTTTGTAATTTACCCGGTATGAATGTGACATCAACAATCTGACCCTGATTTTTCTGACAAAGGGGTGTGATAACTAAACTCCGTTCAGAAAATCTGAATCATCGATTTTTTTCGTTTCTTCCTTTTAATACTCATTTTAGCCCATACATCACTATGGGAAAGTTTTAGGCCTCACCCTCCGCTGATTTCTCCAGCAAGTTGTATGCCTCTGCGACAGTCAGGAAAGGCTGTGATCATTTGGAGAAAATTGCAAAACAAAGAAATGAGAGCACAGTCCATTTGACGATGATTGTCAGGTAAAATAATGAATATTCAAATCCATGTGACGCACTTTATCAATAGATATGCAATTGACACACACCTTATATTCGAATGGCTGGATAGAGGCTCAATAGAAACTGGGAGTCACTAGCGCGATGTGCTGTAAAAATTCGCCAAAAACAATTATACCGATATCAGATGTTGTGTCACAGCTAATGATTTTCCATGGAGTGATCAGGCAAATAAAACATAGACGCCCTTGTAATGTACAAGAGCAGTAACCACTTCTATATATAGTTTAAAGGGTGTTTCGAACCTGTCAGAATGTCTTAGTCTGTGAAAGAAAATATAGATTTTGCAATTTTCTCCAAATAATCACAGCCTTTCCTAGCTGTCGCAGAGGCATACGACTTGCTGGAGAAATCGGCGGAGGATGAGGTCTAAAACTTTCCCATAGTGATGTATGGGCTAAAATGAGTATTAAAAGCGAGAAACGAAAAAATCGATGATTCAGATTTTCTGAACGGAGTTTAGCCTTTTATTATGATTGTGCTGTGCGCTTTTCTTTAATTTTTATTCCATTTATTATAATTATATTTTTTTTCTTTTGTTGGATTGGTTATCAATCGACCTAAGTAAACAGTGGACCAAAAGTTAATTATACAGCAGCAGCTTAACTGCTATTATCCACCGATTATCATTACCCAATGAAGTCAAACCGCGCGCCAACTAGCCTTATTTTTTGTATAGTGTTGAAGCCTTTATTCAGCAACAAAAACTCAACCCTTTGTGAAATGCAAAGTTATAGTATCTGAGGTGTTAGCCTGAGTTTATTTATTGACAGGTTTTTCATCGATATTTGAACTTTAAGCAAACAGTGAAGACCCTGATCAGACGCCGCGTGCATCTGATCAGGGTCTTCGCTGTTTGCAAACGTCCCATTTAGGGAACGCTGGCCATATACATATATCGGTTTATAAACAGCGCAGTAAAAATAAATGACAAACATTCCTTAGAAACCCTATTGGTTTCTATGGGCGACAGGGCTTGAGAAGTCATTTCATCTCAATGTCGGGAAAAAGTCCCACAAAATTGGAAGCAACGTCTCCAAAATGACTTATACAGTGTTGACGGGGACGTTAAACTTCAAACCAAACAAACAAAACAAATGACAAATACTGGGTTGTCGCTTCTGCCAAAGTCCAGGTTCAAGACTTTTTTTTTCAGCCACACCCGGAGACAGTCGTTCCACCAGTGATGTCATAACTTTTTGTTAATAATGAACTGTTTGAAGTAATAGTCTAAATAAAAGTGGAGGTAACGATCAGGAATCGATACAATTAACTCACAACTCCCATCAGAGACACCAAAGGGAAAGAAACACAAACATGAAAAAACAGACCCCAATGGAAACATCAACAGCGGAAAGCCTAAAGGAGAGTTACTTTACCACAAAATGGCCAACAGGCTATCAACAACAGAAAGCCAAAAGGGCAGTTATTTTCCCACAGAATGGCCAATAGGCTATCCAAAATGAAATAATATAAGCGGCACAAACACCCAAAGATAAAGCATAACAAAAACCGCGACAGAAGAACCGCCTTGGAGCGGTCAGCGGAAACGAATTCCACTTGGGGGGGGGGGGGGCTTAATTCGATGTTACGTGGCCACAATCCTCGCCCTTACTTCCGTCGCGATTTAGATAAATAATTTGTTCAGTCCGCATGAAGGCCTCCTAACTCATCAGTGCAACATCAAATCAAACAGCCACAGAGATGAAACAACGGTGAGGACTCGACAGCAAGAAACCACTGAAATCCTAGTTCAGGAACAGATTAGCAGCTTGCACTGAGAAACGATCGACCCACCAGTGCGGACCATCATTACGAATACACGCCTATACAAATACATTGGCAACTTTACCGCCGAAAAAAAACGAAAATTCTAAGATGAAAAATCATGATATTTTTCTTATTTCTCCACGAAATATAGATTGTGGGTACTCGTTAGAACCGCCTCGATGAGGCGGTTCTAATGAGTACCCACAATCTATATTGTAGAGCAGAAATAAGAAAAATAAGGTTTACCCCAGTTTTACTATATAAAAGTGGAGTCCAAGGGGGTCAAAATTATATAGTTATGATTTCGTGATGGTGTAGCTACAAGTTCTTGGTGGTAGCTGAAGTATATTTTTCCTGGTTTCTCCATAAAAAGACCTATATTAATGGCATTCATTTGCATCGAATAGGTGAGGCGATTCAAATGAATACGGACAACTTATTTTGTTATTGAGAAACAACTCGGGTCGGTGCAAATGAATACCTACACAATAAAGCTTTTATGGACTGTTTGAGTTTAACGTCCCACAAATATCTAACGTTATACGGAGACGAGACCTCGGTTTAAAGACTCATCAGAAAGTCTGGAGTACCCGGGATCGATCCTGCGATACCTGGTTTACAAGGCGAGTAGCGTAACCACTACACCATGGAGGCTTATAATAGCTTTTATGGAGAAATAAGGAAAATTAACCTTCCGTTAACATTTACTATTCACAATACAGTAGAACTTCGATGGTTCGAACACCGATGGCTCGTTTACCATGGATGTGCCGAACCCATTCTTGAGCCCCTAGGGAAGTCCTCTACATAAGAAATAGTGGGAGATGATTAAGGAGATTTTAGTCTTTTATCTTGCAAATGTATGTTGTGTGTACTCATTAGAATCGCCTCGATGAGGCGATTCTAATGAGTACACACAACATACATTTTCATTATAGAACACCGAAAAGATGTATAAAAGTATTTCGTTATGCCTCCTGGCAGTAACCCTCAGTGGCTCGAACTACCCCTGTCTCGAACAGATTTACGAGGTCCCAAAGGTGTTCGAGCCATTGAAGTTCAACTGTATCTGATTGTATGTAGCATTGCTTTGATTGTGAATTCTAATGCACTTACAAGAAAAATTCAACATCTGATTGGTCAACGCCATAAATTTCCGACAGTATATTTGGCGATATACTGTAGCTCGGCGAGTGACATGTTATTGTATTCATACGCGGACAGCAACGCTTGTTGTCAATGTAAACAAAATGGCGGAGCTTGATATCGAAAAGCTACTGTTTGGTGACAGTGACGTCAATACTGCGCTCGGCGATTTTGAAGTGAAATTTGAAATAGACCCAGACTCAACTTTTAGCGATGATGACCTGGTCGAGGCGATGGAATCAATTGAGAATACACAGGATCAAGACATCGAGACAGACGCTCAACAGACCGTGGCTGAGGAGACCCCGCCTACGATAAACACAGCTCCGCCTCCGACAGCACATAGAGACAGATTTCCCAGTGTTTCCACAGAGGAAATTGAAGGGATCATTGCAGGTGCCACCAGCTCTGCTACCAATAAAATGACCAGATGGGGAGTGCAGCAGTATAAACGTATGAGCTTTATCACACAAACTAAAAGGTCCCACATAACCCTCAAAAATTAAGTTACACAACAACAACAACTACAAGACACTGATACCACGCACATATATATTAACAGTAAAATTCTTATATTAAGACCACCTTTGGGACTGTTCAAAAATGGTCTTAAAAGACCACTTTTGAACAGCCCCAAAGGTGGTCTCTGACCAGAGGACAATGTGTGCAGAAAACACAATGAAAGAATAACTGAAACCGTTTTCTTATAAGCTTTTGTCAGTTTTGAAAGCAGAATAAGTCTCAAATTTTAGTGGTCTTAATAGCCGAATTTTACTGTATATAAATCATATTGGTTTTATTGGGCGGCAGGGCTTGAGATGTCATTTCATCTCAAGGCATAAAATGGGAAGCGGCGTCTCCCAAATTACCTATTTAGTCTCGACAGGGAAGTTAAACCTCAATTCAAACAAACAAAACATTTAAGCATATGTTTTACAGTCAGTTTCTGTTTCTACGACCATAAAATTAGGGGAAAGCTGTATTAAAAAAGTGCCATTTGGGGCGGTAAATCAACGGTTTTATGGTCGGAAATTCCGTTTTACCGTGACACGTTAGCGGAGCCATAAAACGTAATTTGCGACCGTAAAACTCGATGATTTACCTCCCCGTATCACAATTTTGCAATATAGCTATCCCCATTCTAATGCACGTGTCGGTTGTTTTGTTGAAAACAGTACTATTTTGCATAACGGCTAGCGCTGTGAGCTTAATAAAACCAAATTCCAGCCAATGAAAAGTGATGTTACGCGATGATGTCCGGTTTCAGACAGTATATCACAGAATATACTGTCCCAAATTTTTGACGTTGTCCAATCAGATGTCGTGTTACATATATGCAAGTGCATTGGAATGTTAAATATTGTTTACCCCATTCTAATGCAATTATTCACGTTTTTTTGTTGCAAAATTGCTGTCCTTGGCCAAAAAGACAAGAGCAGTCAGTTGGCTAAAACCACACACCAGCCAATGAAAATTGGCGTTACATAATTACTTCGGATCTCTGACAGTATATAACGGAATATACCATCGCAAATTTTGACCTCATTCAATCAAATGTCATGTTAGATACGCAAAATAATGCATTAGAAGAAGTAAGATTTATGGAAGCAAGATATTTTGTTTGCGCAATGTGTCAATGTTTCTAACCATCATAGCTGCAGATAAAGGCGGAGGAACGAGGAAAAGGAAGGGATAATTTTTTGTTTCACTTTTTTTGACGAGCAATTTATGTTGTGGGTGGTTGTTAGGATCACGTCTGAAAGGCGATTCTAGCAAATACACATGTTTCGACCAGGAGAAAAATGAAAATTAGCCATTAAATGTCCTCGTTACTCGTCTTTATATAGTGAAACATGGAAAAAGAAGCGGCCCTCTTGTTCTAACACCTTTAATTTTTACTGAGAAGATAACAAACAATTCTTAGGCAAATACATAAAATACATCGATTGTGGGTACTCACTAGAAACGCCTCAGCGAGGCAGTTATAACGAGTTCCCACAATGTAAACTGTTGAGCCGAAATCTGAAAAATATCAGATTTAGGGGATAACTGTATTCAAAATTGTGATTTTGGGAGGTAAATCGGAGGTTTTACAGTCGGAAATTTCGTTTTACGGCTAACCGTCAGCGCAGCCGTAAAACGTAATTTGCGGTCTTAAAACCGACGATTTACCTCCCCAAATCACAATTTTGCAATACAGTTATCCCCATTGTAATGCACTATTGCGGTTGTTTTGTTAAAAACTGTGCTATTAGGAATAAAACGGCTAGCGCTGTGAGCTGCGTAAAACCAAATGCCAGCCAATGAAAAGCGACATTACGCGATGACGTCCGGTTTCCGACAGTATATCGCAGAATATACTGTCGCAAAATTTTGACGTTATCCAATCAGACGTCGCGTTACATTTGCAAGTGCAATAGAATTCTCATCTTGTTTCTTGAAATTTTACTGTCTGTTGGTAAAATTGAAAATTTGACTAGGCGTGTTTTGGTAATGGAATGTAGACCACTGCCTATATAACTTTTGAGAAAGAGCACACCAGCTATCAGTTCAATTAAATATATTTTTTTCTGGCTTGCTGGAAAAAAATGTACAACTGTAGTGTGTAGCCATGAAAAGGGCCATGCTAGCATATGTTTGTACAATATTTCTGTGTATTTTTTTAAAAATGACAAAAAAATGACAAAAAAATCACCAAAATAGGGGATAAATGTATAAAAGACAAATGAAGTTTTGGGAGGCAAATGGAAGCTTTTCTATCAGTCAGAAATTTTTCTGAATGACTCATAACGTCCCAGGCAGCAAAGAATGATGAACCAATGTCCGGCCCACAGTGGAAGGATAACACTTAACATCATATGACTGTCGGTCCGACATTTGCCTGCTGTTTTGTTCTAGCTTGGGTATTCGTGTAAAACATTGTTTTCCAAGACCGACAATTTTCCTCTCCAAATTACATGTTGCAATTAGGGAACAATTGTATTTGAAATTGTCATTTGGGGAGGTAAATCGTCAGTTGAACGTTCGGGAATTTCGTTTTACGACAAAAACGGAATTCGCGACCGTAAAACCAACTATTTACCTCCCCAAATGACAATTTTGCAAAACAGTTTTCCCCATTCTTATGTACTTATGTGGTTGTTTTGCTGATTTATGTGAACGACAAGTGCTGTGAACTGCATAAAACCGATTCGCAGCCAATGAGAAGCAATGTTGGGTGATGACGCCAGGTTTGCTACAGTATATGGCAGAATATACTTTCACAAATTTTTAACGTTATCCAATACGCACGTGCATTAAATTTTCAATACATTTATCCCCATTGTAATGGACTTATTTGGTTTTTAAGTTAAAAATTGTACTACATTGAAATTTGCACACGGCTGCAAGTTGTGAGCTGCTTAAAACCAAATGCAAGCAAATTATAAGTCATTTTATCTGTTTATGTGATGAAGTCAGGTTTCCGACAGTATACTGTCGCAAATTTGTGATGTTATCCAATCAGACGTCCCGTTTCATATACCAATTCATTGGATAAATTTATGTTTTTCTTGAAATTTCAGAGTGGCTTGCCTCCCGAAGTTACAATGATAACTTTGAAAGTTTGAATAACAAAGAACTGGACATCCGGCTGGAAAAGTTCTATGCTGAAGTGAGAAATGGGGATGGTGAACCCTACAGTAAATCTACGTATACTGGTATAAGGACGTCAATCAGCCGTCATTTACGTGCGCCACCACATAACAGAAATATCTGCCTCATGAGCAATGAAGATTTCCACCGGTCTAATCAAGTATTTATTGCTGTGCTTAAGAAGCTTAAACGAGATGGGTTTGATAAAACAAAACACTACCCAGCAATTGCTGAAGCAGACCTAGAGAAACTGAGGCAGTCGGAAGTGTTTAGCATGAAACAGCCTAGGTCTTTGCAGAAGAAGGTATGGTTTGACATTGCATTGGCATTTGCTCGTCGGGTCGTGAGAACTTGCAGTCTCTAAAAAAGGACGCATTTGTCTTCAAAAAGGACGACACTGGCCTTGAGTATGTTGCGATGGGCTACAATGAAGCTACTAAGAACCACCCGGGATTGAAAGGGGATACAAATCAAGACTGTAAACCAAGAATGTATGCAGTTAATGGCAGTGAATCTTGTCCTATCACCTCTCTGAAATATTATTTAAGCAAACTAAACCCAGACAATGACATTTTCTTCCAGCAAGCCAGAAATAAAGTGTCGCATCTTGATGAGGTGTGGTTTACAAGTCGTCCTTTAGGGCCACGAACCCTTGGTGACATGATGAAAATTATCTCAAAGGAGGCAGAGCTTAGTCAAGTATACACAAATCACAGTGTCAGGGCAACTACCATCACTTTACTGTCCCATGCTGGAGTAGATACGCGTGCCATAATGAGGATCTCACAGCACAAGAATGAAGGCTCCGTGAAGTCATATAACAGAGATTCATCTGATGCCCAAAAGCGACAATATTCGGCTATTCTACATGGGAACTCATCTGAAGTACCGGTGTCACAATCAGAAAGTCTGCCAACTGTCGTCCCATGTCCTAATTCTCCACCCACTCATCATGTCCAGTTCACACAAAATGTCCAGAATTTTCAAAATAACGTTTTGCAGCAACGATTTCCCCAGCATCAGCCACCTAAGTACTTCTTCCAAAACTGCACTGTTCATTTTCACGGTGATAATTAGCCGTCCAACTGGTCAATGAATGAATAAAATTATTTCCGACAAACACAAACGGCTGAAATCACAGACCACGGAAAGGCCATGACCCACGTGACACGTGGTAGTTAAAGAGTAGAAAATAGTTGTGAATTTAAAAGAAAAAAGATTATATGAATTAATTGATCTACGTTTTTATAATACATTTGCCGTGAAAGCAGTATTAAGTTTGGCATATTTCTTCTTCTATCTCGACCTATTTTTTGTGCGCACTAACAAATGGGTAGTTACGCATCGCTCAGCTGACTCGATAAACAAAAAAAAAAAAAAAAAAACAAGAGGCCCCTTAGGGGTTTCAGTTGGAAAAGTGCATTAGAATGGGGATAACTGTAATGAAAATTTACATTTGGGGAGGTATATCGTCGGTTTTACGGTCGGAAATTTCGTTTTACGGACGCGTCGCCGTAAAACGAAATTTCCGACCGTAAAACCGACGATATACCTCCCCAAATGTAAATTTTCAATACAGTTATCCCCTAATTGAATCTCTGTGTTTGTTTGTTTTATTACAGTTCTTCGACAAAGTGGACACTTGTCAGGTCATACCGAGTCGATCATTTAACCTAACCACACTTTTCCGGTGCAGGCTTGTGCATATGCATGCAGCCAGTACTGTGCGCATTCTTTCACCAAAATATGACAACTGCCCTTCCTGAATCAGCGGAAGAGAGAAAATGAAAATAGAAAGTATGTCATGAAAGAATGTTGCCGACCGGGCAGCTATTGCACCCGCGACCTCCTGATCAGTCAAATGGCTGTGGTCTTTATCCCTTTTAGTACCAAATGGAATCTTCCTCCTTATATATTGCAGGAGTCCATTTCAAAATTTAGGGGTGTCAGGTTGTGTTTTCTTTAAAATGTATTTGGAAAATGACTGAACTTTTAGCAAACAGTGGAGGACCTGATCAGCCGCCGCGTTTTGCGGCGTCTAATCTGGGCCTGCACTGTTTGCCAGATACTCGTTTTGGGGTTTCTGGTACTGAATGGGTTAATTGTTACTTTATCTTTCATGTGAATAATATATCTTTAAAAAGAGGCCGCGCTTTCAATCATGAATTTGTTCCTGTATCAACAGGGGGCGACCTTTTAGCTCACCAAAGGCGAAGTCTCCTGGGTAGCTTATAGGATAGGCAGTTGTCCGTCGTCGTCGTCGTCTGACGTCTTCTGATGTCGTGTGACGTCAACACTTTCAAACGACATCTCCTCTGAATCCACCGGGTCGATTCAGCCAAAATTTCATCTGTAGCATCCTTGGGCTGAGGGATTGGAAGTTTGTGTTTTTATGACAAATCGGCTGGTTAGTTTGATTGCTATGGCAACTTAGAGTTTCTAAAGACGTATGATGGGGAAAGTAGGAAATGATATTAACTACCAAGCCTTTGCAGATATTTTGATAAAAAATTATAGACATGTTCCTTGAGTAAACTTCTTTCAGCCATATGCTTTTAGGCCAACCTGGGGGTCCCCCATTGTATGACGGGACCATGCCCCATGCCCTCCATTTCATAAAAGGCCATATATCTTAGAAACCATTCAGATCCCTACCCCAAAATCACATACATGTATATTCTTGTTCCTTGTGATAAAACGCATTCAGTGACATCAACCTGAGGGTACCCTGTGTGGACCTAGGCCATGCCATAGCCATCCACTTCGTAAAAGGCTTATATGTTTTTGTTACTAGTGATAAGACACATTCAGTGATACCAACCTAGGGGTCTCCCGGGGTGGGTCAGGGCCATGCCCCAGCCCTCCACTTCACATAAGGCAAAATATCTGAGAAACTGTTCGGAGACCCACACCCACTCCTAAAGCATATATATTCATGTTCGTTATGATAACACGTATTCAGTGACGTCAACATGTGGGCCCCCGTGGTCCTCAGGGTCATGTACCGGGTCATGAAAAGCTATATATCTTACAAAAGGTTAAGATCCCCACTCCTAAACCATATATGTTTTGTTTCTGAAATTTACTCTTTAGTTTGGTTGCTATGGCAACTTAAGAGTTTCCATTGAGTTATAATGGGGGAAAATTGAAAAAAAAAGCATTACTGCCAAGCCTTTGCAGATACTTTGACAAACCTTTCATGGGAATATTCTTTATGCAATCATCTACCTGCCATTTGATTTTAGGCCAACTGCTCACTTTTATTGGTTGCTATGGAAGCCAAAATGAGCCCAAAAATCGAACGAAAAAACACTTAAAAACTATCTCTTGGAAACCATATGCTCTATGTGGAAATATTCACCAAATTTGCCTTGACAGCTTTTTGGGATTTTTTTTATGATATTTGGCTCTTTAGTTTGGTTGCTATTGCAAGTGACGCGTTTCCGTAGTCTTATAATTTATAAAGGGGAACATTTAAAAATAACTTTTTCTCCTTTCAAGATATTTTGTCAAAACTTTCACAGAAATATTCCTTAAACAATGTTCTATCTGCCATATGATATTAGGCCTATTGGTTTCCACAAATGGGCAGTAACGTTGTCAATAGCCATCTATCGTCTTGCAACAGAACATTCAGTCTCGATAGCGCAGTGGTTACCGCGTTCGACTTATGATCGAGAGGTTGTGCGTTCGAATCCGGCCACCGGTATCGAGGTGTATCCCTAGGCAAGACACGTAATGACACTGCCCCAATCCACCCAGGTGTAAATGGGTAGCAGTGGTGTAAAAGCCACTGCCTCTCTCTCGCGCGCGTGAAAACACCCGGAATGAGTGTTCGAGAACGATTCAATATGCTTGACGCTTTCGTCGCAATCGAACTAAAATAAAGTAGTATAAACTATTCAAGCGACATCAGACCGCTGAAGCCACTAGGCTGATCGAGTCCAAATTTTATCTGTAGTGTCCTTGGGCGTATGACTTTCATGGTTTATTAAAATACATGGCTGCCAGTGGGTAGTGTCCCCTCCCAACCATCCCCTCGAGGTCTGGTGAATATAGTGGGCCTCTTGTTTAATATCCTTTCGGATTTGTTCATTGATGCCAACGTTGTTTAAGACAAACCATTGGTAGACTGGCAAAAAATGATCCTGATGAACAGAATGTTCCCTCTTTTGTCCATGAGAAATCCCGTTAGCTCGGGATAACAAAAAAGTATTTAAGAATAACTTAGAGAGTTTCTTTTCTTATTCAATCAGTTTTCTTACTTCATCATGCAAATATATTTTGTGATGTTGATTTTGTTGCTGTTGTTGTTGTCGTCGTCGTTGTTCTTGTTGTTGTCTTAAGGTTTTTTGGATGTTGTTTACGATTTTTTTTTATTTTTATCCAACATTTGGATGAAATGACATCTCCAGCGCTGTCGCCAAAATAAACCGCTAGAGTTCATGGCAGGGACGGTCAAACTCGCACCACTTTACCTTGACAGGCATATACCTTTTAAGCCGGTACTCAAAAGTACGGTGGGTTTCAGCTCTGCGCAGAAGCACCATGAAGCCAAATCTATTATTCCAAAATCACGATGGGCGAGGCCGTGTATGTTGTGTGTACTCATTAGAATCACCTCTTCGAAGCGATCCTGTTGAGAAGACACAACTTGCCTTTATTTCGAAGAAGATCGAAAAGGCATATCACAGTCGTCCCCAGTACTTTTCTTAACTCATATATGCCTAGAGGCGCTTTTTGGGAACATTGGCAAACAGTGCAGACCCGGATCAGACGCCGCAGTACGCGGCGTCTGATCTGGATCTACACTGTTTCCTTAAACTATTTTTGTTTGTTTGTTTCATTTTAAGCTTAACGTCCCCGTCAACACTGCATAGGTTATTTTGGAGACGTTGCTTCCAATTTTGTGGGACTTTTACCCGATTTGACATCTCAAGCCCTGTCGCCCAATGTAACAAATCAGGTCGGTCTGACTCGCACCGCTTTGCCTAGGCGGGCTTAGATCCTCTAAGCTGTTTGTATCTTTAACGTGCATACACTTTTGCAAAACCACCCGCAAACAAAACAAACCTGGCACCCCTATAATTGGAAATAGACCACTCCAACTTATTAGGTGGAAGATTCCATTGTCATATATATGGGCTAAAATGACTTTCTTCTGAATCTCGTTTGCAGAGCTGAAACCGACCCAACTTGAGTACTGGTTGATCGCTTTAAAGGCCTTAGCCTGCCCAGGAAACGTGGTGCGAGTCGGGTCCTTCCTTTACCAAGGCGGCTTCTTGGGGCGATAGGAGTTCAGACGTCATTTCATCTTAATGTCGTGTAACATCCCACACAATCGGAAGCAAAGTATCCAAAGTGACCTAAACAGTGTTGACGTGGTTCAAAAATTAAAGCAATTTTTTGTTTGTTTGTTTTTATTTTTTTTATTTATTTATTTTGTTGTTGTTGTTTTATTCTGCATACGAAGCATACTGTAGCTTGAGTTTGCTTTATCATTATGATATAGAGGATATTTGATTTTTTTCAGTGTAAGATCGATTTTTATTTCACCGAATGAACACCGAAAGAACTATTTTCACGAGTGGCGAAGAGGATATTTGACTGACTAGCTGATCTGAGGTATAATGTCCCCGTGAACACTATAGGTCATTAATAGGATATTTGATTTTTTAGCTCACCAGAGCCGAAGTCTCCGGGGGAGCTTATAGGATAGGCACTTGTCCGTCGTCGTCGTATGTCGTCTGTTGCCGTATGTCGTTTGTCGTCTGGCGTCAACACTTTTAAACATCTTCTCATCTGAAGCCGCTTAGCCGATTGGGCCTAAATTTTAGCTGTAGCATCCTTGGCCTGGGGGATTGAAAGTTTGTGTTTTTTGTGTTGTGAAAATCAGCTTTTTAGTTTGGTTGCTATGGCAACTTAGTTTCCATAGACTTATAATGGCGAAAATTGAAAAATGGCATTTACTGCCAAGTCATTGCAGATATTTTGACAAAACTTTCATAGAAATGTGCCATAGGCAATCTACTATCTTCCATATGATTTTAGGCCTACTGCTCATTTTTATTGGTTGCCATGGAAACCAAAATACAAAAAAAAAAAATAGAAAAAATTCTTAAAAAATCATCTCCTCAGACTGAACAATATGCTCTAGGAGGCTGAGACTTTATGAAAATATTCACCATATTTGCCTTTACAGGTTTTATGTTTTTTATGAAATTTGGCCTTTTAGTTTTGTTGCTATGGCAACTTAGAGTTTCCATTGACTTATAATGTGGAAAACTTAGAAAATGGCATGAACTGCCAAGTCATTGCAGATATTTTGACAAAACTTACATAGAAATGTTCTTTGAGTAAACTTCTGTTAGCCATATGCTTTTATGTCAACCCGGGGGTCCCCTAGGTTGTGCCGGGGCCATGCCCCGCCCCCTCCACTTCATAAAAGGCCTTGTATCTCAGAAACCTTACAGATCCCCACCCCTAAACCATATATATTCTTGTTTCTTATGATAAGATGCATTAAGTGACACCAACCTGGAGATCCCCCAGGATGTACGGGGGACATGCCCCGACCACTCCACTTCATAAAAGGCCATTTATCTCAGAAACCATACAGATCCCCACCCCTAAACCATATATATTCTTGTTCCTTATGATAAGACGCATTAAGTGATACCAACCTATGGGTCCCCAAGGATGTGCCGGGGACATACATGCCCCCCCCCCCCTTCCACTTCATAAAATGTCATTTGTCTCAGAAACCATTGAGATCCCCACCCCTAAACCGCATATATTCTCATTCCTTATGATAAGTTGCATTCAGTGACACCAATTTGCCCCCCCCCCCCCCCCCGGATGTGCCGGGGGCATGCCCAACCCCATCCACTTCATAAAAGGCCAAATATTCCAGAAACCTTACAGATCCCCACCCCATAACCTATATATTCTTGTTCCTTATGATAAGACGCATTTAGTGACACAAACCTAGGGGTCACCCAGGGCGCGCCCGGACCATGCTTCACCCCTCGACTTCACAAGAGACCATATATCTGAGAAACTGTTCAGAGCTCCACCCCTAAGCCATACATGTATATATTATTGTTCCTTATGATAAGACGCAATCAGTGACACCAGCATGCGGGTCCCCCGGGATGCCACGGGCCATGCCCCACCCCTTTACTTCATTAAAATCCATATATCTCAGAAACCGTTCTGATCCCCACCCCATAACCATATATACTAAGTCAAAAAAGTTCCTATACCTAAAATTGCTTCTGTTACTATAGCTACTACAGATAAAAACTACACAAAGTTTGTTATGTTTTGATAAGAAGACTCATTTTTCCGTGCAAAAGCACCATTCGTTTTTGTTTTTATAAACACATCATCGTAGACTATTGCTTTAAACACCCAAGGGGTCACTGTCTCATTTTCGCAGAGAAAATCATTAAAACATGCTCTGATTTAACATCACAAAATTTCCCTGTACCCTACATTTCTAAAATTTGATACATGTGGCATTTCTTTAGATACCATTTGCGTCTATTCACAAAAGATTTGGAACTTTAGTTGCATCAGCTACGAGAAACAAGCTATCACATATTGACCTCCAATTCTTAGAAGTTGTGTGCAAATGCTGCTTTCAATTGTAACTCAATAGAAAATCGCAATCGATAGTGCTACATGTTACATGAATTTTCTGTATTTTTTACCATCATGATGAACAGCAATGGTGGACACAAAGCGTTTTTTGAAAAAATGGCAAAAATTGATTGACAGGGATAAAAATTACAGCAGTTCGAATGTTGCTATATTTTTAATTGCAAGGGAGATAATTTGAGAATTACACAAATTAAAACCTCGCTTATAATGCGAGATCATGAGATATTGTAAAAGTAAAGTGTTATCCGATGTTCAGAGAATATCGTCTTCCATCTTAGACAAACTAGAACTTTCTGCGCATGCGCAATATCCATTTTCTACCAAAATCTTTCTAGGCACATATTGGAAGACAACTCTGGAGCAGAAAGGTATGGACAAATGCAAGTTTGAGCATTCTCTAGCTAAACGTCCGATTTAAATGTCTACAGCCAAATTTAGCTCAATAGCTGCCAGATATCTAGTGAGTTTCACCCGAAAGTTGGTATAGATACTTTTTTGACTAAGTATATATTCTTGTTCCTTAGAATAAGACTCCACTTCATAATAGGCCACATATCTCAGAAACTATTCAAATCCCCATCCTATAATCACAATATTTATTATATTATTGTTCATTGTTATTAGACACATTCAGTCACCCCGTCTTGGTGTGTGTGTGTGGAGGGGGGGGGGGGGTCCGCAGGGGCCATTTCTCACCCGGCCACTTCGTAAAAGGGCCTCATATCCCAGAAACCATTCAGATCCCCACCGTTTAACCATATATATTCTTGGTTCTTATGATAAGACATATTCAGTGACAACAATTTTGGGCTTTTCTGGGATCTGCCGTGCCCGAATTCCTCCATTGCTTAAAAGGCCGTACATCTCAGAACCATACATATCCCCACTGCTAAACCATATATGTCTCTGTTCGTTTTGAGAAGACGCATTTAGTGACACCAACCAGGGCTCCATTGGGTCCATGCCCCACCCTCTCTACTTTATAAAACACCTTATATTTCAGATACAGTCCACATGGGTGCTCATTTGGGTATAGGGTTTGTTTGGGAGACTTTATAATTGGTAGATTAAAATGATATCATGTTATAATACATGGCAGCTCTGGTTTATGAAATTTGGCTCTTTGGTTTGTTTAGGAGCCTCCGTGGTGTAGTGTTTACGCTACTCGCCTTGTAAACCAGGGATCGCAGGATCGATCGCGGGCTTCTCCAGACCTTCGGATGAGTCTTTAAACCGAGGTCCCGTCTCCGTATGACCTTAGCTGTTGGTGGGATGTAAAACTCAAACACTTTCTCACTCACTCTTTGGTTTGTTTGCTTTGGTAAGTTAAGAGTTTCCATTGACTTATTATGGGAAAATTGAAAACAAATGACATTAATGCTTTTCAAGATAGTTTGTCACTCTTTCATAGAAATATTTCTTTAATAATGTTCTTTTTGGCCCAGTTGCCACAAATGGGAAATTGTCAATTGTCATCTGTTGTCCTGCAATAACACATTCAAGCAACATCAGAATCTGAAGACACTAGGTTGATTGGGTCCAAATTTTATCTGCAGCATCCTTGGGCACAGGGCTTCCATGGAAAATTAAAATACATTGCTGCCAGTGGGCAGTGGCCCCCTGAGATCTGGCGAGAATTGTGGCCCATGGGCCTCTTGTTTTTGTTTCAGTGTAAGATCGATTTTTGTTTCACCGAATGAAAACCGAAAGAAGTATTTTCACGAGTGGCGAAGACACAAGTGAAAATACCTCTTTTGGCGTTCATGAGTGAAAAAAAATTGATCTTACACTAAAAAAAAATCTGCTTCTTTCATGCTTTTAATTGTAATTTGTAACACAATTTCAAAGCGTCAACCATCATCACAGAGAACATGTTTGTCCAGGGCGATTTCGCATCGATTTGGAGATGATCAGCATGTTGAATGGGTGTAAACTGAATGTTTGCACCTGGAAAACAGCTTGGAATGTAACTTTTTCATTTTGTTCACCTGAATTCTAATGACATAACGAAAACACGCCTATACAAATGCATTGTAAACTTGACTGCCAAAACACAAACGAAAATTTAACGGTGAAAAATTGTGAGGCGGTTCTAACGAGTACTCACATTCTATATTTTAGAGCAAAAAAAAAAAGAATAATAAGGTTTATCCCTGTAAACCCCAGTTTTATTATATAACAGTGGGATTCAAGAGGGTCAAAATTATTTAGGCGTGTTTTCGTGATGAATGTCCGCGGTTGCTAAGCTTGTCTGGCGTCACGTTGCGTAGGTGCAAAACATGAGATCATCAACGTCGGAATGGCGAGAAAATGTGCGTGACGTTATTTCTGTCACACAATATTAACGTTTAGCTAATTGACTTTTTCACAAACAGATGATATTTTATATTTTAGGATACATCGAACTCACAAACAGTGGAAAATAAAAATCGTATTTTCACTGTTTGAAACAGTGAAGTCATCGATTTAGATTTCACAGAGAAATCTCTATCATTCATGTCAGAAAACTCATCCCGTCTTTAAATACATGTATCTCTAGAAAAACTGTTTTTTTTGTTTTTTTTTTCAGATGATTTTTTATTTCTCGTATTTTCAGCCCACATCTACGAGGTGCTCGTCAGCAGCGAGACGGTTCTAACGAGTACCCACAAATTATGTTTCTTCAGCAGAAATAAGAAAAAATAACAGTATACCCTTGAAAACCCCACTGATACTGTATTAAAATGGGGTTTTAAGGGGTCGAAATTATATAGGCGTGTTTTCGTGATGAGAAACGCGTCATATTTTCAGCCAACAAAGAAACTATTATACGACGTGACGAGATGGTGAACTTGGCGTATCCATGTGCGTGGAGTAAGAATAACAGCACACACGAGTATTAAACACATTTCGAACCGTAAACCCCAAAACGGGTAATTGGCAAAGAATGCAGGCCCAGATCAGACGCCGCATCACGCGGCGTCTGATCAGGTCCTGCATTATTTGATAACATAATTTTCTGTCAAAAATAGTTTAAAAATGAAAAAAAAAAAAAAAAAAAAAAATAGGCATACCACCCCTTATATGACAAATGGACTTAGCCAACATATAGCATTGGAAAAGATTCCACTAGTACTGAACCATATCAAGCAAGAAGTGTTGTATATATGCGCTAAGGCAGTATAGAACCATGGAGCCGTCCCTCAGTCTATATAAAGCCTTCCCTTAATCAGTATAAGAGTTTTGATCAGCCAAATTTACCCCAAGAACTTCTGTTAAATAACGCAAATCTCGGTATCACGACTCCCCGAAATCACCGAAATCACCACAGAAATAACAGAAATCACCACTGAAATAACAGAAATCACCATTGTGGAATTAATATATGGACATGTATAGTGTATTTAGCTTACAAACATTATATTTATTGTCAATGATGACTTTTGGGTACCTTTTCAGCCAAAAACACTTAAAATTGTACGCTCGGGATTTCTTCCGAAATCTTGCGAAATCACCTGTCATTAATGCACTATTCTAGGGGCATATATACTGTTTATTACTGAATATTAGTTATATTGGAAAAATTTATATTAAATATATTGGAAAAAATTACTACCAAAAAAAAAAAAAAATGAAAATTTTCTGCTGAAAAATTGCGATGTTTTACTTGTTTCCTTTTCATGATTTCGTATATATTTCAAACCGTTTTGCATTTACATCATCTTGTTTATGTATGTAAGAAATTGGAGATTTCCCCTATTGTGCTGTCTCGTAAATCAATTTATTTTTGTTTCTTTTTATCATTCCATGTGGCGAGAGCAAGAGCATCACGAAAACACACCTATATAAATTTGACTCATTTAAACCCCTTATATAATAAAACTGGGGTTTGGCAGGGGTAAACAATAGTTTCCTTAGGTTGTGGGTACTCGTTAGAACCGCATATTTGTAGAGGAGTGTTTTCGAGATTTGGTTAAACTGTTTATCTATTGCCCATAAGGTTGTATAAATAAAGGTACAAAATAAATATCTTTTGTTGTTCGTTTGTTTTATTTGTGGTTTAATGTCCCCGTCAACAGTGTATAGGTCATTTTGGAGCCGGTAAACCGCTATTCGTACGAGTAAAATATGCACATAACGAAGACTCAGACCAGCCTGTCCACTGGCGCATTTTGAAATCGCGCCTATTCGAGTAAACACAAAACGCGTTTGTTTTGTTTCTTTTCAAGTTTCACGGCCCAGTCAACAAAATGTAGGTCATTTTGAGCCGGTCAATCTGTGTATCGATACTTGTAAGCTGTTAATGTATCAGTTTACCTATCGACTCTTTTCTTGGGTATGCCCCCGGATGTAGGGTTATCTGTAAGCTGTTAACCAGCAGTGGAATTTCTCGCCCCAGTCAACACTATTTAGGTCATTTTTGAGCCGGCCAGTTTAGCAATCTACCCTTTTCCTGGACAGGCTTATCCGTTAGCTGGTTACCAGTACAGCATTTTTTCGCAAGAAACTGGCAACCAGTGGAAGGGAGAGATTGGCCGTACAAAAAGATTTCATAATCAATTTCCACAAAAGAGCGCTGCCGAATCCGGATCCGAAATGTACCCGAAATAACAGCTGATTTTAATTAGTTTTAATTCCCATTTACCGCTTTCCAATGAAAGGAAAATACCTTAAACTATATAAATTCATGAAATTTGGTCATAATAAAAGCATTTTAATGAGTTTTTTTTTCTGTTTTCATTGTTGATTTCTGTTATTTCAGTGGTGATTTCGGTTATTTCTGTGGTGATTTCGGTGATTTCAGTGGTGATTTCGATTATTTCTGTGGTGATTTCGGTGATTTCGGTGGTGATTTCGGGGAATCGTGTTACCCCGCAAATCTTTCTGATATCGAGACCCTGGTTTTGGATTTACATCTATCTATTGTAGATCGATTTGTTTCCTGCAAAAGGGGTTGGTTCATTAAGTGCCAAAAATGGCCTAACTTCAAAAATTCTTGGAATTTTGGCTACATAACATTTCAAGCATGATAGATAGTGAAATAAAGGTTTACTATACTGGGGTCTGAGTGACGTCAAAATTGTATCGAAATATCTATCATCCTTTGGAATATATAACTTACATTGTTTTTTTTTTTTGCTATATGTGAAACTAGGACTTCGTATACATTTGAAAACCAATTAAATAAATTCAGTTTGACCCTTACCATTACCCGAGTAATTTAGAATGAACGTGTAATCCAATTTCTAATTTTCAGAACCAAATGACATTCTGATTTACCCCACTCAAATAGTATACATAAGTAACCTATGATACTCGCAATGTTGAACATACACCTAAAAGTATATAATTTGTATCATTTCAGAAGTTTGTGAATTAAAGAAAATTCAGTTATACACTTATTTTTAACTACATGTAATACATTCATTACAAGGTGGAATCTCCGAAAATCAACATTACCATGCCAACTATAATATAAGCAAAACTACAGATATAGTTCAATGATCACAGAAGTCTATACAGCGTTTAAAGTTGTACATAATAAGATGGTCATTAAAGCTGATTCAAACAAATACATTGTGTTCATTGATTGCATACCTTAGATAAATATATAAGATCGGTTGCCATGGCAACAGTAAGTGAACATAAGACGGCCATTTGGAAAGTGTTAACAGTAGTTTGGGTAGGTGAAACGGTGAATGACCTCAAATTGCCGAGAAGAAATGACTTCGAGACATGTCATGTACGCTCTATTTTTGACTGCGATGGAATTGTGGCCCGAGTACCAGTGCCTGAGAACAAGAGTGTCACAGGATTATTTAAAAAAGAAAAAAATCTTTCTGTTATGGTGGATCACTATATTGCAAAGCGCCCACGTGCAGGAGTACGTGGTCTTCATGAAAACGGCCCTGCGTACAGATTTTTTTTTTTTTTTGTTTGGGTTTTACGGCCCTTTCAAGATTATTTCACCCATATCGAGCCGATCGTTAATCAGAGGTGGGCGAAAACCGGAGTACCCGGAGAAAAAACACCTGACCTTCCGTTGCAGAACTTGGCGTCTCACACGCTGCCCGAGCGAGGCTCGAACCTGCGGCGGTGAGAGACCTAATGACTAAGAGTCAGCGCTCTTATCCACTAGGCCACGGAGGCCCGTCGCCCTGCGTACAGATCAGCCATTGGAGTAGTTGAACATTAAAACTTTACCACATCATTATTACAACCCAGGCCTTTCTCCGTGTGATTTCTGGCCCAAACCTTACTGTCAAACATGTCTGCGAGGACGGCCTTTTGAAAGCTGTCATGCCCAGGGCAGTGCGTTGTTCCAGTGTATAAACAGTATGCAAAAAAAGGACGACAAAATTGCATTTTCTGAGTGGATAAAAAGACAGGTAAAGAATGAATACCTTGAGGGACTCCACTAGTTAGTTTTGACCAGGTAAGCCGTATATTTACAAGCTACAGCCACTACTAATATATTTTCCAAACGCCCCTCGTACACAGTTTTAACAGAATGTACAGGAGCATTACATGGCATTTATGATTTCGTGTAATGAACAACCAAGTAAACACCATAATACATTTATGCATGTGCAAAAAAAATAATAATAAAATAAAATAAGAAAAAGAGGATCACACGAGTGGTAGTTTCATATTAGATTTATGAAACGAGTCTTTGTCGAGTATAATAAAGTTCATGAGAGTAAAAATTCTGTTTATAGTATCACATTTTAAAATTGGTTTTAATGGTAAGCGGATTTCAATAGAAATCCTATGGTTATCACGGACGGTGTAATGACGTTACACGCCGTAACCATTTGTTATTTCGCATGTGGTCATATGATTTTTTTAATGACATGACGTTATGATAAATAGAGTTTTCAGAATTCCCTTGCCTTTTTTCCTAAACATAGAAAAAATGGTACTGTGTATAACATATTGTCTGCTGAAACATTATGGCCCAATTGGATGAACATAATCTTTTGTCAGACAGCATGCATTTCTGGAAAATGCACAGTTGTGAAACTGAGTTGAGCTCGGTCATTAATGACTGTGTAAAATCATGGACAAAAGGGGAAAGGTGGACACAATTATACTGGACTTCGAGAAGGCTTTCGACACCCCAAACTCATAAACTCCAAAGTATTTGGTTATGGAATTTGGGAGAAGGCGCTCAAACGGATAAATTCCTTTCTTTGCTATATAAAAACAACGCGTTGTTGTAAATCATCATCGTTAATCTTAAGAGTTGGCGTCAGTTTTGTCTGTGGTCCCACAAAGGAATGTTCTTGGGCCACTGTTATTCTCCCTGTATACGTTAATGATATTCCATTGCCATTAACTCAGAAATAAGACTGTTCGCAGATAACTGTGTTTGTTACTGGGAAATAAGAGATACAGAAGACTCACTGAAACTTCAGAATGATATGGATAATGATGTTGGGCACGAAAGTGGGGCATGAAATTTCAGCCCGTTAAATGCAAAATTATGTACATAGCTAGGAAGAGAACCAATAGAATTTAGGCTTCTTACACTTCGGAGGAAACGGTCCTGGAGAATGAAAACCTTGGTGTGAAAACCACACACGATTTTAGATAGAATACCCACATTGGCAACATGTGTACTAAGGCAAATAGAATGCTTGGTTTCCTGAGGCGAAATCTTCATCAGTGTCCTCATAGGTAGCATAGAAAGGACTTGTTCGCCAAATCTCTGAATATGGTAGTTGTATCTTGGACCTAAACGGAGTGGTGTGTAATGAAAAAATTGAAAAAGTTCAGAATATAGCTGCTAGATTTGTAACAATCAATTACTGCTTTGGAACTGGGAGCATGATAAGGAAGATAAGGATGGGAGTCTCTCAAGAAAAGGGGAAGCGACAGTGGACTCATACTTTTATGCAAATTTCTTAACAGAGTGCTGCCAGTATTCCAACAGATGACCTTGTTCCCCTAGCTAGGCACTGTGAAAATCATCATTCGTTGGCGTTTCAGACCCTTACTGCAAGAACTGAGATTTGTAAAGAATCGTTCTTCCCTTGATCCCTTCCCGAATCGATCATTTCGACAGCTGAAGGTGCTGAGGATTGTGTAGCTAAGTTTACCTCTTTAGTGAGAGCTAGGGACAAACTTTCCATATCACAGTTCTTGGTGTATGAATGGCATTTGAATGTCACCACGTAATGTAAACATAGCAAGGCCAATCTTGTTATATCAAACGTTCAAAACCCATGTTTAAACAGCATGAGAACGTTATGATTAAGGCCTGATGTAAGAACGTTGATTCTTGTACAAAATCCTATCAACATAGCTGTTTGAAGCTATTCCTGAATAAACCAGAAGCTGTGTTCAAACAACAAAACCCATGTTCAAATAATAAAAACTCACATGAACATGGATTTCGAACTTTTGAAATCACAAAATCGGCCTTCCTTTGTTTACGTTACGTTGAGCGACATAACGTTATCGCCCTGAACATAGCTTTTTAGAATGATGATAACGTCAGAGGGTCATTGCTTAACTGGAGTCATTGTAGACAACATTCTGAACTAGCCGCTGTGTTGGTTTGCCGGTCGCATTTGAACAGTTTATATGGAGCTTATATGGCGCGTTGGGGCGTTTTCAACACCATTTGCCGTTGGAATCGAAAGTTATGCAGAACAAAAACGACAATCATCCATGGCTATTTCATTGCAAAAAAAAAAAAAAAAAACCATTTGCCGGGTCCCTCGGAAGATATCTGAACACTCGGCCTTGCTGGCTCGTGTTTAAACGTATTTAGCTGCCTCGTGTTTGAAAAAAAAAACAAAAAAAAAAAAAAAACATGTGTTTTCCTATAATGAAACGTTTTAAATGTTGTTCAAACATGGATTTAACGGTGAGTGGCTGCTGGGAATTCCACTACACTGTTACCCTGGGAATCTGTATCCGAGCTGTCCATTGTCTCAGGCAAGTAATTGGCAAACTGATGCGAATCGGACCGTAGGACCTACTTTAAAGCTAAGTGGTTTCTTTCGGCCATAGGGCTTGAGGTGTCATCTCTTTCATCTTAATGTCTGGTAAAAGTCCCACCAAACTGGAAGCAACATCTCTAAAATGCCTAAATAGTGTTGATTGGGACGTAAAACCTTAACACAAATAAAATCACACCTGATGGAAAGCAAACTCAGTCACAAAATCCCTTTTTAACTTGAGAAAACGTTGGCAAAAAGAAGAGATGATGTTGTGTAAACATATGTTAAAGATGGAAAAGAATTAGAAAGCAATAAGAAAAGAAAAAGATAAAAAAAAAAAACAAGACACACACTGGATTCGAACCCGGGTCTCCGGCGCGGGACACAACGTGGTTGCTAGCTGCGATATAACGCCAGCGTTTCATAAACGCTAGTCGTTGTCGTGATTTTTTACTTTTAACAATGCCTAAGATGTTATTAATACCTGCAGGGCTCGGAAACTTTCTTTCGTAGAGATTGATGATGAAATCTTTACTACGGTCATTCTCTCCCTTTCGCCAGTTGTCAGTTTCTGACGAAAGAATGTGCACTCTACTGGTTACCCGCTTACGAATAAGCCTGCCAAGGAAAAGTGTGGATTGGATAAACTGACCGGATCAAAATGTCCTAAAATATGTTGACTTGGTCGTAAAACTCCAAAACAAACAAACAAACAAAATTTGTCTGGAGATCAAATTAAAACGATTACGTGCTTGTAGTCTGGTCAGAATTAGCAAGATAGAAGTCTGGTAAATACCTTGCAGCTTCAGAAGTGGCAGTACTGGCCTTACCTGCTTTTATCACAGTTTGATGTCAGTCCAATGGAAATTCAAGGTCCAGTTTTCGCAAATAAAACGGTTTCTATGATGTGTTTGGACATTTGACTTCCTTTGCGTTGCACGCAAGATGACATCAAATCATATTTTTATAGATTTCACCACCAGCATAGCTGTCGACAATCGTCAGATTTTTCTGGCTTAATAAAAACAAGTTCAGGGACAACATTTTGCAATTTTATGGTTGTCGAGGCCTGTGCTTGTATTTATTTTTATATGTCAAAAACCAAACAAACTCGCAAAAATGTGTCACCTAGGGTGTCCCTGCCTTTACTCAACAAAGAAATGAATTTCAAAACGCGCTGTTATCAAGTTGAATACTTCGTTTGCAAATATACACACCATACATATTTCATTTATGCACTTGAAAAAAAAAATCAGGAAAATGTTGGGTCATTTATGACACTTAGTGAATCAACCCCCTTTATGATAAACGCGAAGATTTTGATTTTGAGATTGTAAATGTTCCTTTCTGGAGGGTGGTGTTTTTCGTGCAGCATCCTATGGCATTTATAATTTGCAATTAATTCAATTTGCCAGATTGTCTAGTTATGTAACAGACTTAAAAACTCGTAATAAATTGTTAACTGCTACATGTAAACTCCTGAATTAGGGTTATCGGTATAACGCAAAACATTTTCTAAATTTTATAGACGTCATTCCGATTTAATTTCAAAATTCAATGTTGGACTTAAATCTCTTCTGCAACAAGGTCTATCGGAACCCGAATTTTATGGTGACTTAGTATATAAATTCAGAAAAATATAAACTTGCTACGATTTCAGTACCCAATTTCGTAAAACAATTCTTCGTTATATTTGTCTGTTTGTTTGATTTGAGGTTTTACGTCCCGGTCAGCACTGCAAAGATCATTTTGGAGACGTTGCTTCCGTTTTTTTTGTTTTGTTTTTTTTGTACTTTTACACGACATTGAAATGAAATGACATCTCTAGCACTGCCGCCCAATAAAGCCAATAGGGTTTATAAGCATGGACCGACCGACTCACACCGCTTTGCCTGGGCAGGCTTAGATCCTCTAAGCGGTTTACCAGTACTTGTGTGCGGGTCGGTTTCAGCTCTGTGTGGAAGCACCATGCAACCCATCTATTTCTTTAAGCTCCGATGGGCGGGGGCCGAATATTCTTCGATATAAAAAAGACTGGGTACAGCATATATGTTATACGACACACCGCATGCATGGTAGTGTTAACCCAATCACGGTTGACAATTTTGCTTCCCTCTTTAATTGCACGCCGGAGGATCAGGTCTCAGATTCTATGACGGTTCCAGTGTAAAGGCTTACTGAGAATTAGAATTTATTTTTATGAAATTTTGGTTGGTGCCTCATGCTCTGTCTCTGATCGGGCCCATCGGAGTCTAACTGTTGGTTTTCTTTTGTCCCAGCATTTCAGTGGTTTCTTGTTGTCGAGTCCTCACCGTCGTTTCGTCTATGTGGTTGTTCGAGTTTTGTGTTCTTGGAGATGTTGTACTGATGAGTTAGGCGGCCTATGCGGACTGAACAAAGTATTTGCCTAAATTGTGTTTGTTTTGTTTGTTTTGAGGTTCATCGTCCCCGTCAACACTGTGTATGTCATTTTGGAGACTTTGCTTCCAATTTCATGGGACTTTACCTAACACTGAGATGAAATGACATCTCAAGCCCTGTCGCCGAATGAAACCAATAGAGTTGATATGCATGGACGATCCGACTCGCAACACTTTTCCTGGGCAGGCTTAGAATCTCTAAGCAGTTTACACGTACTCATGTGCGATCGGTTTCAGTTCTGCTAGGAAGCATCGCGCAGCCCTATCTATTTCATCAAGCCCCGATGAGCGGGGCCATATTTGTCTTAATCGCGACGGAAGTAGGGGCGAAGATTGTGGGGGCGTAAAATCGATTTAAGCCCCCACCCCCAGTGAACTGTTCCAAGGCGGTTCTTCTGTCGCGGTATAGTTTTGTGTGTGTGTGTGTTTGTGTGTGTGTGTGTGTGTGTGTGTGTGTGTGTGTGTGTGTGTGTGTGTGTGTGTGTGTGTGTGTGTGTGTGTGTGTGTGTTGCTTAACATACTACTCAAAGTTTGATATCGATCACTTTTCATATACCAAATTTCGCACAGAAAATTTCATGACAGAATTTGTACTCCGTATATTGATAAATATCTTGAGCAGAAACTCATGTGCAATTCAGTACTCATGAAAGTGCACACTTCTCACACTTCGCAAATACATTCATGCACCCCCAAAATCTTGCGTAACACTGCATTCAAACAGAACGATTAAACGTGTCAGTGCTCCTTTACTAAGGCTGAAAAGGATTTCATTTGATTTGTGAAACTCTGAAATACCTAGGGGACAGTTAAAAATCCGAAGAAATGAACCATGGCGTCGGAATGTTGGAATCTGGAGTCTCTCAACGTCGTGTTGCTGGGATTCTGAATGTGTCTCAGAGCATGGTTTCCTGAATGACAGTCGGTATCTTACCCACAGAAATCCTTCACACAGATACGGCAGGGGTCGAGAAAGGGATACAACTCCACGTCAAGATTTTTTTTTTTTTTTTTTTGGGGGGGGGGGGGGGGGGGGTTGGGGGGGATGGAGGGGTGTATGTTGAGTCAGTCTCGACGACAACGGTTCCTGAAGCAAAGAGTTTGAAAAACGAGTTTAGAAACAGCACTGGAATACGAATTTCTACACAAACTGTCAAAAACAGGTTCCACGAGTTCGAACGTAATGCCAGGAGGCCTGTTGTACGTGTTCCGTTGACGAGACAGCACACGTAAGACCGGTTGGACTTTGTCAGAACTCACGTCAGGTGGACGTTTCGTGACTGGACGCCAGTACTGTTTGCTGATGAGTCCAGATTCTGTCTAGACTTCACTGATAAACGTTAATTTGTGTGGCGAATGTCTAAAGAGCGATTCGATGACTTGTATGTGCAGAGAATGATCGCTATGGAAAGGGATCAGTCATGATTTGGGCTGGGATAAGCGTAAACTGTAAAACTGACTTGAACGTCGTTTAAAACGGAACGTTAACAATAGTGAGCTACTGTAATGAGATTCTTGATCAGTTTGTGATACGATATGCCGGTGCTATCGGCCCGGGCTTTATTCTGGTGGACAATAATGCCCGTCCCCACCGTGTCCACGTCACTAGTTCCTATCTGGAATGTGAGACAATCGTTCGTATGGAATGGCCTGCTCGTTCACCGGACTTAAATCCGATTAAGCATGCGTGGGGCATGCTACAGCGTGCTGTTTCACCCCGGCCTGTGCAGCCGAGGACTTTACAGGAGCTCAAGATGCATTGGTTGCGTATTCCAGACTCTGATTACGAGCATGCGCAGGCGATCTCGTTCAGTAATTGATGCCCGTGGACACGTTATTAGGCACGTTTGTCTAAACGAATTTAGAAATTTCTGAAAAATCAATTGTCCAAATCCCTTCGTGGGTGCCAAGACGGTTGTTGTTGTCACGCTTGAATGCAGTGTCTTTGTTTGTTTGTTTGATTTGAAGTTTAACGTCCCCGTCAACACTGTAAAGGTCATTTTGGAAACGTTGCTTCCAATTTATGGGATTTTTACCCGACATTGAGTTTAAATGACATCTCAAGCCCTGTCGCCCAATGAAACCAATAGGGTTTATTAGCATGGACGGCCCGCCTCGCACCGCGGTTCCGGGACAGGCTTAGATCCTCTAAGCGGTTTACCAGCGCTAGTGTGCGGGCCGGATTCAGCTCTGCGTGGAAGCATCCTGCAGCCCATATATTTCTTCAAGCCCCTATGGGCGGGGGCTTCAGTGTCAGTTGACAAAATTAATCACTAGTCTTTGTGAAGGATATGTTTTCTATCATTATGTATCAAATTTGGATTCAGCTGATTAATTTTTCCAAAATTATTTTGCATTAAAAAGTGATCCCTAGCAAACATTGAGTAGGAAATATATACAACCGCGCACCCAGCAAGTTAGCAATACGTCATGTCCCGTCGGTTCATTAAAGATCAGATACGTCAAAAAACACTGACACGCTACACCAGAATAGGTGTATCAAGAGACAAGAATGTCAAACTGACCGTAATCAATACTTAACATCACCATCCAATACCGGTTAACCCACAGGAGAGGGCGGAGCTAAGCGATTGTCAAAAATCTACTGCATGACGCCACGGGGGTCTCCGGACGTTAGCCCCCCAGGACGTTTGCCCCCCAATGACTTAATCTAAAAATGGACATTTGCCCCCCAGTTGAAAATGCGACCCGGACATTTGCCCCCCAGAGCTTATTTTTAATATGGACATCTGCCCCCCAGGGCTTATTTTACAGGTGGACATTTGCCCCCCACTGCTTATTTCAGAAAAGGACATTTGCCCCCCAACCCGCTGCCTGATACATCTACCATTCCATATTTTTGTATTATCTCTAAATAAAATAAATAAAAATAAGTCTTGCATTACCATTAACTTGCAAGGCTATTCATTATACAGACTTGTATATAGCTACTTAATTTACATGGTAACATTTTGGTTATGGTTTTACAGCCCATTCAAGATCATTTCAATTACTTCAAGAATTAACTATCAGTGTATCCAGTGTAAGAACCACTTGAGTTTCCATTGTAGAAATAGGCGTCTGACATTGGACCCTCAGTGAGGCACAAACTCAATATATGGTTCTGTAGCTGACTTGCTTAACCCTTATCCTGTTGAATAAATTAAGCATCTCCGATTGTTGACTACTAACCATCATATTCTTGGTATGTTTTTGTTAACTTAACAAACTGCATGACAAACAGTATAGATCCCCACCAGATGGCATCTGATCAGGATCTATACTGCTTTCTAAGGTAGGAGTTGTCCTTAACAGCAGGTTATTATGGGATTAATATTTATATAGATAGAGTAATTTGTTGCCTAACATTTTGTTTTGATCTGGATCTATACTGCTTGTAATGGTAGGGGTTGCCGTTTACAGCAGGTAATTATTTATACAGATGGAGTAATTTATTGCTTAACATTTTGTATTTCTGAGGGTAATAAACAAATAAATACATTATTTTCCTCCTTTGTGTTAGCCCTGGTCTATCTGGGGGGCAAATGTCCCTTTCTGAAATAAGCAGTGGGGGGCAAATGTCCACCTGTAAAATAAGCACTGGGGGGCAGATGTCCATACCAAAAATAAGCTATGGGGGGCAAATGTCCGGGTCGCATTTTCAACTGGGGGGCAAATGTCCATTTTTAGATTAATTCATTGGGGGGCAAATGTCCTGGGGGGCAAATGTCCTGGAATCAATCACCAATTAGCGTATATGATTTCAGTAGAGAATGTTCGCTGTGAGAGGCTTGGCAAGCAATGGGGACTCAGATCAGGTGCCACAGAACGCACCGTCTGATCGGGGTCTACACTGTTTACAAAGAAAGTGGAATTTAGGGCTTGAACGAAAGTTTGGATCTCAGTCCGGGACTATTTTCCCAGCCTACACGGGCCTCCGTGGTCTAGTGGTTAAGAGCGCTGACTCTGGATCATTTGGTCTCTCACCGCTGTGGTTCGAGCCTCGCTCGGGTCACATGTGAGACGCCATGTTCTGCAACGGAAGGTCAGGTGATTTTTCTCCGGGTACTCCGGTTTTCGCCCACCTTTGATTAACGATCGGCTCGATATGAGTGAAATAATCTTGAAAGGGCCGTAAAACCAAAAAAAAAAAAAAAATCCCAGCCTACACTCGGTGGCAGTCGGGAACGCTTCCCCTTTCCGCTGGTCGCCTTTGTCGTCCGCTCGCGACTGCCGACGACTGTCCGGTCTGATTACATACATGTGCATACCTTTATCTATTCACCTTATTTGCATTATCTGCTGGTTCCTAGTGTGAAGGTTATCAGTATTGGCAAAAACAGGTAACCAGACCCCCCTGACCTTGAAAGGTCAGGGGGGTCTGGTTACCTGTTTTTCCAATATTGACAATGTGCAAGCTGGGAGCCAGCAAATAATGCAAATATGGTGAATAATGGTTGAGTTTAGTCCTTTGCATCTCGCCTTGATTTAGTGCTTATCATACAACAGCTTGTTGAGAACTGATATATAATTACTATTGCCTAATATTTTAAACCTCCATGAAAGAATTAACCCTTTGTCCTGCATTTTGCTTTCACAAAACAACTTCTTTATACACAATGTATTTTTGACACGAATCATTGTAATTTACCCTCCCTGTGCAATTCCAATGCATACAGAAATGGTCGGCCCCCGCCCATCGGGGCTTGAAGATAAAGATGGGCTGCAAGAGGCTACCACGCAGACTACACGAGTATTGGTAAAGCGCTTAGAGGATCTAAGCCTGCCCATACAAAGCGATGCGAGGCAGCCCGCCCATACTTATAAACCCTATTGGTTTCATTGGGTGACAGGGCTTGAGATGTCATTTCATCTCAATGACGGGTAAAAGTCCCACAAAATTGGAAGCAACGTCTCCAAAATGACCTATACAGTGTTGAAGGTGACGTTAAACCTCAAATCAAACAAACAAACAGAAATGGGCACAACAGGAGGCTCAGTTATAAAGTGGCTTTAGTGTATATTTAACCCATAACAACTCCTACTTTTGCAAACAGAGATTAGGTCCTACACTGTTTGCCGTGCAGCTTGTGAATAATGTTAAGAAATTTTCATGTTTGACAGTCGGCAATTGCTGAGGCTAAATATATATATTCAGCAGGATAAGGGTTAAGACTCATTGGGTTTTCTGGGTTTCTTTTTCCCGCCCATTTTTTGTCCAGTTGTGAGGAAGGTTTCAAAATTTAAAAGGGTGGGCCCATAAAATCACGAAATAACACGCAAAAATCCGCCCAAATATTTTACTAATCGTCGAGTCGAGCAATTAAGTGACAAATATATTTTTTCAGACTTTCAGTGGAATGCATACACCTTCAGGGGAGGCAACTCTTTCAAGCGTATTTTAGTCTCCCATGTCAATGAGGGTCAACTCTAAACGAAAGAATTTGCTCCTAAGGAGCAAATTCTTTCCTTTAAGAGTAGACCCCTTTTTCGTGGGACAAAGCTTATAGAAAAGCAAACAGGAAGTTCCGAAAGTTGCCCCCTTTTGAAAAATGTGGAAAATCTGCCAAGTCATTCCCATCAGATTTCATGTGACCAATAAAGGACTTTAATTGACCAATAGTTCTGCTTTTCTGTTAGATTGTTTGTTTACATGATTTTAGGTTAAACATCCCCATTAACATTATTTAGGTCATTTTGGAGACATTACTTCCAGCTTTGTGTGAAATTTTTACCCGACGTTTAGATAAAATGACATTTCAATCTCTGCCGCCCAGTTAAACCGATATGGTTTATATGCTCGGATGGTCCGACTCGCCAGGGCAGGCTTTGGGAGTTTATGGCTAAAGTTAACAGACATCTGAAGCGTTGCATGTCCGACTCGCCAGGGCAGGCTTTGGGAGTTTATGGCTAAAGTTTACAGACATCTGAAGCGCCAGTATTATAGGCTGTTGTGTCAGGCAGCACCATGAACATGTGTCGCGTAAGGATCCGAAAGACTTTGGGGCTTGAACCATATGTAATTCGGGTCATTTCTCCGGTCAGTCGCAATGGCGAACTTCCACATAAAAATGTTTATTTTCGAATCAATTTTTAAAATTCAAACTAATGCATCTGATAAAATAAAGTTCAGTTATGATTAGTTTGGTTATTCTATTTTTAAAGTTTAATAGCCAAAAATTGATTTATTTGCCAGTTTAACGCATTTTGTTATTTGTTGATGGTATGGATAATGGTGTTAGATAGGGAATCGCAATATCGACGATTCTGTTTTTTTTTTTTTTTTTTTAATCAAAATATAGGTAATGAGCGCTTATACCCCGACATTTTCTCAACAATCAAATTACCGATAATCCAAGTGTGTGTACAAAAATCCGGGAAGCAAAACATTCAATAAGTGTTAATCAGCCACATGCTTGATTTGTCACAGCACACCCGAGTGTCGCAAGATGGACCTGTCATTTTTTTCCGCAGTCGCGATAGGCAATACCCACCAGCCTACAGACCTGAGACTGTTAAATCCTTTGATCAATTGAGCGCTCGCTGTCATTTACAAAGACGAACGCGACAGGAGAAAAAATACTGGCCACGACTGGAAACTTTACGCAAAATCTGGCGTAAAAATGCCCATAGGGGCTTGAAGAAATATATGGGCTGCACGATGCTTCCACGCAGAGCTGAATCCGGCCCGCACACTAGTACTGGTAAACGGCTTTGAGGATCTAAGTCTGTCCAGGAACCGCGGTGCGAGGCGGACCGTCCATGCTAATAAACCCTATTGGTTTCATTAGGCGACAGGGCTTGAGATGTCATTTCATCTCAATGTCGGGTAAAAGTCCCACAAAATTGGGAGCAACGTCTCCAAAATGACCTTTACAGTGTTGACGGGGACGTTAAACTTCAAATCAAACAAACAAAACTGGCGTAAAAAATACGCCGGATCCGGCATTTCCCATCATTGATGCTCAATAAAGTTCTGTTCCCAACACTGTGATTACATCTTCATAGTCTCGTAAGTGATACGAACCATACAAACACACGTTTTTAATTTTGACCCCTACCGCTCAAAGTTGGAACTTCCTACTGTTTCTGTGAATAGCCCCGCCCATCATGGCTTGCAAAAATAGACGTGGCTGCATGATGTTTCCACGCAGAGCTGACCGAACACGAGTACTGGTAATCAGCTTAGAGGTTCTGAGCCTGCCTAGGAAATGTGTTGCGAGTCAGACCGTCCATGTATATAAACCCTATAGGTTTCATTGGGCGACAGGGCTTGAGAAGTCATTTCATCTCAATGTCTGGTAAAAGTCCCACGAAATTGGAAGTGACGTCTCCAAAATGACCTATACAGTGTTGTGGCCCCCGCCCATCTGGGCTTGAAGAAATACATGGGTTGCATGATGCTTTGGTAGCCAACAATGGGTGTGGCTAAATTAATTTATTCAGCAGGATAAGGGTTAAGTCTCCAAAACGAGACATTAGTTTTTCTGGGTTTCTTCTCTTTTTTCCGCCCAATTTTTGTCCCGATAAGTTCTCAGTAACCACTAGACAGATATGAAAATGAAGTTGTGCAGGAAGATTTCAAGATTTAAAAGTGTGGACCCAACAGGTCTCCTGGGGGGCACGCAAAAATCAGTAACCGTCGAGTCGAGCAATTAAGTGACAAATATTTTTTTTATTTATTTATTTTCTGATTTTTTTATTTATTTATTTTCTTTTCTTAAAGGAAAGAATTTGCTCCTCTCCAATTCATTCTTTCTACTATTTCTATCTATATCGGTCGAATCAACATTGGAGCGTTTTCAATTCTAGTGTGATCGGTCATTGCCGATCCAGGTCTGCAGGATGAAAACATACACAGTAATCATGTAATAACGAAGAAATCTTTAAACTGCACAGAATGGGCCTCCCAGTTAACGTCCCGATGCGGAGGACGGTGCACTTTGTGGCATTCACCCGGAGCATGTTCGGACACCGCAGTTTTATTACCGCTGCCGGGAATCAAACCGGGGGCCTCTAGCATCAAAGACAGGTGCATTATACCATTGAGCTACCACGTTTGATTCAATGTCGAGTGCCGGCTCGACCACTTTAATACATGTATATACAGGGGTTTCATCCATTGTTCTTTCTTGTTTCTGCTACAGCCTCGAGGTTTAAACGCGTATCCACAATCTGTTTTGAGATGAATATATATTCGCTTGTGGGTACTGCTGGTCAGAACCGCCTCGAGGTTTTGTGTATTTTGTTTGATTTGAGGTTTAACGTGCCCGTCAACACTGTATAGGTCATTTTGGAGACGTTGCTTCCAATTTTGTGGGACTTTTACCCAACATTGAGATGAAATGACATCTCAAGCCATGTCGCCACCTAGAGGTTTTAACGAGTATCCACAATCTCTGTTTTGAGCAGACTATAGATTGGGTTTTAACGAGTATCCACAATCTTCTTTTGAGCCGTATTAAAATCGATCGTAACATTAACTGACAGCGCTATTATCCCGCCCACGCTTAAAACGTCCAAAGACGTGTGTCAATCATCTAAAATACCGGTTCAGAAGCACGTGATGGAAAGTTCAAAACGGTGCAACAAAGCTTTCGGCACGTATTTGATATTCGTCTCAAACAACATCAAAAGTACGTCTGGGAGAAGACCGATTGCTAACTTGCCGATTGCGTTGTTATATTTTTGTTGTTGTTGTTTTGGATTTTGTGGGAAAGTAACTGTCCTTTCAGTTTTCCGCTATTGGTGTTTCCTTAAGGGTCTATTTATTTCATGTTTGTGTTTGTCTCTTTGGTGTCTCTGATGGGAGCTGTGGGTTGATTGTACAGATTCCTGAGAATTGCCTTCACTTCATTTTTACACAATCAGTATAGAGTTTCCCTCGATCAGTATGAGAAAAGGGCCTTTCGTCCATCAGAAAAGAGCCTTTCGTCAATCAGTTAAGAGAATTCCCTCAATCAGTATAAGCCTTCCCCCAATCAGTATAGAGCCTTCCCTCAATCAGCAGTCTTCCATCAATCAGTATAGAGTCTTAGTATAGACCTTCAAGCAACCAGTATAGAGCCCTCGCACAATCAATATAGAGTGTTCCCTCAATCAGTATACAGCCTTACCTCAATCTGTAAAGAACTCCTTTCCTTAATCAGTAAAGAACCTTCCCTCAGTCAGTAGAGGGGCACCCTTCAGTCATTATACAGCCTTCATTCAGAATCGATGAGGCGATTCTAATGAGAACACACAGCGTACTTTTTCCTAATGAAATAGCTTTCTAATTTATACCTGTTTTATCAGGACCTACGGAAAGAATTTCCTAGGTATTGAATAAGTTCGAATCATCGGTGTTGGAGCCAAGGAAGGAGATTATAGTCCTTTATTCCTTTGCATTTAAGATGCTGGAGCACACGTTCCATCAACATTTTTCTATCATTTCGTACAAATTTTGTCCAGTTAGCGAAGCAAGCTAACGATTGGCGAATATGGCAAAATATGCGCTAGAATGCAAATTGAGAGAGAGAGAGAGAGAGAGAGAGAGAGAGAGAGAGAGAGAGAGAATGTTTATAGTCCTAGTTACACAGTCCCATGACTATTACAGTTGTGTATTTTGTTGTAATTTTATACAATTTTCCTTGTAGGCGGATGTAAAATGTGATTCATATTCATACGAACAGTATACTCTTATTCATTCAGTAAAATACACTTAGACAGTAAAGGTTGTCAACATGTTGGTTGCTTTAGTCCTGGGTTTTGTGTCCTTGGCTGCCAGTGTTATTGGATTAGCGATCCCTTACTGGTTATATAGTAATATAGTAGGGATCCGCGCATATGAAGGGCTATGGGAAGCCTGTAGTAAGGGCGGCGATTACAGTACGTGTGTGTCCCTGACAGGTAACTTAGGTAAGTACAATAAAAATCCTATATTATAATGTTATTAATCAAGTAATTTCGTATTGGCCCAGTTACAGGTCCGAGGTCTGCTGTATTGGCCGGAGGCCGAAGCCAATACAGCTGACCGAGGGCCTGTAACTAGGCCAGTACGAAATTACTTCATTAATGACAGTTTTATTAATTGACGCCATTAAAAACATATGTTTAATAGTGTTAATATGGATGACCTCCAAACAATACAGGATAGTCAATTAATAATAACCCATAAAATGCCACTCGCGACAATTATCGTCTGCTTTGTCGTCTGCAGGCTACTTTAAAAGTCATTTTTGCAAACAGTGTGGACCCAGATCAGACTGCTCCTCTTGGAGCAGTCTGATCTGGGTCCACACTGTTTGCCTGTATGAAAAAAAATACTTCTAAAACGTTTGCAAGAAGATTCAGCAGACGACAGATTTGAGATGTAGTTTTTCGCGGTAGCTTAAGGGTTAAGATCACCTTAGGGACTTTCTTTTTTAACAGTCCTAAAGATGGATTCTTTCTAGACTCACTGAATGTAAAAAAAAAAAAAGAAAAAAAGAAATAGTAATATAAGTTTTATAAGCAGATCTAAAGTTTTATATTCAGCTGATCTCATTGTGAAGCGCTCATTTTTCCACACTGCTTAAGCAAAACTGAAGCAGAACAAAATTATTTTTAAGATACATCTAGCATAACTGAGATCCATTTTAAAGGGCATGTAATTTGCTTCAAAATTTATACTTTAATTTACAAGTGCAACGAGCGGTGACTCTTAATCATTAGGTTTCTCGCGACTGACTATAATTCCTGCCACGTTCTGCCCTGTGATAGGTCAGGTGTTTTTTTTTTTCGGGTACTCCGGTTTTCGCCCAGCTCTGATACATGTAAACTATCGGCTTGTAAAAAGTGAAATAATATTGATTCCAGTTTGGTGGGACGTTTACCCGACATTTCAAGCCCTGGCACCCAATGAAACCAATAGGGGTTATATGCACTGGACGGTCTGACTCGCAGCACTTTGCCTGGGCAGGCTTAGTCAGTCTAAGCGGTTTACCTGTCTAAGCGGTTTAGCATGTGCGATCAGTTTCAGTTCTGCGTGGAAGCATCGTCCGGCCAAGTCTATTTCTCCAAGACCCAATGGGCGGGGACCGGCCATCCTCTTGTTAGTCTGTCGGTTGTTTGTCTATAGTTCCACCAGCCCCGATAGCTCAGTTGGTAGAGTGTCCGCTCCGGGGAACGGGAGGTCACGGGTTCGATCCCGGGCCGCGACATACCAAAGTCGTGAACAATGGTACTAGCTGCTCCTCGCTTGGCACTAAGATTAACGGGTTAGGGCTAGGACTGGTCGACCCAGTGTCAGGATAATGTGACTGGGTGTGGTATCATGTAATGTGTCTGGGACATGCTACTTCAGTGCGGCAGCACTATAAAAGTGAGCATTGAGCTCCCTGTCGCAACCAGACACCGTCGTGATATGAATGAAAAATTGTTGAAAGCGACGTTAAACCCGATTTTACACACACTTGTCTATAGTTCCTGTATTTGAAATATCAACTAGATAAGACGGCTTGTAAATTACGTTTGTTGATTGACCGAGATATTCGACACCACCTGTATAATATTACGATCGTGTTTACATGTTTTAAAGAATATTCTATAAATACGTATAATATGGACCGCACAACTGCGATTGTGAGCGCACAGCGAAGGTTCAAATCAGACTGCGCATCAGTCTGATTTGAGTCATCGCTGTGCGACTATGGATGGCCTTTGGCATGCTTTATTGTGATAAAGCTTGTATGCTTAAGTATTTGCTCAAGCGCGCATGCTCGGAAGCCTCTTTTTGTTTGTCACGGTCCATTTTACTTACATGTATGCGCCTTATTAGACGAAACTGTGTCGTCGAGAACACCCGTACTTTCACTCAGTCACTAGCCGGTCGTTTTTTTTTTTTTTTTGTGTGTTTTGGTTTTACGGCCCTTTCAAGATTATTTCACTCATATCGAGCCGATCGTTAATCAGAGGTGGGTGAAAGCCGGAGTACCCGGAGAAAAACCACCTGACCTTCCGTTGCAGAACTTGGCGTCTCACACGTGGCCCGAGCGAGGCTCGAACCTACGGCGGTAAGAGACCTAATGACTAAGAGTCAGCGCTCTTATCCACTAGGCCACGGAGGCCCGTTCTAGCCGGTCGGATTCGCATCTATTGGGAAAACAGTTTAATACTATAGTTTATCAACGACCTTTGAGAGGCCAACGTTCAAGCGTGGCAAGACTATTCCATATTTAAGGGGAAGCAGGTTTCGGATTTCTTTTTTCACAGAATTTTAAAATTATAAATATTTTTTTTCGATAATGCCATTATGTAGCAGTCGTGGCCAAGTGGTTAAAGTATGATGCAGTACGAATCTCTGAAAAACTATATCTCCCAATGTAAAATCCCAGCCGAAGGCGACTTACCTAAAACACGGTCTTGTCCAAAATTAAAAGTGCAGTCACGCCTCAGTGCGGTTTGATTGATCGAGGGTTAACGTCTCCGCAACACCATTTAGGTCGTTTCTGTGACGTTGCTTCAAATTTTGGGACCTTTCCCGACATTGAGGGGGTCGCCGTCCATCGGAGCTTGAAGAAATAGTTATGCCTCCAGTTGACCTGTCTCATGAGCTACGCATCACGTGAACAAGTCCGTGAAATGAAGACCCCCCTAAACCCCACTTTATATAGAGAAAACTGGGGTTTACGGGGGTCTTCATTATTTTTCTAATTTCTGCTCCAATACATAGGTTGTGGGTACTCGTTAGAACCGCCTCAATGAGGCGGTTCTAACGAGCACACACAACCTATGTTATGAGCATTTATAAGAAAAATATGACAGATTTTCATCAGAAAAGTAGCAATTTTGGAGATGTGAAAAATGCACTATGTCGTACGGGTGTGTTATCGTAATGGTCGGTCGGTGTGTGCTCGGAGGGGGATGTACTGTGTGGTAACCGGTCATTTCGTACCCTGGTCATTTCGTACCCTGGTCATTTCGTACCATTTTGGTCATTTCGTACCTATTCTTTGGTCATTTCGTACCCACTAACAACCATTTCGTACCCAAGTCATTTCGTAACCGTTTCGGTCATTTCGTACCCGGGTTCGAATTGATATAAATGGGTACGAAATGTATTTAGCATAGTAAGTTCGTATCCAAGTCATTTGGTAATACCGTACCTAGTACATCCATATGTGTTGTTTTGGACGGACAGGGTAGAGAGAGAAAGAAGATCACATCGCGGCTTCTGAATTCTTGTTCAATGGTGTACGCTCCGACAAACTGAAACCGGCATATTGTCGATCAGTTTGTTTGTTTGTTTTGAAGTTTAACGGCCCAGTCAACACTATTTATGTCATTTTTGTGCCGGTCAGTTTACCTATTCACACTTTTCCTGGGCAGGCTTATACGTAACCAGTACATTGCACATCCTTTCGCCAGAAACGAACAGCTGTCCTTCTTATAATAGCGGAAGGGAGTGAATGACCGGAGAAAAAGATTTCATGACCATCTCCACGAAAGAATGTTGCTGATCCCAGCTGTTATCGAATCCGCGCTTTCCTGATCAACAGTTAGACGCGCATCCGACTGAGCTACCGAGGCCGGTCGGGATGTTGTCAAGTGAGTGAGTGAGTGTTTGAGTTTTACGCCCCACTAACAGCTAAGGTCATTCGGAGAGGGGACCTCAGTTTAAAGACTCATCCGAAAGTCTGGAGAAGCCCGGGATCGATCCTGCGACCCCTGGCCTCCAACGGGAGTAGCGTAACCACTACACCAAGGAGGCTTCTTGGGATGTTGTCGAGAAGTTGTTTTAGTGTGTATTTGAGTGTGTGCTTTGACACTGGTAGTGCTATGCATCTGATAACTTAACGAGTCCATGTGGTGAATACAAGTGAACCTGACTTGATGTAAATCTCACTTAATATACAGAAAAGTGGAATCCCTATACATGTAAATATAATTTGTGTTTCATTCCGGTCAAAACATATCTTGTGGAAACTCAGTCTCCTACAAGGATTCAAAACCTACCTTTGAATTAATATGGGTAAACATTGTGTTCAGTTTATCTATCCACACATTTCTTGGGCAGGCATATACGTTAGCAGTGCACATTCTTTCGAAGGATTTGTTTGTTTGATTTGAGGTTTAACGTCCCCGTCAACACTGTAAAGGTCATTTTGGAGACATTGCTTCCAATTTTGTGGGACTTTTACCCGACATTGAGATGAAATGACATCTCAAGCCCTGTCGCTCAATTAAACCAATAGGGTTTATTAGCATGGACGGTCCGCCTCGCACCGCGGTTCCTGGACAGGCTTAGATCCTCTAAGCGGTTTACCAGCACTAGTGTGCGGGCCCGATTCAGCTCTGCGTGGAAGCATCGTGCAATCCATATATTTCTTCAAGCCTCTATGGGCGGGGGCGTTTCGCCAGAAACTGACAACCAGCGGAAGGGAGAGAATGGCCGTAGAAAATATTTCATGGTCAATATCTACGAAAGAATGATGCTGACCCCTAGGTATCGAACCCGCGTCCTCCTGATCACCAGTCCGACGCGCATCCGACTAAGCTACATGTACCGGGGCCGGCTATAACCCCAATGAGTTGTAAAATATGTTGAATTATATTGTTTGTTTGTTTGTTTGATTTGAAGTTTAACGTCCTCGTCGACACTGTAAAGGTCATTTTGGAGACTTTGCTTCCAATGTTATGGGACTTTTACCCAACATTGCGATGAAATGACATCTCAATCCCTGCTGCCCATTGAAACCAATAGGGTTAATAACCACTGACGGGCCGACTCGCACCGCATTGCTTAAGCAGGCTTAGATCCTCTAAGCGGTTTACCTGTACTCGTGTGCGGGTCGATTTCAGCTCTGCGTGGAAGCATCATGCAGCCCATCGATTTCTTCAAGCCCCGATGGGCGGGGGCTATGAATGATATTGTAAAATCTGTTTGTATTGTTACATGGTGCCAGTACGTTCAATATTATCTTATAGACTTATATAAATTGATAATGTGTTAAAATAAAAATAAAATTTAAACAAATATCTTCTTTGTAACTAGAGCCCTTCTTCCAAAGTTACCCGTTACTTGTAAATTAGCTCCAAATCAATTCAACTCACCAAAGTCAATTCGTACCTACTTTTGAAGAACTGGGTACGAAATGACCAAACAAGATTCCCAGAAAAAAATAAAAGTGGGTACGAAATGACCAAAGTGCGTACGAAATGACCAAAATGGGTACGAAATGACCAAATTGAAAAATAAAACGGGTACGAAATGACCAAAATGGTACGAAATGACTAGGGTACGAAATGACTTGGGTACGAAATGACTGGAAACCTACTGTGTTTGCCGGGTCTTGTCCATCATCCGTTTCGGTTTCAAAACTTTTGGGGTTAGACACACTGATTGAAGATTAAATATCAGAAAGGCGTCTTCGTCACTAAATTTGGTATAGCTACGCATAATTGGGCTGCATGATGCTTCCACATACAGCTGAAACCGACCAACCACGAGTACTGGTAAACCGCTTAAAGGATTTAAGCCTGCCCAGGCAAAGCGGTGCAAGTCGGACCAGCCATGCTTATAAACCCTTCTGGCTTCATTGGGCAGCAGGGCTTGAGATGTCATTTCATCTCAATGTCGGGTAAAAGTCCCACAAAATTTGAAGCAACGTCTCCAAAATGGCCTATACTGTATTGACAGGGACGTTAAACCGCAAATCAAACAAACAAAAACTCGACATTAGGATGGAATGACATCTCAAGCCCTGCCATCCAATGAAACGAAAAGGCTTACGTGCATTGCACGGTCTGACTCACATCACTTTTCGTGGGCAGGTTCAGACCTTCTAAGCGGTTTACCAGTACTCGTGTGGCCAGTTTCATCTCTGTACGGAAGTACCATGCATCCCAATCTATTTATTTCTTCCAGCCTCGATGGGTGATAATTTAGGGGTGATGCGATACTTTCGATTATCAAATATGACGAATAGCGCGCGCATACGGTTCGGTTCTTGAGGAAAGCTGGAGAAAATGACTCGAAACCAAAAATTGTAACAAAGTCGAGAAATTTTGGTACCTAAATGTTTCTTTTGATTTAATTAAGAAAACGCATACCCGCGCTTCAGGGTTTTATTCAGAAATAAGGAAGCTATAGACGTTTGAACGTCGGAATTTCTTTTTCACCAGCTGGCGTCGCATGTGTAGAAAGCCGACGTAATCCGATTAATTTGGAACCTCATGACGTCAAAAGACGCGTGCGAGCTGTCCTGTATTTTTCATTTAAATCCCTTGCCTTAATTATTAGTTGTGTTCAGTAAAATAAAATAAATATTACATTCCTGAGAGGATGACAGTGCAAAATGCCACCCATCGGAATATGATAAATCAACCTCCACTGCGCCGTATCCTCAGGTTAATATTTTTCACTATCACCCTCTCAGTAATGTAATGCAGTAAAACTTCGATGGCTCGAACACCGATGGCTCGTTTGCCATGGATGTGTCGAACCATTTCTTGAGCCCCTAGCGAAATCCTCTACATAAGAAATAGTGGGGGATAATTAAGGAGATTTTAGTCTTTTATCTTGCAAATGTATGCTGTGTGTACTCATTAGAATCGCCTAGATGAGGCGATTCTGATGAGTACACACAGCATACATATTCATTATGGAACATCGAAAAGATATCTAAAAGTATATCGTTATGCCTCCTAGCAGTAACCCTCAGTGGCTCGAACTCCCCCTGTCTCGAACAGATTTTCGAAGTCCCAAAGGTGTTCGAGCTGTTGACGTTCGACTGTATATATTTTCACGGGCCTTCGTGGGCGCTGATCCTATATCATTACATGCTGGTCTTTTGCCGCTGTGGGTTCGAGCCTTTCATAAAGCAAAAACACCAACCAAAGCAATCAGTTTAGACCCAGCATCTGGAACAATCTTCGTCAGATAAGTATGGGAGACAAATTTGCATTAAGCCGAAATAAGCCGCTGACAAACAAATGAAGTTATTTCCCTTAGAGTCACTTTCGCAGTTATCGGATTCTCTCTGTCTCCTACCTGTCCAGCGTAGGATATAATCCAATAATCAGCAACTGATTATTTGTTCGTTAATGTTCAGGGGTGCCTTGCCTTAAATCGGTTTAATTTATTGACAAAATTCATATCAGGGCGCAAAATACATGCATTTACTCAAATCGGTGGTCGTGATATTGAAAATAATTTTGCATTGCTCAACTGGGCATGTAATTTATCCCGCTACTTAATGATAAGATACCAACAATTTCAACATTTCAACATTATTTAGCATTACGAAAACACCCCTTTGTAATTTTGACTCCATTAAACCCCACTTTTAGATAGTAAAAAGTGGGTTTACAGGCTATACATTATTTTTCTTATTCTGCGCACCCCCCCCCCCCCGCCACAGGCACACACAAAAAGATTACGGTATAGTACTCGTTGGAACTGCCTCAATGAAGCAGTTCTAACGAGTGGCCACAATCTATGTTTTAAGTAGATGTGTGGACAATATCAGAATCTTTTATCAGAAAAGTGGAAAAATATCAATAATATATGAATAGGGGTGTTTTCATAATGGGAGGATAGACAACTTCAGCCCATACAAAACCTTTAGCATTTATAAACACTATTAAATTCATGCTCAGCTGAGTCGAACATGAAAAAATGTCATAAGCTCAGGTCAGAAGTTAAGAAGAGCAATTATTGATTATTATATGATAATCATTATTATCTCACTATTCAAACAATCATCAGCGGCCGATTCAACCACCTAGTATTTTCATCATTCGTGTAGACTTTGATCGGACTGCTATATTGTCTAGTCTGTGTCTGCACGTATTCATCTATCATTTAAGAGAAGAATCACAGCACAATTGGGCCCCGCCCATCAGGACTTGAAGAAATAGATGGGCTGCATGAGTTTTCCATGCAGAGCTGAAACCAACCGCACACGAGTATTGGTAAACCGCTTAGAGGGTCCAAGCCTGTCCAGACAGAGCGTGCTTGCAGATCGAATATGTGTACTAGTAAACAGTGTAGATCGTGATCAGATTAATCGGGACATACACTGTTTGTAAATGTTAGAGCGGTCGTGTTCTGCAGGATCAGGGTTAAAATGGGCACACATCACGCAATTATGCCTATATAATTTTGACCCCAATAAACCCCAATTTTATATAGTAAAACTTGGGTTTACAGGGTATGCATTATTTTTCTTATTTCTGCTTCAAAACAGATTGTTGGTACTCGTTAGAACTGCCTTGCCGTATATATGAAAAAAAAAATGAAAATATCACGATTTTTATCTGAAAAAAAAATCGTTTTTGGTGGATTAAGAGTGCCCACAATATACTTTTTCAAAAGAATTAGGAAAACGTCCCACATTACCATCAGGCAAATCCTGAAAAATGGTCTATAATCTAACGTAGGTAGGTTATCCCTATTAGTGATATTTTATGACTGTGTCGTCTACTGTCTTATTTGCTGTAAGCTATTTAACTAACAAGGTCATTTCATCTCAATGTCGGGTAAAAGTCCCACAAAATTGGAAGCAACGTCTCCAAAATGACCTTTACAGTGTTGACGGGGACGTTAAACCTCAAATCAAACAAACAAACAAATGCCAAGCGTCCCTTTTGGGAGGCAGTCGCAAGCAGTGTAAACCATATAATGCACCACAGAAATTGGTGTCTGATCTAGGTCTACACTGGTTGCTTATTCTACATATTTTTGTGAAACTTTTGACAAAGAAAAGAAACCGTTTTAACACTCCAAACATTGGAAATAGACCACTATAAACTTTATACCTGGATGGATTCTTTTGCCATTGATGGGTTAAGCTATTCGGTCGCCTGACCATAAACTGTGTTTATTGCGAAATTATTAGTTCTCTTTCAAGGTGTGAAATCAATTTTTCGCGCATTCTTAATTTTGTTACAATCCCAAGAGTCTTATTTTTTTCTTTTAATTCTCAAATTGTCATATGCTTAGATTTCTCATTTTCTTTTAGTAATTGCTGATATTTGTGGTGTGCAGTATTTATTTCATTTGTTATTCTGCTTTTTTTTTCAGTTTTGATTTCAGCCTTTTATTTCTTTTTTTTTTTTTTTTTCAGTTTTAATTTTCAGCCTTTTTTTTCTCCCAAAAGTCTGAAATTTCTTTTGCAGATTACACCGAAAAAAAAACCCGAAACGTTTACGATGATAAATTTGGTTATTTTCTTATTTCTGCTCAAAATATAGACTGTGTGTACTCGTTAGAACTGGTTGTAACGTGTACCCACAATATGTTCTAGTTTAGAGAAGAAATGAGAACAAATACGTTTTACCCCTTTTTAAACCCAGTTTTTATAGTAAAACTGGGGTTTGTAGGGGTAACCTTATTTTTCTTAATTCTGCTCTAAAATATAGATTGTGGGCACTCATGTACGCACAATTTATATTTTGAAAATTAGAAAAATATCACAATTTTTCATCTTAAATTTTTTCCTTTTTTTCGGCGGTAAAATTTACAATGTATTTGCATAGGTGTGTTTTCATTATGTTAAAGTTTTTGAATTCATGTCTGCAACTTTGGTTCAACAAATTGTTAATGAGCCAATATGTCAATTAATGATGCCATTCATGAGATAAGTCCGCCCGCCGGGCAAAACGGCAAACAAAGTTCGGCTCTGCGAAGGCCTACTAAAAATGACTGCAATAAAACTGTCTTTCTTTTTCTTTCTTTCTACCAAAACTGCGATCGGTCACATTTGACCATCCATTACGCAAACACGCATATACAAATACATTGCCACCTTTATCGCCGAAAAAAATGAAAATTTTATGATGAAAAGGTTTTTTTTTCTTATTTCTGCTCCAAATATAGATTGTGGGCACTCGTTAGAATCGCCTCATCGAGACGGTTCTAATGGGTACCCACAATATATATTTTAGAGCAGAAATAAGAAAAATAAGATATACCCCCGGAAACCCCAGTTTTGATATATAAAAGTGGGGTTCAAGGGGGTCAAAATTATATAGGCGTGTTTTCATGATGACTCGCAGGTGCACATTACATACACACCAGGTTTGCAGGATTGAAAGCCTACACAGTAATCATGTAATTACGGTAGGGGTCGTTAACCCCTTTTGTACCAAATGGAATCTTCAACCTTATAAATGGCAGGAGTCCATTTCGAAATTTAGGGGGTCAGGTTGAGTTTTCTACAAAATTGATTCGGGAAATGGCTGAACATTTTGCAAACAGTGAAGGCTCTGATCAGACGCCGTATTCTGTGGCGTCTGATCTGGGCCTGCACTGTTTGCCAAGGTACCCCTTTAGGGGTTTCTGGTACTGATGGGTTAACCTGCACAAGAGATGGCACATGGGGCCTCCAGTTAACATCCCGATCCGAAGGACGGCGCACTTTTTGGCATTCATCCCTGCAAATGATGCCAATGGAGCGTGTTCGGACACCGAAATAACCCACGCTTCCGGGGATCGAACCGGGGACCTCTAGCATCAGAGGCAAGAGCAATATCCACTGAGGTATCACGCTCCTAATTATCACACCAAACATCTAATTATGATTTTTTTTTTCTCAATTTAAATTCTACATAATGGTAGCCAATTGTAGTTTTTCTACGTATTATATTCAGCCTTAATAAATAACTTAGAGTCTTCTTTCATCCGTCCTTTCTTCTTTCCGTTCGTCTGTGCGCCTGTCTGTCTCACAGTCAGTCATTCGATCTTATTTCATATTTAAGACATGATACCATGCATTACCAAGAATTAAGGAAAATCACGCATTCATTCATTCATTTCTTTCTTTCCTAAGTTTTACAGCTTTTCGTCATATATTATCATGCAAATCCCGAGTTCTTTCTACAGATGTAATAAATTAATTAATAAATCTACGAATAAATAAATAAATAAATAAATAAATTAATTAATTAATAAATACACATTATGAGACTGTGCTAAAGTAAATTTCTACCCATGACTATCTTGTCCTGCTGGCGCTCGTGGACTTAGCCATTTTCACGAGAGAAAATGCAGGTGCCGAAAAGCTGACTTCCTTATTTTCAAATCAAAATGGAAGAACTATGTTTTTAATTGAGTATAAAATTGTATATATCATTGCAAACTTTGAGGAATTTTCTTCCTAGTCATGACTTATAAAAAAATCAATGAGAAAGTAATAAGTTTTAAATTAGCATTGGAATGTAGGTTCAGGAGCATTTTGCCAAAAGATATAAAGGATGAATAGGAATACGACTTCCACTCTTCAAAGTAAAATGGAAGAACTAAGTCGTTAATTTATTTTTACAAATTTTATATCTAATTCCTCATCAATAACAGAACTTTTTGAAAATAACTTATAATTTTTTGTCGCATTCTTCTAAAATTGTAATTTAATCAATTTAATACGACTTTCCTATTAGTTTCTATATAATTTTTGGTGGTGATGTTTACAGGTAAGTCTGCGGCGACTGTCGCAAATCTATATCGGATATTTTTGTGAAACTACGAGGATTGTTCCCTATGACAAGATGATCTTTCGCTGACTTTCTTGAATCAGCGGAAGGCAGACATATTTCATGATCAACCCCCACGTAAGAATGTAGCCGACCCCGTCAGGTATCGAACCCGCGTCCTCCTGATCAAAAGTCAGACGCGCGTCGAGGCCGGCATTAGTATCTAGGTATCTATGCCGACCTACAGGGTTGGAAGGGTTAAACGGACTCGCATTGCATAGATACATCCCGCCAACAAATCCGTGTAATGAACACCCCTCTTAACCCCACTTTATACAGGAACAAGAGGGCCATGATGGCCCCGGATCGCTCACCTGATCCATGAGTAACAAGTGGGCCCCGGGGAGGACCATTATTGACCCCAGGCCTAAAATGTGTATAATGTTGAGGGAGGTCTAAAAAGGTGAAGCTTCATACCAAATATCAACAAAGGCTATAATTTAAACTATCGTGGCAAATGTCCACTAGATGAAGCTACACACCAAATATCAAAGACCGGGGCCGTGCGGTTTCAGAGAAGACAATGATTTTAAAGATATTCCCTACATAAGCCTATGTAAAACCAAATGGCCCCGGGGCGGAGGCATTTTTGGCCTCAGGGCTATAATTTAAATAATCTTGATAGAGGTCCACTAGATGAAGCTTCACACCAAATATCAAAGACCTGGGCCTTGCTGTTTCAGAGAAAAAGATTTTCAAAGATTATCTCTATATATGTCTATGTAAAACCAAAGGGCCCCGGGTGCGGGGGCATTTGTGGCCCGAGGGCTATGATTTGAACAATCTTGGTAGAGTTCCACTAGATGAAGCTCCATACCAAATATCAAAGACATCGGCCTTGCAGTTTCAGAGAAGAAGATTTTTAAAGATTTCCCTATATAAGTCTATGTAAAACCAAAGGGTATCGGGGCGGTGGCATTTTTGGCCCCATGGCTATAATTTGAACAATCTTGATAGAGGCCCACTAGATGAAATTTCACACCACATATCAAAGACCTAGGCCTTGTGGTTTCTCAGAAGAAGATGTTTAAAGATTTTCCCTATATAAGCCTATGTAAAACCAAAGGGCCCCGAGGCGGGGCATATTTGGTCTGAGGGCTATAATTTGAACAATTTTGGGATGAGGTTCACTAGATGAAGCTTCAAACCAAATATCAAAGACCTAGGTCTTGTGGTTTCAGAAGAGACTTTTCAAGATGTTCCCTATATAAGTCAATGTAAAACCAAAAGGCCCCGGAGCGGGGGCATTTTTTGCCCCAGGGCTATAGTTTGAACAATCTTGGTAGAGGTCCACAAGATGAAGCTTCATACTAATATCAAAGACCTGGGCCTTGTGGTTTCAGAGAAGATGATTTTCCCTATATAAGCCTATGTAAAACCAAAGGGCCCGGGGCGGGGGCATTTTTGGCCCCAGCACTATAATTTGAACAACCTTGGTAGGGGTCCATTAGATGAAGCTTCATACCAAATAGCAAAGACCTGGGCCTTGTGGTTTCAGAGAAGAAGATTTTAAAGATTTTTCCTATATAAGCCCATGTAAAACCAAAGGGCCCCGTGGCGGGGGCATGTTTGGCCCGGGCATTATAATTTGAACAACCTTGGTAGGGGTCCACTAGATGAAGCTTCATACCAAATATCAAAGACCTGGGCCTTGCGGTTTCAGACAGGAAGATTTTTAAAGATTTTCCCTATATAATGCTATGTAAAACAAAAGGGACCCGAGGCGGGGGCATTTTTGGCCTCAGCACTATAATTTGAACTCCACTAGTTGAAGCTTCATACTAAGTATCAAAGACATGGGCCTTGTGGTTTCAGAGAAGAAGATTTTTTGTTTAAGTTTTCGGTTAAAAAATCTATGTTTGGCTCCTGTGACCTAGATGTGCAACGGACCGGAACCATTTGAACAGCTCTGAAAGGGGACTTCCTAAGGATCACTCCTTTGAAGTTTGATCGAAATCCGATCAGTGGTTTCGGAGGAGATGTCGTTTGAAGAAATAGTTTACGCGCGGACGCACGCACGAACGCACGCAGGCACGACGGACGACGGACAAAAAGTGATCTCAAAAGCTCACCTCGTCACTACGTGACGGTAAGCTAAGAACTGGGGGTTATAGGGGTATACATGTACAGTAGAACTTCGATGGCTCGAACACCGATGGCTGGTTTACCATGGCTGAGTCGAACGCGTTCTTGAGTCCCTAGAGAATTTCTGTACGTAAGAAATAGGGAGAGTAAAAATTAGGATATTTCCGTCTTTTATCTTGCAAATGTATGCTGTGTGTACTCATTAGAATCGCCTCGATGAGGCGATTCTAATGAGTACATACAGCATACAAGTTTCATAATAGAAAACATAAAAAGATGTCCTGAAGCATGTCGTTATGCCTCCTGGTAGTAACCCTTAGTCGCTCGAACTACCCCTGTCTCGAACAGATTTTCATGGTCCCAAAAGTGTTCGAGCCATTGAAGTTCAACTGTATATTTTTTTCTTCTTATTTCTCCTCGAAGACATAGGTTGTGGGTACTCGTAACCTCAAACCTAATTTTGTAGCATTTATAAGAAAAATTGACAAAAATAACCATTTTGGAGATATGAAAGACGGGTGTTTTGTCGTGATGCAAACCACGAATGAACAAGAGCACGACAACATATGTTTTGTTTGTTTCTTTGATTTGAGGTTTAACGTCCCCGTCAACACTGTATAGGTCAATTTGGAGACGTTCCCTCCAATTGTGTGGGACTTTTACCCAACATTGAGAGGAAATGACATTGAAATGTGCAACGGACCGAATCCATTTGAACAGCTCTGAAAGGGGACCACCTAAGGATCATTCCCGTGAAGTTTGATCAAAATCCGATCAGTGGTTTAGGAGATGCCGTTTGAAGAAATTGTTTACGCACGGACGCTCAATTGTCCCTGTCGCCTAATAAAACGAATGGGGTTTATAAGCAATGTCAGTGCGACTCGCACCGCTTTGCCTGGACAGGCGAAGATCCTCCAAGCTGTTTACCAGTATACTCATGTGCGGTCGATTTCAGCTCCGTGTGGAAGCATCATGCAGCCCATCTATTTCTTCAACCCGATGGGCGGGGGCAGGACAAAATATGCAATAAAAAACTTGCGAACAATTAGGACTCCGTATGTATATCTACCTTCTATAGAACATGTTGTCATTCGTTTCCCTTTAGCCTGGAAGCTATAAAATGTATATGCGATCAGCGAATCCTCTGATCAGACTGCGCGAATGCGCAGTCTGATCAGAGGATTCAATGGTCGCACAAGTATTAAGGTAGGTTTTGTGATGCGCCGGATAACAAATGATATTGTTTTTCAGCGTCGGACGCTCTACGAGCCACACAGGCCATGGAGGTCATCGGTATGGTCCTGATTGCCCTAGCCATACTCTTGGCCATCCTTAAACTCACCGTGATGAAATACCAAACAAGGTTGCCCACAGTGGCTGGAGTCCTCCTGATTGTTGCAGGTACGTAAAATAGACGTGACGGCAATTACCTAACACTTTCCCTCCACGAAACCAAAAGGAATTACGCACAAATATTAACTAAACCCGTCATATTTAAAGCCAAAAAAGCCAAAATACGCACAAATATTAACTAAACCCGTCATATTTAAAGCCAAAAAAGCCAAAATACAAGTTTCGTTCCCCGGAATGATTAAACGGCTATTACACCTGTGGACACAAAAGCGTTCAAACTCCGGGGAAGTACCTTTCAATGAATCTCTTTGCATAAAGTTAGTTTGACAAGCAAATGTCATTCATCAAAGTAGTCTAAAACTGGATCAAGCAATATACATTGATTTGTCTTATTGTGGCAATTTTAGATCAGATTGACATTCAAGATGTATTCTGATTGGATAGTGCAAGGTCTACAATGAAATATACAACACTTTGTGTTTTGAATTTATTCCTGTCTTTGCAGTTGACAGACAGGATGTAAGGAAATATTGAATGAAACATCAGATCAAAATGAAATGAAGCTCATCAAAGTTTGAACGCTTTTGTGTCCACAGGTGTAAATGAGACGGTTCTAATGAGCACCCGCAATCTATGTTTGGACTTGAAGTAAGAAAAAACATCAAGTTTCATCAGAAAAAAAGAAGTTCTACAGATATAAAAGACGCAAGTTTAGCACCCGGGTATGCATCACGTGTGCAAGTCCGTGAAATGAACACCCCATAAACCACACGTTATATAGAGAAAACTGGGGTTAACGGGGTATACACTATTTTTCCTCTCCAAGACATAGGTTGTGGGTACACGTTAGAACCGCCTCGTTGAGACGGTTCTAACGAGCACCAACAGCCTATGTTTTCAGTTTAAATAAGAAAAATATCACTGATTTTCTTCAGAAAAGTAGCCATTTTTTTGATGTTAAAATGCACTATATACTGTCGCACGGGTATATTATCGTAATGGCTTCCGTGATGTGGGCAACTCCTACTTGTACAGTAAAATGCCTATATTAAGACCACCTTTGGGACTGTTCACAAGTGGTCTTTAAGACCACTTTTGAACAGTCCCAAAAGTGGTCTCTGACCACAGGACATCGTATGCAGAAACACAAAGAAAGAATCACTGCAGCCTACAAAATAAGCTTTTAAAAGCAGAATTAGTCTTAATTTTTGGTGGTCTTAAAAGCGGAATTTTACTGTACATGAGGTTTTCATTAAAGATGACCTTGACCTAGTTTTTCAAGAATATCTTGATTTATATAATGAGTGGTTGAGGCATGTATTGTCTCGGCAAAAACAATTCTAGTTAACAAGATTTAAAGTCGCCATCTTGGCCCCCGCCCATAGGGGCTTGAAGAAATATATGGGCTGCATGATGCTTCCACGCAGAAATGAATCCGGCCCGCACACTAGTACTGGTAAACCGCTTAGAGGATCTAAGCCTGTCCAGGAACCGCGGTGCGAGGCGGACCGTCCATGCTAATAAACCCTATTGGTTTCATTGGGCGACAGGGCTTGAGATGTCATTTCATCTCAATGTCGGGTAAAAGTCCCACAAAATTGAAAGCAACGTCTCCAAAATGACCTTTACAGTGTTGACGGGGACGTTAAACCTCAAATCAAACAAATCAAACAAATTTGGCTATCTATAGTAAAATTCCGCTATTAAGAACGCCCAAAATTAAGATTATTTTTCCTTTAAAAAGCTTATGTAGTGGGTTGTAGTTATTCTTTCTTTGTGTTTTCTGCACGCAATGTCCTGTGGTCAGAGACAACCTTTGGGAGTGTTCAAAAGTGGTCTTAAAGACCACTTTTGAACAGTCCCAAAGATGGTCTTAATACAGTAATTTTAATTGTTTGTTTGATTTGTTTGATCTGAGGTTTAACGTCCCCGTCAACACTGTAAAGGTCATTTTGGAGACGTTGCTTCCAATTTTGTGGGACTTTTACCCGACATTGAGATGAAATGACATCTCAAGCCCTGTCGCCCACAGTAATTTTAATATATTTTATTCTGATTATTACATTATAGTATTAGATCGAGTCGTGGTCTGTAGTTTGAGTGACATCTTGCTATCATATCGACATCAAAACGTTGAATAATGAGATAACTTAGAAGCATTCATTCATTATCAATTAATCTGTAGAAAAAAAACGATCTCGTATATTACATTCCAGAAAACATATTTCTGAATAAACACGCTACATATAGAACACATGCAGCTTGTGAATATATATAAATTTCCTTATTCTTTCTTTTCTTCTTTTTTTTTTTTTTTTTTTTTTTTTAGCATTGAATATTATCATTTATTTTCTACTATGTTCTAACATTCTGTGGTTGCTTTCTGATCAATGTCTGGCACAGAAAGGGCTGAAATTATATCTTAATGAAAATTGGGAATTTCTAGCTCTTTCGGGTTAGTAAGCAGCCATTGAAAACAATGTCTTATTGACAGATATATGTTTTTCAATATGGGTTGAGTAGGGTTTAGCATTGCATGTTTTGATTTATTCTGGTATAATATTGCATATTCTGATGTATTTTAATATGACTATTTGATATAGCATGTTTAAATGCAGCAGATATAGCGGTTGTATTTGGGTGAGTTGGGGCATGTACTGTCGGCCTTATTTCGCATATGGGTATTTTATACCCCTCATTTCTGTTTTTTTTTTTTTTTTTTTTTTTGTTGTTGTTGTTTTTGTTTGTATATATATGTATATTTTTGAGGGCCTCATGGAAGATTAGCCATAATGCTAAATGTGTAACCCTCGTTAAATAAAGCCTTTACTTACTTACTTACTTACTTACTATTACATGTATTAGTTTTATATTTGAACCTTAAGAAAAAAACATCATCTGAAAACTTCGACTGTTTATTTGTTTGCATACAGGCAAACGTTGTGGATCCTGATCAGACTGCTTCTATAGAGTAACAGTCTGATATTAGTCACCACTGTTTGCAACAATAGCTTTAGATGTAACCAGCAGGCAAAAAAAAAAACAGGCAAAGAAGATGTTGCACTGATGAATTGGGTCAGAACAAATTATTTGTCTAAACCACGGCAGAAGTAAGGACGAGGATTGCTGCCGCGTAAAAGTGATTTAAGTCCCCAGAAAATAACTTCTTGCACACCAGACAAGGAAATCCGTGATTTTACCCTGGGATAGAAATTATGTTCTGACCCTGGTGTTCCGATCCAGGCAACTAACATAAATGCGCTTCAATTCTATTCAACTGCCGGAACTACTTCCGCACTACTTTTATTTAGTAAGCAATATACATGTGCGAGCTGTCAAAACTAACCGGAGGTGTTGTGCAAGAAAAAGAATCCAATATGGGGTTCTGTTGTAGATGGGCGTTTCCAACCCTCGGCGTAGCCTCGGTTCCGCTCAGCACGGTCATCCCTCGGGTTGGAAACGCTCATCTACAACAGAACCCCATATCAGATTCTTTTATTCTCACTAGTCTAACTGTTCCAAGGCGGTTCTTCTGTCGCGGTTTATTGTTGTTAAAGTTCGTCTTTGAGTTTGTGTCTCGCTTATGGGGATAGCCAATTGGCCATTTTGTAAGAAAGGTACTGTCCTTTTGGTTTTCCGCTAGTTATGTTTCCATTAGGGTCTGGTTATTTCATGCTCGTGTTTCTGTCCCTTTGATGTCTCTGATGGGAGGGTCTGTTAATTGTATTGATCCCTGGTCATTATCGCCACCCTCGAATTTCCTACGCTATATTGGTCTCCAAACATTACGAGAACACGCCTATATAATTTTGACCCCCTCATACCCCACTTTTATATAGTAAAACTGGGGTTTCCGGGGGTATGCCTTATTTTTCTTATTTCTGCTCTAAAATATAGATTGTGGGTATTCGTTAGAACCGCCTCGATAAGGGGAGTGCCCACAATCTATATTTTGAGCAGAAATAAGAAAAATATCACATTTTTTCATCCTAAAATTTTCATTTTTTCGGCGATAAAGGTGGCAATGTATTTGTATAGGCGTGTTTGCGTAATGAGACCATATTGCTAATTCAAGTTCTTGTGGATGTGCTACAACTGAACCGTCTAAATTATTAACTTCATGTCTTACTGCCATTAAAAAGCATGTGAATAAATATTGCGACAAAGTCTATGAAAGATCAAGGAGAAATCTGTTATTGGTCTATCAATAAGGTTTATAATTAACTTAAATTCAGACGTTTTCGTGCTTTAAGTCTGTCTATGTACATGTATGTTCACCCACGCTTTGCACTTGACTTCATCATAATCTTATAGAAGAAAAACTTAATGATTCAACAGAATGAACATTCCATAGAAAAGATTTCCCTCTAACTCGCATGTAATGTAAGAAATGCTTTTTATCGCTTCAGAGCATAAAAGTATCTCAGAAAGTGTGTTATGCTTTCACCTTTTTACTTACAAATATTTATATGTTTATATAAGATTTGGTAATATATTATTTAGACAAATTGTGGGAATTCCGATGGGTACGAACTGCGCACCACTTGTGACTGATTTGTTATTGTTCTTTTATTAAAGAGACTTCACGACATTCCATTCTAATGAAAAGCAATATGAAGTTATTGAAGCGTTTAGCTCGACGTCTAGATATTTGGATGATTTATTAAATATTGACAATACATGTACCAACTTCGATGGTTTGATCTCCAGCACTTCAGTTAAATGCGGCGAATTATTCTGATACCGAAGCCCCGTTTTCGGATTTACATTTAACTATTTTAGATGGGTTTGTTTCATGCAAAATGTATGACAAACGCGATGATTTTAGGATTGTAAATTTTCCCGGCTTACTTGGATGGAGATGTTCCTCGTGTGGCATCCTACGATGTTTATATATCGCAATTCATTCGACTTACTAGAGTGTCTAGTCATGTAACTGACTGCGAAACTCGTAATAAAGCATTGACTGCTAAACTTCTTAATCAGGGTTATCGGTTCATAAACTTCGCAAAACCATCTCTATTGTAGACGTCATTTTGATTTAGTTTTAGAATTCAAGTTTGGACTTAAATCTCTTCTGCAACAAGGCCTATCGGAACCCGATTTTTATGGTGACTTAGCCACGATTTCAGTATCAATTAGGTATAATCATTAATCGATATAAAAAGATTGGATTCAACATAAGTTATACGACAGACTGCTTGCAGGGTAGTTAACCCAATCATGGTTAATAACTTTGCCTCCCTTTTTAATTGCACGCCGGCGGGTCGGACCTAAGATTCTATGACGGCTTCAGCCTAAAGACCTACTTAGGTAATGTCGGTTGATGTCTGATGCTCTGTCTCTGTTCGGGTCCACCGGAGTCTAACTGCTCGTTTTCTTTTATACCAGCATTTCAGTTATTTCATGCTGTCGAGTCCTCATCGCTGTTTCATCTCTGTAGTTGTTTGATTTTTTGTTCTCGGAGATTTTGCAATGATGAGTTAGAAATCCTTTATGCGGACTAAACAATCGAAAAAAACAATCGGCGAAAACAGTTCATGATAAAAGAACACGGATTTTAGTCCATAAGTTTTTTTTTTTTTTTTTTTTTTTTTTTGTATTTCAGGCTTGTGCATGCTTATCGGGACTGTGATATATGGAACAAAAGTACGGAAAGAACGCGGAGGTTCATCCCAAGACCTTCATGCTGGATTTGGCCTTTCTGTTGCCGGTGGCGTTGTGGCGATTGTTGCGGGGGTGTTATTTATCAGAGTTGGGAGACGTGCGGGAACATATGGAGAAATATAATTCTACGGAAGAAGAACTCTTTTCACGGCATCGAGCTAAAAAGTCCGTGCAATGGACACCTATCGTAACTAAACCTTGAATAGAGAAAATTGGGGTTTACGGGATATTCATTCGTTTCCTTATTTTTGCTCAAAACCTTAGATTGTGTGTACTCGTTAGAACCGCCTCATCTACCGATTACCTACAATCTATGTTATGAGGCGGTACTAACGACTACCCACAATCTATGTTTGAGCTAGAAATAAGAACAATATGATTTTCATCTGAAAAAAGCTCTAGCGAGAGGAGAGACCACAATTTTGCACACAGATTTGTAATTATAATGGAGAGCACATACAGTTGACCTTCAGTAACTGGAACAGGAACCGCTCTTTCACTATGGAAGAACCGATTTCGTTCTTGACTCCCTGTGGAAATTATTTCCAATATAGGTTCGTTTCATTTGATATCAAGTTATCACACACTGCTTTGAGGACGCTAGTAGAATTGCGAGGCCACATGCGTTCTCGAAGTCCAGCCTGATATCAAGTTTATCAGGCGAGGTTTTGACTCGCGAGGCTTGCCGAGCGATTCTACAAGCGGTCTCGAAGCCCAGCCTGATAAACTTGATATCAAATGACACGAATCTGGTATTTTATTTACAAGTATCAGTTAATCCCCTTGCACATTCCTAGAGTTTTGCCATTTTTAAAGCTCAGTTGTCCTTTATCAGGTCAGTATGTTACAATGCAAATATTATAGGGAATGCAGATGAAATTTAGGATAACTAAGGGAGTGTGTTCACATAATGTTTCACGACATCGTCTCAATCCGTATCAATGCGATTTTATTTATCACACACAACATACCTTAATTTTACAGAAGACCGAAAAGAAACACATAACATTTCCCCACAATATCCCTCTGGCGCTTTGATTAACTCATCATAAAGCCAATTCTGCACCATTATGTACATTTCGAGCGATTTGATTGGTTGGAATAAAAGTTTTTTTACTTCGACAAATTTCATGAACTATTGAACTATATTCAACAAGAGAAGGACTAATTTCAGCTCCAAAAATAGATTGTGGTGTTTTTACTATAGATTGCTTACAACCTAACTGTTTTGGCGTTTAACGGCACAGTCAACACTATTTTAGGTCTTTTAGAGCCGGTCAGTTTCCCTTTCCACATTTTTCCTGGACAACCTTATACGTAAGCGGTTAACCAGTACAGTGCACATTCTTTCGCCAGAAACTGACAACAGCCCTTCTTGAATCAGCGGAAGGGAGAGAACGACGGTAGAAAATTTTTCATGATCAGTGTCGATGAAAGAATGTTGCCAACCCCAACAGGTATCCAACCCGCGTCAGACGCGCATCCGACTATGCTACCGAGGCCAGCTAAACAAGAAAATATAAACTACACTATCTAAATTCGAAGCAACATCTCCAAATGACTCACATAGTGTTGACGCGGACGTAAAACCTTAATTCAAACATACAAACATCATTGTATCCGGTTAGCCATTTAAACTTGGTCCTCCAACATAGCAGCTTTCAAGCTGTTGACCTTCAAGAACATGTTTAACATGTTTCATCTGACAATGCCAGCATCCAAAATGAAAATAGAGAGGACCCTCGTTATAACTGCAGTATTTGTTCCCTATTATTTTGCCGTTATAATGATTTTGCCATTACATTGTATAAAGAATCATAGTTAGGATTGTGATAGGTCATAAAAGGTCTTTTCCACATAATTACTCCAAGAAACAAATGTTCTAGACATTTGTTAGAATCGCCTCGATGAGGCAATTCAAACAAATGTCTATAAAATTTGTTTATTGGAGTATTAAACTACAAAATTCTTCCATGGCTATTGATTCGGTTTGGGCATTTTCAACCCGAGGAAAGCCCAAGCCGCTCGGAATTGAGGCTTAACCTTGTGCTAAGAATTCATTCCATTGAAATTGTCGTTATAATGAGTTTTGCCATTATAACGAATGTCGTTATAACGCGGGTCCTCTGTATCACATATAAATTTGACTTATTTGTGATTAGCGCGAATAGTTAGCGAGACGAGCCTATGTAAATATGCAATGGTTTAAAATTAACAAGTTTCTATAATGGATACCAATTTACATGGCATCGCAGCTTCGAGAAATAGAGCGGGCTGCATCGTCACGCGGCTTCTGCGCCCGAAATTGAGTTCTGGTAAACTGCTTAGAAGGTCTAAGTCTGATGAGCAAAAGAGGTGCTTGTCGCGCCTTTTCATAAACTTATTGATTTGTTTGGGCAGTAGGGCTTGAGGAAGGTAGGGTTTGAGATGTCATTTCATCTCAGTGTCGGGTAGAGGTCCCTTGAAATTGGGAGCAACGTCTCCAAAATGATCTAAATAGTGCTGACGCGGACGTAAATTCTCAACACAAACAAAGCAGTTTACATGAGGAAAACGAATTTACAAGGGCTGTTGTTTTCCTTTTATATTCAAAAACATAGATTGTGAGTAATCTTTAGTAATAAACACCACAATCTATGTTTGAAGCTGAAATTAGCCTTTCTCTTGTTGAATATTCATCTAAGCCACAACCATTTCTGTCTATCAACCAATCAAATTACTTGATGTAATTTATTGCTACAAATTCATAGACTGAATGCCAAACAGTGTAGATCCTGATCAGATAGTGTCTTTAGAAGCCATCTGATCTGGATCTACATGGTCTGATCAGATGGCTTCTTCAGAAGCCATCTGATCTGGATCTACACTATTTGCAAAGATAGGGTTTGTCGTGAACAGCAAGATAAGGGTTAAGATACATTACGAAAACACGCCTATTCAAATATACGGGTAAAATTTTACTACCATAAAATGAAAGTTTTCAGATAAAAATCCTGATAGTTTTCATATTTCTGCTCATAACAGAAATTGTGGATAGTCGTTCTAACGAGTACCCACAATCTATGTTTTTGAGCAGAAATTAGAATATTACTGCATACCCCCTGTAAACCCCAGTTTTACTGTATAACAGTTGGGTTTAAGGGGAGCGGGTTCAAAATTATATAGGCGTGTTTGCGTGATGATGTACCGATAATTTTCATTCGCAAAATGCTACTTCTATAGCAATGAAAGTGACTATCTGACACACGGGTGTGCTATCGTGATTAAATTGGTACACATATTGAATTTAGCTGTTTGAAAATGTTGGAAATAGTTCTGATGAATGAATAATTCTAACACAGCGCGCCTATATAGGCAATGGAAAGGAACTGTGAATTATTATGCAACAAATCACAGCTCAGAAGAGCGTGATACGTGACGTCATTAAAAACTCCAAATTTATTACGTCACTAGTCGATTTCCTTGACGTTAGACGGTGTAACGTCATTTTCTCGCATCGAAAACGTTAGAAAAGGATATAAATGCATATTTACATTTCCAGTGTAAAGTCTAATGTAAACCTATAGAAAACAATTGCGTTCATATTTCCATGAACGCATCGTATCACATGATTTTCAGTGACGTTAAGTGACGTCATTCTTAACCATTGTTCTCTACGGGCGTTGATGACGTCACCGCTGTTCCGTTCTTTATAGAAATAGCAGCGTGTAAATGTTTTTCAGCTTTAAAAGTTTGCCCTACAAGCATTCTTTCGCCAAGTGATGAAGGGGCAAATAATGTAAATATAAAAAATAAACTTAATTTTTCTGCAGTTCATGAAAGTATGAACGACAGTGGGTCGCTAGCAAAGTTTACATGAACCCCTTCGGGGTTCATTTACTTTGCACGCGACCCACTGCGTTCATACTTCCATGAACTGCAGAAAAATAAATTTCATTTCTTAAATGTGTTCCAGTCGACAATTTTAGCGGGATTTCTTCTAACAATGGCGAAAAGTTGTGAGATTTTGAAGGAAACAACAACATTATTGCCGATTTCCAGCCTGTTAGAATCGAAATAGATCCGCTCTAGCCAGTGATTGTTGGGTAATAAATCACAGTTTGTCGGTCAGTTGAAAGTAGACAAATCACGCGCGCTACGCGCTCGTGATTTGTCTACTTTACAACTGACCTCCAAACTGTGATTTATTACTCAACAAATCACAGCTAGAGCTGATCTATTTCTTAAACAAAAAACAAGGAGAAGCATTTTCTTTTCCCCAAAAAAGATGGCTTTTACATGTAGCGTGGTTTGTTTTGCAGGAAACCAGACAAAAAGGCATGGAAATTGTTTGTCAAACGCTGGGAGTGTATATTTTCAATTATCTACTGAATATTACCATTAATATATTTTCTGTCTGTCTGTCTGTCTGTCTGTCTTTCTTCTTTCTTTCTTTCTTTTTTCTTTCTTTCTTTCTTTCTTTCTTTCTTTCTTTCTTTCTTTCCTCAATACCTCATTTAGTTTTTATTGACAATGCATTGCTTTGTTATTTTGCAAAAAATGAAAGCAAAAATATGTGTTATGTTATCTCTTTATAATTTTATGAGAGTGGACTTTAGAGTGTTAATGTTCTCTTCCTTTTCCATTTCATGATTGTTTGTATGTACTTACCCATAAGCGCCTATCGTCCAAAAACAATGGGACATTGGCAATCATTTCAGACCAAGTTGGGGCGCCACACAACGCGGCGTCTTTTCAGAGTCAAAGGCGAAAGTTTAATCACAAGATTTTTCGTAAAACACATTAAATGAGATTCACCAGACCTCCCCTAAATATAAATGGGCTGACCCAAGCTTTTAGATGAATGTTCGTTTGGGTTAAATTTACTTATACTTGCCCAAAACTTCCTTGTGGTTCAACACTTCCTTGTATCATAATGGGATTAACGTTACATTAGAAATCAAAGCTGGTTCGATGATCTTTTTACCCTTTTAGTACCAAATGGAATCTTCCTCCTTATATATAGCAGGAGGTCATTTAAAATTTAGGGGTGTCAGGTTGCGTTTTCTTCAAAATCGATTTGGAAAATGGCGGAACTTTAAGCAAACAGTGGAGGCCCTGTTCAGACGCCGCGTTATGCGGCGACTGATCTGGGCCTGTACTGGTTGCCAGGGTACCCGTTTTGGGGTTTCTGGTACTAAAAGGGTTAAGTGTAGATAGGGACAATGGGTATGAACAGAAACTTAGACCGTTTCGTTGAACCTCTATTTTTTTCTTTAAGCATACCGTGTAGACCCTGATCAGACGCCGCGTCATGCGGCGTCTGATCTGGGTCTACACTGTTTGCCAAGTCCAGATTTTACAGTAAACCAACGCTTTTACATGGCGCTCTGGTGTCGCAAGGAGAAGAATAGCCATGCTATTTATAAACATTAGATGGACTTACAACTCACGTGAACTTCTGCATTGAAAAGCTGCTGCAGTTTATAACTTTGGGTCGACCAAAAAATGCCTATGTGGGATAAGACAAGCAAATCCATTACGTGAACAAGTCCGTGAAATGAACAACCCTAAACCCCACTTTGAATGGAGAAAACTAGGAGTTAGGGGTTTATTTTTCTTATTCTTATTTCTGCTCCAATACATAGGTTGTGGATGCTCTTTAGAACCGCCTCAATGAGGTGGTTCTAGCGGGCACCAGTGAGGTGGTTCTATTGTGTATCCTCAACGTATGTATGTATTGGAGAAGAAATAAGAAAACTACCATGGATTTTCATCAAAATGCACTATATCGCACGGGTGTTTTATCGTAATGTCAGGCAAGTTTTCAGTTTATTTATGTATTCGAGGCTGTGGCGAGCATGAAAAAAAACGAGCATGTGATTTCCTTGTCGAGATTTTAAATCCAATCGCATTCCAGCAGACAGCTTATGTATTCAATAACTTAAATTGCTAAATGTAGCCTTCACACAAATATAACGGAACACAAAAAACTGTATGCCCCCGCTTGGAGAAATAGATTGGGCTGCATGATGATTCCACGCACGAGTACTGGTAAACCCGCCTGCCCGGACAAAGCGGTGCGAGTCGGTCCGTCCATACATATGAACCTTTTTGGTTCCATTGGTCGGCAGGGATTGAGATGTCATTTCATCTCATTGTAGACTTAAAAGTCCCACAAAACTGGGGGGGGGGGGGGGGGGGCAACGTCTCAAAATTACATAAAACGTGTTGACTGGGACGTTGGTTGGTTGGTTGATTTGAGGTTTAACGTCCCCGTCAACACTGTAAAGGTCATTTTGGAGACGTTGCTTCCAATTTTGTGGGACTTTTACCCGACATTAAGATGAAATGACATCTCAAGCCCTGTTGCCCAATGAAACCAATAGGGTTTATTAGCATGGACGGTCCGCCTCGCACCGCGGTTCCTGGACAGGCTTAGATCCACTAAGCGGTTTACCAGTACTAGTGTGCGGGCCGGAATCAGCTCTGCGTGGAAGCATCATGCAGCCCATATATTTCTTCAAGCCCCTATGGGCGGGGGCCTTTGACTGGGACGTTAAACCTGAAATAAAAAAAAAAAGAAAATGTCTGAGCCTTTATTATTATTTTTTTAAAGAAAGCAGTTGAAAAGGTTTTTTCTACCGGGCTTCGTTTATCAAGTTTCAATATGTCAGTAGTGGTAAAGGGGGGGGGGGGGTCCATTTGGGGGTATTCTGGCCTTGTACCAAATCTGTTTATTTTTGCTGGTAAACAGCATAACATGTGTTCTTTATTATGGCATACCTCTGGTCGCGCGCAAGGTTGGGTTTTTTCGAGCTACAGGCCTTTTAAAGTGGGAGGGGTAACTTAGCATGACACTGTAGGGTATTTTGAAAGTTAACTTTGGTTATTATCTGTGTGCTCTTTCACTGCAATTTGTTCTTAGGTAGACTGAAGGATGTCTGAAGTGATGTTTAGAAAGATTTTTCGAAACAATATTGCAACTTAGGAAGATAAAATGCTTTTTCCAAACGCTGCAATATTTTTACTTATTTTTAACCTTAATCATTAAAAGTTTTGAAGGTTTTTGGTAATTTGGGAGGAAACCAAAAATAATTCTTGGACAACAGTATCATTTTTAATCCCCCGTCGTGAAGCGGTGCGGAGATTATAGGAATGGCCTTCCTCTGTCCGTTTGTCCGTCCGTCCGGGCCAGTCCGCCTGTCGCATGAGGGATAAGTTGTGGGTTGCACAGCACTAATTCGGCCAAATTTGCAACCCAGAATGTTGTCCATCATGGACACATTGGTACAGAACCTACTACCGGGGTTTGTGCAACTCAGAACTTGATTCTGTACGTTCAGCCCCACAAGTGATGGTCAACCATGGACATTGTGTCCGAACTTTTGGGAATATGATGTTTGGGAATGACACCTATACCCCCTCCCCCCTCTACCCCATGGAAGTAATTAGAAAATATCGACTTATGTGGTGCAACTCACAAGTCGATTTTTCCCCACAAGTCCGGCCAGTACATATGAATCAATTCACAACTACCCTCTCATGGGAGCGGACGTCCGTCCGTAACACTTTCTTGTCCGCTCCATATCTCCTGAACCCTATTAGTTGGCCATCCAAACCACGAAAAAATACTTCTGATGGCAAAATTGAGTAGAGTATGGCATCCATGCTAATAGTGTTCTTTAGTGTGATGCAAAAGTGATAGGGGTGGATGCCACTTCTGAAAATGCCCCAGAGCCTCAGAATTAGGTCAAAGGTCAAATGAGTGCAAAAATACAATAAAATTTGTACATGCTGGTATTTTTACCCTCTCTCCAGCTAAGCAGACCAAATAAAGTTAATTAAAACACCAGTCATGTACTTAGGACATATTGTTTATGCATTATATGTGAGAAAAGAAGTTGTTTCATAGATTTGGCCAAGGTCAAAGGTCATTTAAGTACAAATTTGCTTTAAATATGTATCAATATTTATTGTACAAAGGGTTATCTAGTATGTCAACTGAAAAAAAGCCAAATATGTTGCCATTTCCTTATCTAGGAAGCATAAAACCCACACATTATACTAACAGCATAATGGCCAACCTAATCGGCTTCAGGTCAAAGGTCATTTAAGTACATATTTGGCAAAATATGTTTATTTTGCAAAATACGTTTATTTTGCAAAATACGTTGTTTATTCGCATTCCAAATCGACTTCTGAGTTCTTACTAAACATCACAATTATATACCAAGGATATAGTATATGATGAAGATATATCTAATAATAACAAAAGTGGGTCATCATCAAAGGTCACGTGCAGCTACTGTACAACACTTATATTTGGCGGTCCTTTTACTTTGGCCCTATTTGCAGTCAAGGAAAAAACGCCAAAATAAAAATCCGCCAATAAAGCTCAAAGAGTGCAAAAGAAGAAACTTTATTCTACACATCACAATTATAATGTGTCAATAGGTCAAAGGCATCCAGCCCTCGCCCATCGGGGCTTGAAGAAATATATGATATGATGCTTCCACGCAGAGCTGAATCAGACCCACACACGAGTACTGGGTAAACCGCTTAGAGGATCTAAGCCTTCCCAGGCAAAATGGTGTGAGTGTTGGACCGTCCATGCTTATAAAACCTATTGGTTTCATTAGGCCACAGGGCTTGAGATGTCATTTCATCTCAATGTCGGGTAAAAGTCCCACAAAATTGGAAGGAACGTCTCCAAAATGACCTTTACCGTGTTGACGGGGACGTTAAACCTCAAATCAAACAAACAAACAAGGTCATAGGCATCATCGGTGACAAAAGGAAAAGTGTATTTAATTCTTTAGAAGTCGAAATAAATGAAGACAATGTTCTAGTCATAAGACGGCCGAATAAAAACAAACACACCTTGAAAGTTATTGTCAAAATTGTGGAAATAATTGGTAATTGATTGATGGCTTTAACTGTGAGCTCAATAGGATGGGTTAACCAATTAGATAAGAGGAAAGTGACACATCTACAGACAAACATTTGGATTATCAATGTAGCACATTGGGTTAATCATGACGTGAACACGAAAATTTAACTAATTACTACACGACGCTGTTGATGATCAACTCTGGTGATCTTACACGGCTTTGGAGATTCGACCGATTTTTTTCTTCTTCGGAAATCGTAAATTTGCCAAAATATAAATCTACTAAAAGGTCTACTCATAAAAAGTGCCAAAATTTGCTGCCGCTTAATGTTAGTGTTTAACAGTATTCAAGTTTGTATATTACAAGATGCCACTTCATTTTAAGAGCTGTTTAGATAACTACAATGTAAAGGGTAATATCTAATATGTATTCGCGTTTGCGCCCATATGATTTAATGCTTTTACTTCAACATTGACAAGTCTATGCAATGCAAACCAAATAGGGGTTTCTCCGATATCACTGATACGAGCTTTCTTCCGCATAATCTGAAATGATAGACATAGTCATATATAAATAACAAGCCATTTTAACTTCATATCTCGACTTCTAGATATTTGGGTGGTTTATTAAATATTAACAATACCTATTTCGATGGTTTGATCTAACAGATTTACCCCCAGAACTTCGGTTAAATAAAGCAAATTCTGCTGATACCGAGGCCCCCTTTTTAGATTTACATCCGTCTATTGTAGTAAATGGATGGGTTTGCTTCCTAGAAAATTTATGATAAACGCGATGATTATAACTTTGACATTGTAAATTTTCCTTTGTTGGATGGTGATATTCCTCGTGCGGCATCATATGGCGTTTATATTTCGCAATGAATTCGATTTGCCAGAGTGTCTAGTCATGTAACTGACTTCAACACTCGAAAAAAACTGATAACTGCTATACTTCTTAATCAGCGCTATCGGTATCATAAACTACGCAAAGCCTTTTCAAAATTATAAAGATGTCATTCCGTTGTAATTTCAAAATTCAATGTTGGACCTAAATCTCTTCTGCAACAAGCTCTATCGGAACCCGAATTTTATGGTGACTTAGTATATAAATTCAGAAAATATATATATAATTGCAATGACTTCAGCACCCAGTTTCGTAAAATCATTCTTTGATATATAAAGTTTGGGTACAACATAAAGGTTATACGACAGACTGCATGTATGGTAGTTAACTCAATCACAGTTGACAACTTTGCTTCCCTCTTTAATTACACGCCGGCGGACCAGGCCTTAGATTCTATGACGGTCCCAGCTTACAGGCTTATTGAGAGTTAGAGAGAATTAAGTTTTATGTAATATTGGTTGGTGCCTGATGCTCTGTCTCTGGTCGGGTCCATCGGAGTATAACTTTTGGTTTTCTTTTGCTCCAGCATTTTAGTGGTTTCTTGCTGTACAGTCCTCACCGTTGTTTCGTCTCTGTGGTTGTTTTGATTTTTGTATTCTAGGAGATGTTGCACTGATGAGTTAGGAGGCTTTCATGTGGACTGAACAAATGATTTGTCTAAATCGTGACGGAAGTAAGGGCGAGGATTGCAGCTGCATAAAATCAATTTAAGACCAGCCGCACACCCCAGTGGAATTCGCTTCACTGACCGTACCAAGGCCATTCTTCTGTCACGGTTTATTTTTGTTATGGTGTGTGTGTATCACTTATATTATTTTGTTTTGGATAGCCAATTGACCGTTTTGTGGTAAAGTATCTGTCCTGTTGTCTTTCCGCTATTGATGTTTCTCTTAGGGTCTAGTCATTTCTTTTTTGTGTTTCTTTCCCTTTGGTGCCATTGATGGGAGCTGTGGGTTAATTGTATCAATACCTGATCATTGCCTCCACTTCTTTTTCATAGCAGAAGTCAATAACTGTCTAACAGCCATCTTGGATGCCAACTTAAGGAATTTAAATCTATCTTTGACAATCAAATACACGTAACAAATGTATTTTTTAATTTTTTGATAATAAATACTTGTCATCAACACATCCTTGTGCAAAATATGACAAAATTTGATTAGAAAACATCCATTTTTTACGAGTTTTGTACTTAAATAACCCCTGACCTATAAGACTGACATACTTTGAGGGTACATTTAAAATAATTTTCTATTGTTCACTGCATCTGAATAGTTTTATGGCGATTTCAAGCAAGCAGTTTCCCCAAATATATGTTAAAAGAGAGTTATGAGTAGTTTCGTGTTTATTTTGCACTCATTTGACCTTTGACCTACTTCTTAGCCTCAGACGCATTTCTAGGCCTGGCACCTACCCCTATGATTGTTGACACACATCAAGGATTACATTTAATGTGGGTGCCATACGCCACTCAATTTTGTCATCAAAAGTAAAAATATCAATCTTTTTTGCCCCTGCTTAGTCACGCATAAAGGATGTTTTTATGTGTTGTCAATTGGTTTATCTATTATTGCCAGTTATCCGAGATGCGACAGTTTATGGGGATAAGGTTAAAGTTTGATTTTTAATTATCTTATACAAAGAAAGTGTAAAATCGGTCCTGCTCATAACAGAGTAACAGTTTAGTTGAAAATATTTAATGCTTGTAAAATCATTTTATATTGCCTTTTCTGTTTTAGAAATGGCACAGTGTAGTATTTTGTCTATGTTGTAAAAGACAAATCATGATAAAAACCGGCCTGTCAACCCGGTTCAGTCAACTTGGGGGTTTGTGGACAGGCAGGCTCAACGGAAGTCACGATTTGACTTAATTGCGCGAAGGCAATGTTTCAGACCCATAACAGAAACAAAGTCACAAAGAAAGAATCCAGTGCTATATCAATATCGTTCAAGTCTGTAACATTAGTATCCCTTTTTATTCCATTTAACACATATCCATATAAACAAGTAGATTTTCTAATCAAATACACGTAACAAATGTATTTTTTAATATTTTGATAATAAATATTGGTCATCAACATATCCTTATGCTAAATATGATAAAATTTTATTAGAAAACATCCATTTTTCACGAGTTTTGCACTTAAATGACCCCTGACCTATAAGACTGGCATACTTTGAGGGTACATTTAAAATAATTTTCCACTGTTCAGTTCTACTGAATAGTTTATGGTGATTTTAAGCAAACATTTTCCCCAAATATGTGTTAAAAGAGAGTTATAAGTAGTTTAATGTTTATTTTGCACTCATTTGACCTTTGACCTACTTCTGAGCCTCAGACGCATTTCCAGACGTGGCATCCACCCCTATGATTGTTGGCACACATCAAGGATTACATTTAGCATGGGTGCCATACTCTACTCAATTTTGCCATCAAAAGTAAAAATATCAATCTTTTTTGGGATTGGATGGCCAACTATATAGTAAATTTACAATAAACTTTGGTCAATCATTCATCTCAGTGAGCTGATGTGCAGAACCCATAAATGAACCATGCCAACTGAAGGTCAATGTCACAGTTGAAAGTCACGTGTTTTTAATAGTTTGAATTTTGTGTCCGTTCCATATCTCCTTTATCCTGGGAAGGATTTTCATTAAAATTTGGTCAAATATTCTTTTTAGTGAGCTGATGAGCAGAACCTATAAATGAACCACGCCGACACAAGGTCAAGGTCAAATTTGAAGGTCAAGAGTTTGAAACTTTGAATATTGTGTCCATTCCATATCTCCTTTACCCGTACAAGGATTCTCGTTAAACTTTTGACAAACAACCCCCCCCCCCCACGTGAGCTGATGTGCAGAACCCATAAATGAACCATGTCGACTCAAGGCCAAGGTCACATTTGAAGGTCACGAGTTTAAAACTTTGATTTTTTTTGTCCGTTCCATATCTCCTTTACCCCTCAAAGGATTTTCATTAAACTTCGGTCAATTATTCCCCTCAGTGAGCTCATGTGCAGAACTCATAAATGAATCATGCCGACATCAGGTCAAGGTCACATTGTAAGGTCATGGGTTTGAAACTATGAATTTTGTGTCGGTTCCAAATCTCATTTACCCTTCAAAGGATTTTCATTAAATGTTGGTCAAATGTCCCCCTCAGTGAGCTGATGAGCATAACACATAAATAAACCATTCCAACTCAAGGTCAAGGTCAAAGTTGAAGGTCAGGAGTTTGAAACTTTGAATTTTGTGTCTGTTCCATATCTCTTACCAATTGTACTGATACAAGAAAGTAGTCTGAGGGGCATCCAAATACCTCGCCGCACATTGTATCAAGGCTCAACCTTGTGACCTTCACCTGTGACTTTGACCTTGAGTTGGCATTGTTTATGTATGGGTTCTGTAAATCAGCTCACTTTGGGGGTATATTTCACATAAGTTTAAATGAAAATCCTTCCAGGGGTAACGGAGATATGGAACAGACACAAAATTCCAAGTTTCAAATTCGTGACCTTCACCTGTGGCCTTGACCTGGGGTTGGCATGGTTTATTGATGGGTTCTGCACATCAGCTCACTGAGGGGGATATTTGACAAAAGTTTAATGAAAATCCTTCCACGGGAAAAGGAGATATGGAAAGGATACAAAATTCAAACTCATTACCTTCAACTTTGACCTTGACCTTGTGTCGGAATGGTTTAGTTTTGTCTTATGCACATCAGCTCACTGAGGGGGAAATTTGACCAACATTTAATGAAATGAAGGGTAAATGAGATTTTGAACCGACACAAAATTCAAAGTTTCAGAATCGTGACCTTCCAATGTGACCTTGACCTGGTGTCGGCATGATTCATTTATAAGCTCTGCACATGGGCTTACTGAGGGGAATAATTGACCGAAGTTTAATAAAAATCCCTTTAGGGGTAAAGGAGATATGGAACTGACAAAAAAAATCAAAGTTTTAACTCGTGACCTTCAAATGTGACCTTGACCTTGAGTTGACACGATTCATTTATGGGTTCTGCACATCAGCTCACTGAGGGGGATGTTTGACAAAAGTTTAACGAGAATCCTTGCAGGGGTAAAGGAGATATGGAATGGACACAAAATTAAAAGTTTCAATCTCTTGACCTTCACATGTGACCTTGACCTTGTGTCGGCATGATTCATTTATGGGTTCTGCACATTAGCTCACTGAGAAGAATATTTGACCATTTTTTAATGAAAATCCCTCCAAGGATAACGGAGATATGGAACTGACACAAAATTCAAAGTTTCAAACTCATGACCTTCAACTGTGACCTTGACCTTGAGTTGGCATGGTTCATTTATGAATTCTTCTTATCAGCTCACTGAGACGAATATTTGTCCAAAGTTTAATGTAAATCAATCAAAGGGTTCAGGAGATATGGAGCAGATAAGAAAGTGTTACGGACAGACAGACGGACGGATTGGCCCGGATGGACAGACAAACGGACAGACGGAGGCCATTCCTATAATCTCCGCTCCACTTCAGGACGGGGGATTAAAAATGATACTGTTATCCAAGAATCATCATTGGTTTCCTCCCAAATTACCAAAACACATAAAAACTTTTAATGATTAAGGTAAAAAAAAATAAGTAAAACTATCTTAGCGTTTGGAAAAAGCATTTCAGCTTCCTAAGTTGCAATATTGTTTTGAAAACTGTTTCTAAACATCACTTCAGACATCCTTCCGTCTACTTAAGAACAAATTGCAGTGAAAGAGCACACAGGTAATAACCAGAGTTAACTTTCAAAATACACTACAGTATCATGCTAAATTACCCCATCCACTTTTAAAGGCCTGTAGCTAAAAAAAAAAAAAAAAAAACAACAAAAAAACCTTGCGCGCGACCAGTGGGATGCCATAATTAAGTACACATGTTATGCTGTTTTCCGCCAAAAAAAAAAAAAAAAAGATTTGGTACAAGGCCAGAATACCCCCAAATGTACACTCCCTTTGATACATACTACTCTGCATGTACATTTACGTGTAATAGCCTTCTTTCCTTGACACATGACAGCAGTTTGATGACATATTGAGTGTCCATTTCATTGAAAGTTTATAATGTGGCAATTTCAAATTTACATCCGGTAGAAACAGAAAGGACGCTTCCCTGTTTACATGGGTAACAAAACATTCCGCCCCCTGGAGTCTAACTGTTGCGGTTTTTTTTTTCTCCAGCATTTCAGTTAATTCATGCTGTCGAATCCTCTCTCTAATTGTTTGATTTTTATGTTCTCGGAGACGTAGCAACGATGAGGCCTTCATGCGGACTGAACAAAGTATATGTCTAAGCCACGTCAGACGAAAGGGCAAGAGTTAAAATCGATTTAAGCACTCCTTCCTCCACCCCCTCCCCCACCCCCTTGTGTAATACTTCTACTGACCGTACCTGACCGTACCAAGGTGGTTCTTCTGTCATGGTTTATTATTTGTTATAGTTTGTGTTTGCATGCATGTATTGCTTATATATTTTGTTGTCCTTTCGGCTATCAGCTAGGAATGCTTTCATTAGGGTTTAGTTACTGTAACAAACAAACAAGAGAGCAGAAAAAAGTTAGAGCAAACCGAATCCAGCGAGACTAACCGTTCTGTGTCGCTACAAGTGCAAAGCCATACAGCGTCAGGTACTTTGTAAATGTGAATACTGAGGACTGCGGTGAAGGTTTTTTTTTTCTCTCTTTTTTTCTGTTAAATTCGCTTTTTGCAGCAGATATACTCCTATTAGGACATCTTCATCACGAAAACACACCTATATAAATTTGATCCCCTTGAACCCCACTTTTATATTGTAAAACTGGGGTTTACAGGGTTAAGCCTTATTTTTCTTATTTCTGCTCTAAAGTATAGATTGTGGGTACTCGTTAGAACCGCCTCAACGAGGCGGTTCTAACGAGTACCCACAATCTATATTTTGAGCAGAAATAAGAAAAATATCAATATTTTTCATTAAAATTTTCATTTTTTCGGTGATAAAGGTTACAATGTATTTGTATAGGCTTGTTTTCATAATGTATTATGGATCCACTGGGGAAAATGCATGTGTCCACAGTGGACTGAGCAATGATCATAAAACATACCGGCTCAATGTTTGTTCCTTACTCGATTTTGTAAAAGGTGTTTGTTTATTGTTGGTTTGCATTGTTTTCTTTCTGATCAGAACCTTTTTTTCACATTGTTTGTATGCTAGCATTGGCCTAACATTGGAATTAAGTTCCATCTTATCTTAGCGGATATGATTCATACTCATATCAACCCTTTTTGTATCAAATGGAATCGTCCACCTTATATATAGCAGAGGTGAATTTCAAAATTTGGGGGTGTCAGGTTGTGTTTTCTTAAAAAAATGTATTTGGAAAATGACTGAAGTTTTTGCACACAGTGTAGGCCCTAACCAGACACCGCGTTCTGCGGCGTCTGATCTGGGCCTGCACTTTTTGCGAAATACCCGTCTGGGGTCACTGGTACAAAATGGGTTAACCCTTATCTTGCTGTTCACGACTGCCCCTGTCTTTGCAAACAGTGTAGATCCAGATCAGATGGCTTCTGAAGGATCAGGATCTACACTGTTTGGCATTCAGTTTATGAATTTGTAGCAATAAATCACATCAAGAAATTTGATTGGTTCAAAGTCAGAAATGGGTGTGGCTTATCTGAATATTCAGCAAGAGAAGGGTTAACAGAATAATACCCCTCGTACACTTAAGACTGTAAAGGTTATCAAAATACTGGTTACTTTAGTCTTGGGTTTCGTGAAAAAATGTAAAATAGAATCGAAGGTAAGCGATTCCATTATTCCTAAGACCAACCCCCTAACATGTGGGTCTGGCGCTTCCATGAAGTCACGGCATATGAAAACTAACCACGCATCCGCATAGTCTGATCCGAGACTTCACCTTGCGAAATATGGATGGGGTTTTGGCATATACATGCAGTCAAGGATGGCTGTATTCTGATAAAGCTATCTTACAGGAGTGGTGGTTCCGTGTGAAATAAATGAAACGAGCCATCGGCGAGTTTCATACATTTCGTATGAAATGACCACGAGTGGAAGAGTCTGTTTATCATATAACGATTTAAGATGGGATTTTTTGGCAAAAAAAGAGTTTCAACAGAAATCATAGCATATTATATTATCACGGAAGGCGTCATGACGTTACGTGCCAGAAACCATGTAGGCCATATTAACCCTTTTTGTACCAAATGGAATCTTCTTCCTTATGTATAGCATGAGTCCATTTCCAAAATTTAGGGGTGTCAGGTTGTGTTTTCTTCAAAATTTATTTGAAAAATGACTGAACTTTTAGCAAACAGTGGAGGCCCTGATCAGACGCCGCGTTCTGCGGCGTCTGATCTGGGCCTACACTGTTTGCCAGGGTACCCCGTTAAGGGTTTCCGGTACAAAATGGATTAATATTTACAATTTCAGTGCACATGTAAGTCAACTGTAAACCTATAGAAACGAATGTTGTTCATGCTTCCATAAACGCATAGTCACATGATTTTCAGTGACGTCAGTGACGTCAGCCTAAACCATGGTTCTGTTCGGGCGTTCGTGACGTCAACGCTATTCCGCTCTTTATAGAAAAACAGCGTGTAAATGTTTTTCAGCTTTAAAAGTTCTCACTTTAAGCATTTTTTTAGCCCAGTGATGAGGGGGCAAAAAATGTAAATATAAAAGTAGACTTAATTTTTCTGCTTTTCATTAAAGTATGAACTACAGCGGGTCGCTAGCAAAGTTTACATGAAAGTTCACACTTTACTGAAGCATTTATTTAGCCCAGTGATGAGGGGGCAAAAAATGTAAATATAAAAATAGACATAATTTTTCTGCTTTTCATTAAAGTATGAACGACAGCGGGTCGCTAGCAAAGTTTACATGAACCGTTTAATATACTTTCTATGCGACCCACTGCGTTCATACTTTCATGAACAACAGAAAAATAAAACGGAATAAAATTCATTTCTTAACCTATTTTGTACCAGAAACCCCAAAACGGGTAGTTGGCAAACAGTGCAGACCCAGATCCGACGCCACAGAACGCAGCGTCAGATCTGGATGTCACTTTTTGCAAGACGTTCTGCCAGTTTCCAAATAGATTTTGAAGAATACACAACCTGACACCCCCAAATTTTGAAATGGACTCCTACTATACACGACGTGGAATATTCCATTTGGTACAAATAAGGTTAAATACACGGGTGGTCATATGACATTTATGACATGACATTTAAGAAATGAAATTTATTTTTCTGCAGTTCATGGAAGTATGAACGCAGTGGGTCGCGTGCAAAGTAAATGAACCCCGAAGGGGTTCATGTAAACTTTGCTAGCGACCCACTGTCGTTCATACTTTCATGAAAAGCAGAAAAATTAAGTTTATTTTTTATATTTACATTATTTGCCCCTCATCACTGGGCGAAAAAATGCTTGTAGGGCAAACTTTTAAAGCTGAACAACATTTACACGCTGTGTTTTTACAATGACCGGAGCAGCGTTGACGTCATCAACGCCCGTAGAGAACAATGGTTTAGAATGACGTCACTTAACGTCACTGAAAATCATGTGATTCGATGCGTTCATGGAAGTATGAACGCAATTGTTTTCTATAGGTTTACATTAGACTTTACACTGGAAATGTAAATATTATCTACTGAATGACAGTAACGTTAGAAGATAAAGATTATTCTGAGTCTTCATAACGTGAACGATTCCGTGAAATGAATACCCCCTAAACCCACTTTATATAGAGAAAACTAGGGTTACAGGGTTATACACAGTTTTCTTATTTCTGCTTAAAAACATAGGCTGTGGGTACTCGTTAGAACCGCCTCAATGAGGCGGTTCTAACGAGCACCTTCAACCTATGTTTGCAGTATAAGTAAGAATAAAGGTTCCTTTTTAAAAGGAAAGGCTTGCCTGGTTTTAAGGGTACTGTTCCTGGTGTAAATGTAGCCATATTGCCGCCACATGGAAGTACGAGTTGATGTAGTTGGAAGCAAATTGCACTGTTCTTGTTAATGGGACATAGACTTTTGATGCAGTGTACTCAAAGGCAATATAATTGGAATGGACAAACCCATGAGGTGTCAATTTTCTATTTGGCACTATCCTGACATTTACTGGAATAAATATTTCAATGTTAAGGTAACTGAGGCATTGACATGTGACCCAATGATCACATTCTCACTTTTGACCAACTATGATAGTAAGGGATCATTGTGATGACCCTGTTTTATTGAAATTTGCTCAGTAGTATCTGAATAGTAGTTGGAAGAAGACATTGTTAACAGACAGAAAGGAGGAATAATGGACTTATGGAGCACGGACGATATGCGATTTGGCAAGTAGAAATGGACAAACAAAACAAAATAAATGTCTCTAACAGATTTATGAGAGACAATAATGTGGTAGAACACATCATACATACTGTTTGTTTTGCTAGGTTTTACACCCGATCAACAATCTTTCAGTCATATACAGGCGGGTAGTTTCCTAACCGTCGATCCTGGAAAGTACCAGTACTAGACTCCGATCCTCAGACACAAACTACCAAATGTTCTCACATAAACGATCATGGCCGATAGCGGGGCTCGAACCCATGACCCTCCAGTGATTACACGTCAGCGACCTTAATCACTGGACCACGGAGGCGGTCTTCCATACATACTGAGTATACATTCATGTCATGTGGCCACTAAACATGTAATTGTTAGGTGACGACAAAAATATACATACAAGGGAGTATAAGACGAAGGAGGAAGAGACATTAAATGTTAATATATTTTAATAGCAAAGTATAAAACTATTATAAACAAGAGACAACCAAAGTAAACAATGTTACCAATGTTAACAGTTTTTATCTGAAAATCTAAAAAGAAATAAACAGTATAAAGCTATTTAAGGTGAATCTTAATATTGATAAAAACTGGACCAATTGACTGTCAGTACGCCGTAAACTTTGTTCATTTATTGGTGGCAGTACCTTCAATATAACTAGAGCTGTCAGTGAAACTGACTAGCGCCCCGGCAGCGCTATCAGATGAGTAGGAAAATGTTGATGTTAAAAAACTATAAAGAACAAGGAAATGAAAGAACATAGCTCAAAGAATCATTTTGAACATGATAACTCGCTTTAAGAAACCAACCTGGGTTTTGCGCACAACACATCCTCTCTGATGATTAATTTTACTGTCAAGTTATTCTAAAATCAATCCAGGAATAAGAAAGATATTGATCGGACACTATAAAAAAGGCGTTTTTTTACCTTTCACCTCTAAGTATGACCTTGACCTTTGAGGTACGGACCTGGGTCTTGCGCGTGACACACTGTCACATTATGGTTAATATTTCTGCTAAGCAATATTTAAATCCATCCAGGTATCAGAAAGTTATAGAATGGACACAATAAAAAAGACTCTTTTTTGAACTTTTATCTCTAAGTATGACCTTGACCTTTGAGGTACGGCTGTTGATCTTGCGCGAGACACTCCGTCACATTATGGTTACCATTTCTGCCAAGTAATACTTAAATCCATCCAGGAATAACAAAGTTATCGATTGGACACGACAAAGACCCTTTTTTGACCTTTAACCTCTAAGTATGACCTTGACCTTTGAGGTACGGACCTGAGTCTTGCGCTCAACACTCCATCACATTATGGTTAACATTTCTGCCAAGTATATATTTAAATCCATCCAGGAATAAGAAAGTTATGGAGGATAAAAAAATTGTGGACGGACAGACAGACGAACGAACAGAGTGATTACTATAGAGCACCCACACTTTCAGTGCGGGGCCCTAATAAGTTTGTACATATACATTATGATTCAATGGAGGTTTCAGGCAGGTAAATCATAATTTTCAGTAAATGCTATTATTCTAATTTCTCACATGAAATTATTCAATTTCATTCGTGAAGGCAATTGAAAATGTGGAAAGTATAATATTCACCTTTATGTCCAATATGTACTAGCAATTGTTATTGAAGTTTTCCATATTTCAAGTATTTCCGAACTCTGTGTGTCCACAATTTATCCATTTTTAGAATTCATTTATCTGTTCGGACTGCTACACAGATGATTTATGAATGCGGTCAGGTAAACTGTATTGACGGTAGTGCTGAGTAGACCGTGGCCTAGTGGATAAATTCGCTTCGGTGTTTAGTTAAACTTTATCTCTCACTAAACTGGTACCCTGTATTATATTAAAAATATGCGAAAGCTATTGAGCCAGAGGGTGAGGGAACCAGAACACCGGAAAAAGCTGACTGTATCTCTGATTTTTGTTTAAAAAAAACACCATAGGATCCAAAATAACATAGAAAGAGAAGTCTAAAAACGGAACCACTTTTCCAATCTAACTGGCTTGCAGCGACGGCTGTCACGGATTTTCATCAGGAAAGTAGTTATTTTGGAGGTGTAAAAAATGCAATATGTTGTACGGTTGTATTATCGTAATGTTCACATGCTTGGATACTTCTGTTTTATTGTCACTGTTCATGTTCTGTGGTTCAAGACATTCCCTAACTTTGCAAACAGTATAGATTCAGATCAGATGGTTTCTGAAGAAGCAGCCATCTATCTGATCAACGATCTACACTGTTTGTCAATCAGATTGCGAATTAAAGGAAAACAAATATATCAAGGCATTTGATTGGTTGAAATGTAAATGGGCGTGGCTAGATAAATTTATGGGATTAGGGTTACTTATAAGCTTGCGCAGGCGAAACTGTAGTCTAGGAAATCCGCATTTCCTATCACTTATTAGCTGACCTCGATGCTAAGTTAACGGCTGTGAAATTGACAGCATTGCTTCTCTCATGGAGGCATCCAAAACAACATTGTTTGTTTGTTTGAATTGATTTTGCTTGTTTGATTTGAGGTTTACCGTCCCCGTCAACACTGTAAAGGTCATTTTGGAGACGTTGCTTCCAATTTTGTGGGACTTTTCCCGACATTGAGATGAAATGACATCTCAAGCCCTGTCGCCCCATGAAACCAATAGGGTTTATTAGCATGGACGGTCCGCCTCGCATCGCCGTTTCTGGACAGGCTTAGATCCTCTAAGCGGCTTACCAGTACTAGTGTGCGGGCCGGATTCAGCTCTGCGTCGAAGCATCATGCAGCCCATATATTTCTTCAAGCCCCTATGGGCGGGGGCCATTGTTTGAATTGAGGTTTAACGTCCCCGTCATCACTATAGACGTCATTTTGGTGACGTTTCTTCCAACATTGTGTGACATTTACCCGACATTGAGTTGAAATGACATCTTAAGCGCTATCGCCCAATGAAACTAATAGGGTTTATAAGCATGGACGGACCTACTCGCACCGCTTTACCTGGGCAGGCTTAGATTCTCTAAGCAGTTTACCGGTACTCGTATGCGGTTGGTTTCAGCTCTGGGTGCCGGATACATTATGCAGCCCATTTATTTCTTCAAGGGTCGCCAAAAACAACATGAAAATTTGTCCCACCTAAACACAACTTTTATATCGTTAAACTGGATTTACATTGATATACATGTTTCTTCTTATTTCTGCTCGAAAATATAAACTGTGGGCACTCGTTAGAATCGCCTCTCCGAAGCGGTCGCCTCGCGGCATTAACGAGTTCCCACAATCTATGTTTTGAGCAGAAACATGAAACATATCGGAATCTTTTATCGGATTTTTTTTTTTTTTTTTTTGTGGTAAACTTTTCAATATACTTGAATATGCGTGTTTTCCCTGTATGAAAGGATTATTAGGGTTGGATTGATTTTTTATAATGACGTTAGGTATGCTATGCATCAATGCTCCCAATGCAGAATTCACACACGGTATCATTGAACCACACCAAATGAACGTAGTTTGCAACATACTGTTAAATATTTTTATAAAAAACATGCCCTGGTTTTAATTGAAGTATGCCATGTCATCAATATGTGCTACGTGTACGAAGAGATTCGTGACATACATTTAGCCTCTAAATGCTGTAAAGGTTTTCAACATGTTGACTGCTTTGGTTCTGGGTTTAGTGTCCCTGGCTACAAGTGTGTTTGGGATAGTGACCCCTTACTGGTTATATAGTGATATAGCAGGGATACAAATGTATGAAGGTCTATTTAAAACCTGTGGTATGGCCGGTGGTTTCTATGCGTGTTCGCGCATGCGAGGTAAGAACATTTTTTCAGTCCCATTACGAGAACTAACCCGTGCGACATACATGTAGTGCATTTTTTCGCATCTCAAAAATCATGGGCTTCTTTTCTGAAGAAAATCCATGATACTTTTCTTATTTCTGATACTTTTCTGCAAACATAGGTTTTGGGTACTCGTTAGAACCGCCTCATTGAGGCGGTTCTAACGAGTTCCCACAACCTATGTCTTGGAGCAGAAATAAGAAAAATAGTGTATACCCCCATAAACTCCAGTTTTCTCTATATGAAGTGGGGTTTAAGGGATTGTTTATTTCACGGACTTGTTCACGTGATGTAAAGATGTATTCTTACTACACTCATTAGATGTAGACTGGTCTCGGTAGCTCAGTCGGATGCGCGTCTGACTGGTGATCAGGAGCACGCTGGTATCATTGATAATGAAATCTTTTCTATTGTAATTTTCTCCCAACCTCTGATTCAAGTAGGGCAGTTGTCAATTTCTAGCGAAAGAATGTGCACTGTACTGGTTAACCGCTTACATATAAGCCTGCCAACGAAAGTGTGGACAGGTAAACTGACCGGCTCAAAATGACCTAAAAAGTGTTTACTGGGCGGTTCTAACTAGTACCCACCACCAAATCTTGAGCAGAAATATGAAAAAAAAAGATTGAAAAAAAAATCATTTTTGATGATAAAATATTTCCCAAATATTTATCAATGGGTGTGTAATCGAAGAAAAAAAAAAACGGAGATCATGCCAAATCCTGCCCCCCCCCCCCCTACACGTCCGACCGTCAGTCCGTACGTTCGCCCGTACGTCCGTCTATTATTTCACACCATTGCTCTTAAACCCTCTTCGCGGTCAATAGATGTCAGTGATGCATCAGTTTTGCATCGGCGCATGTTTGGGGTAAAGCAACGGTCTAAAAGTAGCATATGTGTTATGTCATATGTGTATTGACATGATTTTCACAGCGCGGGCGCCATCGACATGCTCTAGTTAATTTTGGGATGATTTACAAACCGTTGACCTTGAATGAACTACGGAACCCGGGAAGGGACATGAATTTTTAGTTTTTTTATAAGTTGTGCGCACAAGAAATTATCTTGCTAGCACAACATAATATCTTGTGGGCTCAAGATATTATCTCGCACAACATATTATCTTATGCGCACAAGATATTAAGTTGTGCGAACAAGATCTTATCTTTTCCGCACAAGATAATATTTTGTCCGCACAACATAGATCTTGTGCGCACAAGATACTATATTGTGTGCAGAGGATATTATCTTGTTCGCACAACTTAATATCTTGTGCCGACAACATAATATCATGTGCGCACAAGATAATATGCTGTCCGCACAAGATATATTATGCTGTCCGCACAAGATAATATCTTGTTCTCACAACTTAATATCTTGTTCGCACAACATATCAAAAAAGGAGTGTCTATTGACAGACGTCTTGCAATAGCAAAAACGGATGCTGAGGAAGCCAAACGCCTCTATGACTTCATATGACTTCCGTGATTTATGGCAATGAAATCGGTGTTCGTGGAAATATGTACACAAAAGCGAAACGTGGTCTTTCCACTTTATTCGAGCCGGACTGCGTTGGGCAGTCGGATTTACGTTCGACTGGAGACAAGAATGGTGCGGGTTTGATCCACCGGTCAGGCACGTTTTTACGTGGAAAAACATTCCTCCTTCCGTTGGTACAAGTAGGACAGCTGTAGCTAGCTGGCAGAAGGGTGGGCGCTTAGTACTGGTAAACAGCTTAGGTCATTGCTTGTCCAGGAAAATTGTGATAAATACCTCCAGCCGTTTCTAAAATGACCAAAATGTGATGATTGGGATGTAAAACACCATTAGAAAATAACTACAATTCCACAGATCAACGGACTTTCTTTCATCATAGTGGAAACTTAATTGGTCTCTGAGCCTGGCTTGCAAACAGTGAAGATCCAGATTAGACGGCAATATATCAACATCTCTCTCAATATCGTGTTTCATAATTTATGAAAAATAATAATGATATTTTATGTGGGATAAAATCATAAAATCTCTCTCTCTCTCTCTCTCTCTCTCTCTCTCTCTCTCTCTCTCTCTCTCTCTCTCACTCTCTCTCTCTCTCTCTCTCTCTCTGAATTTTAAGCATTTTACCCGATTTTGTTCTATTGCCAGTCTGGTGATAGCACCTTTCCCGGTGTTGTGCTATTGACAGACGTCTGGCAATGCATGTAGAACATTTCCCGACTTTGTGCTATTGGCAGACGTCTGGCAATACATGTAGCACATTTCCCGACTTTGTGCTATTGACAGACGTCTGGCAATAGACTCTTCCATTAAAAATTATTCATGTCCCTTCCCGGGTTCCGTAACGAACTTATCGGTTTTGAAAAAGATTCAGTGATACTATGACCGAATTTAAATTACTATGCATGTAGAGTGAAATTTTGAATGCATGAAATACCAAATCAATAGTTGATTTCAACCTCTCAAATAAATATCACCCGGGGCACAGCATTTCCTACAACTTACATGTGCGCCCAGCGAAGACTCAGATCAGCCTGCGCTACCGCGCAGTCTGATCAGAGCCTTCGTTTTGCGCTTTAAAGGTGCATTATTGAGCTATCGGTAAAAACTGCTTCCAAAAATAAAATACATATAGCCGGTATTTTTCTTTAAAACAATACATATGAATGCATTTTATGCAAAAATGCGAATAATTATGAGGACAGGTAAATGAGTTTGAGAGGGATTCCCTAACTAGGTTTCGAACACTAGTTAGATCTATTTTTAGTTCGTGACAAAAATAGAATCCCCATATATGACGCTATGTAACGTTCATTTTTGGCCTTGTTTGCTTAGGCCATGCCTGAATTGTACAAAAATATGACGCTGAATACCATGCAATTAGTAACGGCACTCCGAGACGATACTGTCGCCATGTATGTGTAAAGTGGAAGATTTATTTTTAGAACAGAAATTCCGAACACGTGTTCAGAGCGAAGGGTAAACACGAATGAAAACGACCATTTTCACAAAGTTCTGAAGCTGTATTTGGCTCAAAAAGTGTACACATGACAAAGGACTATGAATTGAAGATAAAAACCAGAAAAAAAATTGGGACCCGGTAGCTCAATAATGCACCTTTAAGGGTAGCTAAGGGCCTAATACTCCTTCATGCAGCAAGAGAAGTTCCTGGTCAGACTCTATAGATGCGCAATATGATCCGAGGCTTAGCTGGGTGAACATGTAAATTGTAGGAAATGCTGGGCCCCGGCTCAAATATTAAATCTATTAGCAAGGACTCAGATTTATCATACATTTAGTATAAAATACTTAGTTTTTGAATATCCGATACGAACGTGACACCAATGCACGTATCACGCTTGCACGTGCTGCCATATCGCATGGGCTTTATCATATCCCAAAAATCCATATCACAACCCTTTATCGCACCCCTAAGCCTTTATCATACCTCTGACGTCACCCTATTCGGAACACGCGGCGTTCTTCCTTTTGCGGCATTTCGCATTTGTTGTTCAAGACGCCATTTGCAATTTGCAATATTTTCGTCTGTTCGAACGGTTTGGCAAAAAAAAAAACATGGCACGGCGCAGCGAATTCGAGAGGAAAATGGGCGAAAGAATGATGCAGGGGACTGCTGACACACTTTTGGCTCTCTTAAATTACATAGCTAGACCGAAGATAATGAGATTCTCATTGTAACTTTGGTATTAGGCAGATGCAATTAATACAATTTATTTGGAACATTTTTTTTTTAAAGTGAAATGTATGATAAATAGATTATGATATGGCATTTTTCATATCATACCCCATATCAGCACGAGACTCCCATATCAGCCCGAGGGCTTCGGCCCTCGGGCTGATATGGGAGTCTCGTGCTGATATGGGGTATGATATGAAAAATGCCATATGATAAATTCTATTTATCACAACAGAGCCATCACTGACTGCATGTATAAACTATATGACAAATGCCTTCGCACAGTGAAGAATCAGCTCAGACTACGCACATAGTCGAAAACCCTCTCCATTTTCATTAAGAAAACATACCCGTGCACCATAGGGCATTTTTATGTCTTTAAAATGGTTACATCTGTGATATTTTTTTTTCTTATTTATACCGCTAACATAGGCTGTAGGTGCTCGTTAGAAGCGCCTCAATCTGCCTCATTGAGACGTTTATAACGAGTACCCTCAACCTACGTTTTGGAGCAGAAATGAAAAAAATAATGTATAACAACACCCCCCCCCCGCCTGTAAACCCCAGTTTTCTCTATACAAAGTCACCGAGGGTCACTGATGAGGCCTAATTGGCCGAAACTATCTAGTATGGCCCAAAAAACATGTACACTCCATATGTTTCACTTCTGTGGTGTATTCCTTGCTTCCAAAGGATAACCCTTTTATAGAATATATTTATAGTGTGATCATCACACGGCCTATTTATAATGATGTGTGCTGCCCGTGTAATGTTCCGCAAACATGACTATATACGGTCAGGTTGTTTTTGTTCTCCGGGTACACCAGTTTTCGCCCACCTCTGATTAACGATCGGCTATAATCCTGAAGAAAAAAAGACGAACACGCTGAATGTTTAATTTTTTCAAAGGGCCATGACTCTGAGAGTAATGTAGCTAGAGTTACGTTACTTGCCCGGCCCCCGCCTATAGGGGCTTGAAGAAATATATGGGCTGCATGATGCTTCCATGCAGAGCTGAATCCGGCCGCACACTAGTACTGGTAAACCTTTTAGAGGATCTAAGCCTGTCCAGGCGAGGCGGACCGTCCATGTTAATAAACCCTATTGGTTTCATTTGGCGACAAGGCTTGAGATGTCATTTCATCTCAAAGTTGGGTAAAAGTCCCACAAAATTGGAAGCAACGTCTCCAAAATGACGATCACAGTGTTGACGGGGACGTTAAACCTCAAATCAAACAAAGAAACAAACGTTACTTGCCATGAAATTGTGTAATAATATTGTAACTTTTTTATTTAAAGTTTGAAGTTGATGCGTTGGACGGTTTGGAAGTTATTCAGAAATACAAGAAAACTGTGGACGGACGGATTGACGGATTGACAGACAAGGGTGATTACTGTAAGACTCTAATAAACATGTATAACAGGATCATTGTAATATTTAAAATTAATGCCGAATATCTCGGTCAACCAACAAACGCAATTTAGATGTTATGCATGAGCTCCTGTCGTCTGTAAGACAAATAGCCTGCTAAACTAGACAGACCCGCAATTGAGGCTGGCACGATTAATCGGATAATCAATTATTCAATCGATAAATTCCACAAAAATGAATATCATTACTGATTTACTTGCAATCGATTATTTGATAAGTACATGTACAATTTACTACCCAAACGTGTGCCTAAAATAGCTGTATGAGTGGCAAACAGTGCAGACCCAGATGAGACGCCGCGTTCTGGGTCTACACTTTTTGCGCAGGTCTGTCTGTTCAAATATATATGGCAAAGTACAGCATATGGTAGGAGTCATGCTCCTACAGATAGCCAGACAGGTAAAATTATGACCAAATCTTCAGTGATTACTAATCGATTATCGATCGCAATGGCAGGAATGATAATTTATTATTTTTCAGCTCCGATTAGCTAGCCCTACCCGCAAAAGGTAAATTTTAGTAACACCGTGTTATTATTTCATGTGTGTCATATCATTTTCGGTCGATTGTTTGTCAATCGACCAAAACTTACAAAGCTCTTCAGTCAACGTCCATTTTCATTACGAAAACACGCCTATACAAATACGCTGTACACGTTACCGCCGAAAAATCGAGACTTTTTAGATTAAAAATTGTAATATTTTTCTTATTTCTGCTCAAAATATAGATTGTGGGAGCTCGTTAGAACCGCCTCATCGAGGCGGTTCTTACGAGTACCCACAAACTATATATTAGAGCAGAATTAAGAAAAATAAGGTTTACCTCTGTAAACCCCAGTTTTACCATATTACAATGAGGTTCAAGGTTCAAAATTATGTAGGTGTTTTTTCATGATGGTTTGTATTGGATTGCAGTTTTACGTCCCTGTCGATACAATTTGGTCATTTTGGAGATGTTGCTTCCAATTTTATGGAACAGTGAGATGTAATGATTCCTCAAGCCCTATCGCTCATCGGAACCCCTGGGGTTTAAGAAGCGTTCCGAATTGCATCACTATTCCTAGGCAGCCTTAGACCTTCTAAGCAGTTTACCAGTTCGGTAAGTTTCAGCTCTGCGCGGACGCACCATGCAGCCCAACCTTTTTATCTAAGCCCCGATCGGCGGGACGCAACAACGTCCATTTGTAGAAATACAGGTACTGGTTATTTATCTAACCCCGCCCGTAGGGGCTTGAAGAAATATATGGGCTGCATGATGCTTCCACGCAGAGCTGAATCCGGCCCGCACACTAGTACTGGTAAACCACTTAGAGGATCTAAGCCTGTCCAGGAACCATGGTGCGAGGCGGACCGTCCATGCTAATAAACCCTATTTGTTTCATTAAGCGACAGGGCTTGTGCTGTCATTTCATCTCAATGTTGGGTAAAAGTCCCACAAAGTTGGAAGCAACGTCTCCAAAATAACCTTTACAATGTTGACGGGGACGTTAAACCTCAAATCAAACAATCAAACAAAACTGGTTATTTATAGAAAATAAATGCGTTATACTTACCGCTGTGAGGTCTGAGTTTTGCGTAAGAGGGTTTCTATAGAATATGGACGGGAATCATGTGTGGGTTTGGCAGACAGTGTGGACCCAGATCAGTCGCCGCAGTACGCGGTGTCTGATCAGGGTCTACACTATTTTCCTAGTGTACATGAATTTAACCTTAATCTCCCTCCTTATATATAACAGGAGTCCATTTCAAAAATAAGGGGTGTCAGTCTATGACAACGATGATGATCATATCATTAGGAAAGCACGCCATACAAATACATTGTAAATTTTATCTCCAAAAATGCAAATTTTAAGACGAAAAATGGTGAAATTTAATCTTAGTTCTGCTCAAAATATAGATTGTTGGTACAAGTTAGAACCGCCTCGTCGAGACAGTTCTGACGAGTACCCATAATCTATATTTTTGAGCAGAAATAAGGAAAAATAATGTTTACACCTGGAAACCCCAGTTTTACTATATAAAAGTATGATTAAAGGGGGTCAAAATTATATAGGTTTGTTTTCGTGATGTTATCGACCTTCACTCAGAGAGAGTCGATCCTCCAGTGATGTCGATGCTTTGATTATGACCCGACGTTATCGTTAAAACAACAGCGTATTGATATTGCAATGCTATACATGTATATACAGTAAAATTCCAGTATTAAGACCACCTTTGGGACTGTTCAAAAGTGGCCTTTAAGACCACTTTTGAACAGTCCCAAAGGTGGTCCCTGAGCAGAGGACATTGTGTGCAGAAATTCGAAGAAAGAATCACTGCACCCTTCTAAATAAGCTTTTTAAAGCAAAATTAGTATTAATTTCAGGTGGTCTTAATAGCGGAATTTTACTGTAATTCTGGAAAAGGGAGCAACCTTGAAAATGAATTTCATTTTGGCATGAACATGGAAGCTTTATTTCTTGCATACCAGATAAGGACGTCCTGGACTTAACCCCGGGATAGAACGTATTGTCTTACCCAGGTTATCCTACCCAGGACTTTGATGAAAATCGAACGTTCTCACGTGTTTGGTGTACACTGGTACCCGCGTTATAACGACAGAATTTGTTCCCTATCATTGTGCCGTTATAATGAATTTGCCGTTATAAAGAATCGCAGTTAGGATTTTGACAGGTTATAAAAGGTCTTTTCCACTTAAGTACTCCAAGAAACAAATGCTATAGACATTTGTTAGGATGAGGCGATTCTAACAAATGTCTATAACATTTGTTTCTTGGAGTATTAAATTATAAGAATCTTTCATGACTATGGATTCGATTTGGGCATTTTTAACCGGAGGGAAGCCCAAGCCGCTCGGAATCGAGGCTAAACCTTGAGCTAACGATTCATTCCATTGAAATTGACGTTATAACGAGTTTTGTCGTTATAACGAATGTCGTTATAACGAATGTCGTTATAACGCGGGTCCTCTATATCGGATGTGCATGTGCAGTGACGGTAAAAAACGCCGCATCACGAAGTGGCTCCAGGATAAAATGTCCACTCACACAAATGAAATGCAAGACAAATAATCTTGCATGGGTGTGAGGGGTGACTAGAGAAATCCGTCCCTCGGACGGCCTCGCGATGCTGGACAGTGACCCTTTGGGAGGACTTTTCTATCCACCGCTCACTCTATTGTAAGATTCTTATATGAATTTGATGAAAATGAATTTTTAAAACGTTTGTGTTTTGGTAAGACTATTACATGTGTGTGTGTGAATACGGGTTTAACGTCGTTTTCATCAATTTTTCAGTCATATCACGACGGTGTCTGGTTGCGACAGGGAGCTCAATGCTCACTTTTATAGTGCTGCCTCACTGAAGTATCATGTCCCAGACACATTACATGATACCACACCCAGCCACATTATCCTGACACTGGGTCAACCAGTCCTAGCTCTACCCCATAAATCTGAGTGCCAAGCGAGGAGCAGCTAGTACCATTCTTAACGACAATGGTATGTCGCGGCCCGGGATCGAACCCGTGCCCTCCCGTTCCCCGGATCGGACACTCTACCAACTGAGCTATCGGGGCCGGTGACTATTACATGTATGTCAACAGTACATATACTCACGAAACACGTCTTTATGCAAACCGCGTGATGCCGGACAGTGACCCTTGCGACGGATTTATTTTTCCATCCACCCCTCACGCCCATGTAAGATTCTTATATTACACTTACTTTTATATTATTTATACTGATAATAAAAAGGAATGTATGCAAAACATAAACGGACCAGAGAAGAAAATGTTCCATTTTTTACTTCCAATTTTCGAGCGACCTATGACTATTATATAGAGGGCAATATGATTTAGTAAAGTGGCTTCTGGTTGGAGGGGGATGTGGATGCTTAGCTGAGGCTAAATAGAGAAATGCTTTGGAAAATAATTGTGGCTGCCGAAGGGAGGTGGCTGTTAAACACGGGTATCTGCCAATGAAAGTTTCACTGTATGTGTTAGGATTGTCTTTTCAGCGGAGATTGGAATCGGTTTGTGTAGTCTGTCAGCGCATCTGCGCAGAATGATGTGAAGAGTGGATCTGAGTCTTCACCTTACGCACCTGCGCACATACTTATCTTTGCTTACCCCTTCCACCCTTGAGTTTCTGAACTGCCTAATTTGCATTTGGACAAGCCCAATCCGGTAAAAGGGATTTTAATCAGTATTCAGTGACTGGTAATACAGTGTAGATCCTGCTGAGATGGCTCATTATCCTTGTGTAGATAATTGTGCCAGTTTACAGTGTTGTTTTGTTTGTTTGATTTGAGGTTTAACGTCCCCGTCAACACTGTATAGGTCATTTTGGAGACGTTGCTTCCAATTTTGTGGGACTTTTACCCGACATTGTGATAAAATGACATCTCAAGTGTGGATAAGAAAACCGTGACCTAAAATAGTGGGCCGTTAAACTCCAGTACAAACAAAGAAAACTGGCAAATAAAGGTAAATCAGGGCAATTAACGAAGCTTTGTTAATAATACCTTAAGGTCAACAGAGTTGCGTAACGTGACAGTCTGTAATTTTATGATGGGTAGTCTGATAAGAGGATCATCATTATGAAATCACGCATATTGAAGCAATTTCACCACCTAAATAATAACACACACGCACGCACGCACGCACGCACACACACAGACACTCACAAAATAATCTGACATTTTTCACATTGCTGCTTCAAAAAAAAAATGTGGGTAGTCGTTAGAATCACCTTGCCGGGGTACCTATCATATCATTTCGAGGGGGTGTGGAGGGGTAGGTCAAATAAATAAATAAATAAATAATAAATAAATAAATAGCATGAAAGTCATGAGTCATTTGGCAACTCGGCTGCTCGTTAGCTTCCGAGATTTATCGTACATTCCCGGATTACTGTTTCAACCAAGTTTGAGAATAGGGTTGCGAGCGAGTGAGTGTTTGAGTTTTACATCCCACCAACAGCTAAGGTCATACGGAGACGGGACCTCTGTTAAAAGATTCATCGAAACCCGGGATCGATCCTGCAACCCCTGTTTTACTAGGGGGTAGCGTAACCACTACACCACGGAGGCTTCTGAGAATAGGGTTGCTAATTTCGAACTAAAAGAGGACCAAAAAGTTGTGCATTGAAATATAAACGTTTGATATTGAGAAAAACGACCCCGACTGAAAAAGTACGTACTATTTATTTCATCGTCTGCTATCTGTTTTAATCATTTCAATGGTTGTACCAAATTCCCCGAGAAAGGACCAAATTGTTGTGGAGATAAAATCGCAAAAACAAAAACAAAACCAAAAAAAAAAAAAAAACAACGGTTTACTAGGGATATAATGTAGCATTCAAAACCAACTGAAAAACGTTTCTATCTGTAACAATAAGTTTGAAATAGATAATTAAAAAGTTATCTAAACCAATGCATTTTTTGTGTATCGGTCGTTCAGGTAATAGAGTGACTCTGTTATCGAAAGTTGGCCATGGTACCGGCAAACAGAATACGAGGGCTGATTGATATGTTGTGAGCTTCATACTGAACGATTTGAGTTTTGTTAATCATGTTGTATTATTTTTCAATATAATCGCCTTCAGTATCTATACACTTTTGCCAGCGGGGTTTAAGGGCCTCAATGACACTTTTATAGAACTGCTTTTCATGGCTGTTCACTGCATATATGACGTCATCATCGGACTGAAACTGGGTGCCTGAAATAGCCGTTTTCAATTTTTTTTAGGAAATAGAAGAAAGTCTGACGGAGCGAGATCAGGTGAATAAGGCAGTTGCTTGATCAATTTAAAACCACAATCGTGAATGGCAGCCATAGTAATGACTGACTTGTGAATAGGAGCATTGTCCTAATGAAATAACACACATTTAGTGTGCTTTCCGCGGTGCTTAAGTTTAATATTTTTCCGTAGCTGTGGCAGAAATAAAGCATATTATATGCCATTGATTGTGTGTCCCTTTTGGAGATAATCTACATGGATCAGCAAACTACCACCTGCATCCAAGAAAACCGAGGCCATAACTTTCCCAGCTGATGGAACTGTCTTTGCCTTCTTTGGCGGGGACGAGCCAGGGTGCTTCCATTTGTACGATAGTTTGTTGGCCTTTGCGGTAAAATTATGGACCACTGTTTCATCCACAGTGGCAAATCTCTGAAGAAAGTTGGCAGAATCTTTCTCAATAAGATTAAAATAAGCACGCGATAATGTGCGCCTGTTGCACTTCTAATCAACTGTCAGAAGTTTTGGTAACCATCGGGCCGAAAGCTTTCTCATTGCAAGTTCCGCTGTCAGAATGGAATGTACTCCGTCCTGTGAAATACCAGCTCTACTGGCTATATATCTTTCTGGGTCTCGTCTGCCAGTTATGACAATTTCATGGACTTTATTGACCATTTCTGGGAGGGCAACATTGAGAGGCCTAATAGGATGGGGGTCATCTTCAAGGCTCTGTCTGCCGCGCTTAAATTCCGCCAGCAACCATTTCACTGTAGTATTTGAATGGGTATCTTTCCCTAGTGTTGCTACCATTTCATTTAGATATCCTTGGGTGTTAAGCCTGTTTATGCAAATATGTGATCACAACTCTTTCACTGAGTTTGTTCATTTTGCAAAAGCTGCTCGTCTTGTTTCATTATCGATATAAACCGATCAAATGAGACCAGTCCTTGGGTACACGTCCCTATATAGTCATAGAATAGTAGGGCTTAAAATTAACATCCATGCGTACCTTCTTCAAAACGAGGCTCACATCATATCAATCAGCCCTCGTAGGTACAATGAATGATGTACAAACGCACGAGAAAACCATACAGGGACCCAGCAAAGACCCAGGTCGGTCTGTATATCCACCCATTGCATAAAATGTGGCCGTTGACAGGCCTTACAGGACGGGGGATCATCCTCAGGGCTATGTCTGCCGCGCTCAAATTCCGCCACCCACCTTTACACTGTAGCATGTGATGGGGCATATTTCCCTTGTGTTGCTACCATATCATATGGGTATCCTTGGGTGCCAAACCGTTTTATGCAAATATATGATCACATCTCTTTCACCGAGTTTGTCCATTTTGCAAAGCTGCTAGTCTTGTTTCATTATCGATATAAACCGACCAAATGAGACCAGTCCTTGGGTACACCTATATAGTCAGGGAATAGCAGGACTTAACAATAACATCCATGGGAACCTCCTTCAAAACGAGGCTCACATAATGTCAATCAGCCCTCGTAGGTACAATGAATGATGTACAAACGCACGAGAAAACCAAACAATAAGACATGCGATCAGCAAAGACCCAGGTCAGTCTGTATATCCACCCTTTGCATAAAATGTGGCCGTTTTTGTTTCTTCACAACCAGGAGGCTACAAAATACACATGCGATCAGCGAAGTATTTAGATAGGTTTTGTGGTGCCTCGAATAAAAGTAACGCTGTTTTTTTTTTTGTGTTTTTTTTTTTTTCAGTGACGGTCGCTCTGGTAGCAACGTTATCTATGGAAGGCCTCGGTATGATACTGAATGCCCTAGCCTTACTTTTGGTCATCCTTAAACTCACCGTGATGAAAACCAAAGCAAAGTTGCCCATATTTGCTGGAGTCCTCATGTTTGCTGCAGGTAAGTAAAATATACGTGACGGCAACTACCTGACACTTCCCTTCCAAGATACTAAAAGAAAAGAAGCACACATGTAACCCACAAAATAGGAAGCAACGCCTCTAAAATGACTTAAATAGTGTTGACGGGGATGTTAGACCTCAATTCAAACAAACAAACTTCGCTGAAGATTCAGTTCCTTCCCCTGTGTGTTTGTTTGATTTGATGTTTAACGTTCCCGTCAAGATTATATAGGTCATTTTGGAGACATTGCTTCAAATTTTGTTGGACTTTTACCCGACATTGACATGAAATGACATCTCAAACCCTGTCTCCCAATGAAACCAATAGGGTTTATAAGCATGGACGGTCCGACTCGCACCGCTTTGCCTGGACAGGCTTAAGATCCTCTAAGCGGTTTACCAGTACTCGTGTGCGGTCGGATTCAACTATGCGTGGAAGCATCATGCAGCCCATTTATTTCTTCAAGCCCCAATGGGCGGGGGCCGTGCATCGTCTGAACATGTTTCATTTCCTTTCATAACATTGCTAATAAGAAAACCATTCACTGTTTTAGACAAAACTATTGGCACAAGAATGTTGAGAGATGACCTTAATTTTTACGGTAATGTGGCCTGGTGCGAAGCACATTTTTTGTTATCGAGAAACTGACCCTGTGGCACATTGGGCCCATATTCCTACGCTTATGCATATACTGTTACATGTACCTTTATGTGTACAATGTTCACACCCGATACCTGCCGGGGTCGGCAACATTGTTTCGTGGAGAGTGATCATATAATCTTTTCAATGGTCATTCTCCCCCTTCCGTTGATATAAGAAAGGCAGTTGTCAGTTTCTGGCGAAAGAATGTGCACTGTACCAGTTACCCGCTTACGTATAAGCCAGCCCAGGAAAGTGTGGGTAGGTAAACTGACCGGCTAATAACGATTTGTTGACTAGGCCGTTACACTCCAATCCAAACAAAACAATGTTCACACAAAAACATTTTGTTTCCTAGTAGATACTAATGTAAAACATTCGCTATTGTCATTTGTCACATGACGTCGCTGTTTTCTGTGAATAATGTCGTGTCATTGTACTTTGGCGGGAACAAGTGACGTCATAACGATATCCATGTCGACAATTCAATGAAATATAAAGTGACTTTTCAGTGAAAATCGAAATAGATATCGTCAATGTTTTAAGCAGATATCATTTGTTTTTAATTTCGTTTGAGAATTCGACGTAATTGATTGATTTGGTTTTTAAGGTAACCGGGTGCTAGAAGCACATTGGGGCTACCCCCAGTTCGCCAACTGGGATTAGTTGTTAACTGCTATTTTCTTATGGCTGCCAATGAGTTAACTCCTGCCAATTGGGCAGTTGTCAGCTAACCGATGGGAAGAATAGTGGCTTCTATCGCAGAGGATGTGCAAAGTGGGTTAATCCCATTTTCCACACCCCCTGCTACAGATGCCATGAAGGCATAAAGCGCACCCAAAGAAAAGCCTTTGTCCTGTAAAGTGAGCAGTTCATTGGCGATTTTGGAATTTAGAATGCAAAATCGGACCAAAGTCGGGCTCTGGTTTGTTTTTGACACGTTGCCAGCTTGGGCTGTGAAATGTGTCATAACACGGCCCTATGTCTTGGCTTACATGCATTATCGGTTTTGGCTTCCATTAGACTCTACCCCAACCCCTGCATGGATATTTATCCTCTGTTCATCCCATTCGACTTCTATTAGATATATAGTGGATCTTACACGAGTGTTCATGTATTAAAGAATTTATTAAACGAGTTGAGGAAAAGGGATAAAATGCGAGGCATTGCCGTTTCCTCAACGACTTTAATAAATTCAATAACACATGGGCACGAATGCAAGATTCTATTTATCATATGACTTTTAAAACGAATTATATTCACAGTTTTTGTACAAAAAATGTCATTATCCCGCCATTAGTAAACACGACGTCGTCAAAGACGTCGTACATGTAATGTTACGGTGCGTATCTAACTAATTTGCATATTTAATCCACTAGTGGAATATCGAATTTATTACATGGCGTTATTACACTCCCCGACGTGACGTCGGGCTGATAAACTTAATTATTGTCTGTCAGAAATTATGTCGTAATTAATTAAGACGCTGATGACGTCTACGTAATGGAATCGAGGCTAGGCGAGTATATCAACTACGGAAATTATTACGACAACCTACCCGTGCGACATAGTGCATTTTTCGCATCTCCAAAATGGCAATTTTTCTGATGAAAAGCCTTGATATTTTTCCTATAAATGCTCAAAACATAGGTTGTGTGTGCTCGTTAGAACCGCCTCTTTTAGGCGGTTCTAACGAGTACCCACAACCTATGTCTTGGAGCAGAGATAAGAAAAATAATGAATACCCCTGTAAACCCCAGTTTTCTCTATATAAAGTGGGGTTTAGGGGGGGGGGGGTCTTTCATTTCACGGACTTGTTCACGTAATGTAATTTGGATGCAAATTTCCAGTGGTCACATTCAAAGCTATTTTCCTGGTAAAAACGTATGCCCAATATTATACAATGAAAACCCCAATCTATGGAACAGTATTAAGGTAAAAACTCAATTATGCAATGTGCAATTACAATATGAATTGTTGAAACCGCACTTTGCATTATGAACCTTTCCATATCTTTCTTCTTTATTCGAATATGCAACATGCACATTCTAATTTGAGACATTTGTATTTAAATATGGCATTTTGGACGTCCTATTTTGCATTATTCAGTTTCGATTCTGCTGTGGTTAGACGGGGTACCAGTCATTGAGGTGACGGTAACGTTCGGTAATGTCCGTGGATTTGCCGTATTTTTTCCGATGACAAGCGTCCGTTTGAGATCGCATTCGCTTTTCCAGGGGCCAAATTCAAGCCAGCAGCGATAAATTTTATCCAGCTTTTTAATAATTCGGATATTTACAATACTGTGTACGCTTGCATCTTTAAAATAAATTTTACAGCGCGGTTCCTTATTTATATATTTATGAGAAACAGGATTTTTATTTAAAAGTTAATACTTGTGAAGGGGAAAATACTCTATCGTTGAACATTTACTAAAATAAATTACCATGAGGGATTAGTTTGTGCCGAATCCGTGGATTTGATATGAGCAACTATTGTTAAAATTGATTAATTCATACAATTTTTATAAATCTGATCCTTCTGAGGTGTTACTTATAAAGATATTATTTACTAATTGCAACCTCACTCAAAACTCAAATGTTTGGATATTAAAGAAGTATGTATACGTCCGCACAGCGAGTAGCCGGGCGGTTGTCTCTCTGTTCACCGGCAACGGGGAATAGGGGTACCACCATGGATTCTTTCCCTGGGACCTCACCAGCTGCCCACACGGGGTAATTGGAAAACAACAACTAGTTCCACAATTCCCATTGTAATTCTGATGTAATTACTTCATTCATTAAATGTGAATTATTGAGCTATCCGGAAAAAAATGATTCCAAAAATAAAATACATATAGCCGGTATTTTTCTTTAAAACAATACAAATGAATGCATTTTATGCAAAAATGCGAACAATTATGATGACAGGTAAAAGAGTTTGAGAGGGATTCCCTAACTACGTTTCTAACACTAGTTAGATCTATTTTTAGTTCGTGACAAAAATAGAATCTCCATATATGACGTTATGCGACGTTCATTTTTGGCCTTGTTTGCTTAGGCCATGCCTGAATCGGAAAAATATGACGCTGAATACCATGCCATAAGTAACGACACTCAGAGACGATACTGTCGCCATGAATGTGTAAAGTGACAGATTTATTTTTAGAACAGAAATTCCGAACACATGTTCAGATCGAAGGGTAAACACGAATGAAAACGACCATTTTCACAAAGTTCTGAAGCTGTATTTGGCTCCAAAAGTGTACACATGACAAAGGAGTATGCATTGAAGATAAAAACCAGAAAAAAATTGAGACCCGGTAGTTCAATAATGCACATTTAAAATGAACAGTACTTACTCATTCTCAGCCCCGACCCACAACCATAGAAAAGCACCTGTGGTCACAATGACAGCTGTCCTATTCATATATCCGTCTGTCTGTCTTCATAAGTTAGACTGGGGCAGGATAGCTTTCATCCAACAGAATCACAACGCGAAAATATTAGCTGGTCGTCTGTCAGTTCGTCCGTCCGTCTGTCTTCAGCCAGCAAAACCTTGCTGAGCTAGTGTCGCGACTGTCTTACCAGCCTACTACATATTTCTTCAAGTTCTACGCGTAACGATTTGGCAAATGGAGTGGCTAAATCCAAACTATTTTGTACTTACATGTATTTCCATGTATTAGGTCTACACCAAAGTTTTTTTTTCTTCTTGTTTTATTACAGTTAGACCGCGTACAGCGTACCCAGGTTTACCTGGCGGAACTTAACGACATTATAATTTATTTATTTACTTATTATTAAAGTTTACAGAATCTAGAAAAAAAAACAAAAACATTTAATTTTGTTTTTGATGCATTAGATTTGTACATTTTACCGCCGAAAAATATAACAACAAAAATTGTAAGATGAAAAGTCGTGATAATATTTTTCTGACTGTTGCTTAAAACCAGTGCTTCAGCTGAAGTGCACGACCCGCCGGATGCTTTTAGCTTTATGAGTGTTACCATATATGGGTATGGCGGCCATTTTGGTCATGTGACCTGGACATAAAACGGTTCCCCCAATAAATGCGCCTTATCGTAAGGAGCAAAAATATATCTTATACTTTAGTACTGTATTCTGAATCGTTTGCAGGATAAAATCCAACACAAAAGCATATGTGTCAAAGTTTGACCTAGGCACAAAGAAGGTCAAGGTCAACCCAGGGTCACCACTTTAGCAATTTATGATGGGCCTACGTTCCAGATGCTATTTATCAAGTTTCGTGGAAATCTGCACAGTGGTTCTGGAGAAGACTATTTTGAAGGGTTTTTACCAAATATTGCTTGGCGGCCATTTTAGTCATGTGACTTGGACCCCATGAGGAAATTTTGGTTTCCCCCCATCCCGTAGAGGCTCCATATGAAATTTGACTTCAATCGGCCCAACGATTTCCGAGGAGAAGCAGTTCAAAAATTTTCACATTTTTTGCCTCGGCGAGGCTATACTAAATGGAATGTAATATTTCGCAAGCTCATTGGTTAGATCTCATTGATATCTATCAGTATGCCAAAAATTGTTTAAATATTCCAAGCGGTTAAGTCACTATCACCAATTTTCACAAACGGGTTACGGACGGACAGATAGACAGACCATATATGGCTTGGTGGCCATTTTGGTCATGTGTCCTGGACCCCATGAGCAATTTTTGGTTTCCCCATCCCATAGAGGCTCCATATGAAATTTGATTTCAATCGGCCCAACGGTTTCCGAGGAGAAGCAGTTCAAAAATTTTCACATTTTTCGCCTCGGCGAAACTATACTAAATGGAATGTAAAATTTCGCAAGTTCATTGGTTAGATCTCATTGATATCTATCAGTATGCCAAAAATTGTTTAAATATTCCAAGCGGTTAAGTCACTATCACCAATTTTCACAAACGGGTTACGGACGGACAGACAGACAAACCATATATGGCTTGGCGGCCATTTTGGTCATGTGACCTTGATCCTATGAGCAAATTTTGGTTTCCTCCATCCCATAGAGGCTCCATATGAAATTTGACTTCAATCGGCCCAACGGTTTCCGAGGAGAAGTAGTTTAAAAATGTTCGAAAATTTTCACATTTTTCGTGTCGGCGAGGCTATACTAAATGGAATGTAATATTTCGCAAGTTCATTGGTTAGATCTCATTGATATCTATCAGTATGCCAAAAATTGTTTAAATATTCCAAGCGGTTAAGTCACTATCACCAATTTTCACAAACGGGTTACGGACGGACAGACAGACAAACCATATATGGCTTGGCGGCCATTTTGGTCATGTGACCTTGATCCTATGAGCAAATTTTGGTTTCCTCCATCCCATAGAGGCTCCATATGAAATTTGACTTCAATCGGCCCAACGGTTTCCGAGGAGAAGCAGTTCAAAAATGTTCGAAAATTTTCACATTTTTCGCCTCGGCGAGGCTATACTAAATGGAATGTAATATTTCGCAAGTTCATTGGTTAGATCTCATTGATATCTATCAGTATGCCAAAAATTGTTTAAATATTCCAAGCGGTTAAGTCACTATCACCAATTTTCACTTACGGGTTACGGACGGACAGACAGACAAACCATATATGGCTTGGCGGCCATTTTGGTCATGTGACCTTGACCCCATGAGCAAATTTTGGTTTCTCCCATCCCATAGAGGCTCCATATGAAATTTGACTTCAATCGGCCCAACGGTTTCCGAGGAGAAGCAGTTCAAAAATGTTCGAAAATTTTCACATTTTTCGCCTCGGCGAGGCTATACTAAAACGAATGTAATATTTCGTAAGTTCATTGGTTAGATCTCATTGATATCTATCAGTATGCCAAAAATTGTTCAAATATTCCAAGAGGTTAAGTCACTATCACCAATTTTCACAAACGGGTTACGGACGGACAGACAGAATGACAGAATGACAGACTGACAGACTGACAGAATGACAGAATGACACGGTGATTTTAGGGCACTCTTAGAAAAAACCGACTTCAGTCGGTTGCTTTTTCTGCGTGTCGTGCAATATACATTTTGGGTACACGTTTGTAGCGCCTCTCCTTAGTAGTACCCACAATCTATGTTTTGGAGTAGAAATGAGAAAAATAATGTTATGGTGGGATGCGCTTGGTATGTGAGTGCGTTTTTAGTTTTACGTCTCGACAACAGCTAAGGTCATACGGAGATGGGACCTGGGTTTAAAGACTCATCCGAAATTCTGGAGAAGCCGGGGTCGATCCTGCGATCCCTGGTTAATGAGGCGAGTAGCATAACCACTACACCACAGAGGCTTCCAGCGCATGATATGTTGCATTGTAGCAGGTGCGGGTTTTCCACCTGCACTCCGGTATGAAAGAATTTGCTGCGCGTTGTGTTTTTATCAAAAAGTGGCAATCTTTGCGTTTTGTCACTTGAAACCAAAAATCTATTATAAAAAGTCAGATAGTTTTCTATTTTCTTATAAATTAATGAATGCATTTAACACAAATAGTTACGAACATCTATATAAACATGTGACAAAACAAACAGGGAATCAGACCCCCGCCATCGGAGCTTGAAGAAATAGATGGGCTGCATGCACTGAAACCGACCCGCACACCAGTACTGGTAAACCGCTTAGAGGATCTAAGTCTACCGAGCCAAAGCGGTGCTTACAAACCCTATTGGTTTCATTGGGCGACAGGGCTTTGAGATGTCATTTCATCTCAGTGTCGGGTAAAAGTCCCACAATAACGGGCCTCCGTGGCCTAAATGATAAGAGCGCTGACTCTTAGTCATTAGGTCTCTCACCGCCGTGGGTTCGAGCCTCGCTCGGGTCACGTGTGAGACGCTAAGTTCTGCAACGGAAGGTCAGGTGGTTTTTCTCCGGGTACTCCGGTTTTCGCCCACATATAATTAACGATCGGCTCGATATGAGTGAAATAATCTTGAAAGGGCCGTTAAATCCAAACAAATAAAAAAAAAGTCCTACAAAAGTGGAAGCAACGTCTCCAAAATGACCTATACTGTGTTGACGGTGACGTTAAACATCAAATCAAACAACAGAACCAAAATGCCTAGTTTTAGAATTTCGTTGGATGTGCTCTAAATCAGGAATAAATGCTAGAGGGAACGTACGTCGTTTCCCATCTGAAAGCATTTTCACAAAAGAGAGTTGCAACTAAGTTTGCTTTCAGGTGATCATAAAGGAGCAGTCTCGTAAAGGTCTACATGACAGTGGACAGAAGCCGTGCAGGTAACCGGGCGCTAAAAGCACATAGCCGTGCTGTGTCATAAAAAAATTATTATAAGTATTTACAACAAATTTATATTTTAGAGGTGCAATGGCCTGAACACATTTGCGATATATTTAGATAAAACTTGGACACAAAACAAACACAGCAAAGCTGATTCGTGGTCTGACATATAAAATAAAAATTATGTGTCAATGATTTTATCGGGAAGGGTGTAGTGTCCCCAAATCGTCCGTTTTATGCCAAAAATATAGTTCTCTCGTTTCTTTCACTCCTCCGTGTCACCAATACGCTTGCAGATTTTTTATGGTATCAGCCGAATACAGGCGGACGTTTACGGAAAAACGATCACAGCGCCACGTAACGAGAATAATGGGAACTAGAAGAAGCAGAAGCGGAATTTCAAGTTGCAAAATAGGACGAGAAACAGAAAGAAAACTTATCAAATTCCAAAAGCAGACTACAAAAATGAATATCGTAATGCAGTGTTGCACAATTGTAACTGAATATAGCATAACCGAATATCAAAATTGCATATTGCAATCTCAATGTTGCATAATTGAGTTTTTACCTAAATCCTGTTCCATACCAATCGACGCGAAATTGCCATGGAAATAAAATGTGTCTCTGTCGTGACGGTGACACGTTTTTTTCAACTTGCATTAATAATTACAGTCTAAAGCATATACATGATATAAGAATTAGAAAATATGAATTTTCTTTTTCAGTGTAACATGTAGATCGAGTTTTCATTCATGATCGCCAAAAGAAGTTTTTTTCACTCTAGGATTCGCCAGTCGTGAAAATAGTTCTTTTCATATTCATTCGGCGAAATAAAAATAGATCTTACACTGAAAAGAAAAGAAAAAAAAACACACACAAAAAAAAAAAAAAACGCATCCTCTATGTTATTTGCTGGACAAATAGTCAACGTAAAGGCGATAAAATCAAATATGAAATGTTAGATAATCACTATATCTTCATGGCTCGTCAAAGGCTCATTTTTTACATTTCATTTGAAATGACCACTGGTGTAAGATCAGGGATATCTAAATTTATGAAATACTTACGTAAAAATCTAGCAACGAGGTTATACTTTCTAAGGAAATAGTTTACTAAGATTAGAATTCCTCCTTAAACCGTTGAAGAACGCCTGTGATCCTCGGCCATGAAGCTGTCAATGCATCTCCTATATGTACGTATGGGAGCTTTCCACTAAATGTTTTTCATAGGCGACAATAGTAACCTTTTACCTGCTCCCACAAAAACTACACATACAAAACTTTTCAAACCTCACTTGTTTATAGAGCCATCCTAGCCCAACAAGTTAATGAGAAAACATCCACATGTTGACCTGCTCGTTTTCAAGTTACAGTCAACCATGTTTGTTTACCTACTAGAACGGAGTAAATACAAACCAAATTTTTAAAGGAGGGGTGACCATATAAAATCAGCAAAAATTTCTTTGAGTTTGCAGATATAATTATAAAATATGCATCATTTTAGAACCTTATACCTATCATTTTCTCACATTGAAATAAAACATGGGATATATATCCAATGGAAGCAAGTAGGTATTTAGAACTTAACTAAAAGCTCGGTCCAAAAGTGATAAAACCCGGTACCTCCCAGTATTTAGTGCAATGCTACCGTATGTAAGCAGCATACCCCGGCCAAACTGAAGCTCAAGTGTAATGGGTGGTTGAGGCATATGAGCCGCTATGTATTTAAAAATGATAATATCATAACAGCAGTTTCTTAGAGCCGTGGCCCGTCGTCAAAATAAAACGCTGAATAATGTGATTGTTCATTATCAATACATCTGTTACAAAAATCTCGTAACACGCCATTAAAGTCGTAAATTTGTATATTAAGAATAAATTGTAAGTTTGTATTGAGAATTTACGTCACCCTCAGCATTACAGATGTTTACGTTGCTTGGAATTTTGACTTTTCCTTGATATTTAGATGAAATGACATCTAACACTCTCCGACTCGCATCGATTTGTCATGGCAGGCTTAGTCCTTGCTTCTATAGGATTACACCCTTTTTAGAACATTTAACTTCACCGCAGCTGGGAATGTGTAGCGGCCGTAAAAAGTCTCTCTTTCCTTCACCAAAGTGTACATTACGAAAACACGCCTATACAAATACACTGTACATTTTACCGCCATAAAATGAAAAAAATATGATGAGAAATTGTGATATTTTTCTTATTTCTGCTCAAAATATAGAATGTTGGCACTCGTTAGAACAGCCTCGATGTGGCGGTTCTAACGAGTACCCACAGTCTATATTTTAGGGCAGAAATAAGAAAAATCAGGTTTACCCCTGAATCCCAGTTTTACTATATAAGGTGGGGTTCAAGGGGGTCAGAATTATATAGGCGTGTTTTCGTGATGGTTATATTTTCTAGTCCTTTGTATCATTGATTCCATGGCAGAATTTCGCAAATATTCACAGTAGCTTTTGCACATTTATCTAACAAAGATAATCGTCTTGTCTAAGATATCCATTACGAAAACAGTCTATTCAAATATATCGTAAACTTTACAAGCACATACTGGAATTTGTCTACACATTTGTATATATATTTCATATTTCTGCTCAAAACATAGATTGTGGGTGTTTGTTAGAACCACCTCGGTGAGGTACCCACAATCTATGTTTTGAACAGAATTATGAAAATATCAGAGTTTTTAATCGGACAATTTTCCTTTTTTTCAGTGGTGGAACAATTTTCAGTATATTTAGATAGGGGTGTTTTCGTGACGGGTGCCGAACCTTTCCGTACTTCTGGGACCAGTTTCATCAATAAACATCGTACGATTAATCTTAAATTGCTCGTACGCACTTTTTAAAGAACTGCGTACGTCAGTTTCATCAAAACATCGCAAAGTGTTCGTACGAGCTAAATTTGCGTTTCACTAAAATAAGCCGTAATTTTGAATATGCGCCTAAACAGGGCCACCAATTGTCACATGCGTGATCACGTGCCGTCTTGAAATAGCCGTGTAAGGTAGATTACACGCTTTAAAATTATTGTTCTTATGGACCTAGATGAATATTCAGTACAAACAACGTTGAATCAACGTTGATTCTATGTTGCTTCAAACTTGTGTTGCCATTTCATTGTTGTAAGATACAGATGTTAATTGTCTGGACCCCTTCCCTCTTTACCACTGACGAGCTGGGCTGTGTGTGGACGTCGTGACGTCAGATAAGCGTTGATTGCACGACCCTCAGAAAAAGCGACCGACTGAAGTCGGTTGATTTTCTAAGAGTGCCTTAAAATCACCGTGTCATTCTGTCATTCGGTCATTCTGTCAGTCTGTCAGTCTGTCTGTCCGTCCGTAACCCGTGTGTGAAAATTGGTGATAGTGACTTAACCGCTTGGAATATTTAAACAATTTTTGGCATACTGATAGATGCCAATGAGATCTAACCAATGAACGCGAAATATTACATTCCATTTAGTATAGCCTTGCCGAGGCGAAAAATGTGAAAATTTTCGAACTGCTTCTCCTCGGAAACCGTTGGGCCGATTGAAGTCAAATTTCATATGGAGCCTCTATGGGATGGGGGAAACCAAAATTTGCTCATGGGGTCCAGGTCACATGACCAAAATGGCCGCAAAGCTATATATGGTCTGTCTGTCTGTCCGTCCGTAACCCGTTTGTGAAAATTGGTGATAGTGACTTAACCGCTTGGAATATTTAAACAATTTTAGCATACTGATAGATATCAATGAGATCTAACCAATGAACTTGCCAAATATTACATTCCATTTAGTATAGCCTCGCCGTGGCGAAAAAAGTGAAAATTTTCGAACTGCTTCTCCTCGGAAACCGTTGGGCCCATTGAAGACAAATTTCACATGAAGCCTCTGTGGGATGGGGGAAGCCAAACTTTGCTCATGGGGTCCAGGTCACATGACCAAAATGGCCGCCAAGCCATATATGGTAAAAACCCTTCAAAAATAGTCTTCTCCAGAACCATTGGGCAGATTTCCACGAAACTTGATAAATAGCATCTGGGACGTAGGCCCATCATAAATTGCTAAAATGGTGACCCTGGGTTGACCTTGACCTTTGTGCCTAGGTTACACTTTGACACATATGCTTTTGTATTTAACCGCTTGGAATATTTAAACAATTTTTGGCATACTGATAGATATCAAGGAGATCAAACCAATGAACTTGCGAACTATTACATTACATTTAGTATAGCCTCGCCGAGGCGAAAACTGTGAAAATTTTCGAACTGCTTCTCCTCTGAAACCGTTGGGCTGATTGATGTCAAATTTCATATGGAGCCTCTATGGGATGGGGGGAACCAAAATTTGCTCATGGGGTCCAGGTACATGACCAAAATGGCCGCCAAGCCATATATGGTAAAAAACCTTCAAAAATAGTCCTCTCCAGAACCACTGGGCAGATTTCCACGAAACTTAATAAATAGCATCTGGGAAGTAGGCCCATCATAAATTGCTAAAAAGGAGTCCCTGGGTTGACCTTGACCTTCTTTGTGCCTAGGTCAAACTTTGACACATATGCTTTTGTATTGGAAAAGTGAGAATGCATTTTATCCTGCAAACGATTCAGAATACAGTACTAAAGTATAAGATATACTTTTGCTCCTTACGATAAGGCGCATTTATTGTGGAACCGTTTTAGGTCCAGGTCACATGACCAAAATGGCCGCCATACCCATATATGGTAACACTCATAAAGCTAAAAGCATCTGGCGGGTCATGCACTTCAGCTGAAGCACTGGTTTAACGTTATAATGAACCTTTCACAAGCACGTTTGTCAGTTAATGCGGGCGGGCCTCGTATATCGTTGAGCTTATAATATCAGTTGAGGAAAAGGAATGACATCACGGTGAGACATCGCTGAGCATTTTATTACCTTAATAAATCCAGTAATGCAAGGGCACGAATACAAGATTCAATTTATTGTAGGGTGTACCGGGTCGTCCACGAAGTTAAGCTACGCGGTCACCCATCCAGGTACTAACCGCGATATACGTTGCTTAACTTTGTGAATACGCCAACCACTCTACCCGCGTCGCTAAAAGAGCCGGCTCCTACAGCAAGGCTGTAGAAGTGGTATTTATCCATAACCGTTACATTATCTTATGGACTTAAAACAAAGTTAACACACGATTTTAACACAAAAGGTCAATGCATGACGTTGTTTAACAAAGACGCCGCATATAACGTAACGTGAAATACATGGGCCGCATGATGCTTCCACCCAGAGCTGAAACCGACCCGCACACGAGTACTGGTAAACCGCTTCGAGGATCTAATATGTTCTATAAAAGGGTTATCCTTTAGAAGCAAGGAATACAGCACATAACTGGATAATATGGAGTGTCCATGTTTCCTGCGCCAGACTTGCTAGTTTCGGACAATTAAGCCTCAAAATATTTTCAAAATTCCGCAATGGAATCAATGATCCCAAAGGACAAGAAAATATGAACTACCCTATGATGTTGGGCAGCGAGACTTTTTGCGGCCGCCACACATTCCCACACATCAGCTAAAGTGACGTCAAATATGAAAGGATTATCCTTTGGAAGCAATGAATACACCACAAAACTGGAAAATATGGAGTGTCCATGTTTTCTGGGCCAGACTAGCTAGTTTCGGCCAATCGGGCAACTAAGCCTGCCCAGGCAATGCGGTGCGAGTCGGCCCATCCCATGCTTATAAACCCTATTGGTTTCATTTGGGCAGAGCTTGAGATGTCATTTCATCTCAATGTCGGGTAATAGTCCCACAAAATTGGAAACAACGTCTCCAAAATGAACATTACATTGTTGACGGGGACGTTAAATATCAAATCAAACAAACAAACCAAAAGCCTCTGAAAGTTTTCGTGTATAACGTATGTAAGTTTTCAGCTCCGGTTTGCTGTTGGCAATGGTCTTAGTAAATATTATTCATTGATTGCCGTCTGTCAGGCCGTCCAGCGGATTTTGCTTTCAATGAAAAATAAATTCATTTTATTTGCAACATAGATTCTTCAACATGACTGATTTTAAATTACAAAGAACCTGACTTGGTCGGGCCCCTCGGAGTGTAACTGTTGGTTTTCCTTTGCTCCAGCAACTCTGTTGTTGTATGCTGTCGAGTCCTCAACCTTGTTTCATCCCTGTAGTTTTTTTATTTGTATGTTCTCGGGGATGTTACACTGATGAGTTTTGAAGCCTTCATGCGGACTAAATAAAATTAGTTTATACCGCGACAGAGGAAAGGGCGAGGATTATGGCAATGTAAAATCGATTTAAGCCCCCCCCCCCCCCCCAGTGGAATTCTTTCCACTGACCGTTCCAAGGCGGTTCTTCTGTGGCGGTTTATTGATGTTGTTGTTTGTTACTACTTACTGTGTGTATCCCTTGTGTCTTTTTGTTTTTGGATGGCCATTTGGCCATTTTTTTGGGAAAGTAACTGTCCTTATGGCCATCCTTTGTTTAGGCTTCCATTATGGCCTGGTTGCTTCATGTTTGTGTTTCTTTCCCTTTGGTGTCTTGGATGGGTAGAGTAAGTTAATTGTATCGAATCCTGATCTTTGTTTTACTTCTACTTTGAAACGAAGTTCTATAGCTACATATATGTATACACAATTATCCAATCGCCTGCAAAATATAGACGAAATGAAAGTACGCAAGACTATGACCTCAAGACTAGGAGTGTACACACATGTATATTCGTCCTTCCGTATGGGGTGTACGTACGTGATCCTTTGACCTCAGGTTAAGACATTGTACCAGGAAGAACCTAAACTTTTATGAGCTCATATTTTCCAGACCATATGATGGAAATGTGATGGTAGGTATAGGCCAATAGGTATATTCAGCAATACACTTGCCCATACCTATAAACTCTAGGTCAAGGCATATTAGAAAACTTTAAATGTAGAAATTACTTAAGAGCTCATATTTTTTAAAACCATATAATGGATTTGGTTCATATTTAGTACGATGATCGATACTCATTAAAAGTTTTATTCGGCATATCCGCGCCCATGCCCATGAACTTAAGGTCAAGGTCACGGACTCAGAATATTTTAATGTCAACGTTTAAATAGGAGCTCACATTTTCCTATCCATATCATGGATTTAGTTCTGATTGGTATAACATAACAGTTCACATTCAGAGTGTGAGTGAGTGTTTGGGTTTTACGTCTCACCAATAGCTAAGGTCATACGGAGACGCTACTACCTCTGTTTAAATATGTTCAAAAAAGGGGTTATCCTTTGAAAGCAAGGAATACACCACAGAACTGAAAAATATGGAGTGTGCATGCTTCTGGGCCAGACTAGCTAGTTTCGGTCAATTAGGCCTCATCAGTGACCCTCTAATATTTTCAAACTTAAAGACTCTTTCGAACGTCGGAGAAGCCGGGGATCGATCCTGCGACCCCTGGTTTATAAGGCGAATAGCATAATCCCTACACCACGGAGGCTTCTTTCAAATTCAGATATAAAGGATTCTAGTATAAATTATATATATGTATATATATTCTTATATTTAGGCTCGTGTATGCTTCTTGGGACTGGGATATATGGAACAAAGGTGCTGGAAGAAAGAAGAGATTCATCTCAAGACCTTCAAGCCGGATTTGGCCTTACTGTTGCCGGTGGAGTTGTGGCGATTGTTGCAGGGGGGTTGTTTATCAGGGCGGGGCAACGTGCGGATCGTATGCAAGAATTTAACGGAGTAAGGAAGTCAATATGCAAACACGCCTATACAAATACATTGTAAATTTTACCACCGAAAAAAACGACAATTTTAAGATGAAAAAGTGTGATATTTTTCTTATTTCTGCTCAAAATATAGATTTTGGGTACTCGTTAGAACCGCCTCATCGAGGCGGTTCTAGCCAGTACCCACAGTCCTTATTTTAGAGCAGAAATAAGAAAAATAAGGTTACCGACTGTAAACCCCAGTTTCTCTATATAAAAGTGGGGTTAAAGGGGGTCAATTTCATATAGGTGTGTTTTCGCGATGACAGTAGAACTTCGATGGCCCGAACCCCGATGGCTCGTTTATCATGGATGAATCGAACCCGTTGTTAAGTCCGCAGGGAATTTCTCGAATTGCGATATAGGGATAATGTATCGAGCAGTTTCTTCTTTTATCTTGCAGATGTATGCTGTGTGTACTCATTAGAATCGCCTCAATTGTTTAACATCTAATTATTTACCAACATTTATAGGTTTTTTTCTTTTGTCACTTAATTGTAATTAAACTTTTGGCCTCCCACGACTTAGCTGAACAAGTTTCTTCCCTGAATAGCTTCAGATCACGAGAACCATGCAAACATTACGAAAACACGCCTATACAAATACATTGTAACCTTTATCGCAGAAAAACTAAAGTTTTAAGAAGAAAAAATGTGATATTTTTCTTATTTCTGCTCAAAATATAGATTGTGGGTACTCGTTAGAACCGCCTCATTGAGACGGTTCTAACGAGTACCCACAACCTATGTCTTTGAGCAGGAATAAGAAAAATAATGTATCCCCCCGTAAACCCAAGTTTTCCCTATATAAAGTGGGGTTAAGGTGGGCGTTCATTTCACGGACTTGTTCACGTGATGAAGTTTATCCTTCACGGACAGACACTTGAGGTTGTACCCTCTGCTAGGTATCTGGGTGTAAGTATTGCAAGTGACTTGTCCTGGGAGTCCTAAATTACCAGAATAACAGATAATGTCAAGAAACCACTTGGACTGCTGGGGAGGAACCTTAAGGCCAAATGCCCTGAACTTAGAAATAGTCCGGATTAGGACCTTCACATTAAAATGGTCAAGAGACGTGTGGCTCGATGGGTTCTGATTGACTACTCATCCAAATCTAACGTTTCAGACATGCTGGGGCGCGATAACTCAAGAGGTTTGTATGGATGTACAGTGAAATACCGCTATTAAGCCCACCTTAAATTGAGACTAATTCTGCTTTAAAAAGCTTATTTAGTTGGCTGCAGTTATTCTTTCTTTGGGATGCATACAGTATCCTATGGCCAAAGACCACCGTTGGGACTGTTCAAAAGTGGTCTTAAAGACCACTTTTGAACAGTCCCAAGCGTGGTCTTAATATAGGAATTTTACTGTAATTGCCTCTTATGCTGGATGCCTCCGGTACAATCCCCGGCAGCGGTGAAAATTTTCGAACTGGCTTCATTGGCATCGTTTGCGAGGATGAATACACCGTCCTTTGGATTGGGCCGTTGACTGAAGCCCCCCCCCCCCCCCCCCACACACACACACCCCTGCGAAGGGATTCCTTCCCTGTGCGGATGGAAGACCCCTACCGTAATTGTATGATAACTGTGTTGGCTTTCATCCTGCAAATCTGGAGTGTTTATATTGTACATCTGTGTCCCCTCTTGGGGTTAAGGCGAAACTGGAAGAAAGAAAGAAAGAAAGAAAGAAAGAAAGAAAGAAAGAAAGAAAGAAAGAAAGAAAGAAAGAAAGAAAGAAAGAAAGGACTGGGTTGGCACACACTCGCACAACGGCGTGCTGATTCCCGACTGGTACTCTTTTATAAGATCGCCCATGGTCTGGTAGCAACACCCGCTCCCAGCATACGTCACCCACCTCAATCGATAAACGGACAACTTATTCATTGGCTTTCAGGAATAAAGTACTAAAAGATTCCAGTGCTGCAGTAAACTAGTAAGAAAAGGCCAAAATCTAAGAACGCAGCCATCCCAAGTCACCTATAGAAAGTGACACGGAGGCACGCACAAAAAAGACGGAACATTAACCAACTGCACAAAGCCAAATAACAAATAAGACACTGCAACAGAACGACCGCCTTGGGACGGTCAGTACTAAAACTACTGGGTTGGGGTTGGGGCTTCAACTCCGAACTTTATGAAATTTCAACCCTCGCCCTCAGTTCCAGTACAGTATCAAATGAGCCCCGCCAAGCGAATTTGGGTCTTCGAGCATTCCGTCATGACAAACTTTAGCTGCGCATGCCCAGCCATTCAGAGGGGCCAGGGATATGGCTTTCTGTCTGAATGTTCCTCTTGATTCACTGCTTGTATGAGCGAGCAGCGAAGGTTCTGGCGAGACTGCGCGGATGCGCAGGCTCGCCTGAACCTTCGCTGCTCGCATAGGCGATAAGTACCAAAATCGCTTGGCGGGGCCCAAATGGTTATGCATAGATCAATATTATCATGACTCAGGGTTGAGGACTCAACAACAATCTGACTTCAGAGCAAAAGAAAGCCACCAATTAGATCACGGAGAGTCGAGCCCAGGAAATACTCGGCTCCATCCTTCTCGAGTTCAAAGCATTTAGGGTGGGACCGTCATCAAAGGGTCCGGAGTGCGGCCCACCGCCGTGCAACCATAGAGGGAAGCAAAGTTGTCCACTGTAAAAGGGACGACAACCAAACACGCGGTCTGTCGCATATCATCTATGCTTTAACCATTCAGCAACAATTTTTCTGAACCGACCAGAAAAAAAATTATCACTGCCTACTATTGTTCTGAATTTATAAACTAAATCGGATTAATCCCCATAAAACACAGGTTCCGTCAGTCCCTGTTGCAGAAGTGTCTTCAAATAAAGGTCATATTTAGAAATAATGTCGTAATGTCGACGATAAAATTTTGAAAAGATAGCCTTGTTTTTAGCTGTTAAAATTCTGTTGCGATCATTAAAATCATCAACATGACAGCAATCTCTAGCAGAACGAATAAGCTGTGACATATAAATCCCATAAGATAAAGCCTTAAAACAATCGTTCAGCCAGCACTGCCTACCTGACAAAACTTGACAGCTTCAAACTGACTGTGAGTCAGGAGTGCCTCCTCAGACCAAGAATCTAAACCTCAATATTTTTATCCTCACGTTGCTGCTGTGTAAAATAGAAGTGAAGGTAACGATCAGGAATCGATACACAGTTCCCATCAGAGACACCAAAGAGAAAGAAACACAAAGATGAAACAACAGATCCTAATGGAAACCTCAATAGCGGAAAGCCAAAAGGGCAGATACAAACACGCATAGACAAAGCATAACGAGAATAAACCGCGACAAGGACTGCCTTGGAACTGTCAGTGAAACGAATTCCGCTGAGGGGCTTAAACCGATCTTATGTTGCCACAATCCTCGCCCTTACTTCCGTCGCGATTTAGACAAATAATTTTGTTCAGTCCGCATGAAGGCCTCCTAATACATCAGTGCAACTTCTTCTTGAACACAAAAAATCAAACAACCACAGAGATGAAACAACGGTAACGACTCGACCAACGCTATGCACTTTTACTCCATTTTTACTATCCGCTGCTGGTTTAAATTGTTGACTTTTAACATATGTTGCGTCAAACGCGGCATTCACTACTCGAAGTCGAGGATTTGAACTTCGTAGCTCTTGCAGTTAACCGTTTTTGTACCAAATGGAATATTCCTCCTTATATATAGCAGGAGTCCACTTCAAAATTTAGGGGTGTCGGGTTGTGTTTTCATCAAAATATTTTTGGAAAATGAATGAACTTTAAGCAAACAGTGGAGGCCGTGATCAGACGCCGCGTTCTGCGGCGTCTGATCTGGGCCTGCACTGTATGCCAGGGTACCCGTTTTGGGGTTTCCGGTACTAAATGGGTTAAGGAGTTTAATGCGCCTTATGTTTCTCACTTTTTTTCACTAGACTGCTACACTTCATAATAGATGAATGAAAGTGCTGAGAGTGCTCTCTGCATCTTGAAAATGGAATAAGAACATACAATAAAACAAGAGGACCAAGATGGGTCAATATCGCTCACCTGAGCTAACGGATTCAAAGGTTTAGGAAGTGCAAATCTTTATTCAAGGATTTATGCGAGGACTAGGTCAAAAGCAGGCATTTTCAGCATTCAATGGGACGTAACTCCATCAGAGATAGGCAGACATCACCAGTTCTCAAACTCGTCCGAACTTTCATTCCCAACATACTTATAGGCTAGTTTCAGGAAGATTCGATCAAAACTAAAAAACTTATGGTGATGACAAGGTACAAAATACATGTAGGTATTTTTAGCAAAGAAGGGGACTTAATTCTATGAGCAATGTGCCACCAATGTGAGTATGCAAACTCATTCAAGCTTTTATCCCTAACGTATAAGAAAGTTTCAGGAGGATTCGGTCTAAACTTAGTGATTTATGAAAATGAAACTGTTAAAAATGGGCATTTTCAGCAATCAAATGATATATAGGCCGAACTCACAGTTTTTTTAAATTAATCCAAGCCTTAAACCCTAACTTACTTGTTTGTAAGTTTCAAGAAGATCTGATTAAAACGGTTGACAAGGTCAAAAACAGGCATTTAAAGCAATCAAAGGGACGTAACTCTAGGATAAATCAGTTTTCGAACTCATCCGAGGTTTTATCCCCAACTTACTTAAATGTACGTTTCAAGAAGCTGAAGGGGCTACCGTGATTACAAGGTAAAAAGTAAGAATTTTCTATAATCAAGGGGGACGTAACTCTATGATAAATATGCTAAACTCACGTTTTTTTTTTTTAGCTTAATCAAGCTTCTAGCCATGGCTTGTTTATATGGAACTTTCAAAAAGATCCGATATAAACAGATGGGCAAGCTCAAAATAGGCATTTTCTGCAATCAAAGAGATGTAACTCTATGATAAATAGGCCAACCTCACCAGTTTTCGAATTCATCCGAGCTTTTATCCTTGACTTGTTTGTAAGTTTCAAGAAGATCCGATCAAAACTAAAGGGGCAGCGGTGATGAAAAGGTTTAAAATAAGCCTTTTCAGCCAAGACGGGGACATAATTCCATGATTAATTAACTCACATCGTTAGTTTTCGAACTCACCCGAGCTTTTATCCCCGACTTACTTTCATATATGTTTCAAGAAGATCCGATGAAAACTGAAGGCGTTTTCTGCAATCAAAGTGACGTAACACTATGACATATAGGCTGACCCCATCAGTTTTCAAACACTTCAAAGCTTTTATCCCCGACTTATTTACAGGTAAGTTTCAAGACGATACGATAATAACTGTAGGATCTACGGTGATGACAAGGTCGAAAATAGGCATTTTCTTTAATCAAGGGGTACATAGCTCTCTGACATTTAGAACGACCTAGCCGATTTTTTTAACTCAACCGATGTTTTATCTACTCGAAACTGACATGTAAGTTTAAAGAAATCTGAAGGAGCTATGATGATGAAAATGTAAAAGATAGGCATTTTCAGAAAACCAGGGGACGTAACTCTATGATAGATAGGCAAATGGAACTCAACCGAGCTTTTATCCTTGAATTACTTGTATGTAAGTTTCAAGAAGATATGATCAAAACTGAAGGTTCTACGGTGATGACAAGGTCAAAACTAAGCATTTTCAGTAAAGTAGGGGACATAACACCACGAGCAATCGACAGACTTCGCTAGTTTTCGAATTCATCCGAGCGATTAACCCTCACTTACTTGTATGTAAGTTTCAGATAAGATCTGATCAAAATTGAAGGGGCTACGGTGCTGACAAGGTCATAAATAGGCATTTTCAGCAATCAAGGGGGCGAAACCCTGTGATTAATGGGCCGACTTGGCCGGATTTCAAATTCCTCCTCGTTTTTTTTAGCCCTAGTCATCTTACATATAAGTTTCAGAAAGATCGGATCAAAACTGAAGGCCCTACGGTGATAACAAGCATATTATGGGACTTTGCGGTTGCCATAGTAACCAAAGTTTTCCTTCAATTTTGATAAAAAGCTAACGTCATCATTACCCCATCAGAGGCATGCTACAGATAAGAAATGATTGAGATCAGCTTGCAGGATACAGATATATAACTGGTCAAAAGTGCTGACGGACAGACGACGGACGGCGGACAACCCATGATACTATAAGCTCCCCCTGGAGCCTTCAGTCCGGGTGAGCTAATAAAAAATCCGAGGAATTGACACAAAAGGGGCAGATAAATATCCCTACCCCATTTTCGCTCTCTTAAGCACCAAAACAATTCCAAACGGCATCTCCTCTAAAACTACAAAGCCAATTGGAGAAGCATCCTGTGGTGGAAGACAAAACATCTGTTCGTAATGTCTGGTTCATATGACCAAAATGTCCACCATGTCAATATTGGTGACAAATTTGATAATCGTCTTCTCAGGAATCAGACGACCGATGGTCTTGAAACTTAGTAGACAATAGTGTGGACTCGGGACCTATCGAGTTTGTTCAAATGATGACAATTACTTGACCTTGGCCTTTCTTCCGTCAAGTCCACATTCTGTTACTTTGTTTGTTTGTTTGTTTGTTTGAATTTGGGGTTTAACGTCCCCGCCAGCACAATTTAGGTCATTTTAGAGATGTTGCTTCCAATTTTGTGGGACTTCTACCCGACATTGAGATGAAATGACATCTCAAGCCCTGCCACCCAATGAAACCAGAAGGCTTATATGCATTGGGCGGTCTGACTCAAACCGCTTTGCCTGGGCAGGCTTAGTCCTCCTAAGCGATTTACCAGTACTCGTGTGTGGTCAGATTCAGCTCTGCGTGGAAGCAACATGCAGCCCAATCTATTTCTCCAAGGACCGATGGGCGGGGGGGGGGGGGGGGCGAACATTCTGTCACTTAGGATTCGGTATGGAAAAGGCAGCAGGCTTTTTTTTAATTTTGTTGCAGCTTATGGCATCGGAGTTGATATTTGCAATGCGATCAACATATATACATTAACTGTCGAATCAGTCTCTTGCTGAAATTTAGATATTAGTCAGGGCCACCATTTTGAATGGAGCTATATAAATTAATGGCAGCCAGACGACATCAAAGTTTGTAGCGCTCTGTTTGTAGCGGTGTGTGACAAGTACGGGTAACTCGCTTGTCTGTATGAAAGAAACGAGCCTAACGTATGTGTATTAATTGTTAACCCTTATCTTGCTGTTCACGACAACCCCTATCTTTGGAAACAGTGTAGATCCAGATTAGATGGCTTCTGAAGAAGCCATCTGATCAGGATTTACACTGTTTGACATTCAATTTATGAATTTCTAGGAATAAATTACATCAAGTAATCTGATTGGTTCAAAGTCAGAAATGGGTGTGGCTTAACTGAATATTCAGCAAGAGAAGGGTTAACTGTGAAGCTAGTACCGGAAACCCATTGGTTTATGTGGTTATTTGATTTTTTTTTGGTGTTCACGGAGATGCTGCGCTGGCGAGTTTGGAGGCCTTCTTGCGGACTGAACAAATTGTTTGTCTGGATCGCGACGGAGGTGAGGGCGAGGATTGTGGCCACGTAAAATCGATTTAAGCCCCCAAGTGGAATTCGTCTCCACTGATCGTTCCAAGGCGGTTCTTCTGTCGCGGTTTATTTTTGTTATGGTGTGTCTTTGGGTGTTTGGGTCGCTTGTGTTGTTTTGTTTAAGAGAGCCTATTGACCATTTAGTGGGAAAATAACTGTCTTTTGGCTTTCCGCTGTTGGTGTTTCCGTTGGGGTCTCTTGTTTCGTGTTTGAGTTTCTTTCCCTTTGGTGTCTCTGATAGGAGCTGAGGGTTATTTGTATCATAATTGTATTGTATCCTGATGATTGCCGCCACTTCTATTTTAAAATTGATAATTGATATGCGTTTATATATACAGCTGCATCATTGTCTGTAAATCTTACTGTTGGACCCGACTGAATTTTCTTGGCCATTCAGTCACCTTTATTGATACCGTGTGAACTCAGAGTATTAACTTAAGGCGTTGGATACAATAGCACTTCGTGACTTTCGCATTTGGTCAGTCCAGCATGGGTTATGGTCGATGGAGCATACGGAAGCATGGGTCAGAAAATCATGGTCTGCTGAACGGAAATGCTTTGCGACGGGAGACGTTTGGAATTTGCTGTGTCTCTCGCCATCACCATGTCAGTTCATTCTACCGCTTGGTGTGTCTTCTGGTTCCCCCACATATGAGCCCCGCCAAGCGAATTTGTGTCTTCGAGCATTCCGTCATGACAAATTTTAACTGCGCATGCCCAGCCATTCAGAGGGGCCAGGGATATGGCTTTCTGTCTGAAGGTTCCTCTTGATTCACTGCTTGTATGAGCGAGCAGCGAAGGTTCTGGCGAGACTGTGCGGATGCGCAGGCTCGCCTGAACCTTCGCTGCTCGCATAGGCGATAGGTACCAAAATCGCTTGACGGGGCCCAAATTGTTTGCCGAACAAACCACACTATTGGAGGTAGACTACGTCAGTTGTTTTGCAGGTCGAATCGGTACTTTTTTATGTGTATGTTTATTTTTTCAAATGTAAAATAGAAGTGAAGGTAGCGATCAAGAATCGATACAATTAACCTGCATCTACCATCAGAGACACCAAAGGGAAAGAAACACAATCATGAAATACAATGTAACTAGACCCTAATGGATACATTGATAGCTTTTAAACAAGATGATCACGATTGTCCTGCATCGCTCACCTGAACTAACTGATTCAAAATTTGAAGGAAGTTTTAATCGTTATTTAAGGACTTATGCTGATGAAAATGTCAAAAATATTAATGTCCAGCAATCAAGGGGACATAACTATGAAAGATAGACCAACATAATTAGCGAACTGTCATCCACGACCTTCTTGAATGCTAGTTTCAGGAAGTTCTGATCAAAACTCAAAGAATTAAGGTGATGACAAGGTCCAAGTTGTCAACAGAGAAGGGGACAAGACTGTATGAGTAATATGCCAACATTGTCAGTTTTGAAACACATTCGAACTTTTATCCCTACCTCACTTATATCTAAGTTTCAGGAAGATCCGTTCAAAACTAAGGTACTTATGGTGAAGACAATGTCAAAAATGGGCATTTTTAGCAATGAAAGGGGCTTAAGTCTATGATAGACAGACCCTCCTCGCATTTTTTTCAGACTAATCCGAGCTGTTATCCCCAATCTACAGATCGATGACTGTTTACTGAACACTACGTCATACGGACGGATCCATCAGAAATCGTTATGTAGGGTTACCAACATTTCCCTCGCTTTCTTCGGCAAGGTCTTTGCTGTTTGCTGTAAATTATTCGGATATGACTTCAATAGAAGAAAACGATGTGGCGGTACTGGTTAGATAGAAACTATTCACCTCATAGCTAGGTCGTAGGTTCCTACCCCAAATTTTGTTTTTCGTTTTTTTTTTTTTTTTTTTTTTCGTTTAATACAGATTTTTATGCAGCCTATGATAAGTAATATTCAAGCCTAAGCTTTTGGAACTTTGCAAACGAAATAAACTAGCTCCCACTTATCGAGATGACAAGATTTTGAAGACACACGGGCACACCGATCTGCGGCTACCACCATACCTTCCTGATCTGAATGCCACTGTGTTGATATGGGGAAGTTTGAAAGGTTATATTGGCCGGAAAAGTTTACAGCTTCGCATGACAGATATCAAGGCTCTGATCGAAGGAGACATCGTAATTGTTAAAAAAGAATGGTCTGCTTGCTGCACACATATCGAAAAGACTGAACAAGACTTTTGGAAAAGTGACACCGCTGTTGAGGCTGAAATGGAGCTAATCATAAACTACATGGACGCAGACAGTGACGTTAGAGATGATAGCGACGAAGATACGGAGAGTGCTTCTGAGGGGATGAATCTACTGACACTGCCAAAGAATCTAAACTATTTTTGTAATGCAATTTTGAAATATGAAATTCTGAAATTGTGAAATAATCGCTGAAATTTGAAAATAATGAATAACATACTAATACAAAACAAGTGGCCCATGTGTCACTATGCTCACCAGAGCTCAGGGGGCACTGCCCACTGGCAGCAATGTGTTTTAATTAACCATGGAAGCCCTGCGCCCAAGGATACTACAGATAGAATTTGGACCCAATCAGTCTAGTGGCTTCAGAGGTCTGATGTTGCTTGAATGTGTTGTTGCAGGACAACAGATGACAACTGACAATTTCCCATCTGTGGCAACTAATAGGCCTAAAAGAACATTATTAAAGAAACATTTCTATGTGAGTTTGACAAAATATCTTGAAAGGCATAAATGTCATTTTTCAATTTTCCCCATTTATAAGTCAATGGAAATTCTTAACTTGCAATAGCAAACAAACCAAAGAGCCAAATTTCATAAACCAGAGCTCAGGTGGGCACTGCCCATGACATTGTGTTTTAACAGGATATGATTTTAATTTACCAATAATAAACTCTCCCAAACAAACCCCATACCCAAATGAGCACTCATGTGGCCTGTATCCGAGATATTAGGTGTTTTATAAAGTAATGGGGGTGGGGCATGAACCCAATGGAGCCCTGGTTGGTGTCACTAAATGCATCTTATCAAAAGGAATAGAGACATTATGGTTTAGCCGTGGGGATATGTATGGCTCCTGAGATGTAAGGCTTTTTAAGCAGTGGAGGGATTCGGGCATGGTGGATCCCAGAAAAAAAGCCCAAGATTGCTGTCACTGAATGCTGAACGGTTTCTGAGATATGAGGCCCTTTTATAAAGTGGATGGGAGAGAAATGGCCCTGCGGACCCCCAAGATGGGGGTGACTGAATGTGTCTAATAACAATGAACAAGAATATATGTGATTATGAGGTGGGGATTTGAATGGTTTCTGAGAAATACGGCTTATAATGAAGTGGGGACTTATCATAAGGAAGAAGAATATATACGGTTAAGGGGTGGGGATCTGAACAGTTTCTGAGATATATTGCTTTTAATGAAGTAAAGGGGTGGGACATGGCCTGTGGCACCCCGGGAGTCCCCCATGCTGGTATCACTGATTGTGTCTTATCATAAGGAACAAGAATATATTATGGTTTAGGGGTGGGGCTCTGAACAGTTTCTCAGATATATGGTCTTTTGTGAAGTTGGGGAGTGGAGCATGGCCCGGGCATGCCCTGGGTGACTCCTAGGTTGGTGTCACTGAATGTGTCTTATCATAAGGAACAAGAATATATATGGTTTAGGGGTGGGGATCTGAAATGTTTCTGGAATATTTGGCCTTTTATGAAGTGGAGGGGATGGGGCATGGCCCCGGCACATCCCGGGGGACCCCCAGGTTGGTGTCACTGAGTGCGTCTCATCATAAAGGAACAAGAATATATATGATTAAGGGGTGGGGATCTGAATTGTTTCTGTGATAAATGGCATTTTATGAAGTGGAGGGGGTGGGGCATGTCCCCGGCACATCTGGGGGAACCCCCAAGTTGGTGTCATTTAATGCATCTTATCATTAGGAACAAGAGTATATATGATTTAGGGGTGGGGATTTGTAAGGTTTCTGGAATATTTGGCCTTTTATGAAGTGGAGGGGGTAGGGCATGGCCCCGGCATATCCTGGGTGTCCCCCAGGTTGGTGTCACTGAATGCGAATTATCATAAGGAACGAGAATATATATGGTGTAGGGGTGGGATCTGTAGGGTTTCTGGGATATTGGGCCGTTTATGAAATGAAGGCGGTGGGGCATGGCCCAGGCACATCCCGAGGGACCCCAGGTTGCTGTCATTGAGTGCGTCTTATCATAAGAAACAAGAATATATACGGTTTAGGGGTGGGTATCTGAATTGTTTCTGAGATAAATGACATTTAATGAAGTGTGTGTGTGTGTGGGGGGGAGAATATATACGGTTAAGGGGTGGGGATCTGAACAGTTTCTGAGATATATTGCTTTTAATGAAGTAAAGGGGTGGGACATGGCCTGTGAAACCCCGGGAGTCCCCCATGCTGGTATCACTGATTGTGTCTTATCATAAGGAACAAGAACATATTATGGTTTAGGGGTGGGGCTCTGAACAGTTTCTCAGATATATGGTCTTTTGTGAAGTTGGGGAGTGGAGCATGGCCCGGGCATGCCCTGGGTGACTCCTAGGTTGGTGTCACTGAATGTTTCTCATCATAAGGAACAAGAATATATATGGTTTAGGGGTGGGGATCGTTAAGGTTTCTGAGATATGAGGCACTTTATGAAGTGGAGGGGGCGGGGCATGGCCCTGGCACAACCTACGGGACCCACAGGTTGATATGCATATGGCTGAGACAATTTTACTCAAGAAGCGTTTCTATGAAAATTTTGTCAAAATATCTGCAAAGGCTTGGTAGTTAATGCCATTTTTCAATTTTCCCCCATTATAAGTCTATGGAAAATCTAAGTTGCCATAGCAACCAAACTAAAGAGCAGAATTTCATAAAAAACACAAAACCTGTAAAGGCAAATATGGTGAATATTTCCATAAACTCTCAGCCTCATAGAGCATACGGTTTCTGAGCTGATGATTTTTTAAGTATTTGTTTTTTTTTTCTATTTTTTTTTGCATTTTCGTTTCCGTGGCAACCAATACAAATGAGCAACAGCCCTAAATTCATATGGCAGAGAGTAGATTGTCTAAGGAACTTTTCCATGAAAACTTTGTCAAAATATCTGCAGAGGCTTGGCAGTAAATGCCATTTTTTAAATTTTCCCCATTATAATTCTATGGGAACTCTAAGTTGCCATAGCAACCAAACTAATGAGCCGATTTTCATAAAAACACAAACTTTCAATCCCCCCGCCCAAGGATGCTACAGATAAAATTTGGGCCGAATCGGCCCAGTGGCTTCAGAGGAGAAGTCGTTTGAAAGTGTTGACGACGGACATACGACGCAGACGACGACGCAGACGACGACGACGGACAACTGCTTATCCTATAAGCTCCCCCGGAGTCTTCGGCTCTGGTGAGCTAAAATCAAAAGAACAAATCCAAAAAGAGAAAATCTAAGAACAAAAAAAAAAAAAAATAAAATAAAAAAAATAAAAAAATAAAAGAAACAACAACAACAAATATATATAATAAAAATTATCAAAACTATATGTAGAGCTGTAGCGAGGCTCAAAACGTATGGTATACACCGATGAAGATTATATATCAGAAAGGCCTCTTTGTCACTCAATTTGGTATAGTCACACCTTAAATACAATTTCATTATAATAATACAGAAAAAAAGAAAACAAAAGTATTAAAATAATTACACCGTGTACGTGTCTCTTCCATCCTTCGGCCTAACCATACCAAGAACTTCAATGACTGCGAGTTGTAACTGGAACCACTCGGCTATTTGTTATTCACGAGCATTTATGTGAACAGTAAACTTATATTCAAAACGATGCTTACCATTGAATCATTACGTAAGGTATTTGTCTTTACGTTTTCAGTTCTTCTCGAAAATTTTATCATACTTTAATAATTCAAACAGTGTGTTCTATTCTTGCGCATGAGAATGAGTTTCAGCTTTTATTTCTGAAAAGGAGAAGTAAAACAAAGATCAGAAATCGATACAATTAACTTACTCCACCCATCAAAGACACCAAAGGGAAAGAAACACAAACATGAAACAACCAGACCATAATGGAAACCTAAACAAAGGATGGCCATAAGGACAGTTACTTTCCCACAAAAAGGCCAAATGGTCATCCAAAATAAAAAAAAACACACAAGTGATACACACAGTAAGTAGTAACAAATAACAACATAAATAAACCGCCACAGAAGAACCGCCTTGGAACGGTCAGTGGAAAGATTTCCACTGGGGGCTTAAATCGATTTTACATGGCAATAATCCTCGCCCTTACCTATGTCGCGGTATACACTAATTTGTTTAGTCCGCATGAAGGCTTCCTAACTCATCAGTGTAACATCACCGAGAACATACATGTACAAATAAAAAAAAACTACAGAGATGAAACAAGGTTGAGGACTCGACAGCATACAACAACAGAATTGCTGGAACAAAAGAAAACCAACAGTTAGACTCCGAGGGGCCAAAGGGCATCAGGCGCCAACCAACATAAATAATACTAAAATAAAATAAAATTCCAGTTATGCTTTTACGCTGGAACCGTCATATAATCTTAAGCCCGATCCATCCGTGTGCAATCAAAGAAGGAAGCAAAAATGACAACCGTGATTGGGTTAACCACCATGCATGCAGTCTGTTTTATAAAATGTATGTTGTACCCAATCTTTATATATCGACGAACGATTTTACGAAATTGGGTACTAAAGTCATTACAGGCATGTATTTTTCTAAATTTATAACTAAGTGACCATAGAATTCGGGTTCCGATAGGCCTTGTGTTTTAAGTCCAACAATGAATTTTGAAACCAAACCAGAATGACGTCTATAAAACTTAGAAAAGGCTTTACGTAGCTTATGATACCGATACCCCTGATTAAGAAGTTTAGCGGTTAATAATTTATTACGAGTGTTGAAGTCAGATACATGACTAGACACTCTAGCGAATCGAATTAACTGGAAATATAAACCCCGTAAGATGTCGCACGAGGAACATCGTCGTCCAAAGAGGAAAATTTACAATCTCGAAATCAAAATCATCACGTTTATCATAAATTTTGCAAGAAACAAATCGATCTACAATAGATAAATGTAAATCCAAAAAGGGGGCCTCGGTATCAGAGGAATTTGCCTTGTTTACCTGAAGTTCTGGGGAATAAATCTGACTGATCAAACCATCAAAGCAAGTATTGACAATATTTAATAAATCATCTAAATATCTAGAAGTAGAACTAAAAGCTTCAATAATTTCAGATTGGTTAATCAATGGAAAGCGACAACATGAAGTCTCTTTCATAACAATACAAAAACAGATCAGCCACAAGAGGTGCGCAATTCGTACCCGTCGGAATACCCACAATTTGTATAAATAACTTGACACCGAATCTAATATAAATATTGTCAAGTAGAAAGGTGAGGGCATCACACACTTTCTGACATGACCAAAGTGTATAATTCTTATGCTCTTTAGAAGTGAAAAATGACGTTTGCCTTTACTGGGTTAATTGTATCGATTCCTGATCATTGCCTGCACTTCCATATTTTATTTGTGTCGCACTCAATGTAGAACTGCTCTAAGCTTGCGCATTTTACTAACACCTGCAACATAAGTGCCCTAACAGTTTTTTCCGGGCATAAAGACCTGTAGTGGGTGTTATAACTCTTATAAATATCACCTTCATAAGTACTAAGCAAAAAGTGCCTGTCACGGCATTGTATTTTTTTTTCATAATAACTGCTACATAATTTCTAAAGAAAAAAGCGCGTGCCTGTTTTTCAGGCAAATAGGCTTTGGCATGAAAATTTACAAATATCTACAACATGAGCCCCAAACAACAAGTGTTTGTGAGTTTCCATGTATTATACAACCAAACCTTCATGAATTAATAATAATTACCTTGATGATAATGATAATAACAGATTGAACATCTGATGAGAACAGATCTAGAGCAAATTAGCCCCACGAGAATCGGCTCTCGCTATAAAAGGGTTTTTTTTTTTTAAACTCAACATGTTTGGGTACAACATGATTGTTATACGACAGACTACATGCATAGTAGTTGACCAAAATTACGGTTGATAATTTTGCTTCCCTCTTAAATTGCACGCCGATGGGTCAGACCTAAAAAAATCTATGACGGTTCCAGCGTAAAGGATTAAAATGCATATTTTTCAATTCTGTGGTGTATTCCTTGCTTCCAAAGGATAACCCTTTCTTGAACATATTTAACGTCACTACAGCTGTTTTCTGGGAATATATGGCGGCCGTAAAAGTCTCTCTGCCGTACATCATAGTGTAGTTTATATTTTCCTGTCCTCTTGGATCATTGATTCCGTTGTGGAATTTTTTAAATATTTGAAGGTCACTGATGAGACCTAAATGGCCGAAACTAGCTAGTCTGGTCCAGAAAACATGTACACTCCATATTTTCCAATTCTGTGGCGTATTCCTGCTTCCAAAGGATTATAAGAATATTAAATGGGTGTGAGGGATGGATGGACCGGTAATAACCCATTTTTTTTTTTTTTTTTTTTTTTTTTTGTTTCGCGGAGAAACCGCCTTACGCGAAATCGGCTATTTTCTCCGCAAAACAGCGAGAAAAGACAAAATGAGCGAGAAATTTCTCGCTGAAATTTCTCCTGGTTTCGCGGAGAAAATTCTCGGAGATTCTCGGCGAAAATTTGACCGATTGCTTTCATTGAAAATGAAATTACCCGCGTTTCGCGGAGAAAAAAAATACAACTGGGCTTACGTGAAATTTTAATTTCTTCCTTTGTTTGGCGTTGTTTTTGTAAACGAAGGCAAATGGTAGTCATTGTTAAATCATAATCAAATATTTTTTCATGTTACACAATTTCATTTTAGTAATTTATTTTTTAAAAGAATCATGACAACTTTTATTCACATCACGAAAATACGCCTATTTATTAGTTACCCGCTTAAACCCATCTTTTAACTGGGTTTTACAGGGGTATATATTATTTATCTAATTTCTGCTTATATAGATTGTGGGTACTCGTTTGAACCGCCTCGCCAAGTCGTTTTAAAGTGTACCCAAAATCTTGAGCAGAAATATGAAACATACCAGAATTTTTATCCGAAAATGTTCCATTTTTAGTGGTAAAATTTTACAATATATTTGGATAGGCGAGTTCTTATAATGAGTCATACATGTAGGTTATTAACACCATAATGATGTGTGGCATTTACCAAAAGCTCAGCTTGATGAAATAGATGGGCTGCATGATGCTTCCGCGCAGAGCTGAAACCGACCCGCATGCGAGTACTGGTAAAACCGCTTACAGAATCTTAGCCTGCCCAGGCAAAGTGGTGCGAGTCGGACCGTCAGTGCTTATAAACCCTGTTGGTTTCATGCGGTGGCAGGGCTTGAGATGTCATTTCATCTCAGTGTCGGGTAAAAGTCCCACAAAATTGGAAGCGACGTCTCCAAAATGACCTTTACAGTGTTGACGGTGATGTAAAACCTCAAACAAACAAAACCAAAAGCTCAGATTCGCCTTATTTATTTTTGATTGCAAACTGTCAAATTGGCACAGCAAGCGGTGCTTTGAATGCAAAGTTAGTGACCAGTTAACGAGGAACACATGGATTCCACCGCTGGCTAGGTCTATGTCGCGGACGAATGGACGAAAAACCAGACCCCTATATCGAGCCATGCTTCATGCAGGCACGTGAAAAAGGACATGCTACTTTGCATTCGCACGCATTATTTGCGCTACCAAGTCAACTTCCCCGACCCTCACCCAGCCCTAGCTAATAAACGCTCCCAGTTGGAGCAAACAGGTGGTGCATCAACATGTTAATAAAGCTCATGTAATGAACGACCCACTATGCACCATTTTACATGCACACATACATGTATAGAGAGAACTGGACGTTACAAGGTTTAGATTTTCCTTAATCTGTTCCTAGACGTCCAATGTAGGATGTGGGTACTCGTTACCAACTACATGTATGAGGCGCAAACCACAGCGGAGAGACCTAATGACCCGATAATTAACCCTTTTTGCACCAAATGGAATCTTCCTCCTTATATATACTGGAAGCCATTTTTAAACTTAGGGGTGTCAGGTTGTTTTTTCTTAAAAAAAAATAGTGCGGAAATGGCTTAACGTTTTGCAAACAGTGTAGGCCCTGATCAGACGCCGCATTCTGCGGTGTCTGATCTCGGCCTGCACTGTTTGCCAAGGTACCCATTCAGGGGTTTCTGGTACTGAATGGGTAAGAGTCCGCGCACTTACCCATTACGACACGGGGGCAAGTTACCTTCGGGGTGTACAGTAGACTTAACAAGATACCCAGGTTGCATGTCTGTACAAACTTCGCTGATTATCTTGGAGAATTTTGTAGTTCTGCTCCAAGTTAGAGATCAGACTTATATGCAGCCTTGGAATGCTTGCCGCGCAATTTCCCCATATTAATCCTTTTTGTACCAACTGGAATCTTCCTCCTTATATATAGCATGATTCCATTTCAATATTTAGGGATTTCAGGTTGTGTTTTCTTCAAAATTTATTAGGAAAATGGCCGAACTTTTTGCAAACAGTGAAGGCCCTGATCAGACGCCGCGTCTGATCTGGGCCTGCACTGTTTGCCACGGTAACTGTTTAGGGGTTTCCAGTCTGAAATGGGTTAATGTACATGTATGAGCAAAATTGAATTGTTAAGGCAAGAAACACAAGCGGGCCTCCGTGGCATACTCTTAAACATTACATCTCTCACTCGGGCTACATGTGAGCTTAAGTGTAAGCATCAGTGATGTTTAATTACTCGCAGTGTAAGAAAAAGATAAACCAAACTGTAGAGTGGGATCAGCGCCCACACATACATGTACAAGCAGGATCCCCGTTATTATAAACATTGAGTTTGATTTTTCTAAAGTATTTACTTGAGAAAAAAATAAAGTACTCCCAATATGGTGAAGCGATAGAAAATCAACAGTTTTCAATTTATGAAGCGTTTACACAACAGTAAAAAAAGGAACACATAAAACATTCATCATGTTCATATGCGTTGTAAAGTGCATAAGATGCAAATCATTAGGATTCCAACCGGATCAAACTCATACTTAACGATCGCTAGAGTTGTCGACCGTTGTACAAAGAAAATGCATTTCGTCATATGCTTCAAACTTTGTGTACCAAATTTTAATACATGAAAAAAATACATGCACATGAACAAATATGCATGTAGGTATAGGCAGATGTCGCGGAGAAATACCTTGAACGACTTCACGTGTACTAATTGGCTTTCTCCGAGAAAAAGCGACGTTCGCGGAGAAATTTCGCGGCGTTTCGCGGAGAAATTAACCGCTCTGAAACGCAAATTTTTTTCTTCTCGGAGAAATTTCTCGCTTGTTCTCCGAAAAAAAAAGCCTATTACCGCGGAGAAAAAAAATATGGGTTATTACCGGTAGCTGGTCTGTATGCTCGAGAATAACAAATAGCCGAGTGGTTCCAGTTACAACTCGCAGTCACTGAAGTTCTTTGTTTGGTGAGGGCGAGGGATGGAAGAGACACATACACGGTGTAATTATTTAATACTTTTTTCTGTATTATTATAATGCAATTGTATTTAAGTTGTAGCTATACCAAATTTAGTGACACAGAGGCCTTTCTGATATTTAATCTTCATCAGTGTGTCTCAACCCCATACGCATAGTTTTGATAATTTTTAATATATATATATGTTGTTGTTGTTGTTTTTTAATTTTTTTTGTTTTGTTTTTTTGTTATAAGAGTTTTTCTTTTTTGATTTGTTCCTTTGATTTTTTTGTATTAGTTTGTAATTCATTTTTCTCAAATTTCAGCAATTATTTCACAATTTCAGAATTTCATATTTCAAAATTGCATTACAAAAACAGTTTTGATTCTTTGGCAGTGTCGGTAGATTCATCACCCTCAGAAGCAATCCCCGTACCTTCGTCGCTATCATCCCTTACGTCACTGTCTGCGTCCATGCAGTTTATGATTAGTTCCATTTTAGCCTCAACAGCGATCTGACTTTTTCAAAAGTCCTGTTCAGCCTTTTCGACATGTGTGCAGCAACCAGACAATTCTTTTTCAACAATTACGGTGTCTTCTTCGATCAGAGCTTTGCTATCTGTCATGCGAAGCTGTAAATTTCGTCGGCCAATATAACCTTTCAAATTTCAATTCAGTGGCATTCAGATCAGGATGGTGGTAGCCGCAGATCTGTGTGCCTGTGTCTCTTCAAAATCTGGTCAACTCGATAAGTGGGAGCTAGTTTATTTCGTTTGCAAAGTTCCAAAAGCTCAGGCTTGAAAAAAAAAAAAACAAAAAAAAACGAAAAACAAAATCTGGGGTTGGAACCTAGCTATGTCGTGAATAGTTTCTATCTAAGCAATACCGCCACATCGATTTCGTCTTTTGAAGTCATATCAGAATAATATACAACAAAGACTTTGTCGATGAATGCGAGGGAAAAGGTGGTAACCCTACATAACGGTTTCTGATGGATCCGTCCGTATGACGTAGTGTTGAGTAAACAGTCATCGATCTGTAGACTGGGGATAACAGCTCGGATTAGTTCGAAAACATGCGAGGTGGGTCTGTCTATTATAGACTTACGTCCCTTTCATTGCTAAAAATGCCCATTTTTGACATTGTCTTCACCATAAGTACCTTAGTTTTGAACGGATCTTCCTGAAACTTACATATGAGGTATGGATAAAAGTTTGAATGAGTTTGAAAAGTAGAAGTAAAACAAAGATCAGGAATCGATACAATTAACTTACTCCACCCATCAAAGACACCAAAGGGAAAGAAACACAAACATTGAGCGACCAGACCATAATGGAAACCTAAACAAAGGAAGGCCATATGCACAGTTACTTTCCCACAAAATGGCCTTATAGCCATCCAAAATAAAAAGACACAAGTGATACACATAGTAAGTAACAAACAACAACATAAATAAATCGCCACAGAAGAACCGCCTTGGAACGGTCAGTGGAAAGATTTCCACTGGGGGGCTTAAATCGATTTTACGTGGCCACAATCCTCGCCCTTACTTCCGTCGCGATTTAGACAAATAATTTGTTCAGTCCGCATGAATGACAATGTTGGCATATTACTCAGACAGCCTTGTCCCCTTCTCTGCTGACAATTTGGACCTTGTCATCACCTTAAGTCTTTGAGTTTTGATCAGAACTTCCTGAAACTAGCATTTAAGAAAGTTGTGGATGACACTTCGCTAGTTATGTTGGCCTATCTTTCATAGTTATGTCCCCTTGATTGCTGGACATGAATATTTTTGACATTTTCATCAGCATAAGTCCTTAAATAACGATTAAAACTTCCTTCAAATTTTGAATCAGTTGGTTCAGGTGAGCGATACAGGACCATCATGGTCCTGTTGTTTAAAAGTTATCAATGTATCTATTAGGGTCAAGTTATTTCATGTTTGTGTTCCTTTCCCTTTGGTGTCTCTGATGGTAGATGCAGGTTAATTGTATCGATCCCTGATCGCTGCCTTCACTTCTATTTTACATTTGAAAAAATAAACATTAACATAAAAAAGTACTGATTATCTAAATATAAATCAATGCGACCTGCAAAACAACTGACGCAGTCTACCTCCAATATTGTGGTTTGTGCGGCAAACAATATGGGCCCCGTCAAGCGAGTTTGGTACTTATCGCCTATGCGAGCAGCGAAGGTTCAGGCGAGCCTGCGCATCCGCGCAATTTTCGCCAGAACCTTCGTTGCTCGCTCATACAAGCAGTGAATCAAGAGGAACATTCAGACAGAAAGTCATATCCCTGGCCCCTCTGAATGGCTGGGCATGCGCAGTTAAAATTTGTCATGACGGAATGCTCGAAGACACAAATTCGCTTGGCGGGGCTCATATGTGGGAGAACCAAAAGACACACCAAGCGGTAGAATGAAAGGACATGGTGATGGCTAGAGACACAGCAGATTCCAAAGGTCTCCCGTCGCAAAGCATTTCCGTTCAGCAGCCTGTAAGAATTTTATATTGGTGTGAGGTGTGGATGGAAAAATCCGTCCAGAGGGACATTGTCCGGCATCACGAGGCTTGCCATCCACCCCTCACACCCATATTGGATTCTTTTTCTTGCATACCTTCCATTTCTATTGCCAATTTTTAATGCTGCTGCCACTTCGGTTAACGACGTCTGCTATTTTGTGTTGACACAACAGGAATGTTTAGTAACGTCACGCATGACGACGCCGCGCATGAGGTTGTAGTCAACCAGTGCATTTATCACACACGCGATTACATACGATTTGGGGTCGGAACACCAGAGTCAGAACATAAATTTCTATCCCATGGTAAAATCACGGATTTCCTTGTCTGGTGTGCAAGATAATGATTTTCTGACCCATGCTTCCGTATGCTCCATCGACCATAACCCATGCTGGACTGACAAAATACAAAAGTCACGAAGAGCTATTGTATCCAACGCCTTAAGTTAATACTCTGAGGTCACACGGTATCAATAAAGGTGACTGAATGGCCCAGCAAATACAGTCGGGTCCAACAGTAAGATTTACAGGTAATGATGCAGCTGTATATATACACGCATATCAATTACCAATTTTAAAATATCAGTGGAGGCAATGATCAGGAATCGATACAATTAAACCACAGCTCCCATCAGAGACACCAGAGGGAAAGAAACACAAACACGAAACAACAGATCCCAAAGGAAACACCGACAGCGGAAAGCCAAAAGACAGTTACTTTCCCACAAAATGGTCAATAGGCTATCTTAAACAAAACAACAAAAGCGACACAAAAACCCAAAGACAAACCATAACAAAAATAAACCGCGACAGAAGAACCGCCTTGGAACGATCAGTGGAGACGAATTCCACTTGGGGGCTTAAATCGATTTTACGTGGCCACAATCCTCGCCCTCACCTCCGTCGCGATCCAGACAAACAATTTGTTCAGTCCGCAAGAAGGTCTCCAAACTCGCCAGCGCAACATCTCCATGAACACAAAAAAAATCAAACAACCACAGAAACAAATGGGTTTCCGGTACTAGCTTCACAGTTAACCCTTCTCTTGCTGAATATTCAGTTAAGCCACACCCATTTCTGACTTTGAACCAATCAGATTACTTGATGTAATTTATTCCTAGAAATTCATAAATTGAATGTCAAACAGTGTAAATCCTGATCAGATGGCTTCTTCAGAAGCCATCTGATCTGGATCTACACTGTTTCCAAAGATAGGGGTTGTCGTGAACAGCAAGATAAGGGTTAACAATTAACACACATTGGTTAGGCTCGTTTCTTTCATACAGACAAGCGAGTTATCCGTACTTGTTACACACCGCTACAAACAGAGCGTTACAAACTTTGATGTCGTCAGGCTTCCATTAATTTATAGCGCCATTCAAAATGATGGCCCTGACTAATATCTAAATTTCAGCAAGAGATTGATTCGACAGTTAATGTTTATATATATATATATATGTTGATCGCATTGCAAATATCAACTCCGATGCCATAAGCTGCAACATAATAAAAAAAACCTTCTGTCTCTTCCATACCATATCCTAAGTGACAGAATGTTCGGCCCCGCCCATCGGTGCTTGGAGAAATAGATTGAGCTGCATGTTGCGTCCACGCAGAGCTGAATCTGACCACACACGAGTACTGGTAAATCGCTTAGAAGGACTAAGACTGCCCAGACAAAGCGGTTTGAGTCAGATCGCCAAATGCATATAAGCCTTCTGGTTTCATTGGGTGGCAGGGCTCTCGATGCCATTTCATCTCAATGTCGGGTAAAAGTCCCACACAATTGGAAGCATCGTCTCTAAAATGATCTAAATTGTGTTGACGGGGACGTTAAACTCCAAATTCAAACAAACAAAGTGACAGAATGTGGACTTGACGGACGAAAGGCAAAGGTCATGCAAATGTCATCATTTGAACAAACACGATAGGTCCCGATTCCACATTATTGTCTACTAAGTTTCAAGACCATCGGTCGTTTGATTCCTGAGAAGACGATTATCAAATTTGTTACCAATATTGGCATGGTGGACATTTTGGTCATATGAACCAGACATTACGAACAGATGTTTTGTCTTCCAACCCATGGCTTTGTAGTTTTAGAGGAGATGTTTTTTGGAATTGTTTGGATGCTTAAGAGAGCAAAAATGGGGTAGGAATATTTATCTGCCCCTTTTGTGTCCATTCCTCCGATTTTTTATTAGCTCACCCGGACCGGGAGCGTATAGTATCATGGGATGTCCGTCGTCTGTCCGTCAGCACTTTTGACCAGTTATATATCTGTATCCTGCAGGTTGATCTCAATCATTTCTTATCTGTAACATGCCTCTGGTGGGGCATTGATGACATTAGCGTTTTATCAAAATGGAAGGAAAACTTTGGTTACTATGCCAACCGCAAGGTCCCATAATGTGCTTGTTATCTCCGTAGGGATTCAGTTTTGATCCGATCTTTCTGAAATTTATATGTAAGATGCCTAGGTATAAAAAACGCGGAGGAATTAAAAACCGACCAAGTCAGCCCATTAATCATAGGGTTACGCCCCCTTGATTGCTGAAAATGTCTATTCATGACCTTGTCAGCACCGTAGCCCCTTTTGATCAGATCTTATCTGAAACTTACATACAAGTAAGTCAGGGTTAATCGTTCGGAAGAATTCGAAAACTTGCGATGTCGGTCGATTACTCGCGGTGTTATGTCCCCTACTTTACTGAAAATGCTTAGTTTTGACCTTGTCATCACCGTAGAACCTTCAGTTTTGATCATATCTTCTTGAAACTTACATACAAGTAAGTCAAGGATAAAAGCTCGGTTGTTTTCAAAAACTGACGCAATCGGCCTCTGTATCGTAGGGTTACGTCCCCTAGACTTCTGAAAATGCCTATCTTTTACATTGTCATCATCATAGCCCCTTCAGTTTTAATCGGATCTTTTTGAAACTTACATGGCAGTAACTATTAGATAAAACCTCGGCTGAGTTAAAAATCGGCTAGGTCGGCCTATATGTCAGAGCTATGAACCCCTTGATTACAGACAGTGTTTGACCTTGTCACCACCGTAGCTCCTACAGTTTTTATCGGATCGTCTTGAAACTTACCTGTAATTCTAACACAGCGCGCCTATATAGGCAATGGAAAATAACTGTGTTTTATTCTGCAACAAATCACGGCAAGGAAGAGCGTGACGAGTGACGTCATTAAAATTCCCAATTTATGACGTCACTAGTCGATTTCCTTGACGTTAGACGGTGTAACGTCATTTTCTCGCATCGAAAACGTTAGAAAAGGATATAAATGCATGTGTTTCAGTCGATAATTTTAGCGGGATTTCTTATAACAATGGCGAAAGGTTGTGAGATTTTGAAGGAAACAACAACATTATTGCCGATTTTCAGCGTGTTAGAATCGAAATAGATCAGCTCTTGTCTGTGATTTGTTGAGTAATAAATCACAGTTTGTCGGTCAGTTGTAAGTAGACAAATCACGCGCGCTACGCGCTCGTGATTTGTCTACTTTACAACTGACCTCCAAACTGTGATTTATTACTCAACAAATCACAGCTAGAGCTGATCTATTTCTTAAGGGGAATGGGAACACCTGGTATATTTTTCCGCCATTTTTCAAAGGGAGACAACTTTCGGGACTTCCTGTTCGCTTTCCTATAAGCCCTGTCCCACTGAAAAAGGGGTCAACTCTTAAAGGAAAGAATTTGCTCCTCTGGAGCAAATTCTTTCCTTTAAGAGTTGACCCCTATTGACATGGGAGACAAAAATACTTTTGCAGGAGTTACCTCCCCTGAAGGTGTTCCCATTCCCCTTAAATAAGTCAGGGATAAAAATTGAAGAGTTTGAAAACTGATGGGGTCAGCCTATTTGTCATAGAGTTACGTCCCTTTGATTGCAGAAAACGCCTTCAGTTTTCATCGGATCTTCTTGAAACATATATGTAAGTAAGTCAGGGATAAAAGGTCAGGTGAGTTCGAAATCTAACGATAAGAGTTAATTAATCACGGAATTATGTCCCCGTCTTGGCTGAAAATGCTTATTTTCAACCTTTTTATCACCGCGGCCCCTTAGTTTTGATCGAATCTTCTTGAAACTTACAAACAAGAAAGTCAAGGATAAAAGCTCGGATGAATTCGAAAACTGGTGAGGTTGGCCTATTTATCATAGAGTTACATCTCTTAGATTGCAGAAAATGCCTATTTTTGCCTTGCCCATCTGTTTATATCGGATCTTTTTGAAAGTTGCATATAAGCAAGTCATGGCTAAAAGCTTGAATGAGTTAAAAACGGTGAGTTTGGCATTTTTATTATAGAGTTACGTCCCCCTTGATTACAGAAAATGCTTACTTTTTACCTTGTCATCACGCTAGCCCCTTCAGTCGTCATCTCATCTTCTTGAAACGTACATTTAAGTACGTTGGGGATAAAACTTCGGATGAGTTCGAAAACTGATTTATCCTAGAGTTACGTCCCTTTAATTGCTGAAAATGCCTGGTTTTTGACCTTGTCAACAGTTTTAATCGGATCTTCTTGAAACTTACAAACAAGTAAGTTAGGGATAAAGGCTTGGATTAATTAAAAGAACTGGTGAGGTCTGCCTCTATATCATTTGATTGCTGAAAATGCCCATTTTAAAAGTTTCCTCATCATAAATCACTAAGTTTTGACCGAATCCTCCTGAAACTTACATATTAGTTAGGGATAAAAGCTTGAATGAGTTTGCTCACTCACATTGGTGGCACATTGCTCATAGAATTAAGTCCCCTTCTTTGCTGAAAATACCTACATGTATTTTGTACAATGTCATCACCATAATTATTTTTAGTTTTGATCGAATCTTCCTGAAACTAGCGTATAAGTATGTTGGGAATGAAAGTTCGGACGAGTTTGAGAACTGGTTATGTCTGCCCATCTCTCATAGAGTTACTTCCCCTTTAATTCTGAAAATGACTGTTTTACCTTGTCCTCGCATAAAGCCTTCAATACAGATTGGCACTTCCTGAAACGTAGAATTTGTTAGCTCAGGTGAGCGATATTGACCCATCTTGGTCCTCTTGTTTTATTTTATTTTCTAATTCCATTTTAAGATGCAGAGAGCTCTCTCAGCACTTTCATTCATAGAAATGAAAAACTTGACTGCTACACAGACCATCTATTATGAAGTGTAGCAGTCTAATGAAAAATGTGAGAAAAATAAGGCACATTAAACTCCTTAACCCATTTAGTACCGGAAACTCCAAAACGGGTACCCTGGCATACAGTGCAGGGCCAGATCAGACGCCGCAGAACGCGGCGTCTGATCACGGCCTCCACTGTTTGCTTAAAGTTCAGTCATTTTCCAAAAATATTTTGATGAAAACACAACCCGACATCCCTAAAATTTGAAGTGGACTCCTGCTATATATAAGGAGTAATATTCCATTTGGTACAAAAACGGTTAAATGCAAGAGCTACGAAATTCAAATCCTCGACTATGAGTAGTGAATGCCGCGTTTGAGGCAACATGTGTTAAAACCAGAAGCGGATAGTAAGGACGGAGTAAAAGCGCATAGCGTTAGTGGGTTACACAGCAGAAACTCGAAAAGTGAGGACAAAAATATTGAGGTTTAGATTCTTGGTCTGAGGTGGCACTCCTGACAAACAGTCAGTTTGAAGCTGTCAAGTTTTGTCAGGTAGGCAGTGCTGGCTGAACGATTGTTTTAAGGCTTTATCTTATGGGATTTATATGTCACAGCTTATTCCATCACGAAAACACACCTATTTTGGCCCCTTGCACCCCACTTTTATATAGTAAAACTGGGGTTTCCGGGGGTATACCTTATTTTTCTTAGTTCTGCTCTAAAGTATAGATTGTGGGTACTCGTTAGAACCACCTCGATGAGGCGGTTCTAACGAGTGCCCACAATCTATATTTTGAGCAGATATAAGAAAAATATCACAATTTTTCATCTTAAAATTTTCATTTTTTCGGCGATAAAGGTGGCAATGTATTTGTATAGGCGTGTTTGCGAAATGCGTTTTGCTAGAGATTGCTGTCATGTTCATGATTTTAATGATTGCAACAGAATTTTAACAGCTAAAAACAAGGCTAGCTTTTCAAAATTTTATCGTCGACATTACGCCATTATTTCTAAATATGACCTTTATTTGAAGACACTTCTGCAACAGGGACCGACGGAACATGTGTTTTATGGGGATTAATCCGATTCAGTTTATAAATTCAGAAGAATACTAGGCAGTGGTATTTTTTTCTGGTCGGTTCAGAAAAATTGTTGCTGAATGGTTAAAGCATGGATGGTATGCGACAGGCCGCGTGTTTGGTTGTCGACCATTTTACAGTGGACAACTTTGCTTCCTTCTATGGTTGCACGGCGGTGGGCCGCACTCCGGACCCTTTGATGACGGTCCCACCCTAAATGCTTTGAACTCGAGAAGAATGGAGTCGAGTATTTCCTGGGCTCGACCCTCCGTGGTCTAATCGGTGGTTTTCTTTTGCTATGAAGTCGGATTGTTGTTGAGTCCTCAACCCTGATTCATGATAATATTAACTCTTATCTTGCTGTTCACAACAACCCCCATCTTTGCAAACAGTCTAGATCCAGATCAGATGGCTTCTTCAGAAGCCATCTGATCAGGATCTACACTGTTTGGCATTCAGTTTATGAATTTGTAGCAATAAATTACATCAAGTAATTTGATTGGTTGATAGACAGAAAAGGGTGTGGCTTAAATGAATATTCAGCAAGACAAGGGTTAATCTATACATAACCATTTGATACCGCACTGGAACTGAGGGCGAGGGTTGAAATTTCATAAACTTCGGAGTTGAAGCCCCAACCCCAACCCAGTTGTTTTACTACTGACCGTCCCAAGGCGGTCGTTCTTTTGCAGTGTCTCATTTGTTATTTGGCTTTGTGCAGTTGGTTAATGTTCCGTCTTTTTTTGTGAGTGCCTACTATGGCAACCGCAAAGTCCCATAATATGCTTGTTATCACCGTAGGGCCTTCAGTTTTGATCCGATCTTTCTGAAACTTATATGTAAGATGACTAGGGCTAAAAAACGCGGAGGAATTCGAAATCCGGCCAAGTCGGCCCATTAATCACACGGTTACGCCCCCTTGATTGCTGAAAATGCCTATTTATGACCTTGTCAACACCGTAGCCCCTTCAATTTTGATCAGATCTTATCTGGGCCCCGTCAAGCGATTTTGGTACTTATCGCCTATGCGAGCAGCGAAGGTTCAGGCGAGCCTGCGCATCCGCGCAGTCTCGCCAGAACCTTCGCTGCTCGCTCATACAAGCAGTGAATCAAGAGGACTTCTATAGGTGACTTGTGATGGCTGCGTTCTTAGATTGTGGTCTTTTCTTACTAGTTTACTGCAGCACTGGAATATTTTAGTACTTTATTCCTGAAAGCCAATGAATAAGTTGTCCGTTTATCGATTGAGATGGGTGACGTATGCTTGGAGCGGGATTGCTACCAGACCATGGGTGATCTTATAAAAGAGTACCAGTCGAGAATCAGCACGCCGTTGTTCGAGTGTGTGCCAACCCAGTCCTTCTTTCTTTCTTTTTTTCTTTCTTTCTTCCAGTTTCGCCTTAACCCCAGGAGGGGACACAGATGTACAATATAAACACTCCAGATTTGCAGAATGAAAGCCAACACAGTTACCATATAATTACGAAAGGGGTCTTCCCTCCGCACAGGGAAGGGCTTCCTTCGCAGGGGTGTGTGTGTGGGGGGGGGGGGGGGGGGGCTTCAGTCAACGGCCCGGTCCAGAGGACGATGCATTAATCCCCGCAAACGATGCCAATGAAGCCAGTTCGAAAATTTTCCCCGCTGCCGGGGGATTGTACCGGGGGCATCTAGCATAAGAGGCAATTACAGTAAAATTCCTATATTAAGACCACGCTTGGGACTGTTCAAAAGTGGTCTTTAAGACCACTTTTGAACAGTCCCAACGGTGGTCTTTGGCCATAGGATACTGTATGCATCCCAAAGAAAGAATAACTGCAGCCAACTAAATAAGCTTTTTAAAGCAGAATTAGTCTCAATTTAAGGTGGGCTTAATAGCGGTATTTCACTGTACATCCATACAAACCTCTTGAGTTATCGCGCCCCAGCATGTCTGAAACGTTAGATTTGGATGAGTAGTCAATCAGAACCCATCGAGCCACACGTCTCTTGACCATTTTAATGTGAAGGTCCTAATCCGGACTATTTCTAAGTTCAGGGCATTTGGCCTTAAGGTTCCTCCCAGCAGTCCAAGTGGTTTCTTGACATTAACTGTTATTCTGGTAGTTTGGGGCTTCCAGGACAAGTCACTTGCAACATCAACACCCAGAAACGTGGCAGAGGGTACAACCTCAAGTGTCTGTCCGTGAAGGGTAAACCATGGCTTCATCACGTGAACAAGTCCGTGAAATGAACACCCACCTTAACCCCCCTTTATATAGGGAAAACTGGGGTTTAGGGAGGGATACATTATTTTTCTTATTTCTGCTTAAAGACATAAGTTGTGGGTACTCGTTAGAACCGCCTCAATGAGGCGGTTCTTACGAGTACCCACAATCTATATTTTGAGCAGAAATAAGAATAATATCACATTTTTTCTTCTTACAATTTTAGTTTTTCTGCGATAAAGGTTACAATGTACTTGTATAGGCGTGTTTTCGTAATGTTTGCATGGTTCTCGTGATTTGAAGCTATTCAGGGAAGAAACTTGTTCAGCTAAGTCGTGGGAGGCCAAACGTTTATTTACAATTAAGTGACTGAAGAAAAAAACCTATAAATGTTGGTAAATAATTAGATGTTAAACAATCGAGGCGATTCTAATGAGTACACACAGCATACATCTGCGAGATAAAAGAAGAAACTTCTCCCTACATTATTCCTATATCGCAATTCGAGAAATTCCCTGCGGACTTAACAATGGGTTCGATTTATCCATGATAAACGAGCCATCGGGATTCGGGCCATCGAAGTTCTACTGTCATCTCGAAAACACACCTATATGAAATTTACCCCCTTCAACCCCACTTTTGTATAGTGAAACTGGGGTTTACAGGTGGAAACCTTATTTTTCTTATTTCTGCTCTAAAATATAGACTGTGGGTACTGGTTAGAACCGCCTCGATGAGGCGGTTCTAACGAGTACCCAAAATCTATATTTTGAGCAGAAATAAGAAAAATATCACACTTTTACATCTTAAAATTGTAGTTTTTCGCCGGTAAAATTTACAATGTATTTGCATAGGCGTGTTTGCATATTGATTTCCACACTTCGTTAAATTCTTGCATAAGATTCACACGTTCCCCCGACCTGATAAACAACCCCCCTGCAACAATCGCCACAACTCCACCGGCAACAGTAAGGCCAAATCCAGCATGAAGGTCTTGAGATAAATTTCCTCTTTCTGCCAGCACCTTTGTTCCATATATCCAAGTCCCAATAATCATACACGAGCCTAAATATAAGAATATATATACATATATATAATTTATACTAGAATCCTTGTTATCTGAATTTGAAAGAAGCCTCCGTGGTGTAGTGATTATGCTACTCGCCTTATAAACCAGGGGTCGCAGGATCGATCCCCGGCTTCTCCAGACGTTCGGAAGAGTTTAATTTTGAAAATATTTGAGGGTCACTGATGAGGCCTAATTGACCGAAACTAGTTAGTCTGGCCCAGAAACATGCACACTCCATATTTTTCAGTCCTGTGGTGTATTCCTTGCTTCCAAGGAATAAGCCCTTTTTTGAACATATTTAAACAGAGGTAGCGTCTCCGTATGACCTTTGCTGTTGATGAGACGTAAAACCCAAACACTCACTCACTCTCTTAATGTGACCTGTTATGTTATACCAAACGATTCTTAGCATTTCGAAAACTCACCTACACAAAACCATTGCAAACTTCACCACAGAAAAAGCGGAAATTCTAAGATTACAAATTGTGTTATATTTCTTATTTCTGCACATAATATAGGTTGTGGGTACTCGTTTTAACCGCCTCATCGAGGCGGGATGAGGCGCTTCCTACGAGTACCCATAATCTATATTTTGAGCAGAAATAAGAAAAATAAGGTTTATCCTTGTAAACTCCAATTTTACTATATAATAGTGGGGTTAAAGGGGGTCAAAGGTATATAGGTGTATTTTCGTAATGGACATTTTGTGATTTTTTTTGTCAATCGACCCAGTCAACAACACTAAAATGTTTCCTATTCTGCTATTGTTTGCATCACATAAACACGTAAGTGAAATAAACAGTCCCTTAAACCCCACTTTATATACAGAAAACTGGGCTTTACGGGGATATACACTATTTTTCTTATTTCTGCTCCAAGACATAGGTTGTGGGTACCCGTTAGAACCGCCTCAATGAGGCGGTTCTAATGAGCACCCACAACCAATGTTTACAGTATAAATAAGAAAAATATAACGGATTTTCATCAGATAAGTACATGTAGCCATTTTGGAGATGCGAAAAAATGTACTGTGTCGCACGGGTGTGTTATCGTAATGGTGTGATTACATAGAATTTATTTATTTATTTATTTTTTTTTTTTTTGTTTGTTTTTTTTTTTTTTATTGATTACGGTGAAATAATTCACCAGTGTTCTATGGCTTCCGAGTAAAAACCGAGTGAGCGATAGCGAACGAGTTTTTTACACGAAAGCCTTAGAACACGAGTGAATTATTTCTCCGTAATCAATCAAAACAACAAAATAAACTGTTTATTACATTTCCATTCATGTTTTACCTTTGAACTTTCAATTTCAACATTTCTGTTTTCCAACCAAAATAGTTCCAGTCAGGATATGGATTTCAGGAGGCGTGGTTTAGTTTGAAAATCAGTCGCCATCTTGTTTTCATTTCAATGCAAAATTTATCCTGTCCTTGAAATACAGATGCACAAATGTCATGAAATTAGAACTGTCTTTTCAAGAAAATAATACTTTATCTTGGTGTTGCAGGTCTCTCCTCAAACACATCAAATGGGCGCGAAATTTGAAGTCTGATTTCTATGATTTTATGAGATTTTCCGCCAAAAGTCAACTATTGTTATTGTTGTTACCAACGACGTCAACAACGTCGCCTAGCAATTATGACGTCAAACATTCGAAACGAAGAAATGAAATAATTCACTGTTGAACAATTATCGGGTTTTCTTTCACCGAGAAAAATAGGTAATTTATTGTTAGAAATGTAATAAATGTATATCACTTTACAATAAAATTAAATCGCGCTGACATTTGAGCCCCGTCAAGCGAATTTGTGTCTTCGAGCATTCCGTCATGACAAATTTGAACTGCGCATGCCCAGCCACTCAGAGGGGCCAGGGATATGGCTTTCTGTCTGAAGGTTCCTCTTGATTCACTGCTTGTGAATCAGGCGCAGGCTCGCCTGAACCTTCGCTTCTTGCATAGGCGATAAGCATAGATTGTGGGTACCTCGCCGAGGTGGTTCTAACAAACACCAACAATCTATGTTTTGAGCAGAAATATGAAATATATATGCAAATGTATAGACAAATTACAGTATGTGCTGATAAAGTTTTCAATATATTTGAATAGACTGTTTTCGTAATGGATATCTTAGACAAGACGATTATATTTGCTAAATAAATGTGCAAAAGCGACTTTGAATATTTGCGAAATTCTGCAGTGAAGAATAATCCAAAGGACTAAAGATATAACCACGCTTTGATGAAGGAAAGAGAGACTTTTTACGGCCGCTAAACATTAGCCGTGGAGAAGTTAAATGTTCTGAAAAAGGGGCAATCCTATAGAAGCAGGGACTAAGCCTGCCCAGTCAAGCGGTGCGAGTAGGAGAGTGCAATGTCATTTCATCTAAATATCAAGGAAAGGTCAAAATTCCAAGCAACGTAAACACCTGCAATGCTGAGGGTGACGTAACTTCTCAATACAAACAAACAACTTATTCTTAATAACATACAAATTTACGACTTTAGGGTTAAACAGCGTGTTACGAGATTTTTGTAACAGATGTATTGATAATGAACTATCACATTATTCAGCGTTTTATTTTGACGACGGGCCACGACTGTAAGAAACTGCTGTTATGAAATTATCATTTTTAAATACATAGCGGCTCATATGCCTCAACCACCCATTATACTTGAGCTTCAGTTTGACCGGGGTATGCTGCTTACATACGGTAACATTGCACTAAATACTGGGAGGTACCGGGTTTTATCACTTTTGGACCGAGCTTTGAGTTGCGTTCTAAATACCAGACTTGCTTCCATTTGATATAAATCCCATGTTTTATTTCAATGTGAGAAAATGATAGGTATAAGGTTCTCAAATGATGCATGCTTTATAAATATATCTGCAAGCTCAAAGAAATTTTTGCTGATTTTATATGGTCACCCCTCCTTTAAAAATGTTGGTTTGTATTTACTCCGTTCTAGTAGGTAAACAAACATGGTTGACTGTAACTTGAAAAGGAGCAGGTCAACATGTGGATTTTTTCTCATTAACTTGTTGGGCTAGGATGGCTCTATAAACAAGTGAGGTTTGAAAAGTTTTGTATGTGTAGTTTTTGTGGGAGTAGGTAAAAGGTTACTATTGTCGCCTATGGAAACCATTTAGTGGAAAACTCCCATACGTACATATAGGAAATACATTGACAGACTTCATGGCCGAGGATCACAGGCGTTCTTCAACGGTTTAAGGAGGCATTCTTATCTTAGTAAATTATTTCCTAAGAAAGTAAAACCTGGTTGCTAGATTTTTACGTAAGTATTTCATTAATTTAGATATCCCTGATCTTACACCAGTGGCCATTTCAAATGAAATGTACAAAATGAGCCTTTGACGAGCCATGAAGATCTTATAGTGCATCATATGACATTTCATATTTGATTTTATCGCCTTTACGTTGACTATTTGTCCAGCAAATAACATAGAGGATGCGTTTGTTTGTTTGTTTGTTTTTTGTGTTTTTTTTTTTTTCTTTTCTTTTCTTTTCAGTGTAAGATCTATTTTTATTTCGCCGAATGAATATGAAAAAGTATTTTCACGACTGGCGAATCCTAGAGTGCAAAAACTTCTTTTGGCGATCATGAATGAAAAATCGATCTACATGTTACACTGAAAAAGAAAATTCATATTTTCTAATTCTTATATCATGTATATGCTTTAAACTGTAATCATTAATGCAAGTTGAAAAAAACGTGTCACCGTCACGACAGAGACACATTTTATTTCCATGGCAATTTCGCGTCGATTGGGGTTTACATTGTATAATATTGGGCATAAGTTTTTTACCTGGAAAATAGCTTTGAATGTGACTACTGGAAATTTGCATGCAAATAACATCACATGAAGCAGTCCGTGGAATGAACCCCCCTAAACCCCACTTTATATAGAGAAAACTGGGGTTTACAGGGGTATTCATTATTTTTCTTATCTCTGCTCCAAGACAAAGGTTGTGGGTGCTCGTTAGAACCGCCTCAAAGAGGCGGTTCTAATGAGCACACACAAGCTATGTTTTGAGCATTTATAGGAAAAATATCAAGGATTTTCATCAGAAAAATTGCCATTTTGGAGATGTGAAAAATGCACTATGTCGCACGGGTAGGTTGTCGTAATGATTTTCGCAGTTGTTATACTCGTCTAGCCTCAATTCCATTACGTAGACGTCATCAGCGTCTTAATGAATTACGACATAATTTCTGACAGACAATAATTAAGTTTATCAGCCCGACGTCACGTCGGGGAGTGTAATAACGCCAAGTAATAAATTCGATATATCACTAGTGGATTAAATATGCAAATTAGTTAGATACGCACCGTAACGTTACATGTACGACGTCTTTAACGACGTCGTGTTTACTAATGGCGGGGTAATGACATTTTTTGTAGAAAAATCCTGAATAAAATTTGTTTTGAATCGCATATGATAAATAGAATCTTGCATTCATGCCCATGTGTGATTGAATTTATTAAACTCGTTGAGGAAACGGCAAGGCCTCGCATTTTATCCCTTTTCCTCAACTCGTTTAATAAATTCATTAATACATGGACACTCGTGTAAGATCCACTATATATCTAATAGAAGTCAAATGGGATAAACAGAGGATACATATCCATGTAGGGGTTGGGGTAGAGTCTAATGGAAGCCAAAACCGATAATGCATGTAAGCCAAGACATAGGGCCGTGTTATGACACATTTCACAGCCGGAGCTGGCAACGTGTCAACACAAACCAGAGCCCGACTTTGGTCCGATTTTGCATTCTAAATTCCAAAATCGCCAATGAGCTGCTCACTTTACAGGACAAAGGCTTTTGTTTGAGTGCGCTTTATGCCTTCATGGCATCTGTTGCAGGGGGTGTGGAAAATGGGATTAATCCACTTTGCACATCCTCTGCGATAGAAGCCACTATTCTTCCCATCGGCTAGCTGACAACTGCCCAATTGGCAGGAGTTACATGTAACTCATTGGCAGCCATAAGAAAAGAGCAGTTAACAACTAATCCCAGTTGGCGAACAGGGGGTAGCCCCAATGTGCTTCTAGCACCCGGATACCTTAAAAACCAAATCAATCAATCAATTACGTCGAATTCTCAAACGAAAATAAAAACAAATGATATCTGCTTAAAACATTGACGATATCTATTTCGATTTCACTGAAAAGTCACTTTATATTTCATTGAATTGTCGACATGGATATCGTCATGACGTCACTTGTTCCCGCCAAAGTAGTGTTACAATGACACAACTTTATTCACAGAATACAGCGACGTCATGTGACAAATGACAATAGCGAATGTTTTACATTTGTATCTACTAGGAAACAAAATGTTTTTGTGTGAACATTGTTTTGTTTGGATTGGAGTTTAACGGCCTAGTAAAAAAAAAAAAAAAAAAAAAAAAGTTTTTAGCCGGTCAGTTTACCTACCCACACTTTCCTGGGCTGGCTTATACGTAAGCGGTTAACTGGTACAGTGCACATTGTTTCGCCAGAAACTGACAACTGCCCTTCTTTTATCAGCGAAAGTGGGGAATGACCATAGAAAAGATTACATGTATATGACCACTCTCCACGAAAAAATGTTGCCGACCCCGACAGGTATCGGGTGAGAACATTGTACACATAAAGGTAACAGTATATGCATAAGCGTAGGAATATGGGCCCAATGTGCCACAGGGTCAGTTTCTCGATAACAAAAAATGTGCTACGCACCAGGCCACATTACCGTAAAAATTAAGGTCATCTCTCAATCTTCTTGTGCCAATAGATTTGTCTAAAACAATGAATGGTTTTCTTACTAGCAATGTTATGAAAGGAAGCATGTACAGACGATGCACGGCCCCCGCCCATTGGAGCTTGAAGAAATAAATGGGCTGCATGATGCTTCCACGCAGAGTTGAATCCGACCGCACACGAGTACTGGTAAACCGCTTAGAGGATCTTAAGCCTGTACAGACAAAGCGGTGCGCACTAGTCGGACCGTCCATGCTTATAAATCCTATTGGTTTCATTGGGTGACAGAACTTGAGATGTCATTTCATCTCAATGTCGGGTAAAAGTCCCACAAAATTGGAAGCAACGTCTCCAAAATGACCTATATAATCTTGACGGGAACGTTAAACATTAAATCAAACAAACACACAGGGAAAGTAAATGAATCTTCAGCGAAGTTTGTTTGTTTGAATTGAGGTTTAACATCCCCGTCAACAATATTTAGGTCATTTTAGAGGCGTTGCTTCCTATTTTGTGCGTTACATGTGTGCTTCTTTCCGTTTAGTATCTTGGAAGGAAGGTGTCAGGTAATTGCCGTCACGTACATGTATATTTTACTTACCTTCAGCAAACATGAAGAGTCCAGCAAATGTGGGCAACTTTGCTTTGGTTTTCATCACGGTGAGTTTAAGGATGACCAAGAGTAGGGCTAGGGCATTCAGTAGCATACCGAGGCCTTCCATGGATAACGTTGCGACCGACACTGAAAAAAAAAGATAAAAAACAGCGTTACTTTTATCCGACGCACCACAAAACCTATCTAAATACTTCGCGCCTTTGCTGATCGCATGTGTATTTTGAAGCCCCCTTGTTGTGAAGAAAAAGAAAAAAAAAACGGCCACATTTTATGCAATGGGTGGATATACAGACTGACCTGGGTCTTTGCTGGGTCTTTGTATGGTTTTCTCGGGCGTTTGTACATCATTCATTGTACCTACGAGGGCTGATTGACATGATGTGAGCCTCGTATTGAAGGAGGTACGCATGGATGTTATTTTTCAGTCCTACTATTCTGACTATATAGGGACGTGTACCCAAGGACTGGTCTCATTTGGTCGGTTTATATCGATAATGAAACAAGACAAGCAGCTTTTGCAAAATGAACAAACTCAGTGAAAGAGTTGTGATCACATATTTGCATAAAAAGGCTTAACACCCAAGGATATCCAAATGAAATGGTAGCAACACTAGGGAAAGATACCCCTTCATATACTACAGTGAAATGGTTGCTGGTGGAATTTAAGCGCGGCAGACAGAGCCTTGAGGATAACCCCCATCCTATAAGGCCTGTCAATGTTGCAATTCCAGAAATGGTCAATAAAGTCCATGAAATTGTTATTACTGACAGACGAGACACAGAAAGATATATAGCCAGTAGAGTTGGTATTTCACAGGACAGAGTACATTCCATTCTGACAGCGGAACTTGAAATGAAACAGCTTTCGGCCCGATGGGTGCCAACATTTCTGACAGTTGATTAGAAGCGCAACAGGCGCACATTATCGCGTGCTAATTTTAATCTTATTGAGGAAGATCCTGCCAACTTTCCTCAGAGATTTGCCACTGTGGATGAAACATGGGTCCATCGTTTTACCGCAGAGGCCAAAAAAAAAAAAACAATCGTAACAATGGAAGCACCCTGGCTCACCCCGCGAAAGAAGGCAAAGACAGTTCCATCAGCTGGGAAAGTTATGGCCTCGGTTTTCTTTGATGCAGGTAGTAGTCAGATGATCCATGTAGATTATCTCAATAAGGGACACACAATCAATGGCATATACTATGCTTTACTTCTGCCACAGCTACGGGAAAATATTAAACTTAAGCACCGCGTAAAGCACACTAAATGTGTGTTATTTCATTAGGACAATGCTCCTATTCACAAGCCAGTCATTACTATGGCTGCCATTCACGATTGTTGCTTTAAATTGATTAAGCAACCGCCTTATTCACCTGATCTCGCTCCGTCAGACTTTCTTCTATTTCCAAAATTGAAAACGACTATTTCAGGCACCCAGTTTCAGTCCGATGATGACGTCATATATGCAGTGAACAGCCATGAAAAGCAGTTCTATAAAAGTGTCATTGAGGTCCTAAACTCCGCTGGCAAAAGTGTATAGATACTGAAGGCGATTATGTTGAAAAATAATGCAGCATGTCTAACAAAACTCAAATCGTTCAGTATGAAGCTCCGCCCCCGTCCATAAGGGCTTGAAGAAATATATGAGCTGCACGATGCTTCCACGCAGATCTGAATCCGGCCCGCACACTAGTACTGGTAAACCGCTAAGAGGATCTAAGCCTGTCAAGGAACCGCGGTGCGAGGCGGACCGTCCATGCTAATAAACCCTATTGGTTTCATTGCGCGACAGGGCTTGAGATGTCATTTCATCTCAGTGTCGGGTAAAAGTCCCACAAAATTGGAAGCAGCGTCTCTAAAATGACCTTTACAGTGTTGACGGGGGCGTTAAACCTCATTCAAATGCACTTACGTATGTAACGCGACGTCTGATTTGATAACGTCAAAAATTTGCGACAGTATATTCCACGATATACTGTCGGAAATCCGACGTCACCACATAACGTCGTTTTTCATTAGCTGACATTTGGTTTTACGCAGCTCACAACGCCTGCCGCTTTGTGCAAAATAGTACATTTTTTAACAAAACAACCGAATAAGTGCATTAGAATGGGGATAACTGTATTGAAAATTGTCATTTGGGTAGGTAAATCGGTGGTTTTACGGTCGCAAATTCCGTTTTACGGCTCCGCTGACGCGTCGCCGTAAAACGAAATTTCCGACCGTAAAACCGCCGATTTACCTCCCCAAATGATAATTTTGAATACAGTTATCCCCTAAATTTAAACAAACAAATCAGTATGAAGCTCACTGCATACCAATCAGCCCTCGTTTTCTGTTTGCCGGTACCATGGCCAACTTTCGATAACAGAGTCACTCTATTACCTGAACGACCGATACACAAAAATGCATTGGTTTAGATTACTTTTTAATTACCTATTTCAAACTTGTTGTTACAGATAGAAACTTTTTTCAGTCGGTATTGAATGCTACATTATATCTCGAGTAAGCTGTTTTTTTTTTTTTTTTTTTTTTTGTTTTTTTTCGCAATTTTATCTTCACAACAGCAGTTTGGTCCTTTCTCGGGCAATTTGTTACAACCATTGAAATGATTAAAATATATAGCAGACGATGAAATAAATACTGTAATACGTACTTTTGAAATTTGATCGATCTTTTTCAGTCGGGGTCATTTTTCTCAATATCAAACGTTTATATTTAAATACACAACTTTTTGGTCCTCTTCTAGTTTGAAATTAGAAGCCTCCGTGGTGCAGTGGTTACGCTACTCGCCTTGTAAACCAGGGATCGCAGGATCGATCCCGGGCTTCTCCAGACTTTCGGATGAGTCTTTAAACCGAGGTCCCGTCTCCGTATGACCTTAGCTGTTGGTGGGACGTAAAACTAAAACTCACTCACTCTAGTTTGAAATTAGCAACCCTATTCTCAGAAGCCTCCGTAGTGTAGTGGTCACGCTACTCGCCTTGTAAAACAGGGGTCGCAGGATCGATCCCGGGCTTCGATGAATGTTTTAACCGAGGTCCCGTCTCCGTATGACCTTAGCTGTTGGTGGGACGTAAAACTCAAACACTCACTCGCTCGCAACCCTATTCTCAAACTTGGATGAAACAGTAATCCGGGAATGTACGATAAATCTCGGAAACTAACGAGTAGCCGAGTTGCCAAATGACTTATGACTTTCATGCTATTTATTTGTTTATTTAACCTACCCCTCCCCACCCCCTCGAAATGATATGATAGGTACCCCGGCCAGGTGATTCTAACGACTACCCACAATTTACGTTTTGAAGCAGCAATGTGAAAAATGTCAGATTAATTTGTATGCGTGTATGTGTGTGTGCGTGCGTGCGTGCGTGTGTGTGTGTGTGTTATTATTTAGGTGGTGAAATTGCTCGAATATCCGTGATTTCATAATGAAGATCCTCTTATCAGACTACCCATCATAAAATCAAAGTACTGAAAGAACTGAGGAAAATTGATTTATGAGGAATAATTATTATATAACAATGTTAGTCGTAGATTAAGCAGTTATCTAGATATTTTGTTGAAAAAATATAGAGACTAACTTCCCATATCACAGGTCCTAATGTATGAATGACATTTGACGTGTCACCAGTAACAATTCTGATTCTGGTTCTGATTTGACAAGGTCAAAGTGGGTTTAAAAAAATCAACAAAGAAAAATGATTCATCTATTGTTTTGAGTTTAACGACAGGTCAACCCTAGTGGATCATTTTGTCTTCTCCAAGAGAAAGGGGAAAAGAGATAGAAGAGACAGTAGAGGAGATGATTTGTTTGTTTGATTTGAGGTTTAACCTTCCCGTCGACACTGTAAAGGTCATTTTGGGGACGTTGCTTCCAATTTGTGGGACTTTTACCCGACATTGAGATGAAATGACATCTCAAGCCCTGCCGCCCAATGAAACCAATAGGGTTCATAAGCATGGACGGGCCGACTCGCACCGCTTTGCCTGGGCAGGCTTAGATCCTCTAAGCAGTTTACCAGTACTCGTCTGCGGGTCGGTTTTAGCTCTGCGTGGAAGCATCATGCAGCCCATATATTTCTTCAAGCCCTGATGGGCAGGGCCGTTGTAGAGAAGATGAAAGTGAGGGACAGAGGAGAAAGAGGAAAATGAATGGAAGTATAGAAACAGAAGAAATATCAACACTCCCTCACTCTACCGTTACCTGCTGCAAGATCAGCAGGTGTAACCCAACTGTAAGTCAATATCAGCTGGACTCCCCAGTGATACAAGATACACATCGCCATTGCCTCACTCAACTACCCCCGCGAAGAAAATACGGAAGAAAGAAAGAAAAACGTGCCTGCCAATTTCTTCATGGACCAACCATAAATTTCTAAATTAGCTCAGTACATGTCTACAAATAATCTTACAGAGAAGTTCTCCTAGCGGGCACATGATGTCTTAGCAACGTCGCATTGATACGACGATGCATATACGTTGTGCAGCCGCCTTGAGCTATGCTCCTTCGGGCGTCGGAACATAAAAAGGAGAATAGCTTGACAAAAAAGATCATTTTTAAACCATTTGATATATACATTATAACTCTGGTCAGACGCCGCGTTTACCCAAGGTGAATTAAAATACGTTTATTCCCACCTGTACGGGGTCCTAAAACCATTAACCCATACATGTCAGTTGTTTCAATACTGTGGCATTTGGAAACAGTTAAGATAGAATAGATGCCACTTTGCTAAAGTACGGAACTTGATTTAAACAACACGTGTTTTGTAATATTAGAGCTCTCGAAAGCAGGCGAATTGTAGGTCAGTAAAGGGTTGTGATAAGCTAACTCTTTTAACCCTGTAGACCGGTGCAGACGCCGAGGTAGAAATACACTATCTATGCAAACCTTGTAGATCCTGATAAGACGGCACGTAGCTAGAACGTCTCGCCAGAATCTACATGTACACTGTTTGCCATCCTGTCAGTGAACTAATCAGAAATCCTTTTCTATAAGAATATATTTAAAGCGAGAAGAGTCCTGTTTAGAAACTCAGGGATGAAAGAGTAAAACATAAATATCACCGAAAAGCGCGTAGGAAAATAGTCCAGAGTACTGTTTTCTTTTCAGAATTTTGTCTTCTGTGCTCGGAGGGGAATGTGCTGTGTTTGCCGGGTCTTGTCTATCATCCGTTTCGGTGTCAGAACTTTGGGGTTTAGACACACTGATGAAGATTAAATATCAGAAAGGCCCTGTGTCACTAAATTTGGAATAGTTACGCCTTAACCTTAACTCCAAGAGAAAGGGGAAAAGAGATAGAAGAGACAGTAGAGGAGATGATTTGTTTGTTTGTTTGTTTGATTGGATTTGAGCTTTAACGTCCCTGTCGACACTGTAAAGGTCATTTTGGAGACGTTGTTTGCAATTTGTGGGACTTTTGCCCGACATTGAGATGAAATGACTTCTCAAGCCCTGCCGCCCAATGAAACCAATAGGGTTCATAAGCATGGACGGGCCGACTCGCACCGCTTTGCCTGGGCAGGCTTAGATCCTCTAAGCAGTTTACCAAATTACCAGTACTCGTTTGCGGGTCGGTTTTAGCTCTGCGTGGAAGCATCATGCAGCCCATATATTTCTTCAAGCCCCGATGGGCAGGGCCGTTGTAGAGAAGATGAAAGTGAGGGACAGAGGAGAAAGAGGAAAAGGAATGGAAGTGTAGAAACAGAAGAAATATCAACACTCCCTCACTCTACCGTTACCTGCTGCAAGGACAGCAGCTGTTGTCCAACTGTAAGTCAATATCAGCTGGACTCCCCAGTGACACAAGACACACATCGCCATTGCCTCACCCAACTACCCCCGCGAAGAAAATACGGAAGAAAGAAAGAAAAACGTGCCTGCCAATTTCTTCATGGTCCAACCATAAATTGCTAAATTAGCTCAGTAAATATCTGCTAATAATCTTACAGAGAAGTTCTCCTAGCGGGCACATGATGTCTTAGCAACGTTGCATCAACGTCGCATTGATACGACGATGCACATACGTTGTGCAGCCGCTTGGAGCTATGTTCCTTCGGGCGTTGGGACATAAAAAGGGGAATAGCTTGACAAAAAAGATCATTTTAAACCATTTGATATAGACATTATAACTCAGGTCAGACGCCGCGTTTACCCAAGGTGAATTAAAATAAGTTTATTCCAACCTGTACGGGGCCTAAAAACATTAGCCCATAAATGTCAATTGTTTCAATACCGTGACATTTGGAAACAGTTATTATCGACTGCAAAAAGATCTAGCAAAACAGCCGTACAAGTTTCAATCTATTGGGCTCGCGTAATCACAGATTGTTTATAACTGCGTCATACTGTTCAAGCATAATAACCAATCAGAAGTAGTTTTGTGCAAGAGCGTTACCGATGATTGTCTATAGTCCGTTTCGTTTCATGTAAGTTTTTCATTGACGTGTCTCCACAGCATCAGCCCTTATTTTGACGAACCTCCAGCTTGTTGATTGATTGATTTGAGGTTTAACGTCCCCGTCAACACTATTTATGTTATTTTGGGGACGTTGCTTCTAATTATGTGAGACTTTTACCCGACACTAAGATGAAATGACAACTCAAGCCCTGTCGCCCAATGAAACCTAAGCCAATGCATTGGGCGGTCTGGCCTGGGCAGGCTTAGCCTTCTAAGCGGTTTACCAGTACTCGTGTGTGGTCAGTTTTACCTCTGCGTGACAACATCACACAGCCCATTTTTTTTTCTCCAAGCCCCGATGGGCGGTGCGAACTGTCGCTTGTTGTCACCATGTATTATGGACAAAGGGGGAATTAGCCGTTGAATTTCTCCGCGGGCAGAAAACTCAGTTTGCTTATTGGAGTATACAGTATTTCATACGCAAATGTTGTTTGATTTGAGGTTAATCGCCCCCGTCAACACTATGTAGGTTATTCTGAGACGTTGCTTCCAATTTTGTGTGACTTTTACCTCGACATTGAGATGGAATGACATCTCAATACCTGCCACCCAATGAAACTAAGAGGTGTACATGCATGGACGGTCCAACACGCATCACTTTGTCTTGACAGGCTAAGATCCTCTTAGCTGTTCCAGTACTCATTTGCGGTCGGTTTTAGCTCTGCGTGGAAGCATCATGCAGCCCATCTATTTCATTAAGCCCGGTGCCACCCCAACACCGCAAATATTGTGGGTGGGGCCAGCAATATAGATACGGTTTTTTATTTTTTTTTTTCACGAGGCCGTGCATTCATATGACAATAATGGAAATATGTGTTTAAATCCAGAGGAACTGGTTAGAAAAGACAACTGTGCTATACACCTTTTTTGATTGTTTAGCGGTTTAAAGTCCCCTTCAACACTGTGTAGGTCATTTTTGAGACGTAGTTTCAAATATTGTGGGACTGTTCCGAGTCGGACAGATTATGGTTGTAATGTTGGAGGAAGCAGGAACTGAATGCGTGTTCACGCCTGTTTTCGCGCCCACATTAAACCCTGTGGAATTGTGTTTTCAGTACACCAAAAAACTTCTTCACACAAGCGAACTTCGAGCTGCGGTTAAAGACAACCTTCAGTATGCTATTATGACTGCGGTAAACAGAGGTACATCTTCAGATTGTGCTGGATAGCAGATATAAACAATGACACTATCGGGACCTGGAGAAATAGATTGGGCTGCACGATGCTTCCGCGCAGAGCTGTAACCGACCGAATTGAGTACTGGTAAACAGTTAAGGTCTTAGCCTGCCCAGGAAAAGTGATGCGAGTCGGACCTCTCCTTAAACCCTAACGGTTTTTATGGGCAGTAGGGCGTGATTTGTCATTTCATCTCAATGTCGGGTAAAAGTCCCACAACATCGGAAGCAACTTCTCCAAAATGACCTTTACAGTGTTGACGGGGACGTTAAACCTCAAATCAAACAAACACTATGCCCAAGTGATTAACCGGGCCTTCCTGGCTTGATGGGTAAAGGCGCTGACTCTTAATCTTTGGGTCTCTAACCGCTGTGATTCGAGCCCCACTCGGATCACATGTGAAACGCCAAGTTCTGCAACGGAAGGTCAGGTGTCTTCTCCGAGTACTCCAGTTTTCGCCCGACTCTGATTTAGGATCGCCCCGATATGTGAAATGATTTTTAAAGGTCCGTAAAAGCAGAACAAAAATATCCAAGAGGTAATGGTTAAAAATGTGGCATGCATTTTAGCGGGATTTGGTCCATATAGATATTTAAGCTCACACGTTCTCATTTAGGCTTCCCATCTACATGTATTTTGCTTTTCATAATTTTTGTATCTAGCAACACATACGAATGCACATCTGTCGCACTGAATTCGGTAAAGTTACACTCATGATCGAGTAGCCAACACTTAACGCCCGGCTTCGGTAGCTCAGTCGGATGCGCGTCTGACTGGCGATCAGGACGACGCGGGTTCGATACCTGTCGGTGCCGTTGAGATTGATCATGGAATCTTTTCTACGGTCATTCTCTCCATTCCGATGATTCAAGAAGACCAGTTGCCAGTTTTTGGCGCACTGGTTAACCGCTTACGTATAATCCTGAGAGAGATTTTTGCTTATCTTGTATCTGGTTTTAAGTACATATATTAAAGACCTACCTTGGCGAGGTACCCTCCGTTACTTTGATATTAATTCTCAATGAGTCAGTGCTCCCACAAGACTCACAACTTTGTGATAGTTACGTTCTGTAAGTTCTGTGTACTCGTTTTCCAAATCCAGGAAAGAAACTCTCAAGAGTTTGAAACTTACACCTCTTGCAAAAAGTTGCAAAATTCAGTATACGTCATGGTGTATGAATTCCCCATTGACGCTTCAATTAAGGAGCAACGGGTGTCCCCACTGAACTCCATGTGGACCTTAAATGTCAACGAGATCTTCTGGGACCATTTTAGATGCCATCACTGATAGCAGATGCCTAACGAGTTGTGATTTAAAGAAATATTCCGCGCTTGTGCCCGTGCAGAGGCCTAAAAGACACTTTTATATGGGCTCATGGGTACGACGGATAGATTGAAACACCCGCTATATGTAAACTAGGCCTGTGATTTGTTAAAAAAATGTCAGAAACCAATTTAAGCAACTGACCAGGATTCTGATAAGAGGGTAGTTCCCGCCATATGTAAATTAGAACTAAACGTAAGAAAATAACTGATAAAATTTCAAGTGTTCCACCATGTTTTATTGAAGGACCTATTAACGTATAACCATGATTGATATGTTGTTGCAAGATGAAACGTAGGTCATAAAGATTATCATGTTACGATCTCGAAATGGTCAATGAAACTGTGAAACTACTTTGCAGTTTAACCAAGGCAGAAAATTGCCTCACATTTGCTCCTAACAATAACAGAATGTGGGAATTCAAAAGAGCCGCCTAGTCTTCGTCTTCCATGAAATGGTCAGAATGTGAGTGTGAACTAGTTCGCCATACTTCTAGTTAAGGTACCTGAAGCTTTCAGCTTGCTTTGACCAAACAATGGAGTTAGGACTACGCTCGTACTTATGGTTTTGTCAGTGACGGAGAATCTGATTTTCCTCTACGCTCAATGCCATGACTATGCTGTCCGTCATACATGCTGTCTCCTTAATAGCAAGACAGAAGCCTCCGTGGTACAGTGGTTATGCTACTCGCCTTGTAAACCAGGGGTCGCAGGATCGATCCCGGGGCTTCTCCAGACTTTCGGATGAGTCTTTAAACCGAAGTCCGGTCGCCGTATGACCTTAGCTGTTGGTGAGATGTTAAACTCAAACATTCACTCACTCTTTTAGCAAGATACAGAGTGCTCATTCGTTGATGGTCTTGTCTCGACAGAAGACTGTGACAAAGCCATCGACTGAGAGAGAGAGAGAGAGAGAGAGAGAGAGAGAGAGAGAGAGAGAGAGAGAGAGAGAGAGAGAGAGAGAGAGAGAGAGTCATTAGAACACTTGCTAAGATTTTCAACTTCGGTTTGTATGGCTCTTTCAGCCGGATGCGTGGCAACAGTGTATGCCAAAATTAATCTCAAAACTTTTCTGAATGGTATTTCATCAACATGCTGATGAAAAATCAAGGCATTGAATACCGGTGGGTCGATTGTCTCCGAGTGTAGGCTGGGAAAATAGTCCTGGACATAAAAGGTTTTGTTTAACCCTTAAATTCAAGTTTTTTTAGCAAAATGTGTAGACCTTGATCAGACGCTGCGTTTTGCGTCGTCTGATCCTTAATTCCTGTACTGTAAGCAAAGAGTTCAGACCCTGATAAGACGTCGTGTTCTGTGGCGTCTGAGTTGGGTCTACGACATTTGTCAAGCCCGACCCATGGTTCCTGTCCAGATTCTATAGATAACCTACTGCGATAAAATTAGCGCTACTGTTTTCTGTAAATAAGTTATATGGGTTTCATGCAAATCAGTGATAGTCACATGAACTTCAGCACTGAAGCGTTTTATGCTTAGTTACTTTGGGTCGATTGACAAACAATCGACCCATAAAGTTGTTGGTGCTTGAAAGGTCCATGTCTGATTATAGCCTGCGCACAATGCCGATCTTGTCAGAGCTTTTGATGCTCGTGTATATCAACAAAGAGCTTTTGTGGTTTCTGTCCGTGGCTTTAAAGCTGGCGATAGCTGATAAAACATAAATTTACACATTCATCGCCATAATCATTTTCAGATTTAAACTTCATATACTAAGGCCCCGCCCGTCGGGGCTTGGAGAAATAGATTGAGCGGCATAATCTGAAACCGACCGTAAACCGCTGACCATTCATATTTATCGCTCTCGTCGCGTTTATGAAACAGACTTTAATGACTGTTGTAAATTTCCGTCCAAAAATACCCCCATTCACACACGGCTCACGTCACAATTTGACATGTCAAGTTTGCGCTAGGATCGATCGATTTGCTAAATCTTTCCGCAATGCATAGTAAGATAGATTAGATGCCACAGAATATTGCGTCTGAACGCTGTCTTCATATTTGCTAAAGTACGGAAATTGATTTAAACAACACGTGTTTTGTAATATTAGAGCTCTCAATTGCAGGCGAATTGTATGTAGGTCAGTAAAGGGTTGTGATAAGCAAACTCTTTTAACCCTGTAGACCGGTGCAGACGCCGAGGTAGACTCGGAAATACATTGTATCTATGCAAACCTTGTAGATCCTGATTAAACGGCATGTAGCTAGAACGTCTCGCCAGAATCTACATGTACACTGTTTGCCATCCTCGCAGTGAACTGATCAGAAATCCTTTTCTATAAGAATATATTTAAAGCGAGAAGAGTCCTGTTTAGAAACTCAGGGATGAAAGAGTAAAACATAAATATCACCGAAAAGCGCGTAGGAAAATAGTTCCAGAGTACTGTTTTCTTTTCAGAATTCGTCTTTCTGTGCCAGTTTATATTCAATCCGTATAAAGTCTCGAAAACTGAAATATTTTGAAAGACGTTCCATGCGGGGCCGGCCTGCAAAATTAATTTTCAAGAGTTCATTTGGACTATTTTATGCAGCGAACGAACAGCGGAAGTGGAGCAACGCAGTCCAGTACCGGAAGTAGAAATGTAATGACAAAGAAACTTGATTTAAAAAATCAACTTTCAATTACAGACTGTCACGCTTCGCAACCCTGTTGACCTTAAGGTATTATTAACGAAGCTTCATTAATTGCCCTGATTTACCTTTATTTGCCAGTTTTCTTTGTTTGTATTGGAGTTTAACGGCCCAGTCACACTATTTTAGGTCATGTTTGAGCCGGTCAGTTTTCTTATCCACACTTTTCCTGGGCAGGCATAACATGTACGTAAGCGGTTAGCCAGTACAGTACACATTCTTTCGACCGAAACTGACAAAGGCCCTTCTTAAATCTGCGGAAGGCAGAGAATGACCGTAGAAAAGACTCCACGAAAGAATGTTGCCGACCCCGGCAGGTATCGAACCCGCGTCCTCCTGATCACGAGTCAGACGCGCATCCGACTGAGCTACGGAGGCCGCCTTATTTGCCAGTATATGACCTGTTTCATGCCCATACAACACTGTAAACTAAATTCGTCCCCGCCCATCGGGGCTTGCAGAAATAGATGGGCTGCATGATGCTTCCATGCAGAGCTGACAGTGACCGCACACGAGCACTGGTAAACCGCTTAGAGGATCAAAGCCTGTCCAGGCAAAGCGGTGCGAGTCGGACCGTCCATGCTTATAAACCGTTTTGGTTCCATTGGGCGACAAGGCTTGAGATGTCATTTTATCACAATGTCGGGTAAAAGTCCCACAAAATTGGAAGCAACGTCTCCAAAATGACCTATACAGTGTTGACGGGGATGTTAAACCTCAAATCAAACAAACAAAACAACACTGTAAACTGGCACAATTATCTACACAAGGAGTGCAGATCCAGATGAGATGGCTCATAATGAACCATCTCAGCAGGATCTACACTGTATTACCAGTCACTGAAAACTGATTAAAATCCCTTTTACCGGATTGGGCTTGTCCAAATGCAAATTAGGCAGTTCAGAAACTCAAGGGTGGAAGGGGTAAGCAAAGATAAGTATGTGCGCAGGTGCGTAAAGTGAAGACTCAGATCATCTCCTCACATCATTCTGCGCAGGTGCGCTGACAGACTACACAAACCGATTCGAATCTCCGCTGAAAAGACAATCCATACACATATAGTGAAACTGTCATTGGCGGATACCCGTGTTTAACAGCCACCTCCCTTCGGCAGCCACAATTATTTTCCAAAGCATTTTTGTATTTAGCCTCAGGTAAGCGTCCACCTCTCCCCTCCAACCAGAAGCCACATTACTAAATCATATTGCCCTCTATCAAATAGTCACAGGTCGCTCGAAAATTGGAAGAAAAAAATGGAATATCTTCTTCTCTGGTCCGTTTATTTTTGGCTTAAATTCCTTTTTATTACCAGTATAAATAATATATAAGTAAGTGTAATATAAGAATCTTACATGGGTGTGAGGGGTGGGTGGAAAAAATATCCGTCGCAAGGGTCACTGTCCGGCATCACGCGGCTTGCATAAAGACGTGTTTTCGTGAGTATTATGTATTTTTGACATACATGTAATAGTCTTACCAAAACACAAACGTTTTAGTAACTCATTTTAAGAATCTTACATGGGAGTGAGCAGTGGATAGAAAAGTCCTCCCTGTGGGTCACTGTCCAGCATCGCGAGGCCGTCCGATTGGCGGATTTTTCTAGTCACCCCTCACACCCATGCAAGATTATTTCTCTTGCATTTCATTTCTGTGAGTGGACATTTTATCCTGGAGCCACTTCGTGATGCGGCGGTTTTGACGTCACTGCACATGCACATCCGACAGATGACCCGTGTTATAACGACATTCGTTATAAGGGCTAAACTCATTATAACGACAATTTCAATGGAATGAATTCTTAGCTCAAGGTTTAGCCTCGATTCCGAGCGGCTTGGGCTTCTCTCCGGTTAAAAATGCCCAAATCGAATCTATAGTGATTCTTATAATTTAATACTCCAAGAAACAAATGTTATAGACATTTGTTAGAATCGCCTCATCGAGGCGATTCTAACAAATGTCTATAGCATTTGTTTCTTGGAGTACTTAAGTGGAAAAGACCTTTTATAACCTGTCATAATCCTAACTGGGATTCTTTATAACGGCAAATTCATTATAACGGCTTAATGATAGGGAACAAATACTGTCGTTATAACGCGGGTCCCAGTATACACCAAACAAGTGAGACCGTTCGATTTTCATCAAATTCCTGGGTAGGATAACCTCGGTAAGACGAGACTTTCTATCCCAGGGTTAAGTCCAGGACTTCCTTATCTGGTATGCAAGAAATAAAGTTGCCATGTTCATGCCAACATGAAATTCATTAATAATAATAATAATAATAATAATAATAATAATAATAATAATAATAATAATAATAATCGACCTTATTTATAGAGGGTAACACATTTAGTAAACTAGTACTAATCTTCCATGTGGCCCTCTTTTCCTGGGTAGAACCAGTACTAAGCAATGTGGATAAAGTCTCTTGCTCAAGGAAACAACACTTGCCGCTCGTGGGGTTCGAACCCGGTACCTCTCGATCCCGAGGCCGATACTTTACCACTGCACCACAGCGCTCCAACATTTACAAGTTTGCTCCCTTTTTCCAGAATTATATACATTTATTTTATGCTTTGCATTGAAATCAACGCATATCTTAAACACATAAAAATGATATTTTCACAGTGTGAAAAATAACATGACATTGTTATTTCCTCCGTATGTACCAGCCCGGACTACTTTTTTCTTCAAAGTCATACGTTATCGATAAAATAATTCTGTAAAATACCTTGAACTGTAAAGAGCTGTATTCCGTCAAAATGGCGATCTGTTTATGATTTGAAACTGACAGTTGTGACGGCAAAGCCAGTTCAAAATTGTGACGTACGTTACGATTGATCAGTTACCGTAAGTGTCCCAATAAATTATAAAACTAGAGAAAGTGCCCAGTGGGGCACGTATACCCCCGACCAGTGCCATCCCCTTTTAGTGGAAATGAAAATTTGTTTGTAGCATTGAACCTTTCCATATAAACTTTCCATTTAGTCCACTGAGAATAACTATTGCATTTCAACAAATATAGGATAATTTATCATATCCAAAGATGAGACTGCTTGTCTTTGCTGAATAATAAAAATTCAAAGGTTGTTGCAATTTGGAACAATTTCAACTGGAAACAACAAACATAGAATAGGCTGTCATAGAACATTTGCTGAATTAAAGTAGCTGTATAATGACATAATAAAGCAATGCATTTTTATTATTACTTGCATTTATTATTGTCTGCATTTCAAGAGAAAATATTATGTAAAATTTATCAATTCTAGTCGCTGTTGTTTCTAAGATCACAAGGACCAATATACATGTATAAACTGACAAGTCTGACAAGGGTCACAGCATAAAGAAACAACAAACTAACTAATAATGAACAGATGGAAAGACAAAAACTATAACCTTTGATATACTTTGTATGCAAGGAGTATAATGAAAACAGTTATCAAATCCTGTACCATATACTATTATGCGATGTATATATGTGAATTTATTCTAATAAATATTGTTTAAACCAAAACAGTTAACACAAAACTTGGACGTGATCAAAATGTGTAAGTCCTTATTATTGACCCATAGCCCCACCCGGGGGCTTGACACAGGAGCTTAGATATTCCATATGAAAGTTAATACTATAGCTATATTCTGTACCAAATATGAAGAGAATCTAACATGAGGTTACAGAGATATGAGCAATCAAAAAGGTTTAACACAAAACTTCGACTTAAAAGTTGACAAACTGACAGACAGCCCACCCAGGGGCTTGACCCAGGGGCTTAGATATTCCCTATGAAAGGTTATGCTATAGAGATATCCTTTACCAAATATGAAAAGAATCTTACATGTAGTTACAGAGATATGAGCAATCAAAAAGGTTTAACACAAAACATTGACGTAAATATTGATGAACGGACTGACGGGTGGACAGCCCACCCAGGGGCTTGACCCGCCAGCTAAGATATTCCAAATGAAAGGTAATGCTATAGGGATATCCTGTACCAAATATGAAGAGAATCAAACATGTGGTGACAGAGATATGAGCAATCAAAAAGGTTTAACACAAAACTTTGACGTAAAAGTTGACAAACGGACAGACAGCCCACCCAGGGGCTTGACCCAGGGGCTTAGATACTCCATATGAAAGGTAATGCTATAGAGATATCCTGTTCTAAATATGAGGAGAATCCAACATGTGGTGACAGAGTTATTAGCAATCAAAAAGGTTTAACACAAAACTTTGACGTAAAAGTTGACAAACGGACAGCCAGCCCACCCAGGGGCTTGACCCAGGGGCTTGGATATTCCATATGATAGGAAATGCTTTAGAGATATCCTTTACCAAATATGAAGAGAATCTAACATGCGGTTACAGAGATATGAGCAATCAAAAAGGTTTAACACAAAACTTTGACATTAAAGTAGATGCTCAGACAGACGGACAGACAGACAGCCCACACAGGGGCTTGACCCAGGGGCTTAGTTATTCCATATGAAAGGTAATGCTATAGAGATATCCTTTACCAAATATGAAGAGAATTTAACATGCGGTTACAGAGATATGAGCTATCAAAAAGGTTTAACGCAAAACTTTGACGTAAAGGTTGACGAACGGCGGGACGGACGGAAGTACGAACGAACGAACGAACTAACTAACGAACAAACGAACTAACTAACGAACGGACGAACGGACGGAAAGACGAAAACTATATACCCCCTGACATACGGGGGTATAATAAAAAGAAAATTTACTTTCTTTCGGCGGATACTAAAAATATTTCATCTTGTATTTTGAAAACACCCGAATTGTCACTCGTACTTCGCACTCGTGAAAATTTGGATGTTATCAACATAAATATTTTTGGTATATACCTCAAAAAAGAAATATTTTCTATGTATAACATTGCAATATCATTACGCTGTTGTTTTAACTATAACGTCGGGTCATAATCAAAGCAGGGTCGAATCTCTCTGAGTGTAGGTCGATAACATCACGAAAACACACCTATATAATTTTGACCCCGTTTAACCCTACTTTTCTATAATAAAACTGGGGATTTCAGGGGTAAGCATTATTTTTCTTATTTCTGCTCTAAAATATAGATTGTGGGGACTCGTTAGAACCGCCTCGACGAGGCGGTTCTAACTTGTACCGACAATCTATATTTTGAGCACAAATAAGAAAAATATCACCATTTTATCGTCTTAAAATTTACATTTGTGGCGATAAAATTTACAACATATTTGTATGGCGTGTTTTCGTGATGAACTGATCCTCATCGGTGACATAGACTGACACCCCTAATGTTTGAAATGGACTCCTGCTATATATAAGGAGGATTATTCTATTTTGTACAAAGCCCCCGCCCATTGGGGCTTGAAGAAATAAACGGGCTGCATGATACTTCCACGCAGAGCTGAAACCGACCGCACACGAATACTGGTAAACTGACTGCTTAGAGGATCTAAGCCTGCCCAGGCAAAGTGGTGCGAGTCGCTCCGTCCATGCTTATAAACCCTGTTGGTTTCATTGGGCGACAGGGCTTGAGATGTAGTTTCATCTCAATGTCGGGTAAAAGCCCCACAAAATTGGAAGCAACGTCTCCAAAATGACCTATACAGTGTTGACGGGGACGTTAAACCTCAAATCAAACAAAAACAAACAAATCTATTTGGTACAAAAAGGTTAAATTCATCTACAATAGGCAAATAGTGTAAACCCTGATCAGACACCGCGTTCTGCGACTAATCTGGGTCCAAACTGTTTACCAAACCCACACATGATTCCCGTCCATATTCTATTGAAACCCTCTTACCCAAAACTCTGACCTCACAGCGATAAGTGTAACGCTTTTATTTTCTATAAAATAACCAGTACCTGTATTTCTACAAATGGACGTTGTTGCGTCCCGCCGTTCGGGGCTTTGAGAAATAGATTGGGCTACATGGTGCTTCCGCTCAGAGCTGAAACTGATTGAACTTGAGTACTGGTAAACTGCTTAGAAGGACTAAGGTTGCATCGGAATAATGATGCAATTCGGACCGCTCCATAAACCCCAGGGGTTTCGATGGGCGAAAGGGCTTGAGATGTCATTTCATCTCAATGTTCCATAAAATTGGAAGCAACAACTCCAAAATGACCCAAATAGTATTGACGGGGACTTAAAACTGCAAAACAATACAAACCATAATGAAAAAACAACTATATAATTTTAAACCCCACTTTTATATAGTAAAACTGGGGTTTACAGGAGTTAACCTTATTTTTCTTATTTCTGCTCTAAAATATAGATTGTGGGTACTCGTAAGAACCGCCTCACGAGCACCCACAATCTATATTTTGAACAGAAATTAGAAAAATAGTACAATTTTTCATCTTAAAAGTATCGTTTTAATGACAGATTCTATCTGTCTATTCTTGCTGTGCTACACGTTTGAAGTAATTCAGACTTCAGTTCTTCCGGCTTTCACAGCCATAGAAATATAAGTCCGCAGAAAATGTTGTCCGGTTTGGCACAGTAATCTAAATTGTACAAGCGTATTAATTATCCTGTAAGAGTAATACAAATTTTTGAAGCAGACGACTTGACGATTTTATCTTACGATTCAGCTGCATCATGCAACGGGTTTGGCGACGACTGTAGTTGAAAAAGTTCCATGAAAGATCAGACGACACATGTCTTTCGTAAAACGAACAATGAACGTGTTAGTTATCTTAAAAGCGCCATACAAAACATGAAGCACACGAGTTTACATTTTTATCTTATTTTTCAGCGTCCATTCTACACATGTAAATTTGTTGTCTAGTCAATAGTCGTCAACAGCATGTCAAACCATGTAGAACAGAATGCGATGTATCATTATGAGCCATCTCACCAGGTTCTACACTGTTTGCATCTGTAGGTATCTGTACTTGGCTATAAAGGGCTGAAAAGGTACACACTCATAACACTTACATGACCTAATTAAATGCAAAGTACGTGACGCTAGAAACTTCACCGTACGGTAGCAAGCCAGCAATAATTAATATACTCCTAACAGTTATCACTGTCCAATTCTGTTGTTTTGTGATAAATAATAAAGGTCACATGCCGCAAAACTTCAAACATCGCACAAAAATATTTTCCTTTTTGTAGCGCACGACATAAGGCAGGTTCTTGACTGAGCCGCGAAACACATCTCAGTCAACAAGTGTAAGCTTTTACAAGAAAGTTGCGTCTACGCTTTGTGTAATAAAACTGGCAACTATCCCAGCAGGCACGTGACGTAATTGTGACGTCACATCAACGTCGGTGCAACGTCATGACGTTGCAGCGACGTTGATTTGACGTTGCCCTAGCGACGTGTGCCTGCTGGGTAGTCATTTGCATGTTGTATTATCTATAATGTGCTAGTAAAATGATGATGAAAGTGTATAACAGCCGATTCACATCAGTTTTGTGAACCAAACTAAAACTCAGCACTCCAGCGCCATTGTCCTTATCACTGAAGAAAGTAAATCTGAATTTTTCACAGAATCTGTCATTTCAGTGCCTTTTGGCGCTTTGATTTTGTTGGTGGTAAAGTGTACAGTATAGGTGTGTTTTCGTAAAGAAACAAACACATGGGCATTGACTGAAGATTTTCTATGTTTTGTAACTTTTGGTCGATTGACAAACAATCGACCGAAAATGATATGACAATACATGTAATAATAACACGGCGTTACTCACACGTAACATCATGACATATGTTTCTAAAATTTTAACTATTGCGGGTAGAGCTGGCTAATCGAAGCTGAAAATCGATTATCATTCCTGTCATTGCGATCGACAATCGATTAGTAACCACTGAATATTTGGTTATAATTTTGAACTGTCTGGCTATCTGTCGGAGCATGACACCTACCATATGCTGTATTTTGCCATATGTATTTGAACAGGCAGACCTTAGCAAACAGTGTAGACCCAGATGAGACGCCGAAGATCGCGTCGTCTCATCTGGGTCTGCACTGTTTGCCACTCATACGGCTATTTTAGGCACAAGTTTGGGTAGTAATTTTATTTATCAAAAAATAATGCAAGCAAATCAGTCATTATATTCATTTTTGTGGAATTTATCGATTGAATAATCGATTATCCGATTAATCGTGCCAGCCTTAATTGCGGGTCTGTCTAGCTTAGCAAGGCCATTTGTCTTACAGACGTCAGGAGCTCATGCTTAACATCTAAATTGCGTTTGTTGGTTGACCGAGATATTCGGCACCAGTTTTATATATTACAATGACCCTGTTTATACATGTTTATTAGGGCCCCGCAATTTTTATGGGTGCCCTATAGTAATCACCCTGTCCGTCCGTCTGTCCGTCCACAGTTTTCATGTTTTTCTTAGTAACTTACAAACCGTCGAACGCATCAACTTCAATCTTTTCATAAAAAGTTACAATTTTATTACACAATTTTCATTTCTGCGCCAAGTCATAGGTTGTTGGTACTCATTAGAAACGCCTCAATGAGGCAGATTGAGGAGGTTCTAACGAGCCCTTACAGCCTATGTTAATAGACTAGTATAAATAAGAAAAATATCACAGATGTCATAAAAATGCACTACGGTGCACGGGTATGTTTTCTTAATGGAAATGGAGAGGGTTTTCGACTATGTGCGTAGTCTGAGCTGATTCTTCACTGTGCGAAGGCATTTGGCAGACGGATTATACATGCAGTCAGTGATGCATGTGATGGCTCTGTTGCGATAAATCCGAGTCTTGCTCATTCACCTTATTTGCATTATCTGCTGGTTCTTAGTCTGAAGATTAAAAGAGTTGGAAAAACAGATAACCAGACCCCCCTGACCTTGAAAGGTCAGGGGGGTCTGGTTACCTGTTTTTCCAATATTGACAATGTGCAAGCTGGGAGCCAGAAATAATGCAAATATGGTGAATAGATTCAATATATGATCCGGGGCACAGCATTTCCTATAATTTACATGTCCACCCAGCGAAGACTCAAATCATCCTGCGCATCTATATAGTCTGACCAGGAACTTCTCTTGCTGCTTGAAGGAGTATTGGGCCCTTAGCTTTACTAAGGGCGCAAAACGAAGGCTCTGATCAGACTGGGCGGAAGCGCAGGCTGATCTGAGTCTTCGCTGGGCGCACATGTAAATTGTAGGAAATGCTGAGCCCTGGCACATATTTATTTGAGAGGTTGAAATCAACCATTGATTTGGTATTTCATGCATTCAAAATTTCACTCTACATGCATAGTAATTTGAATTCCGTCATAGTATCACTGAATCTTTTTCAAATAAATACAGGTAAAACCGATAAGTTCATGCGAACAAGGTTTTAAGTTGTGGGAACAAGATGTTTTCTTGTGCGGACGACATAATTTATCTTGTGCGGACAACATTTTATCTTGTGCGCACATGATGTTATCTTTATCGCACAACATACATGTAGATATTGGGAAGTTGTTCGCACAACTTAATATCTTGTGCGCACAAGATAATATCTTGTGCGCACAAAATATTATGTTGTCCGCACACGATATTAAGTTGTGCGAACAAGATAATAGCTTCTGCACATAATATATTATCTTGTGCGCACAAGATAATATGTTGTGCGAACAAGATAATATGTTGTGCTAACAAGATATTATGTTGTCCGCATAAGATAATATCTTGAGCGCACAAGATATTATGTTGTGCTATGTCATCACAAGATATTTTCATTTGTGCATAACTTATAAAATACTAAAAATTCATGTGCCTTCCCGGGTTCCGCAGTTCATTTAAGGTCAACTGTTTGTCAATCATTCCAAAATTAACTAGAGAAAGTCGATGGCGCCCGCGCTGTGAAAATCATGTCTATACACATATGACATAACACATGTGCTACTGTTAGACCTTTGCTGTACCCCAAACATGCGCCGATGCAAAACTGATGCATCACTGACTTCTATTGACCGCGAAGAGGGTTTAGAGCAATGGTGTGAGATAAAAGACGGACGTTCCGGCGGACGGACGTTCCGGCGGACGGACGGACTGACGGTCCGGCGGACGTGTAGGGGGTGGATGTGGCATGACCTCCGTTTCTTTTTTATTTCTTCGAAAAGCGCGGGGATTATACGCCCATTAATAAATAGTTTGGAAATGTTTTGTCATCAAAAATTGATTTTTTTTTCAGATAAAAATCGTATTTTTTTCATATTTCTGCTCAAGATATAGTTGGTGGGTACTCGTTAGAACCGCCCAGTCAACACTATTCAGGTCATTTTGAGCCGGTCAGTTTACCTATTCACACTTTCCTGGGCAGGCTTATACGTAAGCGGTTAACCAGTACAGTGCACATTCTTTCGCCAGAAACTGACAACTGTCCTTCTTGAATCAGCCGAAGGGAGAAAATTACAATAGAAAAGATTTCATTATCAATGATACCAGCGTGCTCCTGATCACCAGTCAGACGCGCATCCGACTGAGCTACCGAGACCAGTCTACATCTTGTGAGTGTAGTAAGAATACATCTTTACATCACGTGAACAAGTCCGTGAAATAAACACCCCCTTAAACCCCACTTTATATAGAGAAAACTGGAGTTTATGGGGGTATACACTATTTTTCTTATTTCTGCTCCAAGACAAAGGTTGTGGAAACTCGTTAAAACCGCCTCAATGAGGCGCTTCTAACGAGTACCCAAAACCTATGTTTGCAGAATAAATAAGAAAAAATATCATGGATTTTCTTCAGAAAAGAAGCCCATGATTTTGGAGATGTGAAAAAAATGCACTATGTCGCACGGGTTAGTTCTCGTAATGGGACTGGATAACTGTTCTTACCTCGCATGAACGAACACGTTTCGAAACCACCGGCCATACTACAGGTTTTAAATAGACTTTCATACATTTGTATCCCTGCTATATCACTATATAACCAGTAAGGGTTCACTATCCCAAACACACCTGCAGCCAGGGACACTAAACCCAGAACCAAAGCAGTCAACATGTTGACAACCTTTACAGCATTTAGAGGCTAAATGTATGTCGCGAATCTCTTCGTAGCACATATTGATGACATGGCATAATCCAATTAAAACCAGGGCATGTTTTTTATAACAAGAGGGCCCAATGGCCCTATATCGCTCACCTGTGTACCAGAAAATCATTAGTGTAGGAGACCACTTGACATTGCTACATACTAAATATGTAAGCTCAGGCAAAGTGGTGTCCATGCTTATAAACCCTATTGGTTTCATTGGGCGACAGGGCTTGAGATGTTATTTCATCTCAATGTCGGGTAAAAGTCCCACAAAATTGGAAGAGACATCTCCAAAATGACCTATACAGTGCTGACAGGGATATAAAACCTCAAATCAAACAAAATCTGTGCCTTATGATTTTGGAAAAGAAGATTTTTTTTTAAGTTTTTTTTCCAGTATAAGTCTATAGAAGCTAATGAGCCCTGGGGCTTGGCCAATTTTGACCCAAAGGGCATGGTTGGCAGGATTTATGTAGGCGACCATTTTGTGTTGCTATATACTAAATATCTAAGGTCTGTATTTCATGGTTTCAAAGAAGATGTTTGAAGCTTTTCTCCATTATAAGTTTGTTGATGTTAAGGGGCCACAGGATTTGGCCAATTTGGACTAAATATCTAAGTTCTGTGCTTCACAGTTTCTGAGAAGAAGATTTCCTAAGCTTTCTTCCATTATGAGTCTATGGGAGCTAAGGGGCACCGGGGCGTGGCCCATTTTGACCCAAAGGGCATGGTTGGCAGGATTTATGTAGACGACCATTTTGTGTTGCTATATACTATATATCTAAGGTCTGTATTTCATGGTTTCAATGAAGATGTTTGAAGCTTTTTTTCCATTGTAAGTTTGTTGGAGTTAAGGGGCCACAGGATTTGGCCAATTTGGACTTAATATCTAAGTTCTGTGCTTCACAGTTTCTGAGAAGAAGATTTTTTAAGCTTTCTTCCATTATGAGTATATGGGAGCTTAGGGGCACCGGGGCATGGCCCATTTGGACCCCATGGGCATGATTAGCAGGAAATATGTAGGTGATCACTTGCCGTTGCTACATGCTAAATATCTAAGCTCTGGGCCTTATGGTTACAGAGAAGAAGGTTTTTGAGGCTTTTCTCCATTATGAGTCTATGGGAGCTAAGGGGGTCCCAGCCTGTGGCCCATTTGGAACCCAGGGGCATGATTGGCAGGGTTTATGTTGGTGACCACTTGTCATTGCCACATGCTAAATATCTAAGCTCTGGGCCCTGTGGTTTCAGAGAAGAAGATTTTTGAAGCTTTTTCTATTATGAGTCTAGGGGAGCTAAGGGGCCCCGGGGCGTGGCCCATTTGGACCCCAGGGGCATGATTGGCAGGATTTATGTAGGTGACCACTTGCCATTGCTACATGCTAATCATCTAAGCTCTAGGCCCTGTGGTTTCAGAGAAAAAGATTTTTGAAGCTTTTTTTCCATTATGAGTCTATAGGAGATAAGGGGCCCCGGGGCGTGGCTCTTTTAGACCACAGGGGCATGATTGGCATGAATTATGTAGGTGACCACTTGCTGTTGCTACATGCTAAATATCTAGGCTCTGGGCCCTGTGGTTTCAGGGAAGAAGATTTTTGAAGCTTTTTTCTATTATGAGTCAATGGGAGCTAAGGGGCCCCAGTGTGTGGCCAATTTGGACCCCAGGGACATGATTGGCAGGAATTATGTAGGTGACCACTTGCCGTTGCTACATGCTAATTACCTAAGCTCTGGGCCCTGTGGTTTCTGCGGAAAAGGTTTTTGAAGCTTTTTCCCCTTATGAGTCTATGGGAGCGAAGGGGCCCCGGGGCGTGGCCCATTGGGAACCCAGGGGCATGATTGGCAGGCATTATGTAGGTGACCACTTGCCATTGCTACATGCTAAATATCTAAGCTCTGGGCCCTGTGGTTTCAGAGAAGAAGATTTTGAACCTTTTTTCCCATTATGAGTATATAGGAGCTAAGGGGCCCCAGGGTGTGGCCAATTTGGACCCCCGGGGCAAGATTGGCAGGAATTATATAGGTTACCACTTGCCATTGCTACATGCTAAATATCTAAGCTCTGGGCCCTGTGGTTTCAGAGAAGAAGATTTTTGAAGCTTTTTTCATTATGAGCCTATGGGAGCGAAGGGGCCCCGGGGCATGGCCCATTTGGAACCCAGGGGCATGATTGGCAGGAATTATGTAGTTGACCACTTGCCCTTCCTACATGCTAAATATCTAAGCTCTGGGCCCTGTGGTTTCAGAGAAGAAGATTTTTGAAGCTTTTTTCCATTATGAGTCTATAGGAGCTAATGGGCCCCGGGGCGTGGTCCGTTTGGAACCCAGGGGCATGATTGGCAGGAATTATGTAGGTGACCACTTGCCGTTACTACATGCTAAATATATAAGCTCTGGGCCTTGTGGTTTCAGAGAAGAAGATTTTTGAAGCTTTTTTCCATTGTGAGTCTATGGGAGCGAAGGGGCCCCCGGGGCGTGGCCAATTTGGAACCCAGGGGCATGATTGGCAGGAATTATGTAGGTGACCACTTGCCGTTGCAACATGCTAATTACCTAAGCTCTGGGCCTTGTGGTTTCAGCGGAGAAGATTTTTGAAGCTTTTTTCCATTTTGGGTCTATGGGAGCGAAGGGGCCCCAGGGCGTGGCCCATTTGGAACCCAGGAGCATGATTGGCAGGAATTATGTAGGTGACCACTTGCCGTTGCTACATGCTAAATATCAAAGCTCTGGGCCTTATGGTTTCAGAGAAGATTTTTTAAGCTTTTTTTTCCATTTTGGGTCTATGGGAGCGAAGGGGCCCCGGGGTGTGGCCCATTTGGAACCCAGGGGTACGATTGGCAGGAATTATTTAGGTGACCACTTGCCGTTGCTACATGCTAAATATATAAGCTCTAGGCCCTGTGGTTTCAGAGAAGAAGAAAATTTTTTAAGCTTTTTTTCCATTATGAGTCTATGGGAGCTAAGGGGCCCTGGGGCATGGCCCATTTGGAACCCAGGGGAATTATGTAGGTGACCACTTGCCATTGCTACATGCTAAATATATAAGCTCTGGGCCCTGTGGTTTCAGAGAAGAAGATTTTTGAACCTTTTTTTCCATTATGAGTCTATGGGAGCGAAGGGGCCCCTGGGCGTGGCCCTTTTTGAACCCAGGGGCATGATTGGCAGGAATTATGTAGGTGACCACTTGCCATTGCTACATGCTAAATATCTTAGCTCTGGGCCCTGTGGTTTCAGAGAAGAAGATTTTTTAAGCTTTTTTCCATTATGAGTCTATGGGAGCGAAGGGGCCCGAGGGCGTGGCCCATTTGGCACCCAGGGGCATGATTGGCAGGAATTATGTAGTTGACCACTTGCCCTTGCTACATGCTAAATATCTAAGCTCTGGGCCCTGTGGTTTCAGAGAAGAAGATTTTTAAAATTTTTCCCTTTAGAAGTCTATGAGAGCTATATGTTGCCATGGCAACCAGAATTCCAATCTGATCAGCCCAAAAACCATATGCAGCCTTTCCCCCTGCCTGACGATGCTTCACATGAAATTTGATCAAGATTGGCCATGGGGTATTGGAGATACACTTATTTTAAATTGTTTACGGACGCACGGACGCACGCACGCACGCACGACGGACGACGGACAAAAAGTGATCCCAAAAGCTCACCTCGTCACTACGTGACAGGTGAGCTAAAAATATTTAACAGTATGGTGCAAACTACGTTCATTTGGTTTGATTCAATGACTCTGCATTGGGGGCATATCTAACGTCATAATAAAAAATCAATTCAACCTATATATATCATCCTTTCATGCAGGCAACACATGCCTATTCAAGTTTATTGAAAATTTTACCACACAAAAAAAAAAAAAAAAAATCCGATAAAAGATTCCGTTATGTTTCATATTTCTGCTCAAAACATATATTGTGGGAACTCGTTAATACCGCGAGGCGACCGCCTCGGAGAGGCGATTCTAACGAGTACCCACAATTTTATGTTTTCGAGCAGAAATAAGAAGAAACATGTATATCAATGTAAACCCAGTTTTACGATATAAAAGTTGCGTTTAGGTGGGACAAAATTTTACAGGCGTGTTTTCATGTTGTTTTGGCGACCCTTGAAGAAATAAATGGGCTGCATAGTGTATCCACCCAGAGCTGAAACCAACCGCATACGATTACTGGTAAACCGCTTAGAGAATCTTAGCTTGCCCAGGTAAAGCGGTGCGAGTAGGTCCGTCCATGCTTATAAACCCTATTAGTTTAATTGGGCGATAGGGCTTGAGATGTCATTTCATCTCAATGTCGGGTTAAATGTCCCACAAAGTTAGAAGCAACGTCTCCAAAATTACCTCTACAGTGTTAACGGGAACGTTACAAACAAACAATGTTGTTTCGGATGCCTCCATGAGAGAAGCAATGCTGTCGATTGCACAGCCGTTTATATGTATTTTGCATCGAGGTCAGCTTATGAGTGATAGGAAGTGCGGGTTTCCTAGACGACAGTTTCGCCTGCTCAAGCTCACAAGTTACCCTAATCCCACAAATTCATTTAGCCACACCCATTTACATTTCAACCAGTCAAATGCCTTGATATAATTTATTTGTTCAAATCATTGCGAAAACTCGCCTATATAAGCCTATATAATTTTGCACCCCCCCCCCCCCCCCCCTTGAACCCCACTTTTACATTCAAGCTTGGGTTTATAGGGTAAACCTTATTTTTCTTATTTCTGCTCTCAAATATAGATTGTGGGTACTCGTTAGAACCGCCTCATCGAGGCGGTTCTAATGTGTACCCACAATCTATATTCGTTAGAACCGCCTCATCGAGGCGGTGCTAATGTGTACCCACAATCTATATTTTGAGTAAAAATAAGCACAATATCACAATTTTTCATCCTAAAATTTTCGTTTTTTTCGGCAGTAAAATTTACAATGTATTTGTATAGGCGTGTTTTCGTCATGTGACAAATAGTGTAGATCCTTGATAAGATAGATGGTTACTTCTTCAGAAGCTATCTGATCTGGATCTATACTGTTTTCAAAGTTAGGGAATCTCTTGAACCACAGAACATGGACAGTTTGATTTGATTTGTTTGATTTGAGGTTTAACGTCCCCGTCAACACTTTAAAGGTCATTTTGGAGACGTTGCTTCCAATTTTGTGGGACTTTTACCCGACATTGAGATGAAATGACATCTCAAGCCCTGTCGCCCAATGAAACCAATAGGGTTTATTAGCATGGACGGTCCACCTCGCACCGCGGTTCCTGGACAGGCTTAGATCCTCTAAGCGGTTTACCAGTACTAGTGTGCGGGCCGGATTCAGCTCTGCGTGGAAGCATCATGCAGCCCATATATTTCTTCAAGCCCCCATGGGCGGGGGCCACAGAACATGGACAGTGACAATCAAACAGAGGTATTCAAACGATAATACACCCGTACAACATATTGCATTTTTCACACCTCCAAAATGGTTACTTTCCTGATCAAAATCCGTAACATTTTTTTCTTGCTTATACTGCAAACATAGGTTGAAGGTGCTCGTTAGAACCGCCTCATTGAGGCGGTTCTCACGAGTACCCACAACCTATGTTTTGAGCAGAAATAAGAAAACTAATGTATACCCCTGTAACCCCAGTTTTCTCTATATAAAGTGGGGTTTATGGGGGTGTTCATTTGACGGAATCGTTCACGTGAAGAAGACTCAAAATAATCTTTATCATATAACGTCGCTGTTATTTAGAACATAATGTCATATATTTACATTTCGAGTGTAAAGCCAATGTAAACCAAAATTCAACAGTGTAGTTCATTCTTGCATGACATGATTTAAAGTGAAGTCAAATGACTTTTTCTCTACGGGCGTTGGTTACAACCACGCTGTTCCGCTCTTGTAGAAAAACAGCGTGTAAATGTTTTTCAGCTTTAAAAGATTGCTCTATAAATGTGTTCTATAAATGGGTTATCCTTTGGAAGCAAAGAATACACCACAGAACTGGAAAATATGGAGTGTACATGTTTTCTGGGCCAGACTAGCTAGTTTCGGCCAATTAGGCCTCATCAGTGACCCTCAAAATATTTTCAAAATTTCCACAATGGAATCAATGATAAATATAAACTACCCTATGATCCTTCTTTTCGCCCATTGGTGAAGGGTAAATATAAACTTGAAAACATACTTATTTTTTCTGTTTTTCTGTTGTTGTTTTTTTTTGTTTTTTTTTCATGAAAGTATGAATGACGGTGGGTCGCTAGCAAGGTTTACATGAACCCCTTCGGGGTTCATTCATTTTACACGCGACCCACTGCGTTCATACTTTCATGAACAGCAGAAAAATAAAAATCATTTCTTAAATGACCACACGTGTAACAAAACACGGTTACTAGCGGCTAACGTCGGAACGACATCCGTGAAAACTGCATGATTTCTATTGAAAGTCTTTTGTAACAAAATCCAATTTCAAATCGTTATATGATAAACAGACTCTTACACTCGTGGTCATTTCATACGAAACTGATGTGACTCGCCGAAGGCTTGTTTCATTCATTTCACATGAAAACACCACCCATTACGCAAACACGCCTATACAAATACATTGCCACCTTTATCGCCGAAAAAATGGAAATGTCATGATAAAAAATGTGATATTTTTCTTATTTCTGCTCAAAATATAGATTGTGGGCACTCGTTAGAACCGCCTCATCGAGGCGGTTCTAACGAGTACCCACAATCTATATTTTAGAGCAAAAATTAGAAAAATAATGTATACCCCTGGAAACCCCAGTTTTACTATATAAAAGTGGGGTTCAAGGGGATCAAAATTATATAGGCATGTTTTCGTGATGCCTGTAAGATCCTCTATGTGTACAAGCTTTATCAGAATATAGCCATCCATCAATATTTCGCACGTCGAAGTCTCAGATTAGATTATGCGGATGCGTGGTTACTTTTCATAAGTCGTGACTTCATGGAAGCGGCCGATCCACATGTGAGTTTAACATTTTTTTTTTTTTTTTTTTTTTTTTCACGAAACCCAGAACTAAAGTAACCAACATTTGGACAACCTTTACAGTCTTAGTGTATTTTACTGAATGTCCAAAATCGGCCCCCGCCCATAGGGGCTTGAAGAAATATATGGGCTGCGTGATGCTTCCACGCAGAGCTGAATCCGGCCCGCACACTAGTACTGGTAAACCGCTTAGAGGATCTAAGCCTGTCCAGGAGCCGCGGTGCGAGGCAGAGCGTCCATGCTAATAAACCCTATTGGTTTCATTGGGCGACAGGGCTTGAGATGTTATTTCTTCTCAATGTCGGGTAAAAGTCCCACAAAATTGGAAGCAACGTCTCCAAAATGACCTTTACAGTGTTGACGGGGACGTTAAACCTCAAATCAAACAAACAAAAAAACTGAATGTCCAACACGAATGGATGGGTTAACCCATTTTGTGCCAGAGACCTCAATACGGGTATCTGGCAAAAAGTGCAGGCCCAGATCAGACGCCGCAGAACGCGGTGTCTGATCAGGGCCTACTTTGTTTGCAAAAAACTTCAGCCATTTTCGAAATACATTTTAAGAAAACACAACCTGACACCCCTAAATTTTAAAATTGACTCCTGCTTTACATAAGGTGGACGATGCCATTTGATACAAAAAGGGTTAATATGAGTATGAATCATATCCGCTAAGATAAGATAAGATAAGATAAGAAAAGATAAGATAAGATATAACTTAATGCCAATGTTGGGCCAATGCTAGAATAAACGAATGTGAAAAAAATGTTCTGATCAGAAAGAAAACAATGCAAAGCAAAAATAAACAAACAACTTTTACAAAATCGAGTAAGGAACATTGAGCCAGTATGTTTTATGATCATTGGCCAGTCCACCGTGGAGGGGAGAGGGGGCGGGGCGGCCTCGGTAGCTCAGTAGGATGGGCGTCTGACTGTTGATGAGGAGGACGCGGTTTCGATACCTGCCGGGGTCGGCAACATTCTTTCGTGGAGATCGATCATGAACCCTCTTCTACGGTCATTCTCTCCCTTCGGCTGATTTAAGAAGGGCAAGTGCCAGTTTCTGGCGAAAGAATGTGCACTGTACTGGTTAACAGCTTACATATAAAAATAGAAGTGAAGGGCAATGATCAGGAAATCGATACAATCAACCCACAGCTCCCATCAGAGACACCAAAGGGAAAGAAACACAAACATGAAACAACAGACCCTAATGGAAACATCAATACTGGAAAGCTAAAAGGACAGTTACTTTCCCACAAAATGGTCAAATGGCAATCCAAATCAGAATAATATAAGCGATACCACCAAGTTCTTGCTGAAGAGTATTAACATAGTGGAGCCGTCAAACAACGACCACATTGTTAGCAGGCTTATCTGCTGGAGCCAAAACAAACTATCCTGCTGCTGGTCATGTAATTACTGGCAATTTGAAAATTATTCCTGATTCTAGGATAAGGAATATAATTTCTAAAGGACCGAAACATCGGTTTCCTTCTAAAATTGATTTCAGTAAATGTAGAGATGAAATCGCTGCTTCCTTGAACGAATTCGGTAATCGATGGTGTAAGCGAGAGTATGTTGATCATAAAGCCCTTAAGGACTGGAAACTTAGCATATTAATACTAGTGAATAAACGCATTTCTTCCTATTCTCAAAATACTAACTTATTACCTCCTAAGCCCAAGACGTCTTTACGTCATCTTAAACTAGGTATTCAAGAATTTCATAAGAAGTTTGTTTTGGCCCCTGCAGACAAGGCCGCTAACAACGTCGTCGTTGTATGACGGCTCCACTATGTTAAGACGCTTAAGCAGGACTTGGTGGTACTAAGGCCTATGAACTTCAGCCTTTAGCTGAAGAGAGAGCTATAGTAGATAAACATGTTTGTCATTCAGCCACCAAGTTTGCTGTGTGTGTTAACGAAGGCCAAGAAAAGCTTCCTACGCTATACTGGTTACCAAAACTTCATAAAAGACCTTACAAAGCACGGTTTATTGCAAATTCTAGCTTCTAAATTATTAACTTCCTGTCTTACTGCTATTAAAACGCATGTGATTAAATATTGTGATAAAGTCTTTGAAAGATCAGGAAGAAATCTGTTTTGGTCTATAAAAAAATCGAATGAGGTTTTACATAAATTGAAATCCAGACATTTTCGTGCTTCAAGTCTGTCTTCTTACGATTTTTCCACTCTTTATACTACACTTCCTCATAATCTTATAAAAGAAAATCTTAATGATTTCATTGAATGGGCTTTTCACAGAGAAGATTCTCTCTATCTTGCATGCAATGTCAGAAATGCATTTTTCACTTCTAAACAGCATAAGAATTATACACTTTGGTCATGTCAGAAAGTGTGTGATGCCTTCACCTTTCTACTTGACAATATTTATATTAGATTCAGTACTAAGTTATTTAGACAAATTGTGGGTATTCCGATGGGTACGAATTGCGCACCTCTTGTGGCTGATCTGTTATTGTATTGTTATGAAAGAGACTTCATGTTGTCGTTTTCCATTGATAACCAATCTGAAATTATTGAAGCTTTTAGCTCCACTTCTAGATATTTAGATGATTTATTAAATATTGATAATACCTATTTCGATGGTTTGATCAGTCAGATTTACCCCCCAGAACTTCAGTTAAATAAAGCAAATTCTTCTGATACCGAGGCCCCGTTTTTGTATTTACTTCTATCTATTGTAGATGGATTTGTTTCGTGCAAAGTTTATGATAAACGCGATGACTTTGATTTTGAGATTGTAAATTTTCCTTTTTTGGATGGTGATGTTCCTCGTCGCCATCCTATGGCGTTTATATTTCGCAATTAATTCGATTTGCTAGAGTGTGTAGTCTTGTAACTGACTTCAACACTCGTAATAAATTATTAACGGCTAAACTCCTGAATCTGGGTAATCGGTACCATAAACTACGCAAAGCCTTTTCAAAATTTTATAGACGCCATTCTGATTTAATTTCAAAATTCAATATTGGACTTAAATCTCTTCTGCAACAAGGTCTATCGGAACCCGAATTTTATGGTGACTTAGTATATAAATTCAGAAAAATATATAACCGCAATGACTTCAGCACCCAATTTCGTAAAATCTTTCTTCGATATAAAAAGATTGGGTACAACATGGATGTTATACGACAGACTGCATGCATGGTAGTTAACCCAATCACGGTTGGCAACTTTGCTTCCCTCTTTAATTGCACGCCGGTGGATCAGGCCTCAGATTCTATGACGGCTCCAACGTAAAGGCTTATTGAGAATTAGAGTTTTCTAATTCAAGGTAATGTTGGTTGGTGCCTGATGCTCTGTCTCTGGTCGGGCCCATCGGAGTCTAACTATTGGTTTTCTTTTGTTCCAGCATTTCAGTGGTTTCTTGCTGTCGAATCCTCACCGTTGTCTCACCTCTGTGGTTCTTTGATTTTTTGTGTTCACGGAGATGTTGCACTGATGAGTTAGGAGGCTTCATGCGGACTGAACAAATTATTTGTCTAAATCGCGACGGAAGTAAGGGCGAGGATTGTGGCCACGTAAAATCGATTTAAGCCCCCCCCCCCCCCAGTGGAAATCATTCCACTGACCGTTCCAAGGCGGTTCTTCTGTGGCGGTTTATTTATGGTGTTGTTTGTTACTTACTGTGTGTATAACTTGTGTCATTTTATTTTGGATGGCCATATGGCCATTTTGTGGGAAAGTAACTGTCTCTTTGGCCTTCCTTTGTTTAGGTTTCCATTACGGTCCCTTTGGTGTCTTTGATGGGTGGAGTAAGTTGTTTGTATCGATTCCTGATCTTTGTTTTACTTCTACTTTTCTTAGGAAATTCTTGAACACCTAGTTCAAGGTGACGTAAAGACGTCTTAGGTTTAGGAGGTAATAAGTTCGTATTTTGAGAGTAGAAAGAAATGCGTTTGTTAAATAGTTTCAGAATGCTAAGTTTCCATTCTTTGAGAGCTTTATGCTTAACATACGCTCGTTTACACCATCGATTACCAAATTCATTCAAGGCAGCAGCGATTTCTTCTCTATACATATTGAAATAAATTGTAGAAGAAAATCGATATATCGTTATTTAAGAAATTATATTTCGTATCCTAGAATCAGGAATAATTTTTAAATTGCCAGCAATAATATGACGAGCAGCAGGATAGCAATGCACTGATTTTTTTACAATCACAGGAATCAGGAGTGTTAGTGTTAATATCAAGATCAGAAACAAGTCTACTGAAATTAAGGCAGGTTTATTGTATTTATAGCAAATTATGGGTGTTTCAGTATTTTGAAAATAAGCGGGAATGGATGAAATAATCGCATTATTCCGAAAGATACCAGGTAAATCTATAAAATCCAAACCCTTATTAATGAAGGATATTTTGATGTAATGCGTTTGTGATTAATTTCAGAATCGACGAAAGGACGAAGAGCATGCTGAGCCTCTAGTTTTAAGAGCAGCATCGTATAACTGATTAGATCTATCGTAGAATTTGTTCGCCTCGGTGTCCAGAATACGTAATACAGAAATGGGTAATAAATTCAGAAATGCAAGCATTGAATGGCGCCCATGATTCAATAATATTATGGACAGTCACTTCAGCCTGGTATTGTTTATTTTAAAACCGGCCCCGATAGCTCAGTTGGTAGAGTGTCCTCTCCGGGGAACGGGGGGTCACGGGTTCGATCCCGGGCCGCGAGATACCAACGTCGTAAAAAAGGTACTAGCTGCTCCTGGCTTGGCACTCAGATTTACGGGGTAGAGCTAGGACTGGTCGACCCAGTGTCAGGATAATATGACTGGGTGTGGTATCATGTAATGTGTCTGGGACATGATACTTCAGCGAGGCAGCACTATAAAAGTGAGCATTGAGCTCCCTGTCGCAACCAGACACCGTCGTGATATGACTGAAAAATTATTGAAAGCGACGTTAAACCTGAATTCACACACACACACACACACATTGTTTATTTTAAAAGCACGTAATTTACTTTTATAATTGCCGTTTTTCTGGTGCCATGCGATCTAGTTTTACGCTTTCGACAGCCAGAAGCGAGAAAATATCAAAATCGGGAATTTTAGATATATTACCCTCATGATAAATGCTGTCATTAAAGCCCAATGGAAAAAGGTATCTGTAAAAGTGTAATCCATTTTAATTCAGTTTCGTTTAATAATTTGAAACCTAGCTTTAGAAATAACATTTGTTTGTTTGTTTGATTTGTTTGATTTGAGGTTTAACGTCCCCATCAACACTGTAAAGGTCATTTTGGAGACGTTGCTTCCAATTTTGTGGGACTTTTACCAATATTGAGATGAAATGACATCTCAAGCCCTGCCGCCCAATGCAACAAATAGGGTTTATAAGCATGGATTCAGCTCTGCGTGGAAGCATCATGCAGCCCATCTATTTCTTCAAGCCCCGATGGGCGGGGGCAAGATGGCAATACAGTAAAATTACGCAATTTAGACCACCTAAATTAAGACTAAATTTGCTTTTGAAAGCTTACTGATAAGGTTTAATTTATCCTTTCTTTGTGTTTTCTACACCCAGCGTCTCCCAATAAGAGACCACCCTTGGGACTGTTCAAAAGTGGTAATAAGGCCACTTTTGAACAGTCCCAAAGGTGGTCTTCTGGTCAGAGACCACCTTTGGGACTGTTCAAAAGTGGTCTTAAAGACCACTTTTGAACAGTCCCAAAGGTGGTCTTAATATAGGAATTTTACTGTATATCACATAAACTGCACGTACCGGTTTTGTTTGTTTGTTTGTTTGTTTGTAGTGGAGTTTAATGGCCAGTCAACACTATTTAGGTCATTTTGAGCCGGTCAGTTTAACAGTCGACACCATTCCTGGCCAGGCTTATACGTAAGTGGTTAACCAGTACAGTGCTCATTTTTTCACGAGAAACTTCTTGAATCAGCAGAAGTGAAAAAATGACCGTAGAAATGATTTCATGAACAATATCCACGAATGAATGTTGCTAATCCTGGCAGATATCGAACGTGCGGCCGCCTGCTTACCAGTCAGACGCGCATCCCACTGAGCCCGGTAGTATGTCATAAAAATATACGTATACCCAGCTTCTCTTAGCAGGAACACCTGGCAGATTTTGTTCCGCCATTTTTGCAAAGGAAGACAAATTTCGTGGCTTTCTATTCGCTTTTCTGTAATTTCTGTAACACTATAAAAGGGATCTACTCTTAAAAGATTGAATTTGCTCCATTCTTTTCTTTAAGAGTTGACCACTATTGAAATGGGAGACAAAACTGTGTAATGAAAATCAGCTTTATATAGAGAAAAGTTTGGGCTTTGTAAGTTATTCAAGTGAGTGAGTGAGTTTTTAGTTTTACGTTCCACCAACAGCTAAGGTCATACGGAGACGGGACCTCGGTTTAAAGACTCATCCGAAAGTCTGAAGAAGCCCGGGATCGATGATCATGCGATCCCTGGTTTACAATGCGAGTAGCGTAACCACTGCACCACGGAGGCTTCTTATAAGTTATTCAATATTTCATTTTTTTTTTATTAAAAAAACATAGGTTTTGGGTAAGAACTTGGACATGTTTTGTATAAATCTCAAGCAAAGTTGGCTTTGATGAGACGGCGGGACCTGCGATGCCTGATATGGGTTTTCATTATATGCAAATGCTCTAGTTAATTAACCCTGTTCATTGCGCTCATTTAGTCAAGAAAACCCCTAGTCTGCGTGCGCATAAACTTAATTTGTCAAAGTTTAAAAAAATGGCCGTACTATCAACTAAGCTAACACATAACAATCATACAATAATGCTTGTGCGCCTAGCAAAGACTAATATCAGCAGCGCAGTCTGATCAGAGCCTTTACTGATCGCATGTATCTTCTATAACCCACAGGCTGCATGATGCTTCCACGCAGAGCTTAATCCGTCCCGCACACTAGTACTGGTAAACCGCTTGGAGGATCTAAGCCTGTCCAGGAACCGCGGTGCGAGGCGGACCGTCCATGCTAATAAACCCTATTGGTTTCATTGGGCGACAGGGCTTGAGATGTCATTTCATCTCAATGTCGGGTAAAAATCCCACAACATTGGAAGCAACGTCTCCAAAATGACCTTTACAGTGTTGACGGGGACGTTAAACCTCAAATCAAACAAACAAACAAATTCTATAACCCACAGGATATCTACAAGTAGATAAAGGAACAAGTTGTTGATGTACAAATTGATTTAGTCTTTGTTGGTAGCAAAATTCTTATTGCAGGTTTTGTCATGCATAGGCACAACTATTGCCAATATGCGTTTACGCATTCCAACCCAGCGGACAATACTAACAAAAGTACATAGCACATGACTTTCTAAATATAGATCAAAGTACTTTCCGATCACGTCATGAGGCGATATAATTCATTACAATTTTCTGAAAATGAGAGTTGCCAGTTCTCATAAAAACCCACACGAACAATCATCAAGGTCATCATCACCATACAAATACAATGTAAATTTTACCGCCGTATAAATGAAAAATTTCAGATGAAAAATTGTGATATTTTTCTTATTTCTGCTCAAAATATAGATAGTGTGTACACGTTAGAACCGCCTCATCGAGGCGGTTCTAACGAGTACCCACAATCTATATTTTCAAGCAGAAATAAGAAAAAATAAGGTTTACCCTTGTAGACCCCGGTTTACTATATAAAAGTGGGGTTGAATGGGGTCAAAACTATATAGGCATGTTTGCGTGATGAACGCCATTGTAGCCGTTGTCTTCAACGTCAGCCATCACTAGCAGTTGCAATAGTTGTGTTTGTGGTGGATGAAGTAGTAGCAGTAGTAGCAGTAGTGGTGGTGGTAGTATTAGTACTGAATAGCAAGTTATAGAAGCAGAAGTAGTAGTTTCAGTTGTAGTAAACGAAATCGCAGTGGCCCCCGCCCATTGTGGCTTGAAGAAATAAAAAAGCTGCATGATGCTTCCACGCAGAGCTGAAACCTACCGCACACGAGTACTGGTAAACCTCTTAGAGGATCTAAGCCTTCCCAGGTAAAGCGGTGCCAGTTGGACCGATCATGCTTATAAACCCTATTGGTTTCATTGGGCGACAGGGCTTGAGCTTTCATTTCATCTCAATGTCGGGTAAGAGTCCCACAAAATTTGGAGCAACGTCTCCAAAATGACCTATACAGTGTTGACGGGGACGTTAAACCTCAAATCAAACAAACAAACAAACGAATTAGCAGTAGAACTTGTAGAAGTAGTAGTTGTAGAAATAGAAATTGTAAAAGTATTAGCAGTAGTAGAAGTAGCAGTATTTATGGCAGTAGAAGTAGTAGTAGTAGTAGTAGTAGAAGTAGTAGTAGTAGTAGTAGTAGTAGTAGTAGTAGTAATAGTAAGAGTTATCGTAGCAATAGAAGCAGTAGTTGGTGTAGTTGTAAAAGTAGCAGACAAGTAGTAGTAGTAGTGATCATACTCTAGGCCACAAAGGCCCGTAGTAATGATAATGTTTGTAAAAGTACCGATTAAAGTTGAAAAAGTAGTAGTAGTAGGCAGTAGTTGTCATGCATGCAGTTGTAGTAGTAGGTAGCAGTAGTAGTTGTTGTTGTTGTTGTGGTAGTAGTAGTAGTAGTAGCAATAGTAGTCGTAGAAGAAGAAGTAGTAGTAGTAGTAGTAGTAGTAGTTTGATTGTTTGACTTATTGAGGTATATGCCCCTTCCCTCGTTAAATAGAAGTGAAGGCAATGATCAGGAATCGATACAATTAACCCACAGCTCCCAAAGACACCAAAGGGAAAGAAACACAAACACGAAACAACCAGACCCTAATGGAAACATCAATAGTGGAAAGCCAATAGGATAGTCACTTTCCCACAAAATGGCCAATTGGCTGACCAAAACAAAATAATATAAGCGATACTAGACGGGCTCCAGTCGTTTTTGTTTTATATCCATCTCTCTCATTCTCTCTATATTATTTAATCCTGTTCTTCTTTAATCCAATTTCAAGTTACCTTTCCCTGAACAAAAACCTTTCTTTCTAGCCAAGGGACTGAAGTAAAACAAAATTCTATAAGTCATGCAAGCTTTATTTCCCTTCCAGAAAAAAAGAAAGAGAGAAGAAGTAAAGAAAGGGTCTGGAGCCAGACTAAAGCGATACACACACTAAAAAAAATAATAAACCGCGACAGAAGAATTGCCTTGGACCGGACGGTCAGTGAAACGAATTCCACGGACGGTTGGGAGGGTGGGGGGAGGTGGGGTGCGGTTAAATTGAATTACGTGGCCACACAATCCTCGCTCTTACTTCCGTCTCGATTTAGTTAAATAATTTGTTCAGTCTACATGAAGGCCTCCTAACTCATCATTGCACCATCTCCGTGAACACATGTTAGGTCAGTTTCGGTTTGTGGGAAATTTTACCCGGCTTTTAGAAATTGAAATTACTGCCTAAAGTAACCGCTAGGGACTAAAGGACGGACTTACTCGTACCCGTTTTGCGTTTTTATTTATTTAATTCTCTTGGTTAATTACCGTCAATTTACTCGTCTTTTGACAAGTCCAAGTTACACATCACGTGATCATGTCCGTAATATGAATACCCCCCCCACCTGAACCCCACTTTATATGGAGACAACTTGGGTTTTAGGGGGTATTCATTATCTTTCTTATTTCTGTTTCAAGACATAGGTTGTGGGTACTCGTTAGAACCGCCTCAATGAGGCGGTTCTAATGAGCACCCACAGCCTATGTTTGCAGTATATAAAAGAAAAATATCACGGATTTTCATAAAAAGTAGCCATTTTGGGGATGCACTATGTCGCACGGGTGTATTATCGTAATGCTGTATGTCTACACTTGTATGTAAACCCCACTGCGTATATAAGTTAAATTGGAGAATACAAGAAAACGGGATATTTTCCCTTTATTGAACCAAACACAGACGTGAGTACTTCTTGGGTTGCTAGGACTGTCTCTGAGCGGTTCTAATGTGCACCCACTCTATTTGTTTGAAGCATTCCTAAAAATATAGTATATTTGTACAGTGACCACTTGCATTCCGTTCCCCCAAAATGGAAAAGAAATCATTGAAACTCAGCTCAATCAAGCAAGCATCTTATTTTCAATACGTATCTATTAGATGCTTTCTTAATCCCGGATGAACAGTGACACGTTGCTCTTAAGACCAGTTTAAATTCAAACCAATTCATTTTGGAGCGGAAAAATATTTTTTGAAAATATATATGAAATGTTTCGGTTTTTCTTTGAAAAAAAAGACGATGAGGCGGTTCTAACGAGTACCCACAATCTATATTTTAGAGCAGCGATATAAGAAAAATAAGGTTTACCCCTGTAAACCCCAGTGTAAGTATATAAAAGTGGGGTTTGAGGGGTCAACATTATATAGGCGTGTTTTCGTGATGGCTGAAAATAGCCTAATTGTGGGTACTGGCTGAAAGTAGGGCCGTCTCATTAAAGTACCAATAGCCTATGTTTGAAGCAGAAAATCAGTAGAAAGCAACTTTTTTTATCAAAGTACTGATTATACTGGAAGGTCATTTGTATTTGAGTATGAGTGTGCATGCCGGAACAATAGACATTACGAAAACACGCCTATACAAATACATTGTACATTTTACCGCCTAAAAAACGAAAATTTTAGAGGAAAAAGGGTGATATTTTTCTTATTTCTGCTCGAATTATAGATTTTGGATACTCGTTAGAACCGCCTCGTCGAGGCGGTTCTAACGAGTACCCACAGTCTATATTTTAGAGCAGAAATAAGAAAATTAAGATTTACACCTGCAAACCACAGTTTTACTATATAAAAGTGGGGTTCAAAGGGCTCAAAATTATATAGGCATGTTTTCGTGATGCCTGGACAAAGAATTAAACTGTTTCGCCTCTTATTTAAATTAGGCAGCCTCGGTAGCTCAGTCGAATGCTCGTCTGACTAGTGATCAGGAGGACGCGGGTTCGACACCTGCCGAGGTCGGCAACATTCTTTCGTGGAGATAGATCATGAAAGTTTTTCTAAGGCCATTCTTTCCCTTCCGCTGGTTCAAGAAGGGCAGTTGTCAGTTTCTGGCGAAAGAATGTACATTGTACATGTATATACTGGTTAACCGCTTACGTATAAGCCTGCCCAGGAACAGTGCGGGTAGCTAAACTGACCGGCTCAAGAATGACCTAAACAGTGTTAACTGGGCCATTAAACACCAATACAAAGAAACAAACTCGCATTTAAATTCCATTTTTAAGCTTGTGAATTTTTCACATCTCCTAAACGGATACTATGAAAATCCATAATACAGGGGAACTTCTATAACTCGAATACCTCTGGGACTATTAAAATTTGTTCGGAATAGACGTAGTTCGAAGTAATGAAGCTTTCCAATGGTTTCACATCACGAAAACACGCCTATACAAAAACATTGCCACTCTTATCGCCGAAAAAATGAAAATTTTAAGATGAATCATTGTGATATTTTTCTTATTTCTGCTCTAAAATATAGATTGTGGGTACTCGTTAGAACCGCCTCAATGAGTCGGTTCTAACGAGTACCCATAATCTATATTTCAGAGCAGAAATAAGAAAAATAAGGTTTACCCCTGTAAACCCCAGTTTTACTATATAAAAGTGGGGTTCAAGGGGGTCAAAATTATATAGGAGTGTTTTTGTGATGAGATCATGAAGCGTAATGGGGATGACTTTGATATCATAAAGATCTTTTGTAAAGTACTGATATGTTGTGTGCGCTCATTAGAATCGCCTCATAGAGGCGATTCTAATGAGTACACGCAACATACCTTTTACAGATAAAATCAGAAAAAAACTCTCTAAATATCCAAATATTATATGGATACCGGGAGGTATTAGATGAAATTCTATAGGGACTCAAGGACGAATTCGAACTTGCCATGGCGAACGACCTGTCCCTGCTCGAGTTTTCGAGGTTCTACTGTATTTTCGTTAGCTATATGTTATGGGGGCTCCAAAGAATCGCCTAGTTGGGACAGGTCTAACAAGTACCTAGAACCTATATCAGCCGGCCTCGGTAGCTCAGTCGGATGCGCGTCTGACTGGTGATCAGGAGGACGCGGGTCGATACCTGCCAGATCGGCAAAATTCTTCCGTGGAGATTGATCGTGAAATCTTTTCTACGGTCATTTTCTGCCTTCCGCTGATTCAAGAAGGGCAGTTGTCAGTTTCTGGCGAAAGAATGTGCACTGTACTGGTTAACCGCTAACGTATCAGACTGCCCAGGAATATTGTGGATGGGTAAACCGTCCGGCTCAAAAATGACGTACATGTAAAGAGTTACATGTAAACTCCAATACAAACAAACAAAGTTCTAACAAGTACCAGGAGCACCATTAAGAGAACTAATGTATACACACATAGACCCCATTTTTCTCATTATTAAGTTCAGAGGGATGTTCATTTCAAGGACTTGTTAACACCATCGATAATTTAGCACAGGAGCTGGAGGCATTATATCGTAAAAATCCTACAAAAAAAATATAGGATACCTGAGGGACTTGCTTCAGTTTTCCTAAAATTAAACAAAGTTGCACAACGATCCGGCAAGGAGTCCACAAGGTGCAACCGGAATGGCAAACAGTGTAGGCGCTGATCAGAATCTGATCCGGGTCTGCATTGTTTGCCATTACGAAAACCCGCCTATACAAATACACTGTAACCTTTATCGCCGAAATAAAATGAATTTTTTAAGATGAAAAATTGTTATATTTTTTCTTATTTCTGCTCAAAATATAGATTGTATGTATTCCTTAGAACCGCCTCATCGAGGTGGTTCTAACGAGTACCCACAATCTATATTATAGAGCAGACATAAGAAAAATAAGATTTACCCCTGTTAACCCAGTTTTACTATTTATCATATGACGTCGCGTCTGAGAGTATAATAACGCCATATATTATTTTCGACAATCCACTAGTGGATTAAATATGCAAATTAGCTAGATACGTCCCGAAACGTTACATGTACGACGTCCTTAACGACGGTGCGTTTACAAACGGCGGAATATTGACTTTTTATAAACAATCATAAATAAAATGTGTTTTAAATGTCATATGATAAATAGAATCTTGCATTCGTGCTCATGTATTATTGAATGTATTAAACTCGTTAAGGAAAAGGGATTTATTAAACTCGTTAAGGAAAAGGGATAAAATGCTCGGCGAAGCCTCGCATTATAACCCGTTTCCTCAACTCGTTTAATAAATGCAATAATACATGAGCACTCAAGTAATGATCCTCTATATAAACGTGGGGTTCATGGGGTCAAAATAATATAGGCGTGTTTTCGTGATGCTGAAGCCTAGCTATCACAATACTTAGGATAATTACAGTACCGCCATAGCAGTTGATCAGAATACGCGAATGCGCATGCTTATATGCATCTTGATTCTTTGCATGTAACAAACAGGTTTCTCAGGGCACGACTCATTTTATCTTTTGACCCATAATATACTAGTGGATTCTCCCATCGATATATGTTGGACAAATCCATTTGTCCGGCCACCGCCCATCGGGCTTGAAGAAATAGATGGGCTGCACGAGCTGAAACGTTCCGCACACGAGTACTGGTAAACCGCTTAAAGGATCTAAGCCCTTTACGAAGCGAAGCAAGTTGGACCGTCCATGCTTATAAACCCTATTGGTTCCATTGGGCGACATGGCTTGAGATGTCATTTTATCTCATTGTCGGATAAAAGTCACAGAAAATTAGAAGCAACGTCTCCAAAAGTACCTATACAGTTTTGACAGGGACGTTAAACCTCAAATCAAACAAACAAAAATCGTGTCCATTTGTCATATAATGGGTGTCAGTTGTTTTTTTTTTTTTTTTTTTTTCAATTTTGACAGAACATCCTGTTAGCAAATAGTGCGAACACTGATCAGACGCCGCATTTTGCATCACGTGAACAAGCCCGTGAAACGAACCCCCCCCCCCTATACCCCACTATATAAAGAGAAAACTGGGGTTAACGGGAATAGGGGGTACATTATTTTTTTGTATTTTTGCTCCACGACATAGGTTGTGGGCACTCGTTAGAACACCTCAATGAGGCGGTGTGGGTACTCGTTAGAACCGCCTCAATGAGGTGGTTCTAACGAGAATCCACAACCTATGCTTGCATTATTTATAAGAAAAATATCACCGATTTTCATCAGAAAAGTAGCCATTTTGGAGATGTGAAAAATGCACTATGTTGCATGGGTGTGTTATCGTAATGGACCTGGGTCTGCACTTTTTGCAAAGGTACCCCTTTAGGAGTTTCCCGCATGAAATTGGTTAACATTAACATTACGAAAACACGCCTATACAAATACATTGTGAATTTTACCGCCAAAAACAATGAAAATTTTTCAAAGGAAAAAAATTGTGATATTTTTTCTTATTTCTGCTAAAAAAAAAATATAGACTGCGATTACACACAAGCTATATTTTTCTGAGAAGAAATAAGAAAAACAAAATATAGACTGAAGTTACAGGTTAGAGCTGCCGCATCGAGGCGGTTCTAACGAGTACACACACGCTATATTTTTGAGCAGAAATAAGAAAAATAAGGTTTACCGTTTTACTATATAAAAGTGGGGTTCATGGTGGTCAAGATTATATTGGCGTGTTTTCGTGCTCATTAAACAAGTCCATTTAAGCTTTTCGAAGCATTGTTTATTCTTGAGACTCCTCTAAAAATGAAAGCATAATGTGCAAAACCATTTATTTATTTATTTATTTATTTATTCACGGTAAAATTGATTTGAGTATTTCTTACAAAAGGATTCACAAGTATCTTATTATATGAATTTGATATGACATTTTAAACATATTAATTAACTTGCAATTAAGCAGTTAAGAGGCATAACTTATCAAAAACGATAAGAACATTGTTAAAGCAGTCTCTAGTTTCTGAACAGGATACAGTGAAATAAAGTTTAATCGGAAAACCGCATTTCAAGTTACAGCTTTTCATGTTCTGTGACTTCATCAATAAGGCTTCCAGTGATTTTCAGAGTCTAAGAATTTACTTGGTGTGCCAAATGCCACCAGGCGACCCCAGCACCTCCGCTGACACCCCTCCGTTTGTCGAGGTCAATTTTCTGTAGTCGATAACATCAGTTTCATACACTTGAATAGTATCACATTTTCCTAACCTTTCCAACTGTCGAAATACCCACAGACGTCTGTTATCCGCAGTGACCCATTTTCCGTCCCTCTTCATAACACTTATGTTAGGAATACTGCTGATTCTACATCTCCCTTCGCATATATCATCTAGCGTTTCTCCTATTCTCTTTCCACTGTGGCCACTTTTTCTGTCAAAGACGTTATTCACAGTTCTTTGTGAAAACATTATTTCCGACGGCTTTAGTTCAAACATTTTGTACAATGACTGCCAGACGAGGAAACTGTGTGTGTTAAAATACCTTCGCTTTTCCGAGTTTCAAAAAACGGATCATTCGTTCTATTTATTATTTTCCAAAAATTAGATCAAGGTCCGATTAATATTACATGCAAAATACTAGCATCAAAACTGAAACCGAAACTTAATTGCGAATTCTTTGGGGAAAATATGGACCCCGCATGACGAAATCACGCCTATTCAAATACATTGTAAATTTCACCACCGAAAAACTAAAATTACTAAAATTTTAAGAGGAAAAATTGTGATACTTTTCTTATTTCTGATCAAAATATAGATTGTGGATACTCGTTAGAACCGCCTCATCGAGGGGGTGCTAACGAGTACCCACAGTCTATATTTTAGAGCAGAAATAAGAAAAATAAGGTTTATCCCTGAAAACCCCAGTTTTACAATATAAAAGTGGGGTTCAAGGGGGTGAAAATTATATAGGCGTGGTTTCGTGGTGGGGCTAGGATATGGTGACCCTCACGCCTATACAAATACATTGAAAACTTTAACTCCGAAAAAACGAAAATGTTGAGATAAAAAATTGTGATATTTTTCTTTTTTCTGGTCAAAATATAGACAAAATATAGATTGTGGGTACTCGTTAGAACCGCCTCATGGAGGTGGTTCTAACGAGTACCCACAATCTATATTTTAGAGCAGAAATAAGAAAAATAAGGTTTACCCCTGAAAATCCCAGTTTTACGATATAAAAGTTGGGTTCAAGGGGGTCAAAATTATATAGGCGTGTTTTCATGATAGGGCTAGTATATGGTGACCCTGTCCCCTCCAATCGAATTTCACAAACATTCCCAATGTTTAGGAAAGAAATCAAGCGTAGCAGTGAAGTAGTGAGTGATAAATCACAGTTTGGAGGCCAGTTGTAAAGTTGATAAAATCAAGAGCGCTTAGCACGAGTTATTCATTTACTTAAACTGACCGACAAACTGTGATTTATTACTCATTAATTACGAAAACACGTCTATACAAATACACTGTTACCACCGAAAAACGAAAATTTTCAGATGAAAAATTGTGATATTTTTTCTTATTTCTGCTCAAAACATAGAGGCCAAGGCGGTTCTAACGAGTAGCCACAATCTATATTTAGCCAAACACTATATTTCTGTGCAAAAGTAAGAAAAATAATGTATACCCTGTAAACCCTGAAAAACATTTACACGCTGTTTTTCTACAAAGAGCGGAACGGCGTTGATGTAACCAATGCCCGTAGTGAACCATAGCTTCGACGTCACTGAAAATCATGTGACTCGATGCGTTCATGGAAGTACAACCTACATTTTTTTCTAAAGATTTACATTAGGCTTTACACTGTAAAGGTAAACATTGTAGAATAATCAGTTTCTTTTGCAGAATTATCACAGTTTCTTTTGCAGAATAATCACAGTTTCTATTGTAGAATAATCACAGTTGTTTGTACAATAATCACAGTTTTTATTGTAGAACAATCACAGTTTTTAAAATAATCACAGTTTCTTTTGTAGAATTATCACAGTTTTTTAACATCACAGTTTATTTTGTGGAATAATCACAGTTTCATTTTGTAGAATAATCACAGTTACTTTTGTATTATTATCACAGTTTCTTTTGCAGAATAATCACAGTTCCTTTTTGAAGAATAATCGCAGTTTCTTTTGCAGAATATTCGCAGGTATTTTGTAGAGTGATCATAGTTTCTTTTACAGAATAATCACAGTTTCTTTTGTAGAATAATCACTATGTTTTATAGAATAATCACAGTTTCTTTTTGTAGAATAATCAAAGTTTCCTTTGCAGAATATTCGCAGGTCTTTTGTAGAGTTATCACAGTTTCTTTTGTAGAATAATCACAGTTTCTTTTGCAGAATAATCACAGTTTCTTTTGCAGAATAATCACAGTGTTTTGTAGAATAATCACAGTTTCAATTTTAGAATAATCACAGTTTTAGAAGAATAATCACAGTTTCTTTTGTAGAATAATCACAGTGTCTTTTGCAGAATAATCACAGTGTTTTGTAGAATAATCATAGTTTCTATTGTAGAATAACCACAGTTTCTTTTGTAGAATAATCACAGTTTCTTTTGTAGAATAATCACAGTTTCTGTTGCAGAATACTCACAGTGATTTGTAGAATAATCACAGTGTTTTGTAGAATAATCACAGTTTCTAGTGTAGAATAATCACAGTTTCTTTTGTAGAATAATCACAGTTTCTTTTGTAGAATAATCACAATGTCTTTTGCAGAATAATCACAGTGTTTTGTAGAATAATCACAGTTTCTATTGTAGAATAATCTCAGTTTTTTTTTTGTAGAATAATCACAGTTTCTTTTGCAGAATACTCACAGTGATTTGTAGAATAATCACAGTATCTATTGTAGAATTATAACACTTTCTTTGTAGAATAATCACAGTTTTTTTTTGCAGAATAATCACCGTGTTTTGTAGAATAATCACAGTATCTCTTGTAGAATTATCACAGTTTCTTTTGTAGAATAATCACAGTTTCTTTTGTAGAATAATCACAGTTTCTTGCCATTGCATATACATGTACATGTATAGGCGCGCTGTGTTAGAATTAAGTACTACATGTATCTTTTCTGTACGCAATGCATTACGAAAACACGTCTATTCAAAAATACTGAAAATTTAACCACCCAAAAATGAAAATTTTCAGATAAAAACTTCTGATATTGTTTCTTACTCCTGCTCAAAACATGGATTGTAGGTACTTGTTAGAACCGCCTCGACGAGGCGGTTCTAACGAGTACCCACAATATATGTTTTGGAGCAGAACTAAGAAACAATAATGTATACCCCTGTAAACCCCAGTTCTACTATATAAAAGTGGGGTTTGAGGGGATCCAAATTATATAGGCGTGTTTACGTGATGACTTTTTGCACTTTGGCCATTGGGGATTTATTCCGTTATTGCTAGTTACTAATACATTTTTTAAATAAACTTGAGGAAAAAAGATAACACAAATCAGTTTACATGTAAATAGTGCAACATTTTTGAATCATAACAAGCAACTAAATTACAACAAAAGTATTTTCCTTTACAAAAAGAAAATTTCGTGTGTGACGTTTATGTTACATATCTTGAAGTACAATTAAAAAAACGAGGCCTCTGAAATGCATACATACATACATACATACATACATACATACATACATACATACATACATACATACATACATACATACATACATACATACATACATACATACATACATACATACATAAAAAAACTGCAATAACTACCCTTTGTGAATTAGAAAACAATTTGCGTGTACGCTCGTGTGCGTGCGTACGCGTGTACACTCGTGGATTGGTGTGCGTGGTGCTTCCACGCACAGCTGAAACCGCCTCACCGAGAACATAAAACCGAACGAAGACAGAGTGCAGAGATTGAACAACAATGAGGAAAGGTGACTTTACGAAAATACGCCTATACAAATACATTATAACCTTTATCGCCGAAAAAAAAAATGAAAATTTTAGGATGAAAAATTGTGGTATTGTTCTTATTTCTGCTCAAATATATATATTTTAGAGCAGAAATGATGAGGTGATTCTAACAAGTACCCACAATTTATATTTTAGAGCAGAAATAAGAAAAAAATGAAGTTTACTCTTGCAAACCCCAGTTTTACTATATAAAATATGGGTTCAATGGGGTCAAAATAATATAGGCGAGTTTCGTGATGGGAACCAAAACAACCTCCCCGTACTTCCCATCTATCTATCTTCATACACTGAGTCGGTAACAGTTGGTCATTATCTCAGTTATCCATCTTCATATGCTGAGTCGGTCACATTTGGCCACTACCTAAACAATGGAAACACAGGCCAAATTCCTTCCAATCCGTCTAATTAAATCTAAGATCAGAATCTGGTATCTGAACATTTTGTATCATGTAATTATTGCCAAAAAAAAAAAAAAAAAAAACAGGTCATTTGATATCTGAATGTCTAACGTTGACAAGAGGATCTTAAATAAGATAGAAGCGAGGGCAATGATCAGACATCGATACAATTACCCCACATCTCCCATCAGAAACACTAATTTTCAATTTCAAAATCAAAATTGAGGCGGTCAATGAGGCGGTTCTAATGAGTACATGTACCCACAACCTATGATTTTGAGCAAAAATACACCCCATCAAACCCCTTTTTTCACTATTTAAATTGGGGGTTACGAGGGCTGTTCATTACACGGACTTGTTAACCTGGGGCCAGTTGTTCAAAGCATCGTTAGCTTAACGAGCTCGTTAGTGGTCATATTGTTAACTGTTCTTGGAAGTTCACAATCTAAAATTTTGTTATTTTTGCTGAAAAAATGTGAGCAGCATTTTTTCAGCAAAAATATTAGTATTTTCACCATACTGAATGATCAAAGTTTTAACGATATGTTAGCTAACGACGTCGTTAGTTTTGAACAACTGGCCCCTGCTGTTTAGTTTATCAACAGGATACAGTAAAATTAAAATATTTTAAACATTTCTTGTGTTTTCTGATTTCTTCAAATTTGTGCTTTATTCACTGTTATTTGGTATACCATATACCACCGGGCGACCCCAACACCTCTGCCGAAACTCCGCCATTTGTCGAGGTCAATTTTCTGAAGTCAATAACAGAAGTTTCATACACTTGAATGGTATCACATTTTCCAAGCCTTTCCAACTGTCGGAATATCCACAGACGTCTGTTATCCGCAGTGACCCATTTTCCGTCCCTCTTCATAACACTAATAATAGGAATATCGCTAATTTTACATCTCCCTTCGCATATATCATCTAGCGTTTCCCCGATTTGCTTTCCCCGATGGCTATAAGAACTTCTTCTGCCAAAAACATTTCTCACGGTTGCCTGTGAAAACATTATTTCCGACGGCTTTAATTCTAACATATTTGGAACGATGATCTGGCCTATGTCTTGAAAAATCCTTTGTTGCAAAGCTGGTGTTGTTTGTTTTAATGTGTGATATTAAAATGTATGCTTATTAAATAGCATCATCGTAAGTACCTACATGTAAAAGGTTATGGGTATGATAAAGCATTTTTGGAAAATGACATAGACATTCTAATTATACGATGACTTCCCGGGCATTCCCAGAAGCACTAAAATGAAACTGAAACTTGATTGCCGATTCACTGGGTAGGATTGCTCTTTCAAGTTTAAATTCTTCATCACGTGAACAAGTCCATGAATGAACACCCAACTAAACCCCACTTTATACAGAGAAAATTCGGGGTTTACTGGGGTATACATTATTTTTCTTATTAATGTTCCAAGGCATTGGTTGTGGGTGCTCGTTATAACCGCCTCAATGAGGCGGTTCAAACGAGCACCCACAACCTATGTTTGCAGTATAAATATGAAATTATCGCGGATTTTCATCAGAAAAAAATAGCCATTTTGGAGATATAAAAATGCACTACATGTCGCACGGTTGTGTTATCGTAATGTACATGTCTTTAAAGTTAACAAAACATGCTACATGTATGAACACCTTAAATCCCCACTTTATTCAGAAAAAAATAACGTTTTCAAAGCTATACGGAATTTCCTTATCCATGCTTAAACATAGACGGTACTCATTAGATTTGCTTAAATTAGAAGCCTCCGTGGTGTAGCGTTTACGCTACTCGCCTTTTATTCAAGGTGTCGCAGGATCGATCCCGGGCTTCTCCAGACTTTCCGATGAGTCTTTAAACCAAGGTCTCGTCTCCTTATGACCTTAGCTGTTGGTGGGACGTAAAACACAAACACTCACTCACTCATTTGCTTAAATTAGTCTTTCCAGAGACTTCGGCCCCACTACTACCTCGGTCCCTAGACATGTTGGCCCCAGTGTTCAGAATCAGAATTGTTACTGGTGACACGTCAAATGACATTCATACATCAGCCATCGGCCCCTAGACATCTCGGCCCCACAGACACCTCGGCCCCACTGGGTGTATGCGTCTATGCTTGAATTGGAGAAAGACATGTGATACTGCTGAACAAAGGTTCGTTTGCGAATAGATTAGAAAAGGGGGCAAAATATGCGAAGAGAGGCTAAGGAGATGCCGAAAGACTAAAGAAAATGTATTCGAAAAATGTTTTGAATATGATTTTGAAATCAATGAAACTTCTTGTTCATAGAATATAGTGCCGGTACTTTTTTATACCCCACAGAAGTGCAAGTTAAACAATACCCGGTCCGTTACACATAGCACGCCTATATACATGTATGTGCCTACGCGTGTTAGACGGGCCTCCGTGGCCTAGTGGTTAAGAGCGCTGATTCTTGATCATTAGGTCTCTCACCGCTGTGGTTCGAGCCTCGCTCGCGACATATGTGAGACGCTAAGTTCTGGAACGGAAGGTCAGGTGGTTTTTCTCCGGGTACTCCGGTTTTCGCCCACCTCTGATTAACGATCGGCTCGATATGAGTGAAATAATCTTGAAGGGCCGTAAAACAAAAACCAAAAACCTACGCGTGTTAACCCACTAACACCGCCTCCCCCCCCCCCTCCCACACACACATTAATCTACATTATGCGATTAACTACTTTGTGTTTCTTTTATAACATGTTAATTGATCATGTAGAAGTATCGTAAGCAATATATCTGAAAAAGGTTTTGAGCTAGAGCATTGATATTTTGTATACTGTTTGAGACTGAGGAGGAAACCACCTGGTTACATTTTCAACCAATTTTATGAAATTTTGTCGGAGTTATGGCCTTTTGAAATTCGTGACCATTCAATTGTGTTGTTTTTAAGTGCAAAGCATAGCCTTAGAACCATGTATTTTAGTCTTTTGAAATTTCATATATGGATTCCTCATGACAAAATACTTGACCCATGTTTTTTTATTATCCAAATTATCTCCCTTCTTTTAGTTATTTCCTTTTAATTAAATACCGTAGAAACCTCGTTATCAAGATATCTGAAAAAGTATTTGCGTTAGAGCCCTGATATTTTGTATACTGTTTTGGGACTGAGGTTAAAATTTCAACAAATTCAATCAAGTTTTGTAGGTGTTATTACCCTTTGCAATTTCTGGCCTTTAATTATGTTGCTTTCATGTGCATAGGATAACTTTAGAACCATGTATGTCAGTGTAGTGGAATTTCACATATCAATTCCCAATGAAAGAATAGTTGACCCGTATTTTTTTCTTGTCAGAATTATATCCTCTTTTCGAGCTATTTTCCTTTTTATTAAATAACAAAGACATCTCGTAAACAAGATATCTGAAAAAAATGCGATAGAGCCTAGATATTTGGTACACTGATCATGACCGAGGAGAAGGTCACCCGAATAAATTTTCAACACATTTAATTAAATGGTTTTGGAATAATGGACCTTTGCATTTTCTCACCATTTAACTGTGATGCTTTCTTGTGCATAGCAAACCTTTGATCCATGTATGCCAGTGCTTTGAAACTTCGTATATGGATTCCTCATTACAAACTATAGTTGAACCATATTTTTCTTATCCAAATTATCTCCCATTTAAGACTTATTTCCCTTTAAATAAAATAGCATTTAAATCTGGTTAGCAAGATATCTGACATGTATTTGAGCTAGTGCCTTGATATTTAGCATACTGATTGGGACTGAGGAGGAGATCACCTGATCAACTTTTCAATACATTGTATGAATTTTTGTAAGTTGTTGTCATGTCCCTTTGCAATATCTTGCCTTTTAATCATGTTCCTTTCTTGTGCATAGCATAACTTAAGAACCATGTACGACAGTGTTTGGAAATTTTATATATCGATTCCTCATTCAAAATAGGCGTCTTATTTTATATCCAAATTATTCCTATTTCAGAGTTATTTCCCTTTGAATAAAATGACATTGAAATCTCGTCAGCAATATGCCTGAAACAGTTTTTAAGCTAAATCATTGATATTTGGTACGCCGGTGTGACTGAGGAAGAGTTCGCCTGATTAAATATTCAACGTGTTTTATGACTTTTTTTTGGAGTTATGGCCCTTTGCAATTTCTGCCCATTTAATTTTGCTTTATTGTGCATAGCATAATTTTAGGACCTTGTATGCTATTGTTTTGATTTGTTTGTTTGTTTGTTTGATTTTATGTTTCACGTCCCCGTCAACACTATATAGGTCATTTTGGAGACGTTGCTTCCAATTTTGTGGGACTTTTACCCGACAAGTTAAACCACAAATCAAACAAACAAACAAACAGCTCCCATCAGAGACACCAAAGGTACAGAAACACAAACATGAAACAACAGACCCCAATGGAAACATCAGTAGCGGAAAGCAAAAAGGACAGTTACTTTCCCACAAAATGGCCCAAAGGCTATCCAAAACAAAAAATATAAGCGACACAAACACCCAAAGACAAACCATAACGAAAATAATCCGCGATAAGCTCGGCATTTATGGTGCAAGCATATGGTTGGGGATAAATTTGAAAATAGAGTTCTGCTTAAGCCGGTGCTAGAGGGCGTGGCCGGTGTTGCGCATTTCAGTACTGGTCATGAACAGACTCAATAAAACCGAGTCTGCTATTTTCGTTTATTTGGTGTATCCCTTGCTTCCAAAGGATCTAACTTCAGTACTTATTTGCAGTTTCACATATGCAGTAAATTACTGACACTTAAAGTCAGGCTGGTGAGTCTGGGCGGGCTACGACTCGTTAACAATCAACAATGAGACAGATGCATTCTAACAAAATTTGTTATGCCTTTTCGGTATAATATCTGCATGTGAGGGAATGTTGACCTGAACATCGTACATCCATGACGACAAACTAAATTGGGCATTTACAATGTAATGCGTTTCCTAGGCTTGCATGTACATGTTTTAGGGTGACCTCAACTTCAGATATAATGTTTGGCCCGACAGGCTCAGCAAAATGGCACAATATTGAGTCGGACTGAAGGACAAATATTGATTCTCATTATGAACGATCATGGCTTAGAACAAATTGTTAACTTCCCCACTCGTGATAAGAACATTTTGGATCTGATTCTTAAAACTTTGCCAGGACAGTTTGAAGACATTCAGTCTCCAGACAAACTAAGTGATCATGATATTGTTTCCGGATATTTAAAAATACACATTCCACCAATAAAGAAACTTCGGAGGAAGGTGTACTCATATCAAAAAGGTGACTTTGAAACTATGAGGAAGGATGCGCTCAGATCATCACGATAACAAGTCCGTGAAACGAAGACCCCCCTAAACCCCATTTTATATAGGGAAAAGTGGGGTGTAAGGGGGTAAACATTATCTGCCTTATTTTTGCTCCAAACCATAGATTGTGGGTACTCGTTAGAACCGCCTCATTGAGGCGGTTCTAACGAGCACCCACAATCTATGCCGAAAGCAGAAATTAGAAAGATGTTATCATTTTTATCTAATATATTTGACTTCTGACACCATGTTGGACGCCATTTTTTCACACGGCCATGTTTTCCTAATGTTTTCAAAGGAGAAATACAGATGCTCTCTCTGTCCAGGAGAACTTTGCAGGGTTCTTCTATCGCGGTTTATTTTTGTTATGTTTTTGTCTTTGAGTGTTTGCATCGCTTATATTATTTTGTTTTGGACAGCCAAATGGCCATTTTGTGGGAAAGTAACTGTCCTTTTGGTTTTCCGCTATTGATGTTTCCATTAGGGTCTGGTTGTTTCATGTTTGTGTTTCTTTCCCTTTGGTGTCTCTGGTTGGAGCTGTGGTTTAATTGAATCGATTCCTGGTAATTGCCTTTACTTCTATTTCGCAGAAACTACCTTGCTTGAGCAGATTACAAAACTTTAGAACAAATTGTTAACTTCCCCACTCGTGATAAGAACACATTAAGTTAATTGTATCGATTCCTGATCTTTGTTTTACTTCTACTTTAAATAGTACTCATTTTGTGTCAAACTTATGTTGGAATATACGCATTCACGACCAACACCGATTTCCAAGTGCACACCTGTCATTGTTTTTTTTTTTTTTTTTTTTTTTTCAGTTTGTAGCGTGGTATTAATGACATAGCCTAGCTTTAACCGATACTTTCAGTTGTTGGACCGTTACTTCACTACATTAAATCGCGCCGTAGTGCTGTGTTTTGAAATTTCTTACACACTATGTTTATTTATCGGTATGTTTATTTCGTACACCTGTGGCATTTAAATATCAAGCTACCCACGGCACTGTAACCAGTAAGGCTTTCACTAAATTTCTATACGAATTAAGTAAACCTTTAAAACGCAATATTAAATAATAAAATAATGAGGGTATGCTTACTAAATTGCATTTTTTTTACAGAAATACTCAACGTATTCGCACCATTTTTCTACTGTCAATTACAGACATATAGACCCTTTATATGTCAGCAAAAAATCATTTCAATCCAATATTTATGTCCCCTGAGAAAAAACAATGCATATTTTTTACCATTTTGAGGTTTCATTTTCATACGTTATTTAAAAGAATATGATTTGGTATTAAATGGCATAAACTGCAGTTAACATTGGCTCAATGTTTTCCAAATTACGGAACATGAACAGATTTTATAGGATTTCCTGATATTTTGAAAAAAAAACGTTGTTTTGTTTTGAAATATTTTTTACATAATTCGGGTGGTTAGCAAAAGGGTCCGTTTTGAAGACCTTGTCCCCACTTACAAATGCGACAACACCCAGAATGCGAAAGTTTAGACTTTGATCTATCCATTTCATGTTTATCCTTTCGAACCGCCGACTAATTAAATTTTCGAAAATGAGTTATATGTCCCCGGCTAGTACTCCCATATCAACTTCAGTTTTACCATACAAAAGTGGTGTGAAATGAGCTCAACATTTTATAGGAGAGTGGTGATGGATTACATACAGACCAGCCACCGGTAATAACCCATTTATTTATTTATTTATTTATTTTTTTTTTGTTTCGCGGAGAAACCGCCTAACGCGAAATCGGCTATTTTCTCCGCAAAACAGCGAGAAAAGATAAAATGAGCGAGAAATTTCTCGCTGAAATTTCTCCCGGTTTCGCGGAGAAAATTCTCGGAGATTCCGGCGAAAATTTGACCGATTGCTTTCTTTGAAAATGAAATTACCGGCGTTTCGCGAAGAAAAAAACAACAACTGGGCTTACGTGAATTTTTCGGCTCATTATTATTTCTTCGTTTGTTTGGCGTTGTTTTTGTAAACGAAGGCAAGTGGTAGTCATTGTAAAATCATAATCAAATATTCTTTCATGTTACACAATTTCATTTTAGTAATTTATTTCTCCTTTGTATAATCCCTTTTTAAAAGTCTCATGACAACTTTTATTCACATCACGAAAATACGCCTATTTATTTGTTACCCGCTTAAACCCCACTTTTAACTTGGATTTACAGGGGTATACATTATTTATCTAATTTTGCTCACATAGATTGTGGGTACTCGTTAGAACCTCCACCCGAGTCGTTTTGAAGTGTACCCAAAATCTTAAGCAGAAATATGAAAAAAATGCCAGAATTTTTATCCGAACAGTTTCCGTTTTTTAGGTTATTTTGGAAAATTTTATAGTTCTGCTCCAAGTTAGAGATCAGACTTATATGCAGCCTTGGAATGCTTGCCGCGCAATTTCCCTATATTAACCCTTTTTGTACCAAATGAAATCTTCCTACTTATATATAGCATGAGTCCATTTCAAAATTTAGGGGTTTGAAGTTGTGTTTTCTTCAAAATTTATTAGGAAAATGGCCGAACTGTTTGCAAACAGTGTAGGCCCTGATCAGACACCGCGTTCTGTGGCGACTGATCTGGGCCTGCACTGTTTGCCATGGTACCCGTTTAGGGGTTTCCAGTCTGAAATGGGTTAATGTACATGTATGAGAAAAATTAAATTGTAAAGGCAAGAAACACAAGCGGGCCTCCATGTGAGCTTAAGTATAAGCATCAGTGATGTTTAATTATTCGCAGTGTACGAAAAAGATCAACCAAAATGTAGAGTGAGATCAGCGCCCACATATACATGTACAAGCAGGATCTCCGTTATTATATACATTGAGTTTGATTTTTCAAAAGTATTTACTTGAGAAAAAATTAAAGTACTCCCAATATGGTGAACCGATAGAAAATCAACAGTTTTCAATTTATGAAGCGTTTACACAACAGCAAAAAAAGGAACACAGAAAACATTCATCATGTTCATACGCGGTGTAAAGTGCATAAGATGCAAATCGTTATGATTCCAACAGGATCAAAATCATACTTTACGATCGCTAGAGTTGTCCATCTTTGTACAAATAACACGCATTTTGTCATATGCTTCAAATTCTGTGTACCAAATTTTAATGCATGAAAAAAATACATGCACATGAACAAATATACATGTAGGTATAGACAGATTTCGCGGAGAAACACCGTGAACGACTTCACCTGTACTAATTGGCTTTTTCCGAAAAAAAAAGCGATGTTCGCGGAGAAATTTCGCGGCGTTTCGCGGAGAAATTTACCGCTTTGAAACGCGATTTTTTTTTCTTCTCGGAGAAATTTCTCGCTTGTTCTCCGAGAAAAAAAAAAGCCTATTACCGCGGAGAAAAAATAATATGGGTTATTACCAGTAGCTGGTCTGTACATGTATTGTTATTATTATTATTATTATTATTATTATTATCAATCAAAATGAAAGCAATATATTTAAATCCAGATTTTCAAAAGGCTTGAAAGCTACAAAAGTTTTGCTTAGGTACGTACATGTAAGTTTCTAGTCAAGAAGACCGGCCCCGATAGCTCAGTTGGTAGAGTGTCCGCTCCGGGGAACGGGAGGTCACGGGTTTGATCCCGGGCTCCGACATACCAAAGTCGTTAACAATGGTACTAGCTGCTCCTCCCTTGGCACTCAGATTTACGGGGTAGAGCTAGGACTGGTCGACCCAGTGTCAGGATAATGTGACTGGGTGTGGTATCATGTAATGTGTCTGGGACATGATACTTCAGTGAGGCAGCACTATAAAAGTGAGCATTGAGCTCCCTGTCGACACCCGACACCGTCGCGATATGACTGAAAAATTGTTGAAAGCGACGTTAAACCTGAATTCACACACACACACACTCTAGTCAAGAAGACACGTGTATATGAGGTTTTCAGGTTATCAGCACCTTTACCTGTACCGTGGAAGTCGTGGAGACGAACGTCATATTTTTTGTTCGGCTCCACGTTCATCCGGAAATCCGCCTATATAATTTTGACCCCCTTGAACCGCACTTTAATGCAGTAAATCTGGGGTTTACAGGGGTTAACCTTATTTTTCTTATTCAGTTTCCTCTACAATATAGATTGTGGGTACTCGTTAGAACCGATAAGGCGGTTCTAACGAGTACCCACAATCTATATTTTGAGCAGAAATAAGAAATATATGACAATTTTTCTTCTTAAAATTTTCTTTTCTCAGCGGTAAAGTTTGCAATGTATTTGTATAGGCGTGTTTTCGTAATTTATTCCGCACTTCTCATGAGGCACTCACACAAACTAGCGTGAAAACGCGCTAAATTTCCGTGGAGTTTGCGTGGAGTTTGCGTTGATTTTGCGGGAGATTTCGTGGAAGTTAATCCCTTTCACGTTCCTCCGTGACCGTGAACGATTTAACCATCACGGTGAGCGTATATACTCGCCCAAAAAAGTTCGTATACATAAAATTGCTTCTGTTACAATAGTTACTACAAATGAGAAATAAACAAAATTTGTTTTGGTTTGGTTAGCGGACTCAATTTTTCCATGCAAAAGCCCAAACTGTTTTGTTTATGTAAACTCGCCAGCCTGGGCTATTGTAGGTCTCTGTGACTATTTCGCAAAACAAACCATTATAAAAGCCAAGATTTAGCACCATAAAAATTAGACTTAGCAAAAGGTTACGAAAATTTGATGAATTTTACCTTTTATTAGATACCTTGAGTGTCCATTCACAAAATATGTGGAAGTTTAGTTCCATCTGCCATTAGAGAAACAGACGATCACGTATAGGCCTCCGACTCTTTGAAGGTATGTTCAAAATGCTGTTTTCAATTGAAACTCCATATGAATTTTCTTCATTATGGTTAACAGCAATGTTGGCAACAAAGCGCTTTTTAAATAAATTGCAAAAATTGAATGACAGGTATAGAAATAACAACAGTTTGAAAATTTGACAGGGGGATAATCTGAGAATTTCACAAATTAAAGCATTGATTGTAATGCAAGATCATGAGATATTGTAAAGGTAAAGTGAGTTTCGATGTTCAATAGACATGATCTTTTATCTCAGACACAACGTGATCAACTGCGCATGCACAATGCCAAATTCATTGCAAAACATTTCTAGGCACATATTACTTGACAACTCTTGAGCACAACAATATGGGCAAATGCAATTTATGCATTTTGTAACTAAACGTCCGATTCGAATGTTTTCAGCTATCTTTAGCTGAATGGTTACCAGATAGCTACTGGAATTTACCCGCGAGTCTGTATAGTTACTTTTTTGACCGAGTAATTGTTATTGAGTAAACATGCATACCCACATAAACCCCACTTTTCTTTGTATGAAGCGGGTGTTCTTTTTATGGACCTGTAAACATGACGGTGATGTTGTTCCTCTGGCAGCGCTCTTTCTGGATAGACATCTCTTGCAAAATACTTTTGTCTGTCCTAATCTAAAAGGACCGCTTGAGGCTTATGACCCACAAAGAGGGTTGATGCGTCGTTAAACTCTTTCCGTTAAGATTAGACATCGGAGGAGGAGGACCAAATTCTTGCCTTTAAGAGTAGACTTCATTGGAGAGACTCTGATTACAGGAGACCAATCAGGAAGTTCCGAAAGTTATCTCCCTTGCAAACACGCCGGGAATAGTTCAGGAAAGATCCATTTTTCTTGCACACCAGACAAGGAAATCCGTGATTTTACCCTGGGTTAGAAATTTATGTTCTGACCCTGGTGTTCCAACCCTGGCAACTAACATAAATGCGCTTCAATTCTATTCAACTGCCGGAACTACTTCCGCACCACTTTTATTTTGTAAACAATATACATGTGCGAGCTGTCAAAACTAACCGGAGGTGTTGTGCAAGAAAAAGAATCCAATATGGGGTTCTGTTGTAGATGGGCGTTTCCAACCCTCGGGATGACCGTGCTGAGCGGAACCTCGGCGTAGCCTCAGTTCCGCTCAACACGGTCATCCCGAGGGTTGAAAACGCCCATCTACAACAGAACCCCATATCAGATTCTTATAGTCTCAAGAGGCATTACATTTGTAATAGTCGTTTTGGGAAAAAAACACTTAAAAAAGAGTTTCTCTCCTCTTAATCATTCAAACTATCAAAACACTGAAACCAGTGGTGGGTCGCGTGCGCGTATAGGCTGGAAAATGGTCCTAGGCTGTTTCGTTAAACCTACTCCTTTTTTAGCAATCAGTGAAGACCCAGATCAGACGCTGCATTCTGTGGCATCTGGTCTGGGTCTACACTATTTGCCTATATCCCAGCAAATGTGTCGTGTACGGGTTTTACGGATAGCAGTGTGAGGTCACAGCGATAAGAATAGCTGGGCGATAAATAGAGAATACCAGGTGAGTGTCTTTTGATATCAAGTTTATCAGGCAAGGCTTTGAGAACGCTTGTAGAATCGCGAGGCTTGCCGAGCGATTCTACATGCGTTCTCGAAGCCGAGCCTGATAAACTTGATATCAAATGACACGAATCTGGTATTCTATTTATCAGTTTATCCCATTATACACTTACATTTTTGCCAATTTTTTCCAGCAGTCCAGTTCTAAGAAGTGCAATGTCACGTTGACCTGATAAAGCTCACTTGTCCTGAGATAGCATATGTTTATCAGGTCAATGTGCTACAATACAATTAATATAGGGGGTGACTGATAAACATACATATCTGTACATTACGAAAACACGCCTATACAAATACATTGTAACCTTCATCGCCGAAAAATGAAAATTTTAAGGTGAAAAATTGTGATATTTTTCTTATTTCTGTACAAAACTTAGATTGTGGGTAGACGTTGAGTCCCCACAATCTATATTTTATCGAGGCGGTTCTAACGTGTACCCACAATCTATATTTTGAGCAGAAATAAGGTAAATAAGGTTTACTCCTGTAAACTCCAGTTTAACTGTATAGAAGTGGGGTTCAAGGGGGTCAGAATAATATAGGCATGTTTTTGTGATGAGATGGAATATGTATGATTTTAGGTTTTAACGTCCCCAACAACACTGTAAATATCATTTTGGAGACGTTGATGCCTATTTCGTGAGACTTTTACCTGGCACTGAGATGAATCTGTCCCCCCATGAAACCAATGGGGCTTATAAGCATGGACGGTCCGACTCGCACCGCTTTGCGTGGGCAGCCTTAGATCCTCTAAGCGGTTTACCAGTACTCGTGTGCAGTCGGTTTCAGCTCTGCGTGGAAGCATCATGCATCTTATCTATTTCCTCAAGCCCCGATAGGCGGGGGCCGACCTGGAGTTCGTACATGGTCAGCGAAAGTCACAGCGACAATCGCAGAGAAACCTCTTGATTATTAAATAAATTTGGGTCAGTTGTTAAATATGAGCCAGCGCACGACAAAACCAGCAATAAGACATGTGCGCCCAACGAAGACTCAGCAACAGCTAAGGTCATACGGAGACGGGACCTCGGTTTTTAAAGACTCATTCGAAAGTCTGGAGAAGCCCGGGATCGATACTGCCATCCCTGGTTTACAAGGCGAGTAGCGTAACCACTACACCACGGAGGCTTCTAAATGACTCCTTCTTCTGGCCAGTGCAGGTTGCAGTATAAAGTATATAAAATTCTAACACAGCGCGCCTATATAGGCAATGGAAAACAAATGTGTTTTATTCTGCAACAAATCACGGCAAGGAAGAGCGTGACGAGTGACGTCATTAAAACTGCAAAGTTATGACGTCACTAGTCGATTTCCTTGACGTTGGACGGTGTAGCGTCAATTTCTCACATCGACAACGTTAGAAAAGGATATAAATGCATTTATTTTATACTTAGCGGTGAAATCAATGCATATCTGAAACAAATAAAAGTAATATCAATCATAAGTGAAATGATATCGTATCATTTCACATGTGATTGATACCATTTATATCATTTCACTGTAGCGTGCCGGAACTACTTTTTTGTTTACGTTATGGTCGAAAAAAAGGTTAATTTTCCTTTTATTTACCAAAAATACTAATTCCTTATGCCATTAGAACATATTTTGAAGGGTTACGGGTGGCATTAAATTGAGTGAACAGGTGCAATACCTGACAACAGCAGCGCTGTGATTTTGAACATGTCCCTTTTGCCGACACACATCTCGGGCACAATTTAAATGTTCCCTCACAGATTTAGGCTTAGCTCTCTTTGTTACAAATAATCTACAAGGCGTACCAGTTCACTGGCTGAGGTAGAGTTTGTGCCAGGAAATCTGTGCTCAAATCAGCGTGATTTTTTTTTTTTTTTTTTTTTTTTTTTTTTTCGGTCGCGACGACAGCTAGTCGCGACCGCTACACGGAATCGATTATACAGTGGCTGGGTGCATGTCACCCAGAGCCTTCAAGAATAAAATGGACTTCAAATAAGCACAACGCATTCTGTAACATACCTTGAAATACATCCTTTGAACTAAAAATGCAGAATCCAAAATGGCGATTTGTTTATGCTTTGAAACTGACAGTTGTGACGTCATGTAGCCAGATCAAAATCGTGACGTCACCGACTCGGGTCGATCAATTACCGTAAGTGTCCCAATAAATTATAAAATAAAAAGAACATTAACTTTTTTTCGGCGGATACCAAAAGTATTTCACCTCGTGTGTTGAAAACATCCAAATTTTCACTCGTGCTTCGCACTCGTGAAAATGTTGATGTTTTCAACACACTCGATGAAATATTTTTGGTATCCACCTCAAAAAAGTAAATATCCTCTATGTGTTTCAGTCGATAATTTTAGTGGGATTTCTTCTAACAATGGCGGAAAGTTGTGAGAATTTGGAGGAAACAACAGCATTATTGCCGAGTTTCAGCGTGTTAGAATCGAAATAGATCAGCTCTAGGTAGTGATTTGTTAGGTAATAAATCACAGTTTGTCGGTCAGTTGTAAGTAGACAAATCACGCGCGCTACGCGCTCGTGATTTGATCTACTTTACAACTGACCTCCAAACTGTGATTTATTACTCAACAAATCACAGCTAGAGCTGATCTATTTCTTAAATAAAACCCTATTTATAATTCTACTGAAAATGTATTTATTACGAAAACACGCCTATGTAGATATATTGAAAATTTCAACGACCGAAAATTTTCTGATAAATTATTTTGTTATTTTTCATAATTCTGCTCAAAAAAATAGACTGAGGGCACCAGTTAGAACTGTCTCGGCGAGGCGGTTATAACCATATCCATAATCCATATTTCTGAGCAGAAATATTAAAAATAGCGTATACCCCTGTAAACCCCAGTTTTCCTGTGTGTATCACAGTTTTACTGTGTGTATCACTTGTGTCTTTCAATTTTGGATGGCCATATGGCCGTTTTGTGGGAAAGTAACTGTCCTTATGGCCTTCCTTTGTTTAGGTTCCCATTATGGTCTGGTCGCTTAATGTTTGTATTTCTTTCCCTTTGGTGTCTTTTATGGGTGGAGTAAGTTAATTGTATCAATTCCTGATCTTTGTTTTACTTCTACTTTCCTATATAAAAGCGGGGTTTATGGAGTTAAAATTATATAGGATTGCTTTCGTGATGCATGTCTTTTCTCGCTCTGTCATAATGATATTTGCGTTCTCATCACGTGAACAAGCCCGTGAAATGAACACCCCATTAGACCCCACTTTGTATAGAGAAAACTGGGGTTTACGGGGGTAAATATTATTTTTCATATTTTTATTCCAAGACATAGGTTGTGGGTACTCGTTAGAACCGTCTCAATGAGGCGGTTCTAAAACGGGTACCCACAACCTATCTTTGCAGTATAAATAAGAAAAATATCATTGATTTTTATCCGAAAAGTAGCCATTTTAGAGATGTGAAAAATTAACTTTGTCGCACGGTTTTTGTTAGCGTAATGACTGTTTGGGGACCACACGGGTCTGCGAATTTCTAATCCTTGACTTGTGATCCTACACAGGAGTCCTATGATATGAGGTCGAAAATATTTTTTTTGGCACGGCCAAGTTCTTTCCTGCCGTACCGATCGTTCCAATGAGACGGTTCTAAGGAGCATCCACAAACTATTTTTGTAGCATAAATAAATAAAATTATCACAGTTTCACGGGACAAATATCAGGTTTCAAATAAATATTAAAAATATCACGATGTCAATCGGGGTTCCTGTCCTATTTGACTGGTGGTTTTTCATGCCAGATACACCCAGGACTTCCTCGCACTTGCACTCCCCGTCATTCGTGGAAGTCTGTTTATCAGGGTCGATAAAACAGGTTTCACGTACTTCGATACGATAACATTTTCCTAGACGTTCTAATTCTCGGAATACCCACAGACGTCTGTTGTCCAATGTGAACCATGTATCGTCCCGCTTGAAAACCATCACCAATCCTACATCTCCCTTCACATAAATCATCTAGCGTTTCTCCATTTTTTTTTTTTTAGCTCACCTGAGCCGAAGGCTCATGTGAGGTATTAGTATACCACGAGCCGGCGTCCGTCGTCCGTCGTCGTCGTCCGTCGTCGTCGTCCACACTTTCAAAGAAGTATATCTCCGGAACCAGTGGGCCAATCTTGATCAAATTTCATGTGAAGCATTATCAGGTAGGGGGAAAGGCTGCATACTCTTTTCGGGCAGATCGGATTGGAACTCTGGTTGCCACAGCAACAAAGAGCTCCCATAGGCTTAACATAGGAAAAAGCTTGTCATCACTCTAGCTCCGTCAATTTTTTTTCTGATCGACTTCATTCTTGCAGATAACGAGGACAGGCATGAAATCTCGATCAAGTTCGATTTTGGACTGAATCGGATTATTCACTCAGGAGTTACGTGCCCTTGAGCGTTCTTAACATAGGAAAAAGCTTGTCATCACTCTAGCTCCGTCAATTTTTTTCTGATCGACTTCATTCTTGCAGATAACGAGGACAGGCATCAAATCTCGATCAAGTTCCATTTTGGGCTGAATCGGATTATTCACTCAGGAGTTACGTGCCCTTGAGCGTTGAAAAAATTGCCTATTGACTTAACATGGGGAGAATGTTGTCATCACCGTAGCTGCTTCAATTATTTTCAGATTGGCTTTATTCTTGCAGATAACCAGCACAGCCATGAAATCTCGGTCGAGTTCGATAACTGGCAGAATCGGATCATTCACTTAGGAGTTACCTGCCCTTGTGTGTTTTTGCATTAGGGTTAATGGGAATTTCAAAAATGTATATCTTAAAGACTACTTGGCCAACTTTGATCAAATTTCATGTGTCGCATTATTGGGCAAGTGGAAAGGCTTCATTAGGTTTTCAGGCAGATCTGAGTGGAACTCTGGTTGCCATGGCAACATCTAGCTCCCATAGACTTCACATAGGAAAAAGCTTGTCATCACTCTAGCTCCGTCAATTTTTTTCTGATCGACTTCATTCTTGCAGATAACCAGTACAGGCATAAAATCTCGGTCAAGTTCGATTTTTGGCCGAATCGGATTATTTGCCTTGGAGTTACCTGCCCTTGAGCATAAAAAATACGTTGTGACCACGATAGCAACTTTATTTTTATTCAGATCAGCTTCAAACTTGCAGGTAACGTGGACAGGCTTAAAATCTCAGTTAAGTTCGAATCGGAATATTGACCTCGGAGTTACATGACCTTGAGCGACAAAAAATTTGCCCATAGACTTTACATAGGGAAAATGTTGCGACTACGATAGCGACTTGAATTTTTTTCAGATCAGCTTCAAACTTGCAGGTAACGAGGACAGACATAAAATCTCGGTTCAGTTCGATTTTGGGCCGAATCGGATTATTTGCCTTGGAGTTACCTGCCCTTGAGCATAAAAAAATACGTTGTGACCACGATAGCAACTTTATTTTTATTCATATCAGCTTCAAACTTGCAGGTAACGAGGACAGGCATAAAATCTCGGTTAAGTTCAATTTTGGGCCGAATCGGAATATTGACCTCGGAGTTACGTGACCTTGAGCGACAAAAAATTTGCCCATAGACTTAATTAGGGAAAATGTTGCGACTACGATAGCGACTTGAATTTTTTTCAGATCAGCTTCAAACTTGCAGGTAACGAGGACAGACATAAAATCTCGGTTAAGTTCGATTTTGGGCCGAATCGGAATATTTGCCTTGGAGTTACCTGCCCTTGAGCATAAAAAAAATACGTTGTGACCACGATAGCAACTTTATTTTTATTCATATCAGCTTCAAACTTGCAGGTAACGAGGACAGGCATAAAATCTCGGTTAAGTTCGATTTTGGGCCGAATCGGAATATTGACCTCGGAGTTACGTGACCTTGAGAGACAAAAAAAATTGCCCATAGACTTAACGTAGGGAAAATGTTGTGACAGAAATAGCGACTTGAATTTTTAGCTCACCTGGGCCAAAGGCTCCAGTGAGCTGATAGTATACCAAGGCTCCGGAGTCCGTCGTCTGTCGTCCGTCCATCCGTCGTCCACACTTTCAATGAAGCTTATCTCAGAAGGCAGTCGACCAATCTTGTTTAAATTTTATGTGTAGCACCATTGGGCAAGGGGAAAGGCTGCATTAGGTTTTGGAGCTAGTCTGGTTCATTTGTTCCTTCATTCTTCTTTCTCTCCATATAGAGATAATAGACCAATGTTAAATTTTAAATCAAAGATCTCTCAGGAACTATAAAAGCTAGAAGCATCAAATTTGGTATTCAATAGAATAATGATGACTTATTTTGTGTAAGAGACATTGGGCTTTCTCAGCTTATTTGTTCATCTGTTCTTTCATTCTTCTTTCTCTCCATTTTGACCAATGTTAAATTTTCGTCAAAGATTTCTCAGCAACTATAGAAACTAGAAGTCTCAAACTTGGAATGCAATGCAATAATGATGACTTATATCCTGTAAGGGTCAATGGGCTGGATTCTATTAGCAGATTTAGTAGTCAAGTCTGTGAATTGTTAAAACTTAAGTTCCTCAGGTGAGCGGTTTAGGCTCATTGAGCCTCTTGTTGTTTTTACCATGCCTACTTTTTTGTAAAAGTAGTTATTTTCACTTTTCTGGGTGAACATTATTTCGGACGGTTTCAACAGCATTATTGTTGAGTAAAATAAACTTACAGAATCACGAAAACACCCCTATATAATTGTGAGCCCCTTGAACCCCACTTTTATATAGTAAAACTGAGGTTTTCAGGGTAAACCTTATTTTTCTTATTTCTGCTCTAAAATATAGATTGTGGGTACTCGTTAGAACCGCCTGGATGAGGCGGTTCTAACGAGTACCCACAATCTATATTTTGAGCAGAAATAAGAAAATTATCACTATTTTTCATCTGAAAATTTTCGTTTTTTAGGGGGAGTAAAGATTACAATGCATTTGTATAAGTGAGCTTTCGTAATGGTTTCAATGAGGCGGTTCTAAGGAGCATCCACAAACTATTTTTGTAGCATAAATATATAAAATTATCACAGTTTCACAGGACAAATATCAGGTTTCAAATTGTAAAATATTAAAAATATCTCGATGTCAATCGGGGTTCTTGTCCTATTTGACTGGTGGGTTTTCATGCCAGATACCCCATGGACATCCTCGCACTTGCACATTCTCCCCGTCATTCGTGGAAGTCTGTTTATCAGGGTCGACAAAACTGGTCTCACGTACTTCGATACGATAACATTTTCCTAGCCGTTCTAATTCTCGGAATACCCACAGACGTCTGTTGTCAAATGTGAACCATTTATTATCCCGCTTGAAAACCTTTATCTTAGGGATGTCACCAATCCTACATCTCCCTTCACTCGAATCATCTAGCGTTTCTCCAATTTTCTTTTTTTTACCATGCCTACTTCTTTTGTATAAATAGTTATTGGCTCTGTGTGAACATTATTTCGGACGGTTTCAACAGCATTATTGTTGAGTAAAATAAACTTACAGAATCACGAAAACACCCCTATATAATTGTGACCCCCTTGAACCCCACTTTTATATAGTAAAACTGAGGTTTTCAGGGTAAACCTTATTTTTCTTATTTCTGCTCTAAAATATAGATTGTGGGTACTTTTGGGCAGAAATCGAGGCGGTTCTAACGAGCACCCACAATCTATATATTAGAGCAGAAATAAGAAAACTATCACTAGTTTTTATCTTAAATTTTTCGTTTTTCGTAGAGTAAAAATCACAATGCATTTGTATAAGCGTGCTTTCGTAATGGTTTCAATGAGACGGTTCTAAGGAGCATCCACAAAGTATTTTTGTAGCATAAATAAATAAAATTATCACACTTTCACAGGACAAATATCAGGTTTCAAATTGTAAATATTAAAAATAGCACGATATAAATCGGGGTTCCTATCCTATTTGACTGATGGTTACCCCCAGGACTTCCTCGCACACACACACACACACACACACACACACACACACACACACACACACACACACACACACACCGTCATTCGTGGAAGTCTGTTTATCAGGGTCGATAAAACTGGTTTCACGTACTTCGATACGATAACATTTTCCTAGCCGTTCTTATTCTCGGAATACCTACAGACGTCTGTTGTCAAATGTGAACCATGTATCGTCCCGCTTGAAAACCTTTATCTTATGGATGTCACCAGTCCTTCATCTCCCTTCACATTAATCATTTAGCGTTTCTCCAATTCATTTTTACCATGCCTACTTTTTTTGTAAAAGTAGTTATTCACACTTTTCTGGGTGAACTTTATTTCGGGCGGTTTCAACAGCATTATTGTTGAGTAAAATAAACTTACAGAATCACGAAAACCCGCTTATATAATTGTGACCCCCTTGAACCCCACTTTTATATAGTGAGACTGAGGTTTCAGTGTAAACCATATTTTCCTTATTTCTGCTCTAAAATATAGATTGAGGGTACTCGTTAGAACCGCTTCGATGGACGGATCTTACGAGTACCCACAATCTATATTTTGATCAGAACTAAGAAAAATATCACCATTTTTCATCTTAAAATTTTCGTTTTTTGGGGAGTAAAGATTACAATGCATTTGTATAAGCATGCTTTCGTGATGATTTCAATGAGACGGTTCTAAGGAGCATCCACAAACTATTTTTGTAGCATAAATAAATAAAATTATCACAGTTTCACGGGACAAATATCAGGTTTCAAATTTTAAATATTAAAAATATCACGATGTCAATCGGGGTTCCTATCCTATTTGACTGATGTTGTTTCATGCCAGATACCCCCAGGACTTCCTCGCACTTGCACATTCTCTCCGTCATTCGTGGAAGTCTGTTTATCAGGGTCGACAAAACTGGTGTCACGTACTTCGATACGATAACATTTTCCTAGCCGTTCTAATTCTCGGAATACCCACCGACGTCTGTTGTCCAATGTGAACCATGTATCGTCCCACTTGAAAACCATTATAGGGATGTCACAAATCCTACATCTCCCTTCACATAAATCATCTAGCGTTTCTCCAATTCATTTTTACCCTGCCTACTTTTTTGTAAATGTAGTTGTTCATACTTTTCCGGGTGAACATTATTTCGGACGGTTTCAACAGCATTTGTGTTGAGTAAAATAAACTTACAGAATCACGAAAACACGCCTATATAATTTTGACCCCCTTGAACCCCACTTTTATATAGTAAAACTGAGGTTTTCAGGGTAAACCTTATTTTTCTTATTTCTGCTTTAAAATATAGATTGTCGGTACTCGTTAGAACCGCCTCGATGAGGCGGTTCTAACGAGTATCCACAATCTATATTTTGAGCAGAACTTAGAAAAATATCACCATTTTTCATCTTAAATTTTCGTTTTTTGGGGAGTAAAGATTACAATGCATTTGTATAAGCGTTCTTTCGTGATGATTTCAATGAGACGGTTCTAAGGAGCATCCACAAACTATTTTTGTAGCATAAATAAATAAATTATCACAGTTTCACGGGACAAATATCAGTTTTCAAATTGTAAACATTAAAAATAGCACGATATAAACCTGGGTTCATATCCTATTTGACAGATGTTTTTTTCATGCCAGATACCCCCAGGACTTCCTCGCACTTGCACATTCTCCCCGTCATTCGTTGGTGTCTGTTTATCAGGGTCGATAAAACAGGTTTCACGTACTTCGATACGATAACATTTTCCTAGCCGTTCTAATTCTTGGAATACCCACAGACGTCTGTTGTCCAATGTGAGGTGGTTCTAACGATTACCCACAATCTATATTTTGAGCAGAAATAAGAAAAATATCACTATTTTTCATATTAACATTTTCGTTTTTTTTTTGTTTTTTTTTTCGGGAGTAAAGATTACAATGCATTTGTATAAGCGTGCTTTCGTGATGATTTCAATGAGACGGTTCTAAGGAGCATCCACAAACTATTTTGGTAGCATAAATAAATAAAATTATCACAGTTTCACAGGACAAATATCAGGTTTCAAATTGCAAATATTAAAAATAGCACGATATAAATCGGGGTTCCTATCCTATTTGACTGATGGTTTTTCATGCCAGATACCCCCAGGACTTCCTCGCACTTGCACATTCTCTCCGTCATTCGTGGAAGTCTGTTTATCAGGGTCGATAAAACAGGTCTCACGTACCTCGATACGATAACATTTTCCTAGCCGTTCTAATTCTCGGAATACCCACAGACGTCTGTTGTCCAATGTGAACCATATATCATCCCTCTTGAAAACCTTTATCTTAGGGATGTCACCAATCCTACATCTCCCTTCACATAAATCGTCTAGCGTTTCACCAATTCTTTTTTTGCCATGCCTACTTTTTTTGTAAAAGTAGTTATTCACACTTTTCTGGGTGAACATTATTTCGGACGGTTTCAACAGCATTATTGTTGAGTAAAATAAACTTACAGTTAGCTTTAAAGTAGTGGAAGCATAAATGAAATATTCGTCAAGTGGGGTATGATATTCTATAAAGTACATACAAAACTGTTTTTGATCCATATCACGACGAAACCTATCAAATTACAGGTGAGACAAGTAAAGATTTAGATCAGAATGTGCATCCAGTCGGTCAAGCCAAATCCAGCGGTTTTATTGCTTTTTAAATAACCAAGAGGGTAAAGGAAGGCTCACGCGTACAGCGAAGACTTTGATGATAAGACTGTGCATGCGCACTCGTGCCCCGGCTTATTTGAATTTTCCGAAAATCCCGAACTGTTAAACTGAAACTTGCGAGTATTTGTGGATTCTTAGAAAAGCTTTCTACTTTCAGATTTGAACCAATTACATGTTTCAAGATGGGTCAAGGTACGGTCTGTCAAATCGGAAGCCATCACGTGAACAAGTCCGTGAAATGAACCCCCCCCCCACACACACACACACACACACAGACACACCCCCACACTTTATATAGAGACTGGGGTTTACGGGGGTATACAATATTTTTCAAGACATAGGTTGTGGGTACTCGTTAGAACCGCCTCAATGAGGTGGTTCTAACGAGCACCCACAACCTATGTTTGCGCAATAAATAAGAAAATTATCACAGATTTTCGTCAGAAAAGTAGCCATTTTGGAGATGTTAAAATTGCACTATATCGCACGGGTATGTTATAGGAATGTACCGTCACTGGCTCAAAATGAGGTAGCTGCTATTAAGGCTAACTATACCTAATTTAGTGACACAGAGGCCTTTCTGATATAATATAGTTATTTAAATCAGTACTTGAGCACTGACGTCAACACCGCAGTATCATCCTCAGCACTAAGGAACTGATACTGAGCTTATGATACCCTCGGGGACGCACGAATCATCCACCAGCAGAGATATCGACCCAGTGGTTGCAATTAAGGCGTAACTATACCTAATTTAGTGACACAGAGGCCTTTCTGATATAATAGTTATTTAAATCAGTACTTGAGCACTGACGTCAACATCGCAGTATCAACCTCAACACTAAGGATCTGATACTGAGCTGATGATACCCTCAGGGACGAACGAATCATCCACCAGCAGAGATATCGACCCAGTGGTTGCAATTAAGGCGTAACTATATCTAATTTAGTGACACATAGGCCTTTCTGATATAACATAGTTATTTAAATCAGTACTTGAGCACTGACGTCAACACCGCAGTATCAACCTCAGCACTAAGGAACTGATACTGAGCTGATGTACCCTCGGGGACGAACGAATCATCCACCAGCAGAGATATCGACCCAGTGGTTGCAATTAAGGCGTAACTATACCTAATTTAGTGACACAGAGGCCTTTCTGATATAATATAGTTATTTAAATCAGTACTTGAGCACTGACGTCAACACCGCAGTATCAACCTCAGCACTAAGGAACTGATACTGAGCTGATGATACCCTCGGGAACGAACAAATCATCCACCAGCAGAGATATCGACCCATTGGTTGCAATTAAGGCGTTACTATACCTAATTTAGTTACACAGATGCCTTTCTGATATAATATAGGTATTTAAATCAGTACTTGAGCACTGGCGTCAACACCGCCGTATCAACTTCAGCACTTAGGAACTGATACTGAGCTGATGATACCCTCGGGGACGAACGAATCATCCACCAGCAGAGATATCGTACCAGTGGTTGCAATTAAGGCGTAACCATACCTAATTTAGTGACACAGAGGCCTTTCTGATACAATATAGTTATTTAAATCAGTACTTGAGCACTGACGTCATCACCGCAGTATCAACCTCAGCACTAAGGAACTGATACTGAGCTGATGATACCCTCGGGGACGAACGAATCATCCACCAGCAGAGATATCGACCCAGTGGTTGCAATTAAGGCGTAACTATACCTTATTTAGTGACACAGAGGCCTTTCTGATATAATATAGTTGTTTAAATCAGTACTTGATCACTCACGTCAACAACGCAGTATCAACCTCAGCACTAAGGATCTGATACTGAGCTGATGCTACCCTCGGGGACGAACGAATCATCCACCAGCAGAGATATCGACCCAGTGGTTGCAATTAAGGCGTAACTATATCTAATTTAGTGACACAGAGGCCTTTCTGATATAATATAGTTATTTAAATCAGTACTTGAGCACTGACGTCAACACCACAGTATCAACCTCAGCACGTAGGAATTGATACTGAGCTGATGATACCCTCGGGGACGAACGAATCATCCACCAGCAGAGATATCGACCCAGTGGTTGCAATTAAGGTGTAACTATACCTAATTTTGTGACACAGAGGCCTTTCTGATATAAAATAGTTATTTAAATCAGTACTTGAGCACTGACGTCAACACCGCAGTATCAACCTCAGCACTAAGGAACTGATACTGAGCTGATGATACCCTCGGGGACGAACGAATCATCCACCAGCAGAGATATCGACCCAGTGGTTGCAATTCAGGCGTAACTATACCTAATTTAGTGACACAGAGGCCTTTCTGATATAATATACAACCCGAAGTAAAACCTCTCTTTGAAATTAAGTTTATTTTCCAATCAAGTATTTAAGAACCTGTCATTTGAAATGTCAGATATTTTTCTTTTCATATTCATCACGATAACGAACACCCACCTAAACCCCACTTTATATTGAGAAAACTGGGGTTTACGGGGCTTTACATTATTTTTTTCTTATTTCTGCTCCTATACATAGGTCGTTGGTGCTCGTTAGAACCGCCTCGATGAGGCTGTTCTAAAGAGCACCGCAATCTGTGTTTGAAGTATAAATAAAAATATCGCGGATTTTCGTCAGAAAAGTAGCCATTTTGGAGATGTGAAAAAAGCATTATGTCGCACGGGTGTGTTATCGTAATGTTGCCTCGATCTGGAACCACAAATTTGCGATGTCTCCACAGGATTACATAATCCGCTGTCAAATCACTTATTTTTGACCTTCACGCCTGTCTGGAATGATAAATTTTGGATTATCATCTGTTTTTTAGAGAACTTTACCTCTGTTCTAACTAATCACGATTTCTCAGTTCCCAAATTGATAGTTTAGTATTTCTCCTATGTAAATCATTCAACATTTATTTAGGTCCTGTAATTATGGTAGCTGCCCCGATTAGCTGCAAACCCAAATTGTCTTGCTGTAGGGTTATCTGCGATAAATCAGCACAGTTCATTTTTATTTATCTGACAATGATTTTTAAGCAAGGTTACTGTTTTACATAAAAATTATGCTTTGAACATGGGGGTGACGCAGATTCTTAACATTCTACATCATGTTGACAAGTCCATGTAATGAACACCTCTCCAAACCTCACAATATATCGAGAAACCTGGGATTTACGGGGGTAATCATTTTTTTCCTTATTTCTGCTCCAAGACATAGGTTATGGGTACTCGTTAGAACCGCATCGATGAGGCGGTTCTAACGAGCACCAAAACCCTATCCTTGGAATATAACTTAAACAAATATTAAAAGAAATCATCATACAAATGACCTTTTAGCGGTAAGACGAATGAACTATGTCACACAGATGTGTTACCGAAATGTAGATGAAAGCATGCCTTCACAACTGGTGGTTCAGCGAGGTGGGATTTTGAATTGATAGACTATTGCAAACTTTTCGATTTGGAACCACAAATTAGCGATGTCTTCACAGGATTACATAAACACAAACACGAAACAACATACCCTAATGGAAACATCAGTCTTGACTTGCTATTGATATTTCCATTAGATTCTGTTGTTTCGTGTTTGTGTTTCTTTCCCTTTGGTGTCTCTGATGGGAGCTGTGGGTTGATTGTATCGATTCCTGATCATTGCCTCCACTTCTACTTTGGGCCTGATTGAGAAAAATGTTGACAACCGAAACTACAATACCTATATGAAATCAAAGCACTGACATGAAATCAGCACTGACAGCACTGGTGGGTCGATTATCTTTGAACATAAGCTGGCAAAACGGTTCTAAACGATGACTACGGCTAGATTCTTTAACCCTTAAATTCCTGCGCTGTAAGCAAACAGTAAATAACTTAATCAGACGCCGCGTTATCCCAAATGAATTACTTAAAACCAAATCGTATGTTTATGGGATGGAGCTGGGGTGGGGACTTGCAGATATATGGAAAATAGAAGTGAGTGCAGTGATCGGGTTCCTTTTTTTGCTTTAGACAACAGCGTGTCGTTGTTAATGGTGAAACTTCGGCGTTGGCTTCAGTTTTGTCTAGCTGTTCCTGATTCATTGTTGTTCTCCCGGTACATTAATGATATTACTAATGACCTTGACCCAGAAATTAGACTTTTTGCAGCCAACTGTGTTTGATGCCGAGAAATTAGAGATGCAGGGGACCTACTGAAGCTTAGAATGATATAGATAGAAAAAGATGTAAGGCAGGAAAACTGGGCATGATATTTCAGTCCGTTCAATGCGTTAGTATGCAGATAATTAGGAAGATAACCAATAAAGTTTAATGTGTTTCGACTTAGAAGGAACGGGCCTCGAGAATGTGCATTGGTGTGACAATCACACATGATTTGACATGGAATACACATATTATCAACATGTGTACGAGGGTAGGCTGAAAAGTTCTGAGCCTGACCAAGAAGCAGGCATCGAACAGCCATGAAATTTTGTATTCATTAAATCCAAACCTTTATGACTTGATTTGACTCAAATGAGTTCAAGTTTACCTGCAATAACGTAGAAATTCTAGACTTTGAAAATTGATAATAGCATGTTTTTGAGAAAATGGACAAAATCTGGCATCGTGGTGTCATCAAGTACCTCCGTAAAAAGGGGTTAGGTCATAATGACATTCATGCCGATATGGTTGCTACATTAGGGGATGATGCTCCTTCGTATGCAACCGTGAAAAGGTGGGCAGCAAATTTTAAGATGGGCAAGGACAGCCTTGAAGATGATGACCGGTGTGGACGACCCACAACGGCAACAACTGAGGAAACCATCAGCCAAGTGCCCAGGACCGTGATGGATGACAGGCGTTTAACTGTGAATCAGTTAGCTAACACTGTTGGCATCTCTCGTGGCATCTCCCGTGAACGAGTAGAGAACATTCTAAACAGTGAATTAGGAATGTCGAAGGTTTCCGCCAGATGGGTGCCACGGCTTTTGACGCCTGACCAAAAGTTGACCAGACTGAACCTGTCACAAACCAACTTGGCTATTTTTGAAGCAGACCAAGATGGTTTTCTGGACCGTTTTGTCACTCAGGATGAGTGTTGGGTTCGTCACTTTGAGCCAGAGACCAAAAGACAATCCATGCAATGGAAGCACCCTGGCTCACCCCCTCCAAAGAAGGCAAAAGTCGTCTCCTCTGCAGGGAAGGTGATGGCATCAGTGTTCTGGGATGCCAAGGGTATAATATTCATAGATTACCTTCAAAAGGGCAGAACAATTAATGGAGAGTATTATGCAGATCTGCTAAAACAATTGCGAAAAGCAATTAAGGCTAAACGACCCGGAAAATTGACAAAAGGGGTCAGGACAATGCGCCTGCTCATAAATCGGTTGTCACAATGGCTGCTGTGCATGACTGTGGCTTCACACTTGTCGATCACCCTCCGTATTCACCTGATTTAGCTCCATCAGATTATTTCCTGTTTCCAAACATGAAAAGGCACTTGGCTGGGCAGCATTATCGGTCAGACGAGGAGGTGATAGCTGCTGTGGAGGAGTTTTTCAGGGACCAAGATGAGACCTTCTATACCACTGGGATCCAAGGACTCCAGCATCGCTGGGGGAAGTGTGTGGGCAGGAAGGGAAACTTTGTTGAAAAATAAGGCAATTTCAGCATGGACAAACCATTGGATCTTGGTCAGGCTCAGAACTTTTCAGCCTACCCTCGTACTAGGGCAAATAGAACGTTTGGTTTCCTGTGCTGAAATCATAATTAGTGTCCTCAGGATGTAACAGAGGTTCCGTAGCATGTACAGGATTTGTTTACCCAGTCTTGGAATACGGTATTACATTAATCGACACTTTATACGTCACTTGTTGAACAATGTATCTATTCGAACCCGATCAAAAGGCATGCAACTGACAAACTTCACAATATCAAAAGATTAGAGGCTGAGCTAAATTGGATTTAAGCTCTGCGAACACCATCCCCTCTATGTTTAAATGCATCACGAAAACATGCCTATATAATTTTGAACCCCAATTTTATATAGAAAAACTGGGGTTTCCGGGGGTATACCTTATTTTTCTTACTTCTGCTCTAAAATATAGATTGTGGGTACTCGTTAGTTGCCGTCTTGGAATTTGGTCTACGTAACGCTAGCCAGTCAAGTTTACATGATCGTTCAAGGTAACTTGACTGGCCAGCGTTACGTAAACCAAATTTTACGCCCAGTGGTTGTCCCATTCGCCCGGCGCATTGGTGGTGAGTTCCAAGACGACAACGCACGCCCACATCGAGCCCGTGTTGCCGTCGAATTTCTGAGACAACAAGGTGTAAGGACACTGCAGTGGGCAGCCAAATCCCCCGATATGTTGCCTATTGAGCACATTTGGGATGTTTTTGGTCGCCGCGTGCGCAACAGACCGCAGCGTTGTAACAATCTGCAACAGCTTGGCCGAGCATTGCAAGAAGAATGGCGACGGATACCAAGGGAGATATTCCGTCTCACAATCACTAGCATGCCCAGAAGGTGTCGTGCATGCATCAGTGCTCGTGGTGCATGGACCAGATACTGATCCCCTTTGCATATAAACCTTCCCTGTGACATTGAAGTTTCGCTTCTTTCTATTTGAATTTGGGTGTTCCCTTATTTTTTGTCCCTAGTATATTTTGAAAGAAATAAAACGGACACCTCGGAAAAAATGACATCCCGCGTTGGGAAACGTCAATGTTTTTAATGACGTCACACCCACAAACGCTAAAATCATCTTCACTTTGGCGGCATACGGCGTGGTTTTCAACGTGTAGGAAGACACTTAAGGACCTGCATTATTTTCCACTTCAAACCATTTGAAGTTGTATACATGTAATCTGGTTTTACGTTAAGATTTCTATGCTAGGCAATCCTGGATTCTGACAGACAGTTCAAGTTTTGTGTATATAATAAAAAGGCCATGACTTAATATTGTGAAATATTCGGCACCCGTTCATATAGCCATAATATAAAGTCAATAATACGAAACCCGGGAAGCGTCATGCATTTTTGTTTTTAATATGTTGTGCGAACAAATTATTAAGCTGTGCGAACAAGATATTTTCTCTGGCGCACAAGATAATACGTTGTGCGCAGAAGGTATTATCTTGTGCGGATAACATAAAATATCTTGTGCGGACACAAGATAATATCTTGTTCGCACAACTTAATATCTTGTGCGCACAAGATATTATCTTGTTCGCGCAACACGTCATCGACGAGGCGGTTCTAACGAGTGCCCACAATCTATATTTGGAGCAGAAATAAGAAAAATATCACAATTTTTCAACATAAAATATTCATTTTTACGGCGATAAAGGTGGCAATGTATTTGTATAAGCGTGTTTGCGTAGTGTATATGACATTACAGCTACTTTTAAAAGAGCCCAGGTAAATTGAAAGCGAGATGAATGGTTTACTACGTTTTTTTTTTTTTTTTTTTTTGTTTTCTTTTTTTTTTTTTTTTCATGTACAATGGCCAGTAAGAACTCTGATCAACCAGCGCAAACACAATCGGACAAGGAACAGCAATGGTTGTGTACTTTAGTAGCTATTTTGGGTTGTTATTATTTTTTTTTTGTATTGATATTTGCCGTACCCTTCCCCCCCCCCCCCCCCTCCCCCATATAGTCATTTGGAGGTGTTGCTTCCAGCTTTGTGGGGTTTTTTTATACCCGACATTGTGATGACAAGCTCTGCTGCCCGATGGAACCAATATGGCTTCTGTGCACTGGCCGGTCCGACTCGCACCACTTTTGCCTGGGCAGGCTTAGTTCTTATAAACGATTTACCAGTACTTAAGTGCGGCAAGTTGTAGCTCTGCACGGAAGCACCATGCAGCCCAGACTGTTCTCCATGCCCCTACGGGCCCTGAATATTATTAAGCTGTAATTTTGATTATCCAAAGATCTGCAATTATTCAAATAAAGTTTCAACACGTGTAATTGTATTGCCTCCCTTACCCTGACCGTGATAAGAATCTGTTTAGGTACCTGAAAACAAAAACCTGCTTATTCAAATATATTGAAAACTTCGCACCCAAAAATTAAACAATCCGATAAAAATCCAATATTTTTCATAATTCTGCTATAAACGTAGATTGTTTTGTACTCGTTAGAACCGCCTTGGCGAGTAGAAACCTCCGTGGCGTAGTGGGTATGCTACTCGCCTTGTAAACCAGGGATCACAGGATCGATCCCGGGCTTCTCCAGAATTTCGGATGAGTCTTTAAATCGAGGTCAAGTCTCCGTATGGGCCACGTCAAGCGATTTTGGTACTTATCACCTGTGCGAGCAGCGAAGGTTCAGGCGAGCCTGCGCATCCGCGCAGTCTCGCCAGAACCTTCGCTGCTCGCTCATACAAGCAGTGAATCAAGAGAAACCTTCAGACAGAAAGCCATATCCCTGGCCCCTCTGAATGGCTGGGCATGCGCAGTTTAAATTTGTCATGACGGAATGCTCGAAGACACAAATTCGCTTGGCGGGGCTCGTATGACATTAGTTGACGGTGAGCTGTAAAACTCAAACACTCACTCACTCACTACTATAGGCTAATATCTATGCAAAGAGACAGTCATAAGCAAAAATGTCTTGACATACTGGGTGGGTGCGCAGTTCGATTTGAGTCTCTGCTGGTCGCACCGGCCTTATTGTAGGTTTTGTCATGCGCCGGCCTAAATGGAATCAAATCATTAGAATGACACGCCCATGTGGCTCAGATATCTAAAACAGACAGTTTCTTTGAGTATGCATATTCCAAACACAGGTTGTAGTTGCTCGTGAGCTTTGTTTGAAATGACGTTTTACATCCCCGTCAACAATAATTATGTCATTTTGGAGACGTCGCTTCCAATTTTGTAAGACTGTTGCCACCGACATTAATATAAAATGACATCACAAGCCTTGCGACCCAATAAAGCTGGTTTATATGTAAGGACGGTCCAACTCGCACAACTTGGCCTGGGCAGGCTTAGACCCTCCAAGCGGTTTTTCAGTTCTCATGTGTGGTCGGTTTCAGCCCAATCTTTTTCTTAAAGCCTCGATGGTCAGAGGCCCTTTTGCTCGTTAGAAATGCCTCTTCCGATTTTTAGCCTTAAGTCTTGCGTCTCACTTACTTATCGGGGCTTTGAAATTTGAAGCTGGACCGCACAACGACTGGATCACTAAAACTTACTCAGTAGTGTACAATAAATCAAGGGTTTTGACCTTCCTACTAGCTAGGTCTACGCTTAGCACATATTAACTGTGAATGTCTAGAATTATATCCCAGAACCCAGTAAGCATTCTACATAAATCTACAGCGGGCCGTTAGCGGCCCGTCAGGGTAGCTGACGGGCCGCTAACGGCCCGCTGTAGATTTATGTAGAATGCTAGCAGGGAAATACGTTTTTGTACAATTTACTGTCTTTGGTTAAATTTTAATTGTCATTCTGGCACTAAGTGATACTACTAGACCGTGTGCGTTTCCATCATTGTCTGCTACTTGTGGACCTCATTAAATCAGGGCAGCATGTTACGTTCGCAGCCAGTTGATTGAAGCCGCCCGGTCTAAACACTTATACAAGTCTTAACGCCATGACGGTTTAGAATATAAGAATCTGATATGGGGTTCTGTTGTAGATGAGCGTTTCCAACCCGAGGGATGACCGTGCTGAGCGGAACCGGGGCTATGCCGAGGCCAACCCGAGGGATGACCGTGCTGAGCGGAACCGAGGCTATGCCGAGGTTCCGCTCAGCACGGTCATCCCTCGGGTTGGAAACGCTCATCTACAACAGAACCCCATATTGGATTCTTTTTCTTGCACATCACCTCCGTTTAGTTTTGACAGCTCGCACATGTATATTGTTTACAAAATAAAATATAGTGCGGAAGTAGTTCCGGCGGTTGAATAGAATTGAAGCGCATTTATGTTAGTTGCCTGGGTCGGAACATCAGGGTCAGAACATAAATTTCTATCACAGGGTAAAATCACGGATTTCCTTGTCTGGTGTGCAAGAAAATAATTTACACGCTTAACATATTGATATGGTCCTCAATAAAAAAAAACTGTTGCCAACGGCGAGGCAATTTCTTTTAGCTCAGTACAGCCGAATGTCCTTTGGGAGCTTATAGGATAGACAGTGGTACATTGCGGTCGACAGTTTGTAGATGTGTATTTTGTTTTAGCCTGTACAAATACGACAGCAAATTTTTGTTTGTTTTTGATTGATTTGAGGTTTAACGTCCCCGTTACACTGTAAAGGTCATTTTGGAGACGTTGCTTCCATTTTTGGGGGGACTTTTACCCGACATTGAGATGAAATGACATCTCAAGCCCTGCTGCCCAATGACACCAATAGGGTATGTAAGCATGGACGGTCCGACTCGCGCCGCTTTGCCTGCGCAGGCTTAGATCCTCTAATCTGTTTACCAGTATTCGTGTGCGGGTCAGTACCATCTCTGCGTGGAAGCATCATGCAGTCCAACCATTTCTTCAAGCCCCTATGGACGGGGGCTAATTACAGCAAATATGGGCTTGTACAACTGCGATAGCAAATCTATGCCAGAGTTCTGCCCGTGGGCCCCTTCTTTTCCGGGAAAGCTTACACTTGTTACGGGCCTCACTGGCTTGTGCAAATGTGACAGCAATTCTGTGCCAGAACTCTGCCCATGGGTACTTTTTTCTTTCTGTGAAAGGCTATACTTGTTTTGGGCCTCTTTTGTTCTTTTGTAAAGGTTATACTTGTTGCTGCATTATAAACTAGAAATGCGTCCATAGGACACGGATGCCCCCGCCTGAAAATATGTCTATGCTCGTATTCATCCATAGAAAGTTATTGACCGTGTTTTGGACCCTTTTTTCACCTTTGACCTCTAAATATGACCTTGACCTTTTAGATAAGATCCTTGGTTTTGTGTGAGGCAGATTGTCTCATGATGGCCAACATTCCTGCCAAATAATTTCAAAATCCATCCAGAGATAAGAAAGTTATTGACTGCGTTTAAGTTTCGGACCTTTTTTTTACCTTTGACCTCTAAGTATGACATTGGCCTTGGAGGTACGGATCTGAGTTTGCACGTGACACATCGTCTCATGAGGGTCAACATTTCTTCAAAGTAATTTCAAAATCAATCCAGAAATTAGTAAGTTGTTGTCTGCGTTTAAGTTTCGGACCCTTTTTTGACTTTGACCTCTAAGTATGACCTTGACCTTGGAGGTACGGACCTGGGTTTTGCACTTCACACATCGCCTAATGACGGTTAACATTTCTACAAAGTAACTTCAAAATCCATCCAGAAATAAGAAAGTTATTGACTGCGTTTAAGTTTCGGACCCTTTTTTTTCCCTTGACCTCTAAGTATGACCTTGACCTTGGAGGTACGGACCTGGGTTTTGCACGTGACACGTCGTCTCATGATGGTTAACATTTCTGCCGAGTAATTTTAAAATCCATCAAGAAATAAGGAAGTTATTGACTGCGTTTAAGACGGACGAACGGACGGACGGACAGGGGCAACGCTATCAAGAAATAAGGAAGTTATTGACTGCGTTTAAGTTTCAGACGCACGGACGCACGCACGGACGGACGAACGTACGGACGGACAGGGGCAACGCTATATGCCCTTTCCACCATTCTTCGAATGGCGGGGGCATAATAAAACGGTCAACCTTCATTATGGGTAACTTTTTACTGTACTTCCGGATCAAACCCTAAGCCTATAGTGTCTACGTCTAGGATCGTAGACAGTGATGTGTTCCCAACCCGATGGCAGTCCCGCTAAATTTGATAAAGAATGCTTGGGTGCCTTTATTGGTTATATTATGGAGCTATGGTGTGCTAACTAACCAGAGCAAATTCAGCCCTCCTAGGCATAAAGTATTTCAGACTGTAATATAACCATTACGAAAACACGCCTATTCAACTGTATTGGTAGAATTTTACAACCAAAACTGAAAATTTCCATGTGAAAAATTCCGATATTTTTCTTGTTTCTGCTCCAAACATAGATTGTGGGTACTCGTTAGAACCGCCTCGATGAGGCGGTTCTAACGAGTACCCACAATCTATGTTTTGGAGCAGCTCGATGAGGCGGTTCTAACGAGTACCCACAATCTATGTTTTTGAGCAGAAATAAAAAAGATAACATATGCCCCAGTAAACCACAATTTTACTGTATAAAAGTCGGGTTTAAGTGGGTCAAAATTATATAGGCATGTTTTCGTGATGTATGGTTAAAATATCACAGTATCTAACTGTATGAGAAAGTCAAATGTTGCTTTTTGATGTCGCTGCGTAATGGAGAAAGAGAATGATACATAGTCCATATGCGTGCTTTTGATATCAAAACAGACACACTTAAGTATGTTTTAATACTTCTCATTCACCTGTCATTAATAGCTATCATCTTCTTATTATGAATAAAAGATTCGCCAAATGACAGAGATTTTACATTCAGTGGGTTCAATAACTTGTCTGTATATGTTGGTCACAATATATTTGTAGAGTTAGCGGCGACGAGGAAAAAAAGGTCTTCGATCATGTAGGTTCAGCAAAGTCGCTGATGAGTCTGGTCACAAACCATCACGTGAACAAGTTTGTCTAATGAACACCCCCTGAACCCCACTTCCCGTCTACCATTTAATGCCGCTAGGAAAGCAGGCCTTGTTACAATCAACTGGACGCCCCAGTGACGCAAGATACACGTCACCTTCGCCTCGCCCAACCAGTACACAACGACCCCACGCGACCTCCAGTAACCGCTTAGAAGGTCTAAGCCTGCCAAGGCAAAGTGGTGCAAGTCGGGCCGTCCATGCATATAAATTTTGTTGGTTTCATTGAGTGACAGGGCTTGAGATGTAATTTCATCTCAATGTCGGGTAACAGTCCGACAAAATTGGAATCAACACTTCCAAAATCAAACCTAAATAGTGTTGCGAGGACGTTAAATCTCAAATCAATCAATCGATAAAAAAAAAAAAAAAAAAAAAAAACTTTGTATTTCATTAATTTTGATATCGAGAATCTTACACAAATGGTCCTTTCATATGAAAGTTACGAAACAGGCCTTCGAATTGGATTTTAAATAGGATGTTATTGCCTTTACCTTGACCATTTGCCCAACAAATGTACATCGTTGATATACGTTACAGTTGTTCACGCCGAAATAGTTAATATTTACATTTCAAGTGTAAAACCTATTGTAAACCTATACGCCTGTTCATACTTCCATGAACGCATCGAATCACATGGTTTTCAATGACGTCAAGTGTCGCAAGTCTACACCCTAAACCATGGTTCTCTATGATCTCATAGGGCGTTGACGACGACAATGCTATTCCGCTCTTTGTAGAAAAACAGCGTGTAAATGTTTTTCAGCTTTAACAGTTCGCCTTATAAGAAATTTTTCGCCGAGTGATGAGGACAAAAGAATGTAAATATAAGAAATATTTTTTTTTTATGGTTATGAAGGTATGAACGACAGCGGGTCGCTAGCAAAGTTTATATGAACCCCTTCAGAGTTCATTTACTTTGCAGGCGACCCTGTTCGTTTTTACTTTCATGATCAGCAGAAAAAAAAGTCATTTCATAAATGCACGTGGCGTCATACTATTTCATGACTATGAATAAAAAGACGGCATATGAACGTTGTGAACAGTGTATGCGTAAAACTAGCAGGGCATAAGCGTAGGAACATGGACCCGATGTGCCACAGGATCAGTTTTTAACTAACAGACAAAAGTATTAGGCGCCGACACCCCCCCCCCCCCGCACACACACACACACACACACACACCCTGACAAAATCAACCAAGTCATTTAGGATCCCCTCTCACGTATAATAACCTTCCCGCACCAAACAATTAATTATTGCCCTGTCACCAGTATTATATAGAGGGTCTTACAAGAGTGGTCATTTCATATGAAATTTATGAAACGAGCCTTTTGTGAGTATCATAAAATTCATATGAAGTGACCACGAGTGTAAGATTCTGTTTATCATATGGCCACTTGAAATTAGATTTTATCGCCATCAAATTTGACACTTTGCTTCACAGAAAATGCATGGTTGACATGGACGTCGTCATGACGTTACGTAATCCCGCCAAAGTGTTATTACCCGTGTGGTCATACGATTTTTATTACACGACATTATCCACTGCTTATCAATAACTTCATACGATAAACAGTATTATGTAAAAGGAAGTTTTTACACAGCGCTGTTCGTCTGCTATTCAGGTTGCTGTGCCTAAAGGCAAATCTGTAAATGCGAAGTTTTACAAGAATAAAGTTCTTCGAAAATTGAAGAAATATTTCAAAGAACGAAGACCCGCAACTGGTTTGGCCAATGTCAGATTGCTATTGACAATGCGTCATCGCACAAGGCGATCATTGTGCAAGACTATCTGAAGCAGAGAAAGGTTGTTGAACTCCCTCACCCCCCGTATTCCCCTGACCTTGCCCCTTGTGACTTTTTTTTTTGTTCCCGCGGCTGAAAAAATACCTTTCTGGTCGAAAATTTGTACAGCGCACAAACACCTCGGTTCTGCAATAATCAAGTGCCTTTATAGTATACCTCGAAAAGACTACCAAAATGCATTCAATGATTGGATCAGAAGACTGAAAGTTTGTATATATGTTAAATGGGAATACTTTGAGGGGACAAAATAAATTTTTCATCGAAATCTATCACGGAATCATTTTTATGTGCTTAGTTGCATTCATATTTGAACAGTCCTCGTAGTAGTAGTTGTAGTAGTAGGCGTAGTCGTAGAAGAAAAAGTTCAAGTGGTTGTAGCAGTTGTTGTTGCTGTAGTAGAAATAGTTACTGTAGAAGTAGTGCTAAAAGTTGTAGTATTGGTAGCAGTTGTTGTTGTAGTAGTAGAAATAATACTAGTTGTTGTAGTAGTAGAAGTAGTATATGTGGCAGTGGTAGTAGAAGCAGTAATAATATAAGTGGTAGTTCTACTACTACGACAACAACTACAACATCTAATACAACTATTATTTCTACTGCTACTGCTACTGCTATTACTAAAACTACTACTACTACTCATCGGGGCTTGGAGAAGTATATTGGGTTGCATGGTGCTTCAACGCAGAACTGAAACTCAAACGACTACTGCTACTATTCATACAATTTTTAATTATACAACTACTTCAACTTTAACCAGTAGTGCTACTGAAATTTCTACTTCTACTACTGCTACTACTACGACTACTTCTACTACTGCTTCTACTGCTGGACTTCTACTACTGCTTGTTCTTTTAATTATTGTTTTCCTACTAATAATTCTGTTACTGCTAATTTTACTTTCAATACCACTGCTGCTGCTACTCCTTCAATATCAGTATACCACCGAAACTTCTACTTCTACTAGTGGTACTTCTACTACTGCTCCTCTACTTCTAGTACTACTATTACTACTTCTACTACTACTACCATTACTTGACTTCTACTTCTGCTTGTACTATTATTTATTGGTTCCATACTACTACTATTACTATTACTGCAGCTACTATAACAACTACTTCTAAAATTGTTTAGTATAAGTTAAAGCCGCAGTGGTTACATTGGCAGCATAAGTAGTGGTAGTAGTAGTACTAGTAGTAGACTTTATTGTTGTTGATGTTGTAGTAGTAGCAGCAGTAGTCGACCTTATTATGGCAGAAATAATAGCACTGATGTTCCTACTACTACGTACTACAACAACAACTACTACTATTTCTACTTCTACTACTATTACTGCTACTACTTCTACTACTACTACTACTACTATTACTACTACTACTACTACTACTTATACTACTACTACTACTACCACAACTACTACGCATTTTACTGTTAGCATTTCTACTTCTTCTATGACTTCCGCTTCTACTACTACTATTACCACTGCTTTTACAAGTATAACTACCACTACCACGATGATTATTATTACTGCTACTTATACTTATACAACAACTACTTCTACTACTAAGATAATAGAAATAATAATGATAAAAATAAAAATTGTTCGACTGTTTATACTGCTGCAGCTACTACGATTATATCTACTACTACTACAGCAGCTACTACTTCTACTACTATTACTTCTACTACTTCTGCTACTACTGCTATTATAACTACTACTACTACTTCTACTGCTATTACTATTATTTATTTTACTACTACTACTAATACGACGACTACTACTACTACTACTGTTACAACTGCAACTACTATGACAAAAAGTAGTAGAATTACTAGTTGTAGCAATACAAATAGTGCTAGAAGTAGTAGAGTGTGTGTGAGAATTTGGGTTTAACGTCGCTTTCAACAATTTTTCAGTCATATCACGACGGTGTCTGGTTGCGACAGGGAGCTCAATGCTCACTTTTATAGAGCTGCCTCACTGAAGTATCATGTCCCAGACACATTACACGATACCACACCCAGTCACATTATCCTGACACTGGGTCGACAAGTCCAAGCTCTACCCCGTAAATCTGAGTGCCAAGCGAGGAGCAGCTAGTACCATTTTTAACGACTTTGGTAAAAGAAGTAGTAGAAGTAGTAGTAGTAATAGTAGTAGTAGTGGTAGTAGTAGTAGCAGTAGTAGTAGCTGCTATTGTAGAATTAGTAGTTGTTGTTACAGCTACAACTTCTACAAGTTTCACTTATGCTTATACTACTGCACCTGCAATTGCAATTAAAACTACTATTACTTTTGCAACAACTATTATTACTACTACTACTACTACTACTAGTAATAATAATAATGGTAATTGTCATCCTCGATAGCGCAAGTGGTTATCACGTTCGACTCATGATCGAGAGGTTGTGCGTTCGAATCCGGCACCCGGTATCGAGGTGTCTCCTTATGCAAGACACGTAATGACACTGCCTAACTTCACCCAGGTGTAAATGGGTAGCAGTGGTGTAATAGTCACTGCCTCTCTCTCGCGCGTGTGAAAACATCCGGAATGAGTGTTCGAGAGCGATTAAATAAGCTTGAAGTTTCCATCGCAATCGAACTTAAATAAATTAGTTGAAACTAATAATGGTAATGATAATATGCCTTTTACTAATAAGACAACAACACTACTACTGCTACATTGGCCTCTTCTACTCCAAACACTTCTACATTTTAAAGCACTACTACTACTATAATTGCTACTAATATTGTCATAATCTCTACAACTATGGCTTCTACTGCTACTATTTCTACTACTAGTGCTATTACTGCTACTCCCACTACCACTTCTAATGCTGATACTACTTCGACTATTTCTTCTACTACTACTTCTACTACTACTGCTTATTCTAATACTTAAAATACTTCTACAACAACAACAACTAGAGCTATCACTAAAGGTGATGAATACCCCCACAAAAACTGCCTTGATAGTACAACAGCGCCATTTTGCATTTTTTTCACTTGAAAGGGGCCATAACTATGTCGAAAATTGACGAATTGTAGTGGAAATCGAACTTGACCTGTATTTTATGATGTTACATCAGTGTACCAAAAATTATAAAAATCCTTTAAGCGCTTTTTGAGTTATCGTCTGGAAACCAAGTCAACAGACCGACCGACCGACCGACCGACAAGCTCACTCCTATATACCCCCCAAATTTCATTTGTGGGGGTATAACAACTACTACTACTACTACTACTCCTACTACTACTATTACTACTACTTCTACTACAACAACTACTACTTCTACTACTACGACAGCTACTATCACTACTACTACTTCTGCTACTACTGTTACTATAACTACAACTACTACTTCTACTACTAGTATTACTACTGTTACAGTACTACAGTTACAGTTGCTACTACTATGACAAAAGTAGTAGTAGCAGAAGTTATAGAAATAGAAGTAGTAGTAGTAAAAGTAGTAGTAGCAGTAGTAGTAGTAGCTATTATTGTAAGTTTGTAGTTGTTGTGACAGCCACTACTTCTACAAGTTTCACCAATGCTTATGCTACTGCACCTGCACTTGTAATTAAAACTACTATTTCTTTTGCAACTACTACTACTTCAACTACTAATACTAATAATAATAATAATCATAGAAGTTATAATAATACGACTTCTGCCAATAATATAACAACACTACTACTGCTACAATGGCTTCTTCTGTTCCAAACATTTCTACATTTTAAAACACTACTACAACTTTAACTGCTACTAATCTTCTCATAATCGCTACAACTATAGCTTCTACTGCTACTACTTCTTCAACTACTGCTACTACTACTACTACCACTACCACTACTACTTCTGCTACTACCACTACCACTACTACTACTACAACTACTACTACTACTACTACCACCACCTCTGCTACTGCCACTTCTATTACTTTTTGAACAAAAACAACAACAACAACAACAGCTACTACTATTATTACTATTAGTACTACTTCTACAACAACAACTGTTACTACAACTTCTACTACTACGACAACTACTACTACTACTACTTCTAATACTACTGCTACTCTTTCTACCACTGCTACTATTACTACTTCTATTTTTACTACCACTGCTACTACTACTACTTCTATTTTTGCTTCTGCTGCTACAGTCGGGTCCCCGAACATCGGGGCTTGAAGAAACAGAGGGGCTGCATGATGCTTCCACGCAGAGCTGTAACAAACCGCACACGAGTACTGGAAAATCGCTTAGAGGATCGAAGCCTGTCCCGGCAAAGCGGTGCGCGTCATCCATATTTATAAACAGTATTGGTTTCATTGGGCAACAGGGTTTGAGATGTCATTTCATCTCAATGTCGGGTAAAAGTCCCACAAAATTGGTAGCAACGTCAGCAAAATGGCCTATACAGTGTTTACGGGGACGTTAAACCTCAAATCAAACAAACAAAAAACTGCTGCTATCATTACTACTACTACTACTACTACTATTACTACTACTACTACTACTACTACTACTACTACTACTACTACTACTGCTTCTACTACTACTACTACTTCTTCTACTACATGAAGTCATCACCATCTAATATTACTAACACACTAACCACTTGTATTACTACTACTTCTGTGGGAGTGGTGGGTGAGGCAAAGGTGGCGTGTATCTTGTGTCAACTGATATTGGCCTCCAGTTGGATAAGGCCTGATGTCCTTACAGCAGGTAAGGGTAGAGGGGTGTTGTTTGTTCTTATCTTTCCACTCTTCCAGTCTTTTCCTCTTTCTCCTCTGTCCCTCACTTTCATCTCCTCTAATATCTCTTCTATGTCTTTTCTTTCTTTCTCTTGGAGACGACACAACTGACCCGAAAGGGTTGACACGTCGTTAAATCCAAAATAATTAATCAGTCAACTACAACTTCTGTACTGCTACCACTACTTTCAAAACTACTACTACTACTACTACTACTACTACTACTACTGCAATATTTACTTATACGCGCGAGTCGGACAATCCATGCTTATAAACCCTATTGATTTCATTGAGCGACAGGGCTTGAGATTTCATTTCATCTCAATGTCGGGTAAAAGTCCCACAAAATTGGAAGCAACGTCTTCAAAATGACCTATATAGTGTTCACGGGAACGTTAAACCTCAAATTAAACAAACAACATACTTATACTACTACTACCACTTTAACCAATGCTACAACTGAAACTACAACAACTACTACTACTACTACTACCACTACTACTACTACTACTACTACTACTACTACTACTACTACTACTACTACTACTACACCGCCCCCGCCCATCGGGGTTTGGAGAAACGATGATTCCACGCAGAGCTGATACCGACCGCACATGAGTACTGGTAATCCGCTTAGAACGTCTAAGCCTACCTAGGAAAATTGTTGCGAGTCGGCGCGTCCATGCTTATAAACCTTTTGTTTTCATTCAGCGGCAGGGATTTAGATGTCATTTTATCTCAGTGTCGGGTAAAAGTCTCACAAAATTGGAAGTAACGTCTCAAATGAACTAAATAGTGTTAGCGAGGACGTTAAGTTAAACCTCAAATCAAACCAAACAAAATACTACTACAACTACTACTTCTACTTCTACTACTACTACCATTACCAACAATACTACTACTACTAAACCACTCATCGGGGCTTGGTGCCGGCCTCGGTAGCTCAGTCGGATGCGCGTCTTACTGGTGATCAGGAGGACACAGGTTCGATACCTGCCGGGGTCGGCAACATCCTTTCGTGGAGATTGATCATGCAATCGTTTCTACGGTCATTCTCTCCCTTCCGCCAGTTGCCAGTTTCTAGCGAAAGAAAGTGCACTGTACTGGTTAATCCTGCCAAGGAAATTGTGGATAGGAAAAACTGACCGGCTCACAAATGACCTAAAAAGTGCTGACTGGACCGTTAAACTCCAATAAAAAAAAAAACAGACATCGGGGCTTGGAGAAATAGATTGGGCCGCATGGTCCTTCCACGCAGTTCTGAAACCGAAGAACGAGTACTGGTAAACCGCTTAAAAGGACTAAGCCTTCCCATGCAAAGTAATGTGAGTCAGACCGTTCAATGCATATAATTGGACGACAGGGCTTGAGGTGCTATGTCATCTCAGTGTCGGGTAAACGTCCCACAAAACTGGAAGTACGGCCCCGCCCATCGGGACTTGAAGAAATAGATTGGGCTGCATGATGCTCCCACGCAGAGCTGAAACGACAGCACATGGGTACTGGTAAACTGCTTAGAGGTTCTAAGCCTGCCCAGGAAAAGTGGTGCGAGTCGGACAGTCCATGCTGGTTTCATTGGGCGGCTGGGCGTGAGATGTCATTTCATCTCAATGTTGGGTAGAAGTCCCACAAAATTGCAAGCAACGTCTCCAAAATGACCTATACAGAGTTGACGGGGACATTAAATCTAAATCAAACAAATTAAAGTTGAAGCAACATCTCCAAAATGACCTAAGTAGTGTTGACGGCAACGTTAAATCAAAATTCAACCAAAGAAACTACTACTATTACTACTTCTGCTACTGCTACTACTGCTGCTGCTGCTTATGCTACTGCACCTACTACGAGTATAACTGCTACTACTACTGCAACTACTACTACTATACCTACTACTTCTACTTCTATTGCTACTACTTCTACTTCTACAACCTTAATTGTTTGTGAAACTTACAACTAAAACGCACTCCGCACACAGATACATGCATCTGTCTGCGCTTTCGCGCAGTATTTACGGACATTCTTATTCTTTGCTGGAATATCACAAGACATTACGAAAACGCGCATTTTCAGATATACTGGAAAATTTTACCACCCAAAAACGAAATGTTTCGTTTTTTTTTTTGTTTTGTTTTTTTTGTTGTTTTTTTTTCAGACAAAAACGAATGAGTTTGCCGCCCTCCTCCTCCTCCCCCCCCCCACCCACCCACACACACACACACCCACCCAAACACACACTTTTTTCTTTGACAGGAAACATTCTTTCGAAATAAGAAAGCTTTTCGAGTTATCTGTTAGTTTGTTTGAGTTGAGGTTTTACGTCCCCGTCAACACTATTAAAGTCATTTTGGAGACGTTGCTTCCGATTTTGTGGGATTTTACACGACATTGAGATGAAATGACTTCTCAAACTCTGCCGCCAATAGAAACCGCTGGGGTTTAAGGAGTGGTCAGACTCGCATTACTTTTCCTGGGCATGCTTAGACCTAAGCTGTTTACCAGTGCTCAAGTTCGGTCGGTTTCAACTCTGCGCGGAAGCACTGTGTAGCCCATTTTATTTCTCCAGGCCCCGATGGGCGGGGGCGATTCGAGTCATCTTCATCATGCGTATTTGAAACCCTTGAAGACCAAACCATACATAAAGAAAATCGGGGATTAACAAGGGTATGCTTTATTTTTGTCAAGTCTGCTCCAAAACATAGATTGTGGGTACTCGTTAGAACCGCTTCAGATAAAGAGTACTAAAGAGTACCAGCAATCTATGTTTTCAGCAAAAATAAGGAAATTAATGTATACCCCAATAAACCCAAGTTTCACAAAATGAAAATGGGGTTTCTGGGGGTCAAACATATATAGGCGTGTTTTTTTTATGCTTCAACATTGTCTATCTGGAACTAAACCCCACATGATAATCTGTGTAAATAAATAAATAAATGACAGGAAAGTAAATGCAAAACATTTTAATATACGCTTAGTTAAATTTTAATATATCTAATCAGACTGTAGCTGATTTTTTCAAGGGTGCAATAAACGCTCTTGATTCTCATTAAAATTTGAAATTATTGAGTGTTTACACAGCATGAATTGGACAGGTTTATCAAAGACGCCGCAAGAAAGATAAGAGCCTTATCCAAAAAATGTGGATATGTAAGCGGCATTTTGATTGGATAATTGGAAAATAAGAAATAGCGGTCTACTTGCATTTACGGGTAGACCTGCATTTTACGGGTACACTCCTATTTTTACGGATATACCCGCATTTTAATATGCGGGTACACCCGTAAATTTAGGGGTGTACCCGCAAATATAGGGGTGTACCCGTAAAATGCAGGTCTACCCGTAAAACGCGGGTAGACCGCTAAATGCGGGTGTACCTGCAAATTTACGGGTACACCCGCATTTGAAATAGGGGTGTACCTGCAAATTTAGGGGTGTACCCGCAAATTTACGGGTATACCCGAATATCTAAAATGCGGGTAGACCGGTATCGGTCATTTTGACCCTTTTGGTACACCATACCCCACAGGGAGGAAAAAAAATGGACGGACCGGGACTCGAACACTGGACCTCTCGCATTACAAGAAAACACTCTACCGTTTGAGCTACCGAGCATCACTATTGATGTATAACAAATAAAAGGCCTAAGGTTTTCCGTTATTGATATATACATTCATGTGTCAAGGTCAAATCTTAAAAGTTAAGGTACCTACCTGGGTTACCTTAAGGTTCCTCAATACATTTGCACAAGAAAAATAAAGGTGTCAGATTTGCATGTTATTTTTTCCCAAAATATGATCCTGATTTCCTTTTAAAATGCCTGTCCTAGAAGAAGAATACTTAGAGGTGCTAAAGGTTATTACAGCAAGTACTTTCTTGCATTAGCTACATCTCAGTGCCTTTGAAAATAAATGCATTTCTGTATTTTTCACTTTCACCAGGAAAAAAATGAAAACGCCTTCTAAACTTTTTAAAAGTTACTAAAACAGCTGCAGATCAATAGTTCACAAAAAATTCTAGCGACTCGGACAAAGCTTTCTATCAAAAAGCCTACCTGAATTGAAAACCAGAATTTTTTTTTTGACATGTTTTTCTTCATGGGCGCCGCCATCTTCCTTTTTTGCGGTAAATGTGAACTGCTCAAATTTCATCAATTATGCCCTTCCACATTTTATTTTGCCCATCAACAATGAATATACCTTGAAAATTCAGCTTTATAGCCTCCTTCCTGCATATAGCATTATGACATCGCCTATCTTGGAAGCATGTCATTACTGATAAATTATTGTAGCTGTCAAATTGAAAGAGATATCCATCTTGCCAAGGAAAAAACGTATTCATACGCCTTGGGACTAATTTCCAAAAATTACAATAGTACACCATTGTTTTTAATTTAAAACATAATATTCATTTTTGAAACTGTATTGCAACTAATTTCACGTACTTTCTAACATAATTTGTTCGTTAATTTATGTATAGTATGCATTCAATTCCGAACTATTTTTTATGTGTAACCTTATCCAGGTTGGTGTTGTTCGGCCCAGCTTCTAGTAAACAAATTGAGAAAATTAGATTTTTGAAACTTTTTTCATCAGAACATATTAAATGCATTGGGCTTCTATGAGTTTTTACCAGCCTACACATTGGTAAGTAGGTGACATAACAGATCATTAATTGGATTAGATAAATATAAACTTTGTGTTGTCCAGAAGTTCACCTGTGCAAAAATCAAGTATTTGTTTATGGTGGCTCATGTGAACCAATGTAACAAATCAATGGTTAAAAATAATTTGCAGTTATTGGCTGTGATCAGAAGCCTTTTGGTGCTGAACAGGCTGCTTTCAGTCCTTCAGTTCAAATATGGCGATAAACTTGGCTTATCTTATTTTCAATTATTTGGTTTTGATTTATCCAATATCAAAGCACCCATCCTGTAAACACAATCAGTAACACAGTGAAACTTTGGGCAGTGATTGCATAAATTGTTATAAACTGCATGAATGAAATATATAAAATGAAGTACTAAAAGCACCAAGAAGGGCAATCATTTTACAAGCTAAACGCAAGAGATTTCAACACCTCAACCCAATCAATGAGCTTGTTGCCAAATTGGTAGAACTGGTCCTTTTTGGCTACCATACACTGAATTTAAAATAGTACCAGGTGAGATAATTACATTTTTTGAATTTTTGGGAATCATTAATTTTCAGTTCTATTTAGGTATTGTATTTGAAATTCCTCTGTTGCAGTGCCTAAAGGCAACCTTGAGCCACATTTCTATGATAGTATTTTACACATTGTGGTTTTGTGGATTGAGATGTCATTTTTTTGCAAAACCAAGGAAAAATGCAATAATTTACTAAAATGGTGACTTTTGGATAAAAATCTTTGGCTTTCATATTCTTATATTTACATGGAATACCATCTGATGAAAAATCTTTTTGGGTAATTATTTGCAAATATGATTTTTTCAGTACCCCAAATGTAGTGAAATAACTGTATTGAGGAACCTAAATATTTAAGTATTTTCTTTGTTTAAGTATCGACTTAAACGAACGGATTTCTTTGTAGTTCACTTTATACGCCAGTTAAGTAAATACTTAGTTTAAGTAGGTACTTAAAATTTAAGTACGCATTGTAATCCTGGGCCCTGGATTCACAATTAGGGGAGACAACTGCATGAAGAAATACCTGTTTTCCCTTAAATAATTTAGGATATAATCTTTGAGAGAAGAATTTGCTACTGTTTCTGCAATATCGTGCTGATATGTTTAATGTGCCTATAATATGAAATCAAAGTATCGGTCTGACGACAGGCTCCTCACTCCCCTTTATCTTGTTCTTGTATGTTATGAAAGGGTAGTTTTCCACTGATTCAAGAAGGGCAGTTGTCAGTATCTGGCACTTGTTAACCGCTTAGGTATAAACCTGCCCAGGAAAAGTGTGGATAGGTAAACTGACCGGTTCAAAAATGACATAAATAGTGTTGACTGGGCCGTTAAACTCTAATATAAACAAACAAATGAAAAGTAGTCCTTTGGAAGTAAAGATTATAGGACAGATCCGAAAGCACCCGCCCATCGGGGCTTGAAGAAATAGATGGGCTGCATGTTGCTTCCACGCAGAACTGAAACCGACCCGAACACGAGTACTGGTAAACCGCTTAGAGGATCTAAGCCTGCCCAGGCAATACGGTGCGAGTTGGTCCGTCCATGCTTTTAAACCCTATTGGTTTCATTGGGTGGCAGGGCTTTAGATGCCATTTCATCATTTCAATGTCGGGTAAAAGTCCCACAAAATTGGAAGCAACGTCTCTAAAATGACCTTTACAATGTTGACGGGGACGTTTAACCTCAAATCAAACAAACAAACGGAAACTGTACAGTGCAGTTACTTGGGGCCAGACTAGTTAGTTTTGGCCAATTACTCCCATCGGTGAAATCAATGATCCCAAAGGAGTAGAAAATATAACATCATCTGTGGTGTAGTTAAATGGCAATCCTTTCTGGCAGCAAACACTTCAGAGCAGATCCGAAACAGAACAAGCCGAGTGGGAAAACCCTGTTCTGAGCTTCATTCTCAGATGAAGTCAGCGTCATCAACATCTTATTACTATGGAAACAATGACGCTTAATATATGCCCATTACATTTGCACACACAAACTTAATGTGCCTGAAATTAGATGTAACAACTCGAAAACTATATGGGCCCCGTCAAGCGATTTTGGTACTTATCGCCTATGCGAGCAGCGAAGGTTCAGGCGAGCCTGCGCATCCGCGCAGTCTCGCCAGAACCTTCGCTGCCCGCTCATACAAGCAGTGAATCAAGAGGAACCTTTAGACGGAAAGCCATATCCCTGGCCCCTCTGAATGGTTAGGCATGCGCAGTTAAAATTTGTCATGACGGAATGCTCGAAGACACAAATTCGCTTGGCGGGGCTCAATTATCAATGTAAGTATCACTCAGTGTAATGTATCGTGGTCACCCAAATGACTTCTCCAGTTGGATTCAGATCAGAAAAAGCATGTCGTTTCACCTTTACACAACTCATCATGATCATCATCATCATCCTCCTCATCATCATCCTCCTCATCATCATCAACAATGCCACCGTTTATTTAACCTCGATGCTTACTTATTCATTTATCTAGTAGTTCATGTGTTAGTGCAAGTAGTAGTAGTAGTAGTTGTTGTTGTTGTTGTTTTTGTTTTTGTTGTAGAGTAGTAATAGTAGAAGCAGTAGCGGCACTAGCAAGAGTATTAGAAGTCGTGGTAGTGATAGTAGTAGTAGTAGTCAGTTAAGGAGGGTCGTGCATCACTGACTCTGCCGTAATCAAGTTTAATTTTTTTACCTCAAAATGATTTTTGTTTCGATTTTGTTTTTTAAGTGTTTTATGATGTTTTTGCAACATTTAATAACCATTACACTGTGTGTTTTTTTTTTTTTTTTGTAGTAATATATTTTTGCGACTTCATAGACTACTTTCCGGTCTAGTTGGCATGGCTGTGACGTCATATATATGAAAAAATAAATAAACTGCCATATTTACCCAACAACTAAAAGTGTAGACATAACTTTAATGTCTGGCAGCGCACATCACTCTGTTAATTGTCAGTCGCAGATGTCTGGCAGCGCACATCACTCTGTTAATTGTCAGTCGCAGTCTCAGTTTCAATTACTGTTAACCCACCTCAGTGAACAAATAGCCTGTGTCAGCATCCACATTTAGGATCTTTTACTCAACATGTCCGTACGCAGAGGGTGGGGGGCAGTTAGAGAGAGAGAGAGAGAGAGAGAGAGAGAGAGAGAGAGAGAGAGAGAGAGAGAGAGAGAGAGAGAGAGAGAGAGAGAGTGAGTCAAAGTCGAGTCTCGAACTTTGGAATCGAGGAGGGAGGATTGTATAAGGCGAGTGTGCTTTATCACTTCAAATGCGTCGTCCCTCTCATATTATTAGTCTGTATAGTACATGAAAGCCGCCCCGCCGATCGGGGCTTGGAGAAAAAGATTGTGCTGCATGATGCATGGACCACGCAGAGCTCAAACCGATCGAACATGAGTACTAGTAAACCGCCTTGCCTAGGTAAAGTGGTGCAAGTCGGACCGTCTTTATAAACTATAGATTGGTTTCAATGACCGCCAGGTTTCATCTCAATGTCGGGTAAAAGTCCCACAAATTGGGAAGCAACGTCTCCAAACTGACCTGTTGACGTTAAAAATTGGATCCCAAGCCCTGCCGCCCTACGAAACCAATAGGGCTTATATGCATGGTCGGTCAGACTCGCACCATCTTTCCTGGGCAGGTTTAGACCAACCAAGCGGTTTACCAGTACTCATGCGCGGTTGGTTTCAGCTCTGCGTGACGGCATCATGCAGCCCAATCTATTTATTCAAGCCCCGATGGGCGGGGGCCGGTAGCCTACATTGACAAAGTTCTGTTATGATGGTGGCTGTGTGGGCATACAAAGGCTGTGCCTGGCGCAACCTAAAAAATCATCTTTATATTCGAAACAGATCAAAGTGATTTTTACTTGCATACATGTAACCTGACAATTAGGCCTATGGTCTATGCTTATGTTTCTCTGACCTGGTTTAGATAATTTTTCATTTTTTTATAATTACAACACATTTTGTTTTGGGGTGGGGTAATAAATTGGCGGGAAAGTAAGATAAAAATGTTCTATACTCGTAATCTTTCTAAGGTCAATTAATAACACGTATCTAACATTGTCTGACCATCTGCAACAATGTTAATGGTTCTATATACTGTAAACATGAACAAGTAGCAAATATGGCAATATTATAAAATGCATTTTTGGTCAGAAAAATCAATTTTTACACAATAAAGCTTATAAATGAAAGTGTGTTTCACTTCATATGGAAGCGTTTGATTCCTATCACATTAAGGAAGCAAAAGTATATGCATTAATGAAGACATGATCATTGTTATTGCCATTTAAAGAATACCTTAGTGGTTTTTCAGTCATTTTTATTGTGGGTGGGTAACTCATTCTGCATTATTTCAACCAGATGCATGGTAACAGGGAGAAATTTCATGCCTATTTCGTATATATATTATTATTATATAATATAAGTGAAAATAAGAAAAATCTAAAGACAACGAATGCATTCTTTTTATCATAAATAGCGAAAATTGCATATCAAAATAGCAAAAAAAATGCAGAAAAGGCCTATTAAAATAAGTGTTTTGACAAAAAATCTGTGAAAGAGTTTGCATTTCCTAGCTAAGAACGCAAACATGACATTATCCTGGAATGTGTTTTCTTTAAACACAGTGGGAAATATTGTTTTGCACACTCGCTATCGATACTTTGTCAATGAATGGGATGATTCTTGAAACATTTGATAATTTCGAAAACAGTACCCCTCTTTAAGGCTAAAAAACTAGAAAGACAGCATGATATGCCTATATTTTTATACCGGCAAAAGAAAGCAGAGACTTTAACCTGCAAAATATAAGCAAATAAAAAAAAATCTAAAGACAAATCGAATTACTCCCCAGCCTCCTTAAGTAGTTTTGGAGGAAGGGTTCTTAAATTTCTAAATGTGAGATATCCAGAGCATAGGCCAGGCAAGAGGGAGTAGATGGCCTTGACCTTTGGTATTAATAAACGCTAATTAAGATGATTGAATAATCACATTTAATGTCATATGATTTAACAGAATCAAATATCTACTGTTTTACACTTTTGAAAAGCCTAAATTTCCGAAATTTGCCTTGTCGCAAAACTCATCTTGAAAACACGCCTATATAATTTTGACCCCCTTGAACCCCACTTTTATATTGTAAAACTGGGGTTTACTGGCCTGGGATACACCTTATTTTTCTTATTTCTGCTCTAAAATATAGATTGGGGGTTCTCATTAGAACCGCCTCGATGAGGCGGTTCTAGTAGAACCCACAATCTATATTTTGAGCAGATATAAGAAAAATATCACAATTTTTCATCTTAAAATTTTCAATATTTCGGCGATAAAAGTTACAATGTATTTGTATAGGCGTGTTTTCGTAATGTAGTCAAGGAAACAGAAACAGAAATTGAAACAGAAATTATGTATACATTTATAATGTTTGTAGGGCCCGAGTTCCAAATGGTGCATACCAAATTTCAAGGTCATTTTTGAGAACTTATTGTCATATATTGTATATAAGTACGGTGGTTATCCTTTTGTTGGTTTGATTTGTTGTTTAACGTCCCCGTCAACACTATAAAGGTCATTTTGGAGACGTTGCTTCCAATTGTGTGGGACTTTTACCCGACACTCAGATGAAATGACATCTCAAGTCCTGTTGCCCAATGGAACCAAAAGGGTTTATAAGCATGGACGGTCTGACTCGCACCTCTTTGCCTTGGCAGGCTTAGATCCTCTAAGCGGTTTACCAGTACTAGTGTGCGGTCAGATTCAGCTGAAAAATTTCGATAATTTTCGTATTTCTGCTCGAAACATATATTGTGGATACTCGACGAGGCGGTCCTAACGAGTAGCCACAAAATTTTGTTTTTGAGCTGAAATACATATAAGAAAAACAATGAATACCCGTAAAGAACTCGGTTTTATTATATAAAAGGGGTCAAATTTATATAGGTGTGTTTTCGTGATGCACGTTAACCTTTAGCTCGATTGAGCTAAACAACAGAAAAAAACATTCTGGACTTTTGTTGCCACACGTAGGTCTAATTATGTTAGTTGTCAATAAAAAGTTGAGAAGAAAATACCTTAAACCCTTTCACATCCGAGTTTCTTAAGTGGACGTTCCACCTCTGAAATCGGACATGCCAATTCTTATGGATAAGGGGATTATATTTAACAGCGTAAACAGTATAACAAACAATGTAGAATCTGATGAGACGGTTCTTTATGAGCCTCTCATCTGGATCTGCACTGTTTTCATAGGTATCTGTTGCGGCCTGCAATCACGAAAACACGCCTATATAATTTTGACCCCCTTGAACCCCAATTTTATATAGTAAAACTTGGGTTTACAGGGGTAAACCTTATTTTTCTTATTTCTGTTCTAAAATAAAGACTGTTGGTACTCGTTAGAACCGCCTCGATGAGGCGGTTCTAGAGAGTATCAAAAATCTATATTTTGAGCAGAAATAAGAAAAATATCACAATTTTTCATCTTAAAATTTTCATTTTTTCGGCGATAAAGGTTACACTGTGTTTGTATAGGCGTGTTTTCGTAATGAAGGTTAGGAGAGAATTAAGTGAATGACCAAGAAGTGTTTACAGCTCCTATATTAACCCATTGTATACTAGTGGACTCTTCCATTGCTGTATGTTGGACAAGTTCATTTGTCATATAAGGGGTGGTAGGCCTATTGTTTCCGTTTTTATTCTATTTTTTGATTGAAAATTCTGCTAGCAAATAGTGCAGGCTCTGATCAAACGCCGCGTTCTGCGGCGTCTGATCTGGGCCTGCACTGTTTGCCAAGGTACCCCTTTAGGGGTTTCCCGCCTACAATGGGTTAATTACCGCCAGCCACCTGTGTCACTAATTAGTGTAAGAGAGTGTCCGGACACGCAATAAGAAAAGCTGTCTTCAGGATCCAATGACTAGAAATGCCACAGACCAGCATGCGCATTTGTCGAACCAGATAGGAACTATTGTTGCTGCGCCAGGAATAGACTTGGGTATGTTGAAGCTTCTATGGGACCGCTTAGATTTTTATCAGAACTTTTATTGGCACCCCTTGTCAGAAAATATTTACCCTTTTCCTGCTGAATAATTAAATTAACCATGCCCATTAATTAGACTATATGATGAATTTTTTCATTCAAATATTCAAATACTGGGTGCCAAATGGTATTGTTCCTGATTCAATAAACGTAGCGTATAACTTGCAAACACTCAGTAAAACGTAGAATAAGACGCAGAAAACGTAGTGAGAAATAGACAACGGTAGATAATACGAAGTCCTACCTATATACCTCCATGTTTTATTTCTAATTACGTTTCTGTACTTACGTGACATATCAATAAACGTAGCGTATAACTTGCAAACACTTAGTAAAATGTAATAAAAACGTAGAATTAATCGCAGAAAACGTAGTGAGAAGTAGGAAACGGTAGATAATACGAAGTCCTACTTATATACCTCCAGGTTTTATTGCTAATTACGTTTCTGTACGTATTGAATAAATACGTGACATCTCAATAAACGTAGCGTATAACTTGCAAACACTTAGTAAAATGTAATAAACACGCAGAATAAAACGCAGAAAACGTGTTGAGAAGTAGGAAACGGTAGATACATGTAATACGAAGAGATACTTAGATGAACTTCAGATGTATTGCTTACATGTATCACGTTTCTGTACGTATTGAATACGTTTCGTCTACATTTTAGTACGTTCCACAACGAAGAGATACCCTGCACTACCTAACAAAATTTACCAAAACGTGGAATAAAACGTAGTGAGGCGTAGGAAACCGTAGATAATACGTAGAAATACCTAGAAGACCTCCAGATATTTTGCATTTTACTTACGTAGCGAGTACCTCTCGTCTACGTTTAAATAAGTTTTTTGCAAGTTTTACGATGATTTAATATGATTGCTAGGTATACGCTACGTACTATATAAAAATGCCCATATGTTTTGACTATTTCAAAACAAACGTAGCTGGGTTAAGTATGTTGCTATATGTAGCCACATGTAATCAGGTAATATGATTCACTACGTATATTGACGTCGGCCCCCGCCCATCGGAGCTTGAAGAATGAGATGGGCTGCATGATGCTTCCACGCAGAGCTGAAACCGACCTCACACGAGTACTGGTAAACCACTTTGAGGTTCTAAGCCTGCCCAGGCAAAGCAGTGCGAGTCGGACCGTCCATGCTTATAAACCCTATTGGTTTCATTGGGCGACAGGGCTTGCGATGTCATTTCGTCTCAGTGTCGGGTTGAAGATCAACACAATTGGAAGCAACGTCTCCAAAATGACCCTTAGCTTTACAGTGTTGACGGGCACGTTAAACTTTAAATCAAACAAACAAATAAGACCAGCTGCAATAGATGGCTGATCTGGGCAACGTGAAGAAGAAGGAAGAAATGAACCAGCGCATGACAAAACCTACAATAAGACATGAGCGCCCAACGAAGTCTCAGATCAGCCTGCGCGGATGCGCAGGCTGATCAGAGTCTGCGTTGTGCGCTCTAAGGGTAGATAAAGCCCAATGCTCCATCATGCAGCAAGAGAAGTCTCTGGTTAGACTATATGGATGCGCAGGCTGAGCTGATTCTTCGCTGTGTGTACATGTAAGTTGTAGGAAATGCTGTGCCCCGGCTCATTAATGACAGAAGAAGGAGGATAACATCTAGGTGAGAGAGTCGCTCAACCGCAAATTAGGAAAACATGCCTATACAAATACATTGAAAATTGAATTGCCCAAAAAGAGAAAATTTTAAGATGAAAAACTGTGATATTTCTTTTATTTCTGCTCAAAATATAAATTGTGGGTACTCGTTAGAACCACCTCATTAAGGCAGTTCTAACGAGTACCCACAATCTATATTTTAGAGGAGAAATAAGAAACATAAGGTTTACCCCTGTAAACCCCAGTTTTACTATATGAAAGTGGGGTTCAAGGGGGTCAAAATTATATAGGCGTGTTTTCGTGATGAGATCACAGTTTGGAGTGCACAATCTCCGAGTCCACCTCTTGCTGTACTCCTGATTTGCTGGATACTGGCCCTGGCTCCAGTATGGCACTCTTTGTGCCCCTCTTGTCCCATTCCCTCCCACGTCCTCCAATCGAATGGTCAAAACAGTTGACCACCTACAACAAGTTCGACTTTATTCGTCACGGGTATTTCGACGACGTAATTTGTTTGTTTGTTTGTTTGATTTGAGGTTTAACGTCCCCGTCAACACTGTAAAGGTCATTTTGGAGACGTTGCTTCCAATTTCGTGGGACTTTTACCCGACATTGAGATGAAATGACAACTCAAGCCCTGTCGCCCAATGAAACCAATAGGGTATATAAGCATGGACGGTCCGCCGCGCACCGCGGTTCCTGGACAGGCTTAGATCCTCTAAGCGGTTTACCAGTACTAGTGTGCGGGCCGGATTCAGATCTGCGTGGAAGCATCATGCAGCCCATATATTTCTTCGAGCCCCTATGGGCGGGGGCTTTCGACGACGTAATTATCCATCCCTTACACTACCAAGTAATCCCTATTAAAATATAATGAAACGTGGGAAAACGTATCGAAACGTCACAGGCACCTAGTAGAACTTTTCAGCGGCCCCCGCCCATCGGGGCTTGAAGAAATAGATGGGCTGCATGATGCTTTCACGCAGAGCTGAAACCGACCGCACAGGAGTACTGGTAAGCCGCTTAGAGGATCTTAGCCTGCCCAGGCAGAGCGGTGCGAGTCGACCCGTCCATGCTTATAAACCCTATTGGTTTCTTTGGGCGGCAGGGCTTGAGATGTTCATCTCAATTTCGGGTAAAAGTCCCTCAAAATTGGAAGCAACGTCTCCAAAATGACATTTACAGTGTTGACGGGGACGTTAAACTCCAAATCATTCAAACAAACAAACAACTTTTCAAACCGTACAAGGCACCTACGAGAACGCGCTCATAACTAGTGAATGAATGACACAAGGCACAACGTCACAGGCACATAGTACAACTTTTCAAACCGCACAAGGCACCTACTAGAACACACTCATCTCTAGTGAACGAGTGACCTAGGCCGTATGATAACCGAGCAATACGAAGTAAATCGTAGTTAAACCATTACAAAAACATGCCTATACAAATACATTGACACATTTATGGCCGAAAAAATTAAAATTTTCAGATGAAAAATTGTAATATTTTTTCTTATTTCTACTCAAAATATAGATTGTGGGTACTCGTTAGAACCGCCTCGATGAGGCGGTTCTAACGAGTATCCACAATCTATATCTTAGAGCAGAAATAAGAAAAATAAAGTTTACCCCTGCAAACTCATGTTTTACTACATAAAAGTGGGGTTTGAGGGGATCAAAATTATATAGGCGTGTTTTCGTGATGCGTAGCTAAAAGTATAAGACACGCATAAGAAACAGACTGAAACCTAAACCTCTACAAAACGGGACAAACGTTTGGGAAACGTAGCGATAGGAAACGTAGTAAAACCGAGCCATCTCTACGAAGCATTGTTTTGTTTGTTTGTATTTGAGTTTAACGGCCCAGTCAACACTATTTTAGGTCATTTTTGAGCCGGTCAGTTTACCTTTCCACAATTTTCCTGGGCCGGCTTATACGTAAGCGGTAACCAGTACAGTGCACATTCTTTCGCCAGAAACTGACAACTGCCCTTCTTGAATCTGCGAAAGGGAGACAATGGCCGTAGAAAAGATTTTATGATCAATCTCCACGAAAAATTGTTGCCGAGCCCCGCAGGTATCGAACCTACGCCCTCCTGATCACTAGCCAGATGCGCATCCGACTGAGCTACCGAGGCCGGCTACGCAGCATTGTGACTGGGCCCTTAATTACGAGGACTGTTCGAATGCAACTAAGCACATAAAAATGATTCCGTGATAGATTGCGATGAAAAATTTATTTTGTCCCCTCAAAGTATTCCCCTTAAACAGATATACAAACTTTCAGTCTTCTGATCCAATCATTGAATGCATTTTGGTAGTCTTTTCGAGGTATACTATGAAGGCACTGGAAAATTGCTGAACTGAGGTGTTTGCGCTGTACAAGTTTTCGACCACAAAGGTATTTTTTCAGCCGCGGGAACAAAAAAAAAGTCACACGGGGCAAGGTCAGGGGAATACGGGGGGGGGGTGAGGGAGTTCAACAACCTTTTCCTGCTTCAAATAGGCTTGCACAATGAACGCCTTGTGCGATGACGCATTGTCATGTAGCAATCTGACATTGGCCAAACCAGTTGCGGGTCTTCGTTCTTTGAAATATTTCTTCAATTTTCGTAGAACTTTATTCTTGTAAAACTTCGCATTTACAGATTTGCCTTTAGGCACAGCAACCTGAATAGCAGGGCCCTGATTTGAAAAGAATATTGCATACATTACCTTCTTGACGCTCATGGTCCGTTTGCAATGCATGGTCTTTTGCAATACTTTGTTGCCCATATTTTGTTCTGAATCTTTCGTTTTGGCTCAAAAACGTGAACCTATGTCTCGTCACCTGTGACGGCATTAGCGAAAGACCGTGCATTGTAATTTGGAAACTTTTTAAGCAACTTCTTGGCGCGCTGAACGCGTGTCTTTTTCTGCTCATCTGTCAACAGATGGGGAATCCATCTAGCACAGATCTTTCTAATTTTCAAATCCCGTTTCAGAATTGTATGAGCTGCTCCTAATGAGATGCCAACCATACTAGCTATTTGCCTAGTGGTGTATCGTGCATCGGTAGCATATATTTCTTTCACTCTAGCAACCATCTTGGCAGATGTTGCTCTTTTCGGCCGACGATCATGTGGTGCATCTTCTGTTGAGCCTAGCCCACAGCTGAATTTCTTACACCAACGAAAAACTGTCGGAAAAGACATTTCATTATGCCCATAAACCGAACATATTTTATCAAAAATGTCTTTGCACCGTATACCAAGAATACAACGATTCTTAATATAGGACCGTATTTCAACGGCGTACTCTGACCTTCTTCCAACCATGTTTTGTATTAGTGTACAAGAGTAGACCGTGTTTATCAAACGATATACATGGCTAAAGTGGACGGATTTTAACAGGTTTGGTATCAATGTATAGGTAAAATGTTTTTTCTACGCTGTGATATTTATTTCCAGGTGATTTTCCTATTAGTGCATGAGAAAACGTTCTACTTGCATTCATATTTGAACAGTCCTCGTAGTTTCAATAGCGCGGTTACCAAGCATGTGTACGCTATCTACAAACTTCATTCATGCAGCAAGACAAAGCAAAATTCTGAGCGGGTGGCTAATTCGGATAATTTTTTCTCGTTGAGCATATTTCTCCAAAGACACTTTTTGGCTAGACGCGACCATCTGAAGCACTGCGCCAAGCATCACGAAAACACGCCTATATAATTCTGACACCTTGAATCGCACTTTTATATAGTAAAACGCGTGTTTACAGGGGTAAACTTTACGAGCGTATTTTACTTATTTCTGCTCTAAAATACGGATAGTGGGTGCGCGTTAGAACCGCCTCGATGAGGCGGTTCTAACGTGTACCTAGAATCTATATTTTGAGGAGAAAGAAGGAAAATATCAAAATTTTTCATCCTAAATCTTTCGTTTTTTCGGTGATGAAATTTACAATGTATTTGTATAGGCGTGTTTTCGACAAAATCTCACTGAAGACCATGCTAACAGCGAAGACTCAAATTAGCGCAGTCTGGTCAGTGTCTTTCGTTGTAGCTCGAACCTCTATATCCTTTTGGCCATCACATTCGACAAGCGGTGCCTCGGTGCTTGTTGTGGCTCCATTGATCTTCTTATATGTTTAATTGTGCACCGGTTTAATGAAAACCAGTATCGTCACGTCCACAAGCACGCGAAGCACGAGCAGCTCCTTCCTATCGGGGCTTGAAGAAATAGATGGGCTGCATGATGTTTCCACGAAGAGCCGAATCCGACCGCACACGAGTACTGGTAAACCGCTTAGAGGATCTAAATAAAAATCAAAAATGAGTTCCTTTAAGAGCAATGAAAACATTCATAAGAAAGAAGATGGGTCATACTACGTAGTTTCGGCTAATAAAGCCTCATCAGTAACCCTTTAATGAACCGGCAAAGAAAGCCAGAGGAAACATACTGCAATTTTGCAAATTTCGAATAGGCAGTCGATACAAAGACTGATATAAATCCAATTGGGGTCGAAAAAATTAAAAACCTGTCTAGAATATGAGTCTAAATCAATAATTTATTTCTGATTTCTCAGAATATTCACGCTGATCTCAAAGGACCAACAGTAAAATATAAACTACACTATGGTTGATGTACGGGGAGACGTTTTACGGCCGCCACACGGCACAACACCAGCTGCAGTGAAGGCAAATAAAAATCAAAAATGAGTTCCTGGTCAGGCAAAGCGGTGCGAGTCGGACCGTTAATGATTATAAACCCTATTGGTTTCATTGGGCGACAGGGCTTGAGATATCATTTCATGTCAGTGTCGGGTAGAAGTCCCACATAATTGGAAGCAACGTCTCCAAAATGACCTGTAAAGTGTTGACGGGGACGTTAAACCATAAATCAAACAAACAAACGTGAATCACGTCCACAAGTTTATGTGATATGAACACCTATGTGCACCCTCCCCAGCAGGCACATGACGTAATTGTGACGTCACCTGAAGGTCGGTAAAACGTCATGATGTTTATCCAACGTCAAATCTACGTCGCACCGACGTTGATTTAACGTTGCACTAGCGACGTGTGTCTGCTGGGTCATTAATACAGACAACGAGGTTTACAACAGTAAAATTGTTTTCGATAGTGTGCTCCAAAATAAAGAGTGCGATTCTTCAACAGCATCCACAATCTAACGGGAACTAGCAAACTACATATATTCAGAAATAAGAAATGATGCCAAATGTTTCATCGAAGACTTGTCATTTATGTGTCACATGGACTGACATCCTTATGCGTGTTATGCGATTGTTAGATATCTATATCGGGAGGTGGTGAAGGTGGAGGCCAGTCTAATGGCGGTAGTGGTGCAGCTGTCTCATCCGAAGTGATATTGTCAACACTTGAAGATAAATGTCTACAGGTCGATGAATGTTTACTGAACATTACGTCACACGGGCCGGTCCATCTGATACCGTTATCTAGGAATGACAATGTCATCAGTGAATGCAAACTTCTTAAATGAAAGCCGAAACTCATTCCCATGCGCAACAATAGAACACATTGTTTGAATTATAAAAGATAGAAAATAAAAATATGACAAAACTTGACGAGAAGAACTAAAAACTTAAAAACAAATACCTTATCTAATAATTTGATGGTAGGCATGGTTTTGAATGTAGGTTGACTGTACGCAAAAATGCTCTTGAATAACAAATAGCCGAGTGGTTACAGTTACAGGTCGGAAACGTTGAAGTCCTCGGTGTGATGAGGGCGAGGGATGGAAGAGACAGTGTAATTATTTTTAAACTTTTTTCTTTTTTTTTATATATATATATATTTCCTTTGTTTTTTGGGGGGGGGGTTTTAAATATTAGTATGTAATTCATTATTTTCAAATTTCAGCGATTCAAATAAACTTGAATTTCAGAATTTCATATTTCGAAATTGCATTACAATAACAGTTTTGATTCTTCGGCAGTGACCCTCAGAAGGAGTCTCTCTAACGTCACTGTCAGAGTCCATTTGTTTAATGATTCAATCCATTTCAGCCTCAACAGCGATGTCAGTTTTACATTAGTCCTGTTCAGGCCCCCGCCCATTTGGGATTGAAAAAATGGATGGGCTGCACGATGCTTCCACGTCGAGCTGAAACCGACCGCACACGAGTACTGGTAAACCGCTTAGAGGATCTAAGCCTGCCCAGGTAAAGAGGTGCGAGTCGGCCCGTCCATGCTTATAAACCCTATTGGTTTCATTGGGCGACAGGGTTTGAGATGTCATTTCATCCCAATGTCGGGTAAAAGTCCCACAAAATTGGAAGAAACGTCTCCAAAATGACCAATACAGTGTTGACGGGGACGCATCCGCAACTATTATTGACATTTATGCCGTTGGCGCAAAGGATTAAGCCTTTTACTGTGTGCTGACCTTCTTGGCTTACCTGTACAGAATGTCTTGTTGGAAATAGCAGGCGCTTTAATGGAAACTATTTTTTAAACAAATATAACTTATTTATTTTTCAATTTGACAAACAAGTTCCGATTTAATCTAATTGTCCGTTTAAATACCTTCAAAAAGATATCAAATAAGTGGAACTTTTATTTAATTAGCTGCCGGCATTTTTATTTTCAAATTAACAACCCGTAATCCTTATATGAAGCATACAAAACTGTGGAAAAACAACGACAGTACCCTACTTTAACGGCTAAAATCTTCACTTACTGATAATATTGCAATCAATGGCCCGTATCAGACGCAATGTGGTTACGATATTGTGCATTTTGATTGCAATTATAATATTTCAAAATTATATTTAATAGCGGCATTTTGCGATTAAATTTGGAGCTTATTCAGAAAAAGCTTTATCGTCTACACACGCGTGTAATAACAAAGCGTGCCATTCTCCGTCGACTGTGAAATGAACACATCTTCGCCTAGGCATCTCCTTGAAATGTAAATCAATCTAAAATGCGGTGTCTGATCTGCGTCTTATTTATTTATTTATTTATCAATCTAAAATGCGGTGTCTGATCTGCGTCTTATTCATTTATTTATTTATTTATTTATTTTTCATGACCCGATTAGATTTTTTACAATTACTAAGAAATTTAAACAAACATTGCTAGTATTAAGATTACAATTGAAAGAAAGAAAGAAAGATAGATTTTTATAGAAAAAAACTGGGGTTTACCGTGGTATTCGTTTTTGTTTTTGTTTTTTTTATTTCTTATCAAAGACATAGGTAGTGGGTACTCGGTAGAGCCACCTCAATGAGGCAGTTCTAACGAGAATACAAAACTTTTGTTTTTAGGTTTCCATTACGATAACACAACCATGCCATAAAGTACATTTTTCACATCTCCAGAATGGCTACTTTTCTGATGAAAATCAGTGATCTTTTTCTTATAAATACGGCAAACATGGGTTGTGGGTGCTCGTTAGAACCGCTTCGATCGTTAGAACCGCCTCATCGAGGCGGTTCTAACGGGTACCCACAACCTATGTTTAGGAACAAAAATAAGAAAAATAATGTATACCCCCGTAAACCCAAGTTTTCTCTATATGAAGTGTGGTATAGGGGGTCTTCATTTCAAGGACTTGTTCACGTGATGATTAACAAACTATCAAGAATTGACTGAGCCGCACGGATGTGTTATTGTAATTTATTTATTTATTTGTTTATATTTTTGGTCAATGCGTGGATTGTTGGTTATATTTAGAACCAGTTCGTTCCGATTTATTTATTTTTATATGTATGTATTTATTTCAACTGTTAAATGATTTATTAAGATCAGGGTGTACACCTTTTCTGGTGTTCCTTCCATCATACCGGGGAAAAGAATTTGCATGTAAACCCAACTTTTTATATTGAACAGTCGGATAATCATGGATCAGCATGATTTTAAAATAACACAAAAACGTAGTTCGAAAGTACTTGCTTCTTATTCTTCTATATTCATTTAGTCACTGTTGTTTTGTTTTTTTGTTTTTTTTTCATCACGGCAACAAGCAGTGTAATGAACACCCCCTTAAACAATGCTTTACATAGAGAAAACTGGGGTTAACTGTGGTATTCATTTTTTTTATTTCTTCTCCAAGACATAGGTTGTGGGTGCTCGTTGGAGCCACCTCAATGAGGCGGTTCTAACGAGAATACAAAACCGGTTTTGAGTATCGAAAAGTTTTCATTGACAAATTAACTGTTTTTGAGATATCAAGAATACCCTACTATGACGCACGGATGTGTTATCGTAATTTATTTATTTACGATTTATTTATTTAAAATTTATTTATTGCTCAATACGTTGATTGATGGTACTTTGTAGAACCAGCTCATTCTGATTTTTTTTTTTAATTTATTTATGCATCACGTGAACATGCCCGTGAAATGAAGACCCCTTAAACCCCAGTTTATATAGAGAAAAAAGGGATTTACGGGGGTATTCATTATTTTTCTTATTTCTGCTCCAAGACATACGTTGTGGGTACTCGTTACAACCGCTACAACCTATGTTTTGAGCATGATTTTGACTTAATAAACACAAAAACATAGGTAGAAAGATTTCAATTGGCGCTTCTGTGCCCATAATCAACGTTTTATTACACTCAGGGTTGTTGTTGTTGTTGTTTTCCAGTTTCCCCGTGTCGCGGGTCGTCAGCTGGTGGGGTCCCAGGGAACGAATCCATGCTGGCACTACACCGTAGCCGTTCGGTGGTACCCCTATTCCCCGTTGCCGGTGAACAGGGAGACCATCGCTCGGCTCCAGCCCCGTCCGTCCATGTTTGTCGTCTCACGTCTCAGGTGTCTCTGAGCCCACGGGCATTCCCTTGCCCTGTAGCCAATCGCCGAGCTCCGTCCTGAGAGGTTTGTGAAACGGTGCCGTGACCTTTCCAGGTCTCGGTAGGGCTTATATTTTGTCTTCCCGTTTGCTTCAGGAGTGCATGTGTCCTGTCGCTAAAGGGCATCTTTAAATGTAGGAGTTTCTGGGCTAGGCGTGCTTCATATTTCAAGGGCTGTGGATATGTTGCACAGTTCCAATGTGAGCCTTTGTTTTTGTGCAACATAGTTTAGTTGTAGTAATTTGGAACTCCATTCTAAAGGTTTGGCTATGTGATTGCACTGCGTTTAAGTTATAGCAGTGCTGTGCCTTGGGTTTTTGCGGTTTGCCGCAAAGGGGTGTGGGTTGTTTTGTGTAACAGGGTAGGCTCCGAGTTTGACCTTATCATAAAGGGGATCGTTTAGCAGTTAATTATGTTTGAAAGTTTCATTGCAATTTGGAAGACGTTTCTAAAGATTGCTATACACGTTTCCATGCTACGTGTTATGCGCCTTATATCCAATCAGGGGATTCGAGACAAAGTTTTTAGCCATTTTGTGGTGCTTATTTGCACAACAAAATTGTAGAGTCCATCCATTTCTTTCTTCTAGCTTGTAGCTTCAGCCGCATCTACACCCTCACGCCAGCACCATGTCTATGGATGTCGTCTACGCTTTTTGTATCAATTTTGATATTGGTATTTTGTTTTTTTTATTTTATTTTTTTTTGTTTGATTTTTGCATATTTTTGTAACGTATGTACAGTTTTACATTATTTGGTCTGTGCCCCCAGCTTATTGAGTATATATGTGGGCGGATGTGCTCGCCCCGCTACGGACCTGTCATGTTTGTTTTTCTTGTGCTTTAAAGATGGTGTTCTCCGTTTTGGGGCAAGCCCACCCGCTCTCTATTGCTGGGTAGGACAGTTTTTGTACCTGCAAGGTTGTGCTTGTAGATTATATTTTGTGATTTTTGTTTATTCTGTACATACAACATATAGTATAGTATGATGGCCTCCGCCGTCTCGGGCCCAAGTTTGTGTTTATTTTAGTTAGTGGGTGACCTCTATCGCGGAGGATGTGGAAGTAGGGCAATCCCCTTTCTGCATTTTTTTGTTAAAGTTAGGAAAATGTGGTGCCCCTAGCTAGGCCTCCTCCACGTAGGATGTCATATTCTGTGGGGCCGTAAGTGGGTCATTCTGAGTCGCCATGTTTACATGTCATTATCGAACCTACGTGAAGGAAGGCACCATAGGAGGAATTGTATTCCTACCTAGTCGTTTGAGGGCCCGAGATATCGTGTGCCGATCTTGTTAGCAATGTAGTTAGTACAAATTCATATAATCATGTCGGTCGCATACAAGCGTCCGCCAGCGCATGTGCGCAGTCGAGCACTCCTATGCGATCTTGTTTTTATGTGTCATATTTACAGTTAACAATGTTTGAAATCGCTTTTTGGGAAAAAACTCTTCTCCTTCTTCTTCTATCTCCAGGTTTTTGATCTCTCTTTTTCTATACTATCCTCTCTACGGGATTCCTACTCTACAAATATTCTACAACTATCGCTATATCTACCTAATTGAGCATTGCGTGGGTGGATGTGTGTTGTTTTAGTTTTGCGTGGGTGGTTGTGTGTTGATGCCCTCCTTCAGGGTCGCGCTTAGTCATGCCCTAGTTAGTTAGTTAATTTCCCTTATCTGTATAAATATTTGGCCGTCTTGACCGTCCGTTTTAATTACGGTCATGGCGCGATTTACTGTCTTTGATGATACTTATGTTAAACGACAAGGGCAGTACCGAGGGCTGTTTGATGTACCAGGCGAGGTTCGGTTTTTCGGCCGTGGTGGTAAGCGCGTGGCGAGCTATGATGTTGACTTGTGGGACAGCGGTTCATATTTTCCGAGGGCAAAATTGGGACAGCGATGGTCGTCTCCACAGGCACTATTATAGGGACCGTATTCATTTGTCAAGGGAGGGACTGAAGCAATACCATGTGTGCTTAGAAAGGGCCTTCCTGCGATTTTTCTGCTGGTCGGGTGTTTATAAAATGTCCTTTTGTGGGCCCCCAGATCATTCCGTTTGGGTAACCTTATAATGTACATCCTTTATTCGAAATCGAAATTTGCGAAAAAAAAAAAAAAAAAAAAAAAGAGAAAAACAAAGAGATGTGATAAGGCCTATTGTTTCTTATTTCTGTCCCACTCATCTATGTGCATTCCTGAAGGAGAGCCTTTTTGTTTGCTAGTGTGTTTGTGTGCCGTTCTCCTTTGGGTTGTGTGGTTCTCGATCAGCCAGGATTTTGACGCAACGCTGCTCAGTGCCAAAGTCCTAAGACCGCAAACCCCAGCGTTACATCTCGTCCTGATTTCCCGTTTGCCTCACCCCCTCAGGAGAGGCCGGGCGATGGATTTTCCTTGTGGTGGATCCATGCCCAGTCCCGGCGTGTTCTCGTGTGATCCTCTTTTGGGCAGTGTGGCTCCCGATCAGCTAGGATTTTGGTGCAGCGCTCATAAGTGCAAAGCCAGTAGGCCGCAACCACAACGCTACATCTCGTCTTAGCCTCTCGCTTGCCATACCCCTTTGGAGGGTGGGTCGGGGCCATGGATTTTCCTTGTGGTAGGTCCATTCCCCGTTCTGTTATGGTCTTCTCACAGTGATCCAGGGATCGCTGTCACCGTTAGGCACTCCTTAGTGCAAAGCCGAGGCCGCAAACCACAGTGCCCACCGTTGACTTTGTTCCCCTTTTCGCCGTGAGACGGCCGCCCTTTGATCACTACGCTCCTTTTTGGTTGGTTGCGCCTTAGGTGCGGTTAAATCATTTATTGTTTCTGAAATCGGGTCTCTAACGGTTTGGGTTTCAGGCATGTTTGTGTGTAACCTCGTACGGGGTGTGTCTCTCGTAACAGTGCAATAAATTTAGTCTGCGCCCTTAGCTTTCCCCTATATTTTGTCCAGGTAGTTTGTTTTCTCAAAGAATTTGAAAACCGCGTCCCTCATTTCCTGTGACATTAGATTGAGCAAAGAAATCGCGTTTATCTCCCCTTGGTATCCTAGTGCTGTCAGTTCTCCCTTTAGTTCCCTTCTAGCGGGGCCGTGTGCGGGGCACTCTGCGAGGTAGTGTTGAACACTCTCAACCCCGCCACAGTGCCCGCATAATGGATCGGCCGCGTTATAGAAGATGTTGTGTGCATTTAGTCCGTTGACCCCAAGTCTTAGTCGTGTATATATGCGATCGAGCTTTCGGCTGTCGCTGTATTGAACTATTTTCGGGGTCAAGGACTGGCAGATCGAGTGTCTGAAGCCGTGTTGTCCCTGCCATATGCGCGCCCATTCCTTTTTGATGCTGGCCTTAATGATTGTGTAGACTTCTTGTGGGGTGGGGAGGTAGTCAAGTTCCTTCCCCCGGGTCAGAGCTTCTTTGGCCAGCGTGTCTGCGCGCTCATTCCCCTGCACGTTGCAGTGGGAGGGGATCCAATCTATGTTCAGGGTGATGCCTTGTTTCAGTATTTTGTGTATTAGGATATGAATGTCCTGCAGTATATCCGGTCTTGTAGTGCTGTTTCCAGAGTTTATGCTTTGTACTGAGCTTAATGAGTCCGTTAGTATAACAACACTATCGGGTTTTTCTTCCTGTATCCATTCCAAGGCTTTTTGTATGGCTATAAGTTCTGCAGAGTAGACTGTGAGGTGCTGGTTAAGTTTGAATTTTTGGTCGAAATTTAATTCTGGTATTGTGAAAGCGCACCCTGTTTCTTTTTTGTCAGCATCTTTGCTTCCATCAGTGAAAATTTTAAGCGCTTGCTTATAGTTTTCACTGATGTGTGATTCTGCGATCTCATTGCATTTTTTCTGTGTTGTTTCAGTTTTCTTTATGACACCCGTTAGTGTTGTTTTTGCGCGTAGGCTTCTTAAATTAAAAACGTCCGGATATGTTTTTTCCGCTATTTTGACCTGTTCGAGGTCATGGTTTTTAATTAGGTCCTGGACTTTGATAATATAGGGGATCTTTCCTCTTAACCTATCTCTGTTAACATGATTGGGCATGTCGGCGATCATTTCGTTTATGGGGAGACTTTCCCTAAGACTGCTTGAGCGGGCCCAGTACTTGAGCTGCAGTTCATCCCTCCGCAGGTGCAGGGGCATGACGCTGCATTCAATCTCCAGGTCCAGGTTCCGCGTTCCCCTGTATGCCCCAGTAGCGATTCTGAGGGCTGCGGCCTGTATGCTATCTAGTTTTTTCAGGTGTGATGGCGCCGCAGACGCGTATGCTTGGCAGCCATAATCAATTTTGCTTCTTATGAGTGCTGTGTACATTTTGATCAGGGTTTTCTTGTCTGCTCCAAAGTTTGCCCCCGAGACCGCCCTGAGCACATTTAGGTCCCGCTGGGACCTGGACACCAGATTTTCAATGTGCAGTCTCCATGTTAGATTGCTATCAAAGTACATGCCCAGGAATCTGGCATGACTGGCGTACTTTATTTCCTGCCCGTCATACGCAAGCCTGGGCATGCCCTTTGTGTCTGCGAAATTTCTATTGAAAACCACCACTGTTGTTTTTTCAGTTGATAATTTGAAACCCCAGTTTGTAGCCCAATCACGTATGGCATGTAGCGCTTTTTGTAGTGCAGGAATGGCACTTTTTGGTTTTTTCGCGGTTTTCCATACTAAGCCGTCATCTGCGAACATGGATATTTCCAGCGGTAATGAGTGAAGTGTTTCCTGCAGTGTGTTCATTAGTAGGTTGAAGAGGATAGGAGATAGCACCGACCCCTGGGGGGAACCATTCTCGCATTCATAAAAACCGGACACATCGTTACCTATTTTTACGTTCATTTTTCTATCAGTCAAAAAGTCTCTGATCCAGGTTAACATTTTTCCATGAATTCCAAATTTGTTCAGTTTTAGAAGGACCCTACACTCAGGGGAAAATATCACGGGTATTTAAGCAGAAGACAATTATCGCTTTTATGACACGTGGATTGTGTATTGCGTTCCGGCTACTGACCGTCAGGAAGTCCAAAGATTAATGGACACGCGTGCACGTATAATGGATTACCTTATTTCCGGAAAGATTGTGTCATGGGTACTACTGTGCATTCCCTATTCATATGAAGTATTGGTGCTATTTAGATAATGAGTACCAATTGTTGTTGTTATTATTATTATTATTATTATTATATCTTTGTTTGTTTGTACGATTTGAGGTTTAACGCCCCGGTCAACACTGTAAAGGTCATTTTGGAGACGTTGCTTCCAATTTTGTGGGACTTTTACCCGACACTGAGATGAAATGGCATCTCAAGCCCAGCCACCCAATGAAACCAATAGGGTTTATAAGCAAAGACGGGCCGACTCGTGCGCACCGCTTTGCCTCGGCAGGCTTAGATCCTCTAAGCGGTTTACCAGCACTCGTGTGCGGGTCGGGTTCAGCTCTGTGTGGAAGCATCATGCAGCCTATCTATTTTTTCAAGCCCAAGATCAGACGTCGAGCTAATAGATCAGGGCCTTTGCTGTCAACCAATTACTGCCTCCGCCCAACGGTGCTTCATCACGTGAAAGAGTCCGTGAAATGAACACCCCATTAAACCCCAATTTAAATAGAGAAAACTGGGGTTTACGGGGGTATACATTATGTCTCTATTTATGCTCCTAAACATAAGTTGTGGGTACATGTTAGAACCGCATCATTGCGGCGGTTCTAACTAGCACCAACGACCTATGTTTTGAGTATAAATAAGTAAACTATCACAAATTTTCATCAGAAAGATGACCTTTTTTGAGGTATGAAAAAATGCACTATATCACACGGGTGTGTTATCGTGATGTGAAGAAATAGATTGGGCTGCATGATGCTTCCACGCAGAGTTGAAATTGACTGCACAGCACATGAGTACTAGTAAACTGCATGGGGGCTCTAAGGCTGCCTATGAAAAGTGGTGCGAGTTGGACTGTCCATGCAGATAAACCTTACTGGTTTCATTGGGTGGCAGGGCTTGAGATGTCATCTCAGTGTCCGCAAAATGACCTATACATTGTTGACGGGGACGTTAAGCCTCCAATCAAACAAAACTGTCAACCCATTAAGAAAACATATCCTTGTGATAATGTTAATTTATATCTAAAAAAAAAAACAACAAAAAACAAAAACAAAAAAAATCATTATTTTTATGATGAACAATACAATGTCTTGGTGCGGATACCACACACATTGTAACCCCTCTAAACCTCTCTTTTCTGTATATAATGTAAAGTGGTGTTTACAGGGGTTTTTATTACATGGACTTATGAACATGTTGCTTTTCTAAACAATGCAATTTTAAATAATGCAATCTGACATCCATTAACTATAAATGTTTTTTGTTTTTGTTTGTTTGTTGTTGTTTTTTTTTTTCAAAAAAAAATAAATAAAATAATGTGGAATATCACATTCCAGAAAAAAAATGATTTTATGAAAACCGATAATATTTTAATTACAACAAGGCTCAATTTTAATCGTTTGACAAAAAGAGTATTTTCTCGCTTAAAGTACCAAAGCACGCAGTTCTAAATTAACTAGACGTATCTATCGTTCAATATCCCCCGGGGTCATTTTCAAACACAGCCGGATTAAAACACAATATTGATTACACGATAGGTACACGATAGGTATCTATCGTAAGTCTCAGTCAAAGGGGGACAACCCAATATTGACTTTCTGTGCGACTGTCACGGTTAAAAGTCATCGGGCTAATGTCAGATATAGTTGGCCATGTTGAACCTCAAATCAAACAAAACAATAGTCCTGTTCAGCCTTTTCGACATGTGTTAAGCGCACAGGCCATTCTTTTTCAAGAATGCTTCCAATGTCTTCTTCGATCAGAGCCTTTATTTTTACATCTATATATCTGTCATGCGAAGCTGAAAATTTCCTTGGCCAATATAAAACTTTCCTCATAACATCATTTTGGCATTCAGATCAGGATGGTATGGTGAAAGCCGCAGAACTGTGTGCCCGGGTCTCTTCAAAGCTGGTCAACTCGATAAGGAGGAGCTGGTTTAATTCGTTTGCAAAGTTCCAATAGCTCAGGCTTGAACATTTCTTGCCACAGGCTGCATAAAACTGTATATTAAAGGAAACAAAAAGAACGAACAATAAAAATATTATTCAAAATTTGAGATTCGAACCTACAACCTTTGGGTAACTAGGTTGTTAAAGTTTATGCATCTAACCAATACCGCCATATCGTATTCATGAAACGCTGTCATATCAGAATAATATACAGCAACGATTTTGTGAATAAGGCGAGGAAAAAGTTGGTAACCCCCACATAACGGTTTTCGATGGAATGGTCCGTATGACGTAGTGTTCAGTAAACAGTAATCGATCTATACCACGTGAAACACAATCCATACGTTGTGTTCGATAACGCCTTCGTTCGAAGGTTGCTCCGCTCGATATTTTAAAATTCTCGTGTTCTTGATTGGTGGCTGTATAATCTCCATGGTGCTTGTATACCCGACAGTAGTAATATAAAAGCACTACTATGATGCCTAGTGCGATAAAGGCAGCAAATGTAAAAATAATGATTGTCCAAATTGCGGGAGACTCATTTCCAGCCATGACAAAATAAAATTGTGTTTCCTTAAATTTGTAGAATTTGTCTTTACATTGGTGATACTTGGGTCTAGATCAACATGCTTCAAATGTTGAAAACTAAACGTCATCTGTATAATAGAACATCCGTTTGTTATCCAAATGAGCAAATATATATATTTTAAGGGATCCATGTACAAAATCCCATACAAGCAAATGTTTCTATACTGCAGGAGATGATGCGGACTGCGTACAGACTGCCTCATTACGATAACACATCCGTGTGATAGAGTACATTTTTCAAACCTCTAAAAAATGCATTTTTTTCTAATGAAAATTTGTGATATTTTTCTTATTGATAATCCAAACATAGGTTTTGGGTGCTCGTTAGAACCACCTCATTGAGGCGGTTCTAACGAGTACCCACAACCTATGTCTTGGAGTAGAAATAAGGAAAATAATGTTTATCCCTGTATACCCCAGTTTTCTCTATATAAAGTGGGGTTTAGGGGGGGGGGTCTTTATTTCACGGACTTGTTCACGTGATGTGGTCGGCCCCCGCCCATAGGGGCTTGAAGAAACATATGGACTGCATGATGCTTCCACGCAGAGCTGAATCCGGCCCGCGCACTAGTACTGGTAAACCGCTTAGAGGATCTAAGCCTGTCCAGGAACCGCGGTGTGAGGCGGACGGACCGTCCATGCTAATAAACCCTATTTGGTTTCATTGGGCGAAAGGGCTTGAGATGTCATTTCATCTCAATGCCGGGTAAAAGTCCCACAAAATTGGAAGCAACGTATCCAAAATGACCTTTACAGTATTGACGGGGACGTTAAACCTCAAATCAAACAAAATCACGTGATTTGGCGTGCACTATACCAGTACGGCTAATGTTGATGCACGTGATTCGTCTTGCTAAATAGAGAGAGTAGCCATCTGAAAAGAAAACAAATGCATGTAGTTATTATAAACCACATGTAACAATAGAATATATCGTGATATTCTTCGCTCCTTCTATGTTCGCGATTTTTGTGGAAATACAATTGAATAAGTGAATTCTAGAAGAGACTTTGATATGGAAATTAATTTACACAGCTTCTTTGAAATCTACAACTGGCATAAAACTCCGAAACTTTCAATATATATATTTAATGCGGATTATACAGTACCTACGGAAGCCTATAAGTCTCATTAGATCACGACATATATGTCATCATCCCAACAAATTTTATATTGAGATAAAGATTTATTTGTCAGAAGTGAAACGAAATATCTTCACTTACATGTATTTACTAGTTTCTGGATATTTGTTGTTAGATGATCTCGAGATGTATACTTAGTATACTTATGTATAAAAACTATAATTGTACACGACATTTATTGCATTTCGTGTCAAGAAAGACATTTTTTAGCTAAGACACACTTATATGTCATCTTTTTCCAAATATGTATTTTGACATGACATTATGTTTCTGAAGATCTTTTGAAAATTGTCTTATGTTTGCTATTTATATGTGGTCGTTTTAGAAAGAATAACCTATTATCCTAGAACTTAAATTAAAAGCAAAGTACAAATTAGGCAATGTATTGAAGACAAGAGCCATAACTCTGACTTTTCTATTTTAATTTTAAAAGTGGGGTTCAAAGGGTCACGTGACGCTGTAAGTATGCCATTACGATAACACACCCGTGCGACATAGTGCATATTTTCTTTCGCCAAAATGGCTACTTTTCTCAGGAAAGCCCGTGATATTTTTCTTATAAATACTGCAAACATAGGTTGTGGGTGCTCGTTAGAACCGCCTCATTGAGGCGGTTCTAACGAGTACCCACAACCTATGTCTTGGGGCAATAAATAAGAAAAAAAATAGTGTATACCCCCGTAAACCGGAGTTTTCTCTATATAAAGTGGGGTTAAGTAGGGTGTTCATTTCACGGACTTGTTCATTTGATGCTCGTTCTAAGTTTCCGAGTATGTCGACAATATGGAATCAAAATGTATAATTTTCATAATCTAGTTTTAGAAGTTGATATCACATGAAAATGAAAAAAATACAATTACCCTATGAGGAATGCCCCCGCCCATCGGGGCTTGAATAAATAAATGGGCTGCGCGATGCTTCCACGCAGAGCTGAAACCGACCGCACACGAGTACTGGTTAACCGCTTAGAGGGTGTAAGCCGGCCCAGGCAAAGTGGTGCGAGTCGGACCGTCCATGCTTATAAACCCTAGTGGTTTCATTTGGCAACAGAGCTTGAGATGTCATTTCATCACAGTGTCGGGTAAAAGTCCCGTAGAACTGGTAGCAACGTCTCCAAAATGACCTTTACAGTGTTGACGGGGACTTTTAACCTCAAATCAAACAAACAAAACATGTATCACACAGTCTCGGACAAGAGAGTTAACATATTTTAGGATTAATATACGGGAAAACCTTCATCACGAAAAGACGCCTATATAATTTTGATCCCTTAAACCCCACTTTTATATAGCAAAAATGGGGTTTACAGAGGTAAACCTTATTTTTTTCATTTCTGCTCTAAAATATAGATTTTGGGTACTAACAATCTATATTTTGAGCAGAAATAAGCAAAATATCACAATTTTTCATCTTAAAATTTTCATTTTTAGGCAATAAGGGTTACAATGATTTCGCGCGTCGTGACGTCAACTTGTTTTTTTCTGTGAGCGCCGTCGTAAAAATTGAAATAATAATTAAATTAACGTCAAAAATGAAATAAAATTCCAATGAAAAGTTAATGACTGTACAGAATTTTTAACACTCTACGACCATGTGAAATTTGTGTGGTGAATTTTCATTCTTTGAGGAGAAATAAAAGACTTTTTGATTATCGCTTCAAGAATGGTTTCAAGAATCACCGCAGAATTCAGTAAGGAGATATCGGAAATTATATAGAACAGAATTGCAGCGACTTCAGCTTGCAAAAGTAAGTTTACATAATATTTAGAAACTTTTCATAGCTTGAGAAAGCTATTAATGTGAGCTAAAAACTGAAATAAATCTAGAGTTTCAAAAAAAACTGCACTGAATCATGATGGCAGAAAATTCTGGTGCAGAAGGGATTTTGGTTCCATCTGTTTGCACTGACGAAAACAGTCTGGAAAATTTTACGCAAAACGTCCTTGTAGCAGTAAATGGAGATAGCTCAGAAGACAGCCTGTCGACCATTGACCCTGAAACGTGCAAATCGGTGACCGAATATGACGACCCATTCGAGGGCACTCTCTATCGGACTATATCAGAGGACTCTGACATAGTAGTTCAGTTCGTATCCGGTGTGTTCTTTGATTGTTTTAAAAATAAACTGTTAGCTGATTTTTCAGACAAGATAGAAATAGACGATTCTCAAATATTCAAATGCACAACACACGTGAGAAGTTTGCGGTGTGATATAAAAATGAACAGCGAATATAAAAAGATAGTAGTATCTGGTGTTGGCAGAATAGTATGGAGAAATGATCACTTCCAGAAAGTCGCTAAAGTTTTGTTTAAACAGTATGTGCAAATGTCAGACAATCAGACCTTTGATTCACAACAGGAATCCAGACAAGTAGAAGAAAATGTAACGGAAATTCGCGTGCCGGATATTCAGCCTGCATTCACAAGTACACCGCTAGTGCCAAGATCGGACCATCAACTGATTAGCCACGGATTATTTATTCAACAGACGCCTGTATGTACTCCTATAGGGACAATTCCAGGTACCCAGCCCATCAACGGTGGACATATTTATCCGACTTACTTGCTGACTGACCCAATGCGGGAATTGCGACCATCAAATGAACAGTTACTGTACAGTCTACCGATCTCAGAACCCAGTGTGAACTTGCACACATACAGTGACGGGGCATATAGGTTACCATATGAATCAGCTGTACAAACTGCCTTTCCTGAAACAACGAATCTTTGGTCAAATCCGACAGTGTACACACGCGAGCCAGTGGGAGTTCAATCTGACTACGAAATTGCCAATGCCCAGCAGTTAAATATTCAGCAAAAGTCAAGAGTAATTACAGCCGAACGGGCACAAATCTACGACACGGGAGCTAGCTCGCAAGAAATGGTATTTTCACCAGCGACAATAGATAACCAGACCTGCAGAGAGCCAGACCCAAAGAGCAACAACGGATTTTGTATACAGAAAACTGAGTATTTGAATTTGAATACGCCGGAAAGTGTTAATATGAAAACAAAATCGCCGTCTTTCACATGTGAAACGCTATTAATGCATGGGTCACATAATTTTCAGCCACAGACCACAGAAGCTGTCAACCAGCAGGGATTGCTAATTTCAGACAACCAGCCAGGAATAGTTTATCAGCAACCTAAACCAGACGTAGATCATGGTCAGAATTTGCAAGGAACAATTCCGCCAAGAACGGATCAACAGCTAACTGCGAATCAGCAATATATGCCTAGCACAGATAACCTGACAGGAACAGATCAGCAGCAGCGTATGCTAAAACACGTCAATCACCATCCGTCGTACAGACAATCCACCACGATGGCAAATACTGAAATTGAACAGAGCAATAGTCAGCCGCACATACTTGGCATGATAATGCGGAAAATTCAAGATCTAGAATCATTAATTCAACATGTTAAGAATTCAATTCTGCTAAACGTCGATTCAAATTTACAAGAAATGAAATCAGTAATATCAAGTATTGTGGATAAAGTTCCATCAAGAACATATGCCGAGGTAGCCTGCCACCAGACGCCTACAGTTACACGTGGAGAGTCAGAGAGCTTGGACGAAGGTTACTGTAACATCACAATACACAGTACTGACGGGAATTCCTCTCAAACATTTGTGAAGGAACCTTTTCAGTCAGATAGACAAGAGAACAAACTGTCGACACAAAACAAAATTCCGGTCCGCCTGACAACTAGAGAGGGAACCAGCAACGAAAATCTAAAACAGGGCAATGCTTTAAAGATAAGAACCCCATTAAATACTGGTAAACCGTCTCAAAAGAAGATTTTGTTGATTGGCGATTCCATTTTGAACCCTGTTAATCCGAAAGGGATGATCAAAGACATCCGTAAACATTTCAAAAGTGGTGCTCAGATAAGAAACCTCCTTGAGGAGATAGCCATGTATGACCTGAAATCATTCAAGGCAGTCGTAGTATTCATTGGTGGTAACGATGCCTCCAACAAAACAGACATTGAACTATTTGAAGAGTATTACGATCAGGTCATCAGTCTAATAAAAACCGGAAATCCTGAGTGCAACGTCTTTCTGTGCAGCATAACACCTCGGGGAGATACGGATGTGACTGACTATAATGCATGTATAGAAAGGATATCAGCTCAACGGAAGGAACATGGTGTCTCTTTAATTAAAAACACAGAAGAATATTTCTATGGAAAAGACGGTCTGCCGATGTTTAGGTATTATTCAGCAGATGGTATTCACCTCTCAAGATCAGGAATAAGGCGTCTACTCCATGCAATTGACGACAAGGTACATATTGTGACTGATTTCGAAGGGTGTGTGTTTACGCCACGTACATCATGTACGCGGGGTCATGGAGGTCGACGAGTAGAGAAGCCGTCTATGGGACAATTAAAGCGCCCGTCATACAGTTTACCTTCTGGTAGGAAACGAGATCGTCCTAGGGAACCTTACACTAACAGATGGAACGGTTTTAACAACGGGCGACAAAAGCGGGGATGCTTTGGTTGCGGTATGGTTGGACACAAAATAAAGGACTGTTGGAACACCAGATAGGGACTCGGCATTACTGCCAGATCAGATAGAGGCACGCCAATAAATAGTGTTAATTATTTCTATTGTCTTGAAAACATATGTAGTGATTGCAATGAATTGGACTGTGCCTGTGAAAATTTTTATAGTGATTCTCTAATCAATCATACTGAGGGTCAATGTAGGCATGAGAAACATAAGAGTTCCAGTATATATTTAACAGATACTGAAATAAATAGTAATTCACTTTCGTTAAATGAAACGTCAGAAGATATCAGACACGAAACTTCCATTGACTTAAGGCTTTGTAAAAAAGGCATGAACATTGGGTTTTTAAATATTCAAGGATTACGTTCTAAATTTTCTGAAGTTCAGGCAATGCTAACATCTACACAAAATTCAAATCTGCACGTATTTGGCATGTGTGAAACAAAATTAAATAACAATTGCATGTCAAGCAGTTTTAATATCCAAGGTTTTCAAGATGCGTTTCGTAAAGATAATCATACAAATGGTGGCGGCGGCATACTTGTTTACGTTAGGGATCAAATAATGGCTAAACGTAGGGAAGACCTTGAGAGTAATGAAATATCATGCATTTGGCTTGAAATTAGTCCTACTAAAGGAAAGTCCTTTTTACTTGGATTCTTGTACAGAAATCCTGTCGAACGTGCCGAGTGGTTAGACCGTTTTGAATGTTTTTTAGATGGCGTTTGGAAAGAAAGTAAAGAAATCATTTTACTGGGAGATTTTAATAAAGATTTATTAAATCCAAATATAAAAAGAGAATGGTCAATATTTACAGAATCATTAGGGCTAAGTCAACTCATTACACAGCCAACAAGGGTAACGAACAATTCTAGCACGCTTATTGACCATATTTATTCAAATCATGAAGATAATATTTCAGAAGTACACGTAAGTCAAATCGGCATCAGTGACCATTTTTCTGTTATCTGCAACAGAAAGTTAAATGCAACTTTTATTAAGAACGCACACAGATCAATAACATATCGATCGTTCAAAAACTTTGACGAAAATAAGTTTTTGATTGATTTGCAAGCAATACCATGGAATGAACTCAGTAGGCTTGACTCTTTAGATGACATACTTTGTGCCTGGTATTCATTTTTCAATGATACGGTCAATAAGCATGCACCAACAAAAACTCATAGAATTAAAAAAGACATACAACCTGACTGGCTAACACCAGATATTCTTTACAGTATGAAAGAAAGAGACAAACTCAAAATACAAGGTCGTTTTGAAGAGTACAAACATACACGGAATCAGGTATCATCAATGATTAATGAATCAAAAAAGGCAACTTATAGAACTAAAATTGAACAAGGAAAAGATGATCCAAAATCAATTTGGAGACTTTTTAAAGAGTTCGGTGCTTCAAATAAAAAGGCCGACAATAACGATATCTTAGGACTTAAGATAAACGAAGAAATGGTTGCAGACAATAATGAGTTAGCCAATAACTTTAACGATTACTTTACAAACATAGCGGCAAGACTCAAGGAGCCTATACAACATAACGAATTTAATAAACTAAATGATTACATTAATTCAAAAATTCCTGCAGACGTAAGTTTTGAGCTCCCTGAAATAAGCGAAAGTTTTGTTTTTAAATTTCTTTCTTCACTTGATATTTCTAAAGCAACAGGGTTAGACGGAGTTGGGCCTAGACTTCTAAAGTTGTCGGCAGGAATAATTACTAAAAGTATAACAATTATTGCTAATAAATGTTTATTGACTGGGGAATTTCCTTCCCTCTGGAAACAAGCTAAGGTCATCCATCTTCATAAAGGGGGTGCAAAAGATGAAATCAATAATTATAGGCCAATATCTATCCTACCTACATTGTCGAAGTTAATAGAGAAATTCATTCACGTACATTTCATGTCTTTTCTGGATAACTTTGAAATAATACATAGTTCCCAGAGCGATTTTAGACCTGGTCACTCCACTGAAACGGCTTTGTTATTAATGACGGAACATTGGTTAAAAGCTTTAAACGACGGTAATATAGTAGGGACTGTTATGGTTGACTTCAGAAAAGCTTTTGATCTTGTTGACCATACGTTACTTTTAAAGAAACTAGCATGCTACAAATGTAAAAGTTCTTTTCTGAAATCAATGGAATCATACTTAAGAAACCGTACACAAATTACATCTGTAAATAACAAAATATCAGATCCAGGTCTTGTTACGAGTGGTGTACCTCAAGGGTCCATATTAGGTCCTCTTTTATTTTTAATTTTCATTAATGATTTGCCTTTAGCTTTGTCGCGAAACATTTCCTCTATAGATCTCTATGCTGATGATACTACGATATATGATATGCAAAGTGACCTGCACACATTAAAATTAAATCTGCAAGAAGCTCTTTTTTCCCTTCATATATGGTGTAAACAAAACGGGATGCTTTTAAATACTGAGAAAACTAAAGTTATGATAATAACAACAAGGCAAAAAAGAATACATATAGATGAGAGTATTTTAACTTTATCATATAATGGCACTGAACTAAACTTAACTACTGCTGACAAAATACTTGGTGTTAACATCGATGCTAATCTCACGTGGAATGAACATTTCAACTTTATTTGCAAAAAGATATCCACTTATATTTGGCTGTTGTCCAGGATCCAACACTTCATTAATTATGAACACAAAGTTATTTTCTATAATGCGTACATTCATCCACATTTCAATTATTGCAATATAATATGGGGTAATTCATCAAATTATAATATGTCAAAAATAGTTAAACTACAGAAACGTGCTTGCAAAATAATCTTAGGCAATGAATACTCAAGTTTCGAAGATGCAAAATCAAGGCTAAGTATCCTTTCTTTCGAGCAAAGTATGTTCGTAAATAAGGCAAAAATCATGTTCAAAGTCACGCACAGTCTCTTACCAAAGTATATTTGTGAGTTATTTGAGAAAAAAAGGGATCAATCAAATCAAACAACACTGAGATCAACTTCTGGTCAAAATTTTAGAATTCCAAAACCTAATATAAATGTTTTCAAAAACAGTATATCATATTCGGGTCCTATTATTTGGAATAGCATACCAACTGAAATTAAGAATTCTTCATCGTATAATGCATTCTCACGAAATTGTATTAGCTGGTTAATTAACTCTTGATGTTGTTGTATATATTGCAACGTGCGTATGCCTCCGCCACCTTGAACTTTTAAATGTCATATTACCATTTTGCATCTACAGTCGAACTTCGATATCTCAAATACATACTGGACCAAGAACTTACTTTGAAAAATAGGTACCCAATAGTACATAATAGAAATGATCTTGGGGCATATTTTCGACTTTCTATAAAATACACATGTTTTGTGTGTGCTCATTAGAATCGCTTCAAAAAGCAATTCTAATGATGCACACATAACATGCATTTCCAAGTAAACACCAAACAACCCCCACCATAACACAAGTATAGCTTGAGAAATGTAAACAAGGGACCCAAGAGTGAGCTCGAATTAGCCAAAGTAAACTAATTATCTGTATTAGAGTTATCGAAATTTTACATACGAATGCTTCAATCATTTCTTCTTTTTCCACATTATGTTATCACTTTTGTTAATACCCATGTACTGTTCGTTAAATGTTTTGCATTGTGTTTTAGATAGAGGGCCTTGTGGAAGATTGGTTTTACCAAACGAGTTACCCTCTTTAAATAAAGAAATTACTTACTTACTTACTTACTTACTTACTTACTTACTTACTTACAATGTATATGTATAGGCGTGTTTTCGTAATGAATGGTGCAGAATTCTCCGGAACCACGCAACGTTATTCGAGGGGACATTGGAGGAAACTTACGGAACCTTTATGTTCTTCTGAAATCTAAAATATACCGTGACAACTCATTAGAATCGCCTTATCGGTGTGATTCTGAGGAGTTACACAACATATATTTTCAAGACAAAGTAAGAAAATATGCCCGAAATTGACATAGGATAATCTGGAGTTCTGGAATGATTTCCCTAGGACTCAAAGACATGTATCGAATCACCCATAGCAAACGAGCCTTCACTGAAGTTTCGGTGTAAATTCTAACACACACACACACACACACACACACACACACACACAAAAAAAAAAAAACGTCGTATAAAACAATTCCAAGTTGTTTGATCACATACATGTACTTCACATTACGAAAACACGCCTATACAAATACATTGCAATCCTTACCGCCGAAAAAATGTCAATTATAGGATGAAATATTATAAAATTTTTCTTATTTCTGCTCAAAATATAGATTGTGGTACTCGTTAGAACCGCCTCGAGGAGGCGGTTCTAACGAATACCCACAATCTATATTTTAGAGCAGAAATAAGAAAAATAAGGTTTACCCCTGCAAACCCAAGTTTTTCTGTATAAAAGTGGGGTTCAAGGGGGTCAAAATAATATAGATATGTTTTCGTGATGGTCAACATCCGTGTCAAAAGTGTCCTATATGGCTCATCGCGAAAACACGCCTATATAATTTTGACCCCCTTCAACCCTACTTTTAAACAGTAAGACTAGAGTTCACAGGTGTAAATCTTATTTTTTCTTATTTCTGCTCTAAAATCTAGATTGTGGGTACTCGTTAGAACCGCCTCAATGAGGCGGTTCTAACGAGTACCCAAAATCTATATTTTGAGCATAAATAAGAAAAAAATCAAAATTTCTAATCTTAAATGTCCGGGTTTTTTGCGGTTAAGTTTATCATGTATTTGTTTAGGCTTGTTTTCAGGTATCGAACCCATGGCACAGACTTATTTCTGAGAGGTTTACCTGCCTGAAAGTATATTCATGTCCTTTTCGTGTTCCGGGACCTTGTGCCTACCTTTGAACGAAATACGTATCGCATTACTGCTCTCTCTCTATCTCTCTCTATCTCTGGGTGTGTGTGTGTGTGCGTGCGTGTGTCCGTGCGTGCGTGCGTGCGTGTGATACATTATCATCGGGCAAATGCGAACATTACATACCCGCCCTCCTATAAGTACATTAATAATCACAGTGAACAAATTAAAGGATAATAAATGCGATAAAAGTAAGATAATTAAATAAAAATACTCTAAAAAAACGTTTTACCTCAAGCCTTTCTTCTTCCGGTTGATAATTTGTGTTTTTGTGGATTTTTCATATCTACTGTCCGTCGAGGAATAGTTGACAGTGACGTCACGACTTGTTTTTGTTCTGAACAATGCAAAGCTTATGGGGCTAACGGTAAAATAGCTCAAATAGTCAGTTACGTCACTGCCAGCTATTTGTTGGCGAACTATAGCATACAAATGAGCTACACACAGGTATAAGTCTTTCAAAACGCAGTGAGACGCGACTGAACTTTTAATTTTGGACTAGTCCGTGTTTTAGGTAAGTCGACTTCATTTGGGATTTTAGATCGGGCGATATAGTTCTGCTGAATTTCGAACTGCATCATACAAACCACTTGGCCACGACTTCTACATAATGGCGTTATGTAAAACAACATATTTATAATTTTAAAATTCTGTGAAAAAAGAAGTCCGAAACCTGCTTCCCCTAAAACACGGAATAGTTTTTCCATGCTTGAACGTTGAACTCTCAAAGGTCGTTGATATTTTATACATTGATTGTAAACTTAACGACTGAAATATAGTTATTGTAAACATTATGATTGCAATGACTTATTCAATGAGGAAGTAGGGTTGCCGCGAAGTCGTACAGCGAGAAGACTTAGAAGCCTCTTACGCTACTCGCCTTGCAAACCAGGATCGCAGGATCGATCCCTGGCTTCTCCAGACTTTCGGATGAGTCTTTTAACCGAGGTCTCGTCTCCGTATGACCTTAGCTGTTGGTGGGACGTAAAACACAAACACTCACTCTTCGCTGTACATTAGAAAACACTTGTGGCATAGTTCATACTGTCGTGGCTCCAAATTAAACTTTTTCTAATGAAAAACTTTGATATTATTCTGTTGTTCGCTGCAAATTATGGCGGTTTGAGCGAGTTAAATGTACCACACACATGTAAATAAGGACTGTCACAGTAATATATACTACTCAAAGTTTGATAGGGATCACTTTTTTAATGCAAAATATTTTTTGGATGAATTAATCAGCTGAATCCAAATTTGATACATAATGATAGAAAACGTTTCTTTTACAAAACCTAGTGATTAATTTTGTCAGCCGGTACTGCATTCAAGCGTGACAACAGCAACCGTCATGGCACCCCAAAAATTTGCCGTAACACGAATGGATTTGGACAACTAATTTTTCACAAATTTCCAAATTTGTTTAGACAGACGTGCCTAATAACGTGTATGGCGCCCATTGGCATCAATTACAATACGACATCACCTGCGCATGCTCGTAATCCGAGTCTGTATCCGGTTTTGTGGAATCAGCTTTCATTCAGCAACCAATGCATCTTTGAGCTCCTTTAAAGTCCTCGGATGCACAGGTCGGGCTGAAACAGCACGCTGTAGCATGTCCCGCGCATGCTCAATCGGATTTAAGTCCGGTGACCGAGCATGCCAGTCCATACGAACGATTGTCTCACGTTCCCGATAGGAATCAGTGACGCTGGCACGGTTGGGACGGGCATTATCGTCCATCAGAATAAAGTCCGGGCCGATAGCATCTGTATATGGTCTCACAAACTCATCAAGAATCTCATTACAGTACCTCACTACCATTAACGTTCCGTTTTCAACGACGCACAAGTCAGTTTTACCGTTCACGCTTATCCCAGCCCAAACCATGACTGACCCCTTTCCATAGCGATCATGCTCTGCCACATTCAAATCATCGAATGGCTCTTTAGACATTCGCCGCACTAATTGGCGTTTATAAGTGAAGTCTAGACAGAATCTGGACTCCTCAGTAAACAGTACTGGCGTCAAGTCACGAGCCGTCCACCTGACGTGAGTTCTGGCAAAGTCCAACCGGTCTAGCACGTGCTGTCTCGTCAACGGAACACGTACAGCAGGCCTCATGACATTAAGTCCGAATTCGTGGAGCCCGTTTCTGACAGTTTGTGTAGAAATTCGTACTCCAGTTCCGTTCCTAAGCTCGTTATGCAAACGCGTAGCGTTCAGGAACCGTTGGCGTCGAGACTGAATCAACAAGAAACGGACCTGACGTTGAGTTGTAGCCCTTTCTCGACCCCGTCGTGTCTGTGTGAAGGATTTCCGTGGGTAAGACACCGACTCCACATTCGGGAAACCACGCTCTGAGACACATTCAGAATCCCAGCAACACGACGCTGAGAGACGCCGGATTCCAACATTCCGACGCTACGATTCACTTCTTCGGGCTCAGACGGTTTCTTAATTGTCCCCTAGGCATTTTAGTGTTTCACAAATCAAATGAAGTCCTTTTTACGCTTGGTAAAGGAACACTGACAAGTTTGATTGGTCTGCTGCAAAGCAGTGCTAGGCAAATTTTTGGGGGTGCATGATTTCATTTGCGAAGTGTGAGAAGTGTGCACTTTTATGAGTACTGAATTGCACATGAGTTTCTGCTTAAGACATTTATCAATATACCGAGTATAAATTCTGTCAAGAAATTTTAAATTTTCAGTGCAAAACTTGGTATATAAAAAGTGATCCCTATCAAACTTTGAGTAGTATATATACCCATGTACAGGTACGATTTCATACGAAGTGTATAGTTTATCAACGACCTTTGAGAGTTCAACGTTCAAGCGTGGTAAGACTATTCCATGTTTTAGGGGAAGCAGGTTTCGGATTTCTTTCTTTAGACGGATTTTAAAATTATAAATAAGTTTTTTGATAATGCCAATATGTAGAAATCGTGGCCAAGTGGTTAGTATGATGCAGTAAGAATCTCAGTAAAACTATATCTCCCAAAGTAAAATCCCAGCTGAAAGCGACTTACCTAAAACACGGGCTAGTCTAAAATTAAAAGTGCAGTCACGTCTCACTGCGTTTTGAAAGACTATAGTTATTAGGTGTGTGTGTGTGTGTGTGTGTGTTGTCTGCGTTGAGGTTTAACGTCCACGACAACACTATTTAGGTCATTTTGGAGACATTGCTTCCAATTCTGTAGGACTTTTACCCGACATTGAGATGAAATGACATACGGGCCTCCGTGGCCTAATGGATAAGAGCGCTGACCCTTAGTCATTAGGTCTCTCACCGCCGTGGGTTCGAGCCTCGCTCGGGTCACGTGTGAGACGCCAAGTTCTGCAACGGAAGGTCAGGTGGTTTTTCTCCGGGTACTCCGGTTTTCGCCCACCTATGATTAACGATCGGCTCGATATGAGTGAAATAATCTTGAAAGGGCCGTAAAACCCAAACCAAAAAAAAATAAAAAAAAATGAAATGACATACCAAGCCTGGCCCAAAGAAACCAAAATGTATTTTGGACGGTCTTACTCACTCCACTTGCCTGGGCAGGATTGTTCCTTCTAAGCGGTTTACTGTACTCGTGTGTGATCAGTTTCAGCTCTGCGTGAAAACATCTGGCAGCCCAATGGGCGGGGTGTTGTAGACACTAGTGGGCGGAGCTATTTTGTATTTGAAGAAATGACATTCATCTTTGAAATGACCTACTTGATAGCCAAAATAAATAAATACATGGAAAAAAAATCACACACCCATGTGGCATAGTGCAACTTTCAATGATATCTCCAAAAACGGTTATTTTCTGATGAACATTTGTGATATTTATCCCCACGTTTTTCGAAGAAAAGTGGGGATATTGTTATCGCCTCCGTCTGTCCGTCCGTCCGTCCGTCTGTCCGGCGATCTCCTCCTAAACCGTTGTCCGGAATCCAACCAAAATCGGTATGTGAGTAGTTGCTTACATTAATGGCTTGCGCGAGATCACGCTTATTTTTGACCCCGCCCCCAGGGGCCCTGGGGAGGGGTCAAAAGGTCAAATGTCAATAAAATTCAATTACAAAGTCAATTTTGAAGATTTTGATGGCAAACTTTGCACATGTACTTAGTTATGAAAAAAGTAAAACATATTGAACGGGATTTTGGCTGTGACCCTTAGGTCATGCCCTGGGGTCGGGGATAAAAATTAAAGTTTTTCAGAACATAGTCATGTTGCATATCTATGCGAAGGGGATAATGAGTAGAATAAACTAGAAGTAAAATTTTGACCCTGGGGTCAGATTGGGGCCCTGGGGGAGGGGTCAAAATTTAAGTTTTTGGAACCTAGTCATGTGACATATCAAATTGAAGGGCATGATTAGTAGAATATAATACAGGTAATATTTTGACCATAGGGTTAGGGCCCAGGGTGAGGGGTTTTCGGTACTTGGCCCCTCTGTTTTTACTTCATTCGAACGTTGATGACGTCACTTTTAGCATCTACGCAACGTAAATAATGCACACGATGCCAGATGAACTTAGCAACTGCCGACATTACTTGAACGCATATTTCAAGTTAACGATATTCCAAGCAAACTTCCACTATACACCCAATAGTATATCCAGTTAATACGCTTAACACCTCTAAATCGACACGAAATCAGCATGGAAAAAGTTTGTTCCCCATGGTGACTGCTGACGCTTAATTACAGTTTAAAGCATACAAGAAACAGAAAAATCGATTTTTTAAAGTGCAAGATCAATTTTTATTTCACTCATGAACACCAAAAGAAGTATTTTCACGAGTGGCAAAATACTTCTTTTAGTGTACATTCTGTTAAACAAATTCCTATCTTACATTGAAAAAATCAAGTGGGCCCCGTCATGCGATTTTGGTACTTATCGCCTATGCGAGCGGCGAAGTTTCAGGCGAGCCTGCGCATCCGCGCAGTCTCGCTAGAACCTTCGCTGCTCGCTCATACAAGCAGTGAATCAAGAGAAACCTTCAAACAGAAAGCCATATCCCTGGCCCCTCTGAATGGCTGGGCATGCGCAGTTAAAATTTGTCATGACGGAATGCTCGAAGACACAAATTCGCTTGGCGGGGCTCAAATATCCTCCTCAGTACCAGTTTGTGTCTTACCTGACGGTAACCCCGAAAGAAAGGTCTTCCTCCATCACTGATATATGAGCCGCATTAAGCGAAATCGCATCACGATACATGTAACACATCCGTGTGACGTAGAGCATTTACACATCTCCAAAATGTCTGCTTTACTTTTCTGATAATTATCAGTGATATTTTTCTTATTTCTACTGCAAACGTAGGCTGTGTGTGCTCGTTAGAACCGCCCACAATCTATGTCTTGGAGCAGAAATAAGAAAAATAATGTTTACCCCCGTAAACACCAGTTTTACCAATATAAAGCGGGATTTAGTTGGGTGTTCATTACACGGATTTGCTAACATGATGAACAGTGTGTACGGATATATGCGTATAACAAAGAATAAGCCCCAAGTTATGTTTTTATCAGTTACCCCTATATATATATTGCATTGTAACGCATTGGCCTGATAAAGATATGCTATCGCAGGTCAAATGAGCTTTATCACGTCAACGTGACACTGCACTTTTATGATTGAACCGGACTACTGGCAAAATGGCAAAAAAATTATTGTTACTCGGGAAAATGGAAAATTACTTGAAAAAAAATATCTTAGGAAAAATATGGTCAGCTGATACAAAATATATCGACCTGCGGAATGTTCGGACGCACTGAGGACCATCGATAACTGATCGTAAATGGTACGGGGGGGGGGGGGGTTGTGGGGGGAACTGATAAATACAATACCACATTCGTGTCATTTGATATCAAGTTTATCGTTTATCAGGCTCGGCTTCGAGAACGCATGTAGAATCGCTCGGCAAGCCTCGCGTTTCTACAAACGTTCTCGAAGTCTTGCCTAATAAACTCGATATCAAAGACACTCACCGGGTATTCTCTATTTACTGATCGTTCCAATGCGGCTCTAGAAGCCTCCGTGGTGTAGTGGTCATGCTACCTAGCCTTATAAAGCAGGGGTCGCAGGATCGATCCCGGGCTTCTCCAGACTTTCGGACGAGTCTTTAAACCGAGGTCCCGTCTCCGTATGACCCTAGCTAATGATGAGACGTAAAACACTCACTCCAATGCAGTTCTTTTGTTTTGGTATTTATTGTTGTAGCTTGTCTTTGCATGTACGTGCTGTTAATATCTTTTTTATTATTATTTTGGGCAGCCGGGTAAAGCTTTCCACTTGTGACTTTTTGTTGTCGCCCAATGAAACCAATTGGGTTTATAAGCATGGACGGTCCAACTCACACCGGCTTAGATCCTCTTAGCGGTTTACCAGTCCTCGTTTGTGGTCGGATTCAGCTCTGCGTGGAAGCAACATGCAGCCCATTTATTTCTTCAATCCCCAATCGGCGTGGGCCTCTTTCACTTTGGTATCTTGGATAGGAGGTGTGTTACAACGCATAATGTAGTAATGTAGTAATTTCTTCATTTTGAAATTTTTACTACATTATGCGTTGGCATAGTCGACGCGAAATGAAATAAAATGTCGTTTTTACTTCATTATGCGTCGATACTAAGAGGTTTGAGCAAAATGAAAGAATTATTTCATTTTGCGGCGATGGGTGGCATACTTAATTTTACTTCATTATGCGTCAACAGTTTGTTTGTTTGATTTGAGGTTTAACGTTCCCGTCAAGACTATTTAGGTCATTTTGGAGACATTGCTTCAAATTTTATGGGACTTTTACCCGATGTTGAGATGAAATGACATCTCAATCGCTGCCGTCCAATTAAAAGCAATAGGGTTTATATGCATGGATGGGCCGACTCGCAGCAGTTTTCCTGGACAGGCTTAGACCTTCTAAGCAGATTACGAGGACTCATGTACGGGCGGTATCAGCTCTGCGTGGAAGCATCGTGCAGCCCATCTATTTATACCCCCGGCATGTCTGTCTGTCTGTCTGTCTGCCTGTCTGTCTTTTGTTTGATTTGTTTGGTACGATTTTAATTCTACTGGCTTAATCAAATACAATGAAATTCCACTATTAAGACCACCTAAAATTAATACAAATTTTGTTTTTAAAGCATATTTGGAAGGTTAAAGCTACATTTTCTTTGTGATTTTGACCTTCAGTGTGCTTTTGTGGAAGACCGTCTTTTGGACTGTTCAACTGTGGTCTTAAAGACCACTTTTGAACCGTCTCAAATGTGGTCTAAATTGTAGGAATTTAACTGTATTGCTTCCTAAGTCTTTTCGAAGACAGCTATGTTCTACCATCATTACTTCATTATGCGTCGATATGGTGCATATCAACGCGAAATGAAATAATTTTTTTACTTCATTTCGCGTCGACTATGCCAACGCATAATGTAGTAAAAAAAATCAAAATGAAGAAATTACTACATTACTACATTATGCGTTGTAACAGAGGTGTGAGGTAATGGAATCGATTTCTGATTACCTTCATTTCTATTTAGATCAGCCTGACCACCCGCACCGTCTGATCAGAACCATGTGTATGCACTGAATAATTTGTATAAGTTCAGTTGTCCTATAGCCGAAATACTTCGATTTTTATCGTTAATGGAGGGAGAAATTCTCATTCGTTAACACGTTGTAAAATGAGTTTAATCATATTTAATTGCATATAAAACAGTGCAATGGGGTTGGGCCACAAGCTCTCACAATATTAGTTACGGCCCTTCCCCTACATAGGTACAGCTAATATATTAATTTCACGCGACATGGGGATATATACTAGGGACAAAAAAAAGGGAACCCCCAAATTAAAATAGAAAGAAGCGAAACTTCAATGTCACGAAGATGGTTTATATGCAAAGGGGATCAGTATCTGGTCCATGCACCACGACCATTGATGCATGCACGACACTTTCTGGACATGCTAGTGATTGTGCGACGGATTATCTCCCTTGGTAACCGTCGACAGTCTTCTTGCAATGCTCGGCCAAGCTGTTGCAGATTGTTAAAACGCTGCGGTCTGTTGCACACGCGGCGACCCAAGACATGTTATATGCGTTCAATCGGCGACATATCGGGGGATTTGGCTGGCCATGGCAGTGTCCTTTCACCTTATTGTCTCCGAAATTCGACGGCAACACGGGCTCCATGTGGGCGTGCGTTGTCGTATTGGGATTTGGTCTACGTAACGTTGGCCAGTCAAGTTATCATGATCGTTCAAGGTAACTTGACTGGCCAGCGTTACAGTACGTAGACCAAATGTTACACCCAGTGGTTGTACCATTCGCCTGGCGCATTGGTGGAACTTCGAGTTCCAAGACGACAACGCACGCCCGCACTGGGCCCGTGTTGCCGTCGAATATGCAAAGGGGCGGTTCTAACGAGTACCCACAACTTATGTCTTGGAGCAAAAATAAGAAAAATAATGTATACTCCCGTAACCCCCAGTTTTCTATATGGGCCCTGTCAAGCGATTTTGGTCCTTATCGCCTATGCGAGCAGCGATGGTTCAGGCGAGCCTGCGCATCCGCGCAGTCTCGCCAGAACCTTCGCTGCTCGCTCACACAAGCTGTGAATCAAGAGGAACCTTTGGACAGAACGCCATATCCCTGGCCCCTCTGAATGGCTGGGCATGCGCAGTTAAAATTTGTCATGACGGAATGCTCGAAGACACAAATTCGCTTGGCGGGGCTCATATATGAAGTCGGGTTTAGAGAGGTGTTCATTTCACGGACTTCTTAACCTGATGGTTTTATCTTATTATTTTCTTTCTGCTACGATTAGGGCTGGTCCGGAATAAAACAATTTCTGAGTGTATAAGGGACCAAGAAATTCTTGAGCTTTTAAGGGTATTCACTTGTGCATTTACCAATTTACAGTGACATTTTGAAAAATATGTAGGAATTGACATTTCAGTTATTGGCAAGGAATTATCATTTCTTTTATAATAGCAACTGCCTTTGCTAAAAACGATTGCCATTTCCAATAACCATTAGTTGTTTGAAATTTTTTGTTCCAAATACATGCAAATGATCAGGGTCCAGTTGTACAAAGCCTCGTTAGCTTAACGAGCTCGTCTGTGGTCAAATTGTTAACTGTTCTAGCATGTGCAATATCTGAAATTTTGGCATTTTTGCAAAAATAAATGTGAGTAGTTTTTGCATACGCTCGTATATGCACATTTTGGAGACGTTGCTTCCAATTTTGTGGGACTTTTACCCGACATTGAGTTGAAATGATATCTCAAGTCCTGCCGCCCAATGAAACCAATATGTTTATAAGCATGGACGGGCCTACTCGCACTGCTTTTCCTCGGCAGGCTTAGATCCTCTAAGCGGTTTACCAGTACCCCTGTGTGGGTCGGTTTCAGCTCTGCGTGAAAGCATCATGCAGCCCATATATTTCTTCAAGCATCAATGGGCGGGGGCCGCTTATGCTGATATGCCACTTAAAGCGGTAAGAAGTCTACGATGTGGATACATACATGTTTAACGACACATTTCTCCTGTCGCAGTTACTATTAATAAACAATGATTAGTCCAAGACTTTTCATAATAGAAATAGAAAATTTCGATTAACAAAAAACTGAAAACTGAAAATGGTAAACAAATGTAAATGGTAAACAATGTAATTAAACGGAAACATGCGTGCAAAGCATTATTAAGCAACTTTATTAGTGACTACTTTTCGAGGCACATTTTAATGTACATTTTTATTGTTGGATATACATGTACTCCCATGTTGCGTGTTTTTCTTCACTAAACGAAATTTCGGAGTGTCAAGTTGAATTACTCTGCAAACATGTTTTAACCCATCATATCGACGTGTCCGTGGAACGAAGACCCCCCAAACCCCACTTTGTGAGCCTCGATAGCGCGGTGGTTAACGCGTTCGACTTATGATCGAGAGGCTGTGCGTTCGAATCCGGCCTTCGGTTTCGCGGTGTGTCCTTGGGCAAGACACATAATGACACTGCCCCACTCCTTCCAGGGGCCAGTTTCATCAAAGCATTTGCGACGTATTTTCGTCTTAAAAAGATCGTACGAAGTTCTTACGACTAAAATCCTGTTTCATCAAATGTTAAAGATCTGCGATGTTCGCAGATTTTGTCGTAATTCTGAGATGAATATTTAGACATCGCACATTGAAATTTTCGTCTTAAACTTTGGACATGTCACGACCATACGGGCAGCATAGGTTAAAGCTCTTGAGTAACATTGTAAAAAGGGTGGTACGTAATATACCATTTCGCTTACCTTCGCAGATCACGCCCATGAGTTATATAAGCCCATGCAATGAAAACCCTCGAAACTGACCCCTTTGTTATAATCTTTAGTTTGGGTTTGGGGTGGGGATTTTCTTAGTTGTTTTTAGCTCACCAGAGCCGAAGGCTCCGGGGGAGCTTATAGGATAGGCAGTTGTCCGGCGTCGTCGTCGTGGTCGTCGTCTGACGTCAACACTTTCAAACATCTTCTTCTCTGAAGCCACTGGACCGATTCAGCTCAAATTTTATCTGTAGCATCCTTGGGCTGGGGGATTGAAAGTTTGTGTTTTTTATGAAATTCGGCTCATTGGTTTGGTTGCTATGGCAACTTAGAGTTTCCATAGACTTATAATGGGGAAAATTGAAAAATGGCATTTACTGCCAAGACACTGCAGATATTTTGACAAAACTTTCATAGAAATATTCCTTAGGCAATCTACTATCTGCCATATGATTTTAGGCCTACTGCTCATTTGTATTGGTTGCCATGGAAACCAAAATGAAAAAAAATAGAAAAAAAAAATACTTAAAAAAATCATCTCCTCAGAAACCGTATGCTCTATGAGGCTGAAAGTTTATGGAAATATTCACCATATTTGCCTTAACAGGGTTTTTTTTTATGAAATTCGGCTCTTTAATTTGGTTGCTATGGCAACTTAGATTTTCCATATACTTATAATGGGGAAAATTGAAAAATGGCATTAACTACAAAGCCTTTGCAGATATTGTGACAAAACTTTCATAGAAATGTTCCTTTAGTAAACTTCTCTCAGCCATATGCTTTTATGTCAACCTGGGGGTCCAGTAGGTTGTGCCGGGGCCATGCCACGCCCCCAGTACTTCATAAAATGACCTATATCTCAGAAACCTTACAGATCCCCACCCCTAAACCATATATATTCTTGTTCCTATTGATAAGACGCATTCAGTGACACCAACCTGGAGGTCCTCCGGGATGTGCCGAGGCCATGCCCACCCCCTCCACTTCATAAAAGGCCCAATATCTCGGAAACCACTCAGATCCCCACCCCTGAACCCTTTATACTCTTGTTCCTTATGATAAGACGCATTCAGTGACATCAAACTGGGGGTCCCCCGGAATGCGCCGGGGCCATGTCCCGCCCCTCCATTTCATAAAAGGCCCAATATCTCGGAAACCTTACAGATCCCCACCCCTAAACCATATATATTCTTGCTCCTTATGATAAGACGCATTCATTGACCCCAAATTGGGGGTCTTCCGGGGTGCGCCGGAGCCATGCCCCACCCCTTCACTTCACAAAAGGCCATATATCTCAGAAACTGTTCAGATCCCCACCCCTAAACCATATATGTTCTTGTTCATTATGATGAGACACATTCAGTGACACCAACCTGGGGGTCCCGAAGGGATGTGCTGGGGCCATGCCCCACCCCCTCCATTTCATAATATCACAATATCTCGGAAACCTTACAGATCCCCACCCCTAAACCATATATATTCTTGTTCCTTATGATAAGACACTTTCATTGACACCAACCTGGGGGTCTCCCTGGGCCTTGCCCCACCCCTGCACTTCACAAAAGGCCTTATATCTCAGAAACTGTTCAGAGTCCCACCCCTAAACCATATATATTCATCTTTCTTATGATAAGGCACATTCATTGACACCAGCTTGTGAGTCCCCGGGGCATGCCCGGGCCTTGCTCCACCGCTTGACTTCATTAAAAGCCACATATCTCAGAAATAGTTCAGATCCGCACCCCTAAACCATATATATTCTTGTTCTTTATGATAAGACTCATTCAGTCACACCAACTTGGGGGTCTCTTTGTGCTGAGGCAATGTGCCCCGCCCTTCCACTTCATAAAAAGGCCATATATTTCAGAAACCATTCAAATCCCCACCCCATATTCATATAATGTTCTTGTTCCTTATTATTAGCACACCTACTGTAGGGGTGTCCGCAGGGGCCAGTCCTCTCCTTTATCACTTCATGAAAGGATATCTTGGAAACCGTTCAGATTCCCACCCCTAAACCATATATATACTTGGTCCTTATGATGAGACACATTTAGGGACAACAATCTTGGGCTTTCCTGGGAACGACAGGGCATGCTCCAACCCCTCCACTTTTATCTCCAGCCATGCAGATCCCCACTGCTAAACCATATATTTTCTTGTTCTTTGTGATAAGACACATTTAGTGATACCAACCAGGGCTCCATTGGGTCCATGCCCCACCCCCTCTACTTCATAAAAGGCCTAATGTTTCATATACTGAGTCCACATTGATGCTCATTTGGATATGGGGGTTCATTTGGCAGATTAAACTGATATCATGTTAAAATACATGGCTGCAATTTGGCAGTGCCCACCTGAGCTCTGGTGAGCATAGTGGCCCATGGGCCTCTTGTTTAGAGATTGAGGGTACTCGTTAGAAGCGCCTCTTGATAACTGGTTAAACCGTTAGAAGGTGAAAAGCCTGCCCAAGAAAAGTGGTGCGAGTGGGACCGCTCCTTAAACCCTAGCGGTTTCTTTGGTCGGTAGGGTTTATAATGTCACTTCATCTCAATGCCGGGTAAAAGCCCCACAAAATCGGGAGCACCGTCTCCATAATGGCCTAAAATATATCTACATTGACGGGGACTTAAGAACCAACGCGTTCATGTAGTTTCTAACGATTACCCACAATCTGCGATTAGACTTTTGATTAAAATGAAGACTCAGTGTACCTCAAATTAACACATCAAACTAGAATTGTCAATACGACACATATGCCCCCGCCCAGGGACTATCCTCACCAAGAAAAACAGCATGTTGCCAACAAAAAAAAAAAAAAAAAAGACAGTATTGCTCGGCTGGAAAACTGTCCTTCAGAACATCGGCGTAGGTGTGGTAATGGCGTTTAAATACTGGAAAAAAGTGTGTATCATCATACCAGATATGAACAAAATACATAAAAAATAAATTACCAAATGTGACATTGACCTTTAGTTTTGATTTTCCTGCCCTTTCAAGGTTATTTCGTTTATTTCGAGCCAATCATTAAACAGATGCGGGCGATAACTAAACGGAGTAGCCGGAGAAACGACCTGTATTTTTCGTCATATCAAATACGAACTAAATCTATTAAATGGGTTGGGAAATGTGAGTTCTTATTAAAAAACGTTGACACTTAAATTCTAAGTCTGTGACCTTGACCTTGAGGCCATGGGCATTGGCGCGATTATACTAAAAATTATGAGTGTGACCTTGACCTTGAGGCCATGGGCACTGGCGCGGGTATCTGAATAAAACTTGCATATCTATCATCGTATCAAATATGAACCAAATCCATTATATGATTTTAAAAATAATTTCAACATTTAAAGTTTTCTAAGTCCATAACTTGACCTAGAGGTCATAGGGGCCAGTGTATTGCTGAATAAACCTTTTGACCTATACATACCATCACCATTTCATCATATACTCTGGAAAATTTGAGCTCTTAAAATTTTAGGTTCTTCCTGGTACAATGCCTTAACCTGAGGATACAGGATCACGTACGTACACTCCGTGCGGAAGGATCACGTACGTACACTCCGTGCGGAAGGACGTACGTACATGGGCGTACGTTCGTATGTACGAAAACCTTGAATGTCGACGGCGTGGGGAGGGGGTCGTGGTCTTGCGTACTGTCATTTCGTCTATGTGCAGGCAATTGGATAATTGTGTATACATGTAGCTATAGAATTTAAAATCAATCATGCTGTAGTATCTATGTTGCAAATGAACTGAATTTATTTTTCATTGAAAGGCTGGACGGTTGGTTGATTGGAGGTTTAACGTCCCTTTCAACTTTGTATAGGTCATTTTGGAGACGTTGCTTCCAATTTTGTTGGACTTTTACCCGACACTGAGATAAAATGACATCTCAAGCCCCGTCGCCCAATGAAACCAATAGGGTTTATTAAACGTCACTACAGCTGGTATCTAGGAATGCGTTGGTGCCCCCGCCCATAGGGGCTTGAAGAAATATATGGGCTGCATGATGCTTCCACGCAGAGCTGAATCTGGCCCGCACACTAGTACTGGTAAACCGCTTAGAGGATCTAAGCCTGTCCAGGAACCGCGGTGCGAGGCGGACCGTCCATGCTAATAAACCCTATTGGTTTTATTGGGCAACAGGGCTTGAGATGTCATTTCATCTCAATGTCGGGTAAAAGTCCCACAAAATTGGAAGCAACATCTCCAAAATGACCTTTACAGTGTTGACCGGGATGTTAAACCTCAAATCAAACAAAACAAACAAACTAGGAATGCGTTGCGGCCGTAAAAAATCTCCCTGCCCTCCATCATAGTGTAGTTTATATTTTCTTGTCCTTTGGGATCACTGATTCCATTGTGGAATTCTGAAAAAATATTTAGGGGTCACTGATGGTTCCTAATTGGCCGAAACGAGCTAGTCCGGCCCAGAAAACATGTACACTTCATATTTTCAAGTTCAGTGGTGTATTCCTTGCTTCCAAAGGATATCCCTTTTATAGAACATGTTTATAAGCATGGACGGACCGACTCGCACCGCTTTGCCTGGGCAGGCTCGTGTGCGGTCGGTTTCAGCTCTGCGTGGAAGCATCATGCAGCGCATCTATTTCTTTAAGCCTCGATGGGCGGGGGTCAAAAGAAAGGCTCGACGGCCTGACTGACGAACAATCAATTAAAAATATTTGCTATAGACCTGTCACCATTGCCAACAACAAACCGGAACTGAAAACTGATATACGTAAAATACGAACACTTACAGAGGCTACGTCAGGTAACGTTATATGCGGCATCCTTATTAAACAACGTCATGCATTGACGTGTTGTATTAAAATCGTGCATAAACTGTGTTTTAAGTTCATACGATAAATTGAATCTTGTATTCATGCTCTTGCATTTCTGGATTTATTAAAATGAGCGTGAAAAAGTAATAAAATGCTCTGCGAAGTCTCACGTTATCTAATATTATAACTCAACAATACACGTCGTGTACTCATGCTGAAGAACCGCCCATCCCCATCCCCAGCTCCACCCCCACCCCGCCGCCCCGCATTTACTGACAAACGCGCTCGTAAAAGGATCATTATGACAACGTTAAATCAACGCTTGTCTGACGTCACGACGTCCACAAAACAGACCAACACACCATTGTTACAGTGGGAAATGGGTCCAGATAATAAATATCTGTATCTTACGATAATGAAATGGAAACACAAGTTTGAAACAACGTAGAATCAACGTTGAATCACATTGATTCAACGTTGCTTGTACTGAATATACATCTAGGTCCACCGGACCAATAATCTTAAAACGTGTTATCTACTTTACACGGCTATTTCAAGACGGCACGTGATCACGCATGTGACAATTAGTGGCCCTGTTTAAGCGCATATTCAAAATTGCGACATATTATAGTGCAACGCAAATTTAGCTCGTGCGAACACTTTGCGATGTTTTGATGAAACTGACGTACGCAGTTCTTTAAAAAGTGCGTAAGAACAATTTAAGAATAATCGTACGATGTTTATTGATGAAACTGGCCCCAGGTGTAAATGGGTAGCAGTGGTGTAAAAGACACTGCCTCTCTCTCGCGCGCGTGAAAACACGGAATCAGTGTTCAGGAGCGATTCAATAAGCTTAAAGCTTTCATCGCAATCGAACTAAAATAAATTAATCTATAACTAAACCCACTTTATATAGAGAAAACTTGGGTTTACAGAGGTATACATTATATTTTTTCTTATTTCTTTTCCAAGACATAGGTTGTGGGTACTCGTTAGAACCGCCCCATGAGGCGGTTCTAACGAGTACCCACAATCTATGTTAGGAGTAAAAATAAGAAAAATATCACACATTTTCATCAGAAAATTAACTTTTTGGAGGTCGTGTTACACGGTTGTGTTACCGTAATGCTTTTCCTAATAGTGAAGCCTAGATCTGCGGTTTCTGATCTGGGCCTTTTTTGGGGGGTGGGGGGGGGGGGGGGGGCGGGGTAAGTTATTTTTTCGGGGTGTAAGTAAGACGTACAAAATGATTAAATTACGAATGTCCTCATTTTGTGTTCAGCTTCCTGTGTAATTCAGGCAGATGTAGCCCATCTGTGGTGCATTTATCTGCACAGTATCATATTACGTGGCTGTTAGCTAGCGGATTCCGTCATTTGTTTGTTTGTTTGAATTAGGGTTTAACGTCCCCGTCAACACTATTTAGGTCATTTTGGAGACGTTGCTTCCAATTTTGTGGGACTTTTACCCGAAATTGAGGTGAAATAAAATATCTCAAGCCCTGCCGCCCAATGAAACCAGAAGGGTTAAATGCATTGGACGATCTGACTCGCACCGCTTTGCCTGGGCAGGCTTAGTCCTTCTAAGCGGTTTATCAGTAATCGTGTGTGGTCAAATTCAGCTCTGCGTGGAAACATCATGCAGCCCAATCTATTTCGCCAAGCTCCAATGGGCGGGAGCGATCGGATTCCGTTATATGACAACACGTGTAATAACACATGGCGCGCCATCAATGGCACCTCCATGTTTTCTAGTGAAAATCTTTTGAACTGCTCAAGGATTAGGGAATACGTTCTGTTGATTTAGAATCGTTATATGATTAACAGAATCTTAGACTCGTGGAAAGTTCATACGAAATTTATTAAAAGTTCAAGAGGCTAGTTACATTATTTTCCTGTAATATGATCTCGAGTGTTAGATCCTTTACGTTAACAAATCATACGTTTCTGAGAAAAAAAAACTTTATTACGTTAACAACATCCGTGACAATACGATAACACACCTATGCGAAATAGTTCCATAACGAAAACATACCTATATAAATTTGACCCCATTAAACCCCATTTTATATAGTAAAACTGGGGTTTGCAGGGGTATACATATTTTTTTCTGATTTCTGCTCAAAACATTGGTTGTGGGTGCTCGTTAGAAACGCCTCGTCGAGGCGATTCTAACGAGTATCCACAATCTCTGTTTTGAGCAGAAATAAGAACAATATCGACAATTTCCATTTGAAAATATTTTTCGATTGTAAACTTTACAATGTATTTGTATAGGCGTGTTTTCGTAATGATATTTTCACATCTCCAAAATGGCAACTGTTCTGATATATTTTCTTATTTATACTGCAAACATATGTTGTAGGTGCATGTTAGAACCACCCCATCGAGGCGGTTCTAACGAGTACCCATATCATATGTCTTAGAACAGAAATAAGAAACATAATGTATGCCCCACTAAATCCCAGTTTTCTCTATATAAAGTTGGGTTTAGAGTTGTTTTCATTACACGAACTTGTTAACGTGTTGATACGCCAGTTTTTTGTTTGTTTGTTTGTTTGTTTAATTTAATGTTTAACGTCCCCGTCAACACTGTATAGGTTATTTTGAAGAGGTTGCTTCCAATTGTGTCGGACTTTAACCCGACATTGAGATGAAATGACATCTCAAGCCCTGTCGCCCAACGAAACCAATAGGGTTTATAAGCATTGTCTGGCCGACAATGCCAGATGGGCGGGGGGGGGGGGGGTGGGGGTGGCGGAGACGCCGGTTGATAAAGAGAAAATATAGTTGACAGATTCACGCGTTTATATGTTCTTAATTCTGTTCTAAAATGGAATGAAGGTCCGCCAAATTAAGACTTACGAGTGTAAGAGACCACAGTTGAACAGTCCCGAAGGTGTCCTGAATATTGGAAGTTTATTGCACTCAGACTTCAATAACTCGAACACCTCTGGGACCATGGAACCTTGCTCGAAATCGGGGTAGTTCGATTTACTGGGATTTACTCATAGTGCCGGGTCATAAGGCATAACTGGGATCACTTTAGGATATCTTTACAACTTACAAACAAGAGGACCATTGATGGTCCTGTATCGCTCACCTGAGCTAACAGGAAGTTCTAGTTGTTACTCAAGGAGTTATGCTGATGACAAGGTCAAAAACAGGCGAAAACAGGATTTTTCTGCAATCAAAGGGACGTTTGTTTTGTTTTGTTTGATTTCAGGTTTAACGTCCCCGTCAACACAGTATAGGTCATTTTGTAGGCTTTTAATTTTGTGGGACTTTTACCCGACATTGAGATGAAATGACATCCCAAGCCCTGCCGCCCAATGAAACAATAGGGTTTATAAGCATGGACGGTCCGATTAACAAAGCGTTTTCTGGACAGGCTTAGATCCTTTAAGCGGTTTACCAGTACTAGTGTGCGGTCGGCTTCAGCTCTACGTGGAAGCATCATGCAGCCCATCTATTTCTTCAAGCCCCGATGGGCGAGGGGCTAAACCAAAGGGACGTTACTCTGCTAAGTCACCATGCAAGTACAAGTTACCTGCAATCCAAACATGAAGGCCCGATATCGAACGGTTCAAACTTATTACCAATGTTATATTTTTTCTCTTTAGAGAAGGTCATATACGTATCAAGGCCAAGGTCAAACTTTTTTGTATGAGTGGGAAGCCCGTGTCACAAGAAACCTACATTCAACATATGAAAGTTCAATCTCAATCGTTTCAAAAGTTATGACCAATGTTATTTTTTCTGTAAAGTAGGTCACAGGTCAAGTTCAAAGTCACAGGTCAGACATTGGAAGACCTTGTCCCAAGCAACCCACGTGCCAAATATGAATGCTCTATCTCAAATGGTTCAAAAGCCTTGTCTCATGTTAAAGTTGTCCACGTACAAAGCAACAAACCAACCAACCAACCAACAAGAAACCGACAGGGCAAAAATAGTATGCCCCCGCTATCGGGGACATATAAAGATACAAAGCGCAATAATTCCACTAATATTGCAGTAAGAGTTATGCTCCTTGTGCACTGTACTTCTCCACAGTGCCGTTTGACAGGTGGGTGAACCTCATGTTGTGTTAGAAATATTATCAAGACAAATTCTAAACAAAACATATAAAGTCCAATAACTGCACTAATGATGCAGTTAATGGTATCGACCTTGTGCACTGCACATCTCCACAGTGTCCTTTACAAGTGTGTGAAGATACATAAAGCCGGTTTGCGGTAACCAGTTATTATCCTGACAAAAATCTTAACAAAAATACAAATTCCAATGACTCCGCTAATATTGCAGATATAATTATGGTCCTTATACACTGCATTTCTCAACAGTGCCCTTGACAAGTGTGTGAAGACCTTATCACAAGATACAGACCAGAGCCCAGTTGTTCAAAGCATCGTTAGCTGAACGAGTTCGTTAGTGGTTACATTGTAAACTGTTCTAGCAAGTTTAATACTTAAACTTTTGGTATTTTTGCTGAGAAAAATGTGAGCAGCTTTTGCATCTGCAAAAGCTGCTCACATTTTTCAGCAAAAATATTAGCATATTTGCCATAATAAATGATCAAAGTTTTAACTATACGTTAAGTAATGACGTAGTTAGTTTTGAACAACTGGCCCCAGATGGCTGTAGTGGAGTAATGCTAGCTCTAAAAAGGGACCTGATCTTTGACCAGCTGGTATTTGCTTGTGACTCATAATCGGTTTACTGAAAGACAGAAGACCATTATTGTTGGAGCAGTGTACCGACCACCTAGTAGTGACCTTGATTATCTTCTTCAGGTGTGCAGTGATATCAGGTAGATTTCAAACCAACATAAAGGAGCCGTCTAAGGCTGGCCTGAACCTTCCACCAGACATTCACTGAGATTGTGTGGCTGTTTCCGGGAACCAAAAATCATGTTTTTTAGAAACACTAAACGACTGTGGATTGTAGCAGATAGTTACATTTTTGGCCAGGAAGTCTTTACCCGAGGCTTGCTCATGTCTAGTAGACAAATGTACAGTGTTGCCTTGATTAGGAGGCCATGACATTGATTTCGTTGAGTCAAGCCTCATCCCGAAGAGGATCAAGCCCGTTATGAGAAAGGTCCACTTGTGGAAGCATGCTGACAGGGAGTCGTTTGTCATTCCAAGAAGTGTCCCTGTCATGCTAAGATGAAACAAATAATGTACATGAAATATAGGAGTCAATAAAATCACACCCACTCGAAAATCTGGACAAACATGTTCCCTCCAAATTGACAACCAACAGATTCAAACAGCCTTGGATAAATAATAGTGTAAAGCGGCTGTCAAGGCGTAAAAGCAAAGCTACACGAAAACCAGAGCAACTAATGATCCAGCAGATTTCAGACCTTGCCAGAAGCTGAAAAATGACAGGCTCTGCCTGCAGATCTGCATACAATGTCTTTGTCGACAACGTGATTTGCCCAGAGTCTACAAATAATCGCACGAAATGTTGGTCTTTCATAAAGAGCAAGGGGTGTGACAGCAGTAGTGTTGCTGCACTGCAGGCCACTGATGTGATCTCCTTCCCTGACCAAATTCCTATCCATCAACGCCTGCGATCACGATCAAACAGAACGGCGTACTCAAGCCGCTCAAAGGATTTCAAGTTCACAAAGCTACAAGCCCAGAGGAGATACCAACTGGGCTTCTCAAGGAACTGTCAGCTGAACTTGCTCCAGTTCAAGCTGTTTCTAGACCAAGGGGTGATCCCAAAGGACTGGAAAACAGCTAATGTGATCCACGTCTACAAAAAAAAGGAATGACTCGATCAGAAAACTACTGACCGGTCTCCTTAACCTCTGTCATATGCAAACTTCTTGAGCACATAGTGTACAGTAGTATCATGAGACATGCTGAAACCCACAGTATACTCACAGATGCACAACCTGGCTTTAGGAAGAGGCGTTCCTGCGGGACATAAACAAGAACTGTCGAAGAGCAGCGATGATAAAGACAAAGTTGAGACCATTCTTCTTGACTTCTCCAGGGCCTCCGATAAAGTGTCGCACAAGAGACGTCTACACAAACTTTAACACTATGGCACGCAGAACAACATCCACAGCTGGATTCAAGACTTCTTGAGTGACCGCTCACAACAGGTTTTACTCTACAGCGTATCCTCCACATCATCTTTCTATCTATCTATCTATCTATCTATCTATCTATCTATCTATCTATCTATCTATCTATCTATCTATCTATCTATCTATCTATCTGTCTTCATATACTTTAGCCGGTGGACCCCCGCCCATCGGGGCTTGAAGAAATATATGGGCTGCACGATGCTTCCACGCAGAGCTGAAACCGACCCGCACACGAGTACTGGTAAACCGCTTAGAGGATTTAAGCCTGTCCAGGCAAAGCGATGCGAGTCGGCCCGTCCATGTTTATAAACCCTATTGGTTTCATAGGGCGACAGAGCTTGAGATGTCATTTCATCTCAGTGTCGGGTAAAAGTTCCACAAAATTGAAAGCAAAGTCTCCAAAATGACCTTTACAGTGTTGACGGGGACGTTAAATCTCAAATCAAACAAACAAACAATACTGAGCCGGTCATACTTGGCCATTACCCCAGTTAGGTGGTGCGCTAAATTTTAGCCCAAAAATCACTGGATGAGTTCTTAAAGCTATTTACAATCTGCTTTCAGAGGTGTACAAAAACGCATACCTCTGAGTCGCAATCTACACCGTACGGGCTTTCAACTCCTCAGCTCCTGTACAGTCGGGGGTCACGCGAGGGAGTGTTATTGGGTCGGCGTTATTCCTAAAATGTTATTAATCAAGTAATTTCGTATTGGCCAAGTTACAGGTCCGAGGTCTGCTGTATTGGCCCGAGGCCGAAGGCCGAGGCCAATGCAGCTGACCGAGGACCTGTAACCTTGCCAATAAGAAATCACTTGATTAATGACAATTTTATTAATTGAAGTAATTAAAAAACACGATTTATGATTTATGACCTCGATTAATATTGGTTGAACTGGTGTAATACAGGATAGTCAATTAATAATGTTCTACAATTTAATGCCATTCCGTAATGCGTGTTTAGAAGCCTCCGTGGTGCAGTGGTCACGCTACTCGCCTTGTAAACCAGTGAACGCAGAATCGATCCCGGGCTTCTCCAGACTTTCGGATGAGTCTTTAAACCGAGGTCCCGTCTCCGTATAACCTTAGCTGTTGGTGGGACGTAAAACTAAAACCCACTCACTCCGTAATGCGTGTCACCAAGCTCAACTACCTGATTGTTTGCCGATGACAGTGTCCTGTGAACTATGGACGATGCCATCCAGTTACAGGAAGACTTAGACAAGCTACACGAGTGGGAGAGAGACTGGCTGATGGCGATCCACCCCAAACAAATGCCACGCCTCGCATGTCCAAAGCAAGAGAACTACGATGAGGAAGGACTATGCCATCCAAGGCGAGACACTCTAATAAACCGACGGAGCAAAATATCTGGGCGTCAACATACAAAAGTCCTTGAGCTGGAATACGCACGTAGACCAGGTAGCGAAGAAAGTCAACTCTACAAGAGCTTTCCCCCGAAGGAACATTCGCCCGTGTCCAAGGCAAACCAAGGGGCTGTGTTATAATACACTCATCCGACCAGTGACAGAATACGCTAGGTAAAGTTCACCGCCGACAATATTGGAAAATCGGAAATGGTACAACGCGATCATTTAAAATGGCAAATATGCTGATATTTTTGCTGCAAAAATGTGCTCACATTTGTCCAGCAAAAATACCAAAAGTTTAGATATTGAATTTGCTAGAACAGCTAACAATATGATCACTAAAGAGCTCGTTAAGCTAACGAGGCTTTGAACAAATGGACCCAGGCAGGCAGGATATACATTATAACTGAGCGGGTTCGTTGGCAGAATCGATCGCCGCTCAGCTAATTTGTCCAAAGGCGTTTTCGCTCGACCCGGCCTGATAAACAATTGAGCCAGGGCACGACTATAAGAATCTTATATGGGTGTGAGGGGTGGATTGAAAAATCCGTCCCGAGGGACACTGTCCGGCATCACGAGGCTTGCCGAGTGATGCCGGACAGTGATCCCGAGGGACGGATTTTTCTATCCACCCCTCACACCCATATTGGATTCTTTTTCTTGCATACCTTCCATTTCTAATGCGAATTTTTAATGCTGCTGTCACTTCGGTTACCAACGTCCGCCATATTGTGTTGACACAACACGAATGTTTAGTGACGTCACGCATGACGACGCGCGCATGAGGTTGTAATCAACCAGTGCATTTTTCAAACACGCGATTATATTCGATTTGGGGTCGGAACACCAGGGTCAGAACATAAATTTCTATCCCAGGGTAAAATCACGGATTTCCTTGTCTGGTGTGCAAGAATAAATCCTCTACAAGACCTTGCTAACAGTAACATCACAGTCTGATCGGCGTTCTCGCTGGTAACACGAGTCTTAAATAGCATTAGGAAAACATGTCCATGTGAAATAATGGCGTCAACATGGTGTCAGAAATTACACATTTTGGGTAAAAATGATAACATCTTTCTTATTTCTGCTTTCTTCATAGATTGTGAGTGCTCGTTAGAACCGCCACAATGAGGTGGTTCTAACGAGTACCCACAATCTATGTTTTTGAGCAAAAAAAAAGGCAGATAATGGTTACCCCCATAAACCGCACGTTTCTCTATATGAAGTGGGGTTTAGAGGGGTCTTCGTTTCACGGACTTGTTAACGTGATGGACATTCAAAAAGCGACAAACATCACGAAAACACGCCTATATAATTTTGACCCCCTTGAACTCCACTGTTATTTAGTAAAACTGGGGTTTACAGGCCCGGGTAAACTTATTTTTCTTATTTCTGCTCTAAAATATATATTGTTGACACTCGTTCGAACCGCCTCGATGAGAAGTAAAAAAAATATCACATTTTTTTTTTTTTTTTTTTTTTTCATTTCATTTTAAAAGTTTAGTTTTTTTTCGGCATTAAAGTTAACAATGTATTTGTAATAGACTTTAGCTTGGACCCGATGGTTGCTGTAGCTGATCAAAAACTTTGTAAAGTAGAAGTAAAACAAAGATCAGGAATCGATACAATTAACTTACTCCACCCACCTAAGACACCAAAGGGAAAGAAATACGAACATTAAGCGACCAGACCATTATGGAAACCTAAACAAAGGAAGGCCATAAGGACAGTTAATTTCAAACAAAATGGCCTTATGGCCATCCAAAATTAAAAGACACAAGTGATACACACAGTAAGTAACGAATAACAACATAAATAAATCGCCACAGAAGAACCGCCTTGGAACGGTCAGTGGAAAGATTTCCACTTGGGGGCTTAAATCGATTTTACGTGGCCACAATCCTCGCCCTTACTTCCGTCGCGGTTTAGTCAAATAATTTGTTCAGTCCGCATGAAGGCCTCCTAACCCATCAGTGCAACATCTCCGTGAACACAAAAATCAAAGAACCACAGAGGTGAGACAACGGTGAGGACTCGACAGCAAGAAACCACTGAAAAGCTGGGGCAAAAGAAAACCAACAGTTAGACTCCGATGGGCCTGACCAGAGACAGAGCACCAGGCACCAACCAACATTACCAAGAATTAGATCTCTCTAATTCTCAATAAGCCTTTACGTTGGAGCCGTCATAGAATCTGAGGCCTGACCCACCGGGGATCAATTAAAGAGGGAAGCAAAGTTGCCAACCGTGATTTGGTTAACTACCATGCATGCAGTCTGTCGTATAACATCCATGTTGTACCCAATCTTTTTATATCGAATAATGATTTTACGAAATTGGGTGCTGAAGTCATTGCGGTTATATATTTTTCTGAATTTATATACTAAGTCACCATAAAATTCGGGTTCCGATAGACCTTGTTGCAGAAGAGATTTAAGTCCAATATTGAATTTTGAAATTAAATCAGAATGGCGTCTACAAAATTTGAAAATGCTTTGCGTAGTTTATGGTACCGATAACCCTGATTAAGACGTTGAGCAGTTAATAATTTTTTACGAGTGTTGAAGTCAGTTACATGACTACACACTCTAGCAAATCGAATTAATTGCGAAATATAAACGCCATAGGATGGCGCACGATCACCATCCAAAAAAGGAAAATTTACAATCTCAAAATCAAAGTCATCGCGTTTATCATAAATTTTACACGAAACAAACCCATCTACAATAGATAGATGTAAATCCAAAAACGGGGCCTCGGTATCAGAAGAATTTGTTTTACTTAATTGAAGTTCTAGAGGGTATATCTGACTGATCAAACCATCGAAATAGGTATTATCAATATTTAATAAAGCATCTAAATATCTAGAAGTGGAGCTAAAAGCTTCAATAATTTCAGATTGGTTATCAATGGAAAGCGACAACGTGAAAAGTAGAAGTAAAACAAAGATCAGGAATCGATACAATTAACTTACTCCACCCACTAAAGACACCAAAGGAAAAGAAATACAAACATTAAGAGACCAGACCATAATGGAAACCTTAACAAAGGAAGGCCATAAGGACAGTTACTTTCCCACAAAATGGCCATATGGCCATCCAAAATTAAAAGACACAAGTGATACACACAGTAAGTAACAAACAACAACATAAATAAATCGCCACAGAAGAACCGCCTTGGAACGGTCAGTGGAAAGATTTCAACTGGGGGGGGCTTAAATCGATTTTACGTGGCCACAATCCTCGCCCTTACTTCCGTCGCGATTTAGACAAATAATTTGTTCAGTCCGCAGGAAGGCCTCCCAACTCATCAGTGCAACGTCTCCGTGAACACTAAAAATCAATGAACCACAGAGGTGAGACAACGGTGAGGACTCGACAGCAAGAAACCACTGAAATGCTGGAGCAAAAGAAAACCAACAGTTAGACTCCGATGGGCCCGACCAGAGACAGAGCATCAGGCACCAACCAACATTACCTTGAATTAGATCTCTCTAATTCTCAATAAGCCTTTACGTTGGAGCCGTCATAGAACCTGAGGCCTGACCCACCGGCGTGCAATTAAAGAGGGAAGCAAAGTTGCCAACCTTGATTGGGTTAACTACCATGCATGCAGTCTGTCGTATAACATCCATATTGTACCCAATCTTTTTATATCGAAAAATGATTTTACGAAATTGGGTGCTGAAGTCATTGCGGTTATATATTTTTCTGAATTTATATACTAAGTCACCATAAAATTCGGGTTCCGATAGACCTTGTTGCAGAAGAGATTTAAGTCCAATATTGAATTTTGAAATTAAATCAGAATGGCGTCTATAAAATTTTGAAAAGGCTTTGCGCAGCCCATGGCACCGACAACCCCGACCAAGGAGTTTAGTCGTCAACAATTTATTACGAGTGTTGAAGTCAGTTACATGACTACACACTCTAGCAAATCGAATTAATTGCAAAATATAAACGCCATAGGATGGCGCACGAGGAACATCACCATCCAAAAAAAGGAAAATTTACAATCTCAAAATCAAAGTCATCGCGTTTATCATAAATTTTGCACGAAACAAATCCATCTACAATAGATAGATGTAAATCCAAAACCGGGGCCCCGGCACCAGAAGAATTTGCTTTATTTAACTGAAGTTCTTGGGGGGGGGGGTAAATCTGACCGATCAAACCATCGAAATAGGTATTATCAATATTTAATAAATCATCTAAATATCTAGAGGTGGAGCTAAAAGCTTCAATAATTTCAGATTGGTTATCAATAGAAAGCGACAACATGAAGTCTCTTTCATAACAATACAAGAACAGATCAGCCACAAGAGGTGCGCAATTCGTACCCATCGGAATACCCACAATTTGTCTAAATAACTTAGTACCGAATCTAATATAAATATGTCAAGAAGAAAGGTGAGGGCATCACACGCTTTCTGACATGACCAAAGTGTATAATTCTTATTCTCTTTAGAAGTGAAAAATGCATTTCTGACATTACATGCAAGATAGAGAGAATCTTCTCTGTGAAACGCCCATTCAATTAAATCATTAAGCTTTTCTTTTATAAGATTTTGAGAAAGTGTAGTGTACAGAGTGGAAAAATCGTAAGTATACAGACTTGAAGCACGAAAATGTCTGGATTTCAATTTATTTAAAACCTCATTCGAATTTTTTATAGACCAAAACAGATTTCTTCCTGATCTCTCAAAGACTTTATCACAATATTTAATCACATGCGTTTTAATAGCAGTAAGACAGGAAGTTAATAATTTATAAAGTTCAGTGGTAGTGCAAGAGCTAGAATTTGCAATAAACAGTGCTTTGTAAGGTCTTTAATGAAGTTTTGGTAGCCAGTATAGCGTAGGAAGCTTGTCTTGTCCTTCGGTAACACACACAGCAAACTTGGTGGCTGAATGACAAATATGTTTATCTACTATAACTCTCTCTTCAGCTAAAGGCTGAAGTTCATAGGCCTTAGTGCCACCAAGCTCCTGCTTAAGCGTGTTAACATAGTGGAGCCGTCACACAACGACGACATTGTTAGCGGCCTTGTCTGCAGGGTCAAAAACAAACTTCTTATGAAATTCTTGAATACCTAGTTTAAGATGACGTAAAGACGTCTTAGGCTTAGGAGGTAATAAGTTAGTATTTTGAGAATAGAAAGAAATGCGTTTATTCACTAGTTTTAAAATGCTTAGTTTCCAGTCCTTAAGGGCTTTTATAGAACATATTTATGCCCAACATACTGTCGCTTACACCATCGATTACCGAATTCATTTAAGGAAGCAGCGATTTCATCTCTACATTAACTGAAATCAATTTTAGAAGGAAACCGATATTTCGGTCCTTTAGAAATTATATTCCTTATCCTAGAATCAGGAATAATTTTCAAATTGCCAGTAATTACATGACCAGCAGCAGGATAGCAATACACTGAATTTTTACAATCACATGAATCAGGAGTATTAGTATCAATATCAAGATCTGAAAAAAGTTTATAAAAATTAAAAATGATAGATCTAACAGGTTTGTTATATTTATAGCAAATTATAGGAGATTCAGTATTTTGAAAATAAGCAGGAATTGAAGAAAGCACAGAGCTCTCACGGAAGATACTGGGCAAATCTATAAAATCCATACCCTTATTATTGAAGGATATTTTGAAGAAATGGCGTTTATGATTAATTTCAGAATCAATGTAAGGACGGAGAGTATGCTGAGTATAGCCTCTAGTTAAGAGAGCCGCATCATATAACTGATTAGAACTATCGTATAATTTATTCGTCTCGGTGTCCAGAAGACGTAAAACAGAAACGGGTAATGAACTTAAAAATGAAAGCATAGAGTGCCGTCCATGATTTAATAATATAATAGACAGTCACTTAAGTCTAGTATTGTTTCGTTTAAACGCACGTAGTTTACGTTTAAAGTTACCATTTTTCCTGGTGCCGTGAGATCTAGTTCTGCGTTTTCGACATTCCAGAGCGAGAAAATATCAAGTCCGGCATTCTAGAAATATTACCCTCATGATAAATGTTGTCATTAAATCCCAGTGGAAAAGGGGTCTGTAAACATTTAATCCATTTCAGTTCAGCCTCATGTCTTTTTATAATTTTGAATCTAGATGTAGAATTTGCATCGTAATAAAGTTTTTCCACTGGTTGTATAACAATGTTATTTACAGATTGACCTGTACGTCGAAAGTGACGGTACAAGAAAGTGTCAGTTTTCTTAGGCTACTCATTCTACGATAATGCTCGTTCAATCTAGTTTTAAGCATGCGGTTAGTTTGACCGACGTACTGCATATTACAGTTTGCAGCACGTCATGTAATTAGATAAATTAAATCTGTAGACTGTCATGTCAAATCAGACATGTTAACTAAAGAGAAGCGTCTACCGTTTACAGATGAAGTAACGGTAGACGCAGTGCTTAAATGCGAACAACATCTGCACCTCTTAGCATTGCACTTAGAAAAAAACTAGGATACATTCCACTTCTTTTCCACGGATTAGTATATTTTCGAAGGATGGGCGATTTGAGAGGAGATAGTCTTATACGAAGACTACTCCCAAAAACATTGGTATTGCCTGCTCCATTGAGATTAACTGAAGTTACAGAAGACAAATTTAAGGGTCTAACCAATACCGAAAGCAACATAGTATTAAAGTTCTTAATAGAATGGGGAATCCGTACAGAAGAAGCAGAGTGTAACCTAAGGGGTGATATTGGTATTTTAAATGCATTTGTGATACTTATTTGGGTTAATAAGGTAATGATACCGTCAAAACTAAAGCGATCTTCATACCGGTCATTGAATAAAACAGCATATAAAATTACTGAAAATAATTCCTTCGAAAAGAAGGAAGGTACAACAAAAGCCCACAAAACATCTTAGTCTATTTAAAGTACAGGGGTGTCAAACAAGCAGTTGTTATACAACGAGGAACGAACATCGGTTTAATAATGACCTTCAACAGGTATCTAAAGGATGTCAATTGATGGAACAGTGAAAAGCAATTGCATAAACAATCCCTGAGGATTGGAAAAATAAGAGCATTAAATGTATGTACGGGGAGACCTTTTACAGACATCGCACAGTTTATATATATATATATATATATATGAGGTTTGCTTTTTAGATGTATTGGTAAAAAATAAAGCTGGGAAAATAGAAACCGATATATTTTACAAGGAAACAGACAGCAAGCAGTATCTTTTGTTCAACTCTTGTCATCCAAGGCACACTTCAATAAATATACAATACAACCTAGCAAGCCGATTTAGGGCAATCGTCTCTGAAGAGTAGGTTATGGATAAACGTATGAAAGAACTTAAATCGTTTTTGATAAAACCGAATTTTCCATTACAAACTATTGAATACGGATTAAGGAGGGCCATGGAGTTAGATAAAGATTCTCTCAGAACCGTTAGGGAAAAGTCTAAAGAAAACCTGATTCTATACGTGTCAACACATAACCCGAAAGATCCAGAACTCGAAAATGTCCCCATTTTAAGGGAGGATGATAAAATGCGGAACATTTTATCAAAATACAAAATCATCAAGAGCAAACGAAAACTGTACAGTCTGAAGCGTTTGCTTACAAGGGCTAAGTTCACGTCACATAGCAATGCAGAAGTAAAACAAAATGCAACAGACCAAACTGAGGGTAACAGTACACAATCAACAAATCCGTGACCCTAGAACAAGGATGCTTAAAGTCAGTGAACACATAGCAAATTGTGCAAACACTGTCTTTCCGAAATATAAGATTTTTCCATTTTATAAAATGTACACTGACAGGACAACTTTAAGAAGGGCAAAAGAAAAGCTTTTTATCAAAACGCTTAAGCAAAAGTTGAACAAAATCAACTGACAGGGACATGTGCCATCAGGGTATTCATTACCAGACTTTGTAATGATACCGTACTTTAACAATCCCAACGTAACGTTACTGACTCTGGAAGTAACGACGCTCCGTATTGTTGCCATGTAAATGTTTATGTCTTCTTGAAAATCTGTCAAAACAGTGAAACTGCAGTAGAAGCTTGGTAAAATACATATTATTGTGGCGATATCGGACTTTTTGAATATATATATATATATATATATATATATATATATATATATATATATATATATATATATATATATATATATATATATATATATATATATATATATATATAGCCGATAAAAGTCGCTTTCGGCTATTGATGTTTCCATTAGGGTCTCGTTTTTCATGTTTGTGTTTCTTTCCCTTTGGTTTCTCTGATGGGAGCTGTGGGTTAATTGTATCGATTCCTGATCACTGCCTTCACTTCTATTTAACATGGTAAACATTTAATATCCCTATTTCTGCACTAAAATATACTCGTAGACATTGAATCCTCGTTAGAGCTGCCTCATCGAGGCGTTCCTAACGAGCACTCACAATCTATTTTAACAGCAAAAAAAAATATTTTCTTAGAAACACACCATTAATGGAGCTATGCATCACACAGGAGTGCCATCCTATTGTAATTGTTAGATATCTACTTGAGGGGGTGGTGAAGGTGAAGGCCAGTCTAATGGCGGTAATGGTGCAGCCGCCTCACCTGGCGTGATATTGTCAACGGTTGAAGGTCGGGGAGAGAGTCCAGTTCCAAATCGAGGTGACATTCTTTCAGGTCTGATAAGAGGTTCTGGTGACGAACTATAACATAATGTGTAGTCTACGTTTCCATCACTGCTTAGTTCATCCCAATCACCACTTTGTTCATCTCCATCACTCCACGATCCATCTTCTTCACCACCATATTCATCTTCATCACCGCCTTGTTTATCTCCAACACTCCTTTGTTCATCGTCATCGCTACCTTGTTCGTCTCCATCACTATTTTGTTGAACTCCACCACTACTTTGTTCAACCCCATCATTACTTTGACCATCTCCAACACCACTTTGTTCATCTTCATCACTCCATTGCCCATCTACTTCAGCACCATGTTCATCACCACCACCACATTGTTTATCTTCATCACTCCTTTGTTCATCGGCATCGCTTTGTTCATCTCCGCCGCTACTTTGTCCATCGCTACCACCAATTTGTTTATCTCTATCACCAATTTGTTCGTCTCCATCACTACCTTCTTTATCTCTCTCACCACTTTGTTCAGTACTTGAAGATAAAAACGTTCTGCGAGGTGAAGCATCCTCGATTGTTGGACTTTGTGTTTGGCGGGAACATATGGGTTTTTGTTTATAAGCATGCCCTTTTCTCCTACGATTTCGTCCAACGGGTGTTTCGCTCATTTTCTTGAGTATTGACGCATTTTTGATGGGTTTATAATCACCATATTGCCTGTAATCTCGAGGTGTATGGCAGCTTACCTGTTGTAGTGGTACAGCCGTCTCATCTGATGTGATATTGTCAACACCTGAAGACAGAAGTGGCAAAAATGCGACTGTCGGATGTTGTATGTGACGAGCATATTTTGGCTCATCTCCATTGCCACGTCGTGTTCTATCGCTAGAATATAAAGAACAAATGTGTTTATATATAAATATGAATGTATTCCACAATCATCATGAGATTGTCCAATCACGGTATTAACAAGCACGAGTAAATGCTCTAGCTCGACTTTACACATATATGAACCTGAAGGGAGCTTTTGTTTGATTTGAGGTTTAACGTTCCCGTCAACACTGTAAAGGTCATTTTGGAGACGTTGCTTCCAATTTTGTGGGACTTTTACCCGACATTGAGATTAATGACATCTCAAGCCCTGTCGCCCAATGTAACCAATAGGGTTTATAAGCATGGACGGTCCGCCTCGCACCGCGGTTCCTGGACAGGCTTAGATGCTCTAAGCGGTTTACCAATACTAGTGTGCGGGCCGGATTCAGCTCTGCTTGGAACCATCATGCAGCCCATATATTTCTTCAAGCCCCTAGGGGCGGGGGATTGAAGCTGGTGGGAAAATTTACTGCAAGAGAAAAGCTCTTAATACGCTATAGTAGTCTGTCTAAGGGTTACGACAGCGTAGATTGCCAAGAAAAGTACAGCCGTACATTTTTTGATCAATTCAATAATTCACAACTACAATGTTACATCAGTTGATACAGTCCAATCAGCAAGGTTCTAGGTCAGTCTGCAAGTACGCTCAGTCTCGCCAAAGACCCCACTGCCTGCTAACTGGCAGTAGGGACTCAAAGGGTAGGCATTAGACTGACGCTAATTAAATCGATTAACGCGAAATCGGCTATTTTCTCCGCGAAACCGCGAGAAAAAATAAAATGAGCGAGCCATTTCTCGCTGAAATTCCTCCCGGTTGCGCGGAGAAAATTCGCGGAGATTCTCGGCGATTATCTGACCGATTGCTTTCATTCAAAACGAATTACCCGCGTTTCCCGGAGAAAAAAAACTGGGCTTACGTGAAAGTAAAAGTCAAATTTCCGACTCATTATTATTTCTTCGTTTGTTTGGCATTGTTTTTGTAAACGACCGCAATTGATAGTCATTGTTAAATCATAATCAAATATTCTTTCATGTTACACAATGACAGTTAAGAAATTTGTTTCTCCATTATATAATCCCTTTTTAAAAGTCTCAAGACAACTTTTTATTCACATTCACGAAAACACGCCTATTTATTTGTTACCCCCTTAAACCCCACTTTTAATTGGGGTTTACAGGGGTATACATTATTTATCTAATTTATGCTCACATAGATCGGGGGTACTCGTTAGAACCGCCTCGCCGAGTCGTTTTAAAGAGTACCCACAATCTTGAGCAGAAATATGGAAAAAATGTCAGATAAAAATCCGAACATTTTCCGCTTTTAGTGGTAAAATTTTCAATATATTTGAATAGGCGAGTTTTCATAATTAGTCGGACATGTAGGATATTAACACCATAATGATGTGTGACATTAACCTAAAGGTCCGCGGCCCCCGCCCATCGCAGCATGAAGAAATAGATGGGCTGCACGATGCTTCGCCGTAGAGCTAAAACAGACTTGCACAGAGTACTGATAAACCGCTAAGATGATCTAAGCCTGCCCAGGCAAAGGGTTGCGAGTCGAACCATCCATGCCTATAAACCCTATTGGTTTTGTTGGACGGCAGGGCTTGAGATGTCATTTCATCTCAGTTTCGGGTAAAATTCCCACAAAATTGGAAGCAGCGTCTCCAAAATGACCTTTATAGTGTTGACGGGGACGATAAACCTCAAATCAAACAAAAACAAACATGAAGCTCAGATTCGTCTCAATTATTTATCATTATCAACTGTCAAATTGGTACAGCAAGCCGTGAATGAATGCAATATTAGTGACCAGTTTACGAGGAATACAATAACTCCACCGCAGGCTAGGTCTATGTCGCGGACAAACGGACGAAAAACCAGACACCTACATGTATATCGCCCCATGCTTAATGCAGGCGCGTGAAAAAGGAAATGCTATCGGAGTCTATCTGTTGGTTTTCTTTTGCTCCAGCATTTCAGTGGTTTCTTGCTGTCGAGTCCTCACCGTTGTCTCACCTCTGTGGTTCTTTGTTTATTTGTGTTCACGGAGATGTTGCACTGGTGAGTTAGGAGGCCTTCATGCGGACTGAACAAATTATTTGGCTAAATCGCCACGGAAGTAAGGTCGAGGATTGTGGCCACGTAAAATCGATTTCAGCCCCCCCCCCCCCCCCCCCCCAGTTCACAGGCGGTTCTTCTGTGGCGGTTTATTTATGTTGTTGTTTGTTACTCAGTGTGTGTATCACTTGTGTCTTTTAATTTTGGATGGCCATTTTGTGGGAAAGTAACTGTCCTTATGGCCTTCCTTTGTTTAGGTTTCCATTATGGTCTGGTCGCTACATGTTGATGTTTCTTTCCCTTTGATGTCTTTGATGGGTGGAGTAAGTTAATTGTATCGATTCCTGATCTTTGTTTTACTTCTACTTTGCATTAGCACGCATTTATGAACACATTATTTGCGCTAGCAAGTCTCCTTCCCTGACATCTCACCCACCCCCAATTAATAAATACTCCCAGTTTGAGCAAACAGGTGGTGTATCAACATGTTAATAAAGACCATATAATGAAGAACACACTATTCCCCACTATATATGCACACTGGAGTTTACAAAGTACATGTATACATTTTTCTTTAATCTGTTCCTAGTAGTCCCATGCAGAATGTGGGTACACGTTACCAATTACCTCAGTGATACGATTCTAATGAAAACCCGCAAGTTACTTAAGGAGTAAAATAAGATCATTATCACATATTTTCATCAGGAAAAAAAACATTTTAGGTATGAATGACTGCATATGGGTGTGTTATCGTGATGTGTACTAAAATATTACGTACTAAAATGATATAAACTGTAAACATACAGAGACCTATATGGAGATTGATTATGAAATCTTTTCTACGGTCATTCTCTCTCTTCCGCTGGTTCAAGAAGGGCTGTTGTCAGTTTCTGTGCACTGTACTGGCTAACCGCTTATGTATAAAATAGAAGTGGAGGCAATGATCAGGAATCGATACAATAAATGGGAAAGACACACAAACATGAAACAACAGACCCTAATGTAAATACCAACAGCGGAAAGCCAAAAGGTCAGTTACTTACCACAAAATGGCCAATAGACTATCCAAAATAAAATAACGCAAGCGATACAAACACCCAAAGAACAAAAAACATAACACATATAAACCGCGACAGTAGAACCGCATTGGAACGGTAAGCGGAAACGAATTTTTCCGGGGGGGGGGGGGGGGGGGGCTTAAATCGATTTTACGTGGCCACAATCCTCGCCTTTACTTCCGTCGCGATTTAGACAAACAATTTGTTCAGTCCACATGAAGGCCTCAAACTTCAGAAAAACCATAACAAACATATTCCGCGACAGCAGAACAGCCGTAGAACGGTCAGTGAAACGAACTCCACCCGGGGGGGGGGGGGGCTTAAATGATTTTACGTGACCACACTCCTCGCCCTTACTTCCGTCGCGATTTAGACAAATAATTTGTTCAGTCCGCATGAAGGCCTCCTAACTCATTCGTGCAACATCTCCGTGAACACAAATAATCAAACAACCACAGAGATGGAACAACGGTGAGGACTCGACAGCAAGAAACCACTGAAATGCTGGAGCAAAAGAAAACCAACAGTTAGACTCCGATTGGCCCGACCAGAGACAGAGCATCAGGCACCAACCAACATTGCCTTGAATTAGATCTCTCTAATTCTCAATAAGCCTTAAAGTTGGAACCCATATAGAATCTGAGGCCTGACCCACCGGCGTGCAATTAAAGAGGGAAGCAAAGTTGTCAACCGTGATTGGGTTAACTACCATGCATGCAGTCTGTCGTATAACATTTATGTTGTACCCAATCTTTTTATATCGAAGAATTATTTTACGAAATCGGGTGCTGAAGTCATTTCGGTTATATATTTTTCTGAATTTATATACTAAGTCACCATAAAATTCGGGTTCCGATAGACCTTGTTGCAGAAGAGATTTAAGGCCACTATTGAATTTTGAAATCAAATCAGACTGACGTCTATGAAATTTTGAAAAGGCTCTGCGTAGTTTATGGTACCGATAACCCTGATTAGGAAAAGTCTTGATAGGTCCGGCTCAAAAATGACCAAAATAGTGTTGATTGGGCGTTAAACTCCAAAACAAACAAACAAAACAAGCTTCTAGCTATATTAAAGAGTCACGAGCGAACCCCGAATACTTTAATGTACAAGTGATCCAATGTGAGCGCCGTTTGACCCTTTGAGTCCGCCAAATAAAATGCGGAAGCCTCGTTTGTTTGAATATCTTCTTCTCAAAACCAAATAGCAGATGTTCTTGAAACTTGGTATGCAGCAACGGGAACTGTTTGATCTTGACCTGTTTTATGTCAAGGTCAAATTTGGTCACTTAGACATTTGTATGGAAAAAAAGGCAAAATAGTGAATATTTCTGATTGCCTGGTAGGCTGTGGCATCAAAAATGATATTTGTAGTTAGCTGAATGGAAGTTTATCAATTCCAAAGGTCAAGGTCATTTACTCACCTTACCCTAGATGCCTCAGATTCAGTTATTCTTTTATCTTCTTCGCCACTTAAACTGGTGGGTTGATTGAAACCAAATTACATTAGGAGCCTCTATGGGTAGGGGGAATGAATTTGTTCATAAGGACTGGGTCACATGACCAATCCTTCCTCATATATGGTAAAAAACTGAAATAATTTTCTCAGGAACCAAATGGCCAATGACCTTGAAATTTGGTACGTAGCATGGGGGACTCAGGCCCTACCAAATTTGTTCAAATAATGACCTTTAGTTGACCTTGACCTGTTTTACGTCAAGGTCAAATTTGGTCACTTAGACATTTGTATCGAAAAATGGCAAGATAGTGGATTTTACTGATTGCATGGTAGCCGGTCGCATCAGATATATCATTTACAATCAGATGAATGGAAGTCAATAAATTCCAAAAGTCAAGGTCATTACTGACCTTTGTCTTGGATGACTCACATTCAGTATTTTATCTTCTTCTCCAGTAAAAGAGCTTCGCTGATTGAAACCAAATTACATGAAAAGCCCTATGGGGGTGAGGCAATTAAATATTATTTGTGGAATTGTTGTCACATGACCAAGATGGGCACTTTTCCTGTATATGGTATAAATCACATGACCTCTGGTGAGCGTAATGGCCCATGAACCTCTTCTTTCTCATGCGTTTTCTTTTCAAAATCTTTTCAATACGGTACTCCGTGGGTCTACGTAAACCGCCTGTATTTCCTGTTCGTAAAATGGTCCTTTGACACGTTATTGTCACAGTCGACTTGAGCGTATATTGGAATACCCTCTCTACTGTATCGTTTTACCACGCTTGAATACTCCTCCGGTTCATTTTTGGGGATTTTTCCTGTTGAATAAAGTCCTCACGTGAGAGATGCGAACCGTTTGGCCTCTTTCAAAGTATAAGTAAAACAAAGATCAGGAATCGATACAATTAACTTACTCTACCCCTCAAAGACACCAAGGGGAAAGAAACACAGACATGAAGCAACTAGACCATAATGGAAACCTAAACAAACGATGGCCATAAGGACAGTTACTTTCCAACAAAATGGGAAATCAAAAATAAAAAAGACACAAGTGATACACACAGTGAGTAGTAACAAACAACAACATAAATAAACCGCCACAGAAGTACCGCCTTGGGACGGTCAGCGGAATGAATTCCACTGGGGGCTTAAATCGATTTTACATGGCCATAATCCTCGCCCTTACCTCTGTCGCGGTATACAATGATTTTGTTAAGTCCGCATTAAGGCTTCCTAACTCATCAGTGTAACATCTCCGAGAACATACAAATAAATAACTACAGAGATGAAGCAAGGTTGAGGACTCGACAGCATACAACAACAGAGTTGCTGGAGCAAAAGAAAACCAACAGTTAGACTCCGAGAAAGCCGTATTTTATTTTCTTCGGGGGCAACTTTTTGGGTCGTTTCAATAAATACTGTTGCAGACGACTCTCTCCTTCGTTGGCTTTCGTGGAACACGTCAATGGCTACCAGTACGTATTTGAAACTCTTATTCTGTTTAAGCAAAGCCACCATATCCTTTTTTATCATACTTTAAATCCATGTGTCACATTGTTTTCTAACTTCGACTTCTTTATTTTATATACATCGACTTTTGAGGGGACTTTTACCCTAGGAATATGCACATAAGAGTCCTGTTTTGCATTTTAGCTTTTAGTATGGAGGATTGCAGTCTCGCGATTTGGTCTAAAATTGATCGATTTTTTCTGTATCCAGACTGTGTTGGTGCTGAAAGATTAATGTTTTCCAAAATAGGCGGTTAACCTGTTTGTATCCATGATTTTGCAAATTGCTGATAGTAGAGAAATCGGCCTGTAAGTTCCTGTCTCATTCGGTGGTTTATTTGGTTTAAAAAGTTGAATAATGGTACCTAGCTTCCATTCCTCCAAAAGTCCACCTTCTGTCTATGATTTATTTAAAATACTTAATGACTACTATTAGGCTTTCTCAGAAAATATTTTTCAGCATGTTATAATGTGCTGTTGCTGGTCCTGGAGATGTACTCTTTTGTTTTGTTTTGTGCAGTTCAGATTTTTTTAACTGAGAAAAAATCATTATGAGCTTCATTATTAGTAGCATCAATGTTTTCTTTCGCAGAGTTAATGCTTATTGGGTTATCTCTAAATCTTCTAGCCCTAAAATTTGGGTTTAGTTGTTCATTGCTGCTTATGTTTTGATAGTGGTCGGCTACCGTGTTGGCTTTATCTTTATTTTCATGGCTCCTACAATTCGGTTGCTTAAGCACTTCAACTGGTTTAAATAGTTTTCCATTGATGTTGGCTATACTATGCATAAATATGTTTACTGTTTACCTCATGATTCAATTCAGAAATGTATTCTTGCCATTTAGTTGTCTGGTTCTATCGAACTTTTTTGTACCTTCAGCGCTCGCTGTTTTGTAGATTTCTTTGAGTTGATAAGTACCATATTTCCTCCATTTTCGTTTGCTTTATGTTTAGCCTTAACAACTTGTGTGCATCCTGGTGTCCTCCAGGGCAAGGGTCGGTGTTTTTCTTCTGATTTTGACCTGTTTTGGTATTGTATCGTTACATACTGCTAAAAGTTCAGATATGAAATTTTCATTCGTTTCGTTTATGATCAGTACATCATAGCTTCTGTTGATTTGTTGTTAGTTTACGAAAAAGAGTCCAGTCAGCTTGCGATAATTTCATGCGGGAAATTACTCTTGTAGTTTTTTAGCTCACCTGTCACGTAGTGACAAGGTGAGCTTTTGTGATCACTTTTCGTCCGTCGTCCGTGCGTCCGTAAACTTTTTCTTCAAACGACATCTCCTTCTAAACCACTGATCGGATTTTGACCAAACTTCACAGGAATGATCCTTAGGTGGTCCCCTTTCAAATTTGTTTAAATGGTTCTGGTCCGTTGCACATCAAGGTCACAGGAGCCAGAAATAGATTGTTTTTAATGAAAACTTAAAAAATCTTCTCCTCTGAAACCGGAAGGCCCAGGTCTTCGATATTTGGTGTGAAGCTACATCTAGTGGACCTTTACCAGGATTGTTCAAATTATGGCCCTGTGGCTAAAAATGCCCCCGTGCCGGGACCCGCCATTTTTACACAGACATATATGGGCAAAATCTTTAAAAATCTACTTGTTTTAATCCAGAGGGCCCAGGTTTTTGATATTTGGTATGAAGCTTCATCTAGTGGACCTCTACCAAGATTGTTCAAAATATAGTCATGGGGCCAAAAATGCCCCCGCGCCGGAGCCCATTGGTTTCACATAGGCGTATATTGGGAAAACCTTTAAAAATCTTCTTGCCTTAAACCAGAAGGCCCAGGTCCTTGATATTTGGCATGAAGCTTCATCTAGTGGACCTCTACCAAGATTGTTCAAAATATAGTCCTGGGACCAAAAATGCCCCGCGCCGGGGTCTACTGGTTTCACATAGGCGTATATAGGGAAAACCTTTAAAAATCTCCTTGTCTGAAACCAGAAGGCACAGATCTTTAATATTTGGCATGAAGCCTCATCTAGTGGACCTCTACCAAGGTTGCTCAAAAAAGAGTCCTGAGGCCAAAAATATACCCGCGCCGGAGCCCACTGTGTTCACATAGGCGTATACAGGGATAACCTTAAAAATCTTCTTGTCAGAAACCAGAAGGCCCATGTCTTTGATATTTGGTATGAAGCTTCATCTAATGGACCTCTACCAAGATTGTTCATATACAGATAAGATTGAGAAGAACTTTACAGCGCACACGCATTTGTTTCGCATTTGTAACGCGCGAGATTCGCACTCGTGATTCACGCGTTTCACTAGCCAATCAATTGCTTTTATGAATAACGCGATACTGCGTGTGAATCGCGATTGTTGACCAGCCAATCAAACATGAGTGTCGAAAACGCAGATAGTGCACATTCACAGACTGCTTCGCGTTTCAAAAGCAACCAATCAGAACCGCGCAACTATTTCACACTTATCCTTCTTTTTTGTTTCTTTTTTGTATTTCTTCAAATTTTCCTTATTCCTGATATTTTTTTCAGTTTGAACATAAAAAATCTGGCGGACTAGTCAATTATCCATTTACATTTGCCTGGGGGTAAAGGGTAAAATACAGGTACTGAGTCGTGATTGAAGTTGATTGTCAAAATGCAGGATGTTTATTGACCTAAAGTTTTATTACACCCAGGTGCAACTGGGGGCTATAAAGATAGCTGTTTAAAACAACATCTCATTACCGAGGCTACCCCACATCAAAGGACAAACCAATGACCCTCCCATACCTTCAACATCATAACAGACCACGGGCAAGGGTGCATCATAAGAAAATCCCACAGCCCGAAAACTCCCACAGACATGCTTGAACCTGCGGCGACAAGCCGATTCGGGACACTGTGGTTGCGGCTCTTGTGCTTTGAACTTATGAGTGTTCCGATGAGGTAACATGCCGTTGCAGGACAGGCAGCCCCCATGGGAAGGGTATTCTTCACAATTACCGCGCCACCCGTTAACTTGGTTTTGAAAAAGTTACCCTAAGAGCCGGACCGTGCCTTTGTGGGGGAACTCCCCCCCTCACAAGCCCGGCCCGCCCTGTGCACAGAATGGAAGCCAAAATATGTGACGGATGGCGCGGTCATATTAGCACAAGCGCAATATGCACTAATGACTTTTGTTTGTATTACAGGTACAGGTGGGACCCCGGGGGACAAAAACTGGAAACAACTACACTGATCCGAGCGCACATATGGGGTCCCAAAGCACTAATCCGACTTTTCTATTTCAGGAACGTGAGGCGGCTCGACGCGGAGCGTCAGAACAACATCCTGTGGGCACCTTGGAGAAAGCCCGTACTGGGCTCCCCCTAGGTACCAACAGAAAGAAGTCCCCGGAAGTATGCAAAGCGAAGGCATAAATACTGCCAGAACAGAGCGTACAAACGGGGACAGGTCACGCGTTAAATATCTTTATAGGCGGGGCAACGGCAATATCCACCATTTGCTAGGTATTTTGAAATAAGAAGTCCCTTAAAATGCCTTTTGGAAAACCATTCAAAAATAAAATTAGCGGGATTGCAAAACGGCTGATTAGCCTCATCACTGCCTTTCCAAAACAAACACATACCTCCAAACACATCACGAAGACACACCTGTCCAATTTTGAACACCACTTGCATAGGCAGGTCTCCGTGATGAGGGCATGGGTACTAGGACTTTTTGCAATAGCCGGAATTGGCTGGTCTATTAGTCACCCTTCCTGGCTCACTTTAGATGCCTGTTCAAAATTCAAAAATTTCATGCGTTATCACCCTTTAACAAGAATCGTGACCGAAGGCGTTTTCTATGCCATGTCAGGGGTGGAGGCAGAGAATAATGGAAGCCAGAACTGATAATGTATGTTAGCTTTTTTCCTCGGCCAGACATTCGAAAACAGGGCTGCGCTCTGACACATTTGGCAGTCGAAATTGGCAACACGTCATCACATACTAGAGCCCGTCTTTGGTCTGATTCCTGCACTCAAAATTCAAAAATCGCTACAGAACTGTGTTTCTTAGGACAAACGCAGTTCCTTGGGTGCGATTTATGCCTTCCTCCGATTAAGAGTTCAGTATATTCCCATTGGTCAGCTGACACCTGTCGAATTGACAAGTGCCAGCACATTGGAGGCCCTGGGAAGAGCAGTTCATAAACTAATCCCATTTAGCGAGATGGGGGTAGCGCCTATGTGCTTTTAGCGCCCGGTTACCTCACAAAATCTATCAAGTCAAGCCAACATCTCATTATCGTCATTTATTCTAGATGTCCGAAATAATCAATGTTCTTTCACTCACAGAAGCGGCCCAATTTTAAATTAATTATTTTTGTATTTTTCATTTATTTTGTTTAATTAACTCGGAGAATCAAGTTGCGTTTTCCTCGATATTTATTTAGAAATGTCTGAACCTTTTGCATAAAATGTAGGCCCTGATCAGAGGCCTACGTCTGCTGCGTCTGATCTGGGTCTGCATGGCTTTTGCCATTTGGCAACAAATGGAATCTTCCATCTTGTTAATATAGCAAGTCCATTTCAAAATTAAAGAGTATGACGTTTTGTTTTCTTTGTTTATTTTGGCAAACCGAGTAGGTCCTGATCAGATGCATACTTCTGCTAGGTCTGATCTTGTCTTTTCTTCAAAATTTCCAAAATAATTGATGTTCCGTCACTCACAGAAGCAGCTCATTTATTTAATTATTTATTGTTTTAATTTTCATTTATTTTGTTTTCATTAAGTAAACGCATTTGTTTTACCAAATGGAATTTTCCACCAAACATACATATTTTTTTTTGAAATTTATTTGGGAAATAACTGAACATTTCGTAATCTTCTATAATCTAGGCCCTGATCAGACGCCTACTTCTGCTGCGTCTGACCTGGGGCATTTTTACTATTACCATTTTTCACTTTATTTTGCCATTTGGCGTCAACTGGGATCTTTCACCTTGTAAAAAGCACAAGATCGTTTCAAAATTTAAGAGTGTGAGGGTGTGTTTTCTTCAAAATTTATTTTTAAAATATCTGAAGCTTTTTGAAATAATGTAGGCCCCGATCAGGTGCCTATTTCTGTTGCGTATGATCTTGGTCTGCACAGTTTGCTAATTGGCGCCAAATGGCATCTTCCACTTTGTAAATAGCACAAACCATTTCGAAATATAAGAGTGTGAGGTTGTCTTTTCTTCAAAATTTCCAAAATAATTGATGTTCCGTCACTCACAGAAGCAGCTCATTTATTTAATTATTTATTGTTGTAATTTTCATTTATTTTGTTTTCATTAAGTAAACGCATTTGTTTTACCAAATGGAATTTTCCACCAAACATACATATTTTTTTTTTTTTGAAATTTATTTGGGAAATAACTGAACATTTCGTAATCTTCTATAATCTAGGCCCTGATCAGACGCCTACTTCTGCTGCGTCTGACCTGGGGCATTTTTACTATTACCATTTTTCCCATTTTCTTCAAAATTTAATAAATTTGGAAAAAAATGCCTGAACTTTTTGCAAACAGTGTTGTTCCTGACCATCCTGACCAGACGCTAATTCTGTTCCGTTTGATCTGGGTTTGGCGCCAAATGGAATCTTCCACCTAATAATAGCACAAGACAAGTTCAAAATTTAAGAGAGTGGGGTTGTGTTGTTTTCAAAAATATTATGAAAATGTCTGAAGCTTTTGGAAGCAATGTAGGCCCTGATCAGACGCCTAGTTTTTATGCGTCTGAACTGGGCCTGCACTGTTTGCCATTTGGCGCTAAACTTTATGAACTTTAAGAAATGTGCGTATTTCAGCCTTTACCTTTTCCTTATTTTTATTTATGTGCTTATATATACATTTATTTGTCTGTGATCCAAACAAAGATTGTTGGAACTTCATTGCGAAAATACGCCTATACAAATCTATTGATTTTTTTACAACCAAAACTGAACATTTTCCGTTATTTTAATATTTCTGCACAAGACATAGGTTGTGGTACTCGTTAGAACCGACTCAACGAGGCGGTTCTGACGAGTACCCACAATCTATATTTTGTGCAGAAATAAGAAGAATATATATCCCCTTAAATTCCAATTTTACTATTTAAAAGTGGGTATTAGCGGGGTCAAATATGTATAGGTGTGTTTCAAGATGTGTTAGAAACACCATAAACACCCATTAAATGGCGGTTCTGATGAGCGCCCACAAACAAGTAAATAGACGTGACTTGTCAAACAAATATCCCAGGATAAACGATAACCCTCTTGGTTCCCTACACCATATGCATCAGAATACCCCGAATGTTTGTTATCTCTAAACTGCCAGCCATTAGGGTGTTATGCAATCCAAAATATGTCTTTAAATGTAAATATTATTGTGTGTGTTTATCCGAAGAAATCACTACTAATAAGAGAGGCCAATAGCGCCATTAATTTGTGAATGAATAAAAAAAAATAAAATAAAGAATATAGGTCAAACATACGAGCTAAGAGGATTTTGATTGGTCCATGCTCTTTCGCATTCACGCGGTTTATCTTCGCTTACCTGTCTTATTCTTGTTGGTTGGAATTCTCTCGCAAAGAAACGCGTATTGAGTTAACCTAACGCGTTACGAATAATCACTTTCATTGGCTGATATTAAACGCGTTGCAATCGCGTATGAACGCGATGAACCGCGTATTGAAACCCGAAAATTTTACACTCACGCAATGCGCGTATGTAACGCGGACAAACGCGAAAATGGTTAGGTTCTTCTCGAGCTTATCTGTAATAGCCTTGTGGCCAAAAATGTCACTACGCCAGGAGCCACTAGTTTTACATAGGCTTATATAGGAAAAACCTTTAAAAAATCTTCTCGTCTGAAATCAGAAGGCCCAGGTCGTTGATGTTTGGCGTGAAGCTTCATCTAGTGGACCTCTACTGAGATTGTTCAAATTATAACCCTGGCGCCAGAAATGCCCCCACACCAGAGCCCACTAGTTTTACATTGGCTTATATAGGGAAAACCTTAAAAAATCTTCTTGTCTGAAACCAGAAGGCCCAGGTATTTGGTATTTAGTATGAAGCTTCATAAGAGTGTAACTATACAAAATTTAGTGACACAGAGGCCTTTCTGATATTTAATCTTCATCAGTGTGTCTAAACCCCAAAGTTTTGAAACCGAAACGGATGTTGGACAAAACCCGGCAAACACAGCACATCCCCCTCCGAGCACACACCGACCGACGTAGCTCATTGGACAGGTCAACTGGAGGCATCACGCAAGAGACGCCTACCAGGGAACCTATAGGCGTCCCCCACCGAGCCAACATCAGCAAACATGGCCCACACTCCACGGAAGTCCCGGGCATCAGGAAGAATATATACCCAAAGTAACGAGGCTTGCAAAATTTATAATATTACAAAAAGTGGCAACCAAATCCGCTAAGATACATGTCCCACCTGACAAGTCAGTCTTAGTTTTAGAAAAATTAGAAATTTATACTGCAAAAATTATAGATATAATATAGTTATTTGAATCAGTACTTGAGTACTAACGTCAACATCGTCCGAAATATCAACCTCAGCACTAAGGAACTGATACTGAGCTGATGATACCCTCGGGGATGAACGAATCATCCATCAGCAGAGATACCGACCCAGTGGTTGCAATTAAAGTGTAACTATACCAAATTTAGTGACACAGAGGTCTTTCTGATATTGAATCTTCATCAGTGTGTCTAAACCCAAAAGTTTTGAAACCTAAACTGATGTTGGACAAGGTCCGGCAAACATAGCACATCCCCCTCCAAGTACACACCGACCGACGTAGCTCATTGGACAGGTCAATTGGAAACATCAGGCAAGAGACGCCTACCAGGGAACTTATAGGCATCCCCCACCGAGCCAACACCAGCAAACATGGCCCACACTCCACGGAAGTCCCGGGCATATGGAAGGAGATGTCCAAAGTAGTGAGGCTTGCAAAAATTTATAATATTACAAAAAGTGGCAACCAAATCCGCTAAGATACATGTCCCACCTGACAAGTCAGTCTTAGTTTTAGAAAAAATAGAAATTTATACTGCAAAAATTAAAGATATAATATAGTTATTAAATCAGTACTTGAGTACTGACGTCAACACCGTCCGAAATATCAACCTCAGCACTAAGGAACTGATACCGAGCTGATGATACCCTCAGGGACGAACGAATCATCTAACAGCAGAGATACCGACCCAATGGTTGCAATTGAAGTGTAACTATACCAAATTTAGTGGCACAGAGGCCTTTCTGATATTTAATCTTCATCAGTGTGTCTAAACCCCAAAGTTTTGAAACCGAAACGGATGTTGGGCAAGACCCGGCAAACACAGCACATCCCCCTCCGAGCTCATCTAATGGACCTCTACTGAGATTATTCAAATTATAGCCCTGGTGCAAAAAAAATGTCCCCGTGCCAGGGCCCACTGGTTTTACATAGGCTTATATAGGGAAGGCCTTTAAAAATCTTCTTTTTTGAAACCAGAAGGCCCAGGTCTTTTATATTTGGTATGAAGCTTCATCTAGTGGACCGCTACCAAGTTTGTTCAAATTATAGCCCTTGGGCCACGAATGTACTAGAGACACAGATTCTCAGATGAGCGATTCAGGGCCCAGAGGCCCTCTTGTTTAAGCATTGTGACAACAGGAAGGTGGTCATTCCCTAATGGGTTATCATGTACATACCACTGATGACCCTGGCATGTACTTTTAGTAGCTAAATTAAGATCAAGGGCAGAAGTGTGCCCTGTTGTCAATATATGTTACTTCACCACTGTTTAGAATTTTTTATTTGTTGTCATCTACAACGTTTAATATTTCCCTTGTTTTGCTGTTTTCATGACCAGTGTATGAGTCATCCCATAGGCTGTCCCTCAAATAAAAGTCCCCTTCCATTATGAAATGTTTGCTTACATGCCCAATTAGGTACTCATTATCTTCTTTATATATGAACTTTTTCCATTAATATAGAAATTTGTAATATCAAGCTGAGAATTTGTATCGAAAATACTTATGCTGCCTCTATATTGTCATTTTGTCGCTGGTATTTTATTTACTCAGAATCTAAGCCCTCTTTCACAAAAAAATTCTACCCCATCCCCACTCTGATACCGGTAATAACCCATATTTTTTTTTTCTCCGCGGTAATAGGCTTTTCTTTCTTGGAGAACAAGCGAGAAATTTCTGCGAGAAGAAAACATTTCGCGTTTCAAAGCGGTTAATTTTACCGCGAAATTTCTCCGCGAACATCGCTTTTTCTCGGAGAAAGACAATTAGTACAGGTGAAGTCGTTCACGGTGTTTATCCGCGAAATCTGCCTATGCCTGCATGTATATTTGTTCATGTGCATGTATTTTTTTTTCATGCATTAAAATTTTGCAGTATGAACATGATGAATGTTTTCTGTGTTCCTTTTTTACTGTCGTGTAAACGCCTCATAAATTGAAAACTGTTGATTTTCTATCGGTTCACCATATTGGGATTACTTTATTTTTTTTCTCAAGTAAATACTTTAGAAAAATCAAACTCAGTGTATATGATAATGGGGATCCTACTTGTACATGTATGTGTGGGCGCTGATCTCACTTTACATTTTGATTGATCTTTTTCTTACACTGCGAGTAATTAAACATCACTGATGCTTACACTTAAGCTCACATGTGGCGCGAGTGAGAGATCTAATGTATAAGAGTAGGCCACGGAGGCCCGCTTGTGTTTCTTGCCTTTACACTTCAATTTTGATCACACATGTACATTAATATGGGGAAATTGTGCGGCAAGCATTCCAAGGCTGCATATAAATACGTTCTGAATGGTTAGATCCTTTGGAAGCAAAGAATAACCAAATAAACGAAAATAGCAGACTCGGTTTTATTGAGTCTGTATATGACCAGTACTGAAATATGCAACACCGGCCACGCCCTCTAGCACCGGTTAAAGCAGAACTCTATCAATGATCCCAAAGGACCAGAAAATATAATCTGCACTATGATGGATGTACGGGGAGACTTTTTACGGCCGCCACACGGCACAGCACCAGCTGCAGTGAAGATAAATAAGTTCTAAATAGTTAGATCCTTTGGAAGCAACGAATACACCAAATAAACGAAAATAGCAGACTCGGTTTTATTGAGTCTGTTCATGACCAGTACTGAAATGTGCAACACCGGCCACGCCCTCTAGCACCGGCTTAAGCAGAACTCTATTTTCAAAATGATTCCAAATGAACTAAATGATCCCAAAGGACCAGAAAATATAATCTGCACTATGGTGGATGTACGGGGAGACTTTTTACGGCCGCCACACGGCACAGCACCAGCTGCAGTGAAGATAAATAAGTTTTGAATAGTAAGATCCTTTGGAAGCAAAGAATACACCAAATAAACGACAATAGCAGACTCGGTTTTATTGCGTCTGTTCATGACCAGTACTGAAATGTGCAACACCGGCCACGCCCTCTAGCACCGGCTTAAGCAGAACTCTATTTTCAAAATGATTCCAAATGAACTCAATGATCCCAAAGGACCAGAAAATATAAGTCTGATCTCTAATTTGGAGCAGAACTACAAAATTCTTCAAGATAATCAGCGAAGTTTGTATAGAATTGCAACCTGGGTATCTTGTTAAGTCTACTGTACACCCCGGAGGTAACTGGCCCCGTGTCCTAATGGGTAAGAGCGCTGACTCTTAATCATCGGGTCATTAGATCTCTCCGCTGTGGTTTGGGCCTCATATGAGACGCCAAGATCTGCAACAGAAGGTGGTCTTACTCCGGTTTTAGCTCACTTCTGATTAGCGGTCCGCTCGAAACAAGTTTAATTATCTTGAAAATGCCGTAAATCCACTAAACACCCCGAGGATAACGGGCATCCTTGTCCTAATGGGGAAAAAGCGCTGACACTCATTAGGACTCTCACCGCTGTTTGTTTGTTTGATTTGATGTTAAACGTCCCCGTCCACACGATAAAGGTCATTTTGGAGACGTTGCTTCCAATTTTGTGGGACTTTTATCCGACACTGAGATAAAATGACATCTCAAGCCCTGTCGCCCAATGAAACCATTAGGTTTTATAAGCATGGACGGTCTGACTCGCACGTCTTTGCCTGGGCAGGCTTAGAACCTCTAAGTGGTTTACCTTGTGTGCGGTCAGATTCAGCTATGCGTGGAAGCATCATGCAGCCCATTTATTTCTTCAAGCCCCAGTGGGCGGGGGCCTCTCTCATCGCTGTGGTTCGCACCTCGTTCTGTTCAAGTTCTGCAATGTTGCGAGCTGAGCGCGGTCGGCTCTAAATAAATTAATTTGTCCTGACATCATAAAAACACGCCTATACAATTTTGACCCCCTTGAATCCCACTTTTATATAGTAAAACTGGGGTTTACAGGGGCAAACCTTATTTTTCTTATTTCTGATCTAAAATAAATATCGTGTGTTGTCGGCGGTTCTAACGAGCACCAACAATCTATATTTTGAGCAGAAATATAAGAAAAATGTCATAATTTTTCATTTTAAAATTTCATTTTCTTCGGCGGTAAAGTTCACACTGTATATGTATTGGCGTGTTTTCGTAATGACGGGTCGTAAATCCACTATACATCCCGAAGATAACGGGCCTCCGTGTTTTAATGGGTAAGAACGCTGACACGTAATCATTAGCCTCTCACCGCAGTATGCACCTCAAACATTTTCTCCGGTTTTAGCCCACCTCTTATTAACTAGAGAAATAATCTTGAAAGGACCGTAAAATCAAATTACCAATCAAACCGAGGAACAAGACGAGGATGATGGAAGATGGAGTGCAAAGAGAGCGTCATCAAGGAATGGACGGTGTTTCATGACTCTCTTGGGGCAGCGGGGCAGACAGATGGAGAGATGTTATTGCAAAGTAATGTATCGTGCACCAATAGCCTCCAAGGTTAAGGAATTGAGATGAGATAACATGCAACACTCCTGAATCAATATTGCTAGCCGAGGAGTACCGCTAGTCAGTCGTTCCACTGGGGTTCGGGCCTCGCTCAAGTTGCTTGATCTGATGTTTAACATCAAGACTATTTATGTCATATTGACGACGTTGCTTCCAATATTGTGGGAGTTTAACCCGAGGCCGATCTAAACCAACAGGGTTTATATGCAGGGGCACCGCTGTGCCTGGGCAGGGTTACTTTCTAAACGGTTTACCAGTACTCATGTGCGGTTATGTCGCATGTGCGCCTTACTGGTGAACAGGAGGAAACGGGTTTGATATCTGCCGGAGTCGGCAACATTCCTTCGTGGAAGCTTTCCTCTGGTCATTCTCTCCCTTCCGCTGATTCGAGAAGGGCAGTCGTCAGTTTCTGGTGAAAGACTATGCACTCTGCTGGTCATCCGCTTACGTATAAGCCAGTCAAGGATTAATTGACCGGCTCAAAATGACATAAATAGTGTTGCCTGGGCTGTAAAAATCGAATACAAACAAATCCTTTGGAGTTGGCTCTGCGTGGAAGCACCCTGCTGCCGAATCTACTTGTATTTCTTCGAGCCCCGGATGGCGGGGACACGCATCGCTCAGTTTACATGTGGTAAAACATGATCAATTAACGGGTGGTCAAGTGATTTTCTCCATGGTATCTTGCGCACGCTCACCTCAGTGCGACACGAACGATTCAATATGCGTGAAAGATTATTGAAAGGTTCATTAAACTTATAAATTAATTTCCTCTCGTTCTTCCCGTGAATCGTATTCAAGTGAGAAAAAGGTAAGTGAATGCTGGGTTTTGAGTTTGCAACATACATGTACGGGTATATACATGTAACACACTAAGTCAACAATGATAAATGTCAACATTTTATTTTGAAAAGTATGTAACAATAGTCACGGAAGAATGAAAAAAGTATCAGGAAAAAAATGTATCGGAAAAAATGTATCAGTAAAATAGTATCAGTTTTATTCAAATTCGTTTCTGATGTTACAATGATATGATGATTAAGATACTTTTGTACATGTATGTTTTGGCTAGTAGTGAAGCCCCAGACCAGACAAAGCAGAACGCGGCATTTGATCAGGGCCTTCACTGTTCGCCAAAAGTGTTGACACAATAAAGCTGGAAATAACTCCAATATAAAACCATTGACGCGACGAGAAAAAAATCACCGCGACGAGAAAAAAAATCACCGCGACGAGAAAAAAATCACCTCAAAATATTGTCTATTCATCACGTGAACAAGTCCGTGAAATGAACACCCCACTAAACCCCATTTTATATATAGAAAACTGGGGTGTACGGGGGTAAACATTATTTTTTTTATTTCTACTCAAAGTCATAGTTTGTGGGTCCTGGTTAGAACTGCCTCAAGGAGGAAGTTCTAACGAGTACCCACAACCTATTTTGGCAGTAAAAATAAGAAAAATATCACATATTTCCATCAGAAAAGTAGCCATTTTGGAAATGTGAAAAACATCCTCTATGTCGCACGACTGTGTTATAGTAATGTAAGGCCGTCTAATTAATCTTTGGTTGCTATTCTTTTTTTTCAAATATAATATATATACATGTATAAATTTGCATTCAAGCAGACAGTGTGTGTGTGTGTGTGTGTGTGTGTGAATTCGGGTTTAACGTCGCTTTCAACATTTTTTCAGTCATATCACGACGGTGTCTGGTTGCGACAGGGAGCTCAATGCTCACATTTATAGTGCTGCCTCACTGAAGTATCATGTCCCAGACACATTACATGATACCACACCCAGTCACATTATCCTGACACTGGATCGACCAGTCCTAGCTCTACCCCGTAAATCTGAGTGCCAAACGAGGAGCAGATAGTACCATTTTTAACGACTTTGGTATGTCGCGGCCCGGGATCGAACCCGTGACCTCCCGTTCCCCGGAGCGGACACTCTACCAACTGAGCTTTCGGGGCCGGTCAAGCAGACAGTGTGGACCCTGCCCAGATCGTCTTACATATTACGAAATCACGCCTATTCCAAATAATATTTTAAATTTTAGTGTTAAGAGGTGTTTTTTTTTTTTTGTTTGTTTGTTTTTTTGTTTTCTTAGTTGTCCTAAAATCTGCCCAAAAGATACATGTCGAATGTAGGAACTCGTTAGAACCACCTCGATGTTTTCAAGCAAAATAATAATAATAAAAAAAACATAATGTTTACCCCCGTAAACCCCAGGTTTGCTATACAAAGTCGGGTTTTAATGGAGTAAAAAGAATAATGCGGAGCAGTATAATCGGGGTCCACACTGTTTGCAATGACTTTTAAGGTAACAAGCAGACGACAAATCTCGGCTCCGCCCATCGGGGCTTAATGAAATAGATTAGGCTGCATGAAGCTTCCGCGCAGAGCTAAAACCGGCCCAGTCAACACTATTTTAGGTCATTTTTGAGCCGGACAATTTACCTATCCGCACTTTTCCTGGGCAGGCTTATACGTAAGCGGTTAACCGGTACAGTGCACATTCTTTTCCCTAGAAACTGACAACTGCCCTTCTTGAATCAGCGGAAGGGAGAGAATGACCGTAGACAAGATTTCATGATCAATCTCCACTATAGGTAGAAGAACGGTGTTGTTTTCTTCTCTGTATGTTTTCTGTTTATATCATTTTAATACGAAATATTTTCAGTACACATCAAGACAGCACACCCATATGCAATCATTCATACCTAAAACGGTTATTTCCTGATGAAAATATGTGATAATTTTCCTTTTTTACTCCTTAAGTAACTTACGGGTTCGCATTAGAATCGTCTCACTGAGGTATTTGGTAACGAGTACCCACATCCTACATTGGACGTCCAGGAACAGATTAGGGAAAAAGTATATAATACCTTGTAAACTTCAGTTTTCTCTATATGTGTGCATGTAAAATGGGGAATAGTGGGTCGTTCATTACATGGGCTTTATTAACATATTGATGCACCACCTATTTGCTCCCACTGGGAGTATTTATTAGTTAGGGGTGGGTGAGGGGTCGGGGAAGGAGACTTGGTAACGCAAATAGGCGCGATATAGGTGTTTGGTTTTTCGTCCGTTCGTCCGCGACACAGACCTAGCCTGCGGTGGAATTCATGTGTTCCTCGTTAACTGGTCCCTAACTTTGCATTCAAAGCACCGCTTGCTGTACCAATTTGACAGTTTGTAATCATAATAAATAATTAAGGCGAATCTGAGCTTTTGGTTTTGTTTGTTTGATTTGAGGTTTTACGTCCCCGTCAACACCGTAAAGGTCATTGTGGAGACGTCGCTTCCAATTGTGTGGGACGTTTACCCGACATTAAGATGAAATGGCATCTCAAGCCATGCCACCCAATGAAACCAACAGGGTTATAAGCAATGACGGTCCGACTCGCACCACTTTGCCTGGGCAGGCTTAGATCCTGTAAGCGGTTTACCAGTACTCGCATGCGGGTCGGTTTCAGCTCTGCGTGGAAGCATCATGCAGCCCATCTATTTCATCAAGCTGAGCTTTTGGTAACTGTCACACATCATTATGGTGTTAATAACCTATATGTACGACTCATTATGAAAACTCGCCTATTCAAATACATTGAAAATTCTACCACTTAAAACGGAACATTTTCGAATAAAAATTCTGACATTTTTTCATATTTCTGCTCAAGATTTTGGGTAATTTTTAAAAAAGACTCGGCGAGCCGGTTCTGACGAGTACCCACAATCTATGTGAGCAGAAATAAGATCAATAATATATTTCCCTGTAAACCCCAGTTAAAAGTTGGGTTTAAGCGGGTTCCAAATAAATAGGCATGTTTTCGTGATGTGAATAAAAGTTGTCATGAGACTTTTAAAAAGGGATTATACAATGGAGAAATAAATTACTAAACTGAAATTGTGTAACATGAATGAATATTAGATTATGATTTAACAGTGACTACCATTTGCCTTTGTTTACAAAAACAACGCACCGGCCCCGATAGCTCAGTTGGTAGAGTGTCCGCTCCAGGGAACGGGAGGTCACGGGTTCGATCCCGGTCCGCGACATACCAAAGTCGTTAAAAATGGTACTAGCTAATCCTCGCTTGGCACTCAGATTTACGGGGTAGAGCTAGGACTGGTCGACCCAGTGTCAGGATAATTTGACTGGGTGTGGTATCATGTAATGTGTCTGGGACATGATACTTCAGTGAGGCAGCACTGTAAAAGTGAGCATTGAGCTCCCTGTCGCAACCAGCCACCGTCGTGATATGACTGAAAAATTGTTGAAAGCGACGTTAAACCCAAATTCACACACACACATACAAAAACAACGCCAAACAAACGAAGAAATAATAATGAGCCGAAAAGAGCTTGGTTCACAAAGGCCAGTTTACTGCCCTGTAAATTCCTATGTGAGCAACCTGTTCAATACAAACTGATCTTCTATTTTTTGTATACTATGACCTCTTGTGTCTCCGACAATGTATGAAATAATCATCAAAACTGCCAATATCTGAATGAAAATTATGTAAAAATAGACACAGTCTACACCAAAATCGAACATTTTCTCCATATTTATCATAAGGAAATCGAGAAAAAAATATGAAGACACACATGCGACACAAAGATTTTTGGTTGAAAGCTCCGAAAGTACAAGAAAAACATTTGATTAAATTTCCAAGGTGTCGAAGATGTGCCTTCATTGTTAAATTAATGGAAATGTACCCTGCCCCCCTACCTAATTTGTACGAGTCTCGAGCTGTCTTTACTTACAAATAGCCGAAATTTAGAAGAAAAAAATTAAATCAAGATCAAGGCAAAGAAAATGAGACCCATTAGAAGGTTTTGCTTATGATGTTTTATTTCTAACGCTATTGTTTGTCAATAAAATCACGGTATTTTGGCAAGAACCTGTGAAGAACGCCGTCAACCAAACAAGGGACATTACTCTTACAGCAAGTCGCTGTGCGTCATTGGTGACGGATAAGAGACTTGATTCCATGTTACAAGTTCAAAATAGGCTTGCCTGACATCAGAGCCATTTACCTTGCATATTATTGGAGTTTACAGACCCTTGACATTCATACAGTCGATTTGATTCATTTAATACTATGACAGCTACGTCACGGCTATATCAATATATATCTTAGTATTAGATGATGACGTCATCAATCTTAATGGCCTAATGGTTACATACTTCGGTTAGCATCTAAAAGGCCCCCGATGTTTTTTTTTTCTTTACTTCTTTTTTTTTTTTCAATTTCTGTTATACTTTGAAAAACACTTTTTATGCTTGGACCATTGTTTTCATTTTCCACAGTTGATTTTTTTTTAATTATTGCCATGCTACTAAATTGGCGAGTTTTATGAATGTATTATGTTTCTCAAAGGAAAAGAATAAAACAACAAAAAATTGCTGTCATAACTTATTGATGTGGTCTGCTGACGACGTGTTCATTTGAATTGTGGTTTAACGTCCACATCAATACTATTTATGGCATTTTGGAGACGTTGCTCCTAACTTTGTGAGACTTTTACACGACAATGAGATGCAATGACAACCCAAGCCCTGCTGCCCAATGAAACCAATGGGTTTATATGCATGGATGGTCCAACTTGCATCGCCTTGCCTGGGCAGGCAGTTACCTGTACTTTTGTGCGCTCGTTTAAGCTCTAGGTTGAAGCACCCTATAGACGGGGGCAATGATGACAATAGCATAAGTTTTCTTGCAGTAGATTAGTTAATAAAACATCTCAAAAACATTGTTCTCATGCTGATGAGGCCGATGTTTTTTGTTGTTCTATTTTTCCGCCTATTTTGTGCGGGTGCAGGTGCGGGTGCGATGCTCATTTCTTTTTCCTTCGTTGCTTCTGTAGGTGATTGGGGGTTCTCGCTTTTTGCGGTGTGTACCCCTGTGGTACCCGACGTATTCATGTTATCGGTTTCCATTATGTTAGCGGTGGCGTTTTCGATGCAAGATGATAATAATAATAATAATAACAATAATAATAATAATAATCGACCTTATTTATAGAGGGTAACACATTTAGTAAACTAGTACTAATCTTCCATGTGGCCCTCTTTTCCTGGGTAGAAACCAGTACTAAGCAATGTGGATAAAGTCTCTTGCTCAAGGAAACAACACTTGCCGCTCGTGGGGTTCGAACCCGGTACCTCTCGATCACGAGTCCGATACTTTACCACTGCACCAGAGCGCCCCACGAAGCTGTCCTCTGCACCTTCCCCCACTTGCTGAATCTGAGTTTTAACATAGGCATGCCAAATGGGTGTTGCATATTCAAGTTGATGGCGAACCAGTGTTTTATATGCAACATCCTTTGTCTGCCTAGATGCAAAGGCAAAGTTACGTCTTAGAAATGCCAAAGTCCTAGTTGCTTTCGATGTTCTCTCTTAAATGTGTTGACCCAAATCAGGATCGTCAGTGATGGTGATGAGGGTTTCTTTTTGTCGAGTATCAAGTATCGAGTCAAAATTGTCGAGTATCGAGTCAAAATTGTCGAGTATCGAGTGAAAAATTTCGAGTATCGAGTCAAAATTGTCGAGTATCGAGTAAAAAATGTCGAGTATCGAGTTGAAATTGTCGAGTATCGAGTCAAAAAAGTTGAGTATCGAGTCAAAATTGTCGAGTATCGAGTTAAAAAAGTCGAGTATCGAGTCAAAATTGTCGAGTATCGAGTCAAAATTGTCGAGTATCGAGTTAAAAAAGTCGAGTATCGAGTCAAAATTGTCTAGTATCGAGTCAAAAAAGTCGAGTATCGAGTTAAAAAAGTCGAGTATCGAGTCAAAATTGTCGAGTATCGAGTCAAAAAAGTCGAGTATCGAGTCAAAATTGTCGAGTATCAAGTTAAAAAAGTCGAGTATCGAGTCAAAATTGTCAAGTATCGAGTTGAAATTGTCGAGTATCGAGTCAAAAATGTCGAGTATCGAGTTAAAATTGTCGAGTATCGAGTTAACATTAACATAATTCTGCAGCATGACTTTGCAGGTATGTGAGTCGTCTTATTTGAACAAGCAATGACTCAAAAATAATGACTTGTGTTTGTTTTATCCTAAAATATGTCATCATTTTAACAAGCTAATTTTGCTGATCTAGAGCAACAGTGGTCCTAAAGTGGTCTATCCCTAATATACCAAATGTTTATAAATTTAGTATGCAACACATCTACACTGACATTTTTATTTTTCCTCTTTTTTATTGTTCATTTAACCCTTTTTGAACAGGAAACACCAAAACAGTAATTAATAAGCAAACAGTGCAGGCCCAGATCAGAAGACGCAGAACGACCTTAACTCATCACGAAAACAAACCTATATAAATTTGACCCCCTTAAACCCCAGTTTTATATAGTAAAACTAGGGTTTGCAGGGGTATAAATTATTTTTCTTATTTCTGCTCAAAAACATAGATTGTTGGTACTCGTTAGATCTGAAAATTGTCATTTTTCGTAGGTAAGAATTATAATGTATTTGTATAGGCGTGTTTTCGTAATGATTTGCAAAATTTCCAGCAATTTTCAAGTAGTTTTTGAAGCAAACACAACATGACACCCCGAAATTTTGAAATGGACTTATTCTGTATATGGTGGAAGATTCCTTTTGGTACAAAATGGGCAAAGCAACAATTTTCCCCTTACAGATAAACAATATTTGGGTGTCTTGAAACATTAAATATTGTAATTAATTCCCAACTGATGTGCCTGGCATCAAAATTAACTAAAACAAACACTGGATGCCAAAGTTGATGTTAATGGACATTATATATGCTGCCCTAACAAATGTAGCCCATTTACTGGATAATTAATAGCTTTTACACCAAAACAATGATGAGTTGCTGATAGCCCAAATGGAGTGCTGGAACCACAAGATGATCAGAGGATCAGTGGAGAGAAGACTTCCCATCTCGGAAGTGCTACTGAGGTTAATAAAATGGATTTTCACTGAAAACCTAAAAAATCTGCATGGCCCAAATCACTGATATTTGGTATGAAGCCTCGTCTAGTGGACCTCTACCAAGATTGTTCAAATTATAGCCTTGGGGCTAAAAAATGTTCCCACCCAGGGACCCTTTGCTTCAGTTTACATAGACTTTTATAGGAAAAATCTTTAAAAATCTTCTTCTCTGAAACTGCAAGTCCCAGGTCTTTGATAATTTGTGTGAAGCTAGCCCTGGGGTCAAAAGTGCCCCTGCCCCGGGGCCCTTTGGTTTGACATTGACTTACACAGGAAATGTCTTTAAAAAAATCTTCTCCTCTGAAACAGCATGGCCCAAGTCTTTGATTTTTGGTGTGTAGCTTCACCACGTGGACCTCTACCAAGATTGTTCAAATTATAGCCCTTGCATCAAAAATGCTCTTCCCAGGGCCATTTGGTTTTACATTGACTTATATAGGAAAAACCTTAAAAATCTTCTCTGAAACCGCAAGGCCCAGGTCTTTAATAATTGGTGTGAATGAAATTGGCCCAAAGGTACAACAGAAGTTGTCATTTTTTTCTATTTTTAGCGGTGGTAGCCAACTTGTTGGGCAGAGCGGAACAATTTAGCTATTTTGGTAGAGAGTCACCTTGGCAACATTCCTGTGAAGTTTGAATCCAATTGACCCAAGGGTTTAGGAGGAGTTCGCATTTGATGCAAATTTACAATGTTTTTTCTGTTTTTAGCTCTGGTGACCATTTTGTTCATCGGAGTGGGATCGTTTTAGCTATTTTGCACAACATTTTTCACCGTGATAACAAGTCTGTGTAATGAATAGCCCTCTAAACCACACTTTATATCAGAAAACTGGAGTGTACAGGGGTATACAGTATTTTCTTATTTCTGTTCCAAGATATAGGTTGTGGGTACTAGTTGGAACCGCCTTGAGGCGGTTCTAACGAGCACCAATAACCCATGTTTTGAGTATAAATAAGACAAATACCGTATCACAAATGTTAACCAGGAAAGCAACCGTTTCTGAGATATGTTAAATGCTCTATGCACAAGGTTGTGCTATCGTAATGTACAAGTGTGACCCAAATAGGGAATGTCGGCGGGATTGGGATACAATGCACTCAGTTGCACTGACTCCTATATATCATTTCTGTAATCACCCTAAAACATGGGCCTCCATGGCCTAGTGGATAAGAGTGCTGACTCTTAATCATCAGGTCTCTCACTGCTATGGTTTGAGCCTTGCTTGGGTTACATGTGAAAGGTCAAGTTCTGCAATGGATGGACCTTACAACTAAAACAAAAAAATAAATTACCCTAAAACTTAGTTGCCAAACCGCATCGTATAGGGTTCAAAAGATGTTGGGTGAATGTCATAGAATTCAGATCTTTGTGGATCTGGATCTGCACTGTTTGTCCAGACACGTGCGTTGGTATTTATTAATTTTGTTGGGAGCAGGCTCTTTGGATTTCAAAGCAAACTATCTTGCAAAATTAATGCCATTGACATCAGTTACAACCTGATCAGGAGAACAACATAAATAAACCCCTTAACAGACAATAAAAGTCAGATTAATGGATATTTTCTCTGAAATAACTTAGCTTAATATTTAGATAGCTGGGGTCAGTCTGTAGCTTTTGGTGAAGCAGAGATTTAACCCATTTGTACTGAAACCCCAAAACAGGTAGTTGGCAAACAGTGCAGGCCCAGATCAGATGCCGCAGAACGCTGCATCTGATCAAGGCCTACAATGTTTGTAAAACGTTCAGCCAATTTCCAAATAAATTTTGAAGAAAACAAAATCTGACACTTCTAATTTTGAAATGGACTCGCGCTATATAAAAGGAGGAAGATTCCATTTGGTACAAACTAATTAATTATCAACATCCATACCTATATTTTCTTGGGAATATTCATGTGGTTCAATCTGCTTTAGACTGATGCTCAGTCTCGTATTTGTTCCCTCTTTAATAGAAGCGGAATACGCCTAAATCAAGCCCCCCCCCCCAAAAAAAAAACCCCATAAACAATAACTAAGAGGGAAAAGGAGAAACAGAAAAAAAAGATAATAAAAGTACTAAGTAGGAGACTTGTACAAGTGTATATAACTTAAAATTTGATCTAGAAGCCTGAGATTTTGACCAACTTTACTCGATATTCGACAATTTTAACTCGATACTCAACAATTTCAACTCGATACTCGACATTTTTGACTCGATACTCAACATTTTTGACTCGATACTCAACATTTTTGACTCGATACTCGACAATTTGGACTCGATACTCGACTATTTCAACTCGATACTCGACATTTTTGACTCGATACTCGACAATTTCAACTCGATACTCGACATTTTTGACTCGATACTCGACAATTGCAACTCGATACTCGACGTTTTTGACTCGATACTCGACACTTTACAAACCGTGAATCTCGATGGTGATACCCAGATGTTTAATGGCTCAATTTTTTGTATTGTGTATAATAAAACTTAATTTGCTTGTCCGGAGGATGCCATGACACCCTCATTGAATGGTATTTGGCCATATTGAACTTCATCTGCCAATCCGCCTCACACCGTGCTGGTCGATCCAGGCCATCTTGTAAAATAAGACAGTCAGAAGGAGAATATATGTTCCTTTACAGGACACAACCATCAGCAAACAAACGGGCAGATGACCTAATATTATCAGGGAGAACATTCATGAATACCAAGAAAAGAACCGGCCCAAGGACTTAACCTTGGGGGACACCAGATAAAACTGGGACTGAATCAGAAGTACAACTTATTGTGAGTGTCCGAAACCCACCTATGTGTAGATCCTCTTATCCGATAGTTGAACAATTAATACAATAGCCTTCCGTGAGGTACGTTGTCAAGGGCCTCGACAAAGTTCATGGTGATCATGTCAATCTGTTTGTAGCACGGTTTATGGCCCCATCCAGATTGCTCACTTTATCATTGTAAAATTGAGCTAATTGAGTTTCGCAAGACCTTTGACTTCGTAAAACATGTTGACAGTCAGCAAGAATGTTCTCAAAGGTTAGATGTTTGTTGATGTTGCTAACTTATATATGCTCCAGGGTTTTGCAACAGGGTTTTCCAGCCATAAACAGAACATAAGAAAAAGCGCACAGCCCTGATTTTACAATGACATTTAACAATCGAATGTATATTCAGTAAAGGAAGAAAATACAAGCATCTGAGTGGTATTCCAGCAAAATATATCCGAAATGCCAGATATTCCTGCAGTGTATACGACGTTTATTAGCTTTCTGTGTAATTGAAGTAAGATATATATTTTTGCATTGAAACGTTTTTGAAATTAATGATTTTTCATTAATTTCTTTCCTTCTTTCTTACTTACTTAATGTAGCGTAAAGTCACAAGTTCATGCAACAAGAGGCCCATGGGCCACTATGCTCACCAGAGCTCAGATGAGCCAATATGCTCACCAGTGTTCAGGTGGGTACTGCTCACTGGAAGCCATCTGTTTTATCAAGCAGAGGCAGACCCCAGCCAAGGACGCTTCGGATGAAATTTGAACCCATTCGACCCAGTGACTTCAGAGATGTTTTTGAATGTGTGACGACATATGATAATGGACAAATGCCCATCCTATAAGTTCCCCTAGCAACCTTCGGCTCTGGTCAGATAAAAAAAAAAACACAACAACAACCAAACCTGTAATGGCTAATATGGTCAACATTTCTATAGTCTCAGATTCACGCAGCATATGGTTGATTTAAACAGTATTTATTTGTCAAGTATAATGTACATGTACAATCAATTACAATAGCAACTAACAGGATCTGACAGTAAGCTTTTGCTTACATCAAAGTTATCTCCTGTGATTCATGGAAGTTTCTACAAACATATCAATGATGGTTGCTGAGGAGCCCATTGTTATAAAGCGTAGAGCATTCTATGGTTTCTGTAGATATGCGTATTTATTTATTTATTTATTTCCGTTTCTTTGGCAGCCAATAAAAAGGAGCAGCAGCCTAAAATCATATGGCAAATAGAACATGGCTTAAGGAACATTTCTATGGAAGGTTTTTCATAGTATCTGCAATGACTTGGTAGTTAATTCCGTTTTTCATTTTTTCTAACTCTAAGTTGCCATAGCAACCAAACTAATGCACCAAATGTCATAAAAATACATAATCTTTCAATCCCCCAGTCCAAGGATTTTACAGATGAAATTTGGGCCCGATCGGCCCAGCGGATTCAGAGGAAATGTGATTAGAAAGTGTTGACGGAAGACAGACGACGACGGACAATTGCCTATCCTCCTATATGCGTCCTAAGAGCCTTTGGTTCTGGTGAGCTTAAAATATTTTTACTGGAAGAAAAGGGTATATAATAAACAAATTATAACTATGTCAACTTGATCTGCCGTTCATTATTGCATCTCGTGATCTTTCATTCAGAAACAGTCACATTTGTGATACAGTGCAGCAGATCAAGTTATGATATAATAATGTGTATTTAATAAACATGTAAACCCGTTCGTTACCATGGCAACATAAATTTTAACGATATGTTGTTCCATATAAATTGTTGCAGAACCTGGAATGCATCTTCCTAGTAATTACAAATATATGTGTTACCTTTGTTTGTTTTCTGACCACACACGGGATGAAATTTAATCAAAAATGAAGATTTCACCTTATGTTCTTTTGTTGCTATAGCAACCATACTACATAAGCTTGGAACTTATTGTTGCCGTTTTTTAAGATACCACGCCATATACTGTTAACACAAAAGTTTTTAACAATTTTTGAAACAGGGCCATTTTTGGCCTTTCGTGAACCAAGCCCTTTGACATTTACTATCACGTAAGCCCAGTTGCTTTTTATCCGGGAAACGCGGGTAATTTCATTTTCCAATGAAAGCAATCGGTCAGATTTTCGCCGAGAATCTCCCCGAATTTTCTCCGCGAAACCGGTAGAAATTTCAGCGAGAAATGTCTCGCTCATTTTACTTTTTCTCGCGGTTTTGCGGAGAAAATAGACGATTTCACGTTAGTCGGTTTCTCCGAGAAACTCAAAAATGGGTTATTACCGGTAGCTGGTCTGTATATGATGTTGGTGCCTTTTACCCATTTAAGACGTAAAGGTTTGGGTTTGATTTATTCCAAGTTTCTTGAATACATATAAGCTATGGGAACTCTTTAAAAGAAAGAAGAAAATTGTAAAATTCTGCCTTTTTGTGTTGCATGAAAAACCCACAGAGACTGTGGGCATTCCATTATACAATCGTTAGTTTCTGCCTTAAACTGCCTGGACTCATAACAGGCTATTTAGTTTCATTTCCCCTAAGTTGGTGCAGTTTTACATAATGTAGCACTTACTGTCCCTACAATTACGTCAGAACCGTGTTCATTCAGTTTTTTTTTATCTAAAGTTTTGGCTAGTTTTCTTGCAATGAACTTACGTTGAGATTGCGGTGTCCGCAGTGACTTCAGCACCCTCTTTCGTAAAATTATTCTTCGATATAAAAATATTGGGTACAACATAAATGTTATATGGCAGACTGCATGCATGGTCGTTAACCAAATCACGTTTGACAACTTTGCTTCCCTCTTTAATTGCACGACGGTGGGTCAGGCCTCAGATTCTATGACAGTTCCAGCGTAAAGGCTTATGTTGGTTGGTACCTGATGCTCTATCTCTGGTCTAACTGTTGGTTTTCTTTTGCTCCAGCATTTCAGTGGTTTCTTGCTGTCGAGTCCTCACCGTTGTTTCATCTCTGTGGTTGTTTGATTTTTTAGTTCACGGAGTCGTTGCACTGATGAGGTAGGAGGCCTTCATGCGGACTGAACACATTATTTGTCTTAATCGCGACGGGAGTAAGGGCGAGGATTGTGGCCACGTAAAATCGATTTAAGCTCCCTAGTGGAATTCGTTTCACTGACTGTTCCAAGGCGGTTCTTCTGTCGCGGTTTATTTTTGTTATGGTTTCGATTTTAGTTGTTTGTATCGCTTATATTATTTTATTTTGCATCACCAATAGGCCATTTTGTTGGAAAGTAACTGTCTTTTTGTCTTTCCGCTATTGATGTTACCATTAGGGTATGTTGTTTTCATGTTTGTGTTTCTTTCCCTTTGGTGTCTCTGATGGGAGCTGTGGGTTAATTGTATCGATTCATGATCATTGCCTCCATTTCTATTTTACCTTTCTGTTTTTCTGAGTGGTTTTGCTGCTATTGGAGCCTTGATGGTTTTAGTAACAGTTGCATCTGCATATGATGCTTTCTGCCTTAAAAGGATTTCAGGCTGTTTGTTAATGTCATCAACACTGCCTGTGGCTTCTTTTTTATTGCCCTCGTTGGACAGAAATAAATTAGTTTCCTGTTCAGCCTCATTGGTAAAGTTTTTCGCCTCATGCTTAGGGTCTTGTCTTTGTTCTTTATTCCCGATCTTTGTTTTACTTCTACTTTATGCAAAACATGCCCATGTGTAGTATACATACCAAATAACATATACATGAGTCTAACATGACTTTATAACTACATGTGGGCTCAATGGTCTACAAATATGAATCCATATGTTCATAATTGGTAGAATACACATATAGTAAACAAAACAAAAATGTGAAATGTCTATTATTCCAAGTTTTGATACCGTAACTTTCCTTTTAGGCGTCGGACATCCAAATAATGCTGCTGTAATCATCTTATAAGTTGAAAGTAATTATTTTCCTCTACACAAGCATAGCTAATTAAGTTACCGATAAGGCCAAACACTGGAGGCCCTGGCCAGATTATCTAATCTGGGACTATACTGTTTGCATATGCCTCTATGTCCAATACACCTTCAGATCGTCACGGTACTCAATTAAGATATACATTATATGCAAAGCATGTATAACTGCTAACTTAAATATTATAGGCATCTGCTCTAACTTTGGAGTCCTTTTCCACAAACAAACTTAGATTTTTAATAACGCTAACATTTGGACTAAGCATCAATTCCTTTAGTTTTAATATATTTGGTCTATTCCAAGTCTTTAGGTACTTACTTCTCAAGTCTGAGTATAACTGAATTCAGATAAAAAATGAAAACTTGCACTCCAACTTATTACATAAACGACATTTCCTATCATCAATTGGTGTTCTACTTTGTCTTGACCATCTGCCTACTTCAATCTCTAAACGATGAGAAGAAACTCTTAACTTACTTAATGCTGTTATAAATTTATGCACATTATTGTGATCTAATTAAGTATGCCTGATACTGAAAGTTTAAAAACTTGATATAAAAAATGCTCTACTTGACTCTGAAATTCTACCATTCCAGTTCTGTATGAAATTATCATTTAGCCTAGATTTTTATTCTGCTAAAATCATGTTCTTATTTTCCACACGTTGATTTATAAAATCCTGATGAAGATAATAATTCCCTGACTTTTGAGGCCCAATTTACAGTATCTGGGTTTTTATGACAGCATCAAACGGTAGGCATACCTTATGTACTTAGTAGGTTCGTTTTCCAATAATTTAAACCAAAACTTAACAAGAAAAATGCCTAATGGCATTATGGACGGGTTTTTTTTATCAGTACGGTTAGGATTGTGGTGGCATAGGTGGGGTAGGGTGGAGTATGCTGGTGTGGGGTAGGGTGGGGTGGGGTGGGATGGGTTAGGAGTCGGGTGGGACGGGGTGGAATTTGTGGTGGGGTGGGGTGTGGGGTGGGATGGGGTGTGTTGGGATGGGGTTGTGGGGTGGGGTTTGCTTGGGTGGATGGGATGGGGTGAGGTCGGGTAAAGTGGGGAGTGGTGGGATGGGATGGGGTTGGGGGTGGATTGGGGTTGTTTTGGGATGGGGGTGGGGTGGGGTTTTGGGGTAGGGTATGCTAGGGTAGGGTGGGGTGGGTAGGGTATGTATGTAAAACTAAGTATGCATGTATGTACAGAACAAATGCAATATCCTAACCCAGTAACAACTTTTTGTGGAAGGGGGGGGGGGGTGATTTGTTTATGTGTTTTACGAAGAAAAAAAAAATAAAGTTTTTTTCTATTTTTAGCTCTATTTTTAGCCCTAGTGGCCACTGATTTTAGTAATTTTATCCCAGGAGGAGATGTCGTTTAAAGAAATTGTTGACGGACGACGGACATCAACTCACCTTGAGCACTTCGTGCTCAGGTGAGCTAAAAAAAGAACGAAAAAAAAAATCCATGCCTGTGCATGTATGTATGTATTATTACTAGCAACTATCAGGGGAGGAAGATAATAATTGTTCATATGTGTTTATGGAGAAGAAAAGAAAAAATATAGAAAAAAAGAATGAAAAAAGAAAGAAAAAAAAAGAACAAAAAAAAAATGTCTCCACCGGGGTTTGAACTCACGCCCCTCAGATTCATAGTCAACAAGAGGATTCGTAGTCCAGCACTCTATCCACTACACTGGCATTTGAAAAAAGATTAACCAAAAGGTAAACCTGAAAAACACAAGTTTGAAAAATGACAATTTCGGCCAAAATTTTAGTCTTTTGCGCCATTTATGGATAATACATGAAAGCGGTACCTCCAATTATGCATCAGTCCTGATATTAAAACAATCTGCTACAGAATAGATGAAAAATATCACTTTGTAAAAAAGGTTAACCAAAAGGTAAACCTGGGACGACGCCCGCCCGCCCGCAGGAATCCCGCCGCCCGGACATCGCTATTTTAAAGGACGGATTTTTTTTAAAACCCGTCCAAAAACTAAATTAAATAAATAAATCTGTGAAGTGGTTCTACCACATTCTCCATATACAAAATCATTCTGTGTGGAACGCTTCACACTTAACAGTTTGTGTGTGTGTGTGTGTGTGTGTGTGTGTGTGTGTGTGTGTGTGTGTGTGTGTGTCAGTGAAATTAAAGAGGCACTGGTTAAGTTCAAAGGACGGGTTACAGTTTTCTATTGAAAAGTGCCTACTGAAAGGGCTAATTCTTGAAGTGAAAAAAACTGTTCAAAATACGCTCATAAGGTGACCAAATATCTCTGGTTTGTTGGACAAATATTTACTTTTTCATCCGCATGCGTTTTCGTAACAAAATTTCTGGTTGAATACATGCACTACTGGTCATGTGTAACATTGCGCCAAAGGAAAAGGTGAAAACCCCTGTGGTGTTCAACGGAAAATTGCATGGTCGTCCACATAGTAAACCAGAGAAAACTACACACCACTTTACTTCAGAAGCAATAATGATTTCAAAAACGCTGATGTTTTGGCGGTTGATGTTAAAAGATAAACTTTTATCGATAAAATAAGGTGAGAAAATCAATGTAATCAAAGTATTGTGCATACTCGCACAGGAAAAGGTCAATATAGTCTACATATACAGAAGGACAGCGGCTGGCCATCTGTATGAGCACGACCATCATTTCTTGCTGGGCAAACGGGAATGCTTTTCATTGCTGAATTAAAGGACTATCATGTAACTGCTGTCACATGCTGTGCATGTTACTTGTATGACATACTTTCATGTTTACCTTCCATTACCAGTTTCTGTCTTATATTGTTTACAGGGTATGTAACATTTTATATTTTCTGTAGACGTACCCTGAATGCTGGTATCAATAAAAATGATTTCCGAGGAAAACAATGTCCCCTCACCATACATATATCTTAAACACCCATTTGACTTTAATAACTAGATTAACGTCAACAAAATGTAAGTTGCAAACCAGCCTTTTTCGGTCAAAAGCGGACAATTTCTGTGGGAGCCCATGACCTTAAAAAAGCAAACAGTCATTAAAAAGCTCAGATCACCAGACAAATTTGGTATATTGCAATTAAATATTGCACCGATGTTGACCAACATTCATAAATTCTTAAATTATATAGGTTACAGATAAGCCATTATTGGTCCTAAAAGAACAGCTTTCTGGAGACCTTGGCCATAGAGTGCAGACAATAAGTTGCAGAGAGGGTTATCCTTTGGAAGCAAGGAGTACACAACAGAACTGGAAAATATGGAGTGTACATGTTTTCTGGGTCACATTAGCTAGTTTTTGCCAATTGGGCTTCATCAGTGACCCTAAAATATTTTCAAAATTCAACAATGGAATGAATGATCCCTAAAGGACAAGAAAATGTAAACTACACTATGATGTAGGGCAGGGAGACTTTTTACGGCCGCCACACATTCCGAGAAACCAGCTGCAGTGACGTTAAATAAGTTGTAGAAATGGTTATCCTTAGCAATTTTTGGCCCGAAATCGACTGTTTTTTTTTTTTTTTTTTTTTGGGGGGGGGGTTGTCTGTGAAAATCAAGTCAAGGTCACCAAAATCTAATCAAATCTGCGGTATGTTGTAATGGTATAGTATACCAAGTTTGAATGCAATTAATCAATTTGTCTATGAGAAATTGTGCAGTCAAGCCTTTTTTGTCCGAAAATCATCTGTTTTTGGGAGCCTGTGACCTTGAAAAAAGGTCAAGGTCGACAAAATATAATCAAATCTGCGTCATATTGTAATGTTATATAGTACTAAGTTTGACTAAAATTAAGCAATTTATTAATGAGATAAATTGCAGACAAGCCATTTTTGGCCCAAAATTGATTGTCTTTGCGGCCTGTGACCTTGAAAAAGGTCAAGGGCACCAAAATCTAACCCGATCTGCGGTATGTTATATTGATATATTGTACCAAGTTTGACGAAAATTGGTCATTCTTTAATGAGATAGAGTGCAGACAAGCCATTGTTGGCCCAAAATTGACTGTTTTGGGGGGCCTGTGACCTTGAAAAAATGTCAAGGTCACCAAAATCTAATCAAATTTCCGGTGTGTTGTAATAATATATTGTTCCAAGTTTGATAAAAATTAATCAATTCGTTAATGAGACAGAGTTAGGACAAGCCATTTTTGGCCTAAAAATGACTGTTTTTGGGTTTCAGTGACATTGAAAAATGAGGTCAAGGTCACCAAAATCCAATCAAATCTGCTGTATCTTGTAATATATTGTACTGTTGTTGTCTTTCTACCAACATTTTAAATATATATTTCAGAATCGAAAATACATTCCGTATTATTAAGCACTTCGTACATATTATACTAAATATATATAACTTCAACACAATATAAATTTCTTTTGCACATACTGTGCATAAAATTGTGTCACGGGATACAAGAATCATAGATTATGATATGTACGCTTCAATGCGGCTAATTGTTAAAAATGTCATATTATTTTGGCACATCACCAAATACTGACAATTACCCCACTTGTAGAAAAACGGAAGTCACATGACTGCACATGTCATGGTTAATTAAATATTGTTGTCATATGAACGCGCATATGTTTGACTATATTGCATATAAGTTTCATCAAGATCCATCGTAGGCACAAATATGGCTAAACTGAAACCCGTCCTTTGCTTTTATTACCCCTTTCCTAGATAATGTTTTATGTGTTTCATTGAAAATTCCACCGATTGTTAATTTGATCCACAAGTATATGTCTCAGCTGGATTTGAAACTTGATAGGTTCAGAAGATTGGCTTGTTTTTTTTGCGTTCGGTCCGATACATATCTTTTTGGTGGCTCCAGTTGAATAACCAATTTATCAAAGACATTTAAATTACCCCGAAAATGTTTAATTTAGTAAGTAAGGCTGACCTGAATGTCATCGTATAAAAATGAGTCACGAAAGCTGCTTAATTATGTAACCCGTGTATTTACGCGCGCGCTTGGTGACGTCAGGAGAACTGATCTCTGTCCGCGTCCGCATCTAAACAGTCCTTCAGATGATGGTCATGTTGACGAATCTTTGTTTAGCGTATCTAATAGCCAAAGTGTCCTAGCGGTTTAACGCAAATTCCACAAAGGAAGATCAACAGTTTTTGTTTTTTTTATTTTCGGATACTTCGGTCCTCCTCAACTCCACTCCGATTAATGATCGGCTCGATACGTCAAATAATCTTGAAAGGACCGTAAAACCAAAACTGAAGAGAAAAAACCTTCATTATACAGACCAGCTACCGGTTCGCGGAGAAACTGACTAACGCGAAATCGGCTATTTTCTCCGTGAAACCGGGAGATAAAATAAAATAAGCGAGAAATTTCTCGCTGAAAAGTCTCCCGGTTTCGCGGAGAAAATTCGCGGAGATTCTCGGCGAAAATTTGACCGATTGCTTTCATTGAAAATGAATTACCCGCGTTCCGCGGAGAAAAAAAACAACATCTGGGCTTACGTGAAAGTAAAAGTCAAATTTTCGGCTCACTATTAGTTCTTCGTTTGTTTCGCGCTGTTTTTGTAAACGAAGGCAAATGGTAGTAATTGTTAAATCATAATCAAATATTCTTTCTGTTACAGAATAACAGTTTAGTCATTTATTTCTGCATCGTATAATCCCTTTTTAAAAGTCTCAAGACAACATTTATTCACTTTACGGAAACTCGCGTATTTATGTGTTATCCCCTTAATCCCCACTTTTAATTGGGGTTTACAGGCGTAGATATTATTTATCTAATTTTCTGCTCACATAGATTGTGGGTACTCGTTAGAACCGCCTCGCCGTGTCGTTTTAAAGAATACCCACAATCTTGAGCAGAAATATGAAAAAATATTCAGAATTTTTATCCGAACATTTTCCACTTTTAGTGGTAAAATTTTCAATATATGAATGAGTACATGTAGGTTATAAACAATTTAATGATCTGTTACCAAGAGTTCAACGGCCCGTACCCATCGCGGCTTGAAGAAATAGATGGGCTGCACGATGCTTCCACGCAGAGCTGAAACCAACCCGCATACGAGTACTGGTAAACCGCTAAGAGGATCTAAGCCTGCCCAGGCAAAGGGGTGTGAGTAGGACCATCCATGTCTATAAATATGTTCTAGAAAGGGTTATCCTTTGGACGGCAGGACTTGAGACGTTATTTCAACTCAGTGTCGGGTAAAAGGCTCACAAAATTGGAAGCAACGTCTCCAAAATGACCTTTGTAGTGTTTATCTGTCACCCAAGCCAGGGGACGTTAAATCTCAAATCAAACAAAAACAAACCAAAAGCTCAGATTCGCCTCAATTATTTATGATACAAACTGTCAAATTGGTACAGCAAGCGGTGCTTTGAATACAATGTTAGTGGCCAGTTTACAAGGCACACAAAAATTCCACCGCAGTCTAGGTCTATTTCGCGGAAAAACGGACGAAAAACCAGACATGTATATCGTGCCATGCTTCATGCAGGCGCGGGAAAAAGGAAATGCTACTTTGCATTCGCACGCATTTATGAACACTCATTAATTTCGCTACCAAGTCTCCTTCCCCGACCCCTCACCCACCCCTAACTAATAAATACTCCCAGACGTCAACGCTTCCTGAACGCTACGCGTTTGCATAACGAGCTTAGGAACGGAACTGGAGTACGAATTTCTACACAAACTGTCAGAAACGGGCTCCACGAGTTCGGACTTAATGCCATGAGGCCTGCTGTACGTGTTCCGTTGAGGAGACAGCACGTGCTAGACCGGTTGGACTTTTCCAGAGCTCACGTCAGGTGGACGGTTCGTGACTTGACGCCAGTCCTGTTTACTGAGGAGTCCAGATTCTGTCTAGACTTCACTTATAAACGTCAATTAGTGTGGCGAATGTCTAAAGAGCGATTCTATGACTTGAATGTTGCAGAGCATGATCGCTATGGAAAGGGGTCAGTCATGGTTTGGGCTGGGATAAGCGTGAAAGGTAAAACTGACTTGTACGTCGTTGAAAACGGAACGGTAATGGCAATGAGGTACTGTAATGATATTCTTGATGAGTTTGTGAGACCATATGCAGATTCAATCGGCCCGGACTTTATTCTGCTGGACGATAATGCCCGTCCCAACCGTGCCAACGTGACTGATTCCTATCTGGAACGTGAGACAATCGTTCGTATGGACTGGCCTGCTCGGTCACCGGACTTTAATCCGATTGAGCATGCGCAGAATATGCTACAGCGTGCTGTTTCAGCCCGACCTGTGCATCCGAGGACTTTACAGGAGCTCAAAGATGCACTGGTTGCTGAATGAAAGCCGATTCCCCAAAACCGGATACAGACTCGGATTACGAGCATGCGCAGGCGATGTCGTACTGTAATTGATGCCCCAGGATGTCATATACGATATTAGGCACGTTTGTCTAAACAAATTTGGAAATTTGTGAAAAATCAGTTGTCCAAATCCCTTCGTGTTACGGCAAATTTTGAGGGTACCAAGACGGTTGCTGTTGTCACGCTTGAATGCAGTACCAGTTGACAAAATTAATCACTAGGTTTTGTGAAGGATACGTTTCCTATCATTATGTATCAAATTTGGATTCAGCTGATTAATTCATCCAAAAATCATTTTGCATTAAAAAAGTGATCCCTATCAAACTTTGAGTAGTATATAAAAAGTAAACATACAGAGAGCTTTATGGTGATTGATTATGAAATCTTTTCTACGGTCATTCTCTCCCTTCCGCTGATTCAAGAAGGGCAGTTGTCAGTTTCTGGCGAAGGAATGTGCACTGTACTGGTTAACCGCTTATGTATAAGCCTGCCCAGGAAACGTGTGGATAGGTCAATTGTCCGGCTCAAAAATGACCTAAAATAGTGTTTACTGGGCCGTTAAACTCCAAAACAAACAAACAAAACAAATCGTCCAACTAAAGAAAAGAGTCACGAGCGAACCCCGAAAGTGCTCCAATGTGAGCACCGTTTGACCCTTCCGCCAAATTAAAATGTGGTAGCTCCGTTTGTTTGTTTGATTCGAGGATTAACGTCCCCTTCGACACTATTTAGGTCATTTCGGAGACATTACCTCCAATTGTTTGGGACTCTAACCCGACACTTAGCTGAAGTGACATCTCAAGCCCTGCCACTCAATGAACCCAACAGGGTTATATGCATGGGCGGTCCAGCTCGCACCACTTGGCCTGGGCAGGCATAGACTTCCTAAATGGTTTTCCAGTACTCATGTGCAGCGGGTTAGCTCAATCTGGAAGCATCATGTAGCCCAATATGTGTATATGCATGTATACATGTGCATAGTGCGGCATCACCAAATGGTATTGCTTTTTCATTCTTCTTCTCCTTTGAATTTGACAACTTTGTATAGGGAACAGGACGGTCTCGTGCAAAGACAATTGTGAATGTGCTAAGTTAAGCTGGGCAGGATGCACCCCCCCCCACGACTCCACACACACCACACACTACACTAGAAATAAAAGGAATTAGAAACTCTGTGAGGTCTAGAACCAATTTATTGGCTATTAACCCATTCAGTACCAGAACGCGGCGTCTGATCAGGGCCTCCACTGTTTGTTCAAAGTTCACTCATTTTCCAAATAAAATTTTAGGAAAGCACAACCTGTCACCCCTAAATTTTAAAATTGACTGCTGCTACATGTATAGGAGGAAGATTCCATTTTGTTACAAAAAGGGTTAAAATGTTTATAATTCACGCGAGTTCAGTTCACAATGGACTGTTCCAGCATTAAGCCGGTAGTGTCTAACCTTGCAAAAAGGGGCGTTAGGTGTGAACCCACGAAGAACGGCAAACAGTGTAGAGCGTGAAGTGACAACACATTATGAATCGTCTCATCTGAAGTTAGTGTGCAAAAACCATTTATCCGATCTACAGGTTTGAACAAAGAACATGCATTTCGTCATATGCTTCAAACTTTGTGTACGAAACTTTAATGCATAAAAATACATGCACAGGAACATGTAGATATAAAATAAAAAAGTGAAGACAATGATCAGAAATCGATACAATTCACACACAGCTCCCATCAGAGACACCAAAGGGAAAGAAACACAAACACGAAACAACAGACCTTAACGTAAACATCATTAGCGGAGAGCCAAAAGGACAGTTACTTTCCCACAACATGGCCAATAGGATATCCAAAATAAAATAATATATGAGCGACACAAGCACCGCAAGCACCGAAAGACAAACCATAACAAAAATATACCGCGACAGAAGAACCGCCTTGGAACGGTCAGCGGAAACGAATTACACTGCGGGGTTTAAATCGATTTTACGTGGCCACAATCCTCGCCCTTACTTCCGTCGCGATTAAGACAAATAATTTGTTCAGTCCACATGAAAGCCTCCTAACTGATCCCTGCAACATCTCCATGAACACAAAAATCAAACAACCACAGAGATGAAACAACGGTGATGACTCAACAGCGAAAAACCACTGAAATGCTGGAGCAAAAGAAAACCAACAGTTAGACTCCGATGGGCCCGACCAGAGACAGAGCATCAGGTCCCAACCAACATAAGCCTTTATGTTGGAACCGTTATAGAATCTGAGGCCTGACCCACTGGCGTACAATAAAAGAGGGAAGCAAAGTTGTCAACCGTGATTGGGTTAACTACCATGCATGCACTCTGAATTATAACATTTATGTTGTACCCAATCTTTTTATATCGAAGAATGAGTTTACGAAATCGGGTGCTGAACTCATTGCGGTTATATATTTTTCTGAATTTATATACTAAGTGACCATAAAATTCGGGTTCCGATAGACCGTGTTGCAAAGAGATTTAAGTCCAATATTGAAATTTGAAATTAAGTCAGTTACATGACAACACACTCTGGCAAGGTTTCGCGGAGAAACACCGCGATGTCTTCACCTGTACTAATTATCGTTCTCCGAGAAAAAGCGATTTTCGCGGAGAAATTTCGCGGCGTTTCGCGGAGAAATTAACCGCTTTGAATCGCGAAATTTCTTTCTTCTCTCGGAGAAATTTCTCGCTTGTTCTCTGAGAAACAAAATATTGTTTTTTACCGGTAGATGGTCTGTACGTTGCGACTATTTTAGAACAAAGCACGCCCCCTCCCCCCCCCCCCCCACGACCTAGTCTTTTGTCTGAATAACACAATAGTCATGTTTTCATCGAACAGGGGCGAATATTTATCAAAAATTTGCAATCAGACCCGATCATAATGAACTGGGTAAAAGAAAATAAATATAATTCAAAAAACTACCTCACGTCCGACATTACTTCCTTTATCTTGTCTACGCGCGTTATTGTGTAATTTCTTCTCTGTCACTGTGCTCAGTGACATGCCGTACAATAGCCAAACAAGAAAATAAATTGTTTTTCATTGTAATATTTACAATAGATGATTTATACCCATTTTGTACAAGAAAAACCTAAACGGGTATTTGGCAAACAGTGCAGACCCATGTCAGACGCTGCAGAACGCGGCATCGGATCACGGCCAATACAGTTTGCAAAACGTTCAGCGATTTCCCAAATGAATTTTGAATAAAGACACAACCTGTCACCTCTAAATTTTAAAATGGTCTCCTGCTATACATATATATACATAAAACGGAAGAGATTCCATTGGTACAAAAAAGGATTAATAAGCTTTTATGCTTCCTTTCAAATTCTATCAAGATTGAACATATTGATTTTGTATGTATTAACTTCAATGACTAAATACGTATATTTACATTTCCAGTGTAAAGTCTATTTAAGGTTTATCGACCAACACTGTATAGGTCATTTTGGAGACGTTGCTTCCAACACGCCTGTACAAATACATTCTTAACTTTACTACTTGAAAAACGAAAACTTTAGACGAAACACTGTGATATTTTTTCTTATTTCTGCTCAAAATATAGATTGTGTGTACATGTTAGAACCACCTAATCGAGCGGTTCTAACGAGTAGCCACCATCTACATGTATATTTTAGAGCAGAAATAAGAAAAATAGGTTTACCCATGAAAACCCAAGTTTTACTATATAAAAGAGGGCTTCAAGGGTGGTGTGTATTAGCATATTTATAAACTTTATGGATTGACTTACATCAAGAGTAAATACAATGGAACACATCCTCCATATCTATAACCACTGATGAAGGGTAGCCGTCTGTTTCTTTGTAAAATAAATTAGTTCAGAGCTAGAACCCACATAGTTAAGTTGTGTATCCTAATACATAACAAAATTGTTTGGCGACGAGTTTTCGGAATTTAATGTGCCTGAGCTCAATTTTGGATTTAAAAAATTAATTTCTTGGATTAACATTACTAAAAATGGCAGCTTTCTACATTGGTAATTTGGGTGAATATAATGAATTGACAGAAACATGGAAGTCTTATACAGAACGGGTTCAACAATTCTTCTTGGCGAATGAAATTCCAAATGACAGGAAAGTACCAACTCTTTTGGCTATAATGGGGGGAAAAACATACGGTCTTCTTCGAAATTTAACAACACCCGATGATCCAGCAACAAAATCATATAATGACATTGTGAGAATATTGCATGATCATCTGTCACCCAAGCCATTAGTGATTGCAGAACGTTTTCGTGTCCACAAACGTGACAGTCGATTCCCGTGTATGTGGCAGAATTAAGGAAGTTATCAGATCATTGTGATTTTGAGGCTAACTTGAATGACGCTCTGCGGGATAGACTAGTTTGTTGGATCAAAAATGAAAATATACAGAAAAAGCTTCTCTCGGAGTCGGACTTGACATTGCGAAAAGCCATTAACATTTCCACAGCCATGGAAACGGCGGCAAAGGACGCAGTGGAACTGCAACACCAACACAGACCGGACCCTGTGCATAAAATTAGTAAGAATCCAATAATTATTTATTTCTTACACAAAGCCAAAACAGAAAAATAGGGCAAGTTTTCGCTGTGACCGGACTAATCACACACCTGATCAGTGGCATTTTAATAAACGAAACTTGTAGATTCTGTTTAAAGAAAGGACATATCGAGAGGGCTTGCTTGAGTAAGAAAGCTCAGCCAAAACACCAATCCAAGAAACCAAAATCCAAAGCCGTAAAAACTGTAGAAGAGGAAGAGCTTTTGACAGTTAGCATAAATACGGTAAAGAGATCCGACGTTATCTGTGTTACACCCAAGATAGAAGGAAAATGCTTGAAAATGGAGCTTTATACTGGCTCTGCTATCTCAGTAATTCCAATTAGGACATACAAACAGTTGTTTTCCCACAAAACGTTATCTCAGACAAATACCAAACTAAAGACATATTCAGGACAAATAATTAAACCAGCCGAAACAATTAATGTCAGTGTAGATTGTGAAGGGCAACAACATAATTTGGATTTATTTGTGGTGAAAAAGGATAGTCCAGCATTATTTGGCAGAGCATGGCTAAATTACCTTACGTTGGACTGGAATTCTATTAAGTTTCTGCAGACTTGCAAGTCTGTCGAAAAAAATCTTCAAGACATTCTGGAAAAGTACAACTCACTCTTCACAGCAGAGACAGGAACTGTTAAAGGCATAAAGGCTACTTTAACAATGAAAGAAAACGCTCAGCCAAAATTTTGTAAAGCAAGGCCGGTACCTTACGCTTTAAAGGAAAAGGTAGAAAACGAATTAGAAAGGCTAGAAAAGGAAGAGATTATACAAAAGGTAGATCACAGCGACTGGGCTACACCTATAGTACCAGTTCCAAAGGGCGATAATACAGTCAGATTATGCGGTGACTACAAGACAACAGTCAACCCACAGCTTAAGGTGGATCAGTATCCCTTGCCGAAAATCGAGGACATCTTCGCATCACTTGCAGGAGGACAACGTTTCACGAAAATTGATCTTCGCCAGGCGTACAATCAGCTGGAAATGGAAGATAATTCCAAGAGTTATCTTACCATAAACACACATAAAGGTCTTTATTCTTACAACAGGCTTGTATTTGGAATTGCTGCCTCGCCGAGTATTTGGCAGCGAACCATGGATCAAGAATTGAGAGGTATACCGAACACCAGCTGTATTCTGGATGATATGATCATCACAGGAAGCACAGATGAATAACATTTGAAAAACCTTCAGTCTGTATTACAGAGGCTACAAGACTTTAATCTGCGTGTAAACAAAGGAAAATGCAGTTTCTTCCAAGAAGAAATTACTTACTGTGGACACAAAATCGACTCAAATGGTTTACACAAAACGAAAGAGAAAATAGAGGCTGTTACCAATGCGCCAAAACCGGAAAATGTGACCAACTACGTGCTTTTTGGGCCTGGTAAACTATTATTCACGTTTCCTACCCAATATAGCAAGTGTGTTACATCCCCTTTACAAGCTTATGAAGAAAGATGTTAAATTCACGTGGACAGCTGCTGCACAGAAATCATTTGAAACTGTTAAGGACATGATTACATCTGACACTGTCTTAACACATTACAACCCTAACTTGCCAGTGAAGCTCGCTTGTGATGCATCTTCATATGGATTAGGTGCAGTGATTTCGCATGTCATGGAAGATGGTGAAGAACGACCAATAGCATTTGCTTCACGTTCATTAAATGCAGCAGAGAAAAACTATGCACAAATTCAGAAAAAAGCATTAGCTTTAATATGGGGAGTAAAGAAATTTCACTACTATTTGTACGGACGTAAGTTCACAATAGTTACGGACCATCAACCACTTCTATCAATATTCGGTCCTAAGAAAGGAATACCAGCTACAACAGCAGCACGGATGCAGCGTTACGCTATATTTCTGCAAAGACACGATTATGAAATCGGGTATAAAACCTCAAAATCGCATGCAAACTGCGATGGACTCTCGCGTCTACCATGTTCACACAGTGAAGAACTACCAGATAGTGACCCAGTGGACATATATAACTTGTCACAACTTGAAAGTCTGCCTGTCAGCGCTAATGACGTTAAATGTGAAACACGTCGCGACCCAGTTTTGTCAAAAGTCCTTGACTTTACATTGAAAGGATGGACGTATAAACCTCAAGACGAGAGGCTGAAACCGTTCAACATGCGTAGATCCAAAATTTCTGTACAGCAAGGTTGTCTTATGTGGGGAATACGTGTTGTTGTACCCATAAAACTACGAAATAAAGTGTTAGAGGAATTACATGTTGGACACATAGGCATTGTGAAAATGAAAAAACTTAGTAGAAGTTTCTTTTGGTGGCCAAAACTTGACAGTGACATTGAGCAGTTAGCGCGAAGTTGTTCCGGATGTCAAATCAACCAAAAGTCACCGAAAAAGGCTTCATTACTTCTTGGGAATGGCCTTCAGCACCCTGGGACGGATTCATGTAGATTTCGCAGGACCATTTCTGGGACATATGTTCTTTATCGCAGTAGATTCACATTCAAAATGGCAGGAAATTCACGTTATGAACTCCATTACTTCAGCAAAAACAATAGATGTATTACGGCAAATATTTGCTCAGTTTGGAGTAGTGGAACAAATAATATCTGAGAATGGCCCGACGTTTACGTAAGAATTATTTCAAACATTTGTGGAAAACAACGGAATTATTCACAAAACATCAGTGCCATGGCATCCAGCTACACAGGGACTTGTAGAAAGGTTCGTACAAACTTTCAAATTGGCAATGAAATCTGCTTCTGCAGACAGTAGTTCATTACACCAGAAAATTGGCAGTTTTCTGCTTGCATATAGAAATGCGCCTCATGCAACAACAAATGAGAGCCCCGCAAAATTATTTCTAGGACGGAACCTACGTTCACGGTTAGATCTAATTAAACCCAATGTACGGGGCACAGTTGAGAAAAAGCAATTTGAAAGCTTATCGGAGCCTAAACGCCCACAGTTTAATGAAGGGGAGAATGTTATGGTTCGGGACTACCGCGAAAATGGTAGGAAATGGACAAATCCGAAAATTACCGAGAAAACGGGACCGCTTTCTTACAAAGTAACGACAGAGGATCAGGGTAACTGGCGTAGGCATGCTGATCAAATGATAAGAACATCAGTTGAGTCGAGAACGCAGGATTCTACCACGGACGTATCAGTGGATACCAGCGCACCAAATGTAACCGGTAGGACAGTTTCTAGGAACGATGACTTTCCTACGCAAAGGCGTTATCCTCTTCGAATTCGGAAGCCACCTGAAAGGCTGTCATATCAGTGAGACAGTAGTCGGAATAATGTGTGCACTAAGGCTCATTACAGATAAAAAGGGCATAATAAACCCCTTACTGTAATGAATATGATGAGATAAGTTGTAATGATCACCTTATCTCGGATGCAGTAGTGTAAAGTCTGGTTTCTTTCAGGCAAGCAATTTTCATGAATGGGCTTATCAGCTGGGGAATGAAGTAGTGGAATATATGGTTTTCCATGGGAAAATTTCTTGTTAATGAAGGTTAGGTTAAATGAAATATTTATGAATGATAACGGCTTGTCTCAATGGGTCCAGACTACGATAGTTTTATGTAATCTATGTTTTACATATTTCGTAATATTATACATGTATGCATTATACTCATCATTGTATCCAGTGTTACAATTAAGATTTCAGAAAATAATGGATTTTCGTTAGAAACTGAACAGTCAGCGTGAAGCAGTGATCAACAGCTAGTGCCACTGAACATCTATGTAAACAAATGTTACATTTGATGACTTTCAATCTAGAGGAGGGAAAATGTTGTGTATTAGCATTTTTATTAACGTTATGGATTGACTTACATCAAGAGTAAATACAATGGAACACACCCTCCATATCTATAACCACTGATAAAGGGTAGCCGTCTGTTTCTTTGTAAAATAAATTAGTTCAGAGCTAGAACCCACAAAGTTAAGTTGTGTATCCTAATACATAACAAAGGGGGTCAGAGTTTTAAAAGTGTGTTTTCGTGATGGAAATTCTTCTATAAACAATGGCTAGTCCGAGGAACCGATGAGTCTACTAAGGTTTAATCAAACCACCCATAAAAGAAAACTATGTAGGCTAATTAAGGGATCATATCCATCTTTTCGATACAAAATAAAATATATGTTGCATTACTCTTTAGACTCGCATCTTCGATTCTAACGGGATCACACGATGTGATTCTTTTTTGTTTTCCCGTTTTGTCAGAATAAAACAAATTAGATGTGTTTGTAAAACACTGATGCCCCTGGACCAATCACGTACCAGTTGAAAGTTATTGCAAATGTTGCAGCTTTATAAAAGTAGGTCAAACGTCAAGGTCTAGGTCACAATGTCAAAACTTATGGTTTCATTGTAAAGGTAGTGAAACAAGGGATTCACAGGTGAAATATGAAAGTCCTTTCGCTTATCAATCGAAAGTAACGACAAATGTAAAAGTTAAAAAACAGGTCAAACTCCCAAAAGTCAATATCATAAGGTAAAACACTTTGGTGTCACTAGTACATAATTATGTACTGTTATGGTACAAGGTATACACATGTTACCATTCAAACGTTATGCCCAATGTTATAAAGATTTTGAGGACAGACACACAGATGGACAGACGGGCAGATCAAAGCCTATATGCCCCCCGAATCTTTGATTTGGGAGGCATAAAAGGGCCTAAATTATTCTATTATGCATAAGTATTTATTTCTCTAATCCCAATTTTCACCCCACTGGGTAACATAATAAGGCTATTAATATCTTGTTAAAGAATATTCTGGAAATGAGTCATAGAATGGTAATTAATTTGTTTACAAGGAAAAGTACTTTGGAATCTTCAAGAAAGATCCGGGTTGCATTATTTTATGAAAATTACCTAATCTTATTCCATAGCCCTCTGGAACGTTCTTGAGAAATCTTTAGGTCTATAGTTTAAAGTTTGAGTTTTTAAGAAAAGTTATTTCTGAATTCTCTGTTGGATTGTTTAAGGAAATTATTATTTTTTTATTTCGGACAGGGAATTAAAGTAAAATAGTTTCATTCAAGGATATTTCATAACAAAGCTAAGTAAAATTTTCTTACTTCTACAGATTAAAGATAGTTAATAAATAAATTTTGTTAATTCTTTTCCAAAAGGCTTGTTTGCTTTTTCTTTCCGCCACGCCTGCTCGTAACAGAAATTGGGGGCTCGTCAGTGATAAAACCATTCCGAGCACTTTAAAAACGACATATCATGGGAAGGCAGGTAATTGCCACTTTTTTAAATATTGTATTGGCAGTTGCTTTAATAAGACTGACATTTCCTTATATGCATTTGTGTAGTAGACATTTCATGTGAAACAAGACTAGTCATTTCATATGAAACTTCTTGTTGGCCTTGTCATTTAAAAAATCGTCAAATTAACCTCAATCTGTTTTACCATAATTACTTGATAAAACAAACAAAAACACAAACATGTCGTTTGTTTTGAGAAGATTTTTTGGCTCAGCCTGCCCAGGAACTGTTTAATTTGGTCAAACGGACAGATTTGCTAGATATAGCTTCCCATTATGGGATCACTGCTGTCAAAACAAGCATAATAAAACATGAAATTAAGAATATTTTGGTACACTGTTTGGTTATTGAATAACTTTTTGATACATCTGCTTTGTCTCTCATTATGGTTTCACATTCTGAATTGCAAATGAAACAAATTTGAAGGCAAATGTAATTAGAAAAAATAAGATTAGAGAAATAAGAAAAAAAAAGAGACAAATGCAAATGGAAAGATTCGAAATGGAAGGACGTGTTCGAAAAGAAAAAATATAGAACAGGAAGAAACACAAAGAGAATTTGAGGAACGGATCGAGTTTGAAATGGAAAAAATGAGATAAAACATTTACGAAAAAGGAAAGGTAATTTCAATCAAGGATGATGGAATTGGAACTCCAGGGTCAAGATATGGTGAAACCTACCACTGATTTTACTCTGGTAGTTACTTTGATGCCACAAAGCACATAAGATTAGTTCCGCCATTTCAGGAAAAAGAGGAAGATAAGTATTTTTTTGCATTTGGAAAAAGTTGCCGAAAACTTAAAATGGCCAAAAGAGCATTGGGCCTTTCTTTTGCAAAGCGTGGTTCCTGGAAAGGCTCGAGACATTAACACTCAGCTGACTTTCGAGCAAAACTCAGACTATGATTTGGGTAAGGAACTGATTCTAAAGGCATATGAGTTGGTCCCTTACAAGCAGAAATTTAGGAATTGTTAAAAAAAAATCCCAGACCCACGTAGAATTTACTCGAACCAAAGATAGGTGATAGGTGGTGTTCTTCTAAAAAGGTAGGCTCAGATCATGGAACGCTAAGACAGCTAGTCCTTGTTCAAAAGTTTAAACGGTGCATAAATTCAGACATTAAGTTTTTTCTCGATGAGAGACAGGTTGAAACTTTGGAGGAAGCTTCTCGTTTGGCAAATGATTGCGCTTTGACTCATAAAGTCTCATTTGTGAACAGGCCTTATCCTAGAAAACCTTATAATCCACAGACAGGTTCAAAATTTTATCCTAGTAATCCATCTGGTAGTTATAGCCATACATCTAGTACTATGCCCAAACTGTCTGGTGAAAATAAAAGCCACAATCCTTCCAAACAGTCTGGTGAATATAAAAGGCAGAATTTTCCCAACTCTTCTGGTGAAAACAAAAACCAGAATCCTATATCTCAATCTCTAGCAAGGTTGGCAAAAAGCCGGTCAATATGAGTATTACTGGTCAATACTGGTCGATTGGTGGTCGATTAAAGCACTGGAGTATATACTTCTGTCCTGTTGCTAAACTGGTCTTAAGAGCTTTCCCCCTACATCATGTACACGATGTTAGACTATATTTTCATCAATGAACAAGACAAAATTGTTTTCATTAATAACAGTAATTATTTGAGGTATTTTTATTTCATCAAAAAACATTATTGCTGGTCAAATGAAAAGGTTGGATTGACTCACTGAACTGTAGACATGCCTGTTCTTTTCAATCAAACAATATTTATAATTATTCTTTTTTCCTTTATAAGTTAGATTGATTACTCATATTTTGATTTACAGGAATATGAATAAGCTGAATGTATCATGGATTTTGAAGGATTTATGAAAGGTCCTTTATTTATTAACCAAACAATGTTTGAAGATTCACTGATGTCTTTGAATATTTAAAAGTATCTGCAATACCTGTAAATTGTTGTCAAAACAGACTAACCCATGCCACTGCAGTGGATGTGGTAAAGATCTAATTGCTTAATTGACCAATTACATGTTCCTGATCGGGGTATTATAAACTGACACCAGGCTAACTTATACTAACTTATTACCTCCTAAGCCCAAGACGTCTTTACGTCATCTTAAACTAGGTATTCAAGAATTTCATAAGAAGTTTGTTTTGGCCCCTGCAGACAAGGCCGCTAACAACGTCGTCGTTGTGTGACGGCTCCACTATGTTAACACGCTTAAGCAGGAGCTTGGTGGTACTAAGGCCTATGAACTTCAGCCTTTAGCTGAAGAGAGAGCTATAGTAGATAAACATGTTTGTCTTTCAGCCACCAAGTTTGCTGTGTGGGTTAACGAAGGCCAAGATAAGCTTCCTACGCTATACTGGTTACCAAAACTTCATAAAAAACCTTACAAAGCACGGTTTATTGCAAATTCTAGCTCTTGCACTACCACTGAACTTTCTAAATTATTAACTTCCTGTCTTACTGCTATTAAAACGCATGTAATTAAATATTGTGATAAAGTCTTTGAAAGATCAGGAAGAAATCTGTTTTGGTCTATAAAAAATTCGAACGAGGTTTTAAATAAATTGAAATCGAGACATTTTCGTGCTTCTAGTCTGTCTACCTACGATTTTTCTACTCTTTACACTACACTTCCTCATAATCTTATAAAAGAAAAGCTTAATGATTATGATTTAATTGAATAGGCTTTTCACAGAGAAGATTCTCTCTATCTTGCATGTAATGTCAGAAATGCATTTTTCACTTCTAAAGAGCGTAAGAATTATACACTTTGGTCATGTCAGAAAGTGTGTGATGCCCTCACCTTTCTACTTGACAATATTTATATTAGATTCGGTACTAAGTTATTTTGACAAATTGTGGGTATTCCGATGGGTACTAATTGCGCACCTCTTGTGGCTGATCTGTTCTTGTATTGTTATGAAAGAGACTTCATTTTGTCGCTTTCCATTGATAACCAATCTGAAATTATTGAAGCTTTTAGCTCTACTTCTAGATATTTAGATGATTTATTAAATATTGATAATACCTATTTTGATGGTTTGATCAGTCAGATTTACCCCCTAGAATTTCAGTTAAATAAAGCAAATTCTTCTGATACCGAGGCCCCGTTTTTGGATTTACATCTATCTATTGTAGATGGATTTGTTTCGTGCAAAATTTATGATAAACGCGATGACTTTGATTTTGAGATTGTAAATTTTCCTTTTTTGGATGGTGATGTTCCTCGTGCGCCATCCTATGGCGTTTATATTTCGCAATTAATTCGATTTGCTAGAGTGTGTAGTCATGTTACTGACTTCAACACTCGTAATAAAATATTAACAGCTAAACTCCTTAATCAGGGTTATCGGTACCATAAACTACGCAAAGCCTTTTCAAAATTTTATAGACGCCATTCTGATTTAATTTCAAAATTCAATATACGACTTAAATCTCTTCTGCAACAAGGTCTATCAGAACTCGAATTTTATGGTGACTTAGTATATAAATTCAGAAAAATATATAACCGCAATGAGTTCAGCACCCAATTTCGTAAAATCATTCTTCGATATAAAAAGATTGGGTACAACATGGATATTATACGACAGACTGCATGCATGGTAGTTAACCCAATCACGGTTGGCAACTTTGCTTCCCTCTTTAATTGCACGCCGGTGGGTCAGGCCTCAGATTCTATGACGGCTCCAACGTAAAGACTTATTGAAAATTAGAGAGATAATGTTGGTTGGTGCCTGATGATCTGTCTCTGGTCGGGCTCATCGGAGTCTAACTGTTGGTTTTCTTTTGCTCCAGCATTTCAGTGGTTTCTTGCTGTCGAGTCCTCACCGTTGTCTCACCTCTGTGGTTCTTTGATTTTTGTGTTCACGGAGTGTTACACTGATGAGTTAGGAGGCCTTCATGCGGACTGAACAAATTATTTGTCTAAATCGCGACGGAAGTAAGGGCGAGTATTGTGGCCACGTAAAATCGATTTAAGCCCCCCCCCCCCAGTGGAAATCTTCCACTGACCGTTCCAAGGCGGCCCTTCTGTGGCGATTTATTTATGTTGTTGTTTGTTACTTACTGTGTGTATCACTTGTGTCTTTTGGTTTTGGATGGCCGTATGGCCATTTTGTGGGAAAGTAACTGTCCCTATGGCCTTCCTTTGTTTAGGTTTCCATTATGGTCTGGTCGCTTAATGTTTGTATTTCTTTCCCTTTGGTGTCTTTTATGGGTGGAGTAAGTTAATTGTATCAATTCCTGATCTTTGGTTTACTTCTACTTTTTTATTCCTAATGTGTGAATTTTTTATTTATATGCAATATTGAGATTATCTTATCATTAAGCTATTACTGAAGGTGTCAGAAATTAATGAAACCTAAAGACCCAATTTGGAACTTCATCACTATTTTTGAAGATAACAAAAAAAAAAAAAAACAGTGCAAGGTGTTGAAGTTAGTGCTAAGGTCTTAAGACTGATGAGTCATAGACAAAAATGGCTAGGGCTAAAAAGTATTGCTATGAGACCACTTGAAGGTATAACATCTGAACCTGAAACTCTATCAAATGAACAGCCTGCAGCAAAGAGAGCAAAACTTCAAAATAGTTTCAGTAGCTTTGCCTTTTCAACACTAAAATTATTCAATTGACCACTCAATATTTCAATCGAACAGTATTGACCAGTATTGACCACTCTGGGAGTATTGACCGGGACGGTTAAAACCGCCCCTGGTTTTGACCGTCCAACCTTGATCTCTAGTAGTTTCTTCCTACTGCAAAAATACAGGCCATTTGATCTCTGAATGTTTAAAATAAAAGCGAAGAAACTAAAGAGCAAAGACAAGAATAACTTAAGCCTACAGGCCAAAACCACAGACTTTTGTAAGGGAGGAAACTCTTTCTGATACCAAATTATCTGAGACTGATTCAGTTATGGAGTTTTATTAACAATTCTTATCAGATGCATTTGTGTCACTGGATACAGTCGAACTTCAATGGCTCGAACACGTTTAGGGCTATGAAAATATATTCGAGACAACGGTAAATCGAGCCACTGAGGGTTACTGCTAGGATGTATAACTGGAATGATTATTGAACTATTGTATAAATGTATGCTGTGTACACTCATTAGAATCGCCTCATAGAAGATAAAAGACAAAAATCTCCTAAAATATCCCTCACTATTTCTAATATAGAGGAATTCCCCAGGGACACAAAAATGAGTTCGACTCAGCCATGGTCAACGAGCCATCGGTGTTCGAGCCATCGAAGTTCTGCCGTAGTGACAGTTATGCCCATTTTACCTCTATTAAAATCTTACGAGATACTGGAGCTTCTCAATTTCTTATTCTAGCAGATGCTCTGCCTTTTTCTGAGAATATGTTCCATAAATGTCTGTCTACTTATGATTTTCAGCGACAGTATTAAAGGACCCCGAAATTGCAGGAATAAGGGTTAATGATAAAGAATTTAGAAGTTCACTGTTTGCCGATGATGCGACATTTGCATTAGACGGATCTTTAAAATCATTTCAGAGACTAGTGAACATCTTAGAAGAGTTTAAACAAGTTTCGGGATTGAGGCTAAATATAAATAAGACGGTCATCCTGCGAATAGGTTCATTACGGTATTCAAATATTCAACATCTAAAAGACAAGAAATTCGTATGGTCCTCAGAGTCTGCAAAAACTTTAGGAATTGTATTTTCAAATGAAAAATCAAGACTTCTAGAAAATAACTTGATACCAAATTTAAATGATTTCGTTAATTGCTTAAAACGGTGGAATCACAGAAAATTAACATTGATGGGAAAAGTGACAGTAGTAAAAACATTTGCAATGCCAAAACTTATATATCCTTTAACTGTTCTTACCAAACCACCGATAGAAATAATAAATGCTATTAAATCGGAAATATTTAAATTTATATGGGATTCGAAACCGGATAAAATAAAACGTTCGGTCTTATTTCAAGATTATAAAAATGATGGACTTAGGCTTTTAAATTTGGATTATTTTATTGAATGTCTGAAAGCGGGGTGGATGAGACGTATTTTTGATGAAGAAAATAAAGGTATATGGAAAGAATACTATTTGGAAAAAATGAATGCCTTTGGTGGAAAATTAATTTTAGAAAGTAATCTTAATGCTCAAGATAGTGACCAAATTTCACGCGGAAACCCATTCCTTTTAGATGTTCTCACATCATGGTGTAAAATAAATTACACGAAAGAAACTAATAATATCTCTAAAGAAATCATATGGAATAATTCTCATATTAAAATCGGAAACAAAGTACAATTTTACAGGAGTTGGTATGATAAGGGAATAAAATTAATAGAACATATTTACGACTTTAGAGCAAGAAGTTTTTATACATTGAACAGGTACAAAACATGTATAATATAACAAATACTGATTTTCTTAAATACCATCATTTAGTTGCTAGTATAAAACAAGAATGGAAAAATATATTGAATTTAGAAGATTATAATAATAATAATAGCTCTAGAACTAAAGCGCTTCAAATCATGACCCAAAAATCGTCAATTAATAAATTCTTATACACCCTGCAGTTTAAGGCTGAAAGTACACCACGCATAAAAGCTGAAGAAAAATGGGCCATAGACTTTCCAGAAAAAGACTTAAATTGGTCTCAGATATATCAAATGAGTTTTTGTAGTACCATTGATGTTAAATTGAGAACTTTTCAATATAAATATCTTATGAGAATAATTCCCAACAACAAATATCTTTTCAAATGCAAACTTTCGTCTTCCGTGCTGTGCGATTTCTGCTCAATGTTCGAGGAAAGCAATGCTCACCTCTTCTGGGAATGTTGGTTTGTTCAAAAATTTTGGTCTAACATTCAAAACATTCTAACGTCGAACAATATAAGTTTTCAGTCAAATTATTTTAATATAAGTTTTGGTATTGACTTCAAAGGAAAGTTAAAAAACTCAATTTTCAATTTCGTCATCTTGCTAGCAAAATATAATATTTTTTTCTGCAAAATATAAACAAAGAGTACAAAATATCAACGATTTTTTCCTATTTATGGAAAAAAACAAAGGAGTTTGAAAAACATATTGCTTTTTCAAATGACAAGCTGGAAATTCATAACAGAAAATGGCGATTGCTTCGTGTGTGTAAACAATACCCTTATTTCTATTAGTTTCTTTTTCTTTTATTTTTTTTTAATCCAGCAAAATCTGAAACCAAAAATAAATAGAAATGACCACTGAAAACCAAAAAGTTAATTTAACAAAAAGAAAAACAAATATCAATTTTTTTTTACATTTTTGTTTTTCATCGTAACATCTATCATGGATGCATGCTTGCCCTGTGTGTGTGTGTGTGTGTGTGTGTGTGTGTGTCTGTGTGTGTGTGTGTGCGTGTGCGCGTGTGTGGTGTGTTGTGTGGTGTGTGCTTTGTTATCTTTTCTATCTCGCTTTCTCCTTATCTTTGTTTCTACTATTTAGCCTGCCAGTCCGAAATTACCGTAGATGCTACTATGTCATTTTTCATTTGCAGTATGTCTACGGTCGGTGATTGATATCTGAATAGTAAAAACATTGTTCATTGCCGTTTTTTTTTTTTTTTTAAAAAGGCTTAGATTTTAAGGGAAAAATACATGGTTCAGGACTATTTTTCACTACATGATTCTGACTTTGTAACTTATACTTGTTGTATCCATGTATACATTTTGTTTAGTATTTGTATGAAATGCATGTATTGTGATTTCCGATTGGAAGCTTTAATAAAGAAATAAATTACAAAAAAAAAATCTTACGAGATACTGGAGCTTCTCAATTTCTTATTCTAGCAGATGCTCTGCCTTTTTCTGAGAATATGTTCTATAAATGTCTGTCTACTTATGATTTTCAACCCTTTACACTACACTTCCTCATAATCTTATAAAAGAAAAACCTAATGATTTAATTGAATGGACATTTCATGGTAAAGAATTCCTCTATCGAGCATGTAATGTAAGAAATGCGTTTTTCACTTCTGAAGAGCATAAAAATTATACTTTATGGTCATGTCAGAAAGTATGTGAAGCTCTCACCTTTCTACTTGACAATCTATTTATACGATTTGGTACTAAGAGTTTTAGACAAGTTGTGGGTATTCCGATGGGTACTAATTTCGCACCACTCGTGGCTGATTTGTTTTTGTTTTGTTACGAGGGAGACTTCATGAAGTCCCTTTCTGCTGAAAACCAGTCTGAAATCATTGAAGCTTTCAGTTCCACTTCAAGATACTTGGATGATTTATTAAATATTGATAATACCTATTTCAAATTTACCCCCTCTCCCCAGAACTTCAGTTAAATAAAGCAAATTCTTCTGATACCGAGGCCCCGTTTTTTTTATTTACATCTATCTATTTTAGATGGGTTTGTTTCGTGCAAAATTTATGATAAACGTGATGATTTTGATTTTGAGATAGTTAATTTTCCTTTTTTGATGTTGATGTTCCTCGTGCGCGATCCTATGGCGTTTATATTGCGCGATTAATTCGATTTTCCAGAGCGTGTAGTCGTGTAACTGACTTCAACACTCGTAATAAATTGTTAACGGCTAAACTTCTTAATCAGGGTTATCGGTACCATAAACTACGCAAAGCCTTTTCAAAATTTTATCGACGCCATTCTGATTTAATTGCAAAATTCAATATTGGACTTAAATCTCTCCTGCAACAAGGTCTATCGGAACCCGAAATTTATGATGACTTAGTATACGAATTCAGAAAAATATAAAAAGTAGAAGTAAAACAAAGATCAGGAATCGATACAATTAACTTACTCCATCCATCAAAGACACCAAAGGGAAAGAAATACAAACATTAAGCGACCAGACCATAATGGAAACCTAAACAAAGGAAGGCCATAAGGACAGTTACTTTCCCACAAAATGGCCATATGGCCATCCAAAATTAAAAGACACAAGTGATACACACAGTAAGTAACAAACAACAACATAAATAAATCGCCACAGAAGAACCGCCTTGGAACGGTCAGTGGAAAGATTTCCACTGGGGGGCTTAAATCGATTTTACGTGGCCACAATCCTCGCCCTTACTTCCGCCGCGATTTAGACAAATAATTTGGTCAGTCCGCATGAAGGCCTCCTAACTCATCAGTGCAAATCTCCGTGAACACAAATATTCAAAGAAAAACAGAGGTGAGACAACGGTGAGGACTCGACAGCAAGAAACCACTGAAATGCTGGAGCAAAAGAAAACCAACAGTTAGACTCCGATGGGCCCGACCAGAGACAGAGCATCAGGCACCAACAAACATTACTTTGAATAAGTTCTATTTAATTCTCAATAAGCCTTTACGTTGGTACCGTCATAGAATCTTAGGCCTGACCCACCGGCGTGCAATTAAAAAGGGAAGCAAAGTTGCCAACCGTGATTGGGTTAACTACCATGCATGCAGTCTATCGTATAATATCCATGTTGTACCCAATCTTTTTATGTTGAAGAATGATTTGACGAAATTGGGTGCTAAAGTCATTAAGGTTATATATTTTTCTGTTTTTATATACTAAGTCACCATAAAATTCTGGTTCCGACAGACCTTGTTACAGAAGAGATTTAAACCCAATATTGAATTTTGAAATTAAATCAGAATGGCGTCTATAATATTTTGAAAAGGCTTTGCGTAGTTTATGGTACCGGTAACCCTGATTAAGATGTTTAGCCGTTAATAATTTATTACGATTGTTGAAGTCAGTTACATGACTACACACTCTAGCAAATCGAATTAACTGCGAAATATAAACGCCATAGGATGGCGCACGAGGAACATCACCATCCAAAAAAGGAAAATTTACAATCTCAAAATCAAAGTCATCGCGTTTATCATAAATTTTACATGAAACAAACCCATCTACAATAGATACATGTAAATCCAAAAACGGGGCCTCGGTATCAGAAGAACTTGCTTTATTTAACTGAAGTTCTGGGGGGTAAATCTAACCGCAATGACTTCAGCACCCAATTTCGTAAAATCATTCTTCGATATAAAAAGATCGGGTTCAACATAAATGTTATAGGACAGACTGCATGCATGGTAGTTAACCCAAACACGGTTGACAGCTTTGCTTCCCTCTTTAATTGCACGCCGGTGGGTCAGGCCTCAGATTCTATGACGGTTCCAGTGTAAAGGCTTATTGACAATTAGAGAGATCTAATTCAAGGTATTGTTGGTTGGTACCTGATGCTCTATCTCTGGTCGGGCCCATCGGAGTCGAACTGTTGGTTTTCTTTTGCTCCAGCATTTCATAGGTTTCTTGCTGTTGAGTCCTCACCGTTGTTTCATCTCTGTGGTTGTTTGATTATTTGTGTTCAAGGAGATGTTGCACTGATGAGGTAGGAGGCCTTCATGCGGACTGAACAAATTATTTGTCTTAATCGCGACAGAAGTAAGGGCGAGGATTGTGGCCACGTAAAATCGATTAAAGCCCCCCAGTGGAATTCGTTTCCACTGACCGTTCCAAGGCGGTTCTTCTGTTGTGGTTTATTTTTGTTATGGTTTGTCTTTGGGTGTTTGTAATGCTTATATTATTTTATTTTGGATAGCCTATTGGCCATTTTGTGGGAAAGTAACTGTCCTTTTGGCTTTCCGCTATTGATGTTTCCGTAGGGTCTGTTGTTTCATGTTTGTGCTTCTTTCTCTTTGGTGTCTCTGACGGGAGATGTGGGTTAATTGTATCGATTTATCAAATTCAGATTTTCTGAACGGAGTTAAGACAAAATAATTAAGAACAAATCATTTGTTCAGTCCGCCTCCTAACTCATCATTGCAACATCTCCGTGAACCCAGAAATCAAATATCCACAGAGATGAAACAACGGTGAGGACACGACAGCACGAAACCACTGAAATGCTGAAGCAAAAGAATACCATCAGTTAGACTCAGATGGGCCCGACCAGAGACAGAGCATCAGGTCTCAACCAACATAAGCCTTTACGCTGGAATCGTCATAGAATCTGAGGCCTGACCCACCGGCGTGCAATTGAAGAGGGAATCAAAGTTTTCTGTGTTAACCCAAGAGGAAACCAAGTTTGCTGTCTGTGTTACATAAGGCCAAGACAAGTTTCCTACGTTAAAGACCATACAAAGCACTGTTTATTGCAAATTCAAGATCTTGTACCACCACTGAACTCTCCAATTTATTAACTTCATGTTTTACTGCCATCAAAAATGATGTGATAAAATTTTGCGACAAAGTCTTTGAAAGATCAGGTAGAAATCTGTTTTGGTCTATAAAAAAAAATCTTATAAATTTTTTAAATAAATTGAAATCCAGGCGTTTTCGTGCTTCAAGTCTGTCTACTTATGATTTTTCCACCCTTTACACTACACTTGCACATAATCTTATAAAACAAAAACTTAATGATTTAATTGAATTGACATTTCATAGGGAAGACTCCCACTATCTTGCATGTAATGTAAGAAATGCTTTTTTCACCTCTGAAGAGCATAAAAATTATACTTTATGGTCATGTCAGAAAGTGTGTGAAGCTCTCACCTTTCTACCTGACAATATTTACATACTATTTGGTACTAAGTTATTTAGACAATGTGTGGGTATTCCGATGGGTACAAATTGCACACCACTTGTGGCTGATCTGTTTTTGTTTTGTTATTATAGAGACTTCGTGATGTTTCTTTCTGCTGAAAACCAGTCCAAAATCATTGAAGCTTTTAAGGAGGCTTTCATGCGGACTGAACAAATTATTTGTCAAAATCGCAACGAAAGTAAGGGCGAGGATTGTGGCCACGTAAAATCGATTTAAGCCCCCCCCCCCCCCCCAGTGGAATTTGTTTCACTGACCGTTCCTAGGCGGTTCTTCTGTCGCGGTATATTTTTGTTATGGTTTGTCTGAAGGTTTGAGGCCTTCATGCGGACTGAACAAATTATTTGTCTAAATCGCGACGGGCGTGGATTGTGGCCACGTAAAATCGATTTAAGCCCCCCACCCCAGTGGAATTCGTTTCCGCTGACCGTTCCAAGGCGGTTCTTCTGACGCGGTTTATTTTTGTTATGGTTTGTCTTTGGATGTTTGGATGTTATTTTATTTTGGATAGCCTATTGGCCGTTTTGTGGGAAAGTAACTGTCCTTTTGGCTTTCCGCTGTTGGTGGTTCTATAAGGGTCTGTTGTTTCGCGTTTGTGTGTCTTTCCCAATGGTGTCTCTAATGTGGGCTGTGGGTTGATTGTAACGGTTCCTAATCATTGTCTCTACTTCTATTTAATAAGTTGTTAACGGCTAAACTTCTTAATCAGGGTTATTGGTACCGTAAACTACGCAAAGTCTTTTCAAAATTTTATATACGTCATTCTGATTTAATTTCAAAATTCAATATTGGACTTAAATCTCTTCTGCAACAAGGTCTATCGGAACCCGAATTTTATGGTGACTTAGTATATAAATTCGAAAAAATATATAACCGCAATGACTTCAGCACCCAGTTTCGTAAAATCATTCATCGATATAAAAAGATTGGGTACAATATAAATTTTATACGACAGACTGCATGCATGGTAGTTAACCCAATCACGGTTGACAACTTTGCTTTCCTCTTTAATTGCACGCTGGTGGGTCGGGCCTCAGATTCTTTGACGGTTCCAGTGTAAAGGCTTACTGATCTAATTCAAAGTAACGTTGGTTGGTGCCTGATACTCTGTCTCTGGTTGGGCCCATCGGAGTCTAACTGTTGGTTTTCTTTTGCTCCGGCATTTCAGTGGTTTCTTGCTGTCGAGTCCTCATCGTTGTTTCATCGCTGTGTTTGTTTGATCTTTTTTGTGTTCACAGAGATGTTGCACTGATGAGTTAGGAGGCCTTTATGCGGACTGAACAACTTATTTGTCTAAATCGCTACGGACGAAAGGACGAGGATTGTGGCCACGTTGAATCGATTTCAGCCCCCCCCCCCCAGTGGAATTCATTTCCGCTGACGGTTCCAAGGCGGTTCTTCTGTCGCGGTTTAATTTGTTATGGTTTGTCTTTGGGTGTTTGTGTCCCTTACATTATTTTATTTTGGATAGCCTGTTGGCCATTTTGTGGGAAAGTAATTGTCCTTTTGCTCTTTCCGCTGTTGATGTTTACATTGGGGTCTGTTGTTTTATGTTTGTGTTTCTGTCCCTTTTGTATCTCTGATGGGAGATGTGGGTTAATTGTATCCATTCCTGATCATTGCCTCCACTTCTATTTTGTCTCCCTACCCTACATCATGATGTAGTTTATATTTTTTTGTCCTTTGGGATCATTGATTCCATTTTGAAATTTTGAAAATATGGGGGGTCACTGATGAAGCCTAATTAGCCGAAACTAGCTAGTCTGACCCAGAAAATATTCACACTCCATATTTTTCAGTTCTGTGTATATCCCTTGCTTCCAAAAGACAACCTTTTGTGGAACATATCTGGTATCCGGTTCAGTGGCTGTTGGTATTAGACCTTCTTTACCATTTAACCTTGTTCATTTGTTGCTAGGCAATGACTTAGCTGGAGATAAGATTGTGGTAAACCCCGTTTTGACTTCTAATCCTTGCAGAGACCAACCGCCTGATCCCATTGAGCAGGAAATTTTGAGCTTTATCCGTCTGGTGCCGTCACAAAGGCTATGACACGTAAGGCCAAGCAATCTGTTTTGAAACAGGATTTTGAGTTAACTGATACCTTTTTGGGTCAGTCTTTTAGTGACGAGATAACAAGGTCTCTGTCTTCAATATGTTCTATAAAAGGGTTATCCTTTGGAAGCAAGAAATACACCACAGAAGTGAAACATATGGTGTGTACATGTTTTCTGGGCCAGACTAACTAGTTTCGGCCAATTAGGCCTCATCAGTGATCCTCAAATATTTTCAAAATTCCACAATGGAATCAATGATCCCAAAGGACAAGAAAATAAAATCTACACTATGATGTAGCCTGCAATCTAGGCCATGGCAAAATATCCGGGTCACAATTAGATATAGAACAGCATTGTTTGAAAGGGCTTTAGATGAGCAGGAAGTATCCCAGTTCCCAGACTGTTATAATGTCAGAAAAGACATTGTTATGAGAAAATGGCGTCCACCAAACGTCTCAGCAGAAAATGAGTGGACTGTCAACCACCAGATAGTAGTCCCGCGGGTTTATCGCCCGGAAACATTGAACTAAGCACATGACAAGGCAGGACATTTAGGTATTAATAAAACCTATTACAAGATTCTTAATCATTACTGGACTTGGTAAAAATCTGATGTTTCTCAGTATAATAGAAGAACCTGCAATACATGCCAAATTGTATGAAAAACCCAATCACACTGTACCTAAGGCTCATTTGCAGCCTATATCTGCTTTTGATGAACCTCTCAGTCGAATAGTTACATACTGTGTAGGTCCCTTGCCGTGTCTGGCTGTCAATATCTTTCGACTATTATGTGTGCTTCCACACGTTTTCCTTAAGCCATTCCATTGAGAAATATCAAGACTTAGACAAGTGTCAAGGCCTTAGTTAAGTTTTTCACATTTGTGGGGTTTCCTAAATCTATTCAATCACATCAATGCTGAAATGTTATGTCCTAAATATTTCAACAAGTAATGCATGACCTAGGCATTGTACAGTATATGTCATTAGCCTATCATCCTGAAAGTCAAGGTGTTTGAGAGATTTCATCAAATAATGAAAAACTAGATAAGATCTTATTGCTTTGACACAGAGAAGGATTGGGATGAAGACATCCATTTGCTTTTATTTGCTGTTAGAGAATCTGTGCACGAATCTCTTGGCTTCAGTCCATTTGAATTAGTGGTTTGCCATACTGTTCGTTCTGAAGGAGAAATTTGTCTCTAATGATAACACAGCCTTAAACTTACTTCTAAAGCTGGTGAGGCTGCTCGGACCAATCGTCAGTTAGCCCAATGAAAAATGAAACAGCTGTATGACATGGGTACCAAAGAAAGAAATTTTAAATCAGGTGATAAGGTACTTGCTATTTTGCCTATTCCTGGAAGATCTTTGCAGGCCAGGTATTCCTGGGTGGCGGAAGCTAAAGCATCTGTGTCATATTAACATGCATAAGGAATTACATATATGGGGAGAATACATCTTTAAGATCAGTCAGTCTAGTTAGTTCTGTTCCACTTAATTCATGTGACAATGACTGTGAGGATATTAATTCAGTGAAATCTGATTCCAGATCATCAAAACTTCTGACATTCTGAGGAATCTCGACCAAAAACTGTCACATGAAGAGCCAAATTAGCGGAATGAACTGAAACAGCTGATTTTTAATATGAACACTTATTTCATGACATTCCAACACGGACAGACTAAATATATCACGATGTGGATATAAAGGGTCCTAACCCTGCAAAGAACATCCATACAGGATGAATCCTTTGAAGCAAAATTATCTTAAAGAAGAAGTTCAGTATTTATTGGACAATGACTTTATTGAACCAACCCAAAGTGAATGGAGTTTTCTCCTTGTATTCTTGCACCAAAACCTGATGGGACATATCGTATGTGTACATATTTACGGAAAGTTAATTCTTTAAGTAAAACAGATAGCTTTCCAATTCCAAGATTTGATGACTGCATTGATAACATCGGGAATGCCAAATACATAACGAAATTCGACCTTCTGAAAGGATTTTGGCAAATTCGACTAACAGATAGAGCAAAGGAGGTTTCGGCATTTAATACACCAGACGGATTATTTTACTATAGTCATGCCATTTGGAACGAAAGACTCATCGGCAACATTTCAACGCTTAATAAACACGGTTTTTGCAGGACTGGAAGGCTGAAACGCTTATATTGATGACGCTATCATATACAATGACCGGTGGAATCAACATCTTGGGCCTGTTCGAGCATTCGTTGATAGGCTGAGTAATGCCGAATTGACAATCAATCTGGCTAAAAGTGAATTTTGCCGTGCACGTTTGACATTTCTAGGTCATGTTGTAGGTCAAGGTCATGTGAAAAGTAGAAGTAAAAAAAAGATCAGGAACCGATACAATTTACTTACTCCACCCATCAAAGACACCAAAGGGAAAGAAACACCAACATGAAGCGACCAGACCATAATGGAACCTAAACAAAGGATGGCCATAAGGACAATTACTTTCCCACAAAATGGCCAAATGGCCATCCAAAATAAAAAGACACAAGTGATACACACAGTAAGTAGTAACAAACAACAACACAAATAAACCGCCGCAGAAGAACCGCCTTGGAACGGTCAGTGGAAAGAATTCCACTGGGGGGGGGGGCTTAAATCGACTTTACATGGCCATTATCCTCGCCTATTGGTGCCAAAGTTAAGGCTATCTCAAATTTACCCGTACCCGCGTGCAAAGACATCTGATCCAATTTCTTGGTATGGCTGAAAGTTCTGTAATAATTTCTCTGTCATTGCTGAGCCTTTGACAAATTTGCTCGAATATGTAAAAATGTTTTTAATAAACTTAAAGCCATACACAATAGTGAGCATTCTTTCAGCACCAATCTTTGAAAAAGAGTTTAAGCTAGCTGTAGATGCAAGTGACGTAGGTGCGGGTAGTGTTTTGTTGCAGGAAGACGAAAATAGTGTAGATCATCCAGTTTGCTACTTTTCCAAAAAGTTTAATAAGCATCAGAGAAATTACACTTTCAAAGAGAAAGAGTGCTTGTCTCTGATTCTAGCTCTGCAACATTTCGAACTTTATCGTACTTCCACTGCTGCACCGAAAGTCGTTTTCAGTGATCACAATCCACTGACTTTCATGCATAAAATGAAAAAAAAAAAATCAACGGTTGTACAGTTGGAGTTTAGACATAAGACATATGAGAGGGAGAGAAAACATTATCCCTGATGCCCTTTCAAGCGTTTGAGCATTGTCAGGAATTGTATTATTTTCATACTGAAGTTGATTGTAGATACATGTAATTGTTATATGCCGTGTTCGATGTTTTATTATTTTAATAGCAAAAGGAAGCTTTATTACATTAATCTTTCGTTTCCTCGAAGAGGGGCGTGTTTTGAATAGGAATTTATTTCTCTGATCCCCATTTTCACCCAATTGGGTTACATAATAAGGCTATTAATATATTTTAAAAAATATTCTGGAAAATCAGTCATAGATTGGTATATAAATTTATAACAAGGAAAAATACTTTGAAAGTTCAGGGTTGCATTATTTATAGAAACTTACATAATCTTATTCCACAGCCCTCTGGAACGTCCTAGAGAAATCTTTAGGTCTATAAAACAGCTTGATTTTTTTTTTTTAACTTTGTAGTTTGAAGTTTGGGTTTTTAAGAAAAGTTATTCATACCGGACTTATACGGACATTACCTTTCTCAGCTGTGCTGATAATCAAGGGAATTAACGCGAACAAGACAGAAAATAATTGGTTATCTCCCCAAGGACTCAACTATCCAGGTGAATTCCAATCCTTTCGCTGACCATATGTGCTAATTGCCGCAGGCAAATTTTAACTCGTACCATTTTTGAGACACCGCATTTATATATTATATTAGCTCACTGTTATAATTTAAGAAAGTGGAAATCGTGTTATGATGTATCTTGAAAAAAAATAAAAAAGAGAGAAAAAAACAAACACACACACACACAAAAAAAAAAAAAAAAAAAAAAAAAAAAAAATGCAAATAGTATCTTCAAGTGTCAACTTAGCAAAATAAATACATAAATTGACAAGCCAACAGTATAAAATGCAACAAGGGTTTGAACATTTTATAATGCGCAACATAAATTTTCAAAGATCGCTGAAATGAAAAATGATGTAAAATAAAATAAAAAATAAAACGATCATTAGCGTAGGCTCAAGAAACGCAAAATTGTTAAACACAGCATGACTAGTCTGACGAAAATGATCTAATTATCATGTTTTCTTTTTTTTTTTTTTTTTTCAAAATATTTTTGTTGTTAACTCTGAGCGCAAATTAGGTTTCCTCTGGCTTTCTTTGCCGGATCATTACAGGGTCACTGATGAGGCTTTATTAGCCGAAACTACGTAGTATGACCCATTTTCTTTCTTATGAATGTTTTCCTTGTTCTAAAAGGAACTCATTTTTGATTTTAATTTGCCTTCACTGCAGCTGGTTATGTGCCGTGTGGCGGCCGTAAAACGCCTCCCCGTACATCAACCATAGTGCAGTTTATATTTTACTTTTGGTCCTTTGAGATCAGCGTGAATATTCTGAGAAATCAGAAATAAATTATTGGTTTAGACTCATATTCTAGACAGGTTTTTAATTATTTGGACCCCATTTTCATTTATATCAGTCTTTGTATCGACTGCCTATTCGGAATTCGCAAAATTGAAGTATGTTTCCTCTGGCTTTCTTTGCCGGATCATTACAGGGTCACTGATGAGGCTTTATTAGCCGAAACTACGTAGTATGACCCATTTTCTTTCTTATGAATGTTTTCATTGCTCTTAAAGGAACTCATTTTTTATTTTAATTTATATTACGTGTGAATCGTCTGCAGCAAACGATTCGCGCGAAATGTCAAGCCTGATACGCGTTGGAAAATAAAACAAAAATATCTGAAAGTGTCGTCTGCTACATTACCTACAGAATGGTAGAAAGTAGTGCTTCTCATCTGAAGATGGTAATTACATTGAATAATATTTAGCCGATCAATCGAAGACGCAATCGGACCATTCAGAGCAACATATCATAAACCTCGTGTTGCTATTCTTGATGACACCTATCATCGCACGTAGTGCAGGTCCTGATCAGACGGTTCCTGAGTCTGATCGGGATCTTCACTGTTTGAAAATAAGTTTGTAAAGTTGCAGGAATAAATTGTAAAAAGTATCTGATTGGTCCAAAATCAGAAACGGGTGTGGTTGGATAAATAACAACAACAACAAAAAGAAGATGAATTAATAAGAAATTTGTTGATGACAACTGATTTACCCCTTGTTGTCGTCTAGTTTTTTTTGTTGTTTTCGACTTTTGTCGATTTTTTTATGCTACTGTGCCGCGATGAACCAGCATGCTTACATGACGTTTTCCTTCTCATTTTGTTTTCATATTGTATAAATTTGATTGATTGTTGAACGACATGTAGACGCATCTTATCCATATAAAAGCACGGTCAAGTTGCCAAATTTGTTTTGAGTACTTCTAGCCGCCCGTGAGATGAGTGACAGTTCGTTTTTGTTTGTTTGATTTGAGGTTTGGCCTCCCCGTCGGCACTGTAAAGGTCATTTTGGGGACGTTGTCTCCGGTTTTGTGGAACTTTTGCCCGACATTAAGATGAGGTGACATCTCAAGCCCTGTTGCCCGGTGAGGCCAATGTGGTTTGTGGGCATGGATGGACCGACTCGCGCCGCATTGCCTGGGCGGGCTTAGATCCTATGTGCGGTTTGCCGGTGCCCATGTGCGGTCGGTTTCGGCTCTGCGTGAGGGCGTCTTGCGACCCATTTGTTTCCTAGGGCCCCTATGGGCGGGGGCCGACGAGTGACAGTTCGTATCTGCTTCCTAAATATGGCGATACTCTAATTTGCCTGTTCACAGCGCTAACGCGTACTAGAATAATTCACGAGAGAGAGACTTTTTCTTGCCCGTGGTTGTGATCAATGTAATAGAAATAATGATTATAACGGCAATTGTAATAATGGTAGTGGTAGTGAAGATATATGTTAAGGGTAGTAGTGGCGGTGCCGGTGGTGGTAGCGGCGGTGTAAATGATGATGATGATGATGATGATGATGATGATGATGATGATGATGATGATGATGATGATGACGATGATGGGGCGACAATGGCAGTAATAATAACAATAGCAGTAATGACCTTATTAATTATATTGTTATTGTTGGTGTTTTTTTTTTTTTTTTTTTTTTTTTTTTTGCTGTTTTTGTTTTGTTCTTGCTATATGTCACGTATTGAAGCCTCATACTTCTCGCTAGACTTGTCGCTTAATGTTTGTATTTCTTTCCCTTTGGTGTCTTTGATGGGTGGAGTAAGTTAATTGTATCGATTCCTGATCTTTGTTACACTTCTACTTTGTAGTGATCAACATAGTAAACAATTTTATATTTATCCTTGAAAAGCCATATTTCAGTTCAACAAAATTTCACCAACTCGAACACCGACAGCTTATTTGCCATGTATAACTCAAACTTGTTCTTGAATGCTAGAACATCCTTTTAACAACTGATAGTAAGCACTCAGGGATAAATTTTCACGATTTTCTTATTGTGTTTCGGTGTGCTTACAGAAGCTGCACCACAGAAGCGACTCTGATGAGTATATTAGTCAATTTCTTGTCTGTTCCCATCATGTAGGCCTACAGTAACTGGGGATGACCTTGCCTTGAGCGATTGTCATTCGCTCAAAGGTGTTCGAGTAATTGTAACTTAGCTATGCGTTTTTTTTTTTTTTTTTCCTTATATCTTTTGTATCTCCTTTTTTTCTCAACAACTGTTTTACATTAACTTCCACATATCAAAAAGTTAGTTTGCTCTTAGAGAATCAAACCTATTGATTTTAAACCTAATAAGGAACCCAAGGCCATGTTTTCTATGATTTGTCAGAATGTCGAATCTTTCATCGATATTTATGTTTTTTCATATGTTTTCTCTTCTATTTTTCATTTCTCTTTTTTCTGTCTTTGTTGCATTCTTTAACGTCAAGACCAATGCATGCTGAGTCTGTGTGTTCCATACAGGGTACCCTTGCCAAGTACCTCATTGATTCCTGCGAGCCATGGTGGCCATCTAAAAACATCATGTTGTACTTGCCTCTGCTCGTGTCCATATCAGCAGGGAATACTTTGAACCACTGTTGTTACGAGATGGAATAGGAAACCTCTCTGGTCCTTATGCACATCTAAATTACTTTAGTAGATATATGGTAGGGCGGTGCGAGTGAAATATTTTAGGTGAAATATGGTAGGCAAAATGTGCTGCTCAATGCACAAAGCATGCACATATTATACGATGTATGCATGGGTGTTTGTGGGGATCTGTTTTTTACAATACAGGGGGCCGCTATAAGACTGAGTTCTATAAAATTTGCCTAAAAATCGCTAACCGCCAAATTGTGCCATATATGATTTTCATTCCCGTCACTTGTTGTGTGGATGTTCGTTTTGACAGGAGTCATGACATTGATTTATAGGGTCGTTTCATCATTTGTTTCCTATGGGAAATATACGATTTGAACGCAAATCCATTATCTACTCGATTTTTGCTATCTGGCTTTAATTGTGGACGGTATCTCCACCTCTCGACTACTTTAGCAAGCTAATATGAGTATGCATGATTTTCCGGTAGTATTCATAGATATAAAAACCCTGAAAAACGAACACTATTTAGCAGCAGGTCAAGTTGTTACGTATCAACACAACATTATGACGGGACAGTGAAAGTATATTGAAAGGTATGTTAAATCTATGTTTAGTATTATTTTTGTATGAACATGCTTGTAGGTTTTGTAGGGGTTTACTTCTAGTATACCCCAACTTTCTGAAGCCTATTCTGAATTTACTTTTGAAGCCTCTGTGGTGTAGCGATTAAGCTACTAGCTTTGCCAGCTAGAGGTCGCAGGATCGATCCCAAGCTTCTCCAGAAGTAGAATGAGTCTTTTTAAGCGAGGTCCTGTCTCATTCTGACCCTAGATGTTGGTGAGACGTAAAGTTTGGACACCCGCTCATTCTAGATTCATTAAGGCTTTTAGACCCCTTTTGTAGAATGTAATTAATAAACGCCGGGTAACTTGTTTGATCCATGACTTTTGACTAGCTGTGGTTAGAAAACCGTGGTCCCGTCTCTATATGATATTAGGTGTAGAGGGGACGTAAATCTTCATCATCAGGGCAAACTCTTACAAGAGCCTGTCGGGTTGTCCGTGATGATGAACCATGATGAATTTGATTTTACAAGCGTGTTCAACCGGCCCCGATAGCTCAGTTGGTAGAGTGTCCGCTCCGGGGAACGGGAGGTCTCGGGTTCGATCCCGGGCCGCGACATACCAAAGTCGTTAAAAATGGTACTAGTTGCTCCTCGTTTGGCACTCAGATTTACGGGGTAGAGCTAGGACTGGTCGATCCAGTGTCAGGATAATGTGACTGGGTGTGTTATCATGTAATGTGTCTGGGACATGATACTTCAGTGAGGCAGCACTATAAACGTGAGCATTGAGCTCCCTGTCGCAACCAGACACCGTCGTGATATGACTGAAAAATTGTTGAAAGCGACGTTAAACCCGAATTCACACACACACACAAGCGTGTTCATGTTGAGAAGAAATAATTTTGTTCAAGAAGAATTATAAGTTAATTTTGTAATGATGCTATTTTTGTCTGATAACTCAGTTTGTGCATGTATGTACATATAAAGAACGTGATGATGATAAGTGAGAGTATTTGGTCGCCACGCGTCATAACGGCCTGAGTGGCGTGGATGACGACAGCTGCGTCATCAGCGTCACGAGGACGGTTATGACGTGGTGCCTACCAAATACAGAGAGAATTTACGGCAAACAGTGTTGGCCCTTATGAGACACTAACAAATGTTGTGGATTATAGATGAAAATTTTTCTGTTTGTAGATTCTATCTGTTGTTAATGTAATGAATTTGTGAATAGCTATATTTGTGAGCCGTGTCGCGGAGAAAGATATGAAATAGAGTTTGTTATGTTTCCTGTAATTGGCGGCCGACCAGGTAGCGCAAAGGCGTGGTCTGTTAAATTGCCTCTTACTTGTGATAATGTAGTGAGCACAAATTTGATGAGTATTATGCTCAGTAGTAGTGAGCATTAATTGATTTCTGTAGTGCTCAGTAGTGAAACATGAACTTTGTGTATTCTTGTGTCAACCGCTGGGTGCTGATAATTTGATGCATAGTCAAGTTGAGTTCTGCTGTGAAGTTATTTGTCGCATGCACTAATCAGCCTGTATGTCTGGGCGGCGCATGCGCAATAACGGTATATGCATGAACATATTCTTAATTCTCCGGGAGGGGGATCATGATATAGCATGTATGTTTTGAGAACTGTATCTAAGTCCAATTATCGTAATTTGCAGGCACAACAATGTGTGGTGATCTGCTGCTCCCTGCAAAATAGCAGCAGGTACTGGTACGACGCTGTCGGTTAGGGTCCAGCAAGGGCGGACAACCCAACATAAACAGGCCGTAGAAAACTGTGTGAGACCATTCAAATGAAACAGGTCGAATAAATAACCTGCAGGCGTTTCAGGCGAATCAAACCAGTGCGCGATCGCCAAATGATACATATCAACCTGTGGTCGACAACAAGGTCGACAAACTAGTTCACACTAGTGCGCGAGAGGGGAATTCACCCTAAGTTATAAACTGGCCAGTCGCGTCTTGTGTTGTTGTTTTTTTATTTTGTTGTTGTTTTTGTTGTTTGCTTCTTTAGGCATTCACGTCACCCGTTCCGAGCACAGAACATTGCTTTGCTTTCGGGGCGGACGTCGTGAGTGGGCTGCAGAAGCAACTAAATGTGATGTTTTGTGTTTGTATTGTTATATATAGATGCTGTAAATAATTCATGTCATTCATTTGATATCTTTCTTGTGCCTTACCCCACAGCTGCCCGTACACCTGTCAGAGATCACGCTCGGTTGTCTTGTCAGCATGGGGGTTTGCGGGACGCCGTGAACCCACATGTAACAACCGTGTCTTGGTGGCTTCCATGGTATTACAGTGACGTGTCAGTTCCAAAATCGGAAAGTAGTTACCCTTAGGAAAATCCTTATAATTTTGATGCCATTGTTTACTCTTGGACTACGCGTTAATGTTGACAATGTCACCTTACAACTTGGCATAAGCCTGTCATTACAAAAGCACCTCGTTCATGCTAAGCAAATTCGTTTCCCGTATGTTCGCGCAACTAGTTTTGCGTATTGGACGAACCAAAAGTTTGTTCTTACGACACTCTGGTACTTTTGCCTCATATCAACGTTTTGGTTATGGAGACTGATTCTCATTGCAGGAGACATTGAGACTAATCCTGGTCCGAATATGGCTGATATTTCTTCATCATTTGAGTCCTCTGTTGCTACCGATGTCTCGCTCATACAAAATCATTTTTCTCTCGTTCATTACAATGTGCAAAGCTTGCGCAATAAAACTGACCAAATTCAAACTGAACTTTCTCATTTTGATGTAATTGCACTGACCAAAACCTTGCTTTCTCCTGATATCAGAAATGATACTATCAAAATATTGAACTATCAAGATCCATTTCGTAAATACAGGCAAACGAATAACTATGGTGGAGTCCTAGTATATGTTCGAGAAAACATTCCATGCAAGAGAAGGCATGAACTGGAAATACCGGACCTTGAGTGTATCTGGTAAGAGTTCAAAGTCCAATCTAGATCTGTATTGTTTGGTCTGTTTTATAGACCGCCAAACGCTGTTCATGACACTTATGACAAAAAAGAACAATCTGTTGATCTAGCGTTTGATAGTAACGTTAACGATGTCATTATTACTGGCGATTTCAACCTTAATTACCTAGATATCGCAGGTAAGAATAAAATAAACCAAATTTTTACACAGTACTCCCTCGATCAAAAAATAAATGAGCCAACACATTTCACTGAAACCTCTACGACACTCATTGACCTGCTTTTTACAAACCAGACAACTAACGTACTAGTAAGTGGAGTGGGCGAACCCTTCCTTGACTAAAACATTCGTTTTCACTGCCCCATTTATGCAGTTTTTAAATATGATAAACACAAGCCTCAGTTTTACAGAAGAAGAATTTGGTCATATGATAAGGGCGATTACGAACTTCTTCGACGCTCCATAACCGAGTTTCACTGGCAATCTATGAAAAGTTCTAACCTTAGAACGTATGTGGAAAATATTACATCTAAAATTATTGACCTTTGTGAAAAATCCATTCCGAACAAAATTATTACTGTACGACCTTCAGACCCTCCATGGTTTAACAATTATATCAGGAAATCAATTCGTAAACGAAAACGTGCACAAAAAATTGCCAAGCGTTTAAACACTGCTGAAAGCTGGAAAAAGTTCAGACAACTACGCAATGAGGCAATCAATATTATTCGTACATCCAAAAAGGACTTTAAAGATAAAATAGCTGATAAAATCAAGAATGATAGATTATCTAGCAAGGATTGGTGGAAACTCTTCAAAACTTTGACAGGCAAGGCTAAAACTGACCCCATTCCTCCACTGAACCATCAAGGTGAATTAATTACAGACCCAACTGAAAAAGCAAACATATTTAATGTATATTTTCAATCACAATCTACTATAGATGAAAACCAATAAAACGATCCCTCATTTAGCCCAACCTATCAATACTATATCATCAGTTACTGTCCAGCAAGATGAGGTTTGTTCAGTTCTGAAATCTCTTCCAACTGGAAAAGCAAGTGGGCCAGACCAAATTAATTACAAAGTACTCAAAGAATGTGCACAACAATTATCTGGTCCCTTGACTGACCTATTCAACTTCTCTTTGTCGAACTCATCAATGCCCGACGCATAAAAAAGGGCCAACGTTACCCCTATCCATAAGAAGGATGATAAATCCCTTGTTGAAAACCATAGGCCTATCTCTCTCCTAAGTTCTATTGGTAAATCACTTGAAAAAATTGTACATAAACACATGCATAACTTTTTACTGGAAAATACTATTATCACTCCATTCCAGTCAGGGTTCACTCAAGGTGACTCTACAGTAAACCAGCTCGTAGATCTATACAATACCTTTAACCGGGCCCTGGACGAAAGCAAAGAAGTCCGCGTTGTATTTTGTGACATCAGCAAAGCCTTCGACAGGGTCTGGCATTGAGGATTGTTAGCAAAGCTAAACATTATGGGATCTCTGGTCGCCTTCTGAATTGGTTTGAAAGCTATTTATCAAACAGGTATCAACGAGTGGTGTTACCCGGAGGTAGATCTGAATGGCTTCAAACCAGGGCCGGAGTCCCCCAGGGGTCTATTCTGGGTCCGCTTCTCTTCATCATATACATTAATGACATTGTGCAGGAGATGCATTCGAATATTCGATTGTTTGCGGATGACACAAGGTTTTACATAATAGTAGACTTCCCAGACTCGGCAGCTCAAATACTAAATGTTGATCTTTTCAGAATAGGCAACTGGGCTGATAGATGGTTAGTTAACTATAACCCAAATAAAACCGAATCATTGCTCCTGAGCCGTAAGATTAACAGGATAAATCACCCAGCACTTTTCTTAAACGAGGTCCAAATAAATGAAGTAGCTTCACACAAGCATCTAGGTCTGATCTTTTCCCAGCGCTGTGACTGGCAAAACCATATTGACTTTATTCAAGTAAAAGCTTGGTCTCGAATGAATCTCCTCAGAGGTCTGAAATTCACGCTTGACAGAAAATCTCTTCAAACAATTTATTTTTCTTCCGTTCGCTTTCTCTTAGAATATGTAGACGTTGTTTGGGACAACTGTACTCAGCAACAATGCACATCTCTTGAGAAAATACAACTCGAAGCTGGTAGAATTGTCTCTGGTACGACTAAGCTAGTAGAGATAGACAAACTATATGCAGAACTTGGCTGGCTCAAGCTATCAGAGCGAAGAAATTTTCATAAGCTATACCTATTCTTCAGGATGGAAAACAAACTAACGCCTCTGTATCTCACGGAGCTAATTCCTCCGCGTGTAGGCGATGTCTCTGCCTATCCCCTTCGAAACTCCGATCATTACTTGTCTATCAACGCTAATACTAGCGCTTATGCTACATCGTTTCTCCCATCAACAATCAGGTCATGGAATAACCTTCCAAACGCAACTAAGAACGCCACTTCGCTGTCTTCGTTTAAACGATTGCTTACACACAATATGCCAAAAATTCCCGAGTATTTTTACTGCGGAGATAGATTAGCCCAGATTCTCCACACTCGTTTAAGAACTAAGTGTAGCGCATTAAACCAGCACCTATTCAGAAGAAATCTCATACCAAGTCCGAATTGTACATGTGGCGAGGTAGAAAGTAATGACTATTTTCTTTTGGCCTGTCCGAGATACATTATAATTCGTATGGAAATGATAACCAAAAATACGCCAGTATATACCGCTTGACATTATCGTCATAACAAGATTGCTTTTGCAAGGTGACACCAATATTTCTGTCGCAAATAACACTAGTATCTTCAAGGACGTACAGGCTTATATTTTAAAGACAAATCGCTTTGTTCACTGATTAGTGCGCGGGATAATTGGCATCACATCCTTTTCTATTAAAACTCAACTTCTTTTTTGTATATATTTGAAGTCAATTCGAAAAGTACATGTACAATGATAGGATTTGAAAACAAGCGAAACGCTTATACTAATCATCTCCTGTTAAGAATAAGTTTTTGTGAACGGCATGCTGTATAAATTCAAACAATAAAGTACTTTTTACATATAGTTCTACTTAAGAAGGAAAAAAAAAAGACTAATCGGTCAAAAGATATAATAAAAGAAAATAATAAAATGGGTAGAAAAGAATAAAGATAGAAAAGAAATAAGAACCAGTGCTTCAGCTGAAGTGCACGACCCGCCGTATGCTTTTAGCTTTATGAGTGTTACCATATATGGGTACGGCGCCCATTTTGGTCATGTGACCTGGACCTAAAACGGTTCCCCCAATAAATGCGCCTTATCGTAAGGAGCAAAAATATATCTTATACTTTAGTACTGTATATTCTTTGTCATTCTTTACTTTAGTAACAACCCCCTGACTGCTAGTTACCAAGGTAAACTGGCAAAAGGAAAGGAGGGTAGTGTATTTCATTTTCAAAAAGGACTAAATTTTTCTCATTTCTATTTTACAAAATTTATATGGACGTGTTCACAATACATATGCAAATATACTCCCGCTTGCACAGAATAAAAATAACAACTTACAAAAAAGTTATGACAATATATTCATCAATTTTTGTCGCTTCATTCAGTAGTTTTACTATATATTCTATACATTTAGAGGGTGCCTCCAGTTTTATGTTAAAATGGACCAAAAAGTTGTTGATAAAACTTCATGAAAATTACATGTGGGCATTTGTAAAAGAATGCAGAATCATGAACCGCTTGCACAGAAAAGATATTGCTATTACTTTTTAATTTATGGTGAAATAATTATCAATTTCCTATATAAATCAATGTATTAACTTTAACCGACTGCAGTTACCTGGATGTCCTTTAAAGTTCGACATGTCTGAATTCTGTGTTGGATTGTTTAAGGATATTTTTTTTATTTCAGACTGTGAATACTGTGGCAGCAAGAAAAATAAATTCATTCAAGGATATTTCATAACAGAGCTAAGTAAAATTTTCTTACTTCTACATGTTAAAGATAGTTTGTAAATAAATTTTGTTAATTTTTTTCAAAAGGCTTGTTTGCTTTTACTTTCTGCTGTGCCTGGCTCGTAACAATTCCTCCTTCTTATTTGTTACCAATGAATAATTCGAATCAATCGTTGAGTATTGTATTATGAATATCTGTATTCCAGTCGTTGAAGTTTCAGTGTATTTATTTCATTAGTACGAGGGTAGGTCAATAAGTAATCAGCGTATCCCATTTCCAGTTGACCGCAACCAAGATTTTCATGCCTTGTTTCAATACATGTTTTAGGCATGATGGCAAAAATGCTTCTTTATCGTGCCATTCAAAAATTAGATATTGAACTTCAAAAGTTGAGTACCCTGCTGTAATTCAGTACTTGTTTTGTTTGTATGTTTGATTTGAGGTTTAACGTCCCGTCCACACTGTAAAGTTCATTTTGGAGACGTTGCTTCCAATTTTGAGATAAAAAGAAATCTCAAGCCCTGCCGCCTAATGAAACCAATAGGGTTTATAAGCACAGACGGGCCGACTCGCACGGCTTTGCCGGGGCAGGCTTAGGCGAGCAACGGCGAGGATTGTGGCCTCGTAAAATAGATTTAAGCCCCCCCCCCCCCCCCACCAGTGGAATTAGTTTTCGCTGACCGCTCCAAGGCGGTTCTTCTGTCCCGGTTTATTTTTTATGGTTTATCTTTGGGTGTTTGTGTGCTTATATTATTTTATTTTGGGTAGCGTATTTGCCATTTTGTGAGAAAGTAACTGTCCTTTTTACTTTCTGCTATTGATGCTTCCATTAGGGTCTGTTGTTTCATGTTTGTGTTTCTTTCCCCTTGGCGTCTCTGATGGGAGCTGTGGGTTATTTGTACCTATTCCTGATCATTGCCTCAACTTCCGTTTTAGATTCTCTAAGCGGATTACCAGTACTTGTGTGCAGGAATGTTTCAGCTCTGCGTGGAAGCACCATCTATTTCTTCAAGCCCCGATGGGCGGGGGCGGTCGGTACTTGTATTTGAAAGGGAAGACAGGTCAGAAATACATTGCGAATCGACCAATGTTTATGGGTCTTCTGCATCATCGTATACGTATGCATAAGTTAAATTCTGGTTCGGGGAATTCAAACGCGGTAGAACACTCTATATTTTTCACTTCTGTGGTGTATTCCTTGCTTCCAAAGGATAACCCTTTCATAGAACATATTTAGAGGATGCAATCAGGTCTTGACCCCCATCAGATGCCATTGATGAAGGAATTTGTAACAAAGTACGGGATTTGGTGTAATTTTGTAGGCAAATTAAGGTGAAGAAACCAGTCCTTCAGCTGAAGTGCACGACCCGCCGGATGCTGTTAGCTGTATGAGTGTTACCATATATGGGTATGGCGGCCATTTTGGTCATGTGACCTTGACCTAAAATGGTTCCCCCAATAAATGCGCCTTATCGTAAGGAGCAAAATATATATCTTATACTTTAGTACTGTATTCTGAATCGTTTGCAGGATAAAATGCATTCTCACTTTTTCCAATACAAAAGCATATGTGTCAAAGTTTGACCTAGGCACACGGAAGGTCAAGGTCAACCCAGGGTCACCATTTTAGCAATTTATGATGGGCCTACATCCCAGATGCTATTTATCAAGTTTCGTGGAAATCTGCCTAGTGGTTCTGGAGAAGACTATGCTTGAAGGGTTTTTACCATATATGGCTTGGTGGCCATTTTGGTCATGTGACCTGGACCCCATAGCAAATTTTGGTTTCCCCCATCCCATAGAGGCTCCATATGAAATTTGACTTCAATCGGCCAAACGGTTTCCGAGGAATAGCAGTTCGAAAATTTTCACATTTTCGCCTCGGCGAGGCTATACTAAATGGATTGTAATATTTCGCAAGTTCATTGGTTAGATCTCATTGATATCTATCAGTATGCCAATAATTGTTTAAATATTCCAAGCGGTTAAGTCACTATCACCAATTTTCACAAACGGGTTACGGACGGACTGACAGACTGACAGAATGACAGAATGACACGGTGATTTTAGGGCACTCTTAGAAAATCAACCGACTTCAGTCGGTCGCTTTTTCTGCGGGTCGTGCAATAGAGAACGAATTGCACATTTCACATGGTAGCGTTTCAACAATTTTACATGATCGGTTGGGTATGCGCACGCTAACAGCCCGTTGGGTCCAGAAATCCCCTAGCGACGAGCAAATGACAACCAGAGCATCAGCATGCAAAGCATAGTTGAAGCCGTTTAGGTCAAAGGAAGAGTTTCCTTCACGTCTGGACCTGGGTCAATTATTGTGAGCCATAGAATAAAACTCAAAGACGCCAGTGGGTAGGGCCGGGGTCTCCGAGGCCAAAGTAGTTCAACACGCAACCTTCTGCTGGCAAGGTGATGGCAACTGTAATTTGGCACGCGCAAGGCGTTATGATGCTAAACTTTCTAGCAAAGAACAGGTGCGTATTATTCAAATTTGCTCAACCAACTGAGGACTGCGATCCATGAAAAACGCCGGGGTAAACTTTTCATAGGAGTTCTGCTCCAACAGGACAATGCAAGAGTTCAGACTTGCAAAAAATGGATACTGTTGAGCGGAATGAGTACGAGCTAATACATATACGCACCCCGCGTATTCTCCAAACTAAGCTTCTAGTGATTATTTCCCATGCCCAAACTTGAAAAAGGATATCCGTAACGGCAGATGAGGAGCGGGTAGGAGACAATGACGCTTGCTTTTTAGGTTCTGGGATGATAGCACTGGAACAATGTTGATCCAGGTGTATCATTCTAGAGGGCAATTACATCGAAAACGAAGAGATCGATCTCACCCAGAAATAAGTAAGGCTATTTTTATTGACTCGACCGCCCTCGTAATACAAGTAATAGATACATCATATGACGTGTTGATAAGCGGCAAATAACGTCGTGCAATAAAACTCGTATGACTACACGTGTAATAACACTTAGGCGGGTTTAAGTAACGCAATGACGACGTCCACGCCAACCATGCCTTTTTGTGGAACAAACGTCAAATTTAAAGGCAGTAAAATAAAATTTAAAGTTCAAAGAATCTTACACACGTGGCCATTTCATATGGAATCTATGAATCTCGCCGAAGGCTCGTTTCATAAATTTCATATGAAATGACCACTCGTGCAATATCCTCTACCAGAAAATGTCTGATTTACGTTGTACAGAAGTTACCGATCAATATATACCCAGTCAAAAAAGTAACTATACCAACTTCCGGGTAAATTCGAGTAGCTATACGGCAGCCATTCAGCTAAATGTGGCTGTAAACATATGAATCGGACGTTTGGCTACAAAATGCATACATTTGCGTTTGCCCATAATATTCTGTTCAAGAGTTGTCTTGCAATATGTGCCTAGAAAGGTTTTGCAAGGAATTTGGCACTGCGCATGCGCAGATGATGACTTTTGGTCTAAGATGAAAGATCATGACCATTGATCATCGAAACTCACTCTACTTTTACAATATTGTTTGATCTTGCACTACAATCAAAGCTTTAATTTGTGAAATTCTCAGATTATCTCCCTTTCAATAAAAAATATAGCAGTTTTCAAACTGTTGCTATATCTATACTTGTCATTCAATTTTTGCAATTTCTTTAAAAAGTGCTTTGTTGCCACCATTGCTGTTAACCATGATGGAAAATACTGTAGAAAATTCGTGTAGCATGTAGCACTACCAATTTCAATTTTCTATGGCGTTTCAATGGAAAGCAGCATTTTGCACACAATTTCAAAGGATCGGAGGCTTGTACATGATCGTCTGTTTCTCTCAGCAAATGAAACTAAAGTTCCAAACCTTTTTGTGAATAGACACACAGGGTATCTAATAATTGGTTACATTTATCAAATTTTAGAAATCTTTTGCTAAGTGTAAATTTTTTTATGTTAAATCTTGGCCTTTGTAATGATTTATTCTGCGAAATTGTCACAGTTACCCCTTGATGTTTAAAACAATAGCCCAGGCTGGCCAGGTTACATAAACAAAAACAGTTTGGACTTTTGCATGGTAGAATGAGTCTTCTAACTAAAACAAAACAAATTTTGTGTGTTTTTTGCTTGTAGTAACTATGGTAACAGTAACAAATTTATGTATAGGAACATTTTTTGACACAGTATATTTCCATATTGTCCGTACTCAAGTGCATATTGCTCGTAGATAAGCAGAATAAGTTCAAAATAGAACTACATTTAAATTCGTCTATTTCGATGCTATAAATCGTCAGCCGATTTGTCGAGTGGAAAGAATGTGAGAAAGAAATAAGGCTGTTACAAAGTGCATGCTGTCAAATATGACCTACCTGCAATCTGTCAACATTTCAATAATTATCACCACGCTTAAATAGCGGAGGGGATATTATAATCGCCTCCGTCCTTCTGTCCGTCCGTCCGTTATCTCTTTAACTATTAATCGGAATCCAACCAAATTTAGTGTGTGCATTGCTTATATAAGTGGGATGTGCAACAGCACATTTTATTTTTTGCCCCATCCCCATGGGCCCGGGGAGGGTCAAAAGGTCAAATATCAATACGATTGATTTAAAATGTCGATTTTATAGATTATGTTACCAAACTTTGCAGGAGTAATGATAAATGATAATGATAAATTAATCCAAAATCGTTAATCCATAGACAAAATGGCAAATATCAATGTTCAGATCAACAGACATGGACTCCAGAAGAGTGTAATCAGGCGTCCGCGGGTATAAGCATTACTTGGTAAGCAAGCTTCGCCCACCATGCCCATCGACCCGAACGAAGAAAAGGTGTAAATGCCGGGAAGGGTATGTCCGAGATTTTGGAAGTCTTCCTATGGCTTTCCATTGGCAAACATATCAGAAATAATTCTGGAAATGGCCACAGTGTACGGATCCACAAGATCATGGCGCCTCCCATAAAACTTCTTTAGTGTTGATACCAGTTTGGTTTTTTTGATACCCCTGGCATAACAACCTGGTCGTGAGCACTTTCCCACGTTCCATAAAGTCCTGATACTTTGAACAGGCTCTAGCATAACGGATTAACTGTGAAACGTAAACTCCATATGCTGGTGCAGACGGGATATTACTGCTCAGGAAGGTAAAGTTAACATTGGGAAAATTGAAGTCATCTCGTTTATCGTACAGACTAGTAGTAAGCTTCCCGTTGTCAATATAGAGATAACAATCCAAGTATGAGGAGGAGGTTGCAGTCTCTATTGTTTCCTTAATTTCAAGTTCGCGTGGATAGATGATTTCCAAAGTAGAAGTAAAACAAAGATCAGGAATTGATACAATTAACTTACTCCATCCATAAAAGACACCAAAGGGAAAGAAATACAAACATTAAGCGACCAGACCATAATGGAAACCTAAACAAAGGAAGGCCATATGGACAGTTACTTTCCCACAAAATGGCCATATGGCCATCCAAAATTAAAAGACACAAATGATACACACAGTACTCTGCAAATTTAGCATTTTTCAGAGACAATAAATCATCTATATATCTGTAGGTGAAATTGAATTGTTGTGCAAGGCGTTTTTTGCCTGCTTTGAGGAGACTTTGTACAAACTCCGCCTCATACGAGTACAAGAGCAAGTCGGCAAGTAACGGTGCACAAATAGTACCCATTGGTATGCCAATCGTTCGCTGAAATAATAGGCCACTGAACTCCACGAAAATATTGTCAATTAGATATTCCAGCATCCTTATGACATCTACATCAGTGTACTTTTGTGGTGCATCAGAGTGATCTCGAACGAAGTATGTGTCTTTGTAGCCAAGGAAAACATACTGGTAGCGACGGTTACCATTCTTGTGGAAAAAATTATTGATTTTTGATTTCCTTGAGTTTAGATTTCAATTTATCATGAGGAATGGTTGTGTAGAGAGTTGAGAAATCGAAAGATTTTATGCTGTTTACTGAGAGAAAAGACTGTGACTGAAGATGTTCTAGAAGCTCTTTGGAGTTTTTCAAGATCCGCATCTGATTCACACCACTCCAGGCATATGCAGTGTCACAATATTTCTGAAGGCCATCTTTAACTGCAGTAAGGATTCGTGTTAGGATCTGTGAAAGTGGCTTGGTTGAGCACTTAGCTGGACCCGCGATATATCTCTGCTTGTACGGATTCTTGTGAAGCTTAGGAATCAAGTACAACTTTGGAAGTTCCATATCTTCCTCTGGGAAGGAAATTCCAAACGAAAGCATCACCGATTGGTGGTTTCGCAGACCCCATTCTGATTTAATTTCAAAATTCAATATTGGACTTAAATCTCTTCTGCAACAAGGTCTATCGGAACCCGAATTTCATGGTGACTTAGTATATAAATTCAGAAAAATATATAACCGCAATGACTTCAGCACCAAATTTCGTAAAATCATTCTTCGATATAAAAAGATTGGGTACAACATGGATATTATACGACAGACTGCATGCATGGTAGTTAACCCAACCACGGTTGGCAAATTTGCTTCCCTCTTTAATTGCACGCCGGTGGGTCAGGCCTCAGATTCTATGACGGCTCCAACGTAAAGGCTTATTGAGAATTAGAGAGATAATGCTGGTTGGTGCCTGATGCTCTGTCTCTGTTCGGGCTCATCGGAGTCTAACTGTTGGTTTTCTTTTGCTCCAGCGTTTCAGTGGTTTCTTGCTGTCGAGTCCTCACCGTTGTCTCACCTCTGTGGTTCTTTGATTTTTGTGTTCACGGAGATGTTGCACTGATGAGTTGGGAGGCCTTCATGCGGACTGAACAAATTATTTGTCTAAATCGCGACAGAAGTAAGGGCGAGGATTGTGGCCATGTAAAATCGATTTAAGCCCCCCAGTGGAAATCTTCCACTATCCGTTCCAAGGCGGCTCTTCTGTGGCGATTTATTTATGTTGTTGTTTGTTACTTACTGTGTGTATCACTTGTGTCTTTTAATTTTGGATGGCCATATGGCCATTTTGTGGGAAAGTAACTGTCCTTATGGCCTTCCTTTGTTTAGGTTTCCATTATGGTCTGGTCGCTTAATGTTTGTATTTCTTTCCCTTTGGTGTCGTTTATGGGTGGAGTAAGTTAATTGTATCAATTCCTGATCTTTGTTTTACTTCTACTTTCATCATTGGCCAAAGAAGAAAGATTATATGTTGGGTTGCCTGTCATAGTGCTCAAACCAAGCTCTTCTTTTAAGCAGTTTATATAGTGTGTTTTGCAAACAAACACAATATTGTTAGATGCCTTGTCAGCTGGAACAACGACAAACTTCTGATGGATTTCACCTTACTCAGCAGCAACATCTAGATTATCAAACACCGAATAATGTCGGCGAGACATGGTTCTGCTGAGTACTGTTATACGTCTGTTTACCAAGGCCATTACTGATTTTACCCAATCGGAGAGGGTGTCAACCTCCGCATCCTCTTTCCTAGCCCAGCGCCGTGCATTCTCTTCAACAGAATCCAAAATAAATTTGGAATTCTATTTCCAAGTAAAAGACTTTGGTTCTCTGTATTTGGGGCCTTTTGAAAGAATGTCTCGAAGTTTGTCATTTCTAACAATATTGAGGTCTCCTGTAATGATATGACCTGCTGGTTTGTAACAAAAATCTGAGACATTACATGGACATTCGGAGGGGTTTTGGGCAATGGTCTCGGCATCAAGTCCTTGCAGCACGGTTTTATAATTAAATATTTTGGGTGCAATCGGAGTAGAATAACTGTAAGAAATAATTGGTGGGCTCTTGTTTTTGAAATAAGCTGGTACGTTTGAAGTCACTGTTTTAATGTTCAGAATATTGCCAATGTTAACGGCGTCAAGACCTTTATTTCTGAATTCGAGCTTCAGAAAGTCACGAGGTGGAGTCTCTTCTGGAGAGACTGTTTGTACTAGCTTGTACAACCGAAACATAGCAACATCCGCAATAATAGCAACCAGCTTATATTCAGGAGTGTTTGGATCGAACGTGTTCACATCCAAAGCTTCTTTCTGCAAAGAGCGAAGTTTAGTAACCGGCAGTTGATACAGTTTGGTACGAATATGATGAAGTCCTAAAGGTTGCTGGACGTGTGGAAGGAGATTGTCGAATGTCACATCAGCATGAAAATTCGGACGGTTATAGTGCCGATGTCCATGACTTCTCCTACATCGTTGAGAGCTGCCAAAGAGCCTCATCACATATAAGCCTGTCCAGGAAAGGTGTGGATAAGTTAACTGACCGGCTCAAAAATGACCTACATAGTATTGACTGGCGGTCAAACTCCAATACAAATAAGCAAACAAAAGAACATAGTCATGTGGCATATATCAAATTGAAGGGGTGATTAGTAAAATAAAAGTAAACCTTTTACCCTGGGGTTAGATTTTGGTCCTGTGAGAATCGTCAAACGGTCATATGTCAGTCAAATACAACTGGAAATACATGTACATGTAATTATTTAGTACTAAGTCCCTGTGGCGGCCCACGCTCATCGGGGCTTAAAGAAATAGATGGACGGAATGATGTTTCTACGCAGAACTGAAACGACCCGCACATGAGTACTAGTAAACCACTTAGAGGATCTTAGCCTGCCCCGGCAAAGCGGTGCGAGTCAGGCCGTCCATGCATATACACCCCGTTGGTTTCATTGGCGGCACCGCTTTAAATGTCATTTCATCTCAATGTCGGGTAAAAGTCCCAAACAATTGGGAGCAACGTCTCCAAAATGACCTTTACAGTGTTGACGGGGACGTTAAATCTTAAATCAAACAAACAATCAAACCTTAGCCCCTGTGGTGAAAGCGTGGGGATTTGCAATGGCGTGCCATCGACAGCATTCTAGTTTCTTTCAGGGAATTATGAGTATTTTGACAGAAATAAAATGGACTTTTCGGTAAAAATGGCGTCCTGTTTTGGAAAACTGAATTGTTTTGATGACGTCATATCCACCAACTCTAACGTCATCTCCCCTTTGGCGCCCTTGTGTGCGGTTTTTCAACGTGTAGAAAGACATTTAACGGCCTGCATTATTTTCCGTTTCAAACCGTTTTAAATATATACATGTAATTTGATTTTACGTTCAGATTTCTCTGCTAGTAGACAGTTTCAGTTTTGGAATGATAATTGATTTAATATCATAAAACTCCTTCTTATCCGCCCCCGCCCATTGGGGCTTGAAGAAATAGATTGGCTGCTAGATGCTTCCACGCAGAACTGAAACCGGCCCGCACACGAGTACTGGTAAACCGCTTAGAGGATCTGAGCCTGCCCAGGCAAAGCGGTGCGAGTAGGCCCATCCATGCTTATAAACCCTACTGGTTTCATTTGGCGGTAGGGATTGAGATGTCTTTTCATCTCAATGTCGGGTAAAAGTCCCACAAAAATGGAAGCAGCGTCTCCAAAATGACATTTACATTGCTGACGGGGACGATAAACCTCAAATCAAACAAACAAACTCCTTCATATCAAGGAGACGCACTCGCTAGTGCACGTGCGTCCTCATGCCGAATATTTCACACAATAAAGGTATGTACAGATCGATGACTGTTTACTGAACACTACGTCATACGGACGGATCCATCAGAAACCCTTATGAAGGGTTGTAAAATTTTCCCTCACTTTATTCGCAAAATATTTGCTGTATATTATTTTGATATGACATAGGTACAGGAATACGACGTGGCGGTATTGGTTAGAAAGAAAACTTTCAAGACCTAGTTATCCAAAGGTCGTAGGTTCGAATCACAAATTTTGATTACGATTTTGTTTTTCGATTTTCCTTTCTTTTAATACACAGTTTTATGCAACCTGTGGCAAGAATTTTTGAACTTTGCTTTGATGTCTCTGATGGGAGCTGTGGGTTAATTGTATCGATTCCTGATCATTGCCTTCACTTCTATTTTGCAAACGAAATAAACTAGCTCCCGCTTTTAATATCGAGTTGATCAGCTTTTGAAGAGACACGAGCACTTAGTTCTGCGGCCACCACCATACCATCCTAATGCCATTGAGATGATATGGGGAAATTTGAAAGGTTATATTGGACGACGAAATTTACAGCTTCGCATGACAGATATCAAGGCTCTGATCGAAGAAGGCATTGGAAGCATTGTTGAAAAAGAATGGTCTTGTCGAAAAAGCTGAACATGACTATTGGAAAAGTGACATCGCTGTTGAGGCTGAAATGGGGCGAATTATAAACCACGTGGACTCTGACAGTGACGTTAGAGATGATAGCAACGAAAGTACAGAGACTGCTTCTGAGGGTGATGATGAATCTATCGACACTGCCGAATAATAAAAACTGTTTTTGTAATGCAACTTTGAAATATTAAATTCTGAAATTGTGAAATTCAAGCTAATGTGAATCGCTGAAATTTGAAAATAATGAATTACATACTAATAAAAAAATCAAAAGAAAATATCAAAAAGAAAAAAAATTGACTTGAAAACAAAACAACAAAAAAAAAACAGATATACATGTAAATAATAAAAATAATCAAAAACTTTATGTTGAGCTGTAGCAAGGCTCAAAATATATGTGATACAATTTCATTATAATAATAAAGAAAGAAAAAAAAGTTTTAAAATAATTACACCGCGCGAGTGTCCCTTGCACCCGTCGCCCTCGCCACATTGCGAGCTGTAACTGGAACCACTCGGCTATTTTTTATTCTCGAGCATTTCTGCGAACAGTAACGATGCCTGCCATTGAATTATTACGTGAGGTATTTGTCTTTAAAATTTCAGTTCTTCTCGACAAGTCTTGTCATATTTTAATTTTCTATCTTTTATAATTCAAACAATGTGTTCTTTTTTTTTTGGCGCATGAGAATGAGTTTCAGCTTTTATTTCAGAAGTTTGCCTTTACTAATGACATGTACTCAAATCAAACAAACACAACTAGAGCGCACAGTCGGTGGCAGGTCGTCGCAAATCCCCCGCTTTCTCAATATGTCATTTTGACCGCTCGAGAAGGTACTTTCTTGGGGGAAGCCCAATGTAATGTAAGACTTGTATGCTCTCTTAATGTAAGGAGGTCATGTGCCAAAGTTGGTTCCATTCCATTCTAAAAAGAGATGGTGTGACGGACGGACGAAGGCGTTAATATCCCAAACGCCTTTCTTAAACCGTAGGTATAAAAATTACGGAGTGTCTATTGACAGACGTCTGGCAACAGCAGAAACTCGGAAAAAGTTCTATTGCCAGACGTCTGGCAATAGCAAAAACTCGATATAAATGCTATTGACAGACGCCTGGGTTTTATGTATTGATCTATGCGGAAATATTCGAATATAACCTAGGTATATGTAAATGTCGCTGGTTTATGTTTGTACTTTCATAGTCGAAATCCGAAAGTGGGTAATTTATTTATTTTTGTTATGTAGTTGATGTTCGCGTAACCCATGGGATTCTGATTTCCTTTCTTTTGTGAGAGACACCGAAGATATTAGATTCTGTTTAACATTTTTTCTTATATCATATTTCTCTGTTTGTGTCTTTCTGTCTTTTTTCGCCTACGACACAAACTTACATTTTGAAATCATTCAGCAATCAGATTATGAAAAGCTTTTTTCTGTTCATTGTACTTGTTAACCGCTTACGTATAAGCCTAACCGGGAAACGTGTGGATAGTAAACTGACCGTCACAAAAATGACCTAAAATTGCAACTATTCTGATGAAAATCCGTGATATTTTTCTTATTTATGCTGTAAACATAGGTTGATGGTGCTCGTTAAAACCTGTCTCTTGGAGCAGAAATAAGAAAAATAATACATGTGTATACCCCCGTAAACCAGGATAGCATCTGGCATAGAAAATTTCCCGTAATTTTGCGTCTGGCAATAGCACATTTCCCGACTTTATGCTATTGACAGACGTCTGGCAATAGACTCTTCCTAAAGATTATTATTATTATTATTATTGTTATTATTATTATTTATCTATAAAATGGATTGTAGGATTTTCATCAAATTGACTTTCAATTGGAAAGCTATAAATGTCAGCATATGACCAAATACATGTATGTCAATCTCTTGAACGCACTATTACATTTTCATCGAATCTGCATGGGTATAGTACATGTACATGTATTAGGGAAAGCCTTGACAATGACAATTCATGACCTTGACCTTCGTTTTAATGTCAGACAATATCCAGTCCGCACCGCATGAGTCAGTGCAGCATCTACAAGGATATAAAAATCAAACGAACACAGAGATGGAATAACGACTATTCTTTGATGTCACATCACGATAACCTTGACACTCTTGAAACATAAAAGTGGAGGCAATGGTAAGGAATTGATGCAATTACCTCACGCCAGCTGGAAATGAATATAAGAATCTTATATGGGTGTGAGGGGTGGATGGAAAAATCTGTCCCGAGGGTCACTGTCCAGCATCACGAGGCTTGCCGAGTGATGCTGGACAGTGATCCCGAGGGACGGATGTTTCTTTCCACCCCTCACACCCATATAAGATTCTCATTCTTGCGTATCTTCCATTTCTTAGCTGCTGCAGTCACTTCGGTTACCGACGTCCGCAATATTGTAATGACACTACAGAAATATTTAGTGACGTCACGTAGCGTGCTGTGACGCCAACCTTTACGACGGCCGTATTCAACCAGTGCATTAATGAAACGCGCGAGGATATTCGATTTCGGGTAAGAACACCAGGGTCAGAACAGAATTTCTATCCAAAGCTTAAACTATGGATTTCCATATGTGGTGTGCAAGAATCACTTTTATCTAGTAAAACTAGGATTCAAAGGGGTAAACCTTATTTTTTCGTATTTCTGCTCTGCAATCGGCCCCCGCCCATCGAGGCTTGAAGAAATAGATCGGCTGCATGGTGCTTCCACGCAGAATGGAAACCGACCGCACACGAGTACTGTTTTTTTTTTTTTTTTTTTTTTTGGTTTTGGTTTTACGGCCCTTTCAAGATTATTTCACTCATCGAGCCGATAGTGAATTAGAGGTGGGCGAAAACCGGCGAAAAACCGCATGACCTTCCGTTACAGAACTTGGCGTCTTAAATGCAAGGACTGGGAAACCACTCAGAGGATCTAAGCCTGCCCAGGCAAAGCGGACTGTTCATGCTTTTTAACCCTGTTGGTTTCATTGGGCGATAGGGTTTGAGATGTCCTTTCATCTCAATATCGGATAAAAGTCCCACAAAATTGGAAGCAACGTCTCCAAAATGGCATATACAGTGTTGAAGAGGACGTTAAACGTCAAATCAATCAATCAAACTACTCTGAAATAAAGATTGTGTGTACTCGTTAGAACCGCTAACGTGTACCCACAATCTATACATGAGTAGAAACAAGATTTTTTCTTAAAAGTTTCATGTTCTTTTTTTCCGGCAGTAAAACTAAATTTAGAATGTATTTGTATAAGCCGGTGCAATGAACAGCCCCTAAACCCTACTTTATAAAGAGAAAACTGGGGTTTATGGGGTTGACATATTTTTTTTCTTCTTTCTGATCCAAGACATAGGTTGTGGGTACTCGTTAGAACCGCATAAATGAAGCGGTTTTAACGAGAACCTACAGCCTATGTTTGCAGTATCAATAAGAGACATATCGCAGATATTCATCAGAAAAGTAGCCAGTTTATGCACTATGGGTGTGTTTTTCGTAATGTGTCAGACGGTGCAAAGTAAATTGTGTTGGTTGGATTTCTTCAAGCTATGACGAAAGGTTGTGAGAATGCAAAGGAAATAAAACACAATTTATTGTTCATGATTTTTGTGAGAATGTAATGGAAGGAATATAAGAATCTTATATGGGTGTGAGGGGTGGATAGAAAAATCCGTCCCAAGGGTCACTGTCCGGCATCACGAGGCTTGCCGAGTGATGCCGGACAGTGATCCCGAGGGACGGATTTTTCTATCCACCCCTCACATCCATATTGGATTCTTTTTCTTGCATACCTTCCATTTCTTTGCGCGGAATTTCAATGCTGCAGTCACTTCGGTTACCAACGTCCGCCATATTGTGTTGACACTGCAGGAATGTAAAGTGACGTCACGGATCGCGCATGACGTCATCTTTAACGACGGCGCACACAAGGTCGTAACAAACCAGTGCATTTATCAAACACGCGATTATATTCGATTTGGGGTCGGAACACCAGGGTCAGAACATAAATTTCTATCCCAGGGTAAAATCGCGGATTTCCTTGTCTGGTGTGCAAGAAAACACAATCTACTGCACATGATTTTCACTGTGTTTCAGTCAAAACAGTCAATACATTAAAACAGATCAAGAGCTGATTAATTGTAAAAACCACACTCTTCCACACATACACAGCGTATCTTACACTCGCCGTCATGATCTGTGCGAGTTTCATTAATTTAATATGAACCGTCCAAGAGTAAATGACTCCGTTTATCATACAACGATTTTAAATGGGATTATCTCGCCGAATAAATTCAAATGAACACGGGCTTCGACCAATGGAAAAAATCATTTGGCCACCACGGTGTATTAGTCACGAGTGTCCAAACATTGAAGCCACGTGATCAATGTCTCAGATTTAAACAATAAAATTTGAAGGAATTATCAGAAATCGTAATCGTCTTGTAGTGCCATATCCATGCAGTTTTCATTACTTCAAAACTGTTATTTTTCTTGCACATCACGAAAACACGCGTATATAATTTTGACCCCCTTGAACCCCAATTTTATATAGTAAAACTGGGGTTTACGGGGGTAAACATTATTTTGCTTATTTCTGCTCTAAAATATAGATTGTGGGTATTCGTTAGAACCGCCTCAATGAGGCGGTTCTAACGAGTACCCACAATCTATATTTTGAGCAAAAATAAGCAAAATATTATAGGAGGTTTTAGGAATTCCGTTTATGACGTCATTCTTGCGCATGCGCAAAGTACTGGCCGTCAATTGAAACGGCCATCGCTATTCAAATGTATAGGCGGAACTTAAAAATGCTAACAATATTCAGACATTTTGAGAGAAAATATACCCGTTTTCATTGAAATAATGCCTCGAGAAGGAAAGAATGATATTTTACTTTCATTACCAATGGCTTGAGATACCATTATTCACAAAATAAGTTTTTACGTAACTTTCGTTTTATCTATCTATCTATCTATCTATCTATCTATCTATCTATCTATCTATCCCCTCGTTTTATTCGCTATCTGTCTATCTTATCTTATCTTATCCTATCCTATCCTATCCTTCTATCTATCTATCTATCTATCTATCTATCTATCTATCTATCTATCTATCTATCTATCTATCTATCTATCTATCCAACGATCTGTCTACATGTGCAGTTTAAATGTCCATACTGACAGTCGAAATAAACTTATGAGTTGACTTATGGAGGGGCGTTGAGTCAATGTTGGTTCGACGTCATGCCGTCTACACCCACTCCAACTGACTTCATTGTCACATGACCGTTGGCATGAGAGAGAGAGAGAGAGAGAGAGAGGTTCGACTGACAAACTGACAGTAGACAGACAGACGACACACAGACAGACTGACTGAATGACTGACTAACAGGCGAACGGACGGACTGTTAGAAAGACAAATAAACATACTGACAGTCGAAAAAAAAACAACAACCAAAGAGTGGACTTACAGACGGGCGTCGAGAAAACGTTGGCTCGACGTCATGCCGTCGACAACCACTCCAACTCACTTCAATGGCACGTGACCGATGAGATGGTTTGACTGATCCCTGTATCCAAAAAAGCCCATAACCCTTTTTGTACCAAATGGAATCTTCCTCCTTATATATAGCAGGAGTCATTTTCAAAATTTAGGGGTGTCAGGTTGTGTTTTCTTCAAAATTTATTTGGAAAATGGCCGAACTTTTTGCAAACAGTGTAGGCCCTGATCAGACGCCGCGTTCTGTGGCGTCTGATCTGGGCCTGCACTGTTTGTCACTTATCCCTTTTGGGGTTTCCGGTACCTAATGGGTTAATTTTGACCTAAGGGCTGGGCTGGTTGAACCAATCAACAAATCAACCAGATTTTACAATAAAATATTGTGCTTGCGAAGGAGTGTTAAACATTCTTATGCTCTGAAAGGGTGTTCTACGTTTGTTTTGAAGTTGATGTTCCAATCCCACTGAGTCTTGATGGGTCCGAGCACTGGGCAAATGACATTTTATTAAGCAACGCCATATTATCGCCAACGAAACGTTGTGACGTTTCATCGACGTTGCAATGTCAAATTCAATGCATCGCTTTGAATTTGGTTTGATGTAGACACGACGTTGGAGAGAGAGAGAGAGAGAGAGAGAGAGAGAGAGAGAGAGAGAGAGAGAGAGAGAGAGAGAGAGGCCGTATGTACAATATTTCATTTCCGTAAAGCGAAATTTCACATCTGGCAGCATATCGGTGTTTCTCCCATTATCTTACATTAGAATTCCCCAAAAGTTTAAAAGAATTCCACTGTTTTACGCTGTAATTAACACTTTATCTGTCCCACTGCCTTTGAAGCAATACGACAGATGACGGCCAGGGCTTTTCCCGTTCTATTTTTAGAACCGGAAGTACGTCACGAAAAAAGCTCCTATAATTTTTTATCATAAAATTTTCATTTGTTCGGCGGTAAAGATTACAATGTATTTGTATAGGCGTGTTTTCGTAATGAAATATTTGTGATAGTTTCCTAATTTATACTCCAAACATAGGTTGTGGGTGCTCATTAGAATACGCACAAAATATGTCTGGAAGCAGAAATACGAAAATTAATGAATACACCTGTAAACCCAAGTTTCCTCTATATAAAGTGGTGTTTTGAGGGATGTTCAATACACGGACTTGTTAACGTGATGAATAGGTAAAACATTAGAACATTACAATTACTACTATTGCTACTACTACTACTACTATTAAGAAATCTGTTTCAGAATGTGAGGCTAGCTAGAAGTGTTGATTGTAATTTCGTTTTGACCAGTTAGCAACATAAATAGCATACAGTTGACCCAAAAAACATTAAATGGCTTATACCTAAAATCCTCGGGATGGAGGGCTTTTCAGAGATTAAACATTGAACCAGAACCTGTGGTTTATTGTTTTAGTGATGTAAACCTTGAAAATAAATAAAAAATAATCTGATTTTCGCTGTTTAGCGCGATTCTATGCAGGTCAAAATCGGTTCCAATTTCCCCGTCGATTCGAGCTTCGCAGGTGATCGAGCTTCACTACAGTTTGAGGAAAGATCAGCAGATATGGCCAGTTTTCCAGGAACACTGTATGGTTTTTCCACATCCTGCTCCAGGCGACATTATTTTTCAGAGCCAGCAAACATACTTACTTTAGGGTTTTGTCCACAAGTTTTCTATCGCCGAAAGCGAAATGAAGCCATTTTTGACCAAAAACGATATATTTTTTACCTATTGACCATAAAAACTGAAATACGTTGCACCTCTTGCATATATTATTAATTGACTATCCTGTATTTATCGAAGGTCATCCGTAATAACACCAGGTCAACATAATAATAACCGTAGGGCAAAAATCAGTAATCATGTTGTTTTTTTTTTCCTGGGCAGGCTTATACGTAAGCGGTTAACCAGTACAGTGCACAAACTGACAACCTTCCTCGCGGAAAGGGGAGATTATAGATTCATGATCGACCTCCATGAAAGAATGTTGCCGATCCGGCAGGTATCGATCACCAGTCAGACGCACATCCGACTGAGCTACTGAGGCCGACATCAAGTAATTAAGTATTTGCCAAGTTACAGGTCCTCGATCTGCTGTATTGGCCACGGCCTCGGGCAAATACAGCAGACCTCGGACCTGTAACTGGGCCAATACGAAATGACTTGATTAATAACAGTATATTATTACAAGAATGGGTATGTCATTTTTGTGAACATTTCCATGACGAAGTAATCCACTACTTACCCTCTACCACTCTCTAGGCTAATTCAACAGACGACAAACCTATGCTATTTTTCTTATTTTTCCAGAAAACAGGTGTTGACATTTCATGCAGCATGAAATTGTCTCGACAATTTGCAAGAAATTTCAAATCCTGCTTCCTAAGAAAAATAAGAAAAATAATCTAAAACGTCGTCAACTGAAAAAATACCCAGGGTGCAGAGCGTTAACAGCAACGTTTTGTGATTACTTTGTCAATAGTTATTATATCCCCCGCCCATCGGGGCTTGAAGAAATAGATGGACTGCATGATGCTTCCACGCAGAGCTGAAACCGACCGCACACGAGTACTGGTAAACTGCTTAGAGGAATTAAATATGTTCTATAAAAGGGTTATCCTTTGGAAGCAAGGAATACACCATAAAGTTGGAAAATATGGAGTGTACATGTTTTCTGGGCCAGACTAGCTAGTTTCGGCCAATTAGGCCTCGTCAGTGACCCTCAAAATTTTCAACATTCCACAATGGAATCAATGGTCCTAAAGGACAAGAAAATAAAAACAACACTATGATGTAAGCCCGCCCAGGCAAGGCGGTGGGAGTCGGACCGCTCATGCTTAATAACCTTATGTGTTTCATTGGGCGACAGGACTTGAGATGTCATTTCATCTCAATGTCGGGTAAAAGTCCGACAAAATTGGAAGCAACGTCTCAAAAATGAACTATACAGTGTTGACAGGGACGTTAAACCTCAAATCAGACAAAACAAACATCTCAATGTCGGGTAAAATCCCACAAAATTGGAAGCAACGTCTCCAAAATGACCTATACAGTGTTGTTTGTTTGTTAAAATTGAGGATTAACGTCCCCGTCAACACTGTATAGGTCATTTTGGAGACGTTTCCCATTTTGTGGAACTTTTACCCGACACTAAGATGAAATGACATCTCAAGCCCTGACGCCCAATGAAACCAAACGGTTTATAAACATGGACGGTCCGACCCGAACCGCTTTGTCTGGACAGGCTTAGATCCTCAAAGCGGATTACCACTACTCGTGTGCGATCGGTTTCAGCTCTGCGAGAAAGCATCATGCAGCCCATCTATTTATTCAAGCCCAGATGGGTGGGGACCATCTATACAGTGTTGACGGGGACGTTAAACCTCAAATCAAACAAACAAAAATATTCAGACTAAACTTGTAAGCCGCGGACTCTTAATCATTAGGTCTCTTACCGCTCTGGGTTCGAGCCTCGCTCGGGTCATATGTGAGACGCCAAGTTCTGCAACGGAAGGTCAGGTGGTTTTTCTCCGGGTACTCCGGTTTTAGCCAACCTCTGATTAACGAAATAGTCATGAAAGGGTCGTAAAACCAGAAACAAAAAAAAAAACTACTTATAAGCGTCTACTGAAGATGCATGACTGTAGATTCACAAACAACGCTTATTAATTATGGTTCTTATGAAAATTATATTTTGCACGGATGTCATTGCTCTCTGTAATTCGATCAAAATATCAGTCAATCACGTGGTAATGTAAATTTCTGTCATTGATGACAAAGGCTCGACAAGAAATTAATTTCTACCTTTACATTAATTTAGACGTCATAGTTTCTGAACAGGCGTTCCACACGCACGTTTCTCAGTCCAATTAAGCCACTGGATATAAAAAGCTGCCATTTGGCTTATGGGCCACGGAAGACAAAGATCAGAACGCATTATCAGAAACCTCGCAAGACGCAACAGTCGTTTTTGGACAGTGACGCAAAAATACCGTATTAAGTAAAGTCGACGTGTCGGCATGGGCCGTATTTCATTAACTAATAATAAAACCTACAATAAGACATATGCGCCCAACGAAGACTCAGATCAGCCTGCGCATTCGCGCAGTCTGATCAGATTCTTCGTTGTGTGCTCTAATGATAGTTAAGGGCTCAATGCTCCTCTATGCAGCAAGAGAAATCTCTGATTAGATTATATGGATGCGCAGGCTGATCCGAGTCTTCGATGGGCGCACATGTCTTATTGTAGGTTCAATCGTGCTCTGGCTCCTATACAATTGCTTTTCTTATACATTGGCCCGGTAGTGGCGCACGATGCAAACTGTTTCATCGGACATGCACGCCTAGCAAAGACGCTGACCAGTCTGTGCATGATCAACGTTTTCGCTGGGAGCTAAACGGGTAACCAACTTCACGATGAGAAATAAGGCTGTAATATGCTTACTATTGGCAAAGACACTATATCACTTGAGACAAGCAGCGCCGGAAGTGGAAACCCAGGTGTTCAAAACGGCGGATGCCTAATTAACCCGTTGTACACTAGTGGATTCTTCAATTGCTGTCCAACTGTCATATAATGGGTGGTAGTTCTGTCATTTCTTTCCTATTCTATTTTTGACGGAAAATTCTGTAAGCAAATATTGAAGGCCCCGATAAGACGCCGCGCTCTGCGGCGTCTGATCTGGGACTGCACTGTTTGCCAATGTATCCCTTTAGGGGTTTCCCGCCTGCAATGGGTTAAAATGTCTCAAGCATTATATATATATATATATATATATATATATATATATATATATATATATATATATATATATATATAGACAAATGAATTAGCGCACAAAAATCGGTCGCACCGCAACCGGGACTCGAACCACGGATCTCCTGCATTCCGGGCAGACATGCTAACCATTACACCACCGCGGCCTTCCGACATTGTACGCCAATTTTAACATTTATAAACCTTTAACGTCATTAGCGCTATTTAGAGTCCCGGTTGCGGTGCGACCGATTTTTGTGCGCTAATTCATTTGTCTATTTAATTGCCTGTATCGTGCTTTACTTTGATTTTCATATATATATATATATATATATATATATATATATACACGCCGCATAAGGAAGATATTAACCATCAGACACACATATATTCATCACGAAAAGTATACCCGTGTAAACCCAGCTTTTATGTAGTAAAACTGGAGTAAACTGGGTATACATTGTTTTCTCATTTGTTTGTGGGTACTCGATAGAAAAGAAAAACAATTAACACTTGTCTTAAATAATTTTAACCGTTTGAGATAGAATCTTCATATTTGGCATGTAGGTTTCTTGTGACAGGATAAAAAATGTTGACAGGTGACCTTGACCTTTGACATACTTTATGAAAGAAATGAAATCGGTGATCATTTTTGAAACCTTTCATATAGAGCCTTCAATTTGGCATGTAGGTTTCTTGTGACAAGCACTTTTCACTCATACAACCATGTTTACCTGTTGCCTTTACCTTGACCTAGAAACACACTTATATTGGTCATTTCTTTTGAACCAGGATAGATAGAGTTTATTTTATATATATTTGGCATGTTGGTTTCTGTTGAGTTGATAAGGGCTCCCCACTCCTACAAAAATGTTTGACCTGTGACCTTGACCTATGACCTACTTTAAAGAAACAATTCACCTTCGACCGGGGACATGTTCTTGTTTCAAAACACACCTTGTTTATAGGCGTGTTTTCGTAATGGTCAGAAAACTACCTTTCTCGACCCGTGTAGCATAGAGGCGGTCCTAATGAGTACCCACGATCTATATCTTGGGACAGAAATACGAAAAAATACTGTATACCCCGTAAACTCAATTGGTCTCTGTATAAAGTGGGGTTTCCTTTAGGGTCTAGTTATTTAATGTTTGTGCTTCTTTCCCTTTGGTGTCTCTGATGGGAGGTGTGGTTTAAATGTATTGATTCCTTGCTTTCACTTCTGTGTTTAAAGGGGTGTTCATTGCATGGACTTCTTATCGTGATTGGAGGCTCTTTGTCTGAGTCAATGATGCTGCACTGGGCGCAAACAACCGAAGACACCGTTTCTATAGTAGTGTCTCAATTAGCAAATGATGTTAAAGAAAAAAAACAGGGAAAGGTTTTGACGTATTTTATTTTTCTGATAGTTAACCGAAAATAAAGAATAAACTTGTTATTATTATAGATGTACGAACCAAGCGGAAGCAATATATACCATAACTTACTTTATTCGAGCATTGAGAATTTGCATCAAACTCAAATAACTAACCAAATTTGTTTAAACAAATTCAATTCAATGTATGTTTTAAGTTGGCCATGACGTTTATCATGATGCAATTGTAGTATGATAAATTACCATGACAACATCAACTGTTTACCACCGTTCTCAACTGAATGTTTCAGTCACACCATATTAACTCAATGAATCAACTTAAAAGACCCACAACCACGATTAAACTGTCAACTAGTCACAAACTGCTGTTATATTTGTAGCAAATTCCATCATAACAACTACAAGATTCGGTGGGGTACACAACCAAATCATGAATTCGACAACAGACGATCAAATTGCTAAGCCACAGTTGACACGCATTGAAATATACTAATGGATTTCTCTTATCCGATTGTTAATATATTAGCAAACTGAGCTTTTTCCGACTGAATCTTCAACTTTCGCCACACGCCAGGCAGGTCCATACATGAAACTGCCAGACCACGGCCACCAAGTTGAAAATACTTAACCGTCATGGCCTTATTTATAATTAACTTCCTTCCAAAACAACCATGGGAACACAACATGATCTTTCTATCAAAGGGGAGACCTTAGTTTCTGGATAGTTGATAAAAGTGCATACAGCTCCCTGAAATGTATTCAGGAAAATATCGTTTCCAATGAAGGACAGATGGCAATAATCCGTAAATAAAGCAGGATATTTATCATTAAATATGTTCAACAAAGGGTTATCCTTTGAAAATACACCACAGAACCAGAAAACATGGAGCGTACATGTCTTCTAGGCCAGACTAGCCAGCCTTGGCCACTTAGACCCCAACAGTGACCCTCAAATATTTGCGTAATCCCACAATGGAATCAATGATCCCAAAGGACACTATGATGTAGGGCAGGGAGACTTTTAATTGTAGTAAACTGATAGCAGATTGGCCATCAAAATGACAGGGAGGAGGGCCTTGAACTTTCGGCCGATTTTGAAGGAACTTTCTATCAGACTGACAGGAGAAATTCCCTTTTGGTGACTATGATAGAACAACAGCGTTTCCGATCTACCTAGCTGGTCGGTTTTGGAAAACCGTAAGGTAATTTTAACGTTCTCCTCATATTGGATAACATCAGAAACCTGTATAATTCGCGAATTGTCACCAGATTTTCCGCAAACTATCATCTCACCTATTCGAAGAAACACCAAACAGGAAACGTAAAAGGCTGTTGAAAAGAGAAGTGCTCATAAGCGGATGGTGTAACATTTTTAGGGCCACGGGAAAGTCTTGAAGCATTTGTAAAGTACCTGGTGCCCTGTTGTCTTTCGTAGGATTCAACCCTTGAAAGCCTCTAAGCATCTTTTTCACTACACATGCTTCTGACGGATCCGACCAGTTATTTAATCTGATATAAAAAGATACGCCCGAGCGGTATGTTTTCGCTTTTGAAAAGGAGTAACCCTCAGAAGATAGAAAAGCAATAAAATAAAACATATCATTGATGTTAGGTGGCCACGATATTTGGAAGCTGAAGTGTGTGCGAAATGCATCAAGGCAATGATCAGGAATCGATACAATTAACCAACAACTCCCATCAGAGACACCAACGGGAAAGAAACACAAACATGAAACCACAAACCCTAATGTAAACACCAATAGCGGAAAGCCAAAAGGACAGATACTTTCCCACAAAATGGCCTATTTGCTATCCAAAACAAAATAATATAAGCGATACAAACACTCAAAGCCAAATAATCACAAAAATAAACCGCGAGAGTAGAACTGCATTGGAACGGTCAGTGACACGAATTCCATTTGGGGCGTAAATCGATTTTACGTGACCACAATCCTCGCCCTTACTCCCATCGCGATTTAGACAAACAATTTGTTCAGTCAGCATGAAGGCTTTCTAACTCATCAGTGCAACATCTTCGTGAAAGCCTGATTACAGTCCAACCTGTGTTAAGCAAGCACCTCAGGGATAATGAAAATGTGCTTGCTTAAGACAGGTGCTTGCTTAATACAGGTGAATTTTAATGCATTTGCCTTTTTCGGGAACTAAATTCCCGCTTGCTTAAGACAGGTTGCTTGCTTAATAGAGGTGGCCACTAAGACAGGTTTAACTGTATATAACTTTACCGTATAATCGGAAAGTAATGCACTGAGTAAAAGATATACTTCGCTTCGTTTCAGAACTCAGGAGGAACAGCTTATTGGTGTGGGTCGGCCGCCGGCGCTAGGCGCTTGGATCGATGTCAATGTTTTCGAGAAACTGAATCTGCTATTCCATTGTTAACAGAGGTGACATAAATGCAGTTCGATACAATTAACCCACAGCTCACATCAGTGACACCAAAGCCATGAAATAACTAGACCAAAATTGAAACATCAATAGCGGAAAGCCAAAAGGACAGTAACTTTCCCACAAAACGGCCAGTTGGCTATCCAAAACAAAATAATATAAGTGATACACACATTCAAAAGACAAACCATAACACAAACAAACCGCGACAGAAGAACTGCCTTTGATGGGTCAGTGAAACGAATTCGTACTGCTGGGGGTCTTTAATCGATCTTACGCATCTGCAATCCTCACCCTTACTTCCGTCGCGATTTAGACAAATAACTTTTCCAGTCCGCATGAATGCCTCCTTACTCATCAGTGCAAAATCTCCGTGAACACAAGGCAATCAACCACAGAGATGATGAGGTGTTCGATGCTCTGTACGGCCCCATCAGAGTCTAAGTGTTGGTGTTATTTTGCTCCAGCATTTCAGTCGTTTATTGTTGTCATGTCCTCACCGTTGTTTCATCTAAATGGTTCTTTGAGTTCTCGGAGATGTTGAACTGATCAGTTGGAAGGCCTTCATGCGTACTGAACAAATTATTCATCTTACTCGCGATGGAAGTAAGGGTGAGGAATGCGGCGGATAAAAATCGATTTGAGCACCCCTACCCCCAGTGAAATTATTTTCACTGACCGTTCCAAAGCGGTTCTTCTGCTGCGGTTTATTTTTGCGATGGTTTGTATTTGAGTGTGTGTATCGCTTGTACCTTTTTTCGGTGGTTAGCCATTTGGCCATTTCGTGGGAAAGTAACTGTTCTTATGGCTTTCCGCCATGGATGTTTCTATTAGGCTGTAGTTATTTCATGTTTATGTTTCTTTCCCTTTGGTGTCACTGATCGGAGCTGCGTGTTAATTGTATCGATTCCTGGTCATTGCCTTCACTTCTATTTATTCAAATTCCATCTGTCTTATAGATGTGAGAGAGAATGTTAATTATAAAATATTTATTTATTTATTTATTTATTTATTCTGTGATGCTAATGTTGCAGAATTTTGAACAAAAGTTTACTGAATTGGATCAATTTTATGTGGAATTTAAAGAATGATACTGACCCAAACATCTGATAAAATATAACGATTGGCATGCTCTGCAGAAGGTACATTTATTTATGTTACTATTTAAGATACATTAGTAAAATAATAACATCACATCAGACTAAAAAGGTCTACCTTTCCATAAGCTTGTCACTGCAGAGCTTAAATCAGACATGTAAGCTTCTCTCGTAATGCGTCTTCTCATAAAATCCACTGAAAGCTATTTAAATGCGGATGTATTATAAAAACAGATGTGCCGTTGTAATTAACCAATAAGTACATAAATAAATCACTGAAAAGACGAAAAAATATGTCCAATTGTTTATTATGGAAACTGCATTTGGAAAACGTAGCATCACGAACACACGCCTATATAACTCTGACCCCCTTGAACAATAGAAGTGAAAGGCAATGATCTCATATGCTATCTAGTTTGTTGAACCCCACTTTTATACAGTAAAACTAGGGTTTACAGGGGTAAAATATAAAGCTAAAAAGTTACCTTTGGAAACAAAGAACACATAAAAGAACGAAAATCAGAGACTCGGTAAACCTTATATAGATTGCAGGTACTCGTTAGAACCGTCAATTATAACGTATATAGTAGTCTCAGATAAGATTTGGTAGACGGAACTATCTTTTGTACCTGCCTTTGGAATGTTCTATTAACAAAAAGGTAAACCAAGGCACCCTATTGTTTGAATTCAACTATAACACAAACCTCAAATCAAACAATCAAACAAACCAGTATTACATACATACATACATATGTGCGGACGGGCGGGCGGACAAACAGAGACGGAGAGAGAGACAGACAGACAGTTTAAAAACTCAGATAAAAGCTTACCAGTAAAAGCTCATGTGGATTAACAGTCAAATTCCCTATTATTATCAACATTCGAACAACAAACATTTAGGGGGAAATGAAAACATATATGTAACTCACATAAACGAATATCCAGCTTCACGTTACATCTTTTTTATTTTAATTATGGAAGTTTTGAATAATATTTGACCAAGTTCCCTATATATTATCTTTTATATCATGTTTTTAAAATAGAAGTTTATTTACGCCAGCCCTCCTATGCGGTTGAAATGGTTGATCATAAACCTGATAATAGATCATTTTATTTTCAAAACAGTGTCTTCATTTTATCAGCTTGAGTATAAGTTCAACATAATAATATGTCGATGAGTTGTCTTCAAAAAGTGTCGATGAGTTGTCTTGTGTCGATGAATTGTCTCCAAAAACCGTGTCGATGAGTTGTCTTGTCGATGAATTGTCTCGATTCCTTATATAGCAATTTGGCCCGCTTGCAGAAACCATGCGAGAGGCTCTACCGAATCTTCTGGAGGACTCAGCAAATTTGACATATATTGACAACACCCGAATGGCTCCGCCTAGTCAATTTTATCTGCGACTACTATACCAAAAATCTATATTTTGAGCAGAAGTTAGGAAAGTATCAGCATTTTAAAATTTTAGTTTTTTACCCAAACAGTTACAATGTGTTTGTATATGTGTGTTGTCGTAGTGGTTATCTTATCGTCTTATAATCACCGCGTCCAATCGCAACCCCGAATAAGTGGTTGCAACGCCGCAACTGTGCTCTTTTTACGACGAAAGGCGGTACCTTTTGATCGATTCGCCACCATTTCACGCATAAGGTGACACGGTGGGTAGAAACAAAAAAAAAATAATTGAAATATTAGGATATGATAATCAACCATTAAAAGTAGACTATCCGGATCTACATACATTCTTCTAACTGCCAATTCATCGGTTGATGCATAAACCTCACCTGCATTTGTCACACATTTCACGAGATTATTGTTGTATAGGTTCGGCCATACCATAAATAAGCATTCGTACCCGAAAGGTTCGTACTTTTCCAATTTTCTTAAAATGACCAACTGGTGAATGAAAATGCATCTGAAAATGCCATTTAGTAAAAACAGTTTGCCGAAGAAAGAAACACAGAGGCACAGTCGACGAAATTGTACGTAACGCCGGATAAAATTGTATCTGTTTGATCAGCGAATTGCCAGTATTCCTTTCTGGCTGACAAACAATACAATGTGCCATGATATCTAGTTAGCTGAATACTATTTAACATTTCACATCGGTGAAAACTGTACCCTTCCGTTAATACGACACTGTTCTTAATGAATAAAGAGGCAAGTCATTGCTCATAAACTTGATTGAAAATAGAAAAGTTGTCAAAGAGGTGATTTATTTCTTTCAGGATGTATTATTGTCGCACCTGCTTTAGCAGGAACACATAGGCGTGCAAGTTTCCGTCCGTCTGACCGTCCGTCCGTCCGTCCGGTTGTCCTTCCGTCCGTCTTTCTGTCAACATTTTACACTGGGTGTCTTGTCATCGTAACTACTCCTACAGTTTCATAACGAATATTTTGAAACTTTGCGTGTGTTTTTGCCATGGTATGAGGATGCGCATGTGGTTTGGACTTTATCGTCCGATCAATTTTTGTCACTTACTCCACATTGTGAACTTAGTCATTTTTAACCTTCAATTGATATATGATAGGTACCTCTTGTCATCGCAACTCCTCTTGCAGTTTTATACCGATTATTTTGAAACTTTGCGCGTGCTTTCGCCATGGTTTGAGGATGTGCATGTGGTTTCGACATAATTCTCAGTATATTTTTTCACGTTTTGCACATTGTGAACTTAGGCATTTTTAGGCTTCAGTTGATATACAATAGGTACCTCTTGTAATCGCAACTCCTCTTACAGTTTCATATCGATCATTTTGAAACTTTGTGTGTGTTTTTGCTATGGTATGAGGATGTGCATGTGGTTTGGACATTATCTTCGGATCAGTTTTTATTTCTTTTTCCACAATGTGAACTGAGTCATTTTTAACCTTCAAATGATATATGATAGGTACCTCTTGTCATTCCAACTCCTCTTACATTTTTATACCAATCATTTCGAAACTCTGTATGTGCTTTTGCCATGGTTTAAGGATGTGCATGTAATTTCGACATAATTCTAGAATATTTTTTTCGCTTTTTGCCCATTGTGAACTTAGTCATTTTTGGGCTTCAATTTATATACAATAGGTACCTCTTGTCATCGCAACTCCTCTTACAGTTTAATACAAATCATTTTGAAACTTTGCATGTGCTTTCACCATGGTATGAAGATGTGCATGTGGTTTGGACATAATTCTCGGAATATTTTATTCCACTTTTTGCACATAGTGAATTTAGTCATTTTTAACCTTCAATTGATATACAGGAGGTACCTCTTTGTCACCGCAACTCCTCTTTCAGTTTTATACTGATCATTTTGAAACTTTGCATGTGTTTTTGCAATGGCATGAGGCTATGCATGTGGTTTGGACTTAATATCCGGATCAATTTTGTCACTTTTTCCACATTGTGAACTTAGTCATTGTTAACCTTCAGTTGATATATGATAGGTACCTCGTCATTTAAGCTCCTCACACAGTATTATACATATCATTTTGAAACTTAACCTGTGTTTTCTCCATGATATGAGGATGTTCATATGCTTTAGATAAAATTCTTGGATCGTTATACCCCCGCAAACGAAGTTTGAAGGGGGTATATAGGAGTCAGCTTGTCGTCTGTCGTCTGTCGTCGTCGGTCCGTTACAAAAAACTTTAACATTGCTCATAACTTCCTTATTCTTTGACCGATTTCTTTAATATTCACACACCACACACCTTGCCACTGGTACTTAAGATTGATATACACAAACCTGACCTTGACCTTTACGTTGACCTTCCTCAAGGTCAAATACTTGTAAAAATTTGTCTGACAACGCATGCGGGGGTATAATTGGCGCCCGTTAGGCGGCAGCTCTAGTTTTAGTTCATTTTATCACGTTTTGAACTTTGTCAGTTTTTTACCTCACATATATAGGCTATGGATTCCTCTCAAAGCCCTATATTCATTTCTTCTGCCTTAATTAAACTTTATTTTTTTGTGTGTTTGGCAGGTGCGACATCAACTTCACCGTAGTTGAATTTCTGGTTATATGAAAATTGAAAAGTGAAACGATTAGGAACTAATACAATTAGATCCCCAATTCTACCCACAATACCACAAGGGAAAGAAGAGAAAACAGCATCACAGCAATAAACTCTATAGACAGCCAGTAAACTGAGCCAGCAACTCCTTCCAAAACGGGTCGTAGCTCAAGGACTCCAAACCTAACTAAAAACTGAAAACATTCACCATACGAAAATAATAAGTAATACGAACAAAACAGCACTGAACACTAAGGAACCGTTGCAATTCCAGGTGTTGGTGTTGTTCTTTCATTGTTACATATGTTGTAGTTCTACTTATTTGTAGTGCATTATTGTTTGGCGTTTTTAAATGGACAAATCACCCCGTTTTGAAAATGTTCTTGTTGTAGTGTTTTTTGGGGCTGCACGATGCTTCCACGCAGAGCTGATGCCGACCGCACATGAGAACTGGTAATCTGCTTACAACGTCTAAGCCTGCCCAGGAAAATTGCTGCGAGTCGGCCCGCCCATGCTTATAAACCCTATTGGTTTTATTGGGCGGCAGGGATTGAGATGTCATTTCATCTCAATATCGGGAAAAAGTCCCACAAAACTGGAAACAGCGTCTCCAAAATGACATAGTGTTGACGGGGACGTTAAACCTCAATCAAACAAACAAACAAGAGTAGGATTCATCTTGTGATTGTAGCGCACGTCGGGTCTTCGATAAAAAAATACAGCTTAAGTTTCAGATGGGTTTGTTTCATGACAACTTAATGATAAACGCGTTGAATTTGATTTTGAGATTTTAAACTTTTCTCATAAAATTGCAAGGCCTATCAGAATCTGAATTTTATGGTTACTTTGTATATACTACCCGTTTTGGTTTTGCTGCAACATCCGCTTCTTTCAGCTACAACATTTTGGTTTCCAGATTGTTATATCAAAAGATTTTGGTTTACCTCTATCTGTGTCTTTGATGGCAAGAATATTACTCAATATATCACAAAGCACTGTGAAGACAAGTCGGATCATTATTGACATTCATGGTGTAAACTTTGCAGCTATACCTCATAACGTACTGTAAATTTCAACAATTTACACCATGACTCAATATGTTTGGTGCCATTGACCAATCACTGGTCATCACTGACAATTGGGTGTGCTCTTGAACTAGTACAGGGAACCTTTTGACTGTCAAAATATTCCAGATAAAACTTGACTGGTATTGATATCTTTGATCTATATACGAAAAAAAATCATTTGACTTGTGCCAAGAATAGAATGTTGCAGCTAAAACAAAGTAAGGTCGAGGATTGTGGCAACGTAAAATCGATTTAACCCCCACCGTGGAATTCGTTTCCACTGACCGTTCCAAGGCGGTTCTTCTGTCGCGCTTTATTTTTTGTAATGCTTTGTCTTAGGTGTTTGTGTCGCTTATATTATTTTATTTTGGATAGACTATTGGCCATTTGGTGGGAAAGTAACTGTCATTTTGGCTTTTTGCTATTGATGTTTCTAGCAGAGTCTATTGTTTCGTATCTGTGTTTCTTTCCCGTTGGTGTCTCTGATGGGAACTGTGGGTTAAATGTATTGATTCCTGATCATTGCCCCCATTTCTATTTTGTAGTAAATTCATGCTTGCAATGATTTCAGTACCCGATTTCGTAAAGTCATTCTTCGATATAAAAATATTTCGTACAAAATAAAAGTTACACGACAGGCTGCATGCCTGACAGTTAACCAAATTACGGTCAATAACTTTGCTTCTGCATTGCAAGCCGGCGGGTCAGGCCCCAAGCTCTATGACGGCACCGGCCTAAAATCTTACTCAAACGTTTTAAAGTAATTTCGGTTGGTGCCGGATGCTCTGTTTCTTGTCGAGACCACTGGAGTGCAATTGATTTGTTTTGCTCCATTATTTCGGTTATTTCATGCTGTCGGGTCATCATCAACCTCGGTATCCATTTAATTTTATGTTCTCGGAGGTATTGCACTGATGAGATAGACATCCTTCACGTGGACTGAATGTTTGTTTGTCGAACATACGACTACCAAGGGCGAGGACTGTTGCCATGTTAACATTACGCAAACACGCCTATACAAATACATTGCCACCTTTATCGCCGAAAAAAACGAAAATTTTATGATTGTGATATTTTAAAACAAGGTATACCCCCGGAAACCCCAGTTTTTCTACATAAAAAGTAGAAGTAAAACAAAGATCAGGAATCGATACAATTAACTTACTCCACTTATCAAAGACACCAAAGAGAAAGAAACACAAACATGAAACGACCAGACCATAATAGAAACCTAAACAAAGTATGGCCATAAGCACAGTTACTTTCCCACAAAATGGCCAAATGGCCATCCAAAATAAAAAAGAACAAGTGCTACACACAGTAAGTAGTGAAATTTGGTTTCAAGGGGGTCAAAATTAAATAGGCGTGTTTTCCTGATATATGCCTTCAAACCCTTTTTGGGGGCACTGGTAAACGGTTTAGGCCCAGATCAGACGCCGCAGACCGCTGCGTCTGATCTGAGTCTACACTGTTTGCTTAAAGTTCATACATTTCTGTAAAAGTTACTATACACAAACCAAACCTGACACCCCTATTTTTAGAAATGGACCACTCCAAACTCATTAAGTTGAATATCCAAATGTCATATATAGGTTAATAACAAACAACGGTTACCTGACAAGTGTGCTTGGTATATCAGTCATACGTGCCCAGTATTATGGATTTGTTTGTTTGTTTGTATTGGAGTTTAACGGCCCAGTCAACACTATTTAGGTCATTTTTGAGCCGGTCAGTTTACCTATCCACACTTTCCTGGGCAGGCTTATACGTAAGCGGTTAACCAGTACAGTGCACATTCTTTCGCCAGAAACTGACAGCTGCCCTTCTTGAATCAGCGGAAGGGAGAGAATGACCGTAGAAAAGATTTCATGATCAATCTCCACGAAAGAATGTTGCCGACCCCGGCGGGAGTCGAACCCGCGTCCTCCTGATCACCAGTCAGACGCGCATCCGAACCAGTATTATGGAGCAGCTGTTATAATGACTAGTAATGGAAAATGAATTAAATTAATGTATATGTAAACAATATTTCATTGCTCTTAAAGGAACTCATTTTTGATTTTTATTTGTATGTCCTGAGGCCTTAATCATAAATAAATGGTGCTATTTTCATTTAACGCTCTACGTGCTGGGTTTTTCCTGGAAAACAACATTTGACATTTCATGCAAATTGTCTCCTACGGAGAAGATTAGCATGAGATATCAAGTCCTGTTTTGCGGGAATAATAAGAAAATGTCAAAGATTTGTCGCCTTCTGAATAAGTCCAAAGAGGGGTAAATGTCTTAAGCGAAATGAATAGTCATCTGAGAAAATTTATTCTTGCACACCAGATAAGAAAAATTCATAGTATTAGCTTGGCATGGAAATTCTGTTCTAACCCTCGTTTTCTTACCCAGGGACAGGGTAAAAACCGAATATTCTCGCGTGTTTGATAAATGCACTGGTTGAATACGGCCTCATATGCGCCGTCGTTAAGGTTGACGGCACGGCACGTTACGTCACAAAACATCAATGTAGTGTCTTCACAATATGGCGGACGTCGGCAACCGAAGTGGCTGCAGTATTAAAAATCCACGCTCAGAAGTGGATGGTATGCAAGAAAAAGTATCCTACATGGGTGTAAGGGGTATATTCTCGGGATTACTGTCCGACATCACATGGCAAGCATCGTGATGCTGGCAAGGAAGATCATCCATCAATTTATAACTACAGATGTAATCTATCTTTGATTGTTTGTTTGATTTGAGGTTTAACGTCCCCGTCAACACTATAAAGGTCATTTTGGAGACGTTGCTTCCAATTTTGTGGGACTTTTACCCGACATTGAGATGAAATAACATCTCAAGCCCTGTCGCCCAATGAAACCAATAGGGTTTATTAGCATGGACGGTCCGCCTCGCGCCGCGTTTCCTGGACAGGCTTAGATCCTCTAAGCGGTTTACCAGTACTAGTGTGCGGGCCGGATTCAGCAATGCGTGGAAGCATCATGCAGCCCATATATATCTTCAAGCCCCTATAGGCGGGGGCGGAGATGTAATCTATCTACTAATGTGAGTAATACATTTGTATCTTACGCATAATTATATTGGTTAGCTTTAGAGAAATTATTATGTTATCAAGGGAGAAAACTCGTTTAGATATTTTTATCTCCCTCACCAGTTGCGTGATAACATGCCGAGGACCAATAGGCCCGAGCAGTGTTCCGCCTAGTTGACCCCCAGCAGTCCCACATGACATTCAATCGTAGCATCGGAATCCGCAGTCATCCTAAAGACGCTGAAAAGGTTATGATATCACTTGTTAAAAGCGCGCGGCACATATTTAAGAGTTTGCATACTGGATCGCTGGAACATGACCTTCTGTGGCTCCAGCCGCACAACAGACATCAGAGCATCGATACAACGTTGTTGCAAAGTCCGTTGGTGCGTGGTCTCTGAGTGGACCTAAATGTAGGGGTATTTCGGTGTAAATAGGAGAACGTGTTGCAACATTTGGTTCAAATTTTAGTCCTCAAAACATACTGTTTCGTTGGCTTTGAGCGTGAATGAAATGGGGTCACGATCAAACCAAAGTGAACCGTTAGTTCATACGTTAATGAATTTCATTTCTTAACAAACGACCAACAAGCTGAGATACGCGCAGTATCGCCTCGGCTTTGGTGTTCGCAGTCATCATTACGATAACACACCCGTGCGATATAGTGCAATTTTTACATCTCCAAAATGGCTACTTTTCTGACGAAAATCTGTGATATTTTTCTTATTTATAATGCAAACATAGGTTGTGGGTACTCGTTAGAACCGCCTCAATGAGGCGGTTCTAACGAGTACCCACAACCTATGTCTTGGAGCAGAAATAAGAAAAATATTGTTTACCCCCGTAAACCCCAGTTTTCTCTATACATAGTGGGGTGTAAGGGGGTGTTCATTTCACGGACTTGTTCACGTGATGATGTAGAGGTGATCATGAGTTAACGTGATGCAAGAAGTCGTGTACAGCCGAACTTCAATAGATTGCACTTTACCGGGCACTGCCTTCTGTCGAGACTGCGCAGGCGCAAATTGTTGTTAGGTTGTGTCTTTTGTTGTTGATGCATCATTAATTATTCATGACGTTCGGGAAAAGACGGCCGCCCTTTTCGTTTGGAAGGACGAATCGACGCATTTTCTAACCGCCCTTTTTCAAAGAATGCAAGCGTTTACAAAGTAAAGATATTGATAATGAGCTTTTATCGTTTTTAGTAGCAGCAAGTTAATGTTGCATTAAAATACGTAAATTCCAAGACTAAGTTGTGGCTTTTTTAGCTTACACTGTCATCTGCCAGTGCCATATAACAACGATTAGCCATGGATTCGACAGACTTGGACCACGGTACCAAATTATATACAAATGAGATAAAATGAGACTGATTTGAAACTTTAAGGAAACTGCAGACTAAATAAGATTTTACAGATGTCGATTTGCTGTCTTTGTAAGTTTGCATCTTTCTATCTTGAATGCCTTGTGTGTGTTGGGGGGGGGGGGGGGCATGATGTTGACTCCCCTATAATTTTTAGAGGCACTTAGTGGGCGTCAAAATAAATCATGATGCAGCCACGTTAGTTTCACTGTCTCTGCATATTTCGGCCAAATCATCACAAATAATGCCATATTTTTCTCTCTTTTTTCTTGCAACTTTTGGTTGTTGCGTCATCGAAATTTGCGTCATCGAAAGCTGACATTAGAGCTCATTAATATTCATTAGGTCTTTAAATTTGACCAATGAAATTACGCACACGCAGTTCTTCCGTGGAAGCAAACCAAAAAGTAATTAACGTTTCTTTGAATTCTCCTGCTTAGTACAGGCTTGAAATTGCAGAATTTAGTTACAGCCTGCGGTTAAAAACCTTGGGTTTGACCTGAAATATGCCTAATCTACACGATTTTAGGATTGATTTTGCATTTTCTGCCTTGTTTTCAGTTTTGGGCCGCGCTCACGCGCGTCCTTATAATAGGGCTTCAGATACCAACCCCCGTGGATTTTCTTTTTTTTTTTTTTTTATTTTACGGAAAATAAGTGCCAGGTAAAGTGCCTAGGGATCAACCATGTTTTTCATGCATTAACATTTGCCGGATCCCGAGGAAGCTGTTTGAACATGAGGCCGCGAGGCCGAATGTTCAAATATCTTCCGAGGGATCCGGCAAATGTAAATGCAATGAAATAAGCATGGATGACCGTTGTTCTTGCATAACTTACGATTCCGACAGCAAATTTTGACGAAAACGCCCAAAAGCTCCATATAAACTCCATATAAACTCTTCAAATGGGACTGGCGAACCGACATGGTGGCCAGTTCAGAATGTTGTTTACAATGACGTTGTTACGCAGTAGCCATCTGAAGTCATCACAGAACCCTAAAACGCTACGTTCAGGGCGATAACGTTACATCGCTCAACGTAACGTAAACAAAGCAAGGCCAGTCTTGTGATATCAAAATCTAAAAAATTCATGTTCAAACAGCACGCGAATTTCATGATTTGAACACGGATTTTACCGTTTGGGCCCGGCTTTCGGTCTATTTGACAATGGCTTCAAACTGTCGTGCGCATAGATATATATACAAGAATGGGGGTTCGAGTCTGGCCCTGGTCACATGTGAGACGCCAAGTTCTGCAACGGAAGGTCAGGTGGTTTTTCTCCGGGTACTCCGGTTTTCGCCCACCTCTGATTAACGATCGGCTCGATATAAGTGAAATAATCTTGAAAGGGCCGTACCCCCACCCCACCCCACAAAATATATATATATAAAGAACCCCTTTGGGACCATGAAAATATGTTCGAGACACGGGTAGTAAGAGCCGCCAAGGGTCACTGATAGTGTCAATGGGTATAATTCTTGGCTATCTTTTCTGTGTTCTATGATATAAACGTATGTTGTGTGTGCTCATTAGAATCGCCTCATCGAGGCGATTTTAATTAGCACACACAAAATACAGAAGGCAATCATCCTTATTTATCCCTTACTATTTGTTATCAGCAGGAATTTCCAAGGATCACAAGAACGGGTTTGACACAGCCATGGAAAACAATCCATCGGTATTCGAGCCATTGACGCTCCTCTGCATCTAGTTCTATTAGTTGCCCGCGCAAAGGCATTTGAAACAAGATGTGTTTGTGAAACACCGACCACCCCCCCCCCCCCCCCGGACAGCGCATGTTAAATATGAAAGCAGTATCACTAAGCAATCGAAAGGCATGGTCAATGTTCAAGTCTTAGAAAGTAGGTCAAGGTCACAAGGTCAAAACATATGGAATCGTTTGAAAGTTCTTGTGACACAGAATGCACATGTGAAATATGAAAGCTCTTACACTTACCAATCGGAAGTTGTTGCCAATGTTAAAGTTTTTTAAAAAGTAGGTCAAAGGTCAAGGTCACTAGGTCAAAAATTATGGTACCACAGGAAATGTCTTGTGATACTGCATATGTGAAATATGAAAGGCCTATCGCGTACCAATCGGAAGTTATAGACTATGTTAAAGATTTTATCAAGTAGGTCAAACGTCAAGGTCACGAGGTCAAAAGTTATGGTACTACTAGAAAGGTCTTTGGACAAGGAATGCACATGAGAAATATGAAAGCCCTACCACTTACCAATCGAAAGTTATGTTCAATGTTAAAGTTTTTAAAAAGTAGGTCAAACGTCAAGGTCACGAGGTCAAAATTATGGTACCGCTAGAAAGGTAATGTGACAAGAATTGCACATGTGAAATATGTAAGGTCTATCTATTAGCAATCGAAAGTTACGGCCACTGCTAAAATTAAAAAAAAAAATATAAAATATGTAGGTCAAAGTTCAAGATCAAGGTCACGAGATCGAAAATTGTGGTACCACTGGAAAGGTCTTAAGATAAGGTATACACATGTAAAATATGAAAACTCTATCTGTTACCATTCAAAAGTTATGCCCAATGTTAAGGTTTTTGTAGACAGACAAACGGACAAACACACAACTGGACAAACAGAATAACGGACAAACACACAAACGGACAAACAGACAGACAGACAAAAACTATATGACCCCGAATCTCTTAGATTCCGAGGGCATAAAAGTAAACATAGAGAATAAACCCGAGAAAGCTCTGAGTCATTTCTGGATCGATTGTTTATTAATCGACCCAAAGTTACTACTCTCAAAAGCTTCCAGCCTGCTGTTGTCCACGTGACTATCGCTGAACTTTTACTGTTTGCAAAAAGTTAATCGAATTCTAAATGAAATTCCAAACAATAACTCAGGCTGATACCATCAAGTCCAGAATGGACTCCTGCTATACACAAGGAGTGGGTTCCATTCTTCACGAAATGGTCCGTTTACTGAGCATTACGATAACATACCCGTACGGCATAGTGCATTTCTCACATCTCCAAAATGGCTACTTTTCTGATGAAAATACTTGATATTTTTCCTATAAATGCTCAAAACATAGGTTGTGTGTGCTCGTTAGAACCACCTCTATAAGGTGGTTCTAACGAGTACCCACAACCTATGTCTGGGAGCAGAAATGAGAAAAATAATGAATACCCCCTTAACCCCAGTGTTCTCTATATAAAGTGATGTTTAGGGGGGTCTTCATTTCACGGACTTGTTCACATGATGGACTCCGATTTTCTATGTATACAGTAGAACTGCCGATGCTTCGATCTCCGATGATTGGTAAACCATATAAGAAACAATAAGGGATAATTCTAATGAGGCATTTCTAATGAGTACACAAAACATACATGTGCATTTTTATTAAAGAACGTAGAAATACTATTAATAGAACAAAGAAAATGGATCCAAAATTATCTCCTTACTGGTTCCTGGTAGGGCACTTATAGTAACCCTCTGTGGCTCGAACTACCATTACGAAAGCATGCATATATAATTTTGACCCACTCGGACCCCACTTTTATATAGTAAAACTGGGGTTTACAGGGGTTAACTTTATTTTTCTTATTTCTGCTCTAAAATATACATTGTGGGTACTCGTTAGAACCGCCTCGATGAGGCGGTTCTATCGAGTACCCACAGTCTATATTTTGAGCAGAAATAAGAAAAAATATCCCATTTTTTCATCTTAAAATGTTCATTTATTCGGCGATAAAGGTTACAATGTATTTGTATGGGCGTGTTTTCGTAATGCATTGACGCGTACAGATTTTCAGGGTCCTGAAGGGACTGGATGCATTATAATCCAAATGCAAACTTTAGAGGTGTTAGAGGTTGGGCCGTTGTAAAGGTGTTATATGGCTTTCCATTACGAAAACATGCCTATACAAATACATTGTCACATTAATCGACAAAAGAATGAAATTTGAAGATGAAAACATGTAATATATTTCTTATATCTGTGGCTTCGCCGTTAGAACCGCCTCGACGAGTACCCACAATCTATGTTTTTGAGCAGAAATACGAAAAATAATGTATACCCTTACAAACCCAAGTTTTACGTTTAAGGGGGTCAAATATATATAGGCGTGTTTTCGTGATGTTTTCCTATTTTTCCTTTTTTCTCATTATGCAAACACAACTATACCAATACATTGTAAACTTTACTGCCGAAAAAACGAACATTTTAAGATGAAAATTTGCGATATTTTTCTTGTTTCTGCTCAAAATATAGATTGTGGGTACTCGTTAGAACCGCCTCATTGAGGCGGTTCTAACGAGTAGTCACAATCTCTCAAAATATAGATTGTTGGTACTCGTTAGAACCGCTCATTGGGGCGGTTCTAACGAGTAGCCACAATCTATATTTTAGAGCAGAAATAAGAAAAATAAGGTTTACCCCTGCAAACCCCAGTTTTTCTATATAAAAGTGGGGTTCAATGGGGTCAAAATCATATAGGCGTGTTTTTGTGATGTTATGTCCCTACTTTTGGAAGGCGGCTTGATATAGACTTGGCCTTTGGTCCGCCGGCTGTTGTCGGATAAGCATGTCAAGGAAAAGTGGCCGTAACTGACCGTCTCGACATGATCTTACAATGTAGCTATTGACTTGGCCGTGAAACCATACACAAACGCGCGCACACACACATACGCTCGCGCACGCGCTTTTATAGGTATACGTCACGTCCCTGCAGCTGGTGTCAAGTGTTGTGTGATTGCGCCAGATCTTCTCATCGTACTTCACCATACGAGTGGTACAGTCAACGCTCTTTATACCGACATTTGATTTTGACTGATTGATTTGAGGTTTAACGTCCCCGTCAACTCTTTAGGCCATTTTGGAGACGTTGCTTCTAGTTTTGTAAAACTTTTACCCGACATTGAGTTGAAATGACGTCTCAAGCCCTGTCGCCCAATGAAACCGCTTCGATGAGGCGGTTCTAACGAGTACCCATAATCTATATTTTGAGCAGAAACAAGAAAATATCACAATTTTTCATCATATTTTTTTTTTACTTTTTCGGCGATAAAGATGGCAATGTATTTGTAAAGGCGTGTTTGCGTAATGATAGCGGCAAATTCGCTACAGCGGCAAATTGATAGGGAACTAGCGATTATATCCTTTATTATATTTTTCGCTGTTTCAGTCATTGCTGTTTCACGACAGTTTCCGTAGTGGGAGCCTGATCAAAGCGACTTTCTTTGTCGAGCAAATTAAGCGAATAATCAGACGCATTTAAACAAACGTTTTAAAATGTTTCCAATGAGGTGTGTGAGACGAAGGCGTCATATATCTCAGTTATGTCACTGGGGCGTCGAACTGTTTTTGCTTACAATTGGACACGACAAAAGTAAAGGCAAAGATCAGGAATCGATATCATTACCTCACACCTGTCTTCAAAGACACCAAAGGGTATGAAATACAAACATAAAATTCATCATAAAGAAATTTTCACAAGAGGAATGATTACTTTCCCACAAAATGGTCAAACGGCTGTCCAAAATAATAAAAAAGTAATAATAAACAATAATAAACGGCAATACATTAGGTGAACAAGTCCGTGAAATGAACATCCCGTTAAATCCCGTTTTATATAGAGAAAACTGGGGTTTACGGGGGTATACATTATTTTTTCTTATTTTTGCTCGAAGACACATGTTGTGGGTACTCGTTAGGACCGCTTCAACGTGGCGGTTCTACCGAGCACAAACAACCTATGTTTGCCGTATTAATAAGAAAAATATCACGGGTTTTCTTCAGAAAAGTAGCCATTTTGGAGTTGTGAAAAATGCACTATGTCGCACGGGTGTGTTATCGTAATGAGATTAACAACCTTGAAAGGGTCAGTAAAAAGGTTTTCTTTGGGGGCGGGGGTGAGGGCGGGGGTGGGGGTCTGCATGAAATTACCGTAATGCTGGAGGATCAGAAACTCTTACCATTACGATGACACATCCGTGTGATATAGTGAATTTTTATACCTCAAAAAAGGTATTTTTTCTGATGAAAATTTGTGATATTTTTCTTATTTATACTCAGAACATAGGTTTTGGGTGGTCGTTAGAACCGCCTCAGTGAGACGGTTCTAACGAGTACCCACAACCTATGTCTTGGGGCAGGAATAAAGAAAATAATGTTTACCCGTTTAACCCCAGTTTTCCCTATATAAAGTGGGGTTTAGGGGGGTCTTCATTTCACGGACTTGTTAACTTGATGCAGCAGGTAAGGAAAGAGGCGGGGGGGGGGCGGTGCTTTTATTCCTTCTGATTCTACACTTCCATCCATTTTCCTCTTTCTCCACTTTCATCTACTCTGCTATCTCTTCATTCTCTTTTCTTACAACACAAAATGACCTACAAGAGGTGACTAGGGTGACTAGTCATTAAACCCCAAACAGTAGATCAGTAATTCAGGTAAGCACCAAGCTTGTGAACAGGTTCTTTTGTTGACATTTCAGTAATACTGGGCAGCTGCAGAAAAGACTTTATTGCTGATATATGAAGCTTCACTGTGTTATTAAGCTTCATGTTCATAGTTCACTGCTTCTTATAAAGAGGTTTTATTCCTATGCAGTTTGTTTGAAAGTAATCTGATGGTTTATGAGGAATTGTCATTTTGCGATTGTTTTTCTATAGCTCTGGCAGCCACCTGATCCATTTTTAGCGTCGTCATGTAAAGTTAGAATCATTACGACAACAAACGCGTGTGATATATTGAATTCTTTCATAACTCCAAAATGATGAAAAATCCTGACATTTTTCTTACGTATACTCTAAGCATAGGTTGTTGGTGCTCGTTAGAACCGCCTCAATGAGGCGCTTCTAACGAGTACCCGCAACCTATGTCTTGGAGCAAAAATAAGAATAATAACACACAGGTTTTCTCTATTCTCTATTCAAAGCGAAGTTTAAGGGGGGCTGGGGTCATGTCTTGGAGTTGTTCACGTGGTGAGGACAAGCCGACCTCGGTTACTCAATCGGTTGCGTCTGACGGGTGATCCGGATATCAGGGGTTCGATACCTGCCTGTTTGGCAACATTCTCTCCTGGAATTTGATCGTAAAATCGTAAAATCTTTTAAACGGCCATTCTGTCCCTTCCGCTGATTCAAAAAGGGCAGTTGTCAATTTCTGGTAGATTTGTGCATGTCTGTTCTCTTTTCGTCCGTCTCTTTTTTCCAGTCTTTTTTCTTATCAGTTTTACAAAACAGATATAAAAGTTAGACATGTGTCAATAGGACATATATTATGCCCTCGCCAAGGCTCGATCTACCTGGTACAAATACCTTAACCTGAGATGACAAGATCACTTACGTACATAAGTACAATCACCCGTACAAACGGACTATATACGTACGCACGTACGGATATGCCCCTGGCATCATTCAATACGGGGACATAAACACATTTTTTTTTTCAGAACTAATACAATAAAAATCAAATATTTCTCTTTTTTTTATTTTTTTTTATTTTTTTTTTTCAGATCTGTACAACATCTTCTCTCAGGCTACTTAAACATTTCAACATGAAAAGGGCAAATACATATGCTTGCCTTAAATAGACACATAATTAAAAAAACGTGAACCTAGCCCAAGAAATTCTCTAGATATTTTGTTCACAAGGTTTCCCTATAGCCATGATGTGTTAAGTCCGAAAAGGGGCATAATTTTGTTTTATATAATCGATATTTCGTAAAAAGTTAATCAGGTTGTCTACACCTTAGACTCAAACTGTAAACCAAATATCATGAGCCAAGCTCGAGTGGTTATCCAGATATTTTATTCACAAGGTTTCCCCACAGCCACAATGCATAAGTCCGAAAAGGGGCATTACTTCGTTAAATGTTTTCGGAATTTCGTCAAAAGTTAATCAGGTCATCTACAACTTAGACACAAATAGCAACAGAAGACCAACAGTTAGACTCCGATGGGCCCGACCAGAGACAGAGCATCAGGCACCAACCAACATAACCTTGAATTACATCTCTCTAATTCTCAATAAGCCTTTACGTTGGAGCCTTCAATATTGAATTTTGAAATTAAATCAGAATGGCGTCTATAAAATTCTGAAAAGGCTTTGCGTAGTTTATGGTACCGATAACCCTGATTAAGGAGTTTAGCCGTTAATAATTTATTACGAGTGTTGAAGTCAGTTACATGACTACACACTCTAGCAAATCGAATTAATTGCGAAATATAAACGCCATAGGATGGCGCACGAGGAACATCACCATCCAAAAAAGGAAAATTTACAATCTCAAAATCAAAGTCATCGCGTTTATCATAAATTTTGCACGAAACAAATCCATCTACAATAGATAGATGTAAATCCAAAAACGGGGCCTCGGTATCAGAAGAATTTGCTTTATTTAACTGAAGTTCTGGGGGGTAAATCTGATTGATCAAACCATCGAAATAGGTATTATCAATATTTTTAATAAATCATCTAAATATCTAGAAGTGGAGCTAAAAGCTTCAATAATTTCAGATTGGTTATCAATGGAAAGCAACAACATGAAGTCTCTTTCATAACAATACAAGAACAGATCAGCCACAAGAGGTGCGCAATTCGTACCCATCGGAAAAATGGGGAGCTCATACATATGGTCGCTTTGCATGTGATAATAATACAAAGTGCATAAGGGTCAAACCCATCGTTCCCGATGTACCAGGGCACCAAAATCGAGAGTTAAACCGTATGCACTTTGTATTATAATCACATGCAAAGCGATCATAAGTATGAGCCCCCCATTTTGAATCTAGTTCCAAGAACACAGAATCTAGAACAGACCAATCATCGCTATCTGAGCATTTACTTAAAAAATCTGCATCTTGATTAAGCGCTCTTGAAATCCATTTAAACTTCAAATTTATGTCATTTTCTCTGCAAACACTATTTACTTTTACAGCTATATTGTGTAAGTATGATTTTTGCTACCTACTTGCAAAATACTGCACACATTTTTGTTGTCAGAATTAATCAAAACGTTCTGCCCTTCCAAATTTTCTACTGAACTTTGTACTACTATGTACACCGCCTCTAGCTCTCTCAATGTTGAACTGAGAGCCGATTTGGATTCAGACCATGTACCTACCACTTCACTGTCTCGTACATCCAGTATGTAACCACCGAAAACAGCTCCACTGGCATCACAGAAGACGGATTTATCAATAACTGCACCTTCTGAAATGCAACTCTCATTCAGAGACCTTAAATTTTCCTTCCAGAAAATCAGTTCATCGAGGGCTTTAGACCCTAAAAGAACTGGGGTATCCAAACTAGCCCTAGTCTGAACACAATCATATAATGACCTCGTTCTTAGTCTTACCAGAGGACCGACTGCGGACTGCATAGATATGGACCGATTGCGGACTGCATAGATATCAACTGACCAATAATGCAAGCTCCTTTCCTTGCTGCTATGATGTTGCAGTCTCCAACTATTCTGGATGTCAAATCAGTCAACAGACTTTCAGTGCGAACTATTCTGTCATCAGTCACCTGCAACGTACCAGATATTGTATTCCACAAATAACCTAACCAAACAATTACTTGTGTTGGTATCCACTGACACTTTTCTTCGGAAACAAGAAAACCGAATTGAATCAGATCATGTCTAATATACTGACCTGAATCAAAAGCCCTCTAATAAGAATTTTCTCCGCCTAAACCATCGTCGAGAAATAAAATAACCTTGTGACATTCTGAACGCCATTTTTTAGTGGAACCTTAAGCAGTTTTGTGAAAATAAAACATGCAGTAGAAAATCCAAACGGGAGAACGTTAAATACGTAATACTTGGTCGTTCCGTTTATTTGCCAGGAAAACCCAAGAAAAGTACGATGGGCCGGAAACACCATGCAATGATGGTCAGCCGATCTGATATCAAACGAAAAAAGAAAATCGCCTTTAGAAAATAATTGCTTAGCTACAGAATGATCTTCAAAACAGCATTTATATTTGAATAAGTCTGGATTGATGTGCCTGTAATCTAGCACCAGCCGTTTCTTACCTGCCCGGTTAAAAGTAACAGTCAATGGGGTTTACTACGTGTGGAATGTTATTTACTTCAGAAATGCATTGTTTATCCAATAAACAAATGATTTCACTAGATACAAAATCAGGATTTTCTAGTGAAGATTTGTTATTTTTCAAAACAATGGCTTTGGGTATATTTCTAAAAGGCAATTTGTAACCACTGCAAACAACATCAAAGATATAACTGTTCGCACCAGCTTTTCTCCAGTGCTCAGCGTGTTCCCGTAGTCTACCAAAAGGCGAAATAGCACAAACGGCTACCATGCTGGGCTTCTTATTACTGATATCTTCTGCTAATGTTGTATGATTTGCAATATGACATGTATTATGCTCTTCACTTACCACAGACAATTTCTTCTCTGGCCCACCCTTACTGGCTAAAAATGAGGAAAAAATAATACTACTTATCTTGGCATTATTTTTTTAGAAATATCAGCTTTACACTCCGCACGCCAGTGCCCCTTGGAACCACAGAGGAAACAATTTCCCGGCTTCTTATTTCCCTGGTAACGAACCTGTTGTTGAGGCGTTGTAGAAGTGGCTGGTGACGTGTCCGCACTTATGGGGGGAACCATATTGTCGATAACGCCTAGCTCTGTTTCGTCTCGCCTGTTGCACCTTTCTGTCGGCTTTTACCTGTGCCCGATAAATCTTTTTCTCGTCGTCGGAATCTTCAGCTGAGGGGTGTGCCTCATATTCTTGCACAACCCTCCAACCGTGCTCTGAACTGTCGGCTAATTTAATCAGTTTCTGACGATAGGATAAAATTTCCATACCTTCAGAATTTTTTCTATGTGCTGTTAAAGCGGCGGTTCCGGTTTCATCTTGACCGCTTTCTTGAATGAAACCGCTTGCCTCTTTCATTTTTTCAATTATTTGTGAATTCACTTTAAACTGTTCTTCGTTTCCTTTCTTACGAAACGTGTAAGAGTCACTGGCCGACAACTGATTTTGAATCACTGCTATCTGTGACTGTGATAAATGTCTCTGCGTTGACTCAATCCTTTGCTCAAAAGCGTTCAGTTTGGCTGAAATTAACTGGTCCATTTTGGAAAGCAAGTCATTTTGCCTTTCATTGTCCGACATTGCCACAAAGTAGAAGTAAAACAAAGATCAGGAATCGATACAATTAACTTACTCCACCCATCAAAGACAACAAAGGGAAAGAAATACAAACATTAAGTGACCAGACCATAATGGAAACCTAAACAAAGGAAGGCCATAAGGACAGTTATTTTCCCACAAAATGACCATATGGCCATCCAAAATTAAAAGACACAAGTGATACACACAGTAAGTAACAAACAACAACATAAATAAACCGCCACAGAAGAACCGCCTTGGAACGGTCAGTGGAAAGATTTCCACTGGGGGGGGGGGTGCTTAAATCGATTTTACGTGGCCACAATCCTCGTCCTTACTTCCGTCGCGATTTAGACAAATAATTTGTTCAGTCCGCATGAAGGCCTCCTAACTCATCAGTGCAACATATCCGTGAACACAAAAAATCAAAGAACCACAGAGGTGAGACAACGGTGAGGACTCGACAGCAAGAAACCACTGAAATGCTGGAGCAAAAGAAAACCAACAGTTAGACTCCGATGGGCCCGACCAGAGACAGAGCATCAGGCACCAACCAACATTACCAAGAATTAGATCTCTCTTATTCTCAATAAGCCTTTACGTTGGAGCCGTCATAGAATCTGAGGTCTGACCCACCGGCGTGCAATTAAAGAGGGAAGCAAAGTTGCCAACCGTGATTGGGTTAACTACCATGCATGCAGTCTGTCGTATATAATCCATGTTGTACCCAATCTTTTTATATCGAAGAATGATTTTACGAAATTGGGTGCTGAAGTCATTGCGATTATATATTTTTCTGAATTTATATACTAAGTCACCATAAAATTCATGTTCCGATAGACCTTGTTGCAGAAGAGATTTAAGTCCAATACTGAATTTTGAAATTAAATCAGAATGGCGTCTATAAAATTTTGAAAATGCTTTGCGTAGTTTATGGTACCGATAACCCTGATTAAGGAGTTTAGCCGTTAATAATTTATTACGAGTGTTGAAGTCAGTTACATGACTACACACTCTAGCAAATCGAATTAATTGCGAAATATAAACGCCATAGGATGGCGCACGAGGAACATCACCATCCAAAAAAGGAAAATTTACAATCTCAAAATCAAAGTCATCGCGTTTATCATAAATTTTGCACGAAACAAACCCATCTACAATAGATAGATGTAAATCCAAAAACGGGGCCTCGGTATCAGAAGAATTTGCTTTATTTAATTGAAGTTCTGGGGATGCCACGTGTCGCGCAAAGGAAGAAAACCACTATCATTGAAGGATGTGAACAGGCTGAAGGCGTCCGGTAGAATGACAAAACCTTCTTACTTATGTACATCTACATGTACCCACTGGTATACTATACCCGTTAATAATCAATACCACTGTATTGAAGGTGAAACGCGAAGACAAATATTTCACGCTATACTAAACGTAACGCGTGAAATAAATAGTATATACCTCTTAACCAGAGATTACTCTATACAAAATGGGGTGTACAGGGCATTTTAATTTACGGAATAGTGACCCGTTCATTTTTGTCCAGCACAACTGTTTTACTCAGACGACAATGTTTTAATATGTTTTAAAGCGTAAATAATAGATCAGGCCTTTTGCATTAGAAAACGTATCCGTGGAAGATGATCATTGTGTCCTTCATGACTATCAAACGAACATTTTTTATGATGGCATTGTATAATATTCTCCCGATTGATACTGCAAACATGAGTTGAAGCCGATAAAACGAATACTCAACATCTACACTCCGTGGCCATAAATGAATTCCCAAAAAAGGCTGAGAAGAAATTGGGAAAATATATGGTCTGAAAGAATTGAAATTTTCTGCCTAATTGCAAATCATATTCAAATGCTAATTTGCCCAGATCACAATATTTAGGGTAAATGTTTACATCAGCACTTAGTACAGTGATGATGTAATTAGTTGCCATAGCAACATCATACAGCATGCAGATTAGCAGCTTTCTTTGAAAAAAAAAATATCAATTTCTAATCTTTTAGACATAAATTGGTAGAAATGTTGGCAAAATACTGCAACACAATCTGATTGTGTTGCAACACAATCTGATTGTGTATAATATTACCCAAAGACAATACATGATGGGAAATCTAACCTGCTTTCGGATGAAACATAAATTCGTCAAAATCACTGAAAAGCTAATATTTTTAGTGATAGACACTAAAGAAACAGACAGCAAACTTACTTTGTGATATATCTGATTTGGGAGATATTGAATCATAGTTTCTGGCAAAAAATGTTGGTTTGAATATATCTTCGGGGTTTGAAGCAGCAATGAAATTCTGGAAGGAAGGGTTTATTTTAACAGACTTGCACTCCTTGCGCTCCATAAACAACTCAAAAATGTGTTGTATTTTTTTTTTCAAATATTGTCAATTTAAAACACCATTTTGGACTATGTTTTTACAAAAGACTTCATTTTTTGTATAACAGTGTCCAATAATTTTGTCCAACTCTACGGGTTCTCCGCTAAAGACTAACACCCACCTAGACCTTTAGCCACGGGATAGCTACTTTTCCTATATGAAAGAAAGATATTTCTTTTCAATGACTGTTACTAAACTATTCGAGAGTGTACCAGAAATCTAGATTGAAACTATGCAGCCTTCTTCTTTAATGTTTCCATAGCAACTATTTTTCTGTCATGGGTAGAATTACCCCACCCACTTCAAATAATGTAGTAATTCAAGTGGGAAAATGCAAACATTTCACAGCTGTCCATCAAACGAAAAAGACATCAGAGCAACCAAAATTATATAGATTATAAGAAAAAATCTTAATCATTCAAAACAAGAAGAAATCTGTGACACAGCGCAGATTTTTTAAACCATTTTAAAACCAACGTACTCTCAATGAAGAATACACCAGAGCTATGCATGGCAAGATTTCTAAGAACAATTGCTATATTTGTTATTGGAAATGAATATATAATACCACCTAGAAAACATAACATGCATCGGATCTTTTATTTTTAAGTAAGTTGATCTGGAAATGTAGTCACATATTTACAGACATCACGACGTCAAACAGTTTTAGGAACTCATTTATGGCCACTGAGTGGCTGCTGTTTTTTTTTTTTTTTTTTTTTTTTAATGTATAAACTTGTAGCCCACTTTTTCAACATAAAGTGGGGTTTAAAAGGGTTTTCAATTTACGGATTTGCACAAGTTATTTTTTTTTTTATTTTGTCGCTATTTTTTTTTTTCTTCTTCTTCTTTTCAATGGGGGTGAATTTTTGGACTTCCTATTTGCCTTTCTATTTAATTTTTCGCCCATCTTAATACAGAGAAAAATGGGGGTTATAGCGGTATCTGTTTTCTTATTAATGTTCAGAAACATAGATAAATTGGGGTTATAGCGGTATCTGTTTTCTTATTAATGTTCAGAAACATAGATTGGGGGTAGTCGTAAGAACCGCCATAATGAGGCGGATCTCACGAGCTCCTACAACCTATGTTTATAGTATCTATATGAAGATTTCATGAAACGAAAACACGTCTATATAATTTTTGCCCCCCCCCCCCCCCACTTATATTGTAAAACTGAGGTTTACAGGGTAATATTATTTTAGCTCACCATAGGCAGTTGTCTGTCGTCGTCCCAACTTTCATCTGTAGCATCCTTGGGTTGGGGGATTGAAAGTTTGTGTTTTTAATGAAAATCGGCTCATTAGTTTGGTTGCTATGGCAACTTAGAGTTTCCATAGACTTATAATGGCGAAAACAGAAAAAATGGAAAAAAATGGCATTTACTGCCAAACCTTGGCAGATATTTCGGCAAAACTTTTATAGAAATATTCCTTGAGTGAACTCCTTTTTAGCCAAATGCCTTTATGCCAACCTGGGGCCACCAAGGGTGTGCCGGGGCCATGCCCCATCCCCTCCAGTGCATAAAAGGTCATATATATCAGAAACCATCCAGATCCCCACCCATAAACCATATATATTCTTTTTCTTATGATAAGACGCATTCAGTGACACCAACCTGGGGGTCCCCTGGGATGTGCCGGGCGCATGCCCCTCCACTTCGTATAAGGCCCAATATATCAGAAACCGTTTAGATCCCCACCTTAAAACCATATATATTCTTGTTTCTTATGATAAGACGCATTCAATGACACCATCCTGGGGGTCCCCTGAGATGTTCCCGGCCATGCCCCCCCCCCCCCTCCACTTTGTAAAAGACACAATATCTCAGAAACCATTCAGATAGCCACCCATAAACCATATATATTCTCGTTCCTTATGATAAAACGCATTCAGTGATACCAACCTAAGGGTCTCCCAGTGTGCTCCAGGCCATGCCCCACACCTCCACTTCATAAAAGGCGATATATCTCAGAAACCATCCAGATCCCCACCCCAAAACCATTATATTCTTGTTTCTTATGATAAGACGCATTCAGTGACACCTACCTGAGGTCCCCTGGGATGTGCCTGGGCCTTTCCCCCCACCCCCCTCCATCCCATTTAAGGCCCAATATCTCAGAAACCGTTTAGATCCCCACCCTAAACCATATATATTCTTGTAAGTTATGATAAGACGCATTCAGTGATTTCAACCTAAGGGTCACCCGGGTTACGCCGGGGCCATGCCCCACCCCTCCTTTTCATAAAAGGCGATATATCCCAGAAACCTTTCAGATCCCCAACCCAAAGCCATATATATTCTTCTTTCTTATGATAAGACGCATTCAGTGTCACAAACCTGTGGGTCCCCTGGGATGATCCCAGGCCATGCCCCATCCCCTCCACTTCATAATAGGCCCAATATCTGAGAAAGTGTTTAGATCCCCACCCCATAACCATATATATTGTTCCTTATGATAGGAGGCATTCAGTGATACCAACCTAGGGGTCCACTGGGATGTGCCCGGGCCATGCCCCGACCCTCCATTTCATAAAAGGTGATATATTTCAGAAACCATAGTGTTCCTTTTGTTAGGAGGCATTCAGTGATACCAACCTCCTGGGATGTGCTCGGTCCATGCCCCCCCCCCCCCCCCCCTCCACTTTGGCCCAATATCTCAGAAACCATTTTAGATTGAAGTGGAGCGTGATAGCTCAGTGGTTAGTTTACTTGCCTTTGATGCTAGAGGTCCCGGGTTCGATCCCCGGCAGCGGCGATAAAATTTTGGCGTCCGATCACGCTCCATTGGCATCATTTGCAGGGATGAATATCATAACGTGCAACGTCCTTCGGATCGGGACATTAACTGGCCCTGTGCAGGAAGAACCATCCCCTGTGCAGGTTAAAGATCCCGACATGATTACTACGTAGGCTTTCATCCTGCAAACCTTGAGTGTATGTAATATACACCTGCGGTAATGGTCAAATGCTGGGGCCATGCTCCAACCCTCCACTTCATAAAATGCCATATATCTCAGAAACTGCTCAAATCCCCATCCCTAAGGCATGTATATTTGTGTTCCTTTTGATAAGGCTCATCCAGTCACATTCACCTTGGGTGTATTTATGCTAGGGCAATGTGTCGATGACATGGCCCACAATTCCACTTCATAAAAGGCCATATATCTCAGACACCATTAAGATCCCCCCCACCTCCCTCATAATCATATATATTGTTGTTCCTTGTGATTAGACACATTCAGTTACACCAACTTGGCGGTCCACAGGGACCATTCCTCTCCTCTTCACTTCATAAGAAGGCCTCATATCTCAGAAACAGTTCAGATCCCCACTCCTAATCAATATATTTTCTTGATCCTAATGATAGACACATTCAAGGACATCAATCTTGGATTTCCTGGTGTCTGCCAGGGCCATGCTCGAACCCCTCCACAGCTTAAAAGGACTTATATCTCTGGAACTGTACACATCCCCACCCCTAAACCACATATACATGTATTCTTATTCCTTATGATAAGACACATTAAGTGATACCAACTTGGGCTCTGTTGGATCCATGTCCCATCCCTCCACTTCATAAAAGGCCTAATATTGCAGATACAAAGTCCACATGGAATGGGGGTTAGTTTGGGAGAATTTATAATCGATAAATTGAAACCATACATGGCTGCAAGTGGACTATCTCCACCTGAACTCTGGTGAGTTTAGAGGCCCATTGGCCTTTTGTTTATTATTTCTGCTCTAAAATATATATTGTGGTTACTCATTAGAACCGCCTCGATGAGGCGGTTCTAACGAGTACTCACACTTTATATTTTGAGCAGAAATAAGAAAAAATATCACAATGCTCCATCTTTAAAATTTCGTTTGTGTGTGTGTGTGTGTTTTTTTTTTTGTTTTTTTTTTTCGGCGGTAAGGTTTACAATGCATTTTGTAATGAGGAAAATGACCGTTTGGGGATATGAATAAATGCACTATTTATCGTGATGGACAGCAATACATCTGATATACATGTAAATACCTCTCATGAAGATGTGTTCATTCCCCCATCGGACGCCGGCCTCGTTAGTGCACTCGGTTGCACGTCTGTCTGGTGATCATTAGGTGGCGGGTTCGATATCTGCCGGAGTTGGCTTCATTCTTTCGTAAAGATTGATCATGAAATCTCTTCTGCTGTCATTCTCTCCCTTCCGCTGTGTCAAGAAGGGGAGTTTTTAGTTTCTGGCGAAAGAAAGTGCACGGTACTGGTTAACGCTTATGTATAATCCTGACCAGGTGTCGTCAGGTAAACTGACCGGCTTGAAATGACTTAAATATTGTTGACATGGCCTTTCATTTCAAACAAACAATAAATCATTACGTGAACAAGTCCGCGAAATTAATACCCACTAAACCCCCACTTTATATAGAGAAAGCTCGGGTTTACGGGGGTACACATGATTTTCCTTATTTCTGCTCCAAGACATAAGTTGTGGATACTCGTTAGAACTACCTGAATGAGGCAGTTCTAACGAGCACCCACAACCTCAGTTTGCAGTATAAATAAGAAAAATATCATGGATTTTCAGCAGAAAAGTAGCTTTTTTGGAGATGTGCAAAAAATGGACTATGTTTCACGGCTGTGTTATCGTAATGAAAAAGCTCAGATTAGATAATGACTGAAATATAACCGGGAGTGACAAAATTAATCAAGTAATCGAGTGTTACGGTAATTTCCTATATTAAGACCACTTTTTGAACTGTTTAAAAGTGGTCTTAAAGACCACAAGGCCACTTTTGAACAGTCCCAAAAGTGGTCCCTGACCAGTGGACACTGTATGCATACAACACAAAGAAAGAATAACTGCACCCATCTAAATAACCTTTTCCTAGTTACCACGTAATAGCGGGCCAACGTCGGGCCGGCAACGATACGACGTCACGTCGTATCGCTGTCGGGTCGACGTCGGCCCGACAATCTTTGCTGGCTGGGTTTAAAGCAGAATTAGTCTTAATATTAGGTGGTCTCATAATCGGTAGTTTACTGTATAAGGTGCGACCGGGGCCCGCCCCGATCAGGATCGGGGCTTCGAGAAATAGATTGGGCTGCATGGGGCTTCCAAGGAAAGCTGAAACTGACCACAGAGGAGTAAAACGCTCAGAGGTTCTTATCCTACCCTGGTCAAGTCATGCATTTAAAACCTATTTGTTTCACTGGGCGGCAGGACTTGACATCTCAATGACGGAAGCAGCGTCTCCAGAATGACCAATATACATGTAGTGTTGACGGGGATGTTAAACCTCAAATCAAACAAACAAATATGAGCTGCGACTAGCAAGAACGTGTCTTCGGATATTTGGTACGATAATTCAACCATGTGTTAAAAGTGGCGTCTTTCTCAGCTGTTGAACTACCATATTTTCAGCCGAAAATGTTTGACATGAATGAGTCAGCGCACGACAAAACCTTCAATAAGAAATGTGCGCCCAGCGAAAAATCAGATCAGCCTGCGCATCCAAATAGTCTAACCATAGACTTCTCTTGCTGCATGAAGGATCATTTGGCCCTTAGCTATCCTTAGAGCGCAAACGAAGACTCTGATCAGACTGCGCGGATGCGCAGGCTGATCTGAGTCTTCGCTGGGCGCACATATTTTATTGTAGGTTTTGTCGTGCGCTGGTTCATTTTTCTTATTTCTACTCTTCATATAGATTGTTGGCGCTCGTTAAAACCGCCCCAATGAGGCAGTTCTAACGAGTACCCACCATCTATAATTTGAGCAAAAATATGGAAATAAAGAATACCCCCTTAAACGCCTCTTTTATCTACTCAAAGTGGAGTTTAGAGGGTTTAATCACACGGACTTGTAACCCTGATGCCCAGATCAGCCTGATCCGAATTAGCGCTTGGCACCTCACCGTGACACGGATGCCTTTTAAATTACGATAATTCACCCGTGCGACAAAGTGCATTTTTCACATCTCCAAAATGGCTACTTTCTTGATGAAAATCCTTGATATTATTGCTATAAATGTTCATAACATAGGTTGAGGGTGCTCGTACCCACAACCTATTTATGTCTTGGAGCAGAAATAAGAAAAATGTCCCCCCACCACTAAACCCCAGTTTTCTCTATATAAAGTCGGGTTTATGGGGGTCTTCATTTCACGGACTTGTTCACGTGATGAGAACAAAGCATTTTCATGCGGCCATGGGATGATAAATTTAGACTTATTACATTCACAGACTTGTCTTAGTCTTCCATGTGACTACATGGTTAAAGATCGTTTCGTTTCGCCTACGTCATCCGGGGATGTTTAATGTATTATAAAATAAATGCATTAATATCCTTCATTAGCCCTATCGTCTTGGGAAATTATTCACTGCTCTTTCAGACTAAATTGTTGATGAAAAAAAAAAAAAAACTCCAATCTCATTAAGGTAAAAGACACAATTTCAGGCAGGAAAAAGTAACATGTTTCTCATGAGAATTTGGGATATTTTGTTAAACTGTATCTTATTTGTATCAGAACATAGAATGCACTTTTACAATAATATAAAACCCAACTTTGTATAGAGAACATCCGGATTACAGGGTCCAAAACATACGTCGCGTGTACCAACAACCAATGTTTGGAATATATACAAGAACGGAATCATAAATTTCCATCAGCTAAAAAGCGTCCTTGGGCGATAACTGGGCTGTTTCCCAGTAGATTAACCGAGATTTCATATAGCGTAAAAAAAATAGTTGTGTTTCTGCTAACATGCTGAAAAAAAAATCCGTCAGTAGGTAGGAGAAACGTTTTCTTTAGCTCACCAGAGCCGAAGGCCGTCGTCAGTCGAAGTCCACACTTTCAAACTGCAATATCTCGGCAACCTGCAGGCAGATTTCAATCAAAGTTCATATGTGGTGTACACTGGATAGGGGAACAATGATATAGTATGCTTTGTGAGATTAAATTGCTAAGTCCGGTTGCCATGGCAACCATTTACCAAAAGCTTATGCCCTCTCTAACGCATTAATTTGTGCCTGACCTTTCTGAAACTGATATATATTGTAGAGATCACAAAATTCTGGGATTGTTTCGAAAACTGGCCAGGTCCGATCATTTTTGGTGGAGTTATGACCCCTTTTAGATTTAGACAGCATTCTCCATAGGTTCCCCTTGCTAACTATAGTATAATGCTTGTGCCCAGCATAACTCATTCATTTCTGACTGGATATTCATGAAACTCTGTCAGAGTATTTCTCTATGAAGCCTTGGCCAAGTTTGAAATTGAGTCATGTTGGGCAAAACTTAGATCAGTATGTCAAATCGTAGAAAAACCTTGTGTACAGTCTAGAAGGATCATTTTTGATCCAATCTTCGTGAAACTTTGTCAGAACATTTATCTTTACGAACTTTAGACTCTAATGGAAACTGGGTCATGTTGGATCAAAAACTAGGTCACTAGGTCAGATCTTAGAAAACATCTTTTGGACACTCTAGAAGGCGCATTTTTGTTCCATTCTTCATGAAACTTTGTCAGAATGCTTATCTTAATGAACTTTAGACTGGAATGAAAACTGGGCCATGTTGGGTCAAAAGCCAGGTCACAAGGTCAAATCTTAGAAAAACCTTGTGTACACTCTAGAAGGCACAGTTTTTTATCCAATCTTCATGAAACTTTGTTAGAAATTATATTTTTATGAACTATAAACTGAAATGGAAACTGGGTCAAGTTGGATTAAAAACAAGGTCGTAAGGTCAAATCTCTACACTCTAGAAGGCACATTTTTAATCCTATCTTCATCAGACTTTGCAAGAATGTTTATCTATATGCAATTTAGAATAAAGTGGAAACTGGGTTATGTTGGGTCAAAATCTAGGTTACTATGTCAACTCTTAGAAAAACCTTATTCACTCTAGAAGGCACATATTTATCATATCTTCATGAAACTTTGTAAGAATGTATATGTTTATGGACTTTAAACCGAAGTGGAAACTTGGTCATGTTGGGTCAAAAACTAAGTCACTAGTTCAAATCTTAGAAAAAAACTTGTGTACCCTATGGAAGACGCATGTTTGATCCAATTTTCATGAAACTTTGTCAGAATTTTTATCGTTAATAACTCCAGACTAAAGTGAAAAGTTGATCATGTTTGGTCAAACACTAGGTCACTAGGACAAATCTAAGAAAAAGCTTGTGTACTCTCAATTTTGTTTTTAAATGTAAACAATTGTTGGCATTTTTTTTTTAATTCTTGAGCAGGAGAAATAACATTCTCTAATGATCTGAATAGGAAAATTGCCGTATTTATTTGTATTTTAAAACATGCGTGCATGATGAAATCCTGTTTGTGAACCTGTTGAATTCATACTCATGTGAATTGAGCATGAAAAACGTTTTATAACCTCTGACCATGTGTGATGCATATACATCGCGTTTAAAAGTCCGTGAAATAAAGACCCCCCTAAACCCCAATTTATATAGAGAAAACTGGGGTTTACGAGGGGTATACATTATTTTTCTTATTTTTGCTCCAAGATACAGGTTGTTGGTACTCGTTAGAACCACCTCTATGAGGCGGTTCTAACGAGTGCCCACAATCTATATTTTGAGCAGAAATAAGAAAAATATCACAATTTTTCAGCATAAAATGTTTGTTTTTTCGGCGATATAGGTGGCAATGTATTTGTATAGGCGTGTTTGCGTAATTTACAGTGAAATTCCGCTATTAAGACCAGCTAAAATTAAGTTTGATTCTCCTTTTGGTTTCAGATTTTCTCGTCACGAAAACACGCTCATATAATTCTGACCCCCTTGTACTCCACTTTTATATAGTAAAAATGGGGTTTCCGGGGCTATACCGTATTTTTTTATTTCTGCTCTATAATTTAGATTGTTGTTGCTCGTTAGAACCGCCTCGATGTGGCGGTTCTAACGAGTGCCCACAATCTACTTTTTGAGCAGAATAAGAAAAATATCACAATTTTTCATCTTAAAATTTTATCTTTTTCAGCGATGAAGGTTATTTGTATAGGCATGTTTTCCTAATGTTCTTTGTGTTTCCTACACCAAGAATCATGGACTTGTAAGACACCACCTTTGGGACTGTTCAAAAGTGGTCTTAAGACGGTAAAAATGGTTCTGGTCCGTTGCACATCTAGGTCACAGGAGCTAAAATAGATTTTGTCACTGAAAACTTAAAAGATCTACTTCTCTGAAACCGCATGGTCCATGTCTTTGATATTTGGTGTGAAGCTTCATCTAGCGGACATCTACCGATCTTTTTCAAATTATAGCCCATGGGCCAAAAATGCCCCCACCCGCGCCGGGGCCCACCAGTTTTACATAGACTTTTATAAGGAAAACCTTTAAAAATCTTCTTGTCTGAAACTAGAAGGCCCAGGTCTTTGATATTTGGTACGAAGCTTCATCTAGTGAACCGCTACCATATTAATTCAAACTATAGCCTTTGGGCTAAGAATGTACAAGAGAAACTGATACACTGATGATCGATTAAGGGTCCTCTGGGTCCTCTTATTTTTATTATTTTATTTAATCTCCCGGATAAAACAGGATCGGGCCTGTGGTTTTTTATGTTTTTTTTTTTTTTGTTTTTTTTTATTTTTTTTTTTTTGGTGGGGGGGGGGGGTACATATTTTTGTTAATAAAATTGCCATTTTGAGACTTGCACTGAATATCATAATCATTACGCAAACATGCCTATACAAATACATTGCCACTTTTATCGCCGAAAAAAATGAAAATTTTAAGATGAAAAATTGTGATATTTTTCTTATTTCTGCTCAAAATATAGATTGTGGGTACATGTTAGAACCGCCGAGGCGGTTCTAACAAGTACCCACAATCTATATTTTAGAGCCGAAATAAGAAAAATAAGGGTTACCGCTGCAAACCCCAGTTTTACTATATAAAAGTGTAGTTCGAGGGGGTAAAAATTAAACAGGCGTGTTTTCGTGATGTCATTTTAGATGCTTAGAAAAGTCAGCTCTGTATTTTGGAAGGTACTGAATGCTAAAAACGATAAAAATGTACTTAAAACGCGAATTTACTATTGGAAAATGCAAAGACCACACTGGGTAGGGTCGGAAATTGAAAATGGCATGGTCCATGTTCATCAGGAAAACACGCCTATATAATTTTGACCCCCTTAAACCCCACTTTTATAAAATAAAAATGGGGTTTGCAGGTGTATACCTTATTTTTCTTAATTTTGCTCAAAAACATAGATTGTGGGTACTCGTTAGAACCGCCTAACGAGTCTCCACAATCTATGTTTTGAGCAGAAATAAAAAAATATCGAAATTTTTCATCTGAAAATTCTCATTTTTTGGTGGTAAAATTTACAATGCATTTGTATAGGCATGTTTTCATAATGTTAATTTTTTATTTTGTTTTTTCATTGATTCAAATAGTAGAGTCGGGGAGACTGAAGCAGGGTCTGTCAGATTAGCGGAAACACGGCTATTTTAGGCCTAACTGCATGAATCTAAATGAGCTTAAAAAGGATGTTCAATGTTTCAGGGACGCAATCAGATAATTGCACGACCCGCAGAAAAAGCGACCGACTGAAGTCGGTTGATTTTCTAGAGTGTCCTAAAATCACTGTGTCATTCTGTCAGTCTGTCAGTCTGTCTGTCCGTCCGTAACCCGTTTGTGAAAATTGGTGATAGTGACTTTACCGCTTGGAATATTTAAACAATTTTTGGCATACTGATAGATATCAATGAGATCTAACTAATGAACTTGCAAAATATTACATTCCATTTAGTATAGCCTCGCCGAGGCGAAAAATGTGAAAATTTTCGAACTGCTTCTCCTCAGAAACCGTTGGGCCGATTGAAGTCAAATTTCATATGGAGCCTCTATTGGATACGGGAAATCAAACTTTGCTCATGGGGTCCAGGTCACATGACCAAAATGGCCGCCAAACCATATATGATCGGTCTGTCCGTCCGTAACCCGTTTGTGAAAATTGGTGATAGTGACTTAACCGCTTGGAATATTTAAACAATTTTTGGCATACTGATAGATATCAATGAGATCTAACCAATGAACTTGTGAAATATTACATTCCATTTAGTATAGCCTCTATGGGATGGGGGAAACCAAAATTTGCTCATGGGGTCTAGGTCACATGTCCAAAATGGCCGCCAAGCCATATATGGTAAAAACCCTTGAAAAATAGTCTTCTCTAGAACCACTGGGCAGATTTCCACGAAACTTAATAAATAGCATCTGGGACGTAGGCCCATCATAAATTGCTAAAATTGTGACCCTGGGTTGACCTTGACCTTCTTTGTGCCTAGGTCAAACTTTGACACATATGCTTTTGTATTGGAAAAGTGAGAATTCATTTTATCCTGCAAACGATTCAGAATACAGTACTAAAGTAATGAGATCTAACCAATGAACTTGCGAAATATTACATTCCATTTAGTATAGCCTCTCCGAGGCGAAAAATGTGAAAATTTTCGAACTGCTTCTCCTCGGAAACCGTTGGGCCGATTGAAGTCAAATTTCATACGGAGCCTCTATGGGATGGGGGAAACCAAAATTTGCTCATGGGGTCCAGGGTACATGTCCAAAATGGCCGCCAAGCCATATATGGTCTGTCTGTCTGTCCCTCCGCGACCCGTTTGTGAAAATTGGTGATAGTGACTTTACCGCTTGGAATATTTGAACTTGCAAAATATTACATTCCATTTAGTATAGCCTCGCCGAGGCGAAACGTGTGAAAATTTTCGAACTGCTTCTCCTCGGAAACCGTTTGGCCGATTGTAGTCAAATTTCATATGGAGCCTCTATGGGATTGGGGAAACCAAAATTTGCTCATGGGGTCTAGGTCACATGACCAAAATGGCCGCCAAGCCATATATGGTAAAAACTCTTCAAAAATAGTCTTCTCCAGAACCACTTGGCAGATTTCCACGAAACTTGATATATAGCATCTGGGACGTAGGCTCATCATAAATTGCTAAAATGGTGACACTGGGTTGACCTTGACCTTCTTTGTGCCTAGGTCAAACTTTGACACATATGCTTTTGTATTGGAAAAGTGAGAATGCATTTTATCCTGCAAACGATTCAGAATACAGTACTAAAGTATAAGATATATTTTGCTCCTTATGATAAGGCGCATTTATTGGGGGAATCGTTTTAGGTCCAGGTCACATGACCAAAATGGCCGCCTTACCCATATATGGTAACACTCATAAAGCTAAAAGCATCCGGCGGGTCGTGCACTTCAGCTGAAGCACTGGTTATTTTTACAGAAGTGGCCAATGAACGTTAAAATGACAATTTGTAGTTTAAACATATTTTATTGCTTTTCATTTACAATGAAACAAGCAAGTGGGTTGGGCCACAAGTTCTAGCAACATTAATTACGGCCCTCCCCATATACACAATTCATTTACAAATTTTGATGATGGCTATGACATAATGCTTCAAGACAAATAAACAACAAGAGTATTAATTATGGTAGCAGAAGAGTGATATATAAGTGCTTTAGGAGAGAGAGAGAGAGAAAGAGAGAGAGAGAGAGAGAAAGAGATCTACCGAGCACATTCATCAATTGTCAAACAGTTTGCAATTTTACAATGACATAATATATCACAAAACCATGTTACATGTGTAGGGACTACATCAACTTCAGTCAAACCGACCTGTATTCTTAATATAGAGATGTACTAAATTAAATAAATGCTGGTTTTCTTCCCTAGACAATTCATCTTTACCAAACAATAAAGTATTACTGCTGTGAGGATGAAATGCACGTGTTGCCTCAAAAAGAGTCCGACGTTCATTTGAAAAACTGGGACACTGAAAGAAAAAATGATCTGCGTCCTCTCGCGCATAGCCACAAATACATGCGGCGTTTTCAATGAGATGGTTAGCGAAGAGATCGGAGTTTAAATTAATACATCTGTTTCTAATTCTGGCATGTATTATTGAGAGTCTTCTGTTACCATGTATATAGTGGTTTGGAACTGTATTAACTACAAATAAATTGGATAAGATTAGTTTTTTAATACAAGAAACAGATGTACAATTACAAAAGTTATCAGGTAGTGCATTCCAAAGAGAAACAGTTGATGGTACAAATGAGTTAGAAAAAGTTGCAGTCATTTGGCTTAAAATTTGAAAATCCTGAGCATGTCTTAGAGAATATGTTGTTTGCGTTCCAACGTTCGGAGGGAACAAGTTTAGGAAATAATCTGGGGCTATTCCAATTTTTTACTTTAAATATTAATATATATTTCTGATAGGTGCGACGGTCATTTAAAGATAACCAGCCTATTTCTTTATATAAGTTATGAATTGAAACTGAACGAGTTAAGCCAGTTACAATTCGAGCAGCTTCGTGCTGAATTTTTTCTAATAAGTCTTTTTCATATCCGGTACAGCTATCCTATACAACAGAAGCATATTCAAGAACTGGCCTTAAAATGATATATATACTTGATTTAAAGCTTTTCTGCTAAGCGTATATTTCAATCGTCTCATAACACCTAATATTTTAGAGGCTGAAGAACTAATAGACTAAGTATCTATATGTTGGTGCCATTTAGCATTACTTGACAAGGTTATACCAAATTGTCTGTGGTGAGTCACAAATTGAACTGGGACATTATCAAAACATAAATTTAGGACCTCTATACCTGCTTTCAGGGTGAACAACATAGCTTCTGTTTTGCTCGGGTTAAAACTAACTAACCATTGTTTGGGAATTTGTAGTTAACTCTAAAAAGCCAAAATACGTTCAACTAAAGATAAAACGTTAGAATGGCTACTTGTAGTTGACTGTAGATATCCAAAATACGTTGTATTAAGAAACACGCCTATTCAAATACACTGTAAACTTTACCGCCGAAAAAAACACGAAAATTTTAAGCTGAACAATTATTTCTGCTCAAAATTTGGAGCAGAAATAAGAAAAAAAGGTTTACCCCTGTAAACCTCACTTTTGCTAAATAAAAGTATATATATATGCTGTTTTTTGTTTGAACATGTGACCTCTGTTGTTTCGAATTCTAAGTGATATGACGTAGTGTTTTCATTATGCAGTTTACTCCACATAGCCATTTTCACTTTTTTTATTTGTTGTTTTGCTGTTTGCAGTTGACTGCTAATATACTCTTCGTAGTTTTTATATTTACAAAATTGGTATCATTGTTAAATTTGGACAACAGTGTATCAGAATATAACAGTGAAAATAATCCGGGAAAATCGTTAATATCTATCTTCTTAAACTGAGTCGGTCATATTTGGCTATTACCTCAGTTGATTGGGTGGCTAAATTTAGAATTTATATAAAAAATAGAGGCACTGGATGCGTCCTTAAAACTATTTACAATCTGCATAACAGAGGTATCCTGAAACGCATATCTCTGAGTCTCAATCTTACACTGTACGGGCTTTAAACTCCTCTGCGGACTTGATATCACCGCAGAGGAGGGAAGACTATTCCATTGGGGAATAGTTCTAGGAAAGAAGGAGTTCTTCAGGGCAACTCTATAGGACTGGTATCTACGATATTGTGAGTCGTTTACTTTTGATGCCCTTGTTTGGGTCGACACCGTTACAGGGGTCAAGTACCTATCTTTATTAACAGACACTGAATCAGAGTGTATCTTGTAGAAGAAGGTTAAAGAGGACTGCTCACGACGTCCCTCCAGGGACGGCCACTCTAATTCATTAAGCATGTCACCGACGCTACTTCTATTTCGCCATCGCCTACAGGACCATCAAGCAGCTGTCCTCTGCACCTTCTCCACCTGCTGAGTCTGAGTTTTAACATAGGGATGCCAAATGGGTGATGCATATTCAAGTTGAGGGCGAACCAATGTTTTATATGCAACATCCTTTGTCTGTTTAGGTGCAAAAGCCAAGTTCCGTCTAAGGAATCCTAAAGTCCTAGTTGCTTTAGATGTAATATCAGAGATATGTTGACTCCAATCAAGATGGTCAGTGATGGTGATACCAAGATATTTGGCGGATTGAACATGCTCCATGATTTGCTGGTGAAGTGTAAAGTCAAACTTAATTTGCTTGTCCGGAGGGTGACACCCACATTGAGTGACATTTGGCCACATTAAACTTCATTTGCCAATCGGCCTCCCACTGTGCAAGTTGATCCAAGTCATTAATATGTTTTTGGCAACAAAACATCAAACGTTGTGTGCTTTAAATTAATGTTTTATTGCAGTCTTTAGAGCATGTTATCAAAATGCAGATGCAAAACAGTGATTTTTTTCTAGTCTTAATTAAGAGTAAACAAGATACAAGGATTATATTTTGCCTTCATAATTTTAATATGAAAAGCCATTCATTTCAAACAGGTAATATAGATCGCCGCTTGCTCACGGACACCGATAATTTTTCGGCAATTTTCGGCGGATGAAAAAGTATGGACGATGACACACGGATGTGTTATCGCAATTATTTCATTACAATAACGTATCCATGCGACATAGTGCATTTTTTCACATCCCCAAAAGGGCTATTTTTCTGATGAAATTTGATGATATTTCCTCATTTATACCCCAAACATAGGTTGTTGGTGCTCGATCCAAATGCGCTGATGTACGAAAACACATCTTTCATTCTATGTATTTTATGCGCACATGTGAGTGAGTTTGAGTTTTACGTCCCACCAACAGCTAAGGTCATACGGAGACGGGACTTCGGTTTAAAGACTCATCCGAAAGTCAATGCGTACATGTATGTATGAATATATCTTATTGTTTCCAACTCCATTTTAATAACATGCCTATATGCCCCAGTTGACTGCAAATAAAATTAGTTTGGTTGCCAATAAAGCACATTAACCCATTCAGTAACAGAAACCCCTAAAGGGGTACCTTGGCAAACAGTGCAGGCCCCGATCAGACGCCACAGAACGCGGCGTCTGATCGGGTTCTCCACTGTTTGCAAACAGTTCAGCCATTTTCCTAGTAGATTTTGAAGAAAAAAAAACAACCTGACACTCCTAACTTTTGAAATGAGTTCCTGCTATACATAAGGAGGAAGATTCCATTTGGTACAGAAAGGGTTAACAATTTTTTGGAGTAATGCTGATATTCTGTTGTCCAACTGTGAAATGAAATTGTAAAAAGAAAAAATATGGCTTCCCTGAATGCTTGAAAATTCACTTGGATGCGTGCAGTTATGAATTTCGATATATTTACCCTAATGAACCCAATTATCACCGACTGATGTTTTCCGGAATATCACGATTTATTACTTTCAGTGCTTTATAAGGCAATCGTTCGAAATGTCACTCAGTTCACACGAAAATGTCATGTAAATCTGCGGATGGCACGCGTTTTTTTTTTTTTTTTTTTTTTTCAGTGGAATCATTTGGTCAACTGAAAAAGCATTTTCAATCCAAATGAATTATTACTTTACTGGCTGAAGTCACATTTTACGACAAAGTAAATTACACAACAATACAGTACAATGACATTTTAGTCTCATTTATCCAAAATCATGAAAACGACTGTTTGGTTTGGACTTTAAGGTCATTTCAAAATTGTTTCACTTATTTTTAGCAAGAGATGCGGGGAGGGGGGGGGGGGGGGGAGGGGATAAGGGGACAGAAGAATCCAGAGAAAACCAACTGACTTTCCGTTGCAGAAATTGACGTCTCACATTTGACCCGAGCGAGGCTCGAACCCACAGTGGTGAGAGGCCTTATGGCAAAGAAACAGCACCCTTTACGGGTGCAGGTGCGGATGCGCGTGTCGGTTCGTGTGGGTGAGGTTGCGGAGAGGGCTAGTTTAGAGGAAAGAAATTGCTCGCATGGAGAGCAAATTCTTTCCGCAATTGTCATTAACAGAAAATGTTTTCAATTTCTCTTAATTGTAAATCGTTTAGCTACATGTACGCACTGGCGTAATGCGTAAAGAGCGCTACGCATCATTACGAAAACACGCCTATACAAATACATTGTAAACTTTACCGCCGTAAAAAATCGAAAATTTTAAGATGAAAAATAGTGCTATTTTTCTTATTTCTGCTCTAAAATATAGATTATGGGTACTCGTTAGAACCGCCCGTCAATGCGATTCTAACGAGTACCCACAGTCTATATCTAAGAGCAGAAATAAGAAAAAATAAGGTTTACCCCTGTAAATCCCAGTTTTACTATATCAAAGTAGGGTTCTTTGGGGTCAAATTAATCGTGTTTTCGTGATCTGTTGCTTTAAAAGATGACAATCTCCTTACATATACTTAGACTGCTCAACAGACTTCATGTAGTGAATGGGAAATTATTTTCTGAAAAAATTTTCCTGGGACCCGAAAAATGCAGCAGTGGCGCCCTTAACGACAATGGATTCAGACTATTGATTCTCAAGAAAAAACGAATGCCCAGAAGGAAAAAAACACAGTCAGCAATCAAACTATTACCAAAACACGCCTATTCAAATTTATTGAAAGTTTTATCACCACAAATTAAAGCGATTCAGATAAAGAATCCAATATTTTTTTTTCATTTTTCTACCCAGAACTACTTAGAACTAACTCGACGAGGCGATTCCTAGGAGTACCCTCAACCTATATTTTTTAGCAAAAATAAGAAAAATAATGTTTACCCCTGTGAATATAAAGTGAACTTTAATGGATAGGCGTGTTGTCCTGCTCAGCGCAGAATCGAACTCTCCCGCTCGCACCTCAAGGAACACTAAATAAAGTGATGGCAATGACCACAAAATCGATACAATTAACCCACATCTCCAATCAGAGACACCAAAGGGAAGAAGCAAAAATATGAAACAACAAGACCTTAATGGAAACATCAATAGCGGAAAGCCAAACGTTACTTTCCCACAAGCTGGCCAATTGGCTATACAAAACAAAATAATAATAAGCGATACACACACACATAGACAAACCATAACAAAACTAAACCTCGACTGTCATTTGTTTTCGTCCAAAGAAATACCATCAGATCAGGCCGTGAAGTAGCAGTGAGACTTCTAGATATAAAATATGCTTGTACCGTCTTGCTGTACAAGCTAGGTTTTACAGCGACGCGATAGAGTGTTGCGACCGGGTTGGGACCCGACAGGATGTGTTTACTTTTCAGTTTGCCTGGGCCGAAGGCTCCAGGGGAGTTTATAGTACGTCTGTCCGTCAGCATATTTGACCCCGACAGTCTGCAGTTTGCAAGCTGATCTGAATCATTTCTCATCAGTAGTATGCCCCTGGTTGGGCAATGATGACATTAGCTTTATGTCGAAATTGAATGAACACTTTGGTTACTATAGTAACCACAAGGACCCAAAGACTTACATGTACAAATGGAAAATGCTTGTCATCACCTTAGCGCCTTCGGTTTTGATCGGGTCTTTCTGGAACTTATTTGCAAGATAGCTGGGGATAAAAACTCGGATGAGTCGGAAAATCGGCCAATTCGTCATATTCATCAAAGAGTTACGTCCCCTTGATTGCTGAAAATGCTTATGTATGACCTTATCATCACCGTAGCCCCTTCAGTTTTGACCTGATTTTCTTGAAACTTATTTACAAGAAAATCAGGGATAAAGGCTCGGATGAGATCGAAAGCTGGTGGGGTCGGCCTGTCTATGATTTTGTTCGCCCCTTTGACTGCAAAAGGCTATTTTGACCTTGTCATCAGCGTAGACCATTCTGTTTTGATCGGATCTTCTTGAAATACTTCTAAGTAAGTCAGGAATAAAAGCTCGGACGAGTCCGAAAGCTGTATCATTCCTTAACGTCCCTTTGATTACAAAATTTCTATTTTTGACCTTGTCATCACAGTAGCCCCTTCAGTTTTGATCGGATCTTCTTGAAATTTACATGTAAGTAAGCCAGGAATAAAAGCTCGTATGAGTCCGCAAAAAATGGTGATCGGCCTATCTATGCTAGGGTGACATCCTTTGATTGCAGAAAATGCATATTTTTGACCTTATCATCACCGTAGTACCTTCAGTCTTATCGCATCTTCTTGAAACTTACATACAGTAGAACTTCGATGGCTCGAACACCGATGGCTCGTTTACCATGGCTGAGTCGAACCCGTTCTTGAGTCCCTATGTAATTTCTCTGCATAAGAAATAGGCAGGGTAAAATTGAGGATATTTTCTTTTATCTTGGAAATGTATGCTGTGTACTAATTAGAATCGCCTCGATGAGGCGATTCTAATGAGTACACACAACATACATTTTTCATTATAGAACACCGAAAAGATGTCCTAAAGTAAGTGGTTATGCCTCCTGACAGTAACCTAAGTGGCTTGAACCACCCCTGTCTCGAACAGATTTTCATGGTCCCAAAGGTGTTCGAGCCATTGAAGTTCGACTGTATAAATAAGTTAGGGATAAAAGCTCGGATGAGTTCGAAAACTGGCGATGTTAGCCTTTTACGCGTAGAGATATATCCCATTATTTGCTGAAAATCTGTCAGCACCATAAGTCATTCAGCTTTAATCACATTACGAAAACACGCCTATATAAATACATTGACTAGTGAGTGAGTTTTAGTTTTACGTCCCACCAACAGCTAAGGTCATACGGAGACGGGACCTCGGTTTAAAGACTCATCCGAAAGTCTGGAGAAGCCCGGGATCGATCCTGCGATCTAAATACATTGACTATTTTACCGCCGAAAAATCGAAAACTTTAAGATGAAACAATGTGATATTTTTCTTATTTCTGCTCGAAATATAGATTGTGGGTACTCGTTAGAACTGCCTCGATGAGGCGGTTCTAACGAGTACCCACAATCTATATTTTAGAGCAGAAATAAGAAAAATAAGGTATAGCCCCGGAAACCCCAGTTTTACTATATAAAAGTGGGGTTCAAAGGGGGGGGGTTAAAATTATATAGGCGTGTTTTCGTGATGTATATCCCATAATTTGCTGAAAATCTGTCAGTACCATAAGTCCTTCAGCTTTAATCAAATCTTCTTGAAACTAACACATAAGTAGGTTGGGGATAACAGCTTAGATTAGTTTGAAACTTGCGAGGTAGGCGGCCAGACTATCATAAAGTTATGTGCTTTTTATAGCTGAAAATGCCCAGTTTTGACATTGTCACCACAATAAGTCCCTTAGTTTTGCATGGGTCGTCCAGAAACTTACATACTTCGTATTAAGTTAATTATAAAAAAGAAACCCTGAAACTATTTGTCTAAATCGCGACGAAAGTAAGGGTGAGGATTGTGGCCACGTAAAATCGATTTAAGCCCCCACCCCCACCCCCAGTGGAACCCCTTCCTAGCTGAAAATGCCTTTTTTGGAGCCTATCATGTCCATAAGGTATTTAGTTTTTACCGGATCTTTCTGGAACTAATATATAGGTAGGTTTGGGATGAAAGTTCGGATGAGTTTGAAAGCTTAAAATGTTGACTTCTCTGTCGTCATGTTATGCCCAATTGACTGCTGAAAATGCCTGTTGTTTACCTTATCATCAGTATAACTCCTTCAGTAAAAACTGGATAAACTCTGTCATATTACTGACAATAATCACATACAAGAAGTTCTATTCTTGCACACCAGACAAGGAAATTCGTGATTTTACCCTGGGATAGAAATTTATGTTCTGACCCTAGTGTTCCGACCCAGGCAACTAACATAAATGCGCTTCAATTCTATGCAACTGCCGGAACTACTTCCGCACTACTTTTATTTTGTAAACAGTAAACATGTGCGAGCTGTCAGAACTAACTTGAGGTGTTGTTCAAGAAAAAGAATCCAATATGGGGTTCTGTTGTAGATGGGCGATTCCAACCCTCGGGATGACCGTGCTGAGCGGAACCTCGGCGTAGCCTCGGTTCCGCTCAGCACGGTCATCCCTCGGGTTGGAAACGCTCATCTACAACAGAACCCCATATCAGATCTTATAGTATTAGTCCGTTCTAAGATAGCTGTTGAGACCAATTCTAGCTCTGAACTGCCTGTTACAGATTGAGCGACAGAGGTTAGAGGAAGATAGCTCTTGGTGATGCCTTAGCTCTGGCTTTGCGCTGTGCATATTCTGTTCATCTTCGCTGATTCTTTTTGCCCCATATCAGCGTATCAGCATATTCACTGATGAGACCCCGCCATTTTGCTCGGTCACGTGCAATTTGTTCCCAAGACTCTGTTTAATTCCTTAAAGAAGAGTTTGAGGGTGTCCTTGTAACGCTTCCTCTGACTGGGAGCGTTTGCCTGTTTCTAATTCTCTAATGAGGATGTTCTTTGGCAACCGGTCAGAACCGTAGGTGACACCGCTTTATTGTATGGATACGTTACGTAAATGGAAAACAGGCTTTCATCATAGTGCAGATTATATTTTTATTTTCTTTGGACGCATTGAATCCATTGCTGCTAATTTGAAAATCGAGTACCGCTGAAATCGATGCTAGGGGGCGTATTCAGCCTTGCAGACAATAGTGCTGTTTATGAAGAAACTCAATAAAACTGAGTTCCAGGTTTTCATTCTAATATGTACTCTTTGCTTTCGAAGTTAACCTTTTTCATTTATTTGGCTAGATTTTCGTTGCTTCGGATTTTGTGGGACTTTTACCCGGTAGCGAGATGAAATGACATCTCAAGTCCTATCGCCAAAGACAGAAATAAATTTGGCTGCATGATGCTTTCACGCAGAGCTGACCTTGACTACACGTGAGTATTGGTAAACCGCTTAGACGTTCAAAGCCTGCCCGGGCAAAGTGGTGCGGGTCTGATCGACCCAGCATATAAACCGCTCTGGTTTTCTTGGACGGTAGGGCTTGAGATGGCATTTCATATGGTAAAAGTTCCACAAAATTACCACTATGGCCTTAATCTGTTAACAGTGTCAACGGACACAACTTCAATTCAAACAAACAGAACCGCCCAGGAAACCAGTTAAGTTGAATGAAATGTCCGACTCGCACCACTTTTCATGGACAGGCTTAGTAGCGGTTTATCAGTTCAGCTTTGTACGGAAGCACCTTGCAATCCACAGTGTTTCTGTGGAGGCGCATGGCTTTGCCAGTACTTTATATACAAACTCGTGCACTTTGCGTGCGTTTAATAACGTATTTATATGAAAGTTTTCACAATGCAACACGAAATGTCAATCTTTTGCTTTATGTGATTTAGAAATAATGATTGTATGAGTTCTGGGTCTTTTACTATAACAAGCATTTTGCAGGTAATACTTTTTATATTGTTCTTATTTCTTGTCCAATCATAGGTTGTGGATACCCGCAAACTATGTTTTGGGGCAGAACTAAAGAAAATAATGAATACCTTCGTAAACCCCACTTTTTCTGAATAAAGTGGGCTGAGAAGGTTGTTAACATGATGTTGTTTAAGCAGGGACAAGCAAAATGCGTCTTAGCCATGCGCACGCAGTGTATCACTGGATGTTATATGCAGGTTTTTGCCCCCCATAGCCTTTTCCAGGTGGGCGGGGAATATAAGAATCTTACATGTATAAGACGATAGAAAAATCCGTCCCAAGGGTTACTATCCGGATGTTCGAGGCTTGCCGAGTGATTCCGGACAGTGATCCCGAGGGGACTATTTTTGCTATCAAACCCGCACACTGTGGTAAGATTATTTTTCTTGCGTACCTTTCCATCCTTACATTACGAAAACACACTATATGATTTTGACACCATCCAACTTATACAGTAAAACTGGTGTTAAGTGGGGTAAACCTTTTTTCTTATTTCTGCTCTAAAATATAAATTGTGGGCACTCGATAGAAGCACCTCAATGCTCTAAAATATATATTGTGTGTACTCGTTAGAACCGCCTCATCGAGGCGGTTCTCTCGAGTGCCCACAATCTATATTTTAGAGTAGAAATAAGAAAAATATCACAAATTTTCATATGAAAATTTTCTTTTTTTCGGCTGTAAAATTTGTCAATGCATTACAGACGTTTGTTTTTTTTTTCATTTGTGAACCGGCGATAAAAAAAGGTACAGCGATGAATTCAGGCCTGTCTGTCCCCTTTAATTTTGCAAGTGTATGAGCACTGTATAACTCGCGCAAACGCCGATCTGAATTCCTTGTTCGTGTAGGCATAGATGAAAGGATTCAATGTCGAATTCACGTAGGTCATCCAGAAGAAAAATGAATACAGTCCGCTTGGAACCAGCTCTGGCCTCCAGGCGTACGTATCAAATGTTACGTAAAATGGGAACCAGCAAATCAGATAGCTACTGATGACGTATGTCAGTGTGATGAAAATTTTCTTGTCTCGAGTTATGTTAGATGTCACCGGCGGATGTTGGCTTATTCTAGAATCAGCACAACTGTTCCTTTCTACCGAGTGTGTGGATATTGTGCTAACTTGCAAGAGTTGTTGACGATCTTTCCCGGGTTGGGGTCCGCCATTATGGTTTCCAGTTGTCGGATCTGACTCTGGACTAGAAATCGTTCCAGAATGACTTCTGTCGCTCGTCGGACGTACAGTTGTGCGTTGAATGACGGAACTCACTGTTCGACTGCTGTTAGTGTTTGCTGCGATTCGCTTCGACTGTTTCTTCATCACGACAAACACCTTGAAATAACAGCATACCATGATAATACATGGCACGTAGTGACCAATAACTGCCACAAATAAAACAAACTGACGGTTTTCGTTTGGTTCCCAGATGCAGAAGTGAACTTCCCTGTTGGCCAGTCTGTCGCTGATGAAAGGAGGGGTCCAAATGCTGAACACGCAGATCCTGAATACAAAAAAAAACAAAAACAATAAAGCATTGAGAGTACTGTTGGGTCGATTTTCTCTGAGTCAATCCTAAACTGAGACCGAAACTGTTTCGTTTAACCCTTAAATTCCTGTACTTTGTAAGCAAACAGTGTTGACCCCCGATCAGACGCCGCATTATGCGGCGTCTGATCAGGGTCTACATATATTTGCCAATGTCCAAGTACACGAGATCAGTCCAGATTTTACTTTTAACACAGCACTTTGACGTCACAATGAGAATAATGTCGCTATTACATAATTATATTATGTCATACATGCATTAATAACCGGTATCTGGATTTTGTACATGGTTAGCGATAGTCTCGTGGACAAAAGTAGACAGGAAGCTTCTACAGTTTGAGACTTTGGCTAGGTTGAAAAACAATCGACCCAACAAGAAAGATAAATCTTATACTGTAATGATCGAACTTTTGTGATTCGAATACCTTTTTGCTATGGAAATTTGTTCTAGACAGAGATAGTTTGAGTCACTGATGTTCGAGCTAGTTCAGGTCACTGGGGATGAGGGTAGTTCAAGCCACAATCAGAATCAGAATCAGAATTGTTACTGGTGACACGTCAAATGACATTCATACACCAGGACCTGTGATATGGGAAGTGAGGCCCTAGCTCTAACCAAAGATGTAAACTTAGCTACACAATTCTCAGCACCTTCAGCCGTCAACATAATAGAATCGGGAAGGGCATTCCAATCTCTAATGGTTCGGGGGAAAAACGATTCTTTATAAATATCCGTTCTTGCAGTAAGGGTCTGAAACGTCATTGAATGGTGTTTTCTACAATGCCTAGCTGGGGGAACAAGGTCATCTGTTGGAATGCTGGCAGCACCCTTTAGACCTTTGTATAAGAGTATGAGCCTACTGTCTCTTCTCCTTTTCTTTAGAGACCCCCATCTTAATTTTCCTAGAATTCCAGTCATGCTCCCAGTTTCAAAGCAATAATTTCCAGTTACAAATCTAGCAGCTCTATTCTGAACTTTTTCAATTTCTTCATTTAGGACCACTCCGCTTGGGTCCCAGATGCAACTACCATATTCCAAGATTGGGCGAACAAGTCCCCTGTATGCTGTTTCTTTCACATCCTGAGGACACTGATGAAGATTTCGCCTCAGGAAACCAAGTGTTCTATTCGCCTTTGTACACATATTGCTAATGTGTGTATTCCATCTCAAATCGTGAGTGATTGTCACACCAAGGTATTTAATGGAATTCACATTTTCGAGGACCGTTCCCTCTAAGGTGTAAGAAGCCTCAACTTTATTAGATCTCTTCCTTGTTATCTGCATAATATTGCATTTAACTGGTTGAAATCTCATGCCCCATTTTCTGGCCCAACATCCTAATCTATCTATGTCAGCTTGAAGTTTCAGTGAGTCATCTGTATCTCTAATTTCCGGTAACAAACACAGTCATCTGCGAACAGTCTTATTTCTGAGTCAATATCAGTGGAAATATCATTGATGTACAGGGAGAACAAAAGAGGACCAAGGACGGTCCCTTGTGGGACTCCAGACAAAACTGGCGCCCATACTGAAGATTCACCATTAACAACAACACGCTGTTTTCTGTAGCAAAGGAAGGAATCTATCCATTTAAGATTCTTCCCACCAATTCCATAACCAAATAATTTGGATTTAAGTAGTTCATGAGGAGGGGTGTCAAAAGCCTTCTCAAAGTCCAGAATAAATGTGTCCACCTGCCCCCCTTTGTCCAGGATTTTTGCCCAATCATTAATAACCGTGCTCAACTGAGTTTCGCAACTATGCCTTTTCCTAAATGCATGTTGTCTGTCTGACAAAAGTTTATGTTCATCCAAGTGGGCCATGATGTTTGAGCAGACTATGTGTTCAAGCAATTTACATATGTAACCGGACTAGACTGATGAGACGGCCGAAGTGCTCGGGATCGGCTGATCCCGGTCACTATATATCAGATACCTGCCACACGGCAGACTGGTCGCCAATAATTCTCAGGCACCAATCAAGCGCGTAACAGTCACCTGCCTGATAGGCTAAGATTTAAGCCCAATATTAGAATCAAACAGCAGACCGGTCAACTATACAGTTGACCGACCCGAAGTCAGATCCCACGCAACGGGGTGGTTACTACCCCTACAGTTCGGACACTGGGTGTGGAAAATAAGTGTTCTGAGTCAGTGAGACAGAAGACATTTTAACATGAAAAATGTAAATATATTTTAGATTTGAAGAACATAAAGCATTTCAAATGGTCAGATCTATTAAGTTGGAGATTTCATCTGTAACGAGAGAGAAGTAGAAAGCACTTTGTTAGAATATTGCACATCATGACATGTTTAAGGAGGGTTTCTTTTTAAAAATTTGAAACTGTTAGGGCGCAACGCGCAACAGTTATAATAACTACTAAATGAAGTAAACTAAATCTCCACGAGAAGCATTACCAACGAAGGAAATTATTACTTCTTACCGAAAAGAAACCCTTCATTGAGTAAAACCTCCCTATGGAGAAATTAGTCTACAGCCAAAATATTGTTCAAAAAAAAAACTAAATTTCTAAGATAAAAGTTACAAATGAAGGAAATTATTACTTCTGCAAAAGAAACCCTTCACTAAATAAACTCTTATTCTTATACGAATTTAGTTTACAATGAAAGAGTTACAATTTCATCCTTATGATAAGAAAGAAATTAGTTTACAAACACCCCCAACATTCTGGCAGAATGCATATTGGGGTACATGTCAAACCCTAGGGAACAAGATAACCACCTGTACAGGCAGTATATATCTTTCCCCAACTGCTGGAGTGATCCAAGCTGTGATATCTCTGTCTCTTGCCCTCAAAATCGCCACAAGTCTATTGGAGCAATATTATATCATTAACATTTTCACCATAGATGCGACTTTTCGTTATAAAGTGATATGAAACAAGACGATTCCTTTGCTCAAAACCTAATAGAATGTATAAAATAGTTTATTTTTCCAATTTCTTTACCTTTGCAAGAAAGTCGACACGTCATAAATTCACCCACTGCACCAAGTCGTTAAAACGAAAGACATAACGTCAAATAAAGGGAGAGAATCCCAGAAATCGTACCGAACTGTCGACTTCGGAATACTCGGGAGTTTCCGTACGTTTCCGAAGAAGCAGACGTAAATCAAAGGGTGTAATTTTATGAGTGGCGGCCTTCCAACAAAATATCAACGAATCTGGGCGTTGATACTAGACCAGAATAGGCAAGTACGACGGAAAAACACATAAATTTATGAAATACTCTGACTGTAAGTTATTTCTCCGCCGGAGGATGGAATCCAAGATGAACAAAAATGTCATAACACAGAGAGTGTACATAAGTTCGGACATCACGAACTTCGTCAATATTTCTTAATAGGATTTACAATGCCTTGATGGACAACCTACATAATCCATGAGACATCGTAAATCCAGACTGCCACACATAGAACACAGGTCAGTGACACCGGGCGATAATTACGAGCAAGAGCCCTGTCCCCTTTTTTGAAAAGTGGACAGATGTTCGCTAGGAGCCATTCTTTGGGAATTTCACCCGTATCGAAAGATTGTTGGAAAAGATGAGCAAAAACTGGACCTAACTCGTTTGCTAGTTCCTTCAGGACTCTAGGATGAAGCTCATCAGGCCCTAAAGCTTTAGAAGGGTTCAAGCCTTTAAGTAATTTGATCACTCCCGCAGAGGATACAACAATATTTTCCATGAAAGGGGCCGATCTTCCAGTCAATGGAACCTCGTTGAACTCAGTTTTATTAAATGCATCATTGAATTGACCAACCAATTCCTCTGCCCTTTCAGAGTCCGATTCAGCGACCCCGTTCCCTCCTCTTTTTATTAAGGGGTGGGATACCTTGCCTATCTTCTGGCTATTGATATATCTGTAGAAGTCTCTGGGATTCGCCTTTACATCACCTACCAAGTTATTTACATACTGATCATGCTGATTTTTGATGTCATTTTTAATTTCTCGTCTCAAGTTTTCAAATTTTGCTCTGAGTTTACCACTTCCCGACTTTTTTGCCATAGCATGAATCTTATTTCTCCTCCGAATTTTTCTTCTTATTTCTGGTGTGATCCAAGGAATTGAAGATACAGACCTGCTAGTTTTGGAGGGGATATGATTTTCGGACGAAGCTTGAATGAAAGACTTTATCAAATCAAAGTTCTCCTGGACAGACCGAGCGTCTGAATGACCATTAAAGTATTTCTCTCTTGCAAATTTTAGGGCATCCTTCCTCATAGTTTCATAGTCACCCTTTTGATATAAGTACACCTCTCTACGAGGTTTCTTTATAGGTGGTATGAAGATTTTCAAAAATCCAGAGACAATATCATGATCACTTAGTTTGTCCGGGGATTGAATATCCCCAAACTGTCCTGGCAAAGTTGTAAGAATCAAATCCAAAGTGTTTCTATCTCGAGTAGGGAAGTCAACAACCTGTTCCAAGCCATGATCATTCATGATGTCGACCAACACCTGTCCCTCTGACGGACTCAGCATCGTGCCTTGTTTGCTGAGCCTATCTGGCCAAACAATCTCTCTGAAGTTGAAGTCGCCTAAGACATGTACTGCAGGAAGTTTTTTACCCTTATTCTGAGACTTAATGCGATCAAGCTGATCTTTAAATAAGTGGAAGTTTTCGACAGTGTCGTTAGGTGGTCGATACCAACTTGCAATAAAGTGGGAAGTTTTGTTTGCAAAAACCTTAACCCAAACAGATTCTGAATCGTTTTCCAGTTCCATGAATGGCATATGAGGGATATCTCTGTGAACGAGCAACATCACCCCGCCGCCATGAGTGTTTCTATCTTTTCTGTAGACACTGTATTCGCAAGTTTCAGGGAAAAGCTCCGAAGTCATAATTGAACTGTCAATCTTTGTTTCCTGAATAGCCACAATATGTGGTTGGTGAGTATCAAGGAAAGCTAAAAGTTCAAGTATCTTTCCTCTTAAACCGTTAATGTTAATACTGCAAAGTTTCAAACCTTTTACAAAATTCGGCTTTCTCATGTCAGTAGTCGGAGATTTAACTCCTTTCTCCTTTGACAGAGATTCAAATTTATTTCTTTCTTCCAGTTCTATAGGTTCGCTGAAGAACGAGTCAGAAAAATTAAGAAACTCGCACTTCGGGCATATCCATGAACAACTCGAGTTAACCAGTTTGCCATACTCGGCGTCTGAAAGGAAAGCGCAATCAGTGTGAATCCACATTTCACACTGTTCACACTGAACTGCCTTATGCTCATTTAGAACATCACCACTGCAAAGGCCACAGTCTGCCTTGCAATCTTTGCAATACCAAGTTCCAATTCCAATTTCAAGCTCTAGCAATTGGTTTTCATCCAATTCAGAACACGAGGCATGAAAATGCTTTTCACAGTCCTCACATTCTACCCATTTCTGAGAGTCTTTGCAATATTTTTTTCATAGCCCACAGCGAAATCTTGGACCGGGGTTAGTTTCAATGTCTCCGGCCAGGATCAATAGAATGACCAAATTTGTTCCACCTGAGGACTTAAAGTTGCGTAAGCCCTCCGAACGTCGTTTGTTTCCTAGCTTCCTAGTTACAGCCAAGTACTGAGAAGTTTTATCGCAGTGTTGCTCTTTTGCAATCCTGCATTCCTGATTTCCATCATCCGGTTGGGTTCTGTTACTTAATTTCCAAAGGGTGAACCAAAGAATCAAGACCATGGGAAGCAGGGAGACCTTCATTTTAATATAAAGGGCAACTTTGAGTCAACAATACTACAAGATAGTCTGCCAGCTGTACGGACAGTCCACACTCGCTGACAAGCTGATAACACAAGGCTCTTCCAAATGAAAGTAACAATTCTGAATCCGAGTTTTTAACAAACAGTGTACTGACAGCTACAAAGGACTATTCAGCACCCTGTTCTAAATTTTATACAGCTCAACACACTCAAATATCTGACAACTCATCGGCTCTTCAGAAAAATGAATGTGGCAAGCCTCCAAAGAATAATTCAATTTTTGAATTTACCCCACCCACTGGTGTGGTAATGGCGGGAAATTATGTCAACAATGTAAATTAATCTATAAATGAAAAAATTAATAATCTACGATAACCAGCAATTATATTTTGCTGGTTTGTTTGTCTGATATGAGTTAGACAAGAAACCAGAAACAATAAACAAGAAAAAAACTTCTCTTTTTCTAGCTCCAAAATTTTTGTGATCCGCCAGGTCAGACGGATCGCCGGAGAATGGATGAATCACAACGCCATGCCATGAGATATAAAGGCAATAATTAATGAATATCTTCTCGACGTTTCTTTGTTTGATTTGAGGTTTAACGTCCCCGTCAACACTACTTAGGTCATTTTGGGGACGTTGCTTTCAATTTTGAGGGACTTTTACCCTAAGAAATTTGAAGGCCTGGCGACTAACAAAACCTATAGTGCTAGCATGCTGGCCGGGCCGACTCGCACCCCTCTGGCTGATGCTCCGTCTTTGGTCGGGCCCCTCGGAGTCTAACTGTTGGTTTTCTTTTGCTCCAGCAATTCTGTTGTTGTATGCTGTTGAGTCCTCAACCTTGTTTCATCTCTGAAGTTTTTTTTATTTGTATGTTCTCGGTGTTGTTACACTTATAAGTTAGGAAGCCTGCATGCGGACTAAACAAAAATAGTGTATGCCGCGACAGAGGTAAGGGCGAGGATTATGGCCATGTTAAATCGATTTAAAAGTAGAAGTTAAACAAAGATCAGGAATCGATACAATTAACTTACTCCACCCACCAAAGATACCAAAGGGAAAGAAACAAAAACACCAAGCGACCAGACCATAATGGAAACCTAAACAAAAGAAGGCCATATTGACAGTTACTTTCCCACAAAATGGCCATATGGCCATCCAAAATAAAAAGACACAAGTGATACACACAGTAAGTAACAAACAACATCATAAATAAACCGCCACAGAAGAACCGCCTTGGAACGGTCAGTGGAAAGCTTTCCACTGGGGGGCTTAAATCGATTTTACCTGGCCATAATCATCGCCCTTACTTCCGTCGCGATTTAGACAAATAATTTGTTAAGTCCGCATGAAGGCCTCCTAACACATCAGTGTAACATCTCCGTGAACACAAAAAAAAATCAAATATTCACAGAGGTGAGACAACGGTGAGGACTCGACAGAAAGAAACCACTGAAATGCTGGAGCAAAAGAAAACCAACAGTTAGACTCCAATGGGCCCGACCAGAGACAGAGCATCAGGCACCAACCAACATTACCTTGATTCTTTCGACTGACCGTTCCAAGGCGGTTCTTCTCTTGCGGTTTATTTATGTTGTTGCCTGTTACTTACTGTGTGTATCACTTGTGTCTTTTTTATTTTGGATGGTCATTTGGCCATTTTGTGGGAAAGTTACTGTCCTTATGGCCTTCCTTTGTTTAGGTTTCCATTATGGTCTGGTCGCTTGGTGTTTGTGTTTATTTCCCTTTGGTGTCTTTGATGGGTAGAGTAAGTTAATTGTATCGATCCTGATCTTTGTTTTACTTCTACTTTACTTAGACCATCTTCACTAGTCAATACGTTCACACAAGAGACGTCACCAAAATGTAACAGGTCGACCGTGTGGCTCGGTAGCTCAGTCGGTAGAGTATTCGCACGGTATGCGAAAGGCCCTGGGTTCGAGTCCCGGTCGAAACATGTTCTTTTTCCAACCCTGTGACATTTGGTGGCCAGTGTGGGGGGCAGCACCGCGTCTGTAGACATGAAAGAGTATGAAAAATAAGTCTCGAAGCCGACTGGATAGGACTTAGAGATTCGGGACGGAGAGATTCGGGACGGATCTCAATAGAAGAGATTCGGGACGAATCTAATTAGACAGGGGGAAAATGTAACAGGTCGACCGTGTGGCTCGGTAGCTCAGTCGGTAGAGTATTCGCCCGGTATGCGAAAGGCCCTGGGTTCGAGTCCCGGTCGAGTCATGTTCTTTTTCCAACCCTGTGACAAAAGCATGGGAAACGGCCAACAAACGCTCGAGTAACATTATTTTTTGTGTGTGTTCTTTTTCGTGATTTTGACACAGTCGTGTTTGGTATTTATTTATCACCTTATATTTAAACAGAGTTCCACAGAAAAATTACGATGCGGAGACGAAACGAAAAAGTAACCACACTTCTGTTATATGTTGTTAAAAATGCAGGTGTATTTAGATGTTTTAGGAGAAATTAACAGTTTGAGGTGAGTCAGTGATAGATTAATTTTTATCGAAACATGCCGATTCCCCCCATCAAACAATGGGATTTTTAATTTAACTGCATTCCCAAATTAGAAAGCAGTCAATTGAAGTATTTTTCCCCTCCATTTATTGTTTAGGCCATGAATGCTAAACGAGAATAGATGAGTATACCAAACGAAAATAATAAATCATGGGTGATGCGTCAAATAAGTTGTACAATCGGAAAATGAATGACGAGAGAGGTGTCATATGATTGTACCATAAGAAATCATGGTAGAGCTGTTAAATGAGTGTACCAGAAGAAACATAAATGATGAGAGAGCTTTCAGATAAGTGCACAAAAGAAAAATCAATTATGGCAGATGTGATCGATGAGTGTACTAAATGTTACGAGCCAGGTGTAGCAGAAAGATAAAGCAAACAAGCCTTTTGGAAAATTTCAGCAAAATTTATTTACAGCTATTTTTTTAACTTGTTGAAGTAAGAAAATAAAATGTACTTAGCTCTGTTAAAGAATATCCTTCATTGAATTTATTTTCCATGACCACAAAGAATTCACAGTCCAAAATGAAAAAATAATATCCTTAAATAAACCAACACAGATTCCAGAAACAACTTTTCGTAAACACCAAAACTCTAAATTCTGACCCAAAGAAAAATTCAAGTTCTTTATGTAGACCCAAAGATATCACAGACAGTTCCAGGGGGCTGTGGAATAAGATTAAATAATTTTTAAAACTAATGCAACCCCGAACTTTCTAGAAGATTCCAAAACACTTTTCCTTGTAAACAAGTTGTTTACAAACTGAACTTAATCTGCGATTAATTTTCCAGAATTTTTTTTAAGAATAATAAACAAGCTGTTGATAACTTTATTAGGTCACCCAGTGGGGTGAAAAAGGAAATCAAAAAAATTCTTATGCATAACACAAAGAAAAATAAATAATGAGAGAGGTGTGAGATGAGTGTACCAAAAAAAGACAATATGATGCGAGTGATGTTATATTATTGTACTAAAAGAAAACTAAATGGTGACAGAGGTGTCAGATGAGTGTACTAAAAGAAAAATAAATGGTGACAGAGGTGTTAGATGAGTGTACTAAAAGAAAAATAAATGGTGACAGAGGTGTAAGATGAGTGTACCAAAAGAAAAATAAATGGTGACAGAGGTGTTAGATGAGAGTACAAAAAGAAAACTAAATGGTGACAGAGGTGTCAGATGAGAGTACAAAAAGAAAAATAAATGTTGAGAGAGCTGTTAGATGAGTGTACCAAAAGCAAACTGAATGCTGGCAGAGGGGTCTGAGGAGTGTACCCAAAGAAGATTAAATGATGAGAGAGAATTAGATGAGTGTATGAGAGAGAATTTGATGAGCGTATAAAAAGAAAACTAAATGGTGACAGAGATGTTAGATGAGTGTACGAAAAGAAAAACAAATGGTGACAGGTGTGTCAGATGAGAGTAAGAAAAGAAAAGTAAAGGATGAGATAGGTGTCAGATGAGTGTACCAAAAGAAAGATAATAGTGGTGTCAGATGAATGTACGAAACGAAAGACGTAAAGACGTCAGATAAAGTGTACCAAAAGACAAATAAGTTATGGCACATGTGTCAGATGAGTTTACAAAAAGAAAAAAATCATGACGTAAAAGGTATCAGATGCGTGTATCAAAAGAACACTAAACGATGGCAGAGCTGCCAGATGAGTGTACCAAAGAAAAATAAATTATGAATGAGGTGTCGAATGAATGAACAAAAAGAAAAACAATGAGATGAGTGTAACAAAATAAAATAAATGATGAGAGAGATGTCAGATGAGTTAAACAAAAGAAAACTAAATGCTGGCAGACGTGACCGATGAGTGTACCAAAGAAAAATAAATGGTGAATGAGGTGTCGGATGAGTGTACCAAAAGAAAAACGAATGATGAGAGATATGTTAGATGAGTGTACCAAAAGAAAAATAAATGATTAGAGGTGTCAGTGAGTTTACCAAAAGAAACATAAATGATGGTAGAGGTGTCAGATAAGTGTATCAAAAGACATATAAATTAGGAAACATGTGTCAGATGAGTGTCCCTAGAAAAATAATGATGTAAGAGGTGTCAGATGAGTGTACCAACAGAAAAATAAATGCTGGTAGAGGTGAAATGTTAGTGCGCCAAAAGACAAATATACTCGTATGATGGCAGAGGTGTCAGATGATGGTGTCAAAAGAAAACTAATTATGAGAGAGGCGTCAGATGAGTGTAAGCAAAGAAAAAATGACCGGAGGGGTGTCAGAAGAGTGTACCAAAACATAAATAAATAAATGATGAGAGAGGTGTCACTTGATTGTACCAAAGGAAAACTAAATGATGAAAGAGGTGTCAGATGAGTGTATAGTAGTCGCAGATAAAATTGACTAGGCGGAGCTATTCACGTGTTGTCAATATATTTCAAATTCGCTGAGCCCACCAGAAGATTCGAAAGAGTGCCTTTCGCATGCTTTCTTCAAGCGTCCCAAATGGCCATATTTACGCCAAAGCAGTGTTTGTCCGATGGGTACGAATTGCGCACCTCTTGTGACTGATCTATTTTTGTATTGTTATGAAAGAGACTTCATGTTGTCGCTTTCCATTGATAACCAATCTGAAATTATTGAAGCTTTCAGCTCCACTTCTAAATATTTAGATGATTTATTAAATATTGATAATACCCATTTCGATGGTTTGATCAGTCAGATTTACCCCCCAGAACTTCAGTTAAATAAAGCAAATTCTTCTGATACCGAGGCCCCGTTTTTGGATTTACATCTATCTATTGTAGATGGGTTTGTTTCATGCAAAGTTTATGATAAACGCGATGACTTTGATTTTGAAATTGTAAATTTTCCTTTTTTGGAAGGTGATGTTCCTCGTGTGCCATCCTATGGCGTTTATATTTCGCAATTAATTCGATTTGCTAGGGTGTGTAGTCATGTTACTGACTTCAACACTCGTAATAAATTATTAACGGCTAAGCTTCTAAATCAGGGTTATCGGTACCATAAACTACGCAAAGCCTTTTCAAAATTTTATAGACGCCATTCTGATTTAATTTCAAAAATCAATATTGGACTTAAATAACCAATCTGAAATTATTGAAGCTTTTAGCTCCACTTCTAGATATTTAGATGATTTATTAAATATTGATAATACCTATTTTGATGGTTTGATCAGTCAGATTTACCCCCTAGAACTTCAGTTAAATAAAGCAAATTCTTCTGATACCGAGGCCACGTTTTTGGATTTACATCTATCTATTGTAGATGGATTTGTTTCGTGCAAAATTTATGATAAACGCGATGACTTTGATTTTGAGATTGTAAATTTTCCTTTTTTGGATGGTGATGTTCCTCGTGCGCCATCCTATGGCGTTTATATTTCGCAATTAATTCGATTTGCTAGAGTGTGTAGTCATGTAACTGACTTCAACACTCGTAATAAATTATTAACGGCTAAACTTCTTAATCAGGGTTATCGGTACCATAAACTACGCAAAGCCTTTTCAAAATTTTATAGACGCCATTCTGATTTAATTTCAAAATTCAATATTGGACTTAAATCTCTTCTGCAACAAGGTCTATCAGAACCCGAATTTTATGGTGACTTAGTATATAAATTCAGAAAAATATATAACCGCAATGACTTCAGCACCCAATTTCGTAAAATCATTCTTCGATATAAAAAGATTGGATACAACATGGATATTATACGACAGACTGCATGCATGGTAGTTAACCCAATCACGGTTGGCAACTTTGCTTCCCTCTTTAATTGCACGCCGGTGGGTCAGGCCTCAGATTCTATGACGGCTCCAACGTAAAGGCTTATTGAAAATTAAGGAGATAATGTTGGTTGGTGCCTGATGCTCTGTCTCTGGTCGGGCTCATCGGAGTCTAACTGTTGGTTTTCTTTTGCTCCAGCATTTCAGTGGTTTCTTGCTGTCGAGTCCTCACCGTTGTCCCACCTCTGTGGTTCTTTGATTTCTGTGTTCACGGAGATGTTGCACTGATGAGTTAGGAGGCCTTCATGCGGACTGAACAAATTATTTGTCAAAATCGCGACGGAAGTAAGGGCGAAGATTGTGGCCACGTAAAATCGATTTAAGCCCCCCAGTGGAAATCTTCCACTGACCGTTCCAAGGCGGCTCTTCTGTGGCGATTTGTTTATGTTGTTGTTTGTTGCTTGCTGTGTGTATCGCTTGTGTCTTTTAATTTTGGATGGCCATATGGCCATTTTGTGGGAAAGTAACTATCCATATGGCCTTCCTTTGTTTGGGTTTCCATTATGGTCTGGTCGCTTAATGTTTGTATTTCTTTCCCTTTGGTGTCTTTTATGGATGGAGTAAGTTAATTGTATCAATTCCTGATCTTTGTTTTACTTCTACTTTAAATCTCTTCTGCAACAAGGTCTATCGGAACCCGAATTTTATGGTGACTTAGTATATAAATTCAGAAAAATATATAACCGCAATGACTTTAGCACCCAATTTCGTAAAATCATTCTTCGATATAAAAAGATTGGGTACAACATCGATATTATACGACACACTGCATGCATGGTAGTTAACCCAATCACGGTTGGCAACTTTGCTTTCCTCTTTAATTGCACGCCGGTGGGTCAGGCCTCAGATTCTATGACGGTTCCAACGTAAATGCTTATTGAAAATTAGAGAGATCTAATTCAAGGTAATGTTGGTTGGTGCCTGATGCCCTGTCTCTGGTCGGCACCATCGGAGTCTAACTGTTGGTTTTCTTTTGCTCCAGCATTTCAGTGGTTTCTTGCTGTCGATTCCTCACCGTTGTCTCACCTCTGTGGTTCTTTGATTATTTGTGTTCACGGAGATGTTGCACTGATGAGTAAGGAGGCCTCCATGCGGACTGAACAAATTATTTGTCTAAATCGCGACGGAAGTAAGGGCGAGGACTGTGGCCATGTAAAAGTGATTAAAGGCCCCCCATCCCCCCCCCCCCCCGTGGAAATCTTTCCACTGACCGTTTCAATGCGGTTCTTCTGTGGCGATTTATTTATGTTGTTGTTTGTTACTTACTGTGTGTATCACTTGTATCTTTTTATTTTGGATGGCCATTTTATGGGAAAGTAACTGTCCTTATAGCCTTCCTATGTTTAGGTTTCCATTATGGTCTGGTCGCTTAATGTTCCTGCTTCTTTCCCTTTAGTGTCTTTGATGGGTGGAGTAAGTTAATTGTATCGATTCCTGATCTTTGTTTTACTTCTACTTTGTGTTACAGTTCAATTTACACAACCGGGTGACTTGGTTTACCCTGTTGTTAATAGAACATTCCAAAGGCAGGTGCAAACGGTAGCTCCGCCTAGTTAATCTTATCTACGACTACTATACCAAAATAAAAATAAATGTTATGAGAGGTATCATATTTGTGTACTAAAACAAACAAAAGTAAAGCTTGGAAAGTAAAATAAATGATAAGAAAGGTGTCAGATGAGTGTACCAAAAGTGAAAATAAAAGGTGGGAGAGGTGTCAGAGACCAAAAGAAAACTAGAAAACTAAATGATGGGAGAGGTGTTAGATGAGTGCACCAAAAGAAACCAAATGATGAGAGAGGTGTCAGGTGACTGTACCAAAAAAAAAATAATAATAAGAGAGGTGTCAGATGTGTATGCCAAAAGAAAAAAAAATGATTTGATAGGTGACAGAAGAGTGTACAAAAAACATAATTCATGGAAGAGGTGTAAGATAAAAAAGTTCTGAAGTTAGAACCTTTGGACAGGTAGAGGAAAATTGTTTTATTTAAAGACAGTCTTTAAATTTAAAGACTGTCTTTAAATTTAAAGACTTTTTTGTCTGTAAATTTAAAGACTGCCACAAATATAATCATTAAAATGGTGTGAAACGGAAAAATCGCACTTTGCTTTTTATAGTAATTTGAAAGTTATCAGTGGAACAATTTATTATGTGTAACTGCAAATTATATAATTGTCTTTTTTTAATTAAATCCCTGCAACCATAATTGGAGAGTTCTTAGAAAATCAGGTTCTTCTTAAGCCGGTGCAAGAGGGCGTGGCCGGTGTTGCACATTTTAGTACTGGTCATGAACAGACCCAATAAAACCGAGTCTGCTATTTTCGTTTATTTGGTGTATTCCTTGCTTCGAAAGGATCTAACTTCAGAACTTATTTATTTTCATTGTAGCTGGTGTTGTGCTACTCATCTTATTTTCCATCTTTGACAGATATTTCCTCCCTTTCTGCCGTATTTCGCCGCATTTGTGGTCTAAATAAACATTATTGATGCGAGATGTGTCAGATTAGTGTATTAAAAGAAATATTAATGGTGGGAGAGTTGCCAGATGAGGGTACCAAATAAATAAATGATGGAAAAGGTGTCCGATGAGTCTACCAAAAGAAGAATAAATCATAGAAGAGGTGTCAGATGAATGTACCGAATGAAAAATAAATTATGGAAGAGGTGTCAGATGAGGGTACCAAAAAAAGATTGAAGAGGTGTCAGATGAGTGTACTTAACCAAAACTAAATGATGGGAGAGGTGTAAGATCAGGGAACCAAAAGTAACATAAATGATGAGAGACGTGTCAGATGTGTGTTACTAAAAGAAAAAAAAAATGATGAGAGGGGTGTCAGATGAGTGTACTAAAAGAAAAAAATCATGGAAGTGACGTCAGATGTATGTACCAAAACAAAAATTAATTATTGGAGAGGTGTCAGATGAGTGTACTAAAACAAGTCTAAATGATGTAAGAGGTGTTAAATCAGTGAACCAAAAGAAACATAAATGATGAGAAACGTGTCAGATGTGTGTACCAAAAGAAAATAAATGTTGGGAGAGGTGTCAGACGAGTAAACTAAAAGAAAACTAAATGATGGGAGAAGTGTTAGATTTGTGTACCAAATGAAAATAAATATGATGAGAGGAGACGTCTCAGATGTGTGTACCAAAAGAAAATAACGACGAGAGACGTGTCAGAAGTGTGTACCAAAAGAAAATAAATGATGGGAGGGTGTCAGATGAGTGCACTTAAAGAAAAAGATGATGGGAGAAGTGTAAGAGCATCAGAAGAAACATAAATGATGAGAGACCTGTCAGATGTGTGTACCAAACGAAAACAAATGTTGGGAGAGGTGTCAGATGAGTGTACTAAAAGAAAACTAAATGATGGGAGAGGTGTTAGAGCAGTGTATCAAAAAATTAAATGATGCGAGGCGTGTCAGATGTGTGTACTAGAAGAAAATAAATGATGGGAGGGGTGTCAGATGAGTATACTAAAACAACTAAATGATGGGAGAGGTGTTAGAGCCGTGTACCGAACAGAAAAAATAAATGAGAGACCTGTCAGATATGTGTACCAAAAGAAACATAAATGGTCGTAGAGGCGTCAGATGAGTGTACTAAAAGAAAACTCAACGATGTGAGAGGTGATAGATCAGTGTACCGAAAGAAAAATAATGATGAGAGACGTGTTCCTAAAGAAAACACAAATGATAGGGGAGGTGTCAGATGAGTATCGCAAAAGGTTTTATTTTGTTGGACGGTGATTTCCCGAAATGTCCACAGCTGCATCCCGACCTTGTGTAGATAAGTACTCCCTTTGCCCTTGACAGGATTTTATATCGACAACCTTTGGTACATATTAGTGTACGGTAGCAATAAATGGCCCTGGTACGAGCATATTAAAAGTGTGTCACCGTATTTATCAGCACGTGAAATTCACTGTAAATACATGGGTTTTCGTCGATTGTAGTCTTTCAAAACGCAGTGAGACGTGACTGCACTTTTAATTTTGGACTAGTCCGCGTTTTAGGTAAATCGCCTTCAGTTGGGATTTTATAATTGGGCGATATTGTTTTACTGCATCGTACTGCATCATATTAACACTTGGCCACGACTTCTACATAATGGCATTGTCAAAAACTCATTTATAATTTTAAAATCCTGTGAAAAAAGTAATCCGAACCATGCTTCCCCTAAAACATGGAATAGTCTTATCACGTTGAACTCTCAAAAGGTCGTTGATAAACTTTAATACAAGGGTGTCAATAGTGTACAGCTATGCTTTTTACGCAAAAGCAAGTGTCCTTGTTGATTTGTTTTATTTGTTAAAGCAGTGCAGTGATTTTCTGTACGCATCTTATATACAGAAGACATCATGAACCAGTTTAATGAAGGCCTACCTATTCTGTAGAAACACATTCATTAATCCATTTTAGACGGGTCCCCTGGCAAACGGAGCAAGCCAAGATCAGACGCAACGGAACGTTTCTGATCAGGACCTTCATTTTTCGCAAAACACGTTAAGACATTTTATAAATAGACTTCAAAATATAACTCAATCTGACACCCCTAAAATTGAAATGGTTCCCTTGCTATATTTGAGGCGGAAGAATTCATTTAAGAAAAATGGATCAAATTAATGTAATTGCAAAAACTCGACTTCCTTTTCCCAACTAGTCATTAACCATTACATCAAACAATTATTTCTGCCAAACATAATCAAAATTGACTTCGTCAGCTTAAAACGGTGTCTGTTTATTGTCTAAAGTCTGTCTTTAGAGAAATCATGACATGTGCACTTTTGAACATATCACATTTCAGAGTCTGTAAGTCCATGCTATCAACATCGATATGAGTTTAAGCATACAGTGTGATTGTAGAATTCCAAAACGACGTTAACGGACGTCATGTCTTGGTGCTATGATTTACCGGAGCTTTTCAATGGTTTCAAAACGCGACCCTCGGCGTTTATCCTGAATTTCTTTCATATAGATATGATATGACAGAATTTGCCTTTAAGTTTTTATAATAGATATATCTGAGTGTATAGCTTTTGATGTCTGGAAATTCTGCGATTGCTTTGATGATTATTCTGATTAACCCATTTCATGCGGGAAACCCCTAAAGTAGGACCTCGGGAAACAGTACAGGCCCAGATTAGACGCCGCAGGACGCGGCGTCTGATCCGGGCCTGCACTATTTGCCAACAGAATTTTCCTCCAAAAATAGAATAGGCCTGATCCCCCTTATATGACAAATGGTCTTGTCCAACAAATAGCAATGGAAGAGTACACTAGTAGACAATGTGTTAAAATAACGCCTAAAACAAGACATAATGGTCTCAGTTATTCAATAATAAATGAGCGTAGAGGGAATAACCAGATGCAAAAGTAATGCGAATTAAATCAGGATAATTTAACTAAATAATGATAATAATAATAATAATAATAATAATAAAGATTAAAATCATCATCTCGATTAAATTCTATCAAGAGATCGGGGACCGGTCGAGCTCGATCGGTAGTTGTCGGGACAGTCTGTCTTGATCGGCATCGCTCGGCCAACCTTCCCGACAATTTTGCACCGGTCCAAAAAATCGAGTAGCCAAGCGCTCGAGACGCCTACGGGAAGAGCTCCGGTAATTGTTAAGTAGAGGTCGTGTTTTGAAACGATCGTGTAGAAATTAAGCGCCAAAGAAGCCATCGGAAATGGATCGAGTATTCGCTGAATAGAAGTCGTGTTGATCGTAAAAGCATCGTGTAGTGATTTTATTCGAACCCTGTCTATCGGTGGTCCATAATGGCTTTCTTAACATTGACCTGATGCTGGTTATACTCCGGGGTTGCGTAAACGTTGCTTGTGACCCGATGTTGTTCACTGTCTCATGAAAGTTATCAGGTCACGAGGGGTTCAGTTAAACTTTGTTTTTGACCACATGCTGTTCATACTTCAATGAGCTTTACATAAACTACCTTTACTCGTTATGTTTACATTATTTTCAATCCAATATTTCGACAAAAATAAATCGGTTTGAGGGCTTACAATGTAATTGAAGTAAAAAAAAAAATAATTGCATACAGGTTTTCTGATAACAGCAAATAGCGCCGTGACGTCATAACGGGTCCTGGCTTATCTTGACTCACATTTATCCTTCCAGTTTAATGTTTGTCAATGTTGGTGATTCTGATTCTTTCTCCACATAATGTATATTGCTCCTTTTTAGTTGGGTTTGGATGAACCACAGTGAAAGTGAGGGTGAGGGTTGGGATCCCGTTAAATTAACTAAAACCCACCAGCAATTTTTAATGACCGTTCCAAGTTGATGCTTTTGCTGTGGTTCTTTCATGTTTTGTGATCATCACGGTGGTTCTGATTCTTTCCCTAATCATACATGTTACGTTGATGATTCTGATTCTTCCCCCTTTTTGATCGTCCTGTTTAGTTACGTTTGTCCTTCTAGTTTAATGTTTGTCATGTTGATGATTCTGATTCTTCTCCCCTTATGTATATTGCTCCTCTTTAGTTAGGTTTGGATATTCTGAGTCACCTACCAAATGTTTGGGGAAAAAGCTGCTGATTCGGTTTTTCTCTTGTCCGTTTTGTTTAATGTCGTCACCGTGTTGAAGTTTTGACTTCTTTATATTACTACTCTACTATATTGCTGTGTATGAAGAGACTCAATAAAACTGAGTCTCCGATTTTCGTTCTTTATGTGTTATTTGTTTCCAAAGGCAACCTTTTAGCTTTTTATTTTACCTCACTCCAGCTGGTGTTTAGTGCCGTGTTGCGGCCGTAAAAAGTCTCCCCGTGCTTAATAATAGTGCAGATTGTATTTTCTTTTCCTTGAGCCCATCCTTTTTTTTCTTTTTTTTTTGTTATTCAACTTTTATTTTTGAACAAACATTTTACGTAGTATCACGTTAACACAAGCATAATTCAGCAGTATGTATAGGCCTGACAACTCGAGTATTTTTGTACATATACAAATATCAGTAGGCATAGGTTTCGTACTAAACAACTTCACATTTGTTGTTCAGTATACATGCGTTCAAATTCGTTAATTTAATACTATATATCATGAATAACCAGAAATCTTTGATAAATAAATAGATAAATAAATAAATAAATAAATAAATAAATAAAAATAAATAAATAAATAAATAAATAATATCAAGTTCAAAAGATAACAGAAAGAGAATACCATTCTTGTCACTAAGTATCGCTTAGGCCGGTGCTAGGAGGCGTATGCAGCCTTGCAAGCTGTTTTGCTGTGTAGGAAGAGACTCAAAAAAAAAAAACGAGTCTCCGATATCGTTCTTTTATGTGTTCTTTGTTTCCAAAGCAACCTTTTCGCTTTTTATTTTCCTAGTGGTATTGTGGGAAGAATTTGGGATCTGACTTTATCAGTTCCTGGTCGTTTCTCGTTTTAATTAATTTAGTTAATTAATTATCATTTGATGTCGCGTCAGTCAATGTGTTCATTGAAGTATGAACAGCATTAAGGACTATGAAAATGTCTTCCTGGTCCGTGGGCTAAAATTCATGGTTGTTTAGCATGTTGACATATTTCTAGATAAAATAACCCATAATGTTCCAAATTAAATGAATAATTCTAACACAGCGCGCCTATATAGGCAATGGAAAATAACTGTGTTTTATTCTGCAACAAATCACGGCAAGGAAGAGCGTGACGAGTGACGTCATTAAAAACTGCCAATTTATGACGTCACTAGTCGATTTCCTTGACGTTAGACGGTGTAACGTCATTTTCTCGCATCGAAAAAGTTAGAAAAGGATATAACTGCATGTGTTTCAGTCGATAATTTTAGCGGGTTTCTTCTAACAATGGCGAAAAGTTGTGAGAATTTGAAGGAAACAACAGCATTATTGCTGAGTTTCAGCGTGTTAGAATCGAAACAGATCAGCTCTAGCCAGTGATTTGTTGAGTAATAAATGACAATTTGTCGGTCAGTTGTAAGTAGACAAATTACGCGCTCTACGCGCTCTTGATTTGTCTACTTTACAACTGACCTCCAAACTGTGATTTTTTACTCAACAAATCACAGCTAGAGCTGATCTATTTCTTAAATATAAAACATGCATATATAAAATGTATTTTTGTTGTTGGAAGAATGAGATAAAAATTCACTTTTTAAGAACATTACATTTCAAATTGTCCATTTTTGTACGTCTGTTTCTCTACTGTCCTTCAGTAGGAACATATCATTTTTACATCAAAATATACCATTACGCAAACACGCCTATACAAATACATTGCCACCTTTATCGCCTAAAAATGCAAAATTTTAAGATGAAAAATTGTGATAATTTTCTTATTCCTACTCAAAATATAGATTGTGGGTACTCGTTAGAACCGCCTCAATGAGTCGGTTCTAACGAGTACCCACAATCTATATTTTAGAGCAGAAATAAGAAAAATAAGGTTTACCCCTGCAAACCCCAGTTTTACTATATAAAAGTGGGGTTCGAGGGGGTCAAAAGTATATAGGTGTGTTTTCGTGATGTTTAGTGAGTGGGGCGTGATTTTTTTTCCGAAAACTGGCATTTTAACATTATATCCATGCCGATAGAACCGCTATCAACATGTAGAGTTCACCATTCATTGCCACCCATGTACAAATTATGACGTATAGTCCGTCGAGGAATAGTTGACAGTGACGTCACGACTTGTTTTTGTTTTGAACAATGCAAAGCTTATGGGGCTAACGGTAAAATAGCTCAAATAGTCAGCTACGTCACTGCCAGCTATTTGTTGGCGAACTATACGAATTAAATTTAGCACTGGGGTAAATCAGCGTAGCGATAATTCACATTCTGTCAAATCGTGATTATGGCTTTTGGACAAATCAAACAATTTCCCCCTGTTGTATCTATTCTTAGCATAATAATATTTACCAAATTGACGGACGAATAAAGAAAAGCATGATCTGGGCATAAAAATATTTCTAATGAAACCCGTTTTGCAGGATATTTTTACCCACGATCCCTGATTTACCTGGAGAATTTACCGACCATGTATACAGTAATGGCTGTCAAAATGTCCGTTCGGTGGGTGTTTATGTTATTATGGCAGTTTTTGGAAAAAATACTTCTCGTCAGTGCTAGGACATGGAAAACACTTAAAGGTTTATTTAAAAACTGAATATCTCCGAAGAACAACAATGGGGAAACCGATATTCAAAACTTGACCATTTTGAAGGTAATTTTTCTAAAAAAACGTTATTTTTACTTTTTCTTCTAACAACAAAAATACACTTTTGAATAAGCATATTTTATGGTTATTCATATAATTTGGAAGATTATGGGTTGCCTTTCTAGAAACTTGTCGACATTCTGAACAACCGTAAATTTTAGCTCACGTGTCAGGTTGACATTTGTATATACCTTAAGTTTCAATAGTTGAAGCGTGGTAGCTCAGTGGTTGGTGCACTTGCCTATCGGTTAGGTTCCCGGCGGCTGTAATAAAATCGAGGTGTCCGAACACGCTCCACTGGCATCATTCGCAGGGATGAATGCCACAAAGTGCACCGGCCTTCGGGTCGAGAAGTTAACTGGAGCCCTCCCCCCCCCCCTCCAACCCCACCCGTGCAACGAGAACTATCCCCTGTGCAGGTAAAAGATCTCTACCGTAATTACCGTAATTACACGATTACTGTCGTGATGCTAAGTAAACCTTTGACTGATTCTCAAGCCATTAAAGTTTCAGTGAACTACGCTTTATAAACACGCAACCAGCAGTTTAGCAATGAGACTTCTCCCATGCTGGTTGCAACGCAAATCTTAGACGCGCCGAAAGATTTGTCGCACCCCTAGGGGCTTGAATCATGACAAAATTTTTTTTTTTTTTTTTTTTTTTTTTGTACTATATTAGAGACAAGGGGGGAAACTTCGGCTCAATTTTTTGGGGGGTTACCTCATTTTACCCAGTGTATCTTTTTCGCAAATGCAGTTTTTTACCTGCTCATTATGAATTATACGGGTATCGTATAAAATCTATGTGTTTTTGGCAGTGCTAAAGAATGTGTGCACATATGACTTCGTCACCTTGTGTTTAAACGCTCGTTCCCGGTACACGGCGACGGTTAGCTAAGCAAAAAAATGCAGACGTGTAAAGCCAACCGGTTCAGAATATAAGTTAAAAGAGATACGGCTAGAAATAATTTGAAATTGTTTTACAAATTTGGATTCATAGTGGTTGGAATGACTGACGACTTTCAGCGTGTGTTCTAATATTGTTACCTAAATAACAATGGCTGTTTTGGTGGTAATAGGCCTGTAGGAATTTTCCTTCTTTTTTTTTTTCTTTGTGATAGGTTGAAACCAAGGAAAAAGCGGTTCAACATGTATTTTGTCTAATGTTTGCAGTCTCTCTCTCTCTCTCTCTCTCTCTCTCTCTCTCTCTCTCTCTCTCTCTCTCTCTCTCTCTCTCTCTCTCTCTCTCTCTCTCTCTCTCAGATATTTGGAACAAATTTGTGGAGGTCTTAAGATTAAGTAGAGGGATATGGACATATTTTGTACTGTTCATTCCAGCGGTAGAAAGAACGGTGTACATACCTAAACTGCACCAACCTGGCCCAAGGATTATAAAACTTTTTTTCATGCTCAACTGATAGGGTATGACACTTATCCGGCTCATAAATAAACAAAAAATGTAATGTAAACATATAGAAAACAGTGTAGTTCATACTTCCGTGAACGCATCGAGTCACATGATTTTCAGTGACGTCAAGTGACGTCATTCTAAACCATGGTTCTCTACGGGCGTTGGTGAGGTCAACGCTGTTCCTCTCTTTGTAGTAAAATGGCGTGCAAATGTTTTTCAGTTTAAAAAGTTTGCCCTATTAGCATTATTTTTCGCCCAGTGACGAGGGGCAAAGAATGTAATTATAAAACAATAAACTTAATTTTTCTGCTTTTCATGAAAGTATGAACGACAGCGAGTCGCTAACAAAGTTTACATGATCTCCTTCGGGGTTCACTTACTTTGCACACAACCCACTGCGTTCGTACTATCATGAACAGCAGAAAAATAAATTTCATTTCTTAAGTGTTTCTTTTCTTTGCCTCATACTGCTGCCTCACTCTAGGGTTTATTAGCTAATATTTACATTTCCAGTGTAAAGTCTAATGTAAACCTATAGAAAACAATTGCGTTCATCGTCAATGAACGCATCGAATCACATGATTTTCAGTGACGTTAAATGATGTCATTCTAAACCATTGTTCTCTACGGGCGTTGATGACGTCAACGCTGCTCCGCTCTTTGTAGAAAAACAGCGTGTAAATGTTTTTCAGCTTTAAAAGTTTGCCCTACAAGCATTTATTTCGCCCAGTGATGAGGAGCAAATAATGTAAATATAAAAAATAAACTTAATTTTTCTGCTTTTCATGAAAGTATGAACGACAGTGGGTCGCTAGCAAAGTTTACATGAACCCCTTCGGGGTTCATTTCCTTTGCACGCGACCCACTGCGTTCATACTTCCATGAACTGCAGAAAAATAAATTTCATTTCTTAATTATCTCATTATGTCAATCATTGCAAAGCATCCACATTGACCCGGAGGTAATTTTGTTTTCAAAACCGTCTTCTGTAGCATGTTTTGTTATCCATGCGATTAGGGGAGCAGCTCCTCAGTTTCTCCTTAAATGTACATTTTAACAGTCAGAATGACATGTCCTTATCAACTTTTAATGAAATGGACATTCAATTTGTCATCAAACTGATGTCAAGTGTCAAAGAAAGCAGGTCATGAAATGTACAAGGACTGGTTTTTATTTCATGCGTTGCACTTTACATGTACAAACGGATGCTTTAGACACAAACTTTAGCGGCTCACTGGAGAAACGATGACGATTTTCTTCAGGAGGTATGAATATTATAATATTAACATTTTGTACGGCCTCCGTGGCCTAGTGGTTAAGAGCGCTGACTCTTGATCATTAGGTCTCTCGCCGCTGTGGTTCGAGCCTCGCTCGCTCTCACTGCTGTGGTTCGAGCCTCGCTCGGGTCGCATGTGAGACGCCAAGTTCTGCAACGGAAGGTCAGGTGGTTTTTCTCCGGGTACTCCGGTTTTCGCCCACCTCTGATTAACGATCGGCTCGATATGAGTGAAATATAATCTTGAAAGGGCTGTAAAACAAAAAAAAAAAATAACATTTTGTTGTGTTATATTGGTGTGAATTTGCTTTATCGCTTATTAAGTTCTGTATATTTGTGCAGTCTTTGAATTCACAACGTATTCTGTAAAGTTTTCGGACCCGCCCATCGGGGCTTGGCTGCGTGACGCTTCCAAGCAGAGCTGAAACCGACCGCACGCAAGTACTGCTAAACTGCTCAGAGAATCTATGCCTGTCCAGGCAAAGCGGTGCGAGTCAGACCGTTCATGCTTATAAAACCTTTTGGTTTCATTGGGCGACAGGGCTTAAGATATCAATTCATCTCAATGTCGAGTAAAAGTCCCAGAAAATGGATTCAACGTCTCCAAAATGACCTGTTGATGGACACTTTAAACATCTAATCAAACAAATAAATTCCTTCAAGTGTTTGGGTGAGAAAAATAATTATTATTGCGGTCGTGGCTCCGGGCTCGTTTTCAGTCAGTCTCATGCTCGACAAACCCCCACATGATACTTAACTAAACTGAAAACTTGCTTGAAAATTCCTTGTTTCGGCCTCAATCCCATCATACATTCTATTATTCAGTTCTTACCTAAGCAGGAAACGGCCCCGCCCATCGGGGCATGAAGAAACGATGCTTCCACACAGAGCTGAAACCGACCCGCACACGAGTACTTGTAATCCGCTTAGAGGATCTAAGCCTGCTCAGGCTAATACGTCCATGTTAATTAATCCTATTGGTTCATTGGGCGGCAGGGCTTGAGATGTCATTTCGTCTTAAGGTCTGGTAAAATCCCCACAAAATTTTAGGCAACGTCTCCAAAATGCAGTGTTGACGGGGCCGTTAAACCTCAAATCAAACAAACAAATCTAAGCAGGAAAATTGCCTGAACTGTTAGTATTCAAAAATAGCGAGCATTACAAATTTAACGCTACGCCGAATTTAGCATGAAAAACGTTTTATAACCTTTTAATAGCCCGCTCGAGAAACACTAAGATTGGAATGCCGCTTTACTCAACAGCACCAAAATTTTTAAATGTCCTATGTATTGACAAGGCCCCATTTCTCACTTACTTTCCAATACACTCTAGGCTAATACGTACAAGTACTTTTCCAACAGATCTAAGCACTTCACAATCAAACCTTTCATAAAAGTCATCTATTTAAGGCATTCAAGAGTTCTGCAACGGAAGGCCAGGTGTTTTTTTTTTTTTTTTTTTACGGATACTTCGGTCTTCGACCACATGTGATTAACAATCGGCTCGATATGAGTGAATAAACTCGAAAGGACCGTAAAATGATCCCCGCTCCGCATCCCCCCCCCCCCCAAAAAAAAAATCAAGGTTGATACGCTCTAGCTTATTCTGACCTTTTTTGTTTGCTGTGTTGTGGTGAGTTGTAGTGCCTATTCAGATTAATACAAACTTGTTGAGCAGAAGAATTGAGCAGTTTTTCTACCAAAATCCCTACATCAATGGATTTGACCGAATTCATTAATAGAAGCGTCCACTTCAGAAACTCGCGGATGAGAAAGCATGTGTGTGCGGCACTGTAGGGGTTCTGTCCCCTTAAATCCCTGTTGGAAAAGGACCCAAGGGCCCAACCTAAATAGTGCTTATTGTCATTTACTGGCCATTAGCGACCCAGGATCAAAATTTCAAAACATAAAAAAGGAATATGTTGCAATAGGGAACAAATTGTTTCCATGCTGCATCATTTTGAACCTTTACGTATTGGTGGCAATTTTTAACAAGCTGGCTGATTTTTTTTTATTTCTGTCCACACAAGTATGAGTGAAACTGTTTTGAAAATAACACAAAACGTCCACGATTTCAACAAAAAATACATTTCACTTTTTCTGAGTCCGGTAAGGAGATAACTACGGCTAATCCCTGCCTTCCTAAATTTAGCCACCCACCTAGCTCAGTGGTTAGTCCATTTGCCCCAGATGCTAAAGGTCCCAGGTTCGAGATCCCCAGCAGCGGTGACAAAATTTCGGTGTGAGAACACGTTCCATTGGCATCATTTGCAGGTATGAATGTCATAAAGTGCATCGTCCTTCGAATCTGGACGTTAACTGGACCCCCACCCCCCACCAACCCCTGTGCAGGGAGAACCATCCCCTGTGCAGTTTAAAGAACCCTACCGTATTTACATGGTTACGTGTACGCTTTCAGCCTTCAAAACTGGAGTATATGCAATATACAACGTCTGTGTCCCCTCTTGGGGTTTAGTTAAAAATGGAACAAAAAATAGCGACAATGCTCATTTGTCACTACTTCGAACGGTTTAAAATTAAACAGCACCGGTCGTTCCGGTCGTTAGTTCATCGATAGAGTAGCCCGGAATTAGCAGAAAAACCAAGCTTCGCGGCGATCGTTTTCTTGATCGGTTACAGAAAGCAATGTGAAAGTAGTAAAATCTAAATTTTGAGCTGCAAATACATCATTTTGGATTCAAATTGGTCAAGAGAGGTTCAATTTAATGAAATACATCAGTTGAAAGCGAAAAAAGTTTCCTCCGTAACACTAGTTCGCTTGTGATTGATGAAAACCTGAAAATTTTTGTCACACGTTTATGCCGAATTTTGCTTTGCTGAGTTAATCCATGCGAGAAAAACATGTTTCCTGCAAGTGACAGACAGAGGCGGATTATTGTTGCAAAGTGGACATATTTAACTTGTATAATTCATAATAAGCAATTGAAAAACTGCATTTGCGAAAAAGATACACTGGGTAAAATGAGGTAACCCCCAAAAATGGAGCCGAAGTTTCCCCCCTTGTCTCTAATATAGTACCCTAAAAAAAAAAAAAAAAAACAATTTTTTTTTCTTCATGATTCAAGCCCCTATTGTCGCACCGTATTCACCATATTTGCATTATTTGCTGGCTCCCAGCTTGCACATTGTCGATATTGGAAAAACAGGTAACCAGACCTCCCTGACCTTTCAAGGTCAGGGGGTCTGGTTACCTGTTTTTCCAACACTAATAACCTTCATACTAGGAACCAGCAGATAATGCAAATAAGGTGAATTGCACTTTCCATCATTTGCTTCTGAACAGGTTTTAGAGATGACTGACAACGTGGGCGGAACGACTGCGTAGCTTGTTCTTCTCAGTTGACTGAACAAAACTTTCAGACGACTGACGTATTGTTTTGTTTGTTTGATTTGAGGTTTAACGTCTCCGTCAACACTGTATGGGTCATTTTGGAGACGTTGTTTCCAATTTTGTGGGACTTTACCCGACATTGAGATGAAATGACATCTCAAGCCCTGTCGCCCAATGAAACCAATAGGGTTTATAAGCATGGAGGCTCCGACTCGCACCGCTTTGCCTGGGGAGGCTTAGATCCTCTAAGCGGTTTACCAGTACTCATATGCGGTCGGTTTCAGCTCTGCGTGGAAGCATCATGCAGCCCATACGCGTGCAGCCCATCTATTTTTTGAAGCCCCGATGAGCGGGGGCTGCTGACCTATTGTTAATAACATTTTTGAATATGCAGCGCAAATCTGAAGAAGAGAGGATTGCAGTTGTAGAGTTTTAGTCCGGGATTTGAGACCAGATTTCGAAAAATTTAATGCACCCAAAATTCTCACGCTTTATTTGTGCCGTTTCATTGAGATAGGAGCCTAACCTATATGACATGTGATTATTTAGCAAATCTGGTGGGGAAAAGGGGTTAAAAATTCTATGAGTTTACACCCACCCCCATGCGGACGGTATAGTTGGATTGAGTTTAGTTATGTGTAGCTAGCGCTTACATATGAATGTTGATTTATTGCATCAGCCAAAATATTTGTCAATACTCGAAGACACCAAAATTCATGATATGGCGTAATTACATCCAGTGTTACCATACATTTTAAGCATTGAAATTTGACCCCAAACATTTGGTAAATTTTACACTATTTTCGCGCTAAATAATTTTTAGTACTTTTTGAAACAATTTCTTTTTCGTCAGTATGAAGGACGGTTAATTTTGCACGTGCATGTGAAATTTGATGACTCTGTTTCAATTCGGGCATGAACAAGGGACTCCGATACCTATGTACCATTTTACCACTTTTTCCTGTTGTGTCACAGATCGTGATAAAAAATTATATTAAAACCAACATAAACTAAATTAGTTTACTGGCTGGTCATAGATGTATCATAACAGGGACCGATAGATATATTTTTGAAAAGTTACTGATGGCCATTTCCTTCCGGTTTATATTTAGTGAGGGGAATATACATCACCAAGTATATTTGTCAGCGGGTGAACTGGCAAGTGATTCTCTAAACTGGTGACTTGAAGCGATCAACATTTAATGAATACATTGTATATTTCAAGAATCATTATCCAAAGTTTCCGGTTTGTGCTGAAGGCTCCCCAAGTAACATCGGCATTATTATATAATTTTAAATACGTAAGTGTTACTGACCACTTGAAATCTTACTGGGTACCTTATTTTCTGTTAAGTCTCACGACTAAAAATAAATTGTACCCGAGGTTTAATGTAACGTAAAGTCATCCCTTAAACATTCTTGTATCTTCCCTTTTCCCTGGGTTGTGGTATAACCTGTAAACGTGCATCTTAAGATGTCACCTGCACTTACTTTCCACCATTTTGTTGGGCAACCTGCCTACGGTAGCCTTGTCCCTCTATTCACCATTAGCTCTTAATGATCCTGTGTCTCTTGTCACACACTGATTAATCTGTTCTTCATCTCCTTTATAACTACTTCCTTTTTCTGACATGTGTCCCATATATTGATTTTTTGGGCTTAAAGGCACGTCACCCCTTGTTGGTCATTTTTGTCCTCTCTCCAAAGAAAGGGTGAAAAGCGACAGAAGAGATAGTTGAGCAGATGAAAGTAAGGAGCATATGAGAAATGGGAAAATGGAAAAGCAGAAACAGAAGAAATAACAGTTTTCCCCCTCTACACTTAACTGCTGGAAGAACAGCAGGTCTTGTCCAGCTGTAAGCCACTATCAGCTGGACGCCCTATTGACGCAAGATACACGTCAACTTTGCCTCACCCAACCACCCCAATTGTCCCATATAGATTGGCCAAAAGGCCTTCTATGACAAGCCATCAGGAGTTATCACGTTTGAAAAACAGAGTGCATGCAATGATCAGGAATTTATATAAAACTTCCTACCTCCCATTCAAAACACCAAAATGAAAACGTCATGGATGGAAAGCCAGAATGACAGTTATCTCTCCACATGACCGAACGGCTATCCAAAATAAAAAAGGCATCAGCAATACATACATCTTAAGGACTAACAATGAAAATAATAAAACACAAAAAAAAGGATCGACGACGGGGTCAATAAGAAGTTTTACGGGGACCGAGGTGGGGTTGGACACTTTAATGGATTTTAGGTGGTCAAACTACTCGCCCTTGATTGTCGTGGTTAAAACCGATAAATGTTCACTCTACATGATGGAGTTCTAGTTCATCAGTGCAACATCTCCGAGAACAGAAAATCAAACGACTAAAGGGATGAAACAACGATGAGGACTCGACAGCAGGAAATAGCTAGAATTCTGCAGCAAAGGAAACCAAACAGTTAGGCTACGCTTAAGCCTACCAGAGACAGAGCATCAGACACCTACCTTCAGGCGTTCTCGTACATATGAAAGGAACTAGGCGGGCGGGTTAATTTACTTGAGGTTGAAACCCTAATATATCAGATATATTGAACAGTGAGCAGGGACGATGTTTGGCATAATAAAAGTTGCGATTCCTACGTAAATCAAGCTTCTTCTCTTCACCTTTGGCAAGAAGGGTGGGAACAACGGGTTCAACACCGACCCTCGATTGAACTTTTCTGCATCTTCATGTAACTTGGTGACCTCAATTTGCGCATGTTTGCCAAAAGATCGACCAAAACCAGAGTCATTCAATCAGCAAATAAGTTGGAGTATATCAAATCAGCAGCTGGAGAATTAGATGCCGATATTTAAATTTAGTAAAGTATCTTTTTTTTTTTTTGCAGCAAATTAATGTTAGAAACCAGAACAATAAACCTCTAATACATTTAGGTAAAATCGTTCCACCAAATACTGTATAATGTTTCTTTTTTGTTCGCAGTAATATTTCGCACACCTTCAGTCAAAAGGAGGCTGGATTGTTCAGAGGTGTAAACTCGTTAAAACACGACTTTCCTTCAATTATGAAATACTGAACAAAAATCTGCCAACCCTTTGAAAAAACAAAACTGAAATAGGGCCGCGCTGTTATCTTCACTGAACATTGTCGTCTTTCAGAGGTATTGCTGTCATGGTAACTTCATACCAACCTACCACTGGTCACCAATTAATTGCTTATGAAGCTAAGCAACAAAAGATAACCAAACAAGCGCAATCAGTAAAGCCGAAAACTGTGGCTGCTGTATCATGACAACGCCAATTAGATATGGTTTACGCTTGCCATCAAGTTTACGCGACTTTTAGCTGAACACAAACTTGCAAACAAGCGGCCGATGGGAAACTACGCTCACCAGAACTCACGAGCTCAAGTGGGCATAAATCCCCCCAACACACACACACACCCACACGTGGTGGCCATTTATTTTAACAGACCATAATGGTTTAGTAGAGGCCGATCCCAGGACCATTGATGCCAAATTATTTTGAAATCAACCATTGTTTTCTTTTGTTGCCGTCGCATACATTAAAGTCAGCTTTGAACCATCTTAGGGCTAGAGTCCAAAATGCTGCATACCAAGGTCTTGTATTTCTTGAGATGCAGAATTTAAAATCACTTTTGGCCGTTTATTGGTGCGACGATCACACAGATCCCTCTAACAAACTTGGATTTCTCGATCACACTGTGGCAGTATATGTAATTTGGTATCAGTTAGCCCAGTAGTGTTACAAGAAAAATTAAAAACTTTTTAATCTTATGACCCAGGATCATTAAGCTGATTGCAAATATCAAATATGATGTCATAAAACTGCAACAGAATCAGAAAACCCTGTCTTTTCAATACAAACTCCTAAGTGACCGAATGTGAGCTTGACGTAAGAAAGGTAAAGGTCAACGAAATGTCATCACTTGAACAAATTCGATAGGGCCCGGGTCCCATATATTGTATATCAAGTTTCAAGGTCATTGGTCAATTGGTTCCTGAGAAGGCGATTTTCAAAGGTTTTTACCATATATGGACATGGCGGACATCTTGGTCATGTGACCCAGATATTCAGAATATATGTTTGTTCTTCCACCCCATGGCGGCTTCACATATAATTTGGTTCGAATTGGCCTTGTAGTTTCAGAGGAGATGTCGTTTGGAATGGTTTGGATGCTTAAATGAGAAAAGAGGGTAGGCACATTTATCTCCCCCTTTTATGTCTTTTTCCCCACTTTTTTGATTTTCTAACTCCATTTTCAAGGTGCTGAGAGACTTCTAAATAAATTCGTATCATAGTTAAGTGTGAGAAAGTAAGGTGCATTAAACACCTTAAATACGCGTGCTACGAATTTTAAATCCCCGACTATTTTTGACTACCGCTAAGCTCCGCCCCAACTTTCTGTCCGAAGCGGAAAACCTTACTATGGATCACCGTTTCTTTTCACTTTGACAAACCTGTCACTGGGGATGTAAATTCTTGTTCAGCGTGACATTGTATTTTGACGTATTTGCACTTTAATGAAGAGAAGACAGCTTTCGTATTGCTAAACTACTAGTTGCACGGTTCATTACAATAACACCCGTGCGACATAGTGCATTTTTTCACATCTCCAAGATGGCTTCTTTTTTGAAGAAAGTCCTTGATATTTTTTCTTATTTATACTGCAAACATAGGTTGTGGGTGCTCGTTAGAACCGCCTCATGGAGGCGGTTCTAACGAGTACCAACAACCTATGTTTGTTTGTTTGATTTGCGGTTAAACGTCCCCGTCAACACTGTAACGGTCATTTTTTGAGACGTTGCTTCAAATTTTGTAGGACTTTTACCCGACATTGATATGAAATGACATCTCCACCCCGTCGCCAAATGAAACCAATAGTGTTTATTAGCATGGACGGTACGCCTCGCACCGCGGTTCTTGGACAGTCCTAGATCCTCTAAGCGGTTTACAAGTACTAGTGTGCGGGCCGGATTCAGCTCTGCGTGGAAGCATCATGCCGCCCATATATTTCTTCAAGCCCATATGGGCGGGGGCCTTTGTTTTTGGAGCAGAAATAACAAAAATAATGTATACCCCTTAAACCCCAGTTTTCTCTTTCTAAATGGGGGTTTTAGGGGGTGTTTATTTGACGGACTTGTTCACGTGATGGTAACGTAGCTTATTAATTGATTATCTTATATTCAAAAGGTCAACCAATATTCAAAAATCATAAATCATGTTTTTAATTGCATCAATTAATAAAATTGTCATTAATCAAGTAATTTCGTATTGGCCCAGTTACAGGTCCTCGGTCAGCTGTATTGGCCTCGGCCTTCGGCCTCGTGCCAATACAGCAGACCTGGGACCTGTAACTGGGCCAATACGAAATTATTTGATTAATAACATTATATTAAAAAGTAAAACACCATACCATACAATGACCAGACTGATGATTGTCTTCATCCTATTATTGTGAGTCTTGTAATGTAAAGCCCACGTGACACACCAGAATCTATCAACTGAGATAGCAACCATGGTGAACACTGAGGCGAAGGTCATGGCGAAGTCGAAGTAGATCCACACCCCACACATTACCTGTAAGATAATCAAAGCACTGAGAAGACGTGGGGTCATTACGATAACACACCCGTGCGACATAGTGCATTTTTTCACATCTCCAAAATGTCTACTTTTCTGATAAAAATCTGTGATATATTGCTTATAAATACTGCAAACATAGGTTGTGGGTGCTCGTTAGAACCGGCTCAATGAGGCGGTCCTAACGAGTACCCACAACCTATGTTTTGGAGCAGAAATAAGAAAAATAATGTTTTACCCCACTAAACCCCAGTTTTCTCTATATAAAGTGGGGTTTAAGGGGGTGTTTATTTCACGGACTTGTTCTCGTGATGTGAAGGATGAGATAATTGGTGTGAACGGGAGTTAGTTTCGTTTAACCCAAATTTCCTGTACTGTAAGCAAACAGTGTAGACCCTGATAAGACGCTGCGTTCTATGGCATCTGATCTGGGGCTTCACTCTTTGCCAAACCCAATACATGATTCCAGTCCATTGGCCCCCGCCCATCGGGGATTGAAGAAATATATGGGCTGCATGATGCTTCCACACAGAGCTGAAACCAACCCGCACACGAATACTGATAAACCGCTTAGAGGATCTAAGCCTGCCCAGGCAAAAGCTTATAAACCCTATTGGTTTCATTGGGCGACAGGGATTGAGATGGCATTTCATCTCAATGTCGGGTAAAAGTCCCACAAAATTGGAAGCAACGTCTCCAAAATGACCTTTACAGTTTTGACGGGGACGTTAAACCTCAAATCAAACAAACAAACAATTCTAGTCTCGATTCTATAGATAATACTTTTCCTGCAACACTCTGACCTCTCAACGATAAGACCATCACGGCTATTTTCTATAAATAACCGTTACCTGCATTTCCTGCAAATCAGTGGTAGTCACGTGAACATGAGCACTGAAGACCTTCTGTGTTTAGTAACTTTGGGTCGAATGACGAACCACACAAAACGTCAGCCTGAAGCGACAGTACTTATTACCAGGGGCAAGTTGTTTCATTACAATATACAACCGTGCGACATTGTGCATTTTTTCACATCTTCAAAATGGCTACTTTTCTGATGAAAATCTGTAATACTTTTCTTGTTTATACTCAAATCATAGGTTGCAGGTACTCGTTAGAACCGCCTCATTTAGGCGGTTCTAACGAGTACCCACAACCTATGTCTTGGAGCAGAAATAAGAAATAATATGTATACACCCGTAAACCCCAGTTTTGCCTATATAAAGTGAGGTTTAGAGGGGTTGGGTCTTCATTTCACGGACTTGTTCGCGTGATGAAAACTAACGACATCATCAGTTGACATACCATTATCTCTTGTTCAAACATTAAATGTATAAACTAACATATTTGCTGGGAAAATGTGAGTAGCTCACATTTTTGCAGCAAACATACCAGAGTATTAGATGTATTAGATGATGTGCGTGCTTGAACAGTCATCTTGAAAACACGCCTATAGAATTCTAACCTCATTGAACCCCACTTTTATATCGTAAAACTGTGGTTTACAGGTGTTACCCTTATTTCTGCTCTAAAATATAGATTGTGTGTACTCGTTAGAACCGCCTCAGTAAGGCGGTTCTAACGAGTAACCACAATCTATATTTTGAGCAGAAATAAGAAAAATATCACAATTTTTCATGCTAAAATTTTATCTTTTTCGGCAATAAAATCTACGATGTATTTGTGTAGGCATGTTTCCTTAACCCATATATGCCTAGTGGCCCTTTTTTGGGACGTTGGCAAACAGTGTAGACCCAGATCAGACGCCGCATAACGCGGCGTCTGATCTGGGTCTACACTGTTTGCTCAAAGAACATACATTTTTGTACAACTTACATTAAACAAAACAAATCTGACACCCCTGTAAATGAAAATGGACAACTCCAAATTTATAAGATGGAAGATTCCATTGTCATATATGGGTTAATGTAACATTTTGACAACAACGAGCTCAAAAAGCTAATAATGCTTTGAACAAGCGGGACAAAACATTTAACACCGATTCTTAAAAAAGGTGATGCTTAACTTTTGTCTGAATATATATACAGTAAGACCACCTAAAATTAAGACTAATTCTGCTTTAAAAAGCTTAACTAGTAGGTTGCAGTTATTCTTTGTATGCGTTTTCTGCAATCAGTGTCCACTGGTCAGTGACCACCTTTGGGACTGTTCAAAAGTGGTCTTAAGACCACTTTTGAACAGTCCCAAAGGTGGTTTTAATATAAAAATCTTACTGTTTATAGTGAAACAGTTACTCAGAAAACGCCACCGTCAAAGATCACTCATACAAAAGAAAAATATTGCGTGACATCACGCAACTATTTTCTATATATTTTAAATCTCCGAGGCCAAGTGTGTAAGAGCGCTTTCTCTTCAACATTAGGTATCCGAGGACGCCAAGTTCTGCACTGGAAGGTCGGGTGTTTTTCTCCTGTAACTCCGGTTTTCGCCCAACCCCTCGGGGCTTGAATATGTAAATTGGGCTGCATGATGCTTCCACGCAGAGTTTGTTTGATTTGCGGTTTAACGTCCCCGTCAACGCTGTCAAGGTCTCCATGCAGAGATGAAAATGGCCCAACTTTAGTACTGATAAACCATTTGGAAGTTCTGAGACTGCCCAGGAAAAGTGGGGCGAGTCGGATCGTCCACGCATATAAAGCCTATTGGTTTCATTAGGCGGTAGAGCTTGAGAAGTCATTACATCTCAATGTCGGGTACAAGTCCCACAAAATTGGAAGCAACGTCTCCAAAATGACCTATTCAGTGTTGACGGGGACGTTAAACCTCAAATCAAACCAACAAACATACACACAAAACAAACAAACACACATCGATCAGCTCGAAATAAGTGAAATAATCTTGAAATGGCCGTTATACCAAAACCAAAAACATCATATCTTAAGATACATTTTATGAGCAAAATTATTATCATATTTACCATAATAAATGATAAAAGTTTAAACGATACGTTAATTATTGACCTCGTTACACGTAGTTATGAACAACTGGCCCTTGAAATTTGGAGGTAAATTCTACAGGCTGTGTACTGTCCAAGCGGCGAGCACAAAGATGCTGATCAGATGTACGCATGCGCAGGCTGATATGCACTTTTTTGTGTGGTTACTCAAGTGGAAGTACCTCGCCGTTGAGCTTCTAATGATCTCTCCCAACATTTGTTTTCGCGCAGAAATTCTTTTCGGATGAAAAACGTGCCTTATCTGGGTCTATGTACAAGCAATATTTTATCTATCACATTTATCTACAGTCGAACTTCAATGGCTCGGACACCTTTGGGACCTCGAAAATCTGTTCTATACAGGGGTACATGTAGTTCGAACCACTGAGGTTACTGTCAGGAGGTATAACGAGATACTTTTATACATATTTTCGGTGTTCGATAATGAATATGTATGCTGTGTGTACTCATTAGAATCGCTTCATCGAGGCGATTCTAATGAGTACATACAGCATACATTTGCAAGATAAAGTATTAGACTAAAATCTCCTTAATTATCCACACTATTTCTTATGTAGAGGATTTCGCTTGGGGCTCAATAATGGGTTCGACTCATCCATGGTAAACGAGTCATCGGTGTTCGAGCCATCGAAGTTCTACTGTATATACATTTGGCCGTAATGTATTTTGCCAGGGCAGGCTCCCGCCCATAGGGGCTTGAAGAAATATATGGGCTGCATGATGCTTCCACGCAGAGCTGAATACGGCCCGCACACTAGTACTGGTAAACCGCTTAGAGGATCTAAGCCTGTCCAGGAACCGCGATGCGAGGCGGACCGTCCATACAAATAAACCCTATTGGTTTCATTGGGCGACAGGGCTCGAGATATCATTTCATCTCAATGTCGGGTAAAAGTCCCACAATATTGGAAGCAACCTCTCCAAAATGACCTTTACAGTGTTGACGGGAAGTTAAACCTCAAATCAAACAAACAGATTTTGCCGGGGCAAGTGAAAACGAGTATTCACATGTACATGAACCACAAAGGTGCATCATGAAAACACGTCTACATAATTATGACCCCCTTCAACCCCACTTTTATACAATAAAACTTGGGTTTTTAGGGGTAAACCATATTTTTCTTATTCCTGCTCTAAAATATAAATTGCGGGTTCTTGTTAGAACCGCCTCAATGAGGCGAGGCGGTTCTAACGTGTAGCCACAATCTATTTTTTGAGCAGAAATAAGAAAAATATCACCAGTTTTCATCTTAAAATTTCCTGTTTTTCGGTGGTAAGTTTACAATGTATTTGTATAGGCGTACATGTATATTCGTAATGAACAGCAAAAGTGCCAACTAGCCAGGATCTTCACAGTTGCACATCCATGTGATATTGGCCTTCCCAGCAGGAACTCAACGTTATGTTGTTTCAACGTTAGTTCAACGTTGAGTCAACATTTTGTGCATGCAGGGTTGTACAAGTTTCAACTTGTCATAGTAGCAAGTGTGTACATATTTACTTCATGGCCAGGAGGCCCCCGCCCATAGGGGCTTAAAGAAATATATGGGCTGCATGATGCTTCCACGCAGAGCTGAATCTGGCCCGCACACTAGTACTGATAAACCGCTTAGAGGATCTACGCCTGTCCAGGAACCGCGGTGCGAGGCAGACCGTCCATGCTTATAAACCCTATTGGTTTCATTAGGCGACAGGGCTTGAGATGTCATTTCATCTCAATGTTGGGTAAAAGTCCCACAAAATTGGAAGCAACGTCTCCAAAATGACCTTTACAGTGTTGACGGGGACGTTAAACACCAAATCAAACAAACAAACATATTTTCTACATGGCCAGGTCCATCTTGAAATCTAGTAATTGGAGATTGTTGGTCCTGGAAGAGACGTCAAGAAAAAAGGTTCATCCGACATGCGCACTAACGAAGACTCAGACCAGCCTCTGCAGCCGCATAATTTCATCAAAGACTTGTTTGGACTATGGATGACCATTTTGTTGAGGTTTGTCGTCCCCGATAGCACTATTTAGGTCACTTTGTAGACAATGCTGCCACTTTTGTTGGGCTTTGACTCGATATTGGGATGAAATATCATCTCAAGCCCAACCGCCCTTTCAGGAACGGTCCAACTCACACTGCTCTTTCTTTGGCAGGCTTGGAATTTCTAAGTGGTTTACCAGTACTCAAGTTCGGTCGGTTACAGCTCTGCGCTGAGGCACCATGCAGCCCAATCTATCATTACGCAAACACGTCTATACAAATACATTACAACCTTTATCGCCGAAAAAAATGAATATTTTAAGATGAAAAGTTGTGATATTTTTTCTTATTTCTGCTCAAAATATAGATCGTGGGCACTCGTTAGAACCGCCTCATCGAGGCTGTTCTAACGAGTACCCACAATCTATATTTTAGAGAAGAAATAAGAAAAATAAGGTATACCCCCGGAAACCCCAGTTTTACTATATAAAATTGGGGTTCGATGGGGTCAAAATTATATAGGCGTGTTTTCGTGATGGCTGCGATGCGTGGTGGCATTGGATGCCCATTAACATATGTTTTTTTTTTGTTTTTTTTTTTTAAGATTGCTGCAGTCTGATTTTTATCGCCACTTTGTGTACTTATCCGCAGCACAGTGAAATTCCAATATTAAGACCACTTTTGAATAGTTCCAAGGGTGGTCCCTTGCTGGAGGCCAAGGGAAGTAGACTAGACAAAGGAAAATAATAGAACACTCTTAAATATGCCATTACAGAAGTTCTCTTTAATTTACCTGGTCTTAATAGCGGAATTCACTGTTTTTCTTATTGTTGGCTTTTTTGCGGCAAATTTCAGTATAACATTTGTCTGTCATTATGCCTTTTTAACCAGTGATTTGTTGCTAACGAAGAAGGAAAATACTGTCACAGTGATATTATTAAGAGGAACGTCGCGTCTGAAATGCATTGTTATTATCCACCATTGAACAAAAGAAAAATTTCCATCGAAACATAGAGGCGATATTCTTTTCTTTGCATGTTCGGGAAAGAAATAAGGGACGGGCTTTAATAACTAAAGCTCAACGTCACCACAAAATAGGGTGTGTGTGTGTGTGGGGGGGGGGGGGGGGGGGGTCTGAAGCCAAGAATTGTTCAACCGAGTTCAGGTCTCCAGGAAAACAAATATATTTTTTTTGAAGTTTTTTGAGGGACCGTCGATGATATTTTTGTCATTTTGGAGACATTGCTCCTATTTCTGTGGGTCTTTTAGTCTTTTTACCCGGCATTGAGGTCTCAAGCCCTATCGTCCAAACAAGTCAATAGGGTTGATATGCAGGGACTCGATTCACTTTGTCTGGGCATGTTTATACCTTCCAAATGGTTTGCCCGTACTCATTTGCGGTCGGTTACAGCTCTTCTTGGAAGCACCACGCAGCACAGTCTATTTCTCCAAGCCCGCATGGGCGGTGGCCTTGTAACAAATGTCTTACTAGGCACACCCGAGTCTATTTAACACACCAGCTAAACTTTCAAGACTGTTTTTCAATTATCTGATTTCGAGCCGATCGGGAGGTGGGCGATAAATACCGTACCCAGTGAAAAAAGACCTGCCTTCCGCTGCAGAACTTGGCGCCTCATATGTGACCCCAGCGAGGCTCGAACCACAGCCGTGAGAGACCTAATTATTAAGAGTCAGCGCTCTTACCCGCCTGTTTAACCTTCATTAAATAACACGGAAACTTCAGACTTGTTAATTAGCCCCCGCCCATCGGGGCTTGAAGAAATAGATGGGCTGCATGATGCTTCCACGCAGAGCTGAAACCGACCCGCGCACGAGTACTGGTAAACCGCTACGAGGATGTAAGCCTGCCCAGGCAAAGCGGTGCGAGTCGGCCCGTCCATGTTTATATGGCCTATTGGTTTCATTAGGCGGCAGGGCTTGAGACGTCATTTAATCTGAATGTCGGGTAAAAGTCCCACAAAAATTGGAAGCAACGTCTCCAAAATGGCCTTTACAGTGTTGACGGGGCCGTTAAACCTCAAATCAAACAAACAAATCAGACTTGTTTCATCTCTGTTGTTTTTTTATTTGTATGTTCTCGGAGATGTTACACTAATGAGTTAGGAAGCCTTCATGCGGAATAAACAAATTTGGTGCGTACCGCGACAGAGGTGGGGGCGGGGATTATGGCCGTGTGGAGTCGATTTAAGCCCCCAAGTGGAATTCTTTCTACTAAACGTTCCAAGGCGGTTCTTCTGTTGCGGTTATTTATATTGTTGTTTGTTACTTACTGTGAGTATCACTTGTGTCTTTTTATTTTAGATGGCCATTTGGCCATTTTGTGGGAAATTAACTGTCCTTATGGCCGGCCTTTGTTTAGGTTTCCATTATGGTCTGGTCGCTCCGTGTTTGTGTGTCTTTCCTTTTGGTGTCTTTGATGGGTGGAGTAAGTTAATTGTATCGATTCTTGATCTTTGTTTTACTTCTACTTTAGTAATGGAAAAAATCCTTTAAATCCTCAAGCTGAGTTGGAAAAATGGAGATTCCAAGAATATTGCATTGAAAACTCCAATAAATAAAAGCTATGAATATTCGTTAGACACGCGACTTTAACAAATACCCCCGGCATTGTTTTCTCGGTTAATGACATCAGAGAGTGGAAATGCCCTTGATATTAGCTGCCATACTGCTTTTTATGAAGTTCATTCTTGCGGCAAACGGCAAGCTGTTTACATCACGAAAAAGTACCAATATAATTTTTACCCCCTTAAACCCCATTTGTACAATAAAACTGGGGTTTACAGGGGTATATATTATTTTCATATTTTTGCCCCCAAAACATAGATTGTGGGTACTCGTTGTAACCGCCTCGACGAGGCGGTTCTAACGGGTACCCTCAATCTATGCTTTGAAAAGAAGAAAGAAAAAATATCAGATTTGTTTTTCTGAAAATGTTCATTTTTGGTGGTAAAACTGCCAATATATTTGAATAGCCGTGTTTTCGTAATGTAGGAAATAAATAATGCCATGTACAATTTTAGCTGAGAAAAAAATAAGTTCTTAAATGGGCCCCGTCAAGCGATTTTGGTACTTATCGCCTAAGCTAGCAGCGAAGGTTCAGGCGAGCCTGCGCATCCGCGCAGTCTCGCCAGAACCTTCGCTGCTCGCTCATACAAGCAGTGAATCAAGAGGAACCTTCAGACAGAAAGCCATATCCCTGGCCCCTCTGAATGGCTGGGCATGCGCAGTTAAAATTTGTCATGACGGAATGCTCGAAGACACAAATTCGCTTGGCGGGGCTCAAATTATTTGTCAGAGAAGACAGGGCTTGATATAACAACTGGATCGCCAGATGGGCAAACAGTTCATATATAATGTAAGTAAAAACCAGAGGCACATGGGTCACTATGCTCACCAGAGCCTAGGTGTCCACTGGCCAATTGCAGCCATGTACTCGTTTTTTAACATGATATCATTTTAATCTCCCGAATGAACCCCCGTATCCAAATGAGCACCTATGTGGACTCATTATATGAAACATTAGGCCTTTTATGAAGTAGAGAGGGTGGAGCATGGGCCCAATGGAGCCCTGGTTGGTATCACTTAATCTGTCTTATCACAAGAACAAGAATATATATGCTTAAGCAGTGGGGATCTGTATGGCCGGAGATATAAGGCCTCTTAAACAGTGGAGGGGTTGGAGCATGCTCTGTTGATCCCAGGAAAGCCAAGATTGTTGTCCCTAAATGTGTCTTATCATAAGGACCAAGTATATATATGGTTAAGGGGTGGAATTCTGAACTGTTTCCGAGATATGAAGCCCTTTTAGGAAGTGGACAGAGAGAGGAATGGCCCTGCGGACACCCCTACAGTAGGTGTGCTAATAATAAGGAACACGAACATATATGATTATGGGATGGGGATTTGAATTATTTCTGAGATATATGGCATTTTATGAAGTGAAAGGGCGGGGCACATTGCCTCAGCACAAAGAGACCCCCCAAGTTGGTGTGACTGAACGAGTCTTATCATAAGGAACAAGAATATATATGATTTAGGGGTGGGGATGTGAATGATTTCTGAGATATATGGCTTTTAATGAAGTCAAGCTGTGGGGCATGGCCCGAGCATGCCCCGGGGACTCCCAAGCTGGTGTCACTGAATGCCTCTTATCATAAGGAAGATGAAGATATATGGTTTAGGGTCGGGGCTCTAAACAGTTTCTGAGATATAATACCTTTTGTGAAGTGGAGGGGTATTGCAAGGCCCCGGGAAACACCCATGTTGGTGTCAATGAATGTGTCGTATCATTAGGAACAAGAATATATATGTTTAGGCGTGGAGATATGTAAGGTTTCCGAGATATTGTAATATAATGAAATGGAGGGAGTGTGGCATGGCTCCAACACATCCCTGGGGACCCCCAGGTTAGTGTCACTGAATGCATCTTATCATAATGAACAAGAATATATATGGTTTAAGGGTGGGGATCTAAACAGTTTGAGAGATATATGGCCTTTTGTGAAGTACAGGGGTGGGGCAAGGCCCCGGCGTACCCTGGAAGACCCCCAATTTGGTGTCAATGGATGTGTCTTATCATAAGGAACAAGAGTATTTGTGGTTCAGGGTTGGGGATCTGAATGGTTTCCGAGATATTGGGCCTTTTATGAAATGGAGGGGGTGGGGCATGGCCTCGGCGCATCCCGGAAGACCCCAAGGTTGGTGTCACTGAATGCATCTTATCAACAGGAACAAGAATATATATGGTTTAGGTGTCGGGATTTGAATGGTTTCTGGGATATATGGCCTTTTATGAAGTGGTGGGGGTGGGTCATGGCCCCGGCACAACCTGGGGGACCCTCAGGTTGGCATAAAAGTATATGGCTGAGAGAAGTTTACTCAAGAAACATTTCTATAAAAGTTGTGTCAAAATAACTGCACTGACTTGGCAGTGAATGCCATTTTTCAATTTTCCCCATTATAAGTCTATGGAAACTCTATGTTACCATAGCAACCAAACTAAACAACCGATTTTCATAAAAAACACAAACTTACAACTCCTTAGTGCAAGGATGCTACAGATAAAAATTGGGCTCAATCGGCCTTGTGGCTTTAGAGGAGAAGATGTTTAAAAGTGTTGACGCCAGACATACGACATACGACGACGGACAACTGCCTATCCTATCAGCTCCCCCGGAGCCTTTGGCTCTGGTGAGCTAAAAAAATCAAATGGTGTCTGCATATGATGGCATCTGCAAATGTCATGACTGGCAGTTTAAGGGATGACAGGGGATGACCTTACCCTCGGCTGAGGTAATTAATTGCAAGATTACTCTACGTAATGTCGCACAATTTGTAAAGAATTTATTTTAATTGCGTTTAAAAACCACGCAACTGACATATTCAGAAACTAATGGATTTCTGTGCATTGCTGTAATATAGGTTTATAGTCCAAGGAAAATATTTATACGTGTACATATACACAGATACTTGTCTCAGTATTTGAAAGAGAACCAGGCCTTTCTCCTCTACTCACTCTCAAAAGAAACGATACATAGATTTGAAAGGGAAAAAATAATTGAAAACATAATAATGATCAATCCTTTACATGTATAATGAAAATATAGACTTTTATGGTACATTTCATCCAAAATTCCTAAAATTTGAACAGCATCTGATTCCATTAGAAAGTACGAAGTCTCGTAGGGGTCACATCAGCATTTACACAAAAGTCAATAACGTGTATGCCCACCATTTGCATCTCTGACTGCAGTACAACGACGCCTCATTGACCGGATAAGTGTCTGGATTTGGTTCTGGGGTATCGCGTTCCATTCCTGGTTTAGAAAAAGTTCAAGCTGGGCTAACGTTGCAGGTTGACGACGTCTAATGCGGCGATCCAGAACATCCCACAGATGTTCTATTGGCGAGAGGTCTGGAGATTTTGCGGGCCAAGGGAGAACATTCACTTGCTGCTGCTGGAGGTAGTCAGCACAGACACGAGCCGTGTGACATCTGGCGTTGTCTTGCTGAAATAACGTCAGCTGTCTGTTAGCGTTCATCAGCGGAACAACAACTGGTGCCAGAATCTCGTCCCGATAGCGTACTCCAGTCAAGTTTCCTCGCACAACAACAAGCTGGGAACGATGGTGGAAAGAAATGGCACCCCATACCATCACGCTACCGCCTCCGTAACGGTCTACTTGACGCACACAGGCGTCAGCAAAACGTTCACCGCGTCTTCGGTAAACCATCACTCGTCCATCCTTGCGTTCCAAAAGAAACCTTGATTCGTCGCTGAATAGAACCGTGTTCCACTGTTGCTGAGTCCAACGAATGCGCTGACGTACCCACTGTGCCCTATTAAGACGGTGACGTCGATTAAACTTTGGTCCATTGTATGGGCGCATTGCTCTGATACCGTGTTCTGCCAATCTCCTCCGAACTGTTGATGCACTTATTCTGTTGTTGTTTTGTCCCCGTGTTGCCGCACTAGTTGTTGTGGCCATAAGAAAACGATTACGTAAATGTGACGTCCGAATGTGACGGTCCTGAGCACGTGTTGTTACGCGAGGCCTGCCTGAGCGGGGTCGAACAGCAACTAATCCTGATGTTCTGTAGCGTGCTACAAGACGTGTGATAGTCAAACGCGAGACACCAAACTGAGCTGCGACGTCAGCTTGACGTCTTCCAGATTCAAGCATCCCAATGGCTCGCCATCTCTGATTTTCATTCAGCCGTGGCATTTCGCTTCAATTCAAATTCTTAATTTTAGGTGTTTTTTCTTCGTTTGGGTACAAGTCCTTCACAAAACATTCGAAGTTTTCCCTATACATGTATTGGGATATGCTCGAATCGGGCTGCACGTGCAAATCGTTAAAATCGACTTAGCAGGCAATCGGACTGTCCGATATGGTTCAAAAGCCACCACACTCTAGCTAGACGTCATATACAACGAATTTTTATGTCATTTGAATCTGTAATTTGGTTGTTTTGAAAATATTTTCACTTTAATCTTGTATCGTTTCTTTTAGGAGTGAGTATATATACATCTAATTTTTAGTGAGATTAATGCCTAATAGGAGCCATGTCAAATATTGTTCCACCACCGCCACCACCACCACTACTACTAATACTACCACCATCATGATTACCACCACTATCACCACTACAACTACTACTGTTCTGAAATTGTAGTATAGTAATAGTAATAGGTGTTGTTCTCATAAAACGGGAAAAGATTGCAAGTGCTCGTTAAAATTACAAATTACAGAAAATAGCATAGATCCATTAACTCATTAAGTACAAGAAACCCCTAAAGGGGTACCTTGGCAACCAGTGCAGACTCAGATCAGACGCCGCAGAACGCGGCGTCTGATCTGGGCCTCCACTGTTTGCTAAACGTTCAGTCATTTTCCAAATAAATTTTGACGAAAACACAACCTGACACCCCTCAATTTTGGAATGGACTCCTGCTATATATAAGGAGGAAGATTCCATTTGGTACAAAAAGGGTTAAAACCCCCTTTTTCTTCATAAAGAATCTGGTTTCATTCATGACTCTTTGCTGCCTTGATATATCTGAGCTTCTTTCTAAACAAGTGTCTGCTCTCAAGGGAAAGGGTTTGCCATTTCTTTCCTTTGAAAGTATGCCCATATTTATAAGCAATGCAAAACTTATCAATAATAAATTCGGTAATTTTCAAAAAGTATTCATTACAATAACGCACCCGTGCGTCATAGTGCATTTTTCACATATCCAAATGGGCTACTAATATGATGAAAATCCGTGATATTTTTCTTATAAATGCACAAAACATAGGTTGTGGGTGCTCGATGAGGCGGTTCTAACGAATACCCACAACCTATGTCTTGGAACAGAAATAGGAAAAATAATGTTTACCCCCGTAAACCCCATTTTTCTTTTTATAAAGTGGGGTTTAGGAGGGTCTTAATTTCACGCACTTGTTGACGTGATGAAAATGCGTGACTGAACAGTAGATGCCCAGCTGGTGAATCTGTTCACCTTAAGAATTCCGCTATTGAAACTAACTAATTATTTTCCATTAGTCTATCACAAGATATCGAGTCTCATTTCTTTTTTTTTTTTTTTTTTCAATTATTTTTTTATATTTAGAATAAGTTTATGGGAAGATCGCTTGACACAGCCCACTTAACTCTTTCACCCCTGATTTTCTGATCTTTGAATTTCGGACACCGCTTCTCTTGTAAAAATAGGATCTTGCGTCATTGGGGCATCCATCTGATATTGGCTTACAGTTGGGCAAGGTCTGCTGTCCTTGCAGCAGCAGCTAAGGGTGGAGGGGGAGTGCTGTTATTTCTTCTGCTTCTACACTTTCATTCAGGTTCCTCTTCAAATCTTCATTTACTTCTATACTTTCTCTTGGTGTGTGTGTTTTTTTCTGGGGGGGGGGGGGGTGGTATCGGGGCTTGGAGAAATAGATTGGGCTGCATGGTGCTTCCACGCAGAGCTGAAGTCGACTGCACATGAGTATTGGTAAACCGCTTAGAGGGGTTGAGCCTGACCCGGCATAGTGCGAGTCCGACTGTCCATGATAATAAACCCTATTGGTTTCATTGGGCAGCAGGGCTTGAGATGTCATTACATCTCAGTGTAGGGTAAAAGCCCAAATGGGGGGGGGGGGGGGGGGGGGGGGGGGGGGGGGGGGGGGCTCCAACTAAATTCTTATAAAGGATGAGGATGCAGTCATAATCATTTACGGCATGGCAAATACTGTTGATCCTGATGAGATGGCTCTATGAGAAGTCCATTGGTTCTCTCTCGGCTTAGCAGATTACCATCACGAAGAATGCCTATACAATTTTGACCCCTTGAACCCCATTTTATATAGTAAAACTGGTGTTTACCTGGTGAACCTTATTTTCCTCATTTCTGATCTAAGATATAGGTTGTGGGTACTCGTTAGAACCGCCTCGATGAGGCGGTTCTAACGGGTGCCCTCATCGAGGCGGTTCTAACGGGTGCCCACAATCTATATTTTGAGCAGAAATAAGAAAAATATCACAATTTTTCATCATAAAATTTTCATTTTTTGTCGGCGATAAAGGTGGCAATGTATTTGTATAGGCGTGTTTGCGTAATGAGCAGATTACTTTGTAGCCTGTGTAAGCCTTATGGAACTATCACGTGAACAAATCCGTGAAATGAACACCACTTGAACCCCACTTTACACAGATAAAACCGGGGTTTACGGGTAAACATTTTTTCCTTACAAAGGATTGAAGCGGTTCTAACGATTACCCCCACAACCTATGTTTACAGTGTAAATAAGGATTATTAGCAGAAGTTGCATTTTTGGAGATGTGACATTGTGGAGACTGTGAAAGTGCCTGGCGCGGATGGGTTTACCGGTAATGTACGTTTAGCCTCGTCTTGGCTCTGGCTGATGAAAGAGCATGCCAAGTTACCATCCATCTTTCCATTATGCTAACACACCCGTGCGGCATAATGCACTTTTACATTTCCAAATGGCTACTTGTCTAATGAAAAGTCAGCTGAATATTTCTTTATTTATCTACATACGATAGCTTGTGGGTACTCGTTAGAACCGCCTCATTGAGGCGGTTCTAACGAGTACCATAACCTATGTCTTGGAGCAGAAGCAGAAATAAGGAAAATAATGTATACCACCGTAAACCCCAGATTTCTCCATATAAAGTGGGGTTTAAGGGGGCTTCATTTCACGGACATTTTAGCGTTATGATTTGATTTGTTTTTAGCATTTTAAGGGCATCGCATGGCCGGTGTACACAATTTATGAATAATCATTGATAGTCACAGAATAATGGACAACATATGAAATAGATTTCTCCTCTTCATAGCAACTTGCTGGTCACTTGTGTTGCAAAGCAGAAATAGCTTTGCATTTGTTTAAAACCAATCACTTTCATTAAATTATTAGTGTTAGAAAGAAAGGTTGTTGTTGTTTTTTTCCGGATGCGCATTTTTGTTATGTTATGAATAACGCAAACAGAGCCACATGTCAAGATAACGGGCTAAAACTTTTTCTTACATGCTTTTCAATGAAATATAGAGATTTCTTAGTCAAACAAAAAAAGATATTGTCACTTTCAAACAGTGACTGATATCAATTTTACTTTTCACTCTTTGGGACTACTTTTTTCTCGAAATCTAATTCTGTGGTCAGTTCTTCTAATGTCAGATGATTGAAAAATAATGAACTGTATTAGAAGTGACGCAATCTGATTAAAATCCGATCTCGCCGCAGCTAGATCTGACATCGACCCGTTGGGGCCTTCAGTGACCTTTCATTTTAACCAATCGGTGATCAGCTTCCAAAATTCTGGAAGTAAATATTTGTTTGGATTTACTCGGTCATTTTCTATTATAAATAACGTCGGTCTTGGCAACGGTAAACAATAACAAATATGGCGTCGTCTCTGTCAAAACACCTGTCAAAATATATTTACTGGACGATATTTGTATTATATGCGGGTTGTCTTTCACACATATTGAAAATACAGATAGTTTGCCACAAATTAAGAAACTGAGTAACATAAATTATGCCTAACATCTGAGAGAAGCCAGCTCATTGCGAATGCATCGGGGTCTATTAAATTTTGCCGAGGGTCAACACGGTGTTTGCATAAAATGTTTTCGCTTCGTAGAAACGACGATCAATACAGAAGCTGAGCTTCAAGATCAAAGAATCACCTGCAAATTCCTTAAAGAGATCATATGAATCTTAGTGTGCTCCTGAGAGATCATCTAATACTAAACTAGCAACTGAGAAGCGCATGCTGTAAGAGTCCAGCCCTTTGGAAGTGAAACATTTCCGACCTATCAAAAAGAAGCCCCTCTATGACATATCAAATGTAACACCTCAAAGCTTGCCAACAGTTATACTACACCATGACAATGAGCCAAAGAAAGATGTGAGACGAAAACTGATTGCTGATGGCACTGATGCAGATGGAGCTATTGAAGTACTAACCTGGCCGCGTCTTCTAGTTTTAATCAAGTTTTCATAACTGATAGATAGATAGATAGATAGACAGATAGATAGATAGATAGATAGATAGATAGATAGATAGATAGATAGATAGATAGATAGATAGATAGATAGATAGATAGATAGATAGATAGATAGATAGATAGATAGATAGATAGATAGATAGATAGATGACGATGATTTCAGTAGTACATGTATTTATATTTGTCGAAAGGTGAACGGCCATATGGGTATGAACGGAAATATGGGGATCGGCCACAATAACTATGCTTGGAAATTTATGTGCTTAGCATACTTAAACTGTATCTATCTATCTATCTATCTATCTATCTATCTATCTATCTATCTATCTATCTATCTATCTATCTATCTATCTATCTATCTATCTATCTATTTAAATGCTACTGAAATCTTTCTCTATCTATCTATCTATCTATCTATCTATCTATCTATCTATCTATCTATCTATCTATCTATCTATCTATCTATTTGGCATAACCACAGGAGTTATGTTTAATGTAGGTCTTTGTTGTTGTTGGTCTTTGTTTATTTGTATAGCAGCCAAGGCAACACTCTTTAGATCATTTAAGAGCCAGTCAGTTTACCTACCCACGCTTTTCCTAGACCGGCTAATACGCAATCGGTTAACCGGTACAGTGCACATTCTTCCGGAAGAAACTGACAATTGCCCTTCTTGAATCAGCGGAAGGGAGAGAATGACCGTAGAAAAGATTTCATGGTCAATCTCCATGAAATAATGCTGCCAACCCCGGCAAATGTCGAACCCGCGTCCTCCTGATCACCAGTCAGATGCACATCCGACTGAGCTACTAAGGCCAGCTTTGACTGTGGATCAGATGAAACATAATTTTGAATACAATTTAATTTTTTGAGTACAAATGTTAAATTATTAAGGTTTGTCTTTGAAATATTGTGAGCATTTAAAAAATTGCATGAAAATGAAAAAAGGCATTCAGTAACAGCAAATGGTTGAAAAAACATAGTCATTATGGACATGGAAATATTTAGTCATTCACTGTGGATGAAAAGAAACAAAGCTTCAAAAAGTTCCATTTCCATGGCAGGCGATGGTAGACAATGGTGAAAAGAATATTTGCCCCATGGTCTACAACATGGTTTCATGAAAATGTCAAAATTTAGCCACATACATGTTGTAGCATAATTCAAATTTCTTGCTACCCGTTTATGATTAAAACTGGAATTTTGTTCAATCATTGGATACTTGCTAACTGGTAATGACAACAAAGTCATTATAGTAAATAATGACAGAAATGTTAATGCTGAATGCACCTAATCATTCAATAGTATAAAAGATGAACATTATAAAATTTTGCCCAACCCTTGTGAAAAATGGCTATCTTTGCGAATATTTATGTTCGAGTAATTTAATAAGGAAGAAATATAAAAGGATGTTCTTATTTTTCTGTGAATCATCTCATCACATGAACAAGTCCGTGAAATGAACACCCCCTTACACTCCACTTTGTATAGAGAAAACTGGGGTTTACAGGGGTTAACATTATTTTTGTTATTTTTACTCCAAGACATAGGTTGTGGGTACTCGAAAAAGTCCGTGAAATGAACACCCCCTTACACTCCACTTTGTATAGAGAAAACTGGGGTTTACAGGGGTTATCATCATTTTTGTTATTTTTACTCCAAGACATAGGTTGTGGGTACTCGTTAGAACCAAGGCGGTTCTAACGAGCACCCATAACCTATGTTTGCAGTATAGATCAGAAAAATATCGCGGATTTTCATCAGGAAAGTAGACATTTTGCAGACATGAAAAAATGCATTATGTTGCACGGGTGTGTTATCGTAATGTTTTGCCAAATGTGCCGGTAAAAATAAAAACTATATGAACTGGCATCTTTTGTTCATGTGAAAATGTCACAAATATTTGAGTAAGGTGAAAGCAATGATTTTATGATATTTCAGAATTTAGCCCTATGCATGGTGTAGCATAATTCAGACTTCTATGCCCCCCCCCCCCGCCCAAAGGGGCTTGAAGAAATATATGGGCTGCATGATGCTTCCAGGCAGAGCTGAATCCGGCCCTCACACTAGTACTGGTAAACCGCTTAGAGGATCTAAGCCTGTCCAGGAACCGGGGGACGAGGCGGACCGTCCATGCTAATAAACCCTATTGGTTTCATTGGCGACAGGGCTTGGGATGGTATTTCATCTCAATGTCGGGTAAAAGTCCCGCAAAATTGGAAGCAATGTCTCCAAAATGACCTTTACAGTGTTGACGGGGACGTTAACCCTCAAATCAAACAAACAATTCAGAATTCTATCCTTGTATATTTTGTCTTTCAAATGTAGTCGAATCATTGGACAATCCTGAAAAGAACAAAGTCACTGTATTAAAGAAGGCCATAATACTTGCTTTTGACCAACCCTTCAAATGATGCAAAAATTGAAAAAAAAAGCTATTTGCCCTCATACTCTAAAATCTTATTTTTAAAAAATGATGGTTACTAATATGTTATTATAACATTTATCTGATAATTAAGATTATATAGAAAGGCGCCAGAAGAACATGATGAACAGGCATCTTCTGTTCTTGTTAAGATATGTTTCAAGAAGGGCAGTTGTCAGTTTCTGGCAAAAGAATGTGCACTGAACTGGTTAACCACTTACATATAAGCTTGCTCAGGAAATGTGTGGATAAGTAAACTAACCTACTCAAAAATGACATAAATAGTGTTGAATGGGCGGTAAAACCCCAATACGAACACACAAAAGTATGAAGATATGAATTTTGAGTGATTGCATGAATAACAAATACAGTAGAACTTCGATGGCTCGAACACCGATTGGTCGTTTACCATGGCTGAGTCGAACCCGTTCTTGAGCCCCCAGGGAAATCCTCTACACAAGAAATAGTGAGGGATAATTTAGGAGATTTTCGTCTTTTATCTTGCAAATGTATGCTTTGTGTACTCATTAGAATCGCATCGATGAGGCGATTCTAATGAGTACATACAGCATACATTTTCATTATAGAACACTGAAAAAATGTTCAAAAGTACCTCGTTATGCCTCCTGGCAGTAAGCCTGAGTGGCTCGAACTACCCCTGTCTCGAACATATTTTCGAGGTCCCAAATGTATTCGAGCCATTGAAGTTCGACTGTAGTGACAACCTTTAATTTAATGAAAAATTGCAATTGATGGCATTCATGGGCAGTTTTGAATGGCAGTGGCATTAAAGTCCCCATGGCATTTGTTTGTTTGTATTACAGTCTCATGGCCCGTACATAGTTCAGCTTAGACCGGGTTTCAATCAGATTGAGAAGTGACGCTAAGCCCGTTCACACGTCATGAGGACGTGAATGACGTCATAGTCGAAACTGACGTCACTTATTTTGTCGCGCGACGTTAGATCTGTCGGGAAACTAATCAATTCAGTAATCATTTATACAAATGCCATCCCAGGCTATTTCTCAGGTGCAAACTAGAGGTTAACACCCAATATTACACCCAGTAAATACGTTGGACACCACTTAATTGACGCATAACGACCAGGAACAAAGTTAAGTTTCTCTGAGGGTGAGTGACGCGATTAGTGTAGCTAATAATTGCAGTTTTGAAACATGTAAGAAACAGAAAATTTGTTGTTTTACTGTAAGATCAAATTTTAATTCTCACATGAACACCAAACTTTTTTTTTTTTTTTTTTTTTTTTTTTTTACTTTTTTTTTTTTCACTCGTGGCTACGTCACTCGCGGAAAATACTGGTTTTAGTGTTCATTCGGTGAAATAAAATTCGATCTTGCACTGAAAAAAATCAAACTTCCTCTATCCAATTAGCAATGCGATCAACACATTTATACTTGCTGCGAAGCAGCAGCCAATAGAGCAACACTTCCATAGGCTTAACCTTGGCCCAAAGGAAACTACCTGAAGTTTATTAATTACAATTATCACATGACGTCGCATATGAAAGTGTAATAACGTCATGTACATGTAATATTTTAGATAATCCACTAGTGGATTAAATATGCAAATTAGCTAAGTACGTCCCGTAATGTTACTTGTAGACGTCGTTAACGACGACGCGTTTACTAATGGCGGAATATTGGCATTTTTTTTTTTTTTTTTTACAATCGTGATTAAAATGCGTTTTAACTGTCATATGACAAATAGACTCTTGCATTCGTGCTCATGTATTATTGAATTTATTAAACTCGTTGAGGGAAAGGAACAAAATGCTCGGCAAAGCCTCGCATTTTATCCCTTTTCCTCAACTCGTTTAATAAATTCAATAAAACATGAACATTGAATTTATTAAACTCGTTGAGGGAAAGGAACAAAATGCTCGGCAAAGCCTCGCATTTTATCACTTTTCCTCAACTCGTCAAATAAATTCAATAATACATGAACACTCATGTAGGATCCTCTATGAACATGTGAATTATTTTCCAACCATTCATTACGAAAACACACCTACACAAATACATTGTAAACTTTACCTCCGAGAAATCGGATTTTTTCGGATGAAAAGTTGTGATTTTTTTTTCTTATTTCTGCTCAAAATATAAGTTGTGGGCACTCGTTAGAACCGCCTCAATGAGGCGGTTCTAACGAGTACCCACAATCTATATTTTAGAGCAGAAATAAAAAAAAAATAGGTATACCCCTGTAAACCCCAATTTTACAATATAAACGTGGGGTTCAAGGGGGGTAAAATTATATAGGCGTGTTTCCGTGATGTATTGACGGGAGAACTTGGTTTTCGGGCTAAAAATTGGGGGAAAAATATTGCGCGCAGTTTTCGTATTAGATGTGGAACAGGGCCGTTGGTATCATAATGTCGCCATCGTGAATGATGATTTGTATTATTAGCATTTTAAGAGCATCGCATGGCCGGTGTAAACTATTTTATGAATAATCATTGATAGTCACCGAAAATGGGCAACATCATGGAAAAAGAATTTCTCCTCTTTATAACAACTTGCTGGTCACTTGTGTTGCAAGTCAGAAATAGCTTTGCATTTGTTTAAAACCAATCACTTTCATTAAATTATTAGTGTTAGAAAGAAAGGTTGTTTTTTTTTGTTGTTGTTGTTTCGATGCGCATTTTTATGATATGAATAAACGCAAACAGAGCCACATGTCAGGATAACGGGCTAAAACTTTTTCTTACATGCTTTTCAAAGAAATATAGAGATTTCTCAGTCAAATAAATAACGATATTGTCACTTTCAAACAGTGACTGATATCAATTTTACTTTTCACTCTTTGGGACTACTTTTTTCTTGAAAACTAATTCTGTGGTCAGTTCGTCTAATGTCAGATGATTGAAAAATAATGAACTGTATTAGAAGTGACGCAATCTGATTAAAATCGGATCTCGCCGCAGCTAGATCTGACATCGACCCGTTGGGGACTTCAGTGATCTTTCATTTTAACCAATCGGTGATCAGCTTCCAAAATTCTGGAAGTAAATATTTGTTTGGATTTACTCGGTCATTTTCTTTCTATAAAATAAGGTCGGTCATGGCAACGGTAAACAATAACAAATATGGCGGCGTCTGTCAAAACGCCTGTCAAAATATATTTACTGCACGATATTTGTATTATATGCGGGTTGTCTTTCACACATATTGAAAATACATATGGTTTACCACAAATTAAGAAACTGAGAAAATTACGTCTAACATCTGAGAGACGCCAGCTCATTGCGAATGCATCGGGGGTCGATTTAAATTTTGCCGAGGGTCAACACGGTGTTTGCAAAAAATGTTTTCGCTTCGTAGAAAAGACGATCAATACAGAAGCTGAGCTTTCAAAGAATCACCTGCAGATTTCCTTAAAGAGATCATATGAATCTGTGTGTGCTCCTGAGAGATCACCTAATACTAAACTAACAACTGAGAAGCGTATGCTGTCGGAGTCCAGCCCTTTGGAAGTGAAACATTTCCGACCTATCAAAAAGAAGCCCCTCTATGACATATCAAATGTAACACCTCAAAGCTTGCCAACAGTTATACTACACCATGACAATGAGCCAAAGAAAGATGTGAGACGAAAACTGATTGCTGATGGCACTGATGCAGATCTATTTGGCATAACCACAGGAGTTATGTTTAATGTAGGTCTTTGTTGTTGTTGGTCTTTGTTTATTTGTATAGCAGCCAAGGCAACACTCTTTAGATCATTTAAGAGCCAGTCAGTTTACCTACCCACGCTTTTCCTAGACCGGCTAATACGCAATCGGTTAACCGGTACAGTGCACATTCTTCCGGAAGAAACTGACAATTGCCCTTCTTGAATCAGCGGAAGGGAGAGAATGACCGTAGAAAAGATTTCATGGTCAATCTCCATGAAATAATGCTGCCAACCCCGGCAAATGTCGAACCCGCGTCCTCCTGATCACCAGTCAGATGCACATCCGACTGAGCTACTAAGGCCAGCTTTGACTGTGGATCAGATGAAACATAATTTTGAATACAATTTAATTTTTTGAGTACAAATGTTAAATTATTAAGGTTTGTCTTTGAAATATTGTGAGCATTTAAAAAATTGCATGAAAATGAAAAAAGGCATTCAGTAACAGCAAATGGTTGAAAAAACATAGTCATTATGGACATGGAAATATTTAGTCATTCACTGTGGATGAAAAGAAACAAAGCTTCAAAAAGTTCCATTTCCATGGCAGGCGATGGCAGACAATGGTGAAAAGAATATTTGCCCCATGGTCTACAACATGGTTTCATGAAAATGTCAAAATTTAGCCACATACATGTTGTAGCATAATTCAAATTTCTTGCTACCCGTTTATGATTAAAACTGGAATTTTGTTCAATCATTGGATACTTGCTAACTGGTAATGACAACAAAGTCATTATAGTAAATAATGACAGAAATGTTAATGCTGAATGCACCTAATCATTCAATAGTATAAAAGATGAACATTATAAAATTTTGCCCAACCCTTGTGAAAAATGGCTATCTTTGCGAATATTTATGTTCGAGTAATTTAATAAGGAAGAAATATAAAAGGATGTTCTTATTTTTCTGTGAATCATCTCATCACATGAACAAGTCCGTGAAATGAACACCCCCTTACACTCCACTTTGTATAGAGAAAACTGGGGTTTACAGGGGTTAACATTATTTTTGTTATTTTTACTCCAAGACATAGGTTGTGGGTACTTGAACAAGTCCGTGAAATGAACACCCCCTTACACTCCACTTTGTATAGAGAAAACTGGGGTTTACAGGGGTTATCATCATTTTTGTTATTTTTACTCCAAGACATAGGTTGTGGGTACTCGTTAGAACCAAGGCGGTTCTAACGAGCACCCATAACCTATGTTTGCAGTATAGATCAGAAAAATATCGCGGATTTTCATCAGGAAAGTAGACATTTTGCAGACATGAAAAAATGCATTATGTTGCACGGGTGTGTTATCGTAATGTTTTGCCAAATGTGCCGGTAAAAATAAAAACTATATGAACTGGCATCTTTTGTTCATGTGAAAATGTCACAAATATTTGAGTAAGGTGAAAGCAATGATTTTATGATATTTCAGAATTTAGCCCTATGCATGGTGTAGCATAATTCAGACTTCTATGCCCCCCCCCCCCGCCCAAAGGGGCTTGAAGAAATATATGGGCTGCATGATGCTTCCAGGCAGAGCTGAATCCGGCCCTCACACTAGTACTGGTAAACCGCTTAGAGGATCTAAGCCTGTCCAGGAACCGGGGGACGAGGCGGACCGTCCATGCTAATAAACCCTATTGGTTTCATTGGCGACAGGGCTTGGGATGGTATTTCATCTCAATGTCGGGTAAAAGTCCCGCAAAATTGGAAGCAATGTCTCCAAAATGACCTTTACAGTGTTGACGGGGACGTTAACCCTCAAATCAAACAAACAATTCAGAATTCTATCCTTGTATATTTTGTCTTTCAAATGTAGTCGAATCATTGGACAATCCTGAAAAGAACAAAGTCACTGTATTAAAGAAGGCCATAATACTTGCTTTTGACCAACCCTTCAAATGATGCAAAAATTGAAAAAAAAAGCTATTTGCCCTCATACTCTAAAATCTTATTTTTAAAAAATGATGGTTACTAATATGTTATTATAACATTTATCTGATAATTAAGATTATATAGAAAGGCGCCAGAAGAACATGATGAACAGGCATCTTCTGTTCTTGTTAAGATATGTTTCAAGAAGGGCAGTTGTCAGTTTCTGGCAAAAGAATGTGCACTGAACTGGTTAACCACTTACATATAAGCTTGCTCAGGAAATGTGTGGATAAGTAAACTAACCTACTCAAAAATGACATAAATAGTGTTGAATGGGCGGTAAAACCCCAATACGAACACACAAAAGTATGAAGATATGAATTTTGAGTGATTGCATGAATAACAAATACAGTAGAACTTCGATGGCTCGAACACCGATTGGTCGTTTACCATGGCTGAGTCGAACCCGTTCTTGAGCCCCCAGGGAAATCCTCTACACAAGAAATAGTGAGGGATAATTTAGGAGATTTTCGTCTTTTATCTTGCAAATGTATGCTTTGTGTACTCATTAGAATCGCATCGATGAGGCGATTCTAATGAGTACATACAGCATACATTTTCATTATAGAACACTGAAAAAATGTTCAAAAGTACCTCGTTATGCCTCCTGGCAGTAAGCCTGAGTGGCTCGAACTACCCCTGTCTCGAACATATTTTCGAGGTCCCAAATGTATTCGAGCCATTGAAGTTCGACTGTAGTGACAACCTTTAATTTAATGAAAAATTGCAATTGATGGCATTCATGGGCAGTTTTGAATGGCAGTGGCATTAAAGTCCCCATGGCATTTGTTTGTTTGTATTACAGTCTCATGGCCCGTACATAGTTCAGCTTAGACCGGGTTTCAATCAGATTGAGAAGTGACGCTAAGCCCGTTCACACGTCATGAGGACGTGAATGACGTCATAGTCGAAACTGACGTCACTTATTTTGTCGCGCGACGTTAGATCTGTCGGGAAACTAATCAATTCAGTAATCATTTATACAAATGCCATCCCAGGCTATTTCTCAGGTGCAAACTAGAGGTTAACACCCAATATTACACCCAGTAAATACGTTGGACACCACTTAATTGACGCATAACGACCAGGAACAAAGTTAAGTTTCTCTGAGGGTGAGTGACGCGATTAGTGTAGCTAATAATTGCAGTTTTGAAACATGTAAGAAACAGAAAATTTGTTGTTTTACTGTAAGATCAAATTTTAATTCTCACATGAACACCAAACTTTTTTTTTTTTTTTTTTTTTTTTTTTACTTTTTTTTTTTTCACTCGTGGCTACGTCACTCGCGGAAAATACTGGTTTTAGTGTTCATTCGGTGAAATAAAATTCGATCTTGCACTGAAAAAAATCAAACTTCCTCTATCCAATTAGCAATGCGATCAACACATTTATACTTGCTGCGAAGCAGCAGCCAATAGAGCAACACTTCCATAGGCTTAACCTTGGCCCAAAGGAAACTACCTGAAGTTTATTAATTACAATTATCACATGACGTCGCATATGAAAGTGTAATAACGTCATGTACATGTAATATTTTAGATAATCCACTAGTGGATTAAATATGCAAATTAGCTAAGTACGTCCCGTAATGTTACTTGTAGACGTCGTTAACGACGACGCGTTTACTAATGGCGGAATATTGGCATTTTTTTTTTTTTTTACAATCGTGATTAAAATGCGTTTTAACTGTCATATGACAAATAGACTCTTGCATTCGTGCTCATGTATTATTGAATTTATTAAACTCGTTGAGGGAAAGGAACAAAATGCTCGGCAAAGCCTCGCATTTTATCCCTTTTCCTCAACTCGTTTAATAAATTCAATAAAACATGAACATTGAATTTATTAAACTCGTTGAGGGAAAGGAACAAAATGCTCGGCAAAGCCTCGCATTTTATCACTTTTCCTCAACTCGTCAAATAAATTCAATAATACATGAACACTCATGTAGGATCCTCTATTCACATGTGAATTATTTTCCAACCATTCATTACGAAAACACACCTACACAAATACATTGTAAACTTTACCTCCGAGAAATCGGATTTTTTCGGATGAAAAGTTGTGATTTTTTTTTCTTATTTCTGCTCAAAATATAAGTTGTGGGCACTCGTTAGAACCGCCTCAATGAGGCGGTACTAACGAGTACCCACAATCTATATTTTAGAGCAGAAATAAAAAAAAAATAGGTATACCCCTGTAAACCCCAATTTTACAATATAAACGTGGGGTTCAAGGGGGGTAAAATTATATAGGCGTGTTTCCGTGATGTATTGACGGGAGAACTTGGTTTTCGGGCTAAAAATTGGGGGAAAAATATTGCGCGCAGTTTTCGTATTAGATGTGGAACAGGGCCGTTGGTATCATAATGTCGCCATCGTGAATGATGATTTGTATTATTAGCATTTTAAGAGCATCGCATGGCCGGTGTAAACTATTTTATGAATAATCATTGATAGTCACCGAAAATGGGCAACATCATGGAAAAAGAATTTCTCCTCTTTATAACAACTTGCTGGTCACTTGTGTTGCAAGTCAGAAATAGCTTTGCATTTGTTTAAAACCAATCACTTTCATTAAATTATTAGTGTTAGAAAGAAAGGTTGTTTTTTTTGTTGTTGTTGTTTCGATGCGCATTTTTATGATATGAATAAACGCAAACAGAGCCACATGTCAGGATAACGGGCTAAAACTTTTTCTTACATGCTTTTCAAAGAAATATAGAGATTTCTCAGTCAAATAAATAACGATATTGTCACTTTCAAACAGTGACTGATATCAATTTTACTTTTCACTCTTTGGGACTACTTTTTTCTTGAAATCTAATTCTGTGGTCAGTTCGTCTAATGTCAGATGATTGAAAAATAATGAACTGTATTAGAAGTGACGCAATCTGATTAAAATCGGATCTCGCCGCAGCTAGATCTGACATCGACCCGTTGGGGACTTCAGTGATCTTTCATTTTAACCAATCGGTGATCAGCTTCCAAAATTCTGGAAGTAAATATTTGTTTGGATTTACTCGGTCATTTTCTTTCTATAAAATAAGGTCGGTCATGGCAACGGTAAACAATAACAAATATGGCGGCGTCTGTCAAAACGCCTGTCAAAATATATTTACTGCACGATATTTGTATTATATGCGGGTTGTCTTTCACACATATTGAAAATACATATGGTTTACCACAAATTAAGAAACTGAGAAAATTACGTCTAACATCTGAGAGACGCCAGCTCATTGCGAATGCATCGGAGGTCGATTTAAATTTTGCCGAGGGTCAACACGGTGTTTGCAAAAAATGTTTTCGCTTCGTAGAAAAGACGATCAATACAGAAGCTGAGCTTTCAAAGAATCACCTGCAGATTTCCTTAAAGAGATCATATGAATCTGTGTGTGCTCCTGAGAGATCACCTAATACTAAACTAACAACTGAGAAGCGTATGCTGTCGGAGTCCAGCCCTTTGGAAGTGAAACATTTCCGACCTATCAAAAAGAAGCCCCTCTATGACATATCAAATGTAACACCTCAAAGCTTGCCAACAGTTATACTACACCATGACAATGAGCCAAAGAAAGATGTGAGACGAAAACTGATTGCTGATGGCACTGATGCAGATGGAGCTATTGAAGTACTAACCTGGCCGCGTCTTCTAGTTTTAATCAAGTTTTCATAACTGATAGATAGATAGATAGATAGATAGATAGATAGATAGATAGATAGATAGATAGATAGATAGATAGATAGATAGATAGATGACGATGATTTCAGTAGTACATGTATTTATATTTGTCGAAAGGTGAACGGCCATATGGGTATGAACGGAAATATGGGGATCGGCCACAATAACTATGCTTGGAAATTTATGTGCTTAGCATACTTAAACTGTATCTATCTATCTATCTATCTATCTATCTATCTATCTATCTATCTATCTATCTATCTATTTAAATGCTACTGAAATCTTTCTCTATCTATCTATCTATCTATCTATCTATCTATCTATCTATCTATCTATCTATCTATCTATTTGGCATAACCACAGGAGTTATGTTTAATGTAGGTCTTTGTTGTTGTTGGTCTTTGTTTATTTGTATAGCAGCCAAGGCAACACTCTTTAGATCATTTAAGAGCCAGTCAGTTTACCTACCCACGCTTTTCCTAGACCGGCTAATACGCAATCGGTTAACCGGTACAGTGCACATTCTTCCGGAAGAAACTGACAATTGCCCTTCTTGAATCAGCGGAAGGGAGAGAATGACCGTAGAAAAGATTTCATGGTCAATCTCCATGAAATAATGCTGCCAACCCCGGCAAATGTCGAACCCGCGTCCTCCTGATCACCAGTCAGATGCACATCCGACTGAGCTACTAAGGCCAGCTTTGACTGTGGATCAGATGAAACATAATTTTGAATACAATTTAATTTTTTGAGTACAAATGTTAAATTATTAAGGTTTGTCTTTGAAATATTGTGAGCATTTAAAAAATTGCATGAAAATGAAAAAAGGCATTCAGTAACAGCAAATGGTTGAAAAAACATAGTCATTATGGACATGGAAATATTTAGTCATTCACTGTGGATGAAAAGAAACAAAGCTTCAAAAAGTTCCATTTCCATGGCAGGCGATGGCAGACAATGGTGAAAAGAATATTTGCCCCATGGTCTACAACATGGTTTCATAAAAATGTCAAAATTTAGCCACATACATGTTGTAGCATAATTCAAATTTCTTGCTACCCGTTTATGATTAAAACTGGAATTTTGTTCAATCATTGGATACTTGCTAACTGGTAATGACAACAAAGTCATTATAGTAAATAATGACAGAAATGTTAATGCTGAATGCACCTAATCATTCAATAGTATAAAAGATGAACATTATAAAATTTTGCCCAACCCTTGTGAAAAATGGCTATCTTTGCGAATATTTATGTTCGAGTAATTTAATAAGGAAGAAATATAAAAGGATGTTCTTATTTTTCTGTGAATCATCTCATCACATGAACAAGTCCGTGAAATGAACACCCCCTTACACTCCACTTTGTATAGAGAAAACTGGGGTTTACAGGGGTTAACATTATTTTTGTTATTTTTACTCCAAGACATAGGTTGTGGGTACTCGAACAAGTCCGTGAAATGAACACCCCCTTACACTCCACTTTGTATAGAGAAAACTGGGGTTTACAGGGGTTATCATCATTTTTGTTATTTTTACTCCAAGACATAGGTTGTGGGTACTCGTTAGAACCAAGGCGGTTCTAACGAGCACCCATAACCTATGTTTGCAGTATAGATCAGAAAAATATCGCGGATTTTCATCAGGAAAGTAGACATTTTGCAGACATGAAAAAATGCATTATGTTGCACGGGTGTGTTATCGTAATGTTTTGCCAAATGTGCCGGTAAAAATAAAAACTATATGAACTGGCATCTTTTGTTCATGTGAAAATGTCACAAATATTTGAGTAAGGTGAAAGCAATGATTTTATGATATTTCAGAATTTAGCCCTATGCATGGTGTAGCATAATTCAGACTTCTATGCCCCCCCCCCCGCCCAAAGGGGCTTGAAGAAATATATGGGCTGCATGATGCTTCCAGGCAGAGCTGAATCCGGCCCTCACACTAGTACTGGTAAACCGCTTAGAGGATCTAAGCCTGTCCAGGAACCGGGGGACGAGGCGGACCGTCCATGCTAATAAACCCTATTGGTTTCATTGGCGACAGGGCTTGGGATGGTATTTCATCTCAATGTCGGGTAAAAGTCCCGCAAAATTGGAAGCAATGTCTCCAAAATGACCTTTACAGTGTTGACGGGGACGTTAACCCTCAAATCAAACAAACAATTCAGAATTCTATCCTTGTATATTTTGTCTTTCAAATGTAGTCGAATCATTGGACAATCCTGAAAAGAACAAAGTCACTGTATTAAAGAAGGCCATAATACTTGCTTTTGACCAACCCTTCAAATGATGCAAAAATTGAAAAAAAAGCTATTTGCCCTCATACTCTAAAATCTTATTTTTAAAAAATGATGGTTACTAATATGTTATTATAACATTTATCTGATAATTAAGATTATATAGAAAGGCGCCAGAAGAACATGATGAACAGGCATCTTCTGTTCTTGTTAAGATATGTTTCAAGAAGGGCAGTTGTCAGTTTCTGGCAAAAGAATGTGCACTGAACTGGTTAACCACTTACATATAAGCTTGCTCAGGAAATGTGTGGATAAGTAAACTAACCTACTCAAAAATGACATAAATAGTGTTGAATGGGCGGTAAAACCCCAATACGAACACACAAAAGTATGAAGATATGAATTTTGAGTGATTGCATGAATAACAAATACAGTAGAACTTCGATGGCTCGAACACCGATTGGTCGTTTACCATGGCTGAGTCGAACCCGTTCTTGAGCCCCCAGGGAAATCCTCTACACAAGAAATAGTGAGGGATAATTTAGGAGATTTTCGTCTTTTATCTTGCAAATGTATGCTTTGTGTACTCATTAGAATCGCATCGATGAGGCGATTCTAATGAGTACATACAGCATACATTTTCATTATAGAACACTGAAAAAATGTTCAAAAGTACCTCGTTATGCCTCCTGGCAGTAAGCCTGAGTGGCTCGAACTACCCCTGTCTCGAACATATTTTCGAGGTCCCAAATGTATTCGAGCCATTGAAGTTCGACTGTAGTGACAACCTTTAATTTAATGAAAAATTGCAATTGATGGCATTCATGGGCAGTTTTGAATGGCAGTGGCATTAAAGTCCCCATGGCATTTGTTTGTTTGTATTACAGTCTCATGGCCCGTACATAGTTCAGCTTAGACCGGGTTTCAATCAGATTGAGAAGTGACGCTAAGCCCGTTCACACGTCATGAGGACGTGAATGACGTCATAGTCGAAACTGACGTCACTTATTTTGTCGCGCGACGTTAGATCTGTCGGGAAACTAATCAATTCAGTAATCATTTATACAAATGCCATCCCAGGCTATTTCTCAGGTGCAAACTAGAGGTTAACACCCAATATTACACCCAGTAAATACGTTGGACACCACTTAATTGACGCATAACGACCAGGAACAAAGTTAAGTTTCTCTGAGGGTGAGTGACGCGATTAGTGTAGCTAATAATTGCAGTTTTGAAACATGTAAGAAACAGAAAATGTGTTGTTTTACTGTAAGATCAAATTTTAATTCTCACATGAACACCAAACTTTTTTTTTTTTTTTTTTTTTTTTTACTTTTTTTTTTCACTCGTGGCTACGTCACTCGCGGAAAATACTGGTTTTAGTGTTCATTCGGTGAAATAAAATTCGATCTTGCACTGAAAAAAATCAAACTTCCTCTATCCAATTAGCAATGCGATCAACACATTTATACTTGCTGCGAAGCAGCAGCCAATAGAGCAACACTTCCATAGGCTTAACCTTGGCCCAAAGGAAACTACCTGAAGTTTATTAATTACAATTATCACATGACGTCGCATATGAAAGTGTAATAACGTCATGTACATGTAATATTTTAGATAATCCACTAGTGGATTAAATATGCAAATTAGCTAAGTACGTCCCGTAATGTTACTTGTAGACGTCGTTAACGACGACGCGTTTACTAATGGCGGAATATTGGCATTTTTTTTTTTTACAATCGTGATTAAAATGCGTTTTAACTGTCATATGACAAATAGACTCTTGCATTCGTGCTCATGTATTATTGAATTTATTAAACTCGTTGAGGGAAAGGAACAAAATGCTCGGCAAAGCCTCGCATTTTATCCCTTTTCCTCAACTCGTTTAATAAATTCAATAAAACATGAACATTGAATTTATTAAACTCGTTGAGGGAAAGGAACAAAATGCTCGGCAAAGCCTCGCATTTTATCACTTTTCCTCAACTCGTCAAATAAATTCAATAATACATGAACACTCATGTAGGATCCTCTATTCACATGTGAATTATTTTCCAACCATTCATTACGAAAACACACCTACACAAATACATTGTAAACTTTACCTCCGAGAAATCGGATTTTTTCGGATGAAAAGTTGTGATTTTTTTTCTTATTTCTGCTCAAAATATAAGTTGTGGGCACTCGTTAGAACCGCCTCAATGAGGCGGTTCTAACGAGTACCCACAATCTATATTTTAGAGCAGAAATAAAAAAAAATAGGTATACCCCTGTAAACCCCAATTTTACAATATAAACGTGGGGTTCAAGGGGGGTAAAATTATATAGGCGTGTTTCCGTGATGTATTGACGGGAGAACTTGGTTTTCGGGCTAAAAATTGGGGGAAAAATATTGCGCGCAGTTTTCGTATTAGATGTGGAACAGGGCCGTTGGTATCATAATGTCGCCATCGTGAATGATGATTTGTATTATTAGCATTTTAAGAGCATCGCATGGCCGGTGTAAACTATTTTATGAATAATCATTGATAGTCACCGAAAATGGGCAACATCATGGAAAAAGAATTTCTCCTCTTTATAACAACTTGCTGGTCACTTGTGTTGCAAGTCAGAAATAGCTTTGCATTTGTTTAAAACCAATCACTTTCATTAAATTATTAGTGTTAGAAAGAAAGGTTGTTTTTTTTTGTTGTTGTTGTTTCGATGCGCATTTTTATGATATGAATAAACGCAAACAGAGCCACATGTCAGGATAACGGGCTAAAACTTTTTCTTACATGCTTTTCAAAGAAATATAGAGATTTCTCAGTCAAATAAATAACGATATTGTCACTTTCAAACAGTGACTGATATCAATTTTACTTTTCACTCTTTGGGACTACTTTTTTCTTGAAATCTAATTCTGTGGTCAGTTCGTCTAATGTCAGATGATTGAAAAATAATGAACTGTATTAGAAGTGACGCAATCTGATTAAAATCGGATCTCGCCGCAGCTAGATCTGACATCGACCCGTTGGGGACTTCAGTGATCTTTCATTTTAACCAATCGGTGATCAGCTTCCAAAATTCTGGAAGTAAATATTTGTTTGGATTTACTCGGTCATTTTCTTTCTATAAAATAAGGTCGGTCATGGCAACGGTAAACAATAACAAATATGGCGGCGTCTGTCAAAACGCCTGTCAAAATATATTTACTGCACGATATTTGTATTATATGCGGGTTGTCTTTCACACATATTGAAAATACATATGGTTTACCACAAATTAAGAAACTGAGAAAATTACGTCTAACATCTGAGAGACGCCAGCTCATTGCGAATGCATCGGGGGTCGATTTAAATTTTGCCGAGGGTCAACACGGTGTTTGCAAAAAATGTTTTCGCTTCGTAGAAAAGACGATCAATACAGAAGCTGAGCTTTCAAAGAATCACCTGCAGATTTCCTTAAAGAGATCATATGAATCTGTGTGTGCTCCTGAGAGATCACCTAATACTAAACTAACAACTGAGAAGCGTATGCTGTCGGAGTCCAGCCCTTTGGAAGTGAAACATTTCCGACCTATCAAAAAGAAGCCCCTCTATGACATATCAAATGTAACACCTCAAAGCTTGCCAACAGTTATACTACACCATGACAATGAGCCAAAGAAAGATGTGAGACGAAAACTGATTGCTGATGGCACTGATGCAGATGGAGCTATTGAAGTACTAACCTGGCCGCGTCTTCTAGTTTTAATCAAGTTTTCATAACTGATAGATAGATAGATAGATAGATAGATAGATAGATGATAGATAGATAGATAGATAGATAGATAGATAGATAGATAGATAGATAGATAGATAGATAGATAGATAGATAGATAGATAGATAGATGACGATGATTTCAGTAGTACATGTATTTATATTTGTCGAAAGGTGAACGGCCATATGGGTATGAACGGAAATATGGGGATCGGCCACAATAACTATGCTTGGAAATTTATGTGCTTAGCATACTTAAACTGTATCTATCTATCTATCTATCTATCTATCTATCTATCTATCTATCTATCTATCTATCTATCTATCTATCTATCTATCTATCTATCTATCTATTTAAATGCTACTGAAATCTTTCTCTATCTATCTATCTATCTATCTATCTATCTATCTATCTATCTATCTATCTATCTATTTGGCATAACCACAGGAGTTATGTTTAATGTAGGTCTTTGTTGTTGTTGGTCTTTGTTTATTTGTATAGCAGCCAAGGCAACACTCTTTAGATCATTTAAGAGCCAGTCAGTTTACCTACCCACGCTTTTCCTAGACCGGCTAATACGCAATCGGTTAACCGGTACAGTGCACATTCTTCCGGAAGAAACTGACAATTGCCCTTCTTGAATCAGCGGAAGGGAGAGAATGACCGTAGAAAAGATTTCATGGTCAATCTCCATGAAATAATGCTGCCAACCCCGGCAAATGTCGAACCCGCGTCCTCCTGATCACCAGTCAGATGCACATCCGACTGAGCTACTAAGGCCAGCTTTGACTGTGGATCAGATGAAACATAATTTTGAATACAATATAATTTTTTGAGTACAAATGTTAAATTATTAAGGTTTGTCTTTGAAATATTGTGAGCATTTAAAAAATTGCATGAAAATGAAAAAAGGCATTCAGTAACAGCAAATGGTTGAAAAAACATAGTCATTATGGACATGGAAATATTTAGTCATTCACTGTGGATGAAAAGAAACAAAGCTTCAAAAAGTTCCATTTCCATGGCAGGCGATGGCAGACAATGGTGAAAAGAATATTTGCCCCATGGTCTACAACATGGTTTCATGAAAATGTCAAAATTTAGCCACATACATGTTGTAGCATAATTCAAATTTCTTGCTACCCGTTTATGATTAAAACTGGAATTTTGTTCAATCATTGGATACTTGCTAACTGGTAATGACAACAAAGTCATTATAGTAAATAATGACAGAAATGTTAATGCTGAATGCACCTAATCATTCAATAGTATAAAAGATGAACATTATAAAATTTTGCCCAACCCTTGTGAAAAATGGCTATCTTTGCGAATATTTATGTTCGAGTAATTTAATAAGGAAGAAATATAAAAGGATGTTCTTATTTTTCTGTGAATCATCTCATCACATGAACAAGTCCGTGAAATGAACACCCCCTTACACTCCACTTTGTATAGAGAAAACTGGGGTTTACAGGGGTTAACATTATTTTTGTTATTTTTACTCCAAGACATAGGTTGTGGGTACTCGAACAAGTCCGTGAAATGAACACCCCCTTACACTCCACTTTGTATAGAGAAAACTGGGGTTTACAGGGGTTATCATCATTTTTGTTATTTTTACTCCAAGACATAGGTTGTGGGTACTCGTTAGAACCAAGGCGGTTCTAACGAGCACCCATAACCTATGTTTGCAGTATAGATCAGAAAAATATCGCGGATTTTCATCAGGAAAGTAGACATTTTGCAGACATGAAAAAATGCATTATGTTGCACGGGTGTGTTATCGTAATGTTTTGCCAAATGTGCCGGTAAAAATAAAAACTATATGAACTGGCATCTTTTGTTCATGTGAAAATGTCACAAATATTTGAGTAAGGTGAAAGCAATGATTTTATGATATTTCAGAATTTAGCCCTATGCATGGTGTAGCATAATTCAGACTTCTATGCCCCCCCCCCCCCCGCCCAAAGGGGCTTGAAGAAATATATGGGCTGCATGATGCTTCCAGGCAGAGCTGAATCCGGCCCTCACACTAGTACTGGTAAACCGCTTAGAGGATCTAAGCCTGTCCAGGAACCGGGGGACGAGGCGGACCGTCCATGCTAATAAACCCTATTGGTTTCATTGGCGACAGGGCTTGGGATGGTATTTCATCTCAATGTCGGGTAAAAGTCCCGCAAAATTGGAAGCAATGTCTCCAAAATGACCTTTACAGTGTTGACGGGGACGTTAACCCTCAAATCAAACAAACAATTCAGAATTCTATCCTTGTATATTTTGTCTTTCAAATGTAGTCGAATCATTGGACAATCCTGAAAAGAACAAAGTCACTGTATTAAAGAAGGCCATAATACTTGCTTTTGACCAACCCTTCAAATGATGCAAAAATTGAAAAAAAAAGCTATTTGCCCTCATACTCTAAAATCTTATTTTTAAAAAATGATGGTTACTAATATGTTATTATAACATTTATCTGATAATTAAGATTATATAGAAAGGCGCCAGAAGAACATGATGAACAGGCATCTTCTGTTCTTGTTAAGATATGTTTCAAGAAGGGCAGTTGTCAGTTTCTGGCAAAAGAATGTGCACTGAACTGGTTAACCACTTACATATAAGCTTGCTCAGGAAATGTGTGGATAAGTAAACTAACCTACTCAAAAATGACATAAATAGTGTTGAATGGGCGGTAAAACCCCAATACGAACACACAAAAGTATGAAGATATGAATTTTGAGTGATTGCATGAATAACAAATACAGTAGAACTTCGATGGCTCGAACACCGATTGGTCGTTTACCATGGCTGAGTCGAACCCGTTCTTGAGCCCCCAGGGAAATCCTCTACACAAGAAATAGTGAGGGATAATTTAGGAGATTTTCGTCTTTTATCTTGCAAATGTATGCTTTGTGTACTCATTAGAATCGCATCGATGAGGCGATTCTAATGAGTACATACAGCATACATTTTCATTATAGAACACTGAAAAAATGTTCAAAAGTACCTCGTTATGCCTCCTGGCAGTAACCCTCAGTGGCTCGAACTACCCCTGTCTCGAACATATTTTCGAGGTCCCAAATGTATTCGAGCCATTGAAGTTCGACTGTAGTGACAACCTTTAATTTAATGAAAAATTGCAATTGATGGCATTCATGGGCAGTTTTGAATGGCAGTGGCATTAAAGTCCCCATGGCATTTGTTTGTTTGTATTACAGTCTCATGGCCCGTACATAGTTCAGCTTAGACCGGGTTTCAATCAGATTGAGAAGTGACGCTAAGCCCGTTCACACGTCATGAGGACGTGAATGACGTCATAGTCGAAACTGACGTCACTTATTTTGTCGCGCGACGTTAGATCTGTCGGGAAACTAATCAATTCAGTAATCATTTATACAAATGCCATCCCAGGCTATTTCTCAGGTGCAAACTAGAGGTTAACACCCAATATTACACCCAGTAAATACGTTGGACACCACTTAATTGACGCATAACGACCAGGAACAAAGTTAAGTTTCTCTGAGGGTGAGTGACGCGATTAGTGTAGCTAATAATTGCAGTTTTGAAACATGTAAGAAACAGAAAATTTGTTGTTTTACTGTAAGATCAAATTTTAATTCTCACATGAACACCAAACTTTTTTTTTTTTTTTTTTTTTTTTTTTTTTTTACTTTTTTTTTTCACTCGTGGCTACGTCACTCGTGGAAAATACTGGTTTTAGTGTTCATTCGGTGAAATAAAATTCGATCTTGCACTGAAAAAATCAAACTTCCTCTATCCAATTAGCAATGCGATCAACACATTTATACTTGCTGCGAAGCAGCAGCCAATAGAGCAACACTTCCATAGGCTTAACCTTGGCCCAAAGGAAACTACCTGAAGTTTATTAATTACAATTATCACATGACGTCGCATATGAAAGTGTAATAACGTCATGTACATGTAATATTTTAGATAATCCACTAGTGGATTAAATATGCAAATTAGCTAAGTACGTCCCGTAATGTTACTTGTAGACGTCGTTAACGACGACGCGTTTACTAATGGCGGAATATTGGCATTTTTTTTTTTTTTTACAATCGTGATTAAAATGCGTTTTAACTGTCATATGACAAATAGACTCTTGCATTCGTGCTCATGTATTATTGAATTTATTAAACTCGTTGAGGGAAAGGAACAAAATGCTCGGCAAAGCCTCGCATTTTATCCCTTTTCCTCAACTCGTTTAATAAATTCAATAAAACATGAACATTGAATTTATTAAACTCGTTGAGGGAAAGGAACAAAATGCTCGGCAAAGCCTCGCATTTTATCACTTTTCCTCAACTCGTCAAATAAATTCAATAATACATGAACACTCATGTAGGATCCTCTATTCACATGTGAATTATTTTCCAACCATTCATTACGAAAACACACCTACACAAATACATTGTAAACTTTACCTCCGAGAAATCGGATTTTTTCGGATGAAAAGTTGTGATTTTTTTTTCTTATTTCTGCTCAAAATATAAGTTGTGGGCACTCGTTAGAACCGCCTCAATGAGGCGGTTCTAACGAGTACCCACAATCTATATTTTAGAGCAGAAATAAAAAAAAATAGGTATACCCCTGTAAACCCCAATTTTACAATATAAACGTGGGGTTCAAGGGGGGTAAAATTATATAGGCGTGTTTCCGTGATGTATTGACGGGAGAACTTGGTTTTCGGGCTAAAAATTGGGGGAAAAATATTGCGCGCACTTTTCGTATTAGATGTGGAACAGGGCCGTTGGTATCATAATGTCGCCATCGTGAATGATGATTTGTATTATTAGCATTTTAAGAGCATCGCATGGCCTGTGTAAACTATTTTATGAATAATCATTGATAGTCACCGAAAATGGGCAACATCATGGAAAAAGAATTTCTCCTCTTTATAACAACTTGCTGGTCACTTGTGTTGCAAGTCAGAAATAGCTTTGCATTTGTTTAAAACCAATCACTTTCATTAAATTATTAGTGTTAGAAAGAAAGGTTGTTTTTTTTGTTGTTGTTGTTGTTTCGATGCGCATTTTTATGATATGAATAAACGCAAACAGAGCCACATGTCAGGATAACGGGCTAAAACTTTTTCTTACATGCTTTTCAAAGAAATATAGAGATTTCTCAGTCAAATAAATAACGATATTGTCACTTTCAAACAGTGACTGATATCAATTTTACTTTTCACTCTTTGGGACTACTTTTTTCTTGAAATCTAATTCTGTGGTCAGTTCGTCTAATGTCAGATGATTGAAAAATAATGAACTGTATTAGAAGTGACGCAATCTGATTAAAATCGGATCTCGCCGCAGCTAGATCTGACATCGACCCGTTGGGGACTTCGGTGATCTTTCATTTTAACCAATCGGTGATCAGCTTCCAAAATTCTGGAAGTAAATATTTGTTTGGATTTACTCGGTCATTTTCTTTCTATAAAATAAGGTCGGTCATGGCAACGGTAAACAATAACAAATATGGCGGCGTCTGTCAAAACGCCTGTCAAAATATATTTACTGCACGATATTTGTATTATATGCGGGTTGTCTTTCACACATATTGAAAATACATATGGTTTACCACAAATTAAGAAACTGAGAAAATTACGTCTAACATCTGAGAGACGCCAGCTCATTGCGAATGCATCGGGGGTCGATTTAAATTTTGCCGAGGGTCAACACGGTGTTTGCAAAAAATGTTTTCGCTTCGTAGAAAAGACGATCAATACAGAAGCTGAGCTTTCAAAGAATCACCTGCAGATTTCCTTAAAGAGATCATATGAATCTGTGTGTGCTCCTGAGAGATCACCTAATACTAAACTAACAACTGAGAAGCGTATGCTGTCGGAGTCCAGCCCTTTGGAAGTGAAACATTTCCGACCTATCAAAAAGAAGCCCCTCCATGACATCAAATGTAACACCTCAAAGCTTGCCAAAAGTTATAATACACCATGACAATGAGCCAAAGAAAGATGTGAGACGAAAACTGATTGCTGATGGCACTGATGCAGATGGAGCTATTGAAGTATTAACCTGGCCTTGTCTTCTTGTTTTATTCAAGTTTTCATAACTGATAGATAGATAGATAGATAGATAGATAGATAGATAGATAGATAGATAGATAGATAGATAGATAGATAGATAGATAGATAGATAGATAGATAGATAGATAGATGATTTCAGTAGTATTTCTATTTGTCGAAAGGTGAACGGCCATATGGTTATAAACGGATATACGAGGATCGGCCACAATAACTATGCTTGGAAATTTATGTGCTTAGCATACTTAAACTGTATCTATCTGCCTTTATCTATCTATCTATCTATCTATCTATCTATCTATCTATCTATCTATCTATCTATCTATCTATCTATCTATCTATCTATCTATCTTATCTATCTATCTAGCTATCTATCTATCTATCTAAATGCTACTGAAATCTTTCTCTATCTATCTATCTATCTATCTATCTATTTGGCATAACCACAGGAGTTACTTTGTTGTTGTTGGTCTTTGTTTGTTTGTATAGCAGCCAAGGCAACACTCTTTAGATCATTTAAGAGCCAGTCAGTTTACCTACCCACGCTTTTCCTAGACCGGCTAATACGCAATCGGTTAACCGGTACAGTGCACATTCTTCCGGAAGAAACTGACAATTGCCCTTCTTGAATCAGCGGAAGGGAGAGAATGACCGTAGAAAAGATTTCATGGTCAATCTCCATGAAATAATGCTGCCAACCCCGGCAAATGTCGAACCCGCGTCCTCCTGATCACCAGTCAGATGCACATCCGACTGAGCTACTAAGGCCAGCTTTGGCTGTGGATCAGATGAAACATAATTTTGAGCATTTAAAAAATTGCATGAAAATGAAAAAAGGCATTCAGTAACAGCAAATGGTTGAAAAAAACATAGTCATTATGGACAGGGAAATATTTAGTCATTCACTGTGGATGAAAAGAAACAAAGCTTCAAAAAGTTCCATTTCCATGGCAGGCGATGGCAGACAATGGTGAAAAGAATATTTGCCCCATGGTCTACAACATGGTTTCATGAAAATGTCAGAATTTAGCCACATACATGTTGTAGCATAATTCAGATTTCTTGCTACCCGTTTTTTTGATTAAAATTGGAATTTTGTTCAATCATTGGATACTTGCTAACTGGTAATGACAACAAAGTCATTATAGAAAATAATGACAGAAATGTTAATGCTGAATGCATCTAATCATTCCATAGTATAAAAGATGGACATTATAAAATTTTGCCCAACCCTTGTGAAAACTGGCTATCTTTGCGAATAGTTATGTTCGAGTAATTAAATAAGGAAGAAATATAAAAGGATGTCCTTATTTTTCAGTGAATCATCTTTTTGCCAAATGTGCCTGTAAAAATAAAAAACTATATGAACTGGCATTTTTTGTTCATGTGAAAATGTCACAAAAATTTGAGTAAGGTGAAAGCAATGATTTTTTGCATGGTGTAGCATAATTCAGACTTCTATGCCCCCCGCCCAAAGGGGCTTGAAGAAATATATAGGCTGCATGATGCTTCCAGGCAGAGCTGAATCCGGCCCTCACATTAGTACTGGTAAACCGCTTAGAGGATCTAAGCCTGTCCAGGAACCGGGGTGCGAGACGAATAGTCCATGCTGATCAACCCTATTGGTTTCATTGGCGACAGGGCTTGGGATGTCATTTCATCTCAATGTCGGGTAAAAGTCCCACAAAATTGGAAGCAATGTCTCCAAAATGACCTTTACAGTGTTGACGGGGACGTTAAACCTCAAATCAAACAAACAATTCAGACTTCTATCCTTGTATATTTTGTCTTTCAAATGTAGTCGAATCATTGGACAATCCTGAAGACAACAACACTGTATTAAAGAAGGCCATAATACTTGCTTTTGACCAACCCTTCAAATGATGCAAAATTGAAACAAAGCTATTTGCCCTCATACTCTAAAATCTTATCTTTAAAAAATGATGGTTACTCATATGTTATTATAACATTTATCTGATAATTCAGATTATATAGAAACGTGCCAGAAGAACATGATGAACAGGCATCTTCTGTTCTTGTTAAGATATGTTTCAAGAAGGGCAGTTGTCAGTTTCTGGCAAAAGAATATGCACTGAACTGGTTAACCACTTACATATAAGCTTGCTCAGGAAATGTGTGGATAAGTAAACTGACCTGCTCAAAAATGACATAAATAGTGTTGAATGGGCGGTAAAACCCCAATACGAACAAACAAACGTATGAAGATATGATTTTTGAGCGAATGCATGAATAACAAATACAGTAGAACTTCGATGGCTCGAACATCGATGGGTCGTTTACCATGGCTGAGTCGAACCCGTGCTTGAGCCCCCAGGGAAAATCCTCTACACAAGAAATAGTGAGGGATAATTTAGGAGATTTTCGTCTTTTATCTTGCAAATGTATGCTGTGTGTACTCATTAGAATCGCCTCATCGAGGCGATTCTAATGAGTACACACAGCATACATTTTCATTATAGAACACTGAAAAAATGTTCAAAAGTACCTCGTTATGCCTCCTGGCAGTAACCCTCAGTGGCTCGAACTACCCCTGTCTCGAACATATTTTCGAGGTCCCAAATGTATTCGAGCCATTGAAGTTCGACTGTAGTGACAACCTTTAATTTAATGAAAAATTGCAATTGATGGCATTCATGGGCAATTTTGAATGTCACATTATAGTCCCCAATTTGTTTGTTTGTATTACAGTTTCATGGCCCGTTCATAGTTCAGCTTAGATCGGGTTTCAATCAGATTAAGAAGTGATGCTAAGCCCGTTCACACGTCATGAGGACGTTAATGACGTCATATTCGACACTGACGTCACTTTTTTTGTCGCGCAACGTTATATCTGTCGGGAAACTAATCAATTCAGTAATCATTTATACAAATGCCATCCCAGGCTATTTCTCAGGTGCAAACTAGAGGTTAACACCCAATATTACACCCAGTAAATACGTTGGACACCACTAAATTGACGCCAAACGACCAGGAACAAAGTTAGGTTTCTCTGAGGGTGAGTGACGCGATTAGTGTAGCTAATAATTGCCGCTTTAAAACATGTAAGAAACAGACAAGTTGTTGTTGTTTTTACTGTAAGATCAAATTTTATTTCTCTCATGAACACCAAACTGTTTTTTTTTTTTTTTTTTTTTTTCACTCGTGGCTACGCCACTCGTGGAAAATACTGGTTTTAGTGTTCATTTGGTGAAATAAAATTCGATATTGCACTGAAAAAAATCAATCTTCCTTTAGCCAATTACCAATGCGATCAACACATTTATACTTGCTGCGAAGCAGCAGCCAATAGAGCAACACTTCCCTAGGCTTAGCCTTGGCACAAGGAAACTGCCTGAAGTTTATTAATTACATTTATCACATGGCGTCGCATATGGGAGTGTAATAACGCCATTTATTACATACCTACTATAGGAAAATTACATTAGAATCTTTCAATACAGGCTCATTTTTTCGCTATTTTGATGGCACAGTCACGTGACGGGGCCAAAAATCCATATAAATCCATAATATGGATTTTTGGCACGGCCTTTCCATATTGGCACTGTTCCACTCTGTTACTATAGCAATAGAACGTTAATGCCGTACTCCATAAGCTTCAAAATGGCCGCAGAAAAATCACTTGAAGCAATGTCAACTCGACTTCTGGACCTAGACAGAGCGACAGAAGACAGTGATAACAATAGATTTTGAGAAAAGTCTGATATTTCGTGGCAAGCATGAAAAACGAAAAACAAAATACTTTTTAAAAGAAGTTCACTCACGATTTGGAAGCATTGTGAAGGACGTTGCTTTCAAGCACAGCAGGGATGTTCCAACATTTGAAACAACAAGGTCTTGCCAACAACCTTAAACGAACAATCCCTTCATTTATGAGGAGCTGGAAATTGTGCGGAAGAAATCTGTGGAGGGGAAAATTTCCCCGAAAACTGTCTTGTATTTTAACGTAAACAACCACCGCGACCGACTTCTACACACGGAATCGATTATGCAGTAGCTTGATGAATGACACTAAGAGGCTTTAAAATTAAAATGGTCTTCAAATAAGCACAAAACAGTCTGTAAAATACCTTAAAAAGCATTCTTTGAACTGCATAAATTCTGTATTTAAAATATCGATTTGTTTTTTGTTTTGAAACTTACAGTTGCGACGTCATTTGTGACGTAATTTGCTGCGCACTGCTATGTTACTGTATTACCGTGAGCATGGTTAGTGTAGGCCTACTAATCAGTTATATAATTTAAAAGGAAATTCTTTTTTTTTCGGCTGATACCGAAAATATATCCTCAACACACTCGATGAAACGTTCCCGGCATCAACCTTTAAAAGTAAATATTCTCTTTGTCTTCATTTCTTCACGTTGCAATATAACTATGCTATATAAATGATGTAATAAAGAGGTTATGATATGGTGAAGGTGTGCCTCTAAGTCATATTGGCACCGGAAGTCATATTGGCCCTCGGGCTAAAGCCCTCGGGTCAATATGACATACCGGTGCCAATATGACTTAGAGGCACACCTTTATCATATAATAACCTCTATTTATCATATGACGTCGTTCATAAGCAGTGGATAACGTCGTGTAATAAATATCGTATGACCACACGTGTAATAACACTTTGGCGGGATAAAGTAACGTCATAACGACGTCCATGTCAACAATGCATTTTTCGTAGTAAACTTGTCAAATTAAAAGGCGCTAAAATCCAATTTAAAGTAGTCATATGATAAAGAGAATCTTACACTCGTGGTCATTTTATATGAAATTTATGAAACTCGTCAAAGACTCAATTCGTAAATTTCATATGAAATGACCACTCGTGTAAGATCCTCTATGTACATGTAATATTTTCGAGAATCCACTAGTGGATTAAATATGCAAATTAGCTAGATACGTCCCGCAACGTTACATGTAGACGTCCTTAACGACGACGCGTTTACTAATGGCGGAATATTGACATTTTTGTAAACAATCGTGATCAAAATGCGTTTTTTTAATGTCAAATGACAAAAAGACTCTTGCATTCGTGCTCATGTATTTCTGAATTTATTAAACTCGTTGAGGGAAAGGAACAAAATGCTCGGCAAAGCCTCGCATTTTACCCCTTTTCCTCAACTCGTTTATTATAATAATAAATTCAATAATACATGGACACTCATCTAAGATCCTCTATTTACATGTGAATTATTTTCCAACCATTTATTACGAAAACACACCTATACAAATACATTGTAAACTTTACCTCCGAGAAATCGGATTTTTTTAGATGAAAAATTGTGATTTTTTTCTTATTTCTGCTCAAAATGTAGGTTGTGGGTACTCGTTAGAACCGCCTCAATGAGGCGGTTCTAAAGAGTACCCACAATCTTAATTTTAGAGCAGAAATAAGAAAAAATAGGTATACCCCTGTAAACCCCAATTTTACTATATAATCGTGGGGTTCAAGGGGGATTAAAATATATAGGCGTGTTTTCTTGATGTATTGACGGGAAAACCTGGTTTTCGGGCTAAAAATTGGGGGGAAAATATTGCCCGCAGTTTTCGTATTAGATGTGGAACAGCACCGTTGATATCATAATATCGCCATCGTGAAGTCATATTGGAGAGAACAATGCTTTATTTTGACGTCATTTAACCCATTTTAAACCGGAAACACCAAAAATGAACGCAACCATTGCAAGTCAACTAAATAAAGTAAGTGACATGGAGGCACACACAAATAAAAATCAGACGAAACATGAACCAACGGCACAAAGGTAATTAATAAATAAGACACTGCAAAAGAATGAACGCCTTGAGCTTCAACTTCGGAGTTTATGAAATTTCAACCCTCGCCCTCAGATTCTGTTTGATTTGAGGTATAACGTCCCCGTCAACACTGTAAAGGTAATTTTTGGAGACGTTGCTTCCAATTTTGTGGGACTTGTACCCGACAGTGAGATGAAATGACATCTCAAGCCCTGCCGCCCAATGAAACCAATAGGGTTTATAAGCATGGATGGGCCGACTCGCACCGCTTTGCAAAGGCAAGCTTAGATCCTCTAAGCGGTTTACCAGTACTCGTGTGCGGGTCAGTTTCAGCTCTGCGTGGAAGCATCATGCAGCCAATTTATTTCTTTAAGCCACCACGGGCGGGGACATCCTCGCCCTCAGATCCATTGCCGTATATAACATAATAACAATAACAAATTGACCCGCATGGAAGTTGTCTAACTCAATAGTGAGTCAGCATTAAATTAGGTCTGGCTAATCGGAGCTGAAAAGATAATCGATTATCATTCCTGCCATTGCGATCGATAATCGATTAGTAATCACTGAAAATTTGGTCATGATTTTACCTGTCTGGCTTTCTATCTGAGCATCACTCCTACCATATGCTGCACTTTGCCATATGTATTTGAACAGACAAGCCTGAGCAAACAGTGCTGACCCAGATGAGACGCCGCAGAACGCGGCGTCTCATCTGGGTCTGCACAGTTTGCCACTCATACAGCTATTTTAGGCACAACTTTGGGTAATAAATTGTCCTTATCAATTAATCGATTGCAAGCAAATAAGTAATGATAATCATTTTTGTGGAATTTATCGATTAAATAATCGATTATCCGATTAATCGTGGCACTCTTACATAAAATACATAGTAAAATGGTAAGTTTAATCTTATCAGGACTCAATAGAGAATACCAGGTGGGTGTCTTTTGATATCAAGTTTATCAGGCAAGGCTTCGAGAACGCTTGTAGAATCGCAAGGCTTGCCGAGCGATTCTACATGCGTTCTCGAAGCCGAGCCTGATAAACTTGATATCAAATGACACGAATCTGGTATTCTTTTTATTAGTTTATCCCCTTGTACACTCTTAAATTAACAATTTACGATCAGTTATTGATGGTCCTTAGTGCGCCCCAACATTCTGGCGGTCAATATATTCAGTATCAGCTGACATCAATTTTTCCTATCATATTTTTTTAAGTATTGTTTCCAATTTTTTCCCAGTAATAATAACATTTATGCCATTTTTTCAGTAGTCCGCCTCATTAAAAAAGTGCAATGTCACGTTGACGTGATAAAGCTCACTTGTCCTGAGATAGCATATCTTTATCAGGTCAATGTGCTACAATGCAATTGATTTTGGGGGTAACTGATAAACAACAATTCGACGTCAGAGCAGAGAAAACCTCAACTAGATAAGGGAGGGTTGAATCCAGGAAATATTAGGTTCCACCCCTCTAGAATTCAAATGATTTAGGATGAGACCGTCATAGAGTCCGAAGTCCAGCAAACTGCCGTGCAACCAAGGAACGAAGCAAAGCTGTTCACTGTAAAAGGATCGCCAACCAAACACGCGGTCTATCGCATAATATCCATGCTATAACCATTTTATTTATTTATTTATTTATTTATTTATTTATTTATTTATTTATTTATTTATTTATGTTTTGTATTTCGCAACAATGTCCTGAACTGATCAGAAAAAACACTACCTAGTATTCTTCTGAATTTATCAACTAAATCTCCATGAAATTCAGGTTCCAACACTCCCTGTTGCAGAAGTTCTTCAAAGAAACGTCATCTTTAAAAATAATGTCATTATGCCAACGATAAAATTTTGAAAATATGATACTGACAGCCTTGTTTTAGAAGTTTTGTTACGATCATTAAAGTCATCAACATGACAACAAACTCTAGCAAAACGAATAACCATATGAAATATGAACACCAGTATGTACCAAAACTTAATTTTTCAAATCACTGAGTATGAAAATACATGTATTTGCCCCTGAAAATCCAATTAGCCATTTAATAATCGCATTCCTGTGTGACGATTCATTCAATACTAAAACACAGCCGTGAAACATAGTGCATTTTTTCACATCTCCAAAATGGCTACTTTTCTGATGAAAATCCATGATACTTTTCTTATTTATACTGCAAACTTAGGATATGACTGAGTGCTCGTTAGAACCGCCTCATTGAGGTGGTTCTAACGAGTACCCACAACCTATGTCTTGGAGCAGAAATAAGAAAATCATGTATACCCCCGTAAACCCCAGTTTTCTCTATATAAAGTGAGGTTTAGGGGGGTATTCATTTCACAGAAATGTTCGAATAGTGGAGTTATTAATAAAAAAGCCTCAGTGGTGAATAACGCCTATGTCATGATAAGAGTTGCCAGTGACCAAGCACAAGCAGGCTTGCCGAGTGATGCCGGGCAGTGATCCCGAGACGGATTTTTATATCCGCCCTCAACCCCATGTAGGATTCTTTTTTTTTTTTTTTTTGCATACCTTCCATTTCTGAGCATGAGTTTTTAATACTGAAGTCACTTCGGTTGCCGACTCTGCCATATTTTGATGACATTACAGACCATCACTGAAACACGCCTATGTAATTTTGACCCCCTTGAACCCCACTTTTATATAGTAAAACACGGGTTTAGAGGGGTAAACCTTATTTTTCTTATTTCTGCTCTAAAATATAGATTGTGGGTACTCGTTAGAACCGCCTCATCGAGGCGGTTCTAACGAGTACCCAAAATCTATATTTTTAGCAGAAATAAGAAAAATATCACAATTTGTCATCTAAAAATTTCGATTTTTCTGAGGTAAAGTTTACAATGTATTTATATAGGCGTTTTTTCGTAATGCATTACAGTAACGACGGCGCGTATGAGGTCGTATTCAACTAGTGCATTTATCAAACACGCGAGAATATTCGATTTTGGGTAAGAACACCAGGGTTAGAACACAGTTTCTATCCCAAGCTAAAACTATGGATTCCCTTTTCTGGTGTTCAAGAAAGTAATTACTGAGCGTCTTACCTGCCCAAATGACCAGTAATCAAGCAGGGTAGCTGTGGAGTAGAACATTGTGAATACTACAGAAAGAAAAGTCTTACCTGTCCAAATGGCCAGTAGCCAAGCAGGGTATCAATGGTGTAGAACGGCATCGCTGTTATTGCCACCAGAAAGTCCGTCACAGCTAAATTCATGATAAACAGATTAAAAGGCTGTCTCAGTTTAGTGTCCAACCAAAACGCTAAGAGCACAATGAGATTTCCGAACATTGTCACAAGGTCAAGAGCTGTCAACACCACAGCTATCATTATATTACCCGGGGTAGCGTCAAACTCCGGTGGAACCCATGGGCCATCGCTTCCAGCTGTACCTAAAGTTGTATTTGTTAAAGTTTGATTTTCAACCACCATCTTGTTATCACAATGGTTTTTCTATCGTAATGAAAATTTATGATATAGTTTTCATTAATATAAGCATAAGTGAGCTAGTTTCTAATCGCTGTTCTTTTAACAATCAATGGAGTCTAGAATCTTACTTAAACAACCAATAAAAGATGAGCTACTCGCCACAGACATAGGCCTTATATAGATATTATTTGAGTTCTTCCATTGCGCGCATACATGCGTATAGACTGAAAACTGGAAACAATCCATCCCATCTATTGGTTTCATTACGATAACACACCCGTATGACATAGTGCATTTTTACGCATCTCCAACATAGCTACTTTTCTGATGAAAATCCCTGATATTTTTCTTATAAATACTACAAACATAGGTTGTGGGTACTCAGTAGAACCGCCTCAATGAGGCGGTTCTAACGATTGAGGCGGTTCTAACGAGTACCCACAACCTATGTCTTTGAGTAAAAATAAGAAAAATAATGTTTACCCCCTTAAACCCCAGTTTTCTCTATATAAAGTGGTGTTTAGGGGGGTTGTTCATTTCAGGGACTTGTTCACGTGATGTCACTCATGAGAACATGTTTATTTATTAATTGAGCCCCGTCAAGCGAATTTGTGTCTTCGAGCATTCCGTCATGACAAATTTTAACTGCGCATGCCCAGCCATTCAGAGGGGCCAGGGATATGGCTTTCTGTCTGAAGGTTCCTCTTGATTCGCTGCTTGTATGAGCGAGCAGCGAAGGTTCTGGCGAGACTGCGCGGATGCGCAGGCTCGCCTGAACCTTCGCTGCTTACATAGACGATAAGTACCAAAATCGCTTGACGGGGCCCAATTTTAACCCATCTTAAAAGCAATGATTTCTGCTGCACCAAACAAAAGTTTTGGAGATAATGGAAAAGCATCAGAGAGGCAGAATGCTAAATTACAAATCAGAAGATATTGGTTAAACTTTTGGTCTGATTCCAGTCTAACATCCGTACGACATTGTGTGTGTGTGTGTGTGTGTGTGTGTGTGTGTGTGTGTGTGTGTGTGTGTGTGTGTGTTTATTTCTCCAAATTGTAGCGCGAATCAAAGGGCGTAGTAACGCAAGAGAGTGGCATAGTAACGTGAATCAAAAGGCCTACTTCAAACATAGGTTGTGGGTGCTCGTTACAACCGCCATTGATGTGGTTCTAACGAATACCCACAATCTACATTCGAACTTGAATGGCTATAACACCTGAAAGACCACGAAAATCTGTTCGAGATAAGGGTAGTTGAGCCACTAAGAGTTTCTGCCAGAAGGCATAACGGGGTTAATTTTGGGACACATTTTCGGTACTGTTCTATAATAAAAATGTATGTTGAGTGTACTCATTAGAATCGCCTCGTCAAGGCGATTCTAATCAGTACACACAGCATACATTTGCAAGATAATAGACGAAAATCTCCTTAACTATCCCCCTCTACCTCTCATGTACAGGAATTCCCTAGGGACTCAAGGACGGGTTCGACTCAGCCATGGTAAACGGGCCATCGGTGTTCGAGCCATCGAAGCTCTACTTTATATTTTTAGCAAAGAATATGAGGAAAAAAATACCCATGTAAAGCCACGTTTTTCCTGTGTAAAGAAGGCTTACACTGGTGTTCATTATGCGGGCTTGTTAATCATGGGCCAGTTGTTCAAAGCATTGTGAGCTTAACGAGCTTGTTAGTTGTCAAATTGTTAACAGTACAAGCAAGTTCAATATCTAAAATAATGTTGTTGTTTTTTTTTTTGGTTTTTTTTTTTGTTTGTTTTTTTGTTGTTGTTTTTTTTTTCAGCAAAAATATAGCATATATGTCATATTAAATGATAAAAAAATTAACGATACGTTAACTAACGACTTTGTTATTTTTGAACAACTGACCCCTTGTGTTATAAAGCTTATATAGAGGAGTTTGTTCATGTATTAATGAATATATTAAACGAGGAGCGGAAAAGGGATAAAATGTGAGGCTTTGCCGAGTATTTTATGCCTTTTCCTCAACGAGTTAAAAAAAAAATAATACATTAGCACGTATGCATGATTCTAATTACCATATGACAATTAAAACGCATTTTATTCACGAGTTTAATAAATTTAATAATACATTAACACGAATGCATAATTCTATTTATCATATGGCGTCATTGATAAGCAGTGAATAAAGTCGCGTAATAAAAATTGTATGACCACACGTGTAATAACACTATGGTGGGATTTAGTAACGCCATGACGACATCCATGTCAACCATGCTTTTTCTGTGGGAAAAATAACAAATTTAAAGGTGATAAAAGCCAATTTAAAGTATTCATACGATAAAAAAACTCTTACGCTTCGGCGCGTTTCATAAATTTCATTTGAAATGACCACTCGTGTAAGATTCTCTATATATATCAATGATCTTAGTCACATTCAGAATTATTACAACAAATGTATTGAGGTGTATTACCATTTGAGCCCCGCCAAGCGAATTCGTGTCTTCGAGCATTCCGTCATGACAAATTTTAACTGCGCATGCCCAGTCATTCAGAGGGGCCAGGGTTATGGCTTTCTGTCTGAAGGTTCCTCTTTATTCACTGCTTGTATGAGCGAGCAGCGAGGGTTCTGGCGAGACTGCGCGGATGCGCAGGCTCGCCTGAACCTTCGCTGCTCGCATAGGCGATAAGTACCAAAATCGCTTGACGGGGCCCATTTGAAATTACTTTAAGGTCTAAACTCAACAGCTGACTCGTAGCATGACATCAAGACTGCACGTATAAGTGTGTGAGGCTCCACGGGGGGAAGGGATGGATTCAAGAAAAAAGGCACCTCTTCGATCTAGAAAAGGTCATTGTTCATGGTTTCAAACCGAGGTTATTAATAATTGAAAACTTTTTTTCCTTCAGTATAAAGTCTTGTGCAGCGAAGACGATAGTGTTAACTTTATCAAATAAGAGAGACGACTCGCCTTTAAACAAGGTGTTCAGATTCGTGACACACGGTTCAACAGTTCTCGTCTAAAGTTCGGCATACAAAAAAGATAGTGGTGCGTGACAAAGGCAGCGGGAGCAATCTACAATATTTTAACAGGACAAGTACTGACGTACACGGCTACATTTAGTTGTAACAAAAAAGTGAAAGCGATGACCAGGAATCGATACAATTAACCCACCGCTACCGGCATCAGAGACAACAAAGAGCTCCTAAGACATCAGTGCAACATCACCGAGAACACAAAAATCAAACAACCACAGAGATGAAACAACGGTGAGGACTCTACAGCATGAAACCTCTGAAATGCTTGAGCAAAAGAAAACCAGCAGTCATGCGGACTGAACAAATTATTTGTCTAAATCGCGACGGAAGTAAGGGCGAGGATTGCTGCCACGTAAAATCGATTTAAGCCCCACAGTGGAATTCGTTTCACTGACCGATCCAAGGCGGTTCTTTTTGTTATGGTGTGTATCACTTATATATATTTTTTTCGTTTTGGATAGCCAAATGGCCATTTTGTGGGACAGTAACTTCCCTTTTGGCTTTCCGGTATTGAAGTTTGCACTAGGGTCTTGTGTTTCTTTCCCTTTGGAGTCTCTTATGGAAAATGTGGGTAAATTGTATCGATTACTGAGAATTGCCTTCACTTCTATGTTAGTGGCTCAATGACAAATATGGTCATCAACTATAGCCCTTTCTACAGCCACAGGCTGCAGTTCATAGGCCTTAGTAACGCCACGCTCTTGCTGAGTTGAGCCGTCAAACAACGACGCGATTGTTAGCCGCCTTATTTGCTGGAGCCAAAACAAAATTCTAATGAAATTCTTCATTCGAGACAGCAGCGCTTTCATCTCTGCATTTATTGAAAAATAGAAGTAAAGGCAATGACCAGGAATCGATACAATATACCCACACGAAAGAGACACGAAAAGGAAAGAAACACAAACATGAAACAACAAAGCCAAAAGGACAGTTACATTCCCACAAAATGGCCAATTGGCTATCCAAACAAAACGAACAAACGATACAAATACTCAAAGACAAACCATAACAAAAATAAACCGCGACAGAAGAACCGCATTGGAACGGCCAGTGAAACGAATTCCACTGGGGGGCTTAAATCGCTTTTACGTGGCCACAATCCTCGCCCCTTATTTCCCTCGCGATTTAGACAAATAATTTGTTCAATCCGCATGAAGACCTCCTAACTCATCAGTGCAACATCTCCGTGAACACAAAAAAAATCAAACAACCACAGAGATGTAACAACGGTGAGGACTCGACAGCAATAAACCACTGAAATGCTGAAGCAAAAGAAAACCAACAGTTAGACTCCGATGGGCCAGACCAGAGACAGAGCATCAGGCAGCAACCAAAATTACAAAGAATTATATTCTCTCTAATTCTCAGTAAGCCTTTACGCTGGAACCGTCATAGAATCTGAGGTCTGACCCACCGGCGTGCAATACATGAGGGCAGCAAAGTTTTCAACCGTTATTGGGTTAACAACCATGCATACAGTCTGTCGCATAACATTTATGTTGTACCCAACCTTTTTTATCAAAGAATGATTTTACGAAATTGGGTGCTGAAGTCATTGCGATTATATATACTGAACCGAAAAAGAAACGCAACTCCAAATATAAATGCGAGAATTTTCAGAAATAATCATGTTTGCAAAAAAATCGATTTAATGACGCGATAATATAACTATTGCTCATTGTAACTACCATAGAGAGTTCAATTTCCAGTAAGAATGTTTGGAACACAAATCCGTTTTGTCATAAAGGTAGTCATTTCACAAGTTCAAAACGTAAACAGTTAATAGCGAGTATGTCCTCCGTTTGCATTCAGTCCTGCACGCACAAGCCCGGTCATGGTCAGGATTAAACGATCGCTCTCTGCCTTGGGAATAGCATTCCACTCCTGTATGAGCGCGGAACGCAAGGCTTAACGCGTTGTTGGCGGCTGGGGCGGTTACGTACGCGCCTATCCCAGACGTCCCACAAATGTTCTACAGGAGAGGGATCTGGACTATACGGCGGCCAGTGCATCACGTCAACTTTGATTTGCTGAAGAAACACCATGCTGAGCCTTGCTACATTCGCCCGAGCGTTATCCTGTTGAAACGTAACGTTGTGCTGTCGTACATATGGAACAACTACCGGTCGTAAAACGACGTAAACGTAACGCTGAGCCATAAATGAAAGATCCATAAATGAATACCAGGGGCGTTCTATGACCATAAGATATGCCAGCCCACACCATCAACCCACCGCCCCATATCGATCACGTTCAACCAAACAATTGTCACGATAACACTCTCTGTTACGACTATACACACGTTGACGGGCGTCAGCTCTGTACAACAAGTACCTGGACTCGTCAGAAAGCATAAGGTTACGCCACTGACGAAGGGGAAACAGGTTTGAACTATGTTGTGTGAGTCACGTCATTCTTACCGGACGTCGTCGTGGTGTTGATGGCATATCAACGTACGGACGGCGAGGACGTAAGCCAAACTCTCGAAGGCGATTCCTGACAGTATCTGCACTTATTCGATTATTGTGCGTTCCTTGTGTCACCTGAGACGTCTCGACGACTGTACGGAACCGAATACAAAGGTGGGTTTGAAGGATGTATCGGTCCTGTCGACATGTCGAGACGCGTGGACGTCCACTTCTGGGCCTGTAATTTGTCGTTCCCGTTTGACGTAGACGCTGGTACAAGCGAGTTATCGTCGATTTACTCACTTGGAAGTTCCTGGCGATGACAGCCTGAGATGTCACACGTAGAAGCATTTGGACCGCTACGTTACGTTAATCTTGCGTCAAACGTACCATATTCCGTAGAGAAATTTTACCGGCCTTTTGGAACCTAAACTCCAGGTAACACACTGTGCCAATATGATGAGGTTACTGTATACATTTAATATACTGCACGAGGAAATGTTGAAAACAGCAAATTGCCAAGTGGAGCGTTAAACTGTACAGATATCGCCCAAATGTTTTCTGCATAAGAAAGTTTAAAAAGTATGAAAGTAACTCGCAAAATGATTTTTCAGTCAACCTGATGGTTGCATGAAAATCTTTCGGGTTATAAAGGTTCCGTTTCTTTTTCGGTTCAGTATATTTATCTTAATTTATATACTAAGTCACCATAAATTTCGGGTCCGATAGACCTTGTTGCAGAAGAGATTTAAGTCTAATATTTAATTTTGAAATTAAATCAGAATGAAGAATGGCGTCTATAAAATTTTGAAAAGGCTTTGCGTAGTTTACGGTACCGATAACCCTGATAAAGGAGTTTAGCCGTAAATAATTAATTACGAGTGTTGAAGTCAGTTACATGACTACACACTCTAGCAAATCGAATTAATTGCGAAATATAAACGCCATAGGATGGCGCACGAGGAACATCACCATCCAAAAAAGGAAAATTTACAATCTCAAAATCAAAGTCATCGCGTTTATCATAAATTTTGCACGAAACAAACCCATCTACAATAGAAAGATATAAATCCACAAACGGGGCCTCGGTATCAGAAGAATTTGCTTTATTTAACTAAAGCTCGGGGGGTGGGGGGTGAATCTGACTGATCAAACCATCGAAATAGTTATTATCAAAATTTAATAAATCATCTAAATATCTAGAAGTGGAGCTAAAAGCTTCAATAATTTCAAATTGGTTATCAATGGAAAGCGACAACATGAAGTTTCTTTCATAACAATACAAGAACAGATCAGCCACAAGAGGTGCGCAATTCGTACCCATCGGAATACCCACAATTTGTCTAAATAACTTAGTACCGAATCTAATATAAATATTGTCAAGTAGAAAGGTGAGGGCATCACACACTTTCTGACATGACCAAAGTGTATAATTCTTATGCTCTTTAGAAGTGAAAAATGCATTTCTGACATTACATGCAAAATAGAGAGAATCTTCACTGTGAAAAGCCCATTCAATTAAATCATTAAGCTTTTCTTTTATAAGATTATGAGGAAGTGTAGTGTAAAGAGTGGAAAAATCGTAAGTAGACAGACTTGTAGCACGAAAATGTCTGGATTTCAATTTATTTAAAACCTCATTCGAATTTTTTATAGACCAAAACTGATTTCTTCCTGATCTTTCAAAGACTTTATCACAATATTTAATCACATGCGTTTTAATAGCAGTAAGACAGGAAGTTAATAATTTAGAAAGTTCAGTGGTAGTGCAAGAGCTAGAATTTGCAATAAACCGTGCTTTGTAAGGTCTTTTATGAAGTTTTGGTAACCAGTAAAGCGTAGGAAGCTTGTCTTGGCCTTCGGTAACACACACAGCAAACTTGCTGGCTGAATGGCAAACATGTTTATCTACTATAGCTCTCTCTTCAGCTAAAGGCTGAAGTTCATAGGCCTTAGTACCACCAAGCTCCTGCTTAAGCGTGTTAACATAGTGGAGCCGTCACACAACGACGACGTTGTTAGCGGCCTTGTCTGCAGGGGCCAAAACAAACTTCTTATGAAATTCTTGAATACCTAGTTTAAGATGACGTAAAGACGTCTTGGGCTTAGGAGGTAATAAGTTAGTATTTTGAGAATAGAAAGAAATGCGCTTATTCACTAGTTTTAAAATGCTAAGTTTCCAGTCCTTAAGGGCTTTATGCTCAACATACTCTCGATTACACCATCGATTACCGAATTCATTCAAGGAGGCAGCGATTTCATCTCTACATTTACTGAAATCAATTTTAGAAGGAAACCGATATTTCGGTCCTTTAGAAATTATATTCCTTATCCTAGAATCAGGAATAATTTTCAAATTGCCAGTAATTACATGACCAGCAGCAGGATAGCAATACACTGAGATTTTACAATCACATGAATCAGGAGTATTAGTATCAATATCAAGATCTGAAACAAGTTTATTGAAATTAAAAATGATAGATCTAACAGGTTTGTTATATTTATAGCAAATCATATGTGTTTCAGTATTTTGAAAATAAGCAGGAATGGAAGAAAGCACCGAGCTCTCACGGAAGATACTGGGCAAATGTATAAAATCCATACCCTTATTAATGAAGGATATTTTGAAGAAATGGCGTTTATGATTTATTTCAGAATCAATGTAAGGACGGAGAGTATGCTGAGTATAGCCTCTAGTTAAGAGAGCCGCATCATATAACTGATGAGAACTATCGTAGAATTTATTCGCCTTGGTGTATAGAAGACATAAAACAGAAACGGGTAATGAACTTAAAAATTAAAGCATAGAGTGGCGTCCATGATTTAATAATATAATTGACAGTCACTTCAGCCTAGTATTGTTTCGTTTAAACGCACATGATTTACGTTTAAAGTTACCATTTTTCCTGGTGCCGTGAGATCTAGTTCTGCGTTTTCGACATTCCAGGAGCAAGAAAATATCAAAGTCCGGCATTCTCGAAATATTACCCTCATGATAAATGTTGTCATTAAATCCCAGTGGAAAAGGGGTCTGTAAAAATTTAATTCATTTCAGTTCAGCCTCATGTCTTTTGATTATTTTGAATCTAGATGTAGAATTTGCATCGTAATAAAGTTTCTCCACTGGTTGTATAACAATGTTATTTACAGAATGACCTGTACGTCGAAAGTGACGGTACAAGAAAGTGTCAGTTTTCTTAGGCTTACTCATTCTACGATAATGCTCGTTCAATCTAGTTTTAAGCATGCGGTTAGTTTGACCGACGTACTGCATATTACAGTTTGCAGCACGTCATGTAATTAGATAAATTAAACCTGTAGACTGTAATGTCAAATCAGACAGAGAAGCGTCTACCGTTTACAGATGAAGTAACGGTCGACGCAGTGCTTAAATGCGAACAACATCTGCACCTCTTGGCATTGCACTTAGAAATACCAGGATACATTCCACTTCTTTTCCACGGATTAGTATATTTTCGAAGGATGGGCGATTTGAGAGGAGATAGTCTTATACGAAGACTACTCCCAAAACATTGGTATTGCCTGCTCCATTGAGATTAACTGAAGTTACAGAAGACAAATTTAAGGGTCTAACCAATACCGAAGGCAACATAGTATTAAAGTTCTTAATAGAATGGGGAATCCGTACAGAAGAAGCAGAGTGTAACCTAAGGGGTGATATTGATATTTTAAATGTATTTTTGATACTCATGTGGGTTTAGAAGGTTTTGATACCGTCAAAACTAAAGCGATCTTCATACCGGTCATTATGTAAAACAGCATATAAAATTACTGAAGATAATTCCTTCGAATAGAAGGAAGGTACAACAAAAGCCCACAAACATCTAAAGTAGAAGTAAAACAAAGATCAGGAATTGATACAATTAACTTACTCCACCCATAAAAGACACCAAAGGGAAAGGAATACAAACATTAAGCGACCAGACAATAATGGAAACCTAAACAAAGGAAGGCCATAAGGACAGTTACTTTCCCACAAAATGGCCATATGGCCATACAAAATTAAAAGACACAAGTGATACACACAGTAAGTAACAAACAACAACACAAATAAATCGCCACAGAAGAGCCGCCTTGGAACGGTCAGTGGAAGATTTCAACTGGGGGGGGGGGGTGGCTTAAATCGATTTTACGTGGCCACAATCCTCGCCCTTACTTCCGTCGCGATTTAGACAAATAAATTGTTCAGTCCGCATGAAGGCCTCCTAACTCATCAGTGCAACATCTCCGTGTACACAAAAATCAAAGAACCACAGAGGTGAGACAACGGTGAGGACTCGACAGCAAGAAACCACTGAAATGCTGGAGCAAAAGAAAACCAACAGTTAGACCCCGATTGGCCCAACCAGAGACAGAGCATCAGGCACCAACCAACATTACCTTGAATTAGATCTCTCTAATTCTCAATAAGCCTTTACGTTGGAGCCGTCATAGAATCTGAGGCCTGACCCACCGGCGTGCAATTAAAGAGGGAAGCAAAGTTGCCAACCGTGATTGGGTTAACTACCATGCATGCAGTCTGTCGTATAACATCCATGTTGTACCCAATCTTTTTATATCGAAGAATGATTTTACGAAATTGGGTGCTGAAGTCATTGCGGTTATATATTTTTCTGAATTTATATACTAAGTCACCATAAAATTCGGGTTCCGATAGACCTTGTTGCAGAAGAGATTTAAGTCCAATATTGAATTTTGAAATTAAATCAGAATGGCGTCTATAAAATTTTGAAAAGGCTTTGCGTAGTTTATGGTACCGATAACCCTGATTAAGGAGTTTAGCCATTAATAATTTATTACGAGTGTTGAAGTCAGTTACATGACTACACACTCTAGCAAATCGAATTAATTGCGAAATATAAACGCCATAGGATGGCGCACGAGGAACATCACCATCCAAAAAAGGAAACAGATTTCGACCTGGTCTTTCGAAGACTTTGTGGCAGTATTTTATCACATGTTTTTGGTACAGTCAATTTTAGAAGGAGATCTTTATTTCGGTCCTTTAGAAATTATATTTCGTATCCTAGAATCAGGAATAATTTTAAATTGCCATAGCAAATTATGTGTGTTTCATTATTTTGAAAATAAGCAAGAATGGGTGAAATCACCGAACTGCCCCGGAAGATACTTGGTAAATCTATAAAAAAAAATCCGATCCCTTATTAATGAAGGATATTTTGATGTAATGTCGTTTGTGATTAATTTCAGAATTTATTTATTACTAGTGTTTTTTTTTCAAAACAAATATACATACCTAATACATACATATACATCAAAGGACTGGATGTAGGCTCAACCTATTCCCTCCTTGATTTCCGAAACATATAATGAGATATACACTTACAAACATACAAAATAAAAATAAATATTCAAAGCTGCATCAATATTGAGACGATTGTAAGAGCGTTATGACAGTATTACTATGCTCACGTTGATCAGACTACAGTTACTGGCAGAAAATGTCTGCAACATTGAGAGAGAGAGAGAGAGAGAGAGAGAGAGAGAGAGAGAGAGAGAGAGAGAGAGAGAGAGAGAGAGAGGGGGGGAGGGCATTTTCAATCAGTTGGAATTATAACAGCTAAGCTAATTGTATTGAGTCCTGATCATTGTCTTCACTTCTATTTTTTCAAGGTATTATAATATCAAAACCAGCCCCGTTCCATTAAAAACGGACATTATTTTTTGAACGCTTCTACCTCCACAGTTAGCAAAAGAAGGTTCATAACGTCCTTTTAAGCAGACCACAATAATTTCGTTGAGATTGTGCGGTAAAGAAAATCTTGCCATACTTTCAAAAAGACGCTGTTATTTACTTAAATTACCGGTTAGTTCTTAAGGATACAGTTATATGTGACAGTCAGGCATACCATGTACAATTTAAGGTTATTTGTTAAAGGTAGATTAATTTCAGAATAGATGCAAGGACGAAGAGCATGCTGAGTATAACATCTAGTTAATGTGTGTGTGTGTGTGAATTCAGGTTTAACGTCGCTTTCAACAATTGTTCAGTCATATCACGACGGTGTCTGGTTGCGACAGGGAGCTCAATGCTCACTTTTATAGTGCTGCCTCACTGAAGTATCATGTCCAAGACACATTACATGATACCACACCCAGTCACATTATCCTGACACGGGGGCGGCCAATTCTAGCTCTACCCCGTAAATCTGAGTACCTAGCGAGGAGCAGCTAGTACCATTTTTAACGACTTTGGAATGTCGCGGCTCGGGATCGAACCCGTGACCTCCCGTTCCCCGGAGCGGACACTCTACCAACTGAGCTATTGGGGCCGGTAAACATCTAGCTAAAAGAGTAGTATAGTAATAGTCACATTTACCCTGGTTTTAAGGAAGTTCACTCCATGCTCGGACAGCAGGTGGCAAAAAAGAGCCATAATCAAGATGTGATCTTGTCATGTAGGTCATTTGCAGTATACAAAAAGGTTTCCTCTGCATTGTAAAACAGAAGTGATAAAAGTCGAGGCGGTTCTAACGAGTTCCCACAATCTATGTTTTGAGCAGAAATATTACAAATATCAGAAGGATTTATCCGAAAAGTTTCTCTTTTGTGTGGTAAAATTTTCAATCTGAATAGAAGTAGAGGCAATGATCAAGAATATACGGGACCCGCCCGGGAAGGGACATTTCTGTCCCAGTACCTAGCACAACAGAAATTAAAACAATAAAATTAGAGTGGAAACGAAAACAAGAAATATGTCGTTTAAACGATATAACATGTCGTTTAAACGACATATTTCTTGTTTTCTTTTCCAACCTGAAAGGTGGAGTGGAATTCAAACGATATATTTTTGTTTTCTGTTCTATTCTAATTTTATTGTTTTTAATTCCACTCTACTTTTTCAGGGTGAAAAAGAAAACAAGTAATATGTCGTTTAAACGACTTTTTATATCGTTTAAACGACGTAGTTTTGTTTTCTTTTCAACTCTAATTTTATTGTTTTAATTTCTGTTCTGCTAGATACTGGAACAGAAATGTCCCTTCCCGGGTTCCGTAGGAATCGATACAATCAACCCACAGCTCCCATCAGAGACACCAAAGGGAAAGAAACACAAATATGAAACAACAGACCTAATAGAAACATTAATAGAGGAAAGTCAAAAGGACAGTTACTTTCCCACAAAATGGCCAATAGGCTATCCAAAATAAAATAACATAAGCGACACAAACACCCAAAGAAAACCATAACAAAAATAAACCGTGACAGAAGAACCGCCTTGGAACGGTCAGCGGAAACGAATGCCACTGGGGGGCTTAAATCGATTTAACGTGGCCACATACCTCGCCCTTACTTCGTCGCGATTTAGACAAATAAATTTTCAGTCCGCATGAATAGTCCTAGGTATAACTCACCCATATCTGCTCAATCTGAGCAAACCAAATTTATCAAATATTTGACAGCTGATATCTTGCTGGTATAGAAATAATGACATGAAGTTGTAATTAATTCTGATTTATTCAGAGAATTTTAAAGCCAAGCATGCTAGAAGTTTTAAATTAGACAGTGCAGTACCAGACTGAAATGTTTATCCTAGTAAAGGTATACACACCTGTTCAATTTGTACCAGAAACCCCAAAACGGGCAATTGGCAAACAGTGCAGGTCCAGAGTAGACGACACAGAACGGGGCATCTGATCAGAGTATATATATATATATATATATATATATATATATATATATATATATATATATATATATATATATATATATATATATATATATATATATATATATATATATATATATATATATATTGTAACGGGACCACCTCGCCGAGGCAATAGCACAAGGCTCAAATCAGGATGCTCGAGGTGGTGTTACAAAATTAATGTGGGTCCACCTAGGCCGATAGCTATGACAGAGGAAGTAAAATAAAATCTAAGCCTGTTTGCAATTTTCATGAATCTATTAAGTGACAGATTTATACCAACAAATTTTAGACATACTTTCAATAATCTGATCCATGTGAAATAGTTACAAATCCTTATAGAGCTATACTAAACGACAATATCCCTATGAGATGAAAATCACAAATGTGGGTGCAGATGGTGTAAAGTGGGTGTATGCACCAGGCTGAGTGTTAGTGTAAGTGTGGGTGCTACGTGATGGAGGGGTATAACTGCAACAATGAGGTTGGTGGTGTAACAAAACTGTGAAGTGGGTGTCCAACCCGTGCAAAGTTGGTGTAAGTGAAATTACACCAACAGTGAAGGTGTGTGTGTGTGTAGTAGAGAGCACCCTACTATGTATGAGGGTAGTGTGGATGTGAATGGAATCCCACCAATGGGTGTTGAAGCTGGTAACTCCAGTGATAAATGTTGGTGAAAGGACACCAACAAAATATGCAAGGGTGAGGGTGCACTAAGGCAAGTGATGGTGTAAGAGGAGTTGGTGAAATCGCACCAACGAAGGTGATGGTGTTGGTGAAATCGCACCAACAGTGGTGTTGGTGATGGTGTTGGTGATGGTGGTATCACACCAACGATGGTGTTGGTGATGATGTTGGTGAAATAGCACCAACGGTGGTGTTGGTGATATCACACCAACGATGGTGTTGGTGATGGTGTTGGTGAAATAGCACCAACGATGGTGTTGGTGATGGTGTTGGTGATGGTGGTATCACACCAACGATGGTGTTGGTGATGGTGTTGGTGAAGTAGCACCAACGGTGGTGTTGGTGATGGTGCAAAGTTGGTTTAGCACCAAAGCTGGTGATAAATATGCTCTACTAAGAAATCTAAGTCACCATAAAAATTGCAAGTCATGGAGGAGGCCATCTTGGTGATTTCTACAATATGATGGTTCACAAATAATTCCTCCAACAAAGTATTAAGCAAAATTTCAGATCTTCAGATCTTTAAACAGTAGCTAAAATTTCATATTAATCCTGTGCCAACTTCACCAAGAGAAAAGAGTGGTAGAAAGTTAGCATTTAGGGTGGTAAGGGGTGAGTATTAAGGGTAGAAAGGGTTCTATCCTTAAGAATCACCAACGAGTCCGGTGACTATTTATCACCCAAAACAGTGCTAGAATTCAGAAATATATAATTCCAACAAATGGATTATGAGAGAGAGACCTCACTAGGTCCTTGAGCTCTGATTCTAGGCATGTTGGTGCGAATCAATCTGGTGATTTTTCTCAAGTTAGAATTATGATCGGCAAGATCCAAACAAGAATTCTGGGCCGAAAGGGGGTGTTTACGTCGTATTTATAGTCTCAGACCACGTGACGGTCCTGACGTCACTGCGCGCGTAAGGTTGGTGAAACTCGGAACATTCCGACAGTTTATGTGAAATTCGGCCTATTCCGAACCTTTCGGGCGATCGGTCGGAAAGTGCCGAAGCAATCCGAATTTCACCAAGATGACAGTTGATGGTGAAAATGCGAATTCTGACAAAAATAATCGTTAAATACAGCGATAAAAAACTATTTTAGCGATGGACAGGTACCGAGGCAGGTGAATATCATTGAAATCTTGCCGATACTACCCGGATTCCGCACTGACATAGCCAAAAATGGTCAAACTGACCGGTGAAGCTGGCACAAAACTGACGATGTTTACAAATGGCCACGAGGCCACCCGATCCTAAAAAGTAGAAAACAACGAACAATAGCCTTGTGCCGTGACAACAGCCCCCACCTCTTATGGACATGGACCCCATGTAGAGCGCCAGGTAAGTATCCGGCTCGGAGAGAAGGGTAATAAAAAGTTATATTTCACTTTGAAATTGGGAAACACGAGGCTATGGCTGTTACTTTCTACTCCCTAACCCATCTCCTGCTGAAGATTTAAATAAATCACACCCGTTACTGACTATTAGCCTATCAGATAAATTTATATAATATTCAATTTCGATCCACTGAGTGACAAACACTGTGGATCCCGATCAGATGGCTTCTTCATCTGATCCGGATTCACACTGTTTGTGGTGAACAGCAGGATAAGGGTCAAGAGAAAAATCAAGGTACTGAGTAACATTGCAAAATATTCTCAGGTTGTCAACGTACAACACTGAAATATATATGTCATACGCACCCACACTGATTTCCCTTACTTTGCCATTTAAGTAAGGTATATACAATAACAAACATTTTCTTAAAAAAAACAACGACAGCTTTGCAAATAAAAAGAATGAACACGTTCAATTCTATCCGGGGTGTGAGTACATAGTTTCTCCAACTCTAACTTTTATCATTAAACTGGTCAAGAGATCCGGACATGGTGAAGGCTTGAAAAGATGGAACACCTTCCAAAGTTCACCAGATCCAGCACTTGACACTCTTGAAATTGGTGAGTATATTTGGTAAGTATTGGAGAAACCAGATACTCACCTCTGGTCGAATACCAAACGTTCATTAGATTCGATAACTGGCATTGGCATCAAAAATTAACTCCTTGACATTTGCCTCACTCTACGAAAAATGCTGACAAATAGGTCTGATGTCTAAAACAATTCTGGATACTTCTCTTTCTCCTTCTACTGACCACAGGCAGCAGAAGAAAAATCAGAAGTATACATCTATTGGGTCCCTAAATGCTCCAACAAGACATCCTTGCCAGTTGCTAGATACAGTGAAACTAGACCACTCCAACCGAAATGTGTGACAGCTCCGATTTCACCATATACAAAAGAAATATTCTACAACACATACTGGCATTCTCAATAGGTACCAATGCACACAAGAGATTTTTATAAATTTTAACATGGCATTTAAAAATTCAACTACACATGAATTGGTATGCTATATGGCATGACAGGTTTGCATACCATGGATATAGAGCATCCTTGTGACCCATTCCATGGTAATGGTGGTCATAATGGGTTGATACATGTATGCAGATGTTAGTTTTCACCAAGCACATCGACTATACATATATCAACACTACTTATTCCACCTCTTCAGATGAAAATTCTGCACATTATAAGCACAACAGTTCTGAATTCTGCCTTTCCCTTAATACACCATGGAATGTGGCCACAAAAGAAACAAAATGCTTGTGATAGCGGCTGCCAACCCTACAACCGTCAGGCAGTGTATGCTGTAGCTAGAAGACATTTCAGTCACTTATTTTCTTATTGTATGTCATAATAGACAGATAATATTTCAGATAGACTGCCCAACAAAGAGTTTGCATGCGGTATAAGGCTAGCAGCTGCATCATCACAAACATTCTCGTGCATATTATAACGGCCCCTGCCCATTGGGGCTAGTAGAAATAGATATGGCTGAAAGATGCTTCCAGGCCGAGCCGAAACCAACCGCACACGAGCACAGGCAAACCACATAGAGATTCTAAGCATGCCCAGGAGTGTTGCGGGTTGGACCGTCCATGCATATAAAATCCTATTTATCTACTTGGACGGCAGGGCTTGGGATGTCATTTCATCTTGAAGTCAAGTAAAAGTCCCTAAAACCTCTCCAAAATGATTTACAAAGTGTTGAGGGGGATGTTAAACCTAAAACTGACAAACAAATCCTGCATATTCTAAACATTTCTGATATCACATGTGACTACTCCATGACTGTTCACTTTGCAGATCTCCAGACTCTTACAACTTTAATTTTTACATGTACTTTTCTAGGATGGTTGATGTACATGACGTAACCCAGAACCCCATGACCTGTACTTTGGCCACCAGATTCTGAGCTGGAGCATTTATCCACACTCCACAGGAGACACTTTTTATAGGTAAGTGATGGGAGGATCAGGTAATATTTCGAAAGTATGATTCAGTAAATCAAAGAAAACAGTCATGAAGCAAAGCGCATCCACATTCCAGTATCATTCATCATGTGATGACTACCCAATAAAATTATAATATACTGGTAATATATGATTACAGACAGCCATTAAGCTCCATTACTAATGCAAGATGGGTATGTAAATGCACATTTGAATTTTACGTCCCACCAACAGCTATGGTCATATGGAGACGAGATTTCGTTTTAAAGGAATCATCCGAAAATCTGAAGAAGCCTGGAATCAAACCACTGATCCCAAATTCACAAGGCACGTAGCTTAACTGCCGTGCCACGAAGGCTTCTTAATTTCAGATTTGGACGAGAGAAAATATGTTTGCGGACTTTATAGCACTCTTAGAGCTAAGTCAGCTAACTTTAGGTGTAATGTGTTGACATAGTGTTGACGTCAGGAGAGGAGGAAAGAGGCTGAGCTCAGACTCTTTTTATAGACTCTCAACTAGATTAATTATAAGAATTTCAGCATAACGTTGGACCCACAATTGGTCAGTATGAATTCATTAACCCATCTGGTACTAGAAACCCCCAAAACAGCTAGTTGGCAAACAGTGCAGGCCCAGATCAGACGCTGCAGAACGCGACGTCCGATCAGAGTCCCCACTGTCCGCAAAACTTTTAGGCAGTTTCCAAACTGTTTCCGAAGAAAACACAACCCGACTCCCCTAAATTCCGAAATGGACTCCAGCTAAACGCAAGGAGGGAGATTCCATTTTGTACCAAAAGGGTCAAAGTGATATGAAATTCACACAAAAAAACAATTATAAGATATACATTCCACTTTCCAGTAACATATAGTAGGGTTACAACTGCAGTTGTATTTGCATCAGTTGTCCTTACCTGTCAAAGCATTTGACAAGTGAGTGACAACAATGCCTTCTTAAAAATACACTGCTAAACTTCCTGATCTTAATATAAATGTATATTTTTATGGCCTATCAAGGCCTTTATGGTGCCTTAGAGCCAGAAATTTATCCTGTGGGGGATGAGGCGTGCAGTCTTGGGAGGAAAAGAAAACATCTAGCCTTCAGTAAGTAGAACCTGGCTCTCACACACATGGCCAGCATAAACTTGTTTCCCTGGGGACACAAATCTATACAGGCTCACAAGTGAGAAAGTCCAGTGCCAAAGTCATATCTCTTTGAGATATTAGACAATAATTTCTGACCCAGCAGTTAGGCTAGTATGATAAGTTACATAATGAAAAATGAAATATGGGGTGAAGGTAGGTCTATTTTGAAACTTTACAGACTTATGCATAAAATGGGTCTTAAGGGTGGAAAGGGTCAGAAGGGGGTTGAGATGTCGGAGAAATTTTGTTTTCAAGTGGATGAAGGATAAGATCCACATTGGAAGCACTGAATTTTTGAAATGTTATATTCAGATCAGGAGTATTCTGAATTTCACAATACTTAACGTAATTTATTTCTAGAAAACTTAACTAAAAGTTATTTAATGAATTTCTTTGGTATTGTCCTTGTTCACTGGTGGTATTATTCCATCACAGTCCTTCATGGGATCTATTAATGATTAAATTTTAAATTAAACTTAACGCGAAGATGACTGAATAGTAAATTAAAATTTTAAACGCGAGAAATTCACACGCGGTGTCTTGACTTTAGATGTTCTGGAAAGTTACTTGTCTGTCTCTCTAATGGTAAACATCTAATTGGACATCTCAAACAGGTTTTAAGGGAAAGTATCCCATGACATCTCAAAGGTATTAAGGGACAACATCCCCTGACATCTCAAAAGTGTTATGGGAAAACATTCCCAGGCATCTCAAAGGGTTAAGGGAAAATATTTCCCCGACATCTCAAAACGGCTATCTCAGGACTGGGCTCAGAATTCTAACCCAAGGTCCGAAAACTGTTTCAGGCGCCTCTCAACCAGGGATTGGAGACCAGGCAGTCTGTAAAAGACGCATTCGTCTTTGATCTCCAACAAGTATCTTCTCTCCCTGGGGAGAATCGCCTGATCCAGTCTGCACCCATTCCTGAGATAGTTCAGGACAAAACGAAAGTGAGCAGGGTCTCTGTCTATAAAGTAGGTTCTTGGGATGTGGTTGGTGTCTGGCTGGTTGGAGTCTAGGTGCAGTAAGGCAGTAAAAAGGGAAGCTGGTGCCTGTTGAAGGGTATGCCTGCTAGTATCATAGCACCTTCCCCCAATATTCAAAATAACCTTGCAGGTCTGAAGGTTTCTGAGGTAAGATTCCAAGTCTTCCTGAGACTCAGCTCTCCGGTCTGCCTCTGTAATAATTGGTTCGTTGGAGACCTGAGAGCTGGTCTCAGACAAGACAAGGTCCTGCTCCAGGGGGTTGGTACTATGGTTGTCTTCTGGATGGAGAATGGGTGTTGGAACGTAGGTCACTGGGGTTATGTCTGTGGTCAGGCTGGGCTCATATGATAAGGTTTTGGGTTTTTTGGTAGGTTTTTCTAATTCAACTGGTTCTCCAAATACTTCTTTCTCTAGTGCTCTTGTTCGTTTTTTAGCTGCTTTTCTTTCTCTCTTTCTTTCTTTTCGTAATCGTCTCTCCTCCTCAGTTTCTGATGTTTCTGTTTCTGTAGGGGTGGTTTCCTGGGTTGACATCTCAAGAGAAGGACCAGCCTCAGTGACGGAATCATTATTGGCAACCTCTGTTGATAAAGTGTATGGATTGTCCATATTCTGAAGAATCTTCTCAAGCACTTCAGCACTCTTCCCAACCTCTTCCGTATTTGGGTCCAGTTGGACATCAGAAGGAAGGCTATCAGAAGGCTCAGGATTAGTCTCAGGATGAGACTCTGGTTCCATGGAATTAGAAGTGGAGCTCCCTGGAGCGTTGCTTTGAGGTTCAACATCTTTTCGTGAGCTGGCTTCGGTCGTCTCAACCACAGTCTTTGTTTTCTCTTTCAGCTTTTGGGTAAGGTGGTCCAAAGATTGCACATAGGCATCATCCCCTTCCGGCACCCTGGTAGGAGAAGGGAACGATACAGCTGGAAAGTCCACCTCAATCATGGGATCACTCCCCAGAGTGACTGACGGGGCTGGAGATGGTACGTGATGTGTCGTTCTTTTATTGTTATTTTTATCCCTTTTTCTGGCATGGGGTATTCTGGCAGGGTCGTTGCGTGTTGTCTGTATGACAGATTTGACTGTACGCTCTGGTGTGCTCGGGGCCTCTACATACTTCCAGAGGGAGTCCATCTTTTCATTGATGAAGGTCTGTAGAAAGCCCCTTGCTTCCTCGCCCTTCATACCAGACTCCGCATGGAGGTAGACGAAGTCCATCTCAGATGCTCCGCAACTGTGGGGGATGTTTCTCCTAACATATATCTGCTTGCAGAGTCTGCACTGGAAGGTGATGCCAGAGTGCTGGTCTTGCAGATGTCTCCTCACCTGCCACTTCCCCTTAAAGTAGTGGTCACCACATCTCAGGCATAAGTAATGGAAACCCTGAAAATACACAAGGACAAACCACGTCTAAGTTCATCCTTATAGATTACTCATAAGCGACTGTACTTGAATTATTGGTTGCAGTTTACTTTCCTCATATTATAGACTTTATAGTTGCAACACAACACTTTCTATGCCAAGCATGTAGGACTTCCATGAGACATCAAATCGATTGTTTTGACAAAAATGAATTCAGCCCATTAATGGCCATTATCAGAGCTTAATAGGACCAAAAGAGCTTATACTTTAGTGCAAATTGGTTATTGTAACTCTACTGGCAAGCCAGCGTCTAAAGGTGATCTGACAACCATGTTCTCAATGTTACGACAGAGTCTTGTACCTAGATTCCTTCCTATAATTCATGAGTGGAGTACAGTCCAACCTGTATTAAGCAATCACCTGAGGGATGATCAGAATGTGCTCACCCAAGACAGGTGCTCGCTTAATACAGGTGAATTTCAATGCATTCTCCCCCTAGGGGGATCCAAGGAATGTTTGCCCAAGACAGGTCGCCTGCTTAATAGAGGTGGCCCGTATGACAGATTTGATTGATCATGCTAATATTTCTATACAATTACATTTCAGGTGGTCTGAACAAAGACGCCAAGAACTGATCACCAGACGGTTAAGTGGTATGCAGTCCAGAGTCAAGGCTGTTCAAGGCAATAAGGTGCTTATTATATATATATATTTTTTTCCTAGGACATCTATTATAGACTTCAACATGTCTGCCTGACATTTCAATACAAGTTACATGCATAAATATTCATCACCAACAACAATATTCAACAATAATAATATCACTCTTCAACAGTAACAATATACAGTAGACAATATCAAGAAGAAAGAGTGTGAAAGTAGTGTATGAAAGAAACAAGTTGGCACAGGATTCATCTCAGCAAACTACACATTACTGATTTGGTAAAAAGTTAAGCATAAAGAGCTCTGTTGTTAGTTATTGAACCAATCTGGTTTACTCTCTGACAAATAGGGCCTTAGATAATCATGATGTGCAATTTCTGACTTGGCTTTTGGACCAGATTTTATCCTGAAAAGGACATCATTTATACATTCAACTATAACCATTGGCCCCTTCCAGTTTCTTTGAAGCTTAGGGTTGTATCCGACGCGTCGCCTTGGTTTGTAATACCAAACAGAGTCCCCTACTTGATATACGGTTTGTTTGACTTTAATGTCATATCTGCGCTTCATGCTGTCGCTTGCTATGTTTAAGTGTTTTCTTGCAAATTCATGTATTTCAAGTAATTTCTGTTCTAGTTGATATGCATGATCTGTGGCACACACACTCTCCTCTCTTACAGGTCTGCCCAGAACCAGGTCTATTGGGAGAGTGAGTTCTCGGCCAAACATCATCATAGCGGGGGAGACGCCAGTGGTCTCGTGAACTGACGACCTGTAGGCCATCATCAACAATGGTATGTGTTCATCCCAGTCATCTTGTTTATCAGATACATATGAGGCAATCATATTTTGAATGGTCTTATTTGCTCTTTCGACCATTCCGTCAGACTGGGGTCGTCTTGGGGTAGTCCGTGTTTTATCAATTCCGAGTAATCTACAGACCTCTTGAAATACTTTTGATTCAAAATTTGTTGCCAAATCGGAGTGCAATTGCAGCGGGACTCCAAATATGGAAATGAATTTATTTACTAGTTTAGAAGCAACATAAGTAGCCTCTTGATTCTTCAAGGGTATGGCATCCACCCATTTGGTGAAGTAACAAGAAACAACTAGTAAATATCTGTGTCCCTTCTTTGAGACAGGGTAGGGACCACTTATATCTATGGCTATCCTTTCCATAGGGTAGCCTACATTGTATTGTTGCATTGGTGCTTTCGCACGTCTTGGAGGCATTTTCCTTGCCCCACATGTACTACAGGTCCGGCACCAGTAAGACACATCAGAGCTCATATTGCTCCAATAAAATCTCTTTTTAATTTTCTCATATGTCTTGCGTCGTCCCAGGTGACCAGCAGTAATATACTCATGTAAGTGCCGAAAAACCTCTCTTCTCAAACACGGAGGGACAATATACAAAAAGTCAGCAATGTTTCCATTGTTTGTCATATATTTCTTGCAAAGAATGTTATCTTCCATTGCTAAGGTATCCCAGTTATACCAGTACACCTTCATTTCCTTGCCATAAGGAGCTATAGTAGACCAGTTGGGTTTTATCCCATCTGTCAGCCACCGCCTAATGAGCTTTAAGGTAGGGTCTTTTTCTTGTTCAATGATAATGTTTTCCCTGGAAATCTCAGGTGGAGTGTCACTCTTACCACCTGTAGCATTTGTGCTCACTTGCCCTGAGCAATGTTTTGGGCTCCATTGCTCTGAGCTGTCAATTGTGCTCACTTGCTGTGAGCAGCATTTTGTGCTCATTTGCTGTGGGTCACATGTTGTGCTCACTTGCTGTGAGCAGTGTTTTGTGCTCAGATGCTGTGAGCAAGGTTGTTGCTCACACATTTCTATCTCACAGCTGTTGTTGTGTGCTTCTGCTATACTGTCACCATGGCTGGTTTGAAGAGAGTCTACGGGCTGCATGTTTGGAGTTTCAGATACTTTCACCCAACAAGAACATTGGCCATTGCCCTTGTGAGTATTTCTCCTAGTTGAAATCATGCCCGCATGATCAACATTCTCGCACATACAAACATGTCCATCGGAGGTGTTGAAGACAGCGCTATTGACCTGGGTCTGTTCTAGCATCATGTCTGGGATTTCAGAGCAGTTTTCAACACCATGATTCTCCAGCTTTCCAAACAAACAGTCAAACAAAGACTCTTCTTCAAAGCAGTCCAACCAATCACCTTCATAGGTGTCTGCCACATGGCAGTAATAATTATAGGGCTGATAACAAAAATTCATAATTTTGTGAGTTCTCACATCCACCACATTGGTACATCCATACGCAACAGGTGAGGGACCACGAACTGTGACATCCCTAAGTGGCAACTCCTGGGAGAGCACCGATGTAACTCGTTGGCCTAAAGTAGAGGTAGTGCATGCGTTTCTACCACTTAAACTGTTATCAGCATCTATGGGCCCAGTACAATTTTCAGGATCATTGTCCTGTTCTACAAATAACAGAGTAGTCTCACAGTGCTTTTCATCCAAGCACTTATCTATGGTGACAGGTTTCTTCTGTTCATTTATATTAATGACTCCTTCAGAGCCAATCTCCTTCACAGCTGTTTCAGCCACTACAGCAGGATATTCACGTGAAGAAATGTTATTCCCATAACGGGTCTCGTAACGAGCACAATACTGACAATTATAGTCATAGCAAGGTCTCCTTGAAAGGGTGTCTGAGTTTGGATGGAGACGTCCAGGACGGTATAGGATTTTGAATTTGTACGCGGAAAGTGTCTCTAAAAATCTTGCAAGCTGACCTTCTCCATTTCGGAAATTTAGAAGCCACTGTAAGGAACCATGATCACTCCTAACTGTGAACTCTTGACCGTAAAGATAATGATGAAAATGTTTCACGGCCAAGACCACAGCTAAGAGCTCTTTCCTTGTAGTGCAGTACTTTCTTTCAGCTCGGGACAAACATCTACTAAAATAACCTATTACTTTTTCTTCGCCATCTTGCAGTTGATGCAGTACAGCACCAACACCGACATTTGAGGCGTCACAGTCCAGAATGAAAGGCTGACCCCCGGGAAGTGGATAGCTGAGAATAGGGGCAGAGGTTAGTAAAGTCTTAATCGTCTCCAACGCTGTCTGACATTCTTCAGTCCAGACAAAGGGGTGGTCTTTTTCTGTCAATCTATGTAGTGGTTTGCATATGGTGGCAAACCCAGGGATGTATTTACGGTAATAGCTGGCCAAGCCAATGAACTGCCTGACCTCTTTAACATTTTGCATTTGCGGCCAGTTTTTGACTGTCTGGATCTTCTCTGGATCAGTAGCAATGCCTTCAGCAGAAACTTGATGACCCAGAAAAGATACCTTTGTACAGAATAAGCTACACTTTTTAGGATTTAGTTTTAAATTGGCTTCTCTGAGTCTTTGAAGGACTTCACGCAGGTTTTCCAAATGAGTCTCAAAAGATTTTGAGAAAACGATAACATCGTCAAGATATATGAGCAGCGTTACAAAGGTAAGACCAGCGAAAACCCTCTCCATGAGGCGTTCAAAGACACTAGGCGCATTTACAAGGCCGAATGGCAAGACTCGGAATTGCCACAGGCCACTGCCAGGAATAGAGAATGCAGTAAGAGGCCGATCGACCTGGCGGATCAGAATTTGGTGATAACCGGACTGAAGGTCGAGGGCCGAAAACCATCTGGCACCGCCAAGAGCATCGAGTGTATCGTCTATTCTGGGGATTGGATGACTATCAGGGATAGTCACCTCATTAAGTTTCCTGTAATCAATGCAAAATCTCATGCTGCCATCTCGTTTTGGCACTAAAACAGCAGGTGCGCTCCATGCGGAGTAAGATGGTTCTATCAACCCTTTTTCTGCCATAAGCTTAATTTCATTTTCCGCAATCTCGCGTTTTGCCAACGGGATCCGATAGGGTCTTTGTTTCACGGGCTTACAATCTGGATAAGTTCTGATGGTATGCTCGGCTAGGCTCGAGCAACCCAAATCATGTGAGGATCGTGAAAACTGGTCCTTAAACTCATATAACAAAGACTTCATGCTTTCCTTTTGAGACTCATTTAGGTTAACAGAGCTACAAGAAATCAGGTCATCAAGATGAGAACAAGAATCTTTTTCTGAGGTATTTTCAGTACTAAGGGAGCTAACTGTCTCAAACCCTTCTGTTTCTACTGGCTCAAATGTTGCAGTTACGGTGTTCTTGTAAAGATGACAAGGTTCATTCTGCAGATTCATGATCCGTATAGGTACTGTTCCCATCTTGGGGCAAACTAAAGCCTTCGCTACCAGCAAATTGTGACGTGTAGCGAAAGTTTCAGATGCTACCAAGATGCCTACACTGTTCTTATCAAATTTGTCAATTGGTCTTCCTTTTACAATCATCTCACATTCAGGTGGTATTTCTACATTTTCCACCAAAGCAATGCGGCAGCAGACCGGATGTGCATCCGCACTATTCCTAAAGCAAGCAATTCTTTCACCATTTAGAACCAAGTGATCTTTACTTAAGAGCACATCACAGTGGTTGGCACTCAGAAAGTCAATGCCCAGTATGCCATCATTCTGTATATCCGCAAATAGTATTTGATGCAAAAATTTCTGAGTGCCAAGTGTAATTTCTACATCTGCTTTTCCGTAAAATGGTGAGCATTCACCTGTAGCTGTTACTAATTGTATATTTACAGGTATCAAGCTGGGGAGAAGTTCTCTAGGCCAGTTATCTAACAGATCTCGGCGGAGTATAGTTACATTGGAGCCAGTATCAACAAGAAAGGTAAGAGGCATGTTTTGTACACAAGCAGGGACAAAATAACCCTCTTCCATACTTCTCAATGCTATATTTTCGGGCCCTTCTAGTGTTGTCGGTTTGTGGCCCCCCAAGCCGACCGGTTCAGGTTTCCCTGGGAGCTATTATCAGTTCTGTGGTGTTGCTGGGGTCTGTGGAAATCGCCACCAGAATTGCGGTTTTCAAAGTTAATTGGGTTTCTAGCATTGTTGTTTTGGTAGTATCCATTCTGCCTATGGTGCTGATTTTGGTAATTAAAGGAGTTACTTCCCCTGGCTTGACCTGCCGGTCTCTGCAGACCGTTTTCTGGTGAACGGACCGGGTTATTTTGAAAGGGCCTATTTGTATTCTGTTTCCTGCCATTGTTTGGATAATTTTGGTGGAACCGACCTTGTTGGTTCTGCAGAAATTGGGTACCAGAAGTTTTGTTTTGGGCATTTTGCTTGAAAAGGTTCTTCACCTGGTTTGAGAGTGAAGAAATGGCTTCTGAAAGCATCTCAAACTGGTCTTTTGATGTGGTCTGTTCATTGGTGGTCTGTTTATGGGTGGTCTGTTCATTGGTGGTCTGTTGGCCTTCAGCATCAAGGCGTCCAACCAATCTAGACCGCTGTTTATCAGCAATTTTGTACGCCTCCATACGCACAGCTATTTGTTCAGCTTCGGCAAGTGTTTTGGGACCAAGTTCTCGTAATCTCATTCGTATATCAGAGTCGGTTATGGCATCTGTGAAATTATCAAGCGATAAGGTTTCTATTACTTCCTTGTTTACCCCCGGGTAGGCTTGCCTAACAAGTTTCTTAATAGCTTGGGCGAGTTCTGGGATTGTCTCCCCTTTATTTCTAGTTCTAGATTTTAATTGGGTCCTATAAATTTCTGACCTATTCACAGAACCAAACCGGTTTCTCAATTTTTCAACCAGAGTCTTGTAATCACGTCTTCCTTCATGATCAAGCTCACTAAGCAAAGATCTGGCCTCCCCAGTCAGACAATTTGCTAAGTACAATGATTTTTCCCTATATTGCCAGTCGTTAATTTCACAAGTAATTTCAAATTGTGACAAGAATTCATCAAAATCAGATGAGCCATTAAAATTCTGTGGTTTCATTTTAAAATTGTGGTTATCTCCCTTAGACTGAGAGCTACAAGCAATGGGGTTTGTCAGAGAATAATCTGAGGTAGAGTTATTCTGGTTTGTTTGGAGGTTTATGGAGTTACTATTTGAAGTCAAGCTTTTAGAGTTATCTAACCTTGAAGCTAGCTCGTTAAGTTTCTGATCTGTTTCAGCTTTTTGTTTTTCAAGGCTGACAGCAAGCGACGATACTGTATTTTGAACCATCTGGGCCATCTTAACCATTTCAGACTCGAGCTTGCTCTCCAGCCTGGACACATTCAATGCGCTAGCTGAACTAGCCCCTGACAGTGCATCTTCATTGTCATATAAATCATTAGTTTCAGCTTGCTGAGAAAGTAGTTCATTTGCATCAGGATTTTCCTTAGATGTAGAGGGGTGATTTTCTGCCATTCTTATTTGTTTGTTTATTTATTGTTATTATTTTTATTTATTTATTTTTTTTATTTACCTCACTCTGTCAAAGATCAAGCACTAGGGTTTTATATTTCGTTAATTTATATTAACGTTAAGCAACGTTAAGCAATATTTCAACGACAACCTCCTTTTCTATTTTCAGGCAGCCAGACCAGACGAACAATCAATGGGCAAACTTCAAACAGGTCCTCTCAAACAGCCATTTCATCTACTGACAGCCTGAAATTATTCTTTCTTTTTTTTTTTTTTTTACTTATTTATGTATTGAATAAAATTTATTAACATGTGACTTTCAATTCATGTATCCCTGCTTCTGACACCAGTTGTAACGGGACCACCTCGCCGAGGCAATAGCACAAGGCTCAAATCAGGATGCTCGAGGTGGTGTTACAAAATTAATGTGGGTCCACCTAGGCCGATAGCTATGACAGAGGAAGTAAAATAAAATCTAAGCCTGTTTGCAATTTTCATGAATCTATTAAGTGACAGATTTATACCAACAAATTTTAGACATACTTTCAATAATCTGATCCATGTGAAATAGTTACAAATCCTTATAGAGCTATACTAAACGACAATATCCCTATGAGATGAAAATCACAAATGTGGGTGCAGATGGTGTAAAGTGGGTGTATGCACCAGGCTGAGTGTTAGTGTAAGTGTGGGTGCTACGTGATGGAGGGGTATAACTGCAACAATGAGGTTGGTGGTGTAACAAAACTGTGAAGTGGGTGTCCAACCCGTGCAAAGTTGGTGTAAGTGAAATTACACCAACAGTGAAGGTGTGTGTGTGTGTAGTAGAGAGCACCCTACTATGTATGAGGGTAGTGTGGATGTGAATGGAATCCCACCAATGGGTGTTGAAGCTGGTAACTCCAGTGATAAATGTTGGTGAAAGGACACCAACAAAATATGCAAGGGTGAGGGTGCACTAAGGCAAGTGATGGTGTAAGAGGAGTTGGTGAAATCGCACCAACGAAGGTGATGGTGTTGGTGAAATCGCACCAACAGTGGTGTTGGTGATGGTGTTGGTGATGGTGGTATCACACCAACGATGGTGTTGGTGATGATGTTGGTGAAATAGCACCAACGGTGGTGTTGGTGATATCACACCAACGATGGTGTTGGTGATGGTGTTGGTGAAATAGCACCAACGATGGTGTTGGTGATGGTGTTGGTGATGGTGGTATCACACCAACGATGGTGTTGGTGATGGTGTTGGTGAAGTAGCACCAACGGTGGTGTTGGTGATGGTGCAAAGTTGGTTTAGCACCAAAGCTGGTGATAAATATGCTCTACTAAGAAATCTAAGTCACCATAAAAATTGCAAGTCATGGAGGAGGCCATCTTGGTGATTTCTACAATATGATGGTTCACAAATAATTCCTCCAACAAAGTATTAAGCAAAATTTCAGATCTTCAGATCTTTAAACAGTAGCTAAAATTTCATATTAATCCTGTGCCAACTTCACCAAGAGAAAAGAGTGGTAGAAAGTTAGCATTTAGGGTGGTAAGGGGTGAGTATTAAGGGTAGAAAGGGTTCTATCCTTAAGAATCACCAACGAGTCCGGTGACTATTTATCACCCAAAACAGTGCTAGAATTCAGAAATATATAATTCCAACAAATGGATTATGAGAGAGAGACCTCACTAGGTCCTTGAGCTCTGATTCTAGGCATGTTGGTGCGAATCAATCTGGTGATTTTTCTCAAGTTAGAATTATGATCGGCAAGATCCAAACAAGAATTCTGGGCCGAAAGGGGGTGTTTACGTCGTATTTATAGTCTCAGACCACGTGACGGTCCTGACGTCACTGCGCGCGTAAGGTTGGTGAAACTCGGAACATTCCGACAGTTTATGTGAAATTCGGCCTATTCCGAACCTTTCGGGCGATCGGTCGGAAAGTGCCGAAGCAATCCGAATTTCACCAAGATGACAGTTGATGGTGAAAATGCGAATTCTGACAAAAATAATCGTTAAATACAGCGATAAAAAACTATTTTAGCGATGGACAGGTACCGAGGCAGGTGAATATCATTGAAATCTTGCCGATACTACCCGGATTCCGCACTGACATAGCCAAAAATGGTCAAACTGACCGGTGAAGCTGGCACAAAACTGACGATGTTTACAAATGGCCACGAGGCCACCCGATCCTAAAAAGTAGAAAACAACGAACAATAGCCTTGTGCCGTGACAATATATATTCCAGGATTTCAAAATTTAGGGGTGTCGATGTGTTTTCATCAAAATTTATTTGGAAAATGACTGAACTTTTAGCAAACAGTGGTGGCCCTGATCGCGTTCTGCGGCGTCTGATCTTGGCCTGCACTGTTTGTAAAAGTGAAATTCTCATGGATGAATATTTAGTTGACATATGCTTAGGCAATTAGTGAGGCTTATCAGTGTGAAACTGAGATTTATTGAAGTTCATTTTCACAAATGAAAATAAACAGAGCTGTTGTTCTGGAGAGACTAAAATGTCTATACCTGGATTTTTGGGGTAGTAAAAACCAGGAGTATGAAGGCCTCCTAACTCATCAGTGCAACATCACCGTGAACACAAATAATCAAATAACCACAGAGATGAAACAATGGTGGGGACTCAACAGCAAGAAACCACTGAAATGCTGGAGCAAAAAAAAACAACAAAACAATTTGACTCTGATATAGGCATGTTTTCGTAATGATGATGTATAAAATGTAGTGTCACTAAAAATTCGTATTCCTGAGGAATGGAAAACTGACATGACTGTGTCAAATTATTGGAAAAAAACCCGTCTTTAAGCCACTCATTACGAAACCACGCCTTTACAAATACACTGTAACCTTTATCGCCGAAAAATTGAAAATTTTAGGACGAAAAATTGTGAGAAAAATTGTGATCGTGGGTATTCCTTAGTCTAACGAGTACCCACAATCTATATTTTAGAGCAGATATAAGAAAAATAAGGTTTACCCATGCAACTCCAGTTTTACTACATAAAAGTGGGGTTCTTCTGTCGCGGTTAATTTCTGTTATGGTTTGTCTTTGGGTGTTTGTGTCGCTTATATTATTTTATTTTGGATAGCCTATTGGCCATTTTGTGGGAAAGTAACTGTCCTTTTGGCTTTCCGCTATTGATGTTTCCCTTAGGGTCTGTTGTTTCATGTTTGTGTTTTTTTTTCCTTTGGTGTCTCTGATGCGAGCTGTGAGTTAATTGTATCGATTCCTGATCACTGCCTCCACTTCTGTTCTTCAAGGGGGTCAAAATTATATAGGCGTGTTATCGTGATGTAGTGAATTATAAAATTTATTACATGGCGTTATTGCATGCTCAGAAGCGATGTCATTTGATGAATAGCTATATTACATTGAGTATAGCCTTTCAAAACGCAGTAAGACTTGACTGCACTTTTACTACTGAACTTGACAATGCTTTAGATACTCGTAAATCGCCTTTAGCTGATATTTTACACTGGTCGATAGTGATAATTATGTTTTTATTTTTTTTTTTACTTCGTGTTACCAGATAGACTTGTTTCCGAAACAGTCTTGAATTCGTACAAGAAAAACATTTTTAAAATTCCATGACAATAATTATCCGACACTTACCTTCCCCAAAAACAAGGAATAGTCTCCTCACGCTTGACTTTTGTTGTCTGTATATAAATTTTGTTTTCCAACCGGGCTTTGAGGGTCATTGATGGGCCGTAATGGCCGAACTAGCTAGTCTGGCCCAGAAAACATGTACGCTCCATATTTTCCAGTTCTGTGGTGAATTCCTTGCTTCCAAAGGATAACCCTTTCTAGAACATATTTGCAATCATCACGAAAACACACCTATATAATAGTGACCCCCTTGAACCCCACTTGTAAATAGAAAAACTTGGGGTTTTCAGGGGTTAATCTTATTTTTCTTATTTCTGTGAACAGAAATAATAAATTGAGGCGGTTCTAACGAGTACTCAAAATCTATATTTTGAACAGAAATAAGAAAAATATCACATTTTTTCTTCTTACAATTTTAGTTTTTCTGCCATTAAGGTTACAATGCATTTGTATAGGCGTGTTTTCGTAATGTTTGCATGCTTCTCGTGATTTGAAGCTATTCAGGGAAGAAACTTGTTCAGCTAAGTCGTGGGAGGCCAAAAGTTTATTAACAATTAAGTGACTGAAGAAAAACCCTATAAATGTTGGTAAACAATTAGATGTCTTAATTTGTTGTTTTTGCGATTTGTTACAAGCAAGCGTTGGCAGATGTACTTTTATTATGCGTTCGAACACCTGATTCTGAAAGCTGCATAAACAATGGTCACACTTAAAAAGTCATGTAACGGTTATTTGTTTATGGTTTGGTTGTGTTGAAGTTTAACGACCCTGTCAATACTATTAAGGCCATAATCTAGCCCGTACGTTTACCTATCCTCATTTTTCCTGGGCAGGCTTATACTTAAAATCGATTTAAGCCCCCCCCCCCACCCACCCCGACCCTAGTGGAATTCGTTTCCGCTTACCGTTCCGAGGCGGTTCTTCTGTCGCGGTTTATTTTTGTTATGGTTTGTCTTTGGGTGTTTGTGTCGCTTATATTATTTTATTTTGGATAGCCTTTTTGCCATTTAGTGGGGAAGTAACTGTCATATTGGCTTTCCGCTGTTTTGTTTCCGTTGGGGTCTGTTGCTGCATGTTTGTATGTCTTTCCCTTTGGTGTCTCTGAGCGGAGCTGTTGGTTAATTGTATCGATTCATGATCATTGCCTCTACTTCTATTATACGTACGCAGTTACCAGGAATAGTGCACAGTCTTAAGCCAGAAACTGACAATCGTAGCGGAGGAGTGAGAATGGCCATTGAAAAGTTTTCATAATAAATTTCAACAAAAGAATGACAAACAAGAGGCCCATGGGCCACTACGCTCACCAGAGGTCATGTGGTTTATACCATATACATGCAAGGTGCCCATCTTGGTCATGTGACAACAATACCACGAATAATGTTTAATTGCCTCATTCCCATAGAGGCTTTTCATGTAATTTGGTTTCAATCAGCACAGCTATTTTACTGGAGAAGAAGATAAAAATACTGAATCTGAGCCATCCAAGACAAAGGTCAGTAATGACCTTGACCTTTGGAATTAATAAACTTCCATTCAGCTAACTGCAAATATCATTTTGATGCCTACCAGGCAATCAGAAATATCCACTACTTTGCCATTTTCCATACAAATGTCTCAGTGACCAAATTTGACCTTGACATTAAACAGGTCAAGGTCAACCAAAGGTCATCATTTGAACAAAGTAGGGCCAGAGTCCCTGATGCTGCGTACCAAGTTTCAAGATCATCGGCCGTTCGGTTCTTGTTAAGAAGATTTTTAAAGGTTTTTTTTACCATATATGGGCATGGCGGCAATATTGATCATGTGACCCAGTCCTCGCAAACAAACTTTCGTTCCCTCATTCCATTGAGGCTCCACATATAATTTGGTTTCAATTTGCCAAGTAGTTTAAGTGAAGAAGAAAATAAAATTTATGAATCTGAGCCGTCCTGGACAAAGGCCAGTAAATGACCTTGACCCTTGGAACTGATAAACCTCCATTCAGCTGATTGCAAATACCATTTCTGATGCAACTAGCTAATATACAATCAGAAAATCCACTGTTTTGCCATTTTTGATTACAAATGTCTAAGTGACCAAATTTGACCTGGACGTAAAACAGGTCAAGGTCAACCAAAGGTCATCATTTGAACAAACTTGGTAGGGCCAGAGTCCCTGATGCTGCATACCAAGTTTCAAGATCATCGGCCATTCGGTTTTTTTTTAGAAGAAGATTTTTGAAGGTTTTTACCATATATGGGCATGGCGGCCATGTGACCCAGTCCTTACGAACAAACTTTCGTTCCCTTATTCGATAGAGGCTCCACATGTAATTTGGTTTCAATTGGCCAAGTAGTTTAAGTGAAGAAGAAGATAAAAATACTGAATCTGAGCCGTCCTGGACAAAGGTCGGTAAATGACCTTGACCTCTGAAACTGATAAACTTCCATTCAGCTGATTGCAAATACCATTTCTGATGCCACTAGCTAACATACAAACAGAAAAATCCACTGTTTTGCCGTTTTTCCATACAAATGTCTAAGTGACCAAATTTGACCTGGACCTAAAACAGGTCAAGGTCAACCAAAGGTCATCATTTGAACAACTAGGTAGGGCCCGAGTCCCCGATGCTGCATACCAAGTTTCAAGATCATCGGCTATTCGGTTCTTGAGAAGAAGATTTTTAAAGGTTTTTACCATATATGGGCATGGCAGCCATATTGGTCATGTGACCAAGTGCTCACGAACAAACTTTCGTTCCCCCCTTCCCATAGAGGCTCCACATGTAATTTTGTTTCAATTGGCCGAGTAGTTTCAGAGGAGATGTTGTTTGAAAACACTAACACTAATTTATCTAAAAACAATCTGAGAGTTAGATTATCTCCTATCAAATCGCCTATTCTTAGGAAATATACCAATCCTTCCAGGAGAAGTGGAATTTATCCTACTATTTCCAAGTGCAATGCTAAGAGGTGCAGGTGCTGTTCACATTTATGCACTGAGTCTACCGTTTCTTCGTCTGTAAAAGTCTACGGATTTGATATATGTGATTACCTGACATACTGCAAATTGTAAAATGCAGTATTTCAGGTAATCACAAATATCAAATCCGTAGACTTACATGTCGAATCGGACATGTTAACTACAGAAAAACGTCTACCGTTTACAGACGAAGAAACGGTAGACTCAGTGCATAAATGTGAACAGCAAACTAATCGCATGTTAAAAACATGATTTAACGAACAGTATCGTAGAATGAGTAAGCCTAAAAAACTGACACTTTCTTGTATCGTCATTTCAGACGTACAGGTCATTCTATTAAAGATATTTTTATACAGCCAGTGGAAAAGATTTATTATGATGTAAATTCTACAGCTGGGTTTATAATCATTAAACGGCATGAAACTGAATTAAAATTGATTAAATTATTACACACACCTTTTCCATTGGGCTTTAATGACAACATTTATCATGAGGGTAATATATCTAAAATGCCCGACTTTACGTAAAAAAAAAAACCTTTTCTAAGCATTCTGATTTGGTTTCAAAATTCAATGTTGTCTTTAAACACTTCTGCAACAAGGCCTATCGGAATCCGAATTCTATGGTGACTAGTATATAAATTTAGAAAAATGCATGCCTGTAATGACTTAAGTACCCAATTTCGTAAAATCGTTCGTCGATATATAAAGATTGGGTACAACATAAATGTTATAAAACAGACTGCATGCATGGTGGTTAACCCAATCACTGTTGGCAACTTTGCTTCCCTCTTTGATTGCATACCGATGGGTCGGGCTTAAGATTATATGATGGTTCCAGCGTAAAACATACATGGAATTTTATTTTATTTTAGAATTCTTTATGTTGGTTGGCGACTGATGCTCTGTCTTTGGTCGTGCCCCTCGAAGTCTTACTGTTGGTTTTCTTTTGCTCCAGCAATTCTGTTGTTGTATGCTGTCGAGTCCTCAACCTTGTTTCATCTCTGTAGTTTTTTTTTATTTGTATGTTCTCGGAGATGTTACACTGATGAGTTAGGAAGCCTTCTTGCGGACTAAATAAAATTAGTGTTAACCGCGACAGAGGTAAGGGCGAGGATTATGGCCATATAAAATCGATTTAAGCCCCCCATTGGAATTCTTCCCACTGACCGTTCCAAGGCGGTTCTTCTGTGGCGGTCTATTGATGTTGTTGTTTGTTACTTACTGTGTGTATCACTTGTGTCTTTTTATTTTGGCTGGCCATTTGGCCATTTTGTGGGAAAGTAACTGTCATTATGGCCTTCCTTTGTTTAGGTTTCCATTATGGTCTGGTCGCTTCATGTTTGTGTTTCTTTCCCTTTTGTGTCTTTGATGGGTGGAGTAAATTAATTGCATCGTTTCCTGATCTTTGGTTTACTTCTACTTTGATATTTTCTCGCTTCTGGACTGTCGAAAGCGTAAAACTAGATCGCACGGCGCCTGAAAAAAATGGTAATTATAAACGTAAAGTACGTGCTTTTAAAAGAAACAATACCAGACTGAAGTGACTGTCCATAATATTATTGAATCATGGACGCCACTCTATGCTTGCTTTTCTAAGTTTTTTTACCCATTTCTGTACTACGGATTCTGGATACCGAGGCGAATGAATTCTACGATAGTTCTAATCAGAAATACGGCGCTGCTCTTTTACCTAGAGGTTATACTCAGCATGCTCTTCGTCCTTTCATCGATTCTGAAATTAATCACAAACGTCATTACATCAAAATATCCTTCATTAATAAGGGTTTGGATTTCATAGATTTACCTAGTATCTTCCGGCACAGTTCGTTTTTTTCATCCATTCCAGCTTATTTTCAAAATACTGAAACACCCATTATTTGCTATAAATACAATAAACCTATTAGATCTATCATTTTTAATTTCAATAAACTTGTTTCTGATCTTGCTATTGACACTAACACTCCTGATACATGTGATTGTAAAAATTCAGTGTATTTTTATCCGAATGCTGGTCATATTATTACTGGCAATTTAAAAATTATTCCTGATTCTAGTATACGCAATATAGTATCTAAAGGACCGAAATATCGATTTCCTTCTAAAATTGTCTTCAATAAATGTAGAGATGAAATCGTTGCTGCCTTGAATGAATTTGGTAATCGATGGTGTAAACGAGAGTATAATGAGCATAAAGCTCTTAAGGAATGGAAACTTAACATTCTGAAATTAGTGAACAAACGCGTTTCTTTTTATTCGCAAAATACGAACCTATTACCTCCTAAACCTATTACGTCTTTACGTCTCCTTAAACTAAGTATTCAAGAATTTCATAGGAAGTTTGTTTTGGCTCCAGCTGATAGTGGGCGTTTCGTAGGGAAGACTCTCTCTATCTTTGGTGTAATGTTAGAAATGCTTTTTTGTTCTTCTGAAGAGCATAAAAAATACTTGACAATATTTATATAAGATTTGGTATTAAATATTTAGACAAGATGTGGGTATTCCGATGGATACAAATTGAGCACCCATTGTGGCTGATCTGTTTTTGTTTTGTTATGAAAGAGACTTAATGATGTCCCTTTCCGTTGAAAACCAATTTGAAATCATTGAAGCATTGTACTCGACTTCTAGATATTTGGATGAGTTATTAAATATTGACAATACCTATTTTCGATGATTTGATCAGTCAAATTTTCCCAAAGATATTCAGTTGAATAAAGCGAATTCTTCTGATGCCGAGGTCCCGTTTTTGGATTTATATCTATCTATTGAAGATATGTTGACTTCTTGCAAAATTTATGATACACGCAATGATTTCGATTTTGAGACTGTAAATTTTCCTTTCTTGTACGGTGATGTTCCTCGTGCGGCATCCTATGGCGTTTATATTTCGCAATTAATTCTATTTGCTAGAGAGTCTACTCATGTAAATGACTTCAACACTCGTAATAAATTTTTAACTTCTAAACATCTCAATCAGGGTTATCGGTATCATAAACTACGCAATGCCTTTTCAAAATTTTAACGTAGAAGTAAAACAAAGATCAGGAATCGATACAATTAACTTGCTCCACCCATCAAAGACACCAAAGGGAAAGAAACACAAGTGGAAAGAATTCCACTGGGGCTTAAATCGATTTTACATGGCCATACTCCTCGCCCTTACCTCTGTCGCGGTATACACTAATTTTGTTTAGTCCGCATGAAGGCTTCCTAACTCATCAGTGTAACATCTCCGAGAACATACAAATCAAAAAACTACAGAGATGAAACAAGGTTGAGGACTCGACAGCATACAACAACAGAATTGCTGGAGCAAAAGAAAACCAACAGTTAGACTCCGAGGGACCCGACCAAAGACGGAGCGTCAGGCGCCAACCAACATAAAGAATACTAAAAAAACTTCCATGCATGTTTTTACGCTGGAACCGTCATATAATCTTAGGCCCGACCCACCGGTGTGCAATCAAAGAGGGAAGCAAAGTTGCCAACCGTGATTTGGTAAACCACCATGCATCCAGTCTGCTTTATAACAATTATGTTGTACCCAATCTTTATATATCGACGAACGATTTTACGAAAATTGGTACTAAAGTCATTACAGGTATGTATTTTTCTAAATTTATATACTAAGTCACTGTAGAATTCGGGTTCCGATAGGCCTTCTTGCAGAAGTGTTTTAAGTCCAACATTGAATTTTGAAGCCAAATCTGAATGACGTCTATCAAACTTAGAAAAGGCTTTACGTAGTTTATGATACCGATACCCCTGATTAAGAAGTTAAGCGGTTAATAATATATTACGAGTGTTGAAGTCGGATGCATGACTAGACACTCTAACGAATCGAATTAACTGCAAAATATAAACCCTGTACGATGTCGCACGAGGAACATCACCGTCCAAAAAGGAAAATTTACAATCTCGAAATCAAAATCATCACGTTTATCGTAAATTTTGCAAGAAACAAATCCATCTACAATAGATAAATGTAAATCGAAAAAGGGGGCCTCGGTATCAGAGGAATTTGCCTTGTTTAACTGAAGTTCTAAGGGATAAATCTGACTGATAAAACCATCAAAGTAAGCATTGTCAATATTTAATAAATCATCTGAATATCTAGAAGTATAGCTAAAATATTCAATAATTTCAGATTGGTTATCAATGGAAAGCAACAATATGAAGCCTCTTTCATAACAATACAAGAACAGATCAGCCACACGAGGTGCGCAATTCGTACCCATCGGAATACCCACAATTTGTCTAAATAACTTAGTACCGAATCTAATATAAATATTGTCAATTAGAAAGGTGGGGGCTTCACACACTTTCTGACATGACCAAAGTGTATAAGAAAGGTGAGGGCATCACACACTTTCTGACATGACCAAAGTGTATAGGACGTCATTCTGATTTAATTACAAAATTCAATGTTGGAAATAAATTTCTTCTGCAACAAGGTCTATCGCAAGCCGTATTTTATGGTGAGTTAGTATTTAAGTTCAGAAAAATATATAAATGCAATGACTTCATCACCCAATTTCGTAAAATCATTCTTCGATATAAAATATATGGTACAACATAAATGTTTTTTTTTTTTTTGTTTTTTGTTTTTGGTTTTACGGCCCTTTCAAGTTTATTTCACTCATATCGAGCCGATCGTTAATCAGAGGTGGGCGAAAACCGGAGTACCCGGAGAAAAACCACCTGACCTTCCGTTGCAGAACTTGGCGTCTCACATGTGACCCGTGCGAGGCTCGAACCACAGCGGTGAGAGACCTAATGATCAAGAGTCAGCGCTCTTAACCACTAGGCCACGGAGGCCCGACACAACATAAATGTTATACGACAGTCTGCATGCATAGTAGTTAACCAAACTCAATGTTGTCAACTATACTACCCTCTTTGATTGCACGCCGGTGGGCCAGGCCACAGATTCTATGACGGTTCCACCGTAAAGGATTACTGAGAATTGAAGAATATCTAATTTAATGTAATGTTGGTTCGTGCCTGATGTTCTGTCTCTGGTCGGGCCCATCGAAGTCTAACTGTTGGGCTTCTTTTGCTCCAGCATTTCAGTGGTTTCTTGCTGTCGAGTCCTCATCGCTGTTTCAGCTCTGTAGCTGTTTGATTTTTGTGTTCACGGAGATGTTGCACTGATGATTAGTAGCCTTCATGCGGACTGAACCGATTAATTGTCTAAATCGCGACGTAAATAAAGGCGAGGATTGTGGCCACGTAAATTCGATTTAAGCCCCCCCCCCCTCCCCTCAGTGGAGTTTGTTTCGCTGGCCGTTCCAAGGCGGTTCTTTTGCCGCGGTTTGTTTTTGTTAGGGTTTGTCTTTGGGTGGATGTATCGTTTATATTATTTTGTTTTGGTTAACCAATTGGCAAATTTGTAGAAAGTAACTGTCTTTTTGGATTACCGCTATTGATGTTTCCAAAAGTGTTTAGTTGTTTCACGTTCGTGCTTCTTTCCCTTTGGTGTCTCTGGTCAGAGCTTTGGTTTAATTGTATCGATTCCTGATCATTGCCTTCACTTTTGTTGCCGGTCTACAACTTTGCTTCTCCCTTCGATTGCACGCTGATTGACAACTTTGCTTCCCTCTTTAATTGCACGCTGGTGGTTCAGACCTCAGATTCTATGACGGTTCCAGCGTAAAGGCATAATGACAGTTGGAGAGTATCTTATTCAATGTAATGTTGGTTGGTTCCTGATGCTCTGTCTATGGTTGACGAGTCTTAACTGTTGGTTTGCTTTTGCTCAAGCATTCCAGTGGTTTCTTGCTGCCGTGTCCTCACCGTTGTTTCATCTCTGTGGTTGTTTGATTTTTGTGTTCACGGAGATGTTGCACTGATGTGTTAAGGGCCTTCATGCGGACTGAACAAAGTATTTGTCTAAATTGCGACGGAAGAAAGGGCGAGGATTGTGGCCACGTAAAATTCGATTTAAGCCCCCCCCCCCCCCCCCCCGCCCTCACGTGGAATTCGTATTTCTGACCGTTCCAAGGCGGCTCTTCTGTCGCGGTTTATTTTTGTGTTATGGTTTGTCTTTTGGTGTATGTGTCGCTTATATGATTTTATTCTGGATATCCAATTGGCCATTTTGTTGGAAAGTAACTGTCCTTTTTAGCTTTACGCTATTGATGTTCCCATTAGGGTCTGTTGTTTCATGTTTGTGATTCTTTCCCTTTGGTGTCTCTGATGGGAATTGTGGGTTAATTGTTTCGATTCCTGGTCATTGCCTCCACTTCTGTTTTAAATGTAAAGACTGACTTTAAATAAAACAAATTTCGTAGACCTGTTCATGTAAAATAGTAAAAACATGCCTCTTCTAGCCATTTCTGAAACTTTCATTCGCCTGTCTTGCTTTGCTAGTTCCCTTAGATTTTCATGAATGACGTCATCTGAAAAGTCTACAGGTCTATGACCGTGCACCGTGCTCGTCTTCAAACTTACCCGACCACGTTTAAAATCGGTCGCCGAATTTTAACAGTTGAATATGAAGAGCAATCTTTCCGTAAGCCTCACACTATTCCCTATACATTTCCTGGATCCTCTTATTTTTTAACCCCCCCCCCCCCCCAAAAAAAAAAAAAAGTATCTTATCACTACTCTTCACTCATTATTTTTAATTCGGCAATACTGACCTCCGCAACACCTCGCACGGACTACACATCACGTTAACAAGCCCGTGAAATGAACACCCCTTAAACCCACTTTTATAGAGAAAAACTGGGGTTTAAGGGGGTAAACATAATTTTTCTTATTTCTGCTCCAAGACATAGGTTGTGGGTACTCGTTAGAACCGCCTCAATGAGGCGGTTCTAACGAATACCCACAACCTATGTTTAAAGTACAAATAAGAAAAATATAACAAATTTTCATCAGAAAAGTAGCCATTTTGGAGATATGAAAGAATGCACTATGTCACACGGGTGTGTTATCGTAATGAAATACTAGACTGGCCGACACAATTTTGTGTAATCATGTATAAAGCATTGGACCAGGTGTATATTATGCGAAAAGCCTGCACTTGCCACTGGTCAGTATCTGGGTAACCCTCGTAGTTAAAATATAGGAAAGATGTGTCGTGTGCGTTCATGAGATTGCACCGCCAAACTGTGTACACCCAACACTTCTTTATACAGTCAATGATATTCAGTCACATTATCAGGTCTGAGATTTTAGCTATTTCTAAAGACTGTCCATAAAAATAAAGACAGTCTTTAAATTTATGGACTCGACTGACTCTAGAAAGCAATGCAAATCGTAAGAATTTTCAAAAATTCTAAAATCGCAGAATATATATTATTTAAACCTCTTCGTTACATGATGAAATACATACACAGAAAGATTTTTCTCGAATCTGTTGTCTAATTTTCGAGTATTTCTATAAAACGGCTACGGAAGATATTCGTGTTTAGGTTTTCTCCCTTCATGTACTTTACAACAAGTGTGCCAGGCATCAGGTGACATATTTCATTGTTTGTAGTGTAAGGGAGAAAACCTGAACTACACAGAATCAATTATTTAGTTTCTTGAATTATTAATCAACAAGACAATGGATCATACTCAGTTTTCAGCTACACGCAGATTACCATGTAATACAAAAGGTTGCATAACACATGTACTGCGATTGTCGAATATTTGAAAATTTGTACGATTTGCATTGCTTTCTACAGACACGTGAGTCCATAAATTTAAAGACTGTCTTTATTTTTATGGACAGTCTTTAGAAATAGCTAAACTCTCAGACCTGATTATGTCTTAAATATGTTCTAGAAAGAGTTATCCTTTGGAAGCAAGGAATACACAACATAACTGTGAAATATGGAGTGTACGAGGTTTTCTGGGCCAGACTAGCTAGTTTCATCCAATTAGGCCTCATCAGTGACCCTCAAATATTTTCAAAATTCAACACTGGAATCAATGATCCCAAAGGACAAGAAAATATAAACTACACAACGATGTATGTCGTTTTTTTTTTTTTTTTTTTTTTAGGGAGGGGGTTCTTTTTATGTTTTGTTGAGATTATTATACTCATATGACTAAACCGGATACGGTTAAAAGAGAATAAAAGTGTATATAAAATTTCCAAAATTGTACGAAAGAAACTGGTACCCTATGTACATGTACAGTATAACTTGGATGGCTCGAACACCGATGGCTCGTTTACCGTGGCTAATTCTAACCCCCTGTTCTAGAGACCTTAGGGAATTTTTCTACAAAAGAAATACTGAGGAAAAGTTTAGGAAATTTCTTCTTTTGTATTGCTTTTATATTGAAAATGTCAGTTGTGCGTACTCATTAGCATCGCCTCATGAAAAAAGTATCAAACTATCTCGATTATGCCCCTAGGCAGTAGCACTTAATGGCTCAAACTACCCTGGTCTCGCACAAATGTTCATGGTCCCAAAGAGGTTCGAGCTGTCAAAGTTCGACTGTAATTACATGCGAACGAAATAAGCGTTAACCTTTCCTTGTCTGCATGATAACGTTTTGTTAGTTTGAATGTTAACAGCATTGTCAACACTGTTCAGGTCATATCGTGTCGGTCAGTTTACCTAACCACACTTTTCCTGGACATGCTTATGCATAAGCGGTGCACATTATGTGTTAGAAATTAACAGCTGCACTTCTTGAATCGGTATAAGGGAAGGATTAACAGTAGACAAAAATCCATGATCAATTTTACGAAAGAATTTTGCTGACCCGGCAAGTATCGAACCCCTCTCATCCAGTGTACCATTCAGACGCGCGCGCATCTGACAAAAGCCAATTACGCCGAGTGCGTTTTCAAAACTTTGAAGCATAAGCTGTTCCGATACATGGGCCCCGTCAAGCGATTTTGGTACTTATCGCCTATGCGAGCAGCGAAGGTTCAGGCGAGCCTGCGCATCCGCGCAGTCTCGCCAGAACCTTCGCTGCTCGCTCATACAAGCAGTGAATCAAGAGGAACCTTCAGACAGAAAGCCATATCCCTAGCCCCTCTGAATGGCTGGGCATGGGCGGTTAAAATTTGTCATGACGAATTGCTCGAAGACACAAATTCGCTTGGCGGGGCTCAATCATGGTGAAAACCCTAACTCAACGTTAAAGGGACGTTCTCCAAGACAATAGTGCACAGTTATAATACACCGTACTTCGAAGCCTCGGTCGAACACCGGCATCTATCACTAAAGCCAACAAAGGAGAGATTTTGTTTGTTTGTTTGATTTGAAGTTTAACGTCCCCATCAACACTGTAAGGGTCATTTTGGAGACGTTGCTTCCAATATTGTGGGACTTTTACCAGACATTGATATGAAATAACATCTCCAGCCCTGACGCCCAATGAAACCAATAGGGTTTATTAGCATGGACGGTCCGCCTCGCACCGCGGTTCCTGGACAGGCTTAGATCCTCTGAGCGGTTTACCAGTACTAGTGTGCGGGCCGGATTCAGCTCTGCATGGAAGCATCATGCAGCCCATATATTTCCTCAAGCCCCTATGGGCGGGGGCCGACAAATGAGAGAGTTGAATTGAGACAACCCAAACTGAAGACCCCGAAGAAAAAGTAAATACGGGTTTAAAATAGGTCAAAGGGTTTGCATCTCCCAAGTGAGGACTTTATTTGACTGGGAGTATTCCGGACCGGAGAAGTATTCAGCATCCCAAAACGATACAGAAGAGAGGGAATTCTTTTTTTATTTTATACATATCAGTGAAATCAATGCATATCTGAAAAAATAATAGTGATGTTTTCACAGTGTGAAGATATTTTCACAGTAGCAGCCCGGTCTACTTTTCTCTCCAAAGTTCATATATGTTATCTATAAAATAATTCTGTAAAATACCTTTAAAGCACTGTTTGTACTGTAAAAATGCTGTTATCAAAATGGCGATCTGTTTTTGTTTTGAAACTGACAGTTGTGACGTCATAGCCAAGTCAAAACTTGTGACGTAAGCCCCGATTGATCAATTACAGTAAGTGTCCTACAATATTAAAAATATAAAAAAGAAAAATTACTTTTTTTCGATGAATATCAAAAATATTTCATCTCGTGTGTTGAAAACATCAGAATTTTCACTCGTGCTTCGCACTCGTGAAAATTCTGATATTTTCAACACGCACTCGTGAAAGTTCTGATGTTTTCAACACACGAGATGAAATATTTTTGATATTCGTCTCAAAAAAGTAAATATCCTCTATATACACTCTAGTCGACAGGGACAATGAAGATGCATTTTAAGGCAGTCAACGTAGACCCGTCTACGGAGTAACGTATTGAAAAAAGTTTGGGGAAAAAACGCACGAGAAACAAGAACAAAGAAGTCCAGGTACATAGTTACATTGGCCCATCAATACGATCCTAAGATACTAGAAACGGATGACAATTACTACTCTTAACACCATTTCGTAAAACGCGCCACTCCACCCCCTCCCTCTCCGGCCATACACGTGTAGAAGAACTGCACCAGGACTGACGCTCCCTTCCTTGCAAAGGTCATAGAGAGTCAGCCAAGGTCAACTTGGTCGCCATCTTGTGACGTCATCCCTGTACTACTACCAACAATCTATATTTTGAGCAGAAATAAGAAAAAATATCACAATACTTCCTCTTAAAACCTTTTTCGGTGGAAAAGTTTACAATGTATTTCTTTTGGCGTGTTTTCGTAATGGAAAGAGCATCCATAAAGCGCACAGCACAGACACAGTCTGATGTCTGTCTTTACTTTTGTCCTAAGACACATTTATGCCTGTCTTGGCGCATACCAGGTGCAAAATATTAAAGATTAAGTCATTTAACATTTAATACATAGAGGATATTTACTTTTTTGAGGTGGATACCAAAAATATTTCATCGAGTGTGTTGAAAACATTATAATTTTCACGAGTGCGAAGCACGAGTGAAATTCGGATGTTTTCAACACACGATATGAAATACTTTTGGTATCCGCCGAAACATGGCTACATGACGTCACAACTGTCGGTTTCAAAGCATAAACAAATCGCCATTTTGAATTTAGCATTTTTAGTTCAAAGAATGCTTTTCAAGGTACGTAGCAGAACGCGTTGTGCTTATTTGAAGTCCATTTTATTTTTGAAGGCTCTAAGTGGCATGCACCCAGCCACTGTACAATCGATTGCATGTTTAGCAGTCGGTCGCGGTCGAAAAAAAAACACACACACTTTTTGAGCACAGATTTCCCTAGAAACTACTTCCTCGCACAAATTTAGTGTACTGGTATGTCTTGTAGACAGACAACTTAGTTTAAACCTCGGAGGGAGCATTTAAATTTTGCCCGAGATGTGTGTCGGCAAAAGGGAGATGTTCAAAGTCACAGCGCTGCTGTTGTCAGATATGGCGCCTGTTTATTCAGTTTTAACACCACACTTCAAAATATATTCTATTAATCTAACGGTAACAGGAATTATTATTCTTAGTAACTAAAGGAAAAATTAACCTTTTTTCGACCAGAACGTAAACAAAAAAGTAGTTCCGGCACGCTACAGTGAAATGATATTAATGATATCAGTCACAAGTGAAATGATACGATATCATTTCACTTGTGATTGATATCATTTTTATTTGTTTCAGGTATGAATTGATTTCACTGCTAAGTATAAAGAAAAAGTCGATTTCCTTGTTTTTTGTTCAATATAAAACGCCATTTTATTCTGACCCATAATCATAATATTAATGCCTGAGCATGATTTAAGCAACCACTGACAAACTCGTCAAACGATTCATATGAGACGCGACGCTAAAAAAAATAACTTCGGGGTGTATGCAAACGTGAAAGACTAAAATGGTCTGTTTTATTCTAGAAAAGACATTTATAGCATTTGGTCTGAATCTACAGAAGTCTAATAATAATAATATCATAGGAGCGAGCGATAATGACACTGTTAACACTGCGCTAGTGCGAAGTCTAATCTGCGTCTTACAATGAAACATCTGCGCGACATAGTCCCTTCTTTTCTGATGTAATTGAGAAATTAATCTTATAACAAGAAAAATGCCTAATGGCATTATGGACGGGTTTTTTTTTTTCAGTATGGTTAGGATGGTGGTGGCATGGGTGGGGTAGGGTGGGGTGTGCTGGTGTGGGGTAGGGTGGGGTGGAATGGGTTAGGAGTCGGGTGGGATGGGGTGGAATTTGTGGTGGGGTGGGGTGTGGTGGGGTTGTGGGGTGGGGTGGGGTGGGCTTGGGTGGGTGGGATGGGGTGAGGTCGGGTAAGGTGGGGAGTGGTGGGATGGGGTTGGGCTGGGGGTGGATTGGGGTTGTTTTGGGATGGGGGTGGGGTGGGGTTGTGGGGTAGGGTAGGGTATGCTAGGGTAGGGTGGGGTGGGTAGGGTATGTATATAAAACTAAGTATGCATGTATGTACAGAACAAATGCAATATCCTAACCCAGTAACAACTTTTTGTGTGTGTGTGTGGGGGGGGGGGGGGATTTGTTTATGTGTTTTACGAAGAAAAAAAAATAAAGTTTTTTCTATTTTTAGCTCTATTTTTAGCTCTAGTGGCCACTGATTTTAGCAATTTTGAAAAAGGGTCACCTAATGAACATTTCTGTAAAATAATTTTGAAATCGGGCCATTATCCCAGGAGGAGATGTCGTTTAAAGAAATTGTTGACGGACGACGGACATCAACTCACCTTGAGCACTCCGTGTTCAGGTGAGCTAAAAAAAGAACGAAAAAAAAAAAGAAAAGAAAAGAAAATTCCATGCCTGTGCATGCATGTATGTATTATTACTAGCAACTATCAGGGGAGGAAGATAATAATTGTTCATATGTGTTTATGGAGAGTGAGTGAGTGCTTGAGTTTTACGTCCCACCAACAGCTATGGTCATATGGAGACGGGACCTCGGTTTAAAGACTCATCCGAAAGTCTGGAGAAGCCCGGGATCGATCCTGCGATCCCTGGTTTACAAGTCGAGTAGCGTAACCACTACACCACGGAGGCTTCTATGTGTGTTTATGGAGAAGAAAAGAAAAATAAAGAAAAAAAAGAATGAAAAAAGAAAAAAAAAAAAAAGAACAGAAAAAAAAAAAAAGAACAGGAAAAAAAAAAAAAATGTCTCCACCGGGGTTTGAACTCACGCCCCTCAGATTCATAGTCAACAATAGGATCCGTAGTCCAGCACTCTATCCACTACACTGGCATTTGAAAAAAGGTTAACCAAAAGGTAAACCTGAAAAACGCAAGTTTGAAAAATGACAATTTCTGCCAAAATTTTAGTCTTTATGGATAATACATGAAAGCAGTACCTCCACTTATGCATCAGTCCTGATATTAAAACAATCTGCTGCAGAATAGATGAAAAATATCACTTTGAAAAAAGGTTAACCAAAAGGTAAACCTGGGACGACGCCCGCCCGTCCGCCCGCCCGCCCGCCCGCAGGACGCCCGCCCGCCCGCCCGCCCGGACATCGCTATTTTAAGAGACGGATTTTTTTTAAAAACCCGTCCAAAAACTCAAATCAATGGTTGTAGGTGCTCGTTAGAACCGCCTCGTCGAGACGTTTTTAAGGAGTACCCACAGTCGCTGTCTTCGAACAGACATAAGACATATATTGAATTTCCCCTTAAACCCCGATTTTCTCTGTATACAGTAGGGGTTACCGGCGGATTCATTACACTGAATTGTTTACGCCATGACATTCACATGTTGAATAAGACTGGGGTTCTTATGGCGCGGTTTCATGGTTCATGGGCAAACGAGCAAAACGTGCAAAAAAGTTTATACTGTCCTTTGCGCTCAGTGAATACTCAAATCAGCCTGTGCGCCTATCGGAATAAAGGCTTTATTGGCAACATGATGGAGCTTAAAGGCAAGAGGTATTCATATAAAACATAACGAATGCTCTGGTCTTACCGCACGGATCTTCAGCTCACGTTCCCCTTAGCACACTATCACATGACAAGTATCAGCTTAAAACGAAACATTTCCATTAACCCATTGCATAGGGTAAACCCCTAAAGGGGTACCTTGGCAAACAGTGCAAGCCCAGATCAGACGCCACAGAACGCGGCGTCTGATCAGGGTATGCAGTATTTGCTAACAGAATTTTCCGTCAAAAATAGAATATAAACGAAAAATAGGTCTACCACCCCTTATATGAGAAATTGACTTGTCAAACATATAGCAATGTAAGGGTCCACCAGCATACAATGGGTTAACGAAGCAATGTCATATTATAAATATTTTCCATGTATTAACAGTGATAATTGTTTCCAGACTGATGATACGTCTATATAAAGAATACGTTTGATCAGACAATTTTATGGGGATCTTGTGCACTAGACATATATATTTAGGCTTTCAGAGAGCTTCCAAATTATCAGATTGTCTAACGAGAAACCAGACGATTAGATGCCTTCTTAGATTTTAGATAAGTTATTAGCAGAGCTAATAACAGGTTATTCAAGTTTTAGATATAGGTCGAAGCCTCGTAAAACAACTGGGATTCCACTCGTGATCTGCAGTCCAAAGTAAGAAGACTGTCACCTCAGGTCTACGGTTTAGCCCAAGAATTTTGCTCCGATTGGCAGAGGTCTGTGCTTTAGGTTTATCACTACATCTCAGCAGGGAGCTAATTTATTATCAACATAATTTTTCTAATTGCAGACTCCTGACAGCTGGTTTCTGGTAAATGGGAAGAGAAACGGGTGATAGCAAGAGCTCATAAGCTCTTCACTTGTTATGTGCAGTAGAAAATTTTAATGAAACGAATCACTACATTAGTCTGTAGTGCCCTTTATTCAGTTTATCCTTATAAGTGGTAATTGCACAGTCAGAAATATGTAAATGATTTATTTTTTCTATTTATTTCTTTTTTTTATATATAAATTTTTCTATTGTGCAATGGAGCAGTGGTAATTACCAGCAGAAGACAAATAGGTTACTGAGGCATATTTTTTTTTATTTCTCCTATGGGACTCATTAAAATTGCCTCACCGAGTCTGTTCTTACCTCATCCTGCTGCATAAATTTATTAGCTACATGCATTTCTCATCATCGACCAATAAAATTGCTTGATATTTAGTGTATTTATTCCAATTTGCAAACTTAATAACAGTTTAGCTCCTGATCAGAGAGAAGCCATCTTATCTGGATCTGCACTGTTTGCATAGGTACGTGTAGGTGAGGCCGTGTTCAGTGGGATATGGGTAAAATTACCCTTTCAGTTTTCATCAAATGCCCACCTTATCTATTCAACTTCATCAAGTCAAACAAATATAAAGGGTCAAATATTACATTAATGGCAATTCTCGTCGGCCCCCGCCCATCGGGGCTTGAAGAAATATATGGGCTGCATAATGCTTCCACGCAGAGCTGAAACCGACCCGCACACGAGTACTGGTAAACCGCTTAGAGCCTCTAAGCCTACCCAGGCAAAGCGGTGCGAGTGTCGGACCGCCCGGATCATTTACCCTATTGGTTTCATTGGACGACAGGACTTGAGATGTCATTTCATCTCAATGTCGGGTAAAAGTCCCACAAAATTGGAAGCAACGTCTCCAAAATGACCTTTACATTGTTGACGGAGACGTTAAACCTCAAATCAAAAAAACAATGACAATTCTCCATAAAAATATGTGGACGGTTTTCATAAGAATAAAAAATCAATTTTGAAGTGTTTGCCTAAAATGGCGTTTTTGTAAAAGAGGACTGCAGCAACCAAAAGAGGAACCACTGAACGAGAAGCTTTGTTTTACGTTTTGGTGTTTAAAAATAATAAAAAAAAATAATGGACCAGTCTGGTCTGGGTCCACACTGTTTACTATGATCAATTACTTGTACAGTAACCAGCAGACAACAAAGCAGATGATGATTCACAAGGGTTAGGGGAGGGGAAGGGAGGGGTGGAGGAGTTGGAATATTTCTTTGGGTCTGTACTTTTTGTTCTTTTCTTTATCTCAGTTCATGTCATCACGAAAACATGCCTATATAATTTTGACCCCCTTGAACCCCACTTTTATAGAGTAAAACTGGGGTTTGCAGGGGTAAACATTATTTTGTTATTTATGCTCTAAAATATAGATTATGGGTACTTTGGGCCAATGAGGCGGTTCTAACGAATACCAATAATCTATATTTTAGAGCAGAAATAACAAAAATATCACAATTTTTCATCTAAAAATTTCGTTTTTTAAGCGGTAAAATTTACAATGTATTTGTATAGGCGTGTTTTCGTAATGCTAAGCTACTGTGATAAGCCAATGTCCGTAATGCGTTGTGTATCTTGCAGCGTCAACAGTTCACTTTAAATGCTAAACCCTTGGGCCAATTTTAATGAAACTTCATAGAAATGTTGCGTAGGTGACACTCTTCCAAAACTACTAAAATCGTTCTGCTCCAATGAAGAAGATGGCCACCAGAGCTAAAAATAGAAAAATATTTAAATGACAACTCATTCTATATATTTTGCCAATTTTATTCAATCTTCACAGGAATGTTGCTTAGGTGACCATCTAACAAAATAGCATGAAACGGTTGTGCTCCGATGAACAAAATGACCACCAGAGCTAAATATAGAAACGAGAGGGCCCAGAGGGCCCTCTTTCGCTCATCTGAGCTTCACTGCCTCTAGTACCACAAGTCGAAGCTGTTTACCAAATATCAAAGACCTGGGCCTTCAGGTTTCAAACAATAAGCTTTTTTAAGTTTTTTCCTGTATTAGAATATGTAAGACAAGTGGGTCCCTGGGTGGGGCCATTTTGGCTCCAGGGCTACAATCTGAACAATAGTTGTAGAGGACCACAAGATGGAGCTACATACCAAATATCAAAGGCTTGGGCCTTCTGGTTTCAGCCGAGATTAGTTTTAAAGATTTTCACTATCTTATTATATGTAAAACGTGGGCCTCTGGGCGGGCCAATTTTGGTTCCAAGGCTATATTTGAACAATCTTGGTAGACGTCCACTGGACAAAGCTGTAAACCAAATGGGCCCCGTCAAGCGATTTTGGTACTTATCGCCTATGCGAGCAGTGAAGGTTCAGGCGAGCCTGCGCATCTGCGCAGTCTCGCCAGAACCTTCGCTGCTCGCTCAAACAAGCAGTGAATCAAGAGGAACCTTCAGACAGAAAGCCATATCCCTGGCCCCTCTGAATGGCTGGGCATGAGCAGTTAAAATTTGTCATGACGGAATGCTTGAAGACACAAATTCGCTTGGCGGGGCTCAATGACCTGGTTTCAAAAAAGAAGATTTTCAAGGTATTCTCTACATAAGTCCTTGAAAAACATGGGTCAAACGAGAAGTTTTTTTTATTTTTTTTGCCTAGATAAATGTATGTAAAATAGTTGGGCCCATTGGCGGGGCCATTGTTTGGCTCAAGGGCTACAATTTGAACAATCTTGGTAGAGGTCCACGAGATGAAGCTACATACCAAATATCAAAGAATATGGCCTTCTGGTTTGAGACAGGATGACCTCTTGCAAACTATTCAAACATATTTTTGCACTCAGACCCTGACCAGACTGCTCCCAGAGGAGCAGTCTGATCTACTTCCACATTGTTTGCAACAATGACTTTCATAGTAACTGATAGACGACAATTGTTGTGACTGGCATATTAAGGGTTAAAGGATTTCCCTATATAAGTCCATGTAAAATATGTGGGCTACCAAGGGCGAGGCAATTTTTGGCCCCAGGGCTATAATTTGAACAATCTTGGCAGAGTCGAAGCTGAGTACCAAATACCAAAAGACTGGACTTTTAGTTTCAAACAATAAGTTTATTAACGGCTGTCCCTACATAAATCTATGTAAAACGAATAGTCCCCTGGGCAGAGCCAATTTCGGCCACAGTCCTATATTTTGAATAATCTTCGTAGAGGTCCACCAGATCAAGCTATATAACAAATATAAAAAATCTGGGCCTTCTGGTTTTAGGCGAGATTTTTTTTAAGATTTTACCTGTGTTAGACTATGTAAAACCTGAGCCCCTGGTTGGGGCCATTTTAGGCCCCAGAGCTATAATTTGAACAATCTTGGTAGAGGTGGCCTAGATGAAGCTCCATACCAAATATCAAATACCTGGGTCAAGCGGTTTCAGGGAAGATTCAAGAAGCTTTTTCTGTTTTAAAGAATTACCCTATATAAGTCTATGTAAACCGGTTGGCCTCAGGGTGGGACCATCTTTAGCCCCAGGGCTATAATTTGAACAATTTTGGTAGAGTTCCCCTAGAAACTGAAGCTTCATACCAAATATCAAAGACCTGGGCCCTGTGGTGTTTTTAAAGGCTTTCCCTATATAATTCTGTGTAAAACCGGTGGGCCACGGGGCCGAGCCATTTTTGCCCCAGGGCTATAATTTGAACAATCTTGGTAGAGATCCACTAGATGAAGCTTCGTACCAAATATCTAAGACCTGGACCTTCTGGCTTCAGACAAGAAGATGTTTAAAGGTTATTGCTAATTGTCCCCTATTTGTTGCCATGACAACCAGAGTTCTGCTTGGATTACAAATCTTTGAACAGCTTTCAGTAAGTACCTCCCAAGGATCATTCTGGTGAAGTTTGACCCAAAGTGGTTCAGTGGTTTAGAAGGAGATGTCAATGTCATTTCATCGCAATGTCGGGTAAATGTCCCACAAAATTGGAAGCAACGTCTCCAAAATGACCTATACAGTGTTGACGGAGACGTTAAACCTCAAATCAAGCAAGCAAGAGCCTCTATAGCTTAAAAAGTTGAATTTAAGGGATAAACGAAACCATTCGGAACATTTAAATTTTCAGAGACAATCGACCAACCAGTGCTTTCAGTGCTTTGATTTATTTTGTCTGTAAAACAATGTTAACCGGGTAGGTCTGTAGGATTTGATACTAAAAATGTCTGGATCAAAATCCATTTGTAAAATTATTCATTACTTTTTGCACATTCATACGATAACACATACGTGCGACAAAGAGCATTTTTTCACATCTGCCAAAAATGGCTACTTTTCTTATGAAAATCCATGGTATTTTTCTTATAGATACTGAAAACATAGGTTGTGAGTGCTCATTATAACTGCCTCATTGAGGCGGTTCTAACGAGTACCCACAATCTATGTCGTGGAGCAGAAATAAGAAAACTAATGTATACCCCCGTAAACTCCAGTTTTCTCTGTATAAATTGGGGTTAAGGGGGTCTTCATTATATAGAACATATTTAACGTCACTACAGCTGGTGTCTGGTAATGTGTGGCAGCCGTAAAAAGTCTCCCTGTCATGCATTATAGCGTAGTTTATATTTTCTTGTCCTTTTGGAACATTGATTCCATTGTGGAATTTCGAAAATATTCGAGGGTCACTGATGAGGCCTAATTGGCCGAAACTAGAAAACACGTACACTTCATATTTTCTTGTTCTGAAATGTATTCCTTGCCTCCAAAGGATAATCCTTTTATAGAACATATTAGTATGGGAGAAGTACGTAAGGCTCCAATAGCTAGGCGAAGGCCTTGGTGATGGATAGTATCCAAGGATTTTAAATAGGACTTTCTGGCAGAACCTTAAACAACAGACCCATACTCTAATTTAGATCTTATTAAAGACAGATAAAGATGGCATCGCTACCCATGTTTGACGTCCAATCTTATGATTGAATGGCACGATAAGGGTAATATTTTGCCCTCATGCCTAAAACATGTATTGAAACAAGGCATGGGAATCTTCGTTGTCTCGGGCAGTTGAAAATGGGATAAGCTGGTAACTTATTTACTTGCCCTCATACATAACGATTCAACTCTGAGAAGGACGGGCCTCCGTGGCCTAGTGGATAAGAGCGCTGACTCTTAGTCATTAGGTCTCTCACCGCCGTAGGTTCGAGCCTCGCTCGGGCCACGTGTGAGACGCCAAGTTCTGCAACGGAAGGTCAGGTGGTTTTTCTCCGGGTACTCCGGTTTTCGCCCACCTCTGATTAACGATCTGCTCGATATGAGTGAAATAATCTTGAAAGGGCCGTAAAACCCAAACCAAAAAAAGAAAAAAAAAACTCTGAGAAGAATATGAGGTGACATTATTATTATTCAACACTGCCAAGATAAGGGCGGACAATTTGTTTGTTTAGGATGAGGATTAAGTTCTGCAACGGAAGGTCAGGTGGTTTTTCTCTGGGTACTCCGGTTTTCGCCCACCTCTGATTAACGATCGGCTCGATATGAGTGAAATAATCTTGAAAGGGCCGTAAAACCCAAACCAAAAAAAAGAAAAAAAAACTCTGAGAAGAATATGAGGTGACATTATTATTATTCAACACTGCCAAGATAAGGGCGGACAATTTGTTTGTTTAGGATGAGGATTGATGTCGCCGTCAACACTATTTAGATCATTTGGAGGCACTGCTTCCGATTTTGTGGGACTTTTACCCGGCATTGAGATGGAATAAAATCTCAAGCCCTACCGCTTGGATTTAAGGAACGGTCCTACTCGCACCACTTTTCCTGGCAGGCTCATAGCGTTGTTTATATTTTGTTGTCCTTTGGGATCATTGATTCCATTGTGAAATTTTGCAAATATTTGAGGGTCACTGATGACGCCTATGGACAGAAAATAGCTAGCCCGGTCCAGAAAACATGTATACTACATACTTTTCAGTTCTTAGGTGTATATTTCTTGCTTCCAATGGATAACCCTTTTTTCTAGAATATATTTAACGTCATTACATTTAATGTAACGGGAATGTGTGGCGGCCATAAAAAGTGCCCCTGCCCTTCATCATTGTGCAGTTTATATTTTCTGGTCCTTTTGGATCATTGATTCCATTTTAGAATTTTTAAAATACATGAGGCCTAATGTTTTGGGATCATTTCACTCATAACGAGCCGATCGTTAATCAGTGCATGAAAGGCGGAGTACCCGGAGAAAACCACCTGACGGTCCGTTGCAGAACTTGGCGTCTCACATGTGACCCGAGCCAGACACGAACCCACAACGGTGAGAGACCTAATGACTAAGAGTCAGCGCTCTTATCCACAAGGCCACGGGGGTTAGTTGAACTGTTTTATTATGTGTTTTCCTTTGTAAGGCTTACATACTATAACTAAATATAGAAAGTTGCAAGCACGGCATGCTGCACCGCTGCTACAATTACATCAACTCACATGTGCATGAAATTTGTCTTGCCATCACGTGAACAAGTCCGTGAAATGAAGACCCCCCTAAACCCCACTTTATATAGAGAAAACTGGGGTTTAAGGGGGGAAACATTATTTTTCTTATTTTTGCTCCAAGACATAGGTTGTGGGTGCTCGTTAGAACCGCCTCAATGAGGCGGTTCTAACGAGCACCCACAACCTATGTTTGCAGTATTTGTTAGAAAAATATCACGAATTGTCTTCAGAAATGTAGCCATTTTGGAGATGTGAAAAATGCACTATGTCGCACGGGTGAGTTATCGTAATGTCATATTTTTTAAATGCAAACAATTGTTGACATTTTAAAATTTTGTTTGCGCCTTAATATTTATGAGCATTATAAATTTCATGCTCAGCCTCGGGGCCAGGTAAGACACGAACCAGCATATTTAGATATAAAGAACAGCAAGAGTCATGTCATCTAGAGGCATTGTACTATCTGAGCAGCTCTAGATGTTTTTGAGTTACACTTATACGGTTTAATCAAAACTTGTAATTTGAAACAAAACGTGTCTTAAATTTACTTGACGTATTGTCAGATATCAATTCTTTACCCGTACTCCATTTTGGCACAAGGCGAGGAACCAGATAATAAATCGCCCTCTGAAGCTCAATGAAAAACGGGTGGTCATCCCCTCTCGCTGAAGCACCGTTGGAATACAAGTAAATGATAGTGTACAATCCTATCTAGCTAATAGTCCCGGCAGCTTGATTGCTAATATGAGTACTTTCTATAGTTTAAGGAGTGCAATTTTAACTAGCAAAGGAAACGATGTTCTCTTTAAAATACCTTTTACCCATCTACAGAGTTGTTTTCATGTAATACTGTATCTTACAAAGTTAAATTTGGTTTTGTAATTTCTATTTTATACAGTAAGCAACCTCTGAGAAAACACATAAAGGGCGCTCGACGTTCGAATGATGTCGAGACGGGGTCGATCGTTGAATCGATGCTTACTCAATCTGGACAAAGTATCCCATTTCTATTGCAGAGGCGTATACAGGGTGTAATTTTACTTCTATGTTTTGTTGCTATGCAAAATGATCAGGAATCGATACAATCAACCCACAGCTTCCATCAGAGACACCAAAGGGAAAGAAACTCAAACATGAAACAACAGACCTAATGGAAACATCAAAAGCGGATAGCCAAAAGGACAGTTACTTTCCCGCAAAATGGCCAGTAGGCTATCCAAAATATAATAATATAAGCGATACAAACACCAAAAGTCAAACCATAACAAACATAAACCACGACAGAAGAACCGCCTGGGAACGGTCAGCGGAAACGAATTCCACTATGGGGGGGGGGGGGGGGGGGTGGGGGGGGTGGGGAGGAGGCTTAAATCAATTTTACTTGGCCACAATCCTCGCCCTTACCTCCGTCGCGACGAGAGATGAAACAACGGTGAGGACTCGACAGCAAGAAACCCCTGAAATGCTGGAGCAAAAGAAAACTAACAGTTAGACTAATGCTTCCATTATGAGGCATATAATTTGACAGGCTGACCATTTACCATCCAGAAGCATCTAAAAATTTGGGTGCTGTGCGGCAACTTTTTGCCTTTTCGGCAGTCAGTGTCAACAAACCCATACCGCAGCGAATAAATCCAGGCATTTCCAGTGGCCAGTCAGCACAATTTTCTGGTTCAATTTAAACCAGCTGATTTTTACAATAGCAAATACCTACTAATATTTCTTCTAGGGAGCTTTCCGCTAAATGTTTTCCATAGGCGACAATAGTAACCTTTTACTTGCTCCCACAAAAACTAGACATACAAAACTTTTCAAACCTTTCCTGTTTATAGAGCCATCCTAGCCCAATAAGTTAATGAGAAAAAAATCCACATGTTGATCTACTCCTTTCAAAGTTCCAGTCAACCATGTTTGTTTACCTAATAGAACGGAGTAAATACAAACCAACATTTTTAAAGGAGGGGTGACCATATAAAATCAGCAAAAATTTCTTTCAGCTTGCAGATATATTTATAAAACATGCATCATTTTAGTCCCTTATACCTATCATTTTCTCACATTGAAATAAAACATGGGATATAGCCAATGGAAGCAAAGTAGAAGTAAAGCAAAGATCAGGAATCGATACAATTAACTTACTCCACCCATCAAAGACACCAAAGGGAAAGAAACACAAACATTAAGCGACCAGACCATAATGGAAACCTAAACAAAGGAATGCCATAAGGACAGTCACTTTCCCACAAAATGGCCATAAATGGCCATATGGCCATCCAAAATAAAAAGACACAAGTGATACACACAGTAAGTAACAAACAACAACATAAATAAACCGCCACAGAAGAACTGCCTTGGAACGGTCAGTGGAAAGATTTCCACTTGGGGGCTTAAATCGATTTTACGTGGCCACAATACTCGCCCTTACTTCTGTCGCGATTCAGACAAATAATTTGTTCAGTCCGCATGAAGGCCTCCTAACTCATCAGTGCAACATCTCCGTGAACAAAAATAATCAAAGAACCACAGAGGTGAGACCACGGTGAGGACTCGACAGCAAGAAACCACTGAAATGCGCGAGCAAAAGAAAACCAACAGTTAGACTCCGATGGGCCCGACCAGAGACAAAGCATCAGGCACCAACCAACATTACCTTGAATTAGATCTCTCTAATTCTCAATAAGCCTTTACGTTGGAACCGTCATAGAATCTGAGGCCTGACCCACCGGCGTGCAATTAAAGAGGGAAGCAAAGTTGCCAACCGTGATTGCCAACAAGTCTGGTATTTAGAGCGCAACTAAAAGCTCTGTCCCAAAGTGACAAAACGCAGCACTTCCCAGTATTTAGTGGAATTCTATCTATACCAAACCCTCAGTTTCTTTATGATGCACCAAAAGAATTGCCAAATAGATATGTAGGACATATCTAATAATTTAGTCATGCATAATTAAAGTTCAGTCACAAAAAATCTTTCAAGTTTGCGAAAAAGTTACCGCTTTCAGATTCAACAATGAAGCCGAACAAACCATAGTTTTTGAAAAGCGCAAAAGTTTATCTCTTTCTGGAATGTCCCAAAGTGATAAAACCGGCACCTCCCAGTATTTAGTGGAATGCTACCTCTAATAAACAATAATACTTCTCAGAAAAAATAATGGCTGAGCACCACATCCAATCGGAAGCAGCAGAATATTCAATTCCGTACTGAAAGCTCTTCCCCAAAGCAAGTACGGCTTTCAAAAAGACTAATTATTTACTGCAGTGCAACCTATACCAAACCCTAATTTCTTTATAATCCATCAAAAGAATTGCCAAATACAAGTTTAGACCATATCTAATAATAAAGTCATGCATAATTAATGTTCAGTGACAAAGACCCTTTAAACTTTGCGAAAAAGTTTTCGCTTCCAGATTCTACGATGAAAGCCGAACAAACCATGTTTTGTGAAAAAGCGCAAAGTTTACCTTATTGCAGAATGGAACCCAGAAACCGGCTTGCATCAGTGCTTCTTCTCAGATGTCTTTGGAATACTTTAATCCTAAAATGCACTAAATCATGTCCTATTAGCATCCATGCTAGAAATCTTGGCTGTCACACCTATACCCCCTAATTTCAGCTAAAAATGACATTTTGAGGATATTTTGGAGACAAAACTTTGATGAAAATAATTATAAATGCCTTAATGCCATGAGAAATAGCTGAATATATCTGTTCATATCCTGCAACATGAACCCAACCAATAAGAACTTACAATGGCTGAGAAAACTCATTGCGATATTGCAGCGGGCTGTTCGGAGAGACAATTTTGAAATTTTGCATTGCCTTGAGACCCTTGCCTAATGCCAAGTAACCTCAGTGTTATATTCAATATGGAGTATATTCTTTTTCTTGTGTTCCTGTTTATACACTAACTGCAAGTCTGCTTTCCAAAAAGACCAATGACAACTGATTTACATACCCACACCCCCATTACATGGAACAGAAGCAAAAACTGATAAAATACACCCAGTTAGTCCTAAATTGCACGACCCGCAGAAAAAGCAACCGACTGAAGTTGGTTGATTTTCTAATAGTGCCCTAAAATCACCGTGTCAGTCTGTCATTCTGTCAGTCTGTCAGTCTGTCTGTCCGTCCGTAACCCGTTTGTGAAAATTTGTGATAGTGACTTAACCACTTGGAATATTTAAACAATTTTTGGCATACTCATAGATATCAATGAGATCTAACCAATGAACATGCGAAATATTACATTCCATTTAGTATAGCCTCGCCGAGGCGAAAAATGTGAAAATTTTCGAACTGCTTCTCCTCGGAAACCGTTGGACCGATTGAAGTCAAATTTCATATGGAGCCTCTATGGGATGGGGGAAAACCAAAATTTGCTCATGGGGTCCAGGTCACGTGACCAAAATGGCCGCCAAGCCATATATGATCTGTCTGTCTGTCTGTCCGTAACCCGTTTGTGAAAATTGGTGATAGTGACTTAACCACTTGGAATATTTAAACAATTTTTGGCATACTCATAGATATCAATGAGATCTAACCAATGAACTTGCGAAATATTACATTCCATTTAGTAAAGCCTCGCCGAGGCGAAAAATGTGAAAATTTTCGAACTGCTTCTCCTCGGAAACCGTTGGGCCGATTGCAGTCAAATTTCATATGGAGCCTCTATGGGATGGGGGAAACCAAGATTTGCTCATGGGGTCCAGGTCACATGACCAAAATGGCCGCCAAGCCATATATGGTCTGTATGTCTTTCCGTCCGTAACCCGTTTGTGAAAATTGGTGATAGTGGCTTAACCACTTGGAATATTTAAACAATTTTTGGCATACTGATAGATATCAATGAGATCTAACCAATGAACTTGCGAAATATTACATTCCATTTAGTATAGCCTCGCCGAGGCGAAAAATGTGAAAATTTTCGAACTGCTTCTCCTCGGAAACCGTTGGGCCGATTGAAGTCAAATTTCATATGGAGCCTCTGTGGGATGGGGAAACCAAAAATGCTCATGGGGGTCCAGGTCACATGACCAAAATGGCCGTAACACTCATAAAGCTAAAAGCATCCGGCGGGTCGTGCACTTCAGCAGAAGCACTGGTTAGCACTAAAATTACAATTTCTACAGTTTCTGTGACAAAATACATGCCAGGAAGATCCATATTAAGATACGGAATTGGAGGGAACCTATTATGTGCGAAAATATTATGTAATGAATGAAAATAGGTCAGTGGAACTGATTTTTCTACTTTCGGTTTAGTTGGCACAACAGTAAAAAATACACCCTTACTCACAATGTAAATTGGGGCATATTCCATGTTCTACCACATTTCAGCTAGTCTAATGCTTCCATTATGAGGCATATAATTTGACAGTCTGACCATTTACTTTCCAAAAGCAGCTAATATAATTTGGGTGCTGTGTGGCAAATTTTGGCCTTTTCGGCAGTCAATGTCAACAAACCAATACCGGAGCGAATAAATCCAGGCATTTCCAGTGGCCAGTCAGCACAATTTTCTGGTTGATATTTCTTCCAATAAACAATAATACTTCTCAGAAAAATAATGGCTTAGCACCAAATCCAATCAAAAGCAGCAGAATATTCAATTCTGTACTGAAAGCTCTCTCCCCAAAGCAAGTACAGCTTTCATAAAGACCAATATAGCAAGTACAGCTTCCATAAAGACCAATTATTTACTGTAGTGCAACCTGCATTGTCTTATTTGTTTTTTGGCTTTGTGTCGTTGGTTTATTTTTCGTTTGATTTTTTCGTGTGTGCCACCATGTCGCTTACTTTAACTGTGACGAGACTCTAATAAACTACCAGTAATCTAATAAACTACCAGTAATAAACCTTGCATTGTCTTATTTGTTTATTGGCTTTATCTTTCGTTTGATGTTTTTGTGTGTGCCACCATGTCGCTTACTTTAACTGTGACGAGACTCTAATAAACTACCAGTAATAAACCTAGCATTGTCTTATTTGTTTATTAGCTTTGTGCCGTTGGTTTATCTTTCGTTTGATGTTTTTGTGTGTGCCTCAATGCCACTTAGTTTAATTCTTTACGTGACTTGCGTTCTTTGATTGTGGCTTTTCCTGGGTGACCTTTTCTACTAGTTCTCAACATCATAGTCTCAATGTCGATGCCTGTCCTTTTTGACCGACAGGAAAAAAGATGCATACCCATAGAAACAGCCCGATATAAATTGAATGCATTCGCATAACGAACCGAACGTTATTACACATACTTTCATTAAGCTGTTTTAATAGGCGAGTAGTAATCCAGATATAATCATTTGCAGTTACATTCACGTTGACACGCGTCATAATTAGCTACTAATGAAACTGGCATTTTTCCTATTACGTGATGTTTTCTGATGAAAAGGTGATTACATTCACGGATATATTTAGGGCAACTGTGACATCCGGTCTATATCTACAACAGAAGCCATTAATCCAGTCTGTGATCTTGACGCACGTAAAGGGGAATAAGTACAGTTTGAGGGCAAATAATTCTTCCAAAATATGTGTCTCCCTTATAAAAAGTGGCCTAAACTTATTAATAATTTATTTCGTAATATAACGCCGCTGTTATTGAGTGGAAAACTTCACATTACGAAAACGCGTCTACTCAAATACAATGTAAACTTTACCGCTGAAAAAAAGCGAAAATTTTAAGATGAAAAATTGATATTTTTCTTATTTCTTATTTCATGAGGCGGTTCTAACGAGTACCCATAATCCATATTTTCGAGCAGAAAAAAAGAAAAATAAGGGAAAAAAGGTGATTACATTCAAGTATTTATTTAGGGCAACTGTGACATCCGGTCTATGTGTACAACAGAAGCCATTAATTCAGTCAGTGATCTTGATGCACACAAAGGGGAATAAGTACAGTTTGAGGGCAAATAATTCTTCCAAAATATGTGACTCCCTTATAAAAAGTGGCCTTAACTTGTTTGTTTGATTTGAGGTTTAACGTCCCCGTCAACACTGTAAAGGTCATTTTGGAGACGTTGCTTCCAATTTTGTGGGACTTTTACCCGGCATTGAGATGAAATGACATCTCAAACCCTGTCACCCAATGACCAATAGGGTTTATTGGCATGGACGGTCCGCCTCGCAACGCGGTTCCTGGACAGGCTTAGATCCTCTAAACGGTTTACCAGTACTAGTGTGCGGGCCGGATTCAGCTCTGCGTGGAAGCATCATGCAGCCCATATATTTCTTCAAGCCCCTATGGGCGGGGGCTTCGTGGCCTTAACTTATTAAATTATTTATTTTGCAATAAATATAACGCCGCTGTTATTGAGTGGAAAACTTCACATTACGAAAACACGACTATACAAATACATTGTAAACTTTGCCTCTGAAAAAAAAAGAAAGTTTTAAGATGAAAAATTGTGATATTTTTTCTTATTTCTGCATCAAATAAAGATTATGGGTACTTGTCAGAACTGCCTCATCTAGGCGGTTCTAAGGAGTACCCACAATTTATATTTTATAGCAGAATTAAGAAAAATAAGGTTTACCCCTTTAAACCCCAGTTTTACTGTATAAAATTGGGGTTAAAGGGTGGGGGTCAAAATTATATAGGCGTGTCTTCGTGATGACGTAACAGAAATGAAATGACCGCATGCGTAACGTGATAATGCCGTCCGTGAAGACACTTTATTTTCTATTGATTTTTATCGACAATAGAATCCGGTTTAAAATCGTCGTCATAAACAGAATCATACACTCGAGAGATCATTTCACATGAAATTCTTTAAACTCGAGCGGAGCTGGGATTAAAGAAATGGCCTTCGTCCGTCCGCATTAATGAAATGACATTGGGGGGGGGGGGGGGGGGAGGGCAAAACATTCAGTGGACATTTTGACATTTAAGTAGTCATTCGTGAGTCCATCCATATCAAGAGCACATTAGACATATGATAAGCTACTTGATTCATATTTATTCCGTAATTTTGGTACTTACAAAAATTTTCTCTTGCGTGGCTTGCACCTTAAGAGAATTTGCCGCTTAAGTAGTCAATATGCCGACGCCTAGCCACCTAAAGGTCAGTCCGTCCATCCGTCCATCTGTCTGTTCGTAACACTTTCTTGTCCGCTCCGTATCTCCTGAACCCTTTGATAGATTTTTGATAAACTTTGGTCAAATATTCCTTTCAGTGAGTTGATGTACAGTACCCATAAATAAACTATGCCGACTCATGGTCAAGGTCACAGTTGAAGGTCACAAGTTTGAATCTTTGAATTGTGTGTCCGTTCAATATCTCCTTTACTCCTGGAAGGAGTTTCATTGAACTTTGGTCAAATAACCCCCTTATCGAATATTGCGACTCTGTTTGGGACAATGCTACATATAAATAAAAAAAAGAAACTCAACGCTATTCACAAAGAAGCCGTAAGAACTGTATCTGGTGCAACTAAACTGTGTAGCATTGAGAAATTGCTTGCTGACCTCGGATGGGGCACACTGCAGGCCAGGCGAAACAAGCACAGGTTAGTTATATTTTACAAAATTATAAATGGCATTTCGCCTGACTATTTCCGTGACCTTGTACCAGCTCAGAAACTCCAAGGTTATTCAGACCAAAGCCGCTAACACTAACCTCTTTTACAATTCTTTTTTCCCTGCTACTATCAGAGCCTGGAATTCGCTCTCCGACGAAGTTAAGCAGGCGTCTTCTGTCGCCTCATTCAAATAATTTCTGAACAAACACTTAACGGCCACCTCAGCACTTCCATGCTGGCACACGTCTTGGGCAAATTCTACATGCTAAGTTAAGAATGGAATGCAGTGCCCTTAACTCGCATCTTTACCGCAAAAAACATCGTACCCAGTCCTTCCTGTTCTTGTGGAGCTTTTGAAGGCGCTTATCAATTCTTCTTTGTTTGTCCAAGGTTTGTCAATGCAGGGAACACATATTTACCTAACAATCTACATGCATACTCTGCTTTTGGACGCGATACTTTCTCAGTTACGGATAATGAGGCTTTGTTCTTACAAGTACAAGACTTCATCTTAAAGTCGGGAAGATTTTTCAGTCTCGGGTAAACGAACTAAAAGACCATTGTCCCAGTAAACCGCGGCAACACCTTGTGCATACGAACCTTAACTTTTTTACAAAACATGGTGATAGTCAAAACACTCTTTCTTTCTGCTTACTCTCTATTTTTTCTCTTCATTACGATTTGTCCTATGTTCACTATCATCTATGGTGAAGGTATCGCCCCTTGGAGCGTCATTCGTGTGACAAAATCCTTTTTACATAAACCGTTCGCTCGTGTTTAGCGGGAATTGGCCTATTTGCCTGCTATGACAGACGATCCATACCTCCTTGTTTTGTAAAGGCAAGTAGAAATGCGTATAAGACCCAACTTACATGTAATGGCGCCTCAAGGATGTTTAGAATACTTAATACAGCAGCAAACTTTCGGAGGTACATCTTCACTATTCACGCTAAAAGTGTTCTTCTACAATCATGTACAAGTACACATGAATTTCTCTCTCTCTCTCTCTCTCTCTCTCTCTCTCTCTCTCTCTCTCTCTCTCTCTCTCTCTCTCTCTCTCTCTCTGAGTTAATATTGATGCCACTATTTAACCATTATTCGAATACACTGTATACAATACTTGAACCTAGGAAATGACTTCCATATAAGCACTATGCTAACCGTCAGATCCTGTTATTTTGCGTGTATGTATCTATGTATGTCTTTGTAATTTATTTCCAAATAAATATTGTTTAAACCACCCCCCTCAGTGAGCTGATGTGCAGAGCCCATAAATAAATCATGCCAACTCAAGGTCATAGTCACAGTTGAAGGTCACGAGTTTGTAACTTTGCATTTTGTGCCTATTCCATATCTCCTATACCCCTGGAAGGATTTTTATTAAACTTCGGTCAAATATGCCCCTCAGTGAGCTGATGTGCAAAAATGCCGACTAAAGGTCAAGGTCGCAGTTGAAGGTCCCGAGTTTGAAACTTTGAATTTTGTGTCCGTTACATATCCCCTTTGCCCCTGGAAGGATTTTCATTAAACTTTGGTAGAATATGCCCCTTAGTGAGATGATGTGCAGAACCCATAAATAAATCATGCTGACTGAAGGTCAGGGTCACATTTGAAGATCAAGAAACTTTGAATTTTGTGTCCATTCCATATCTCCTTTACCCCCGGAAGGATTTTCATTAACCTTTGGTCAAATATCCCCCCAATGAACTGATGTGCAGCATCCATAAATAAACCAGGCCAACTTAAGGTCAAGGTCACAGGTGAAGGTCACAAGGTTGATCCTTGTTATTAAAATGCGGCGGGGGATTTGGCTGTCCCACAGACAGCTTTCTTGTTTATATTAATGTTACATTGATATGTATGGCAATCTGGATGACAGTTAGGTTCGACCTTGACTGTCTTGGAGCAGAAATAAGAAATATAATGTAAACCACCACAAACTCCAATTTTCTCAATAAGACGGTTCTAACGAGCACCCTCAACTTATGTTTTGAGCATAAATAAGAAAAATATCACAAATTTTCATCGGAAAATCAGGCATTTTGGGGATGTGAAAAAAATGCTCGCTGTCGCAAGGGTATGTTACCGTAATGATAATGTGCTCTCATGTTTACAAAATAAATATGTATTCTTGTTGACTTTTTATCCAAAGTACAGTTCATCTCTTCTTTCACTTACATTACGAAAACATGCCTATACAAATACATTGGAACCTTTATCGCCAAAAAAATGAAACTTTAAAGAAGAAAAACTGTGATAATTTTTCTTATTTCTGCTCTAAAATATAGATTGTGGGTACTCGTTAGAACCGCCTCGAAGCTCAAAATATAGATTGTGTGTACGCGTTAGAACCGCCTCATCGAGGCGGTTATAACGAGTACCCACAATCTATATATTAGAGCAGAAATAAGAAAAATAAGGTTTACCCCTGTAAAACCCAGTTTTAGAATATAAAACTGGGGTTCGAGGGGGTCAAATTTATGTAGGCGTGTTTTCGTGATGAAAAATGACGAAAAAATACGTTAAACGACTAGCTAGGTTGAAGATATTTTTCCATACATTTAACCTTCAACACGAAATGAGATGGTAGATGTAGTTAATGTTAGTACGAGTCGTCATTGAAAATAAGATTCGTACTTTTTGTCTGTATGTGATATTAGAGTGAACATTTGGAAATTCTTAATTAGAAATCTGTGGCTGTTTTATACACTTTCATATTTACTGGCACACTAATACAACATACACATGGGAAAAATCATTTTAGACATCAAAAATTAATGTGTGCTAAGTGTAGTATTATTTTTTGTATTATCATTCTTCTTCTTATTACTATTATATTTATTTTTTATTATTATTATTTGCTCGCTTTTTGTAACAATTGAGATAAACTTATGGGGTAAGTTGATCTAAAATCGAAATGTCACGCACTGTACTGAGCGAAAATCCTTGTTGCGCATTAATACTGATTGGATAAAGGAAATGTACATTACAGAGGATTCACTGAGTATTTATCCGCGCTTTAGCTTGATTGGTTTAACATTTAGACTCTTAAACCCCCGGGTTTCTGAAACTTTTCCATGTTTAATTTTGGACACATGGGAGTAAATGGAGGATTTAGTAAACGCCATTAAGGGGATTGGGTACACCTTCAGGGGAGACAACTCCTGCAAAGTGTTTTTGTCTCCCATGTAGGGGTCCACACTTAAAGGAAAGAATTTGCTCCTGAGGAGCAAATTCTTTCCTTTAAGAGTAGACCCCTTTTTCAGTGGGACTGAGCCTATAGAAAAGCGAACAGGAAGTCCTGAAAGTTGTCTCCCTTTGGAAAAATGGCGGGACAATCTGCAAGGTGTTTCCATTCCCCATAAAAGTATCGCATACATCGCGATGAAACGGCTCATTAAAACCGTTTATTACATTTCTAACAATGAATTACCTATTTTTCTCGGTGAAAGAAAACCCGATAATCGTTCAACAGTGAATTAGTTCATTTCTTCGTTTCGAACGTTTTGACGGCATAGTTACTAGGCGACGTTGCTGACGTTGTTGGTAACAACAATATCAATAGCTGGCGTTTGGTTGAAAATCTGATAAAATCATAGAAATCAGACTTTAATTTTTGCGTCAATTTAACGTTTTTGAGGAGCGACTTGCAACACGAAGACAATGTATTATTTTTTTCAAAATACAGTTCTAATTTCATGACATTTATGCACCTGTATTTCAAGGCCATTTTTTCACTGAAATGAAAACAAGATGGCGACTGATTTTCAAACTAAACCACGCCTCCTGAAATCCATACCCTGACTGGAACTATTTTGGTTGGAAATCAGAATGGCTTAATTTGAAAATTCAAAGGTAAAGCATGAATGGAAATGTAATAAACAGTTTATTTTGTTGTTTTGATTGATTGCGGAGAAATAATTCACTCGTGTTCTATGGCTTTCGTGTAAAAAAACGCGTTCGCTATCGCTCACTCGTTTTTTACTCAGAAGCCTTAGAACACTTGTGAATTATTTCACCGTAATCGATCAAAAAAATATAAATAAATAAACTCAATTTCATCTGGACCTGTACTTTTCGGATATGTGCAAACAGTTTAAATTCACCTATTGTGCTGATTATTAGTCGACCTTATTATCTATGTTCTTTTAAATGTGCATCTTTGAGCTTAGACACGTTTTGAGTGTGGTTTAAACTGATATTTACATTGAAATAATTACTGTTGACGACTCAATGACTAGAACCCCATTTTACATCAAGAAAACACGCCACTATAATGTTGAGCACCTTAAACTCCACTTTATGTAGTAAAACTGAGGTTTACAGAGGTATAAATTATTTTTCTTATTTCTACTCAGAAATATAGATTGTGGGTATTCGTTAGAACCGCAGGTGCCCGCAATCTATGCTTTGATATTTTTATCAGAAAAGTTTCCTTTTGTGGTGATTAAATTGTCAATATATTTAAAAAGGCATGTTTTCATTATGATATAAAAGAAAAATAAACACCATTGCCTTTAAATAGTGATTCCTAAGACCAAATGCTATTTTAAGATACCTACAAAATAGCTTTCATCACGAAAACAAGCCTATATAATTCTGACCCCTTAAAACCCACTTTCATACTACACATAAAAAACTTGTTTATAGGAGTATGCATTATTTATCTAATTTCTGCTTAAATATAGACCGAGGCTGTTCTAATGACTACTCACAGTCTATGTTTTGAGAAGAAACATAAAAAATATCACATTATTTATCTGATTTACCATTTCTGGTGGTAAAGTTTTCATTACGAAAACACGCCTATACAAATACATTGCCACCTTTATCGCCGAAAAAATGAAAATTTTATGATAAAAAATTGTGATATTTTTTCTTATTTCTGCTCCAAATATAGATTGTGGGCACTTGTTAGAACCGCCGCATCGAGGCGGTTCTAACGAATACCCACAATCTATATTTTAGAGCAGAAACAAGAAAAACAAGATATACCCACGGAAACCCCAGTTTTACTATATAAAAGTGGGGTTCAAGGGGGTCAAAATTATATAGGCGTGTTTTCGTGATGCAATATATTTGATTAGGCGCGTTTTCGTGATATCGGTTAACCTAGTCCTTATAAAGAACACCCCTGTAAACCCCACTTTATTTAAAAAATTCTGGGGTTTACTAGGGTATACAATATTTTCCTGAATTTTTATCAAAATCATATATTGTGGGTACTCGTTAGGACTCATAACGATAACACACCCGTGCGATATAGTGCATATTTCTCATCTTCAAAATGGCCACTTTTCTTATAAAAATCCCTGATATTTTTCTTATAAATACTGCAAACATATGTCGTGGGTGCTCGTTAGAACCGCCTCATTGAGGCGGTTCTAACGAGTACCAACAACCAATGTCTTGGGGCAAAAATAAGGAAAATGATGTTTACCCCCTTAAACCCCAGTTTTCTCTATATAAAATGGGGTTTCGGGGGTGGGGGGTCTTCATTTCACGGACTTGTTCACGTGATGCACCTCCGTGAAGCGGTTCTTACGAGCTCGAACAATCTGTTATATTACAATATTAGAAATATTACAAATTTTCATGAAAAAAAGACCGTTTTGTAGATACGAAAGTATGCACTATGCCACACGGATGTGTTATGGCAATAAAAAAATGTGCGAGTTTTCCTAATTTGCATTTGGATGAGCAGGAAGTGCCATAATCACATAGCACATGCTACTAACTGAGCCGAGAGGAAAACAAAACCTTATATAAAGTGTTATGATGTAGTTTTTTATGCCCCCGTAGGAGGGCATATAGTTTTGCACTGTCCCGTTCGTGGGTTTGTGCGTTTGTGTGTTTGTAAGTCTGCACATTTTTGTGATGCGAACTACTTCCACATTTCTTCAACGATTGAGCTGAAACTTTGCACATGCATACCTTGTGAGGTGAAGAGATGCCTAACACAATTTTCACGTTGGTCCTATCATTTTCGCAGGAGTTACGGCCCTTTATTTTATAAAAATGTGCTAAAAGCATTGTGATGCGAACTTCTTCAACATTTCTTCACTGATTTAGCTGAAACTTTGCATATGCATTCCTTGTGCGGTGAAGGGGTGCCGAACACAATTTTCACGTTGATCCTATCATCTGTAACGGAGTTATGGCCCTTGATTTTCTGGAAAAAAAACGCGTTCGAAACCCTTGTGCCGCGAACTACTTCAACATTTCTTCACCGTTTGAGCTGAAACTTTGGAATGCATTCGTTGTGAAGTAAAGGGATGCCTAACACAATTTTCACGTTGATCCTATCATCTGAGAAGGAGTTACGGCCCTTTACCTTCTGAAAAACGCGTTCTTAAACCTTGTGCCGCGAACTACTTCCACATTTCTTCGACAATTTTGTTACATTTTTGCATATGCATTTGCAATGATATGTAGATGTGCCTTACACAAAATTCATTCTGCTCGGATGAAACGTTTTGGAGTTATGGCTCTTGATTTTCTCAAAAATGTGCTAAAAAATCTTGTGACGCAAACTACCACCACATTTCTCCACCGATTGAGCTGAAACTTTGCACATGTATTACTTGTGAGGTGAAGGGGTGCCTAACACAATTTTCAAGTTGATCCTATCACCTGCGACGAAGTTACGGCCCTTGATTTTCTGAAAAACGCGTTCGAAAACCTTGTGACGCGAACTTCTTCCACATTTCTTCAGCGTTTGAGCTGAAACTTTGCACATGCATTCCTTGTGAGGTAAAGGGGTGCCTAACACAATTTTCACGTTGATCCTATCAACTGCGAAGGTGTTACGGCCCTTTATTTTCAGAAAAAAAAACGCGTTCTTAAACCTTGTGACGCGAACTACTTCCACATTTCTTCGACAATTTTGTTAAATTTTATGCCTCCGTAGGAGGGCATATAGTTTTTGCACTGTCCGTTTGTTTGTGTGTTTGTGTGTGGGTTTGTGGTTTAGTCCGCACTTTTTTTCCTCAAATTGGCTCCCAAAGGGGGCATTGCTCACTTACAGTGACAGCTCTTGTTGGGGGAGAACCTGAATGAACTATATTTTGTACTACAGTCAATCCTCTTTATACCGACATTCGTTATAACTGCAAAACTCGTTATAACGGCAGTTTGAATGGAATGACTACTTTGCTAAAGGCTTAGCCTCGGTTCACGGCGTGCGCTTCCCTCCAAGAAACAAATGTTATATACATTTATTAGAATCGCCTCTCAAAGGCAATTCTAACAAATGTCTATCACATTTGTTATATACATTTATTAGAATCGCCTCTGTGAGGCAATTCTAACAAATGTCTATAACATTTGTTTCTTGGAGTAGTAATGGGGAAAAGGCCTTTTATTACCTATCATACTCCTAACTGGGATTGTTTATAACGGCAAATTCTTTATCCAAATACTGTCGTTATAACGAGGGTCCTCTGTATTTTCATTTATCAGCTTTGGTGCGCCCAACGAAGTGAAAACAATATCTAGGCACATGCACGTGGAATCTGAAAAAAAAAAATGTTTGTTCGTTTGTTTGTTTGTTTGAATTGAGGTTCAACGTCCCCGTCAACACTATTTAGGTCATTTTGGAGATGTTGCTTCCAATTTTATGGGACTTTTACCCAACATTGAGATGAAATTACATCTCAAGCCCGGCCGCCCAATGAAACCAAAATGCTTATAAGCATTAGACGGTCTGACTCACATCACCTTGACTGGACAGACTTAGTCCCCAGTACTCATGTGTGGTCAGTTTCAGCTCTGCGTGGAAGCACCATGCAGCCCAGTCCATTTTTCCAAGCCCCGATGGGCGGGGGCGTAACAACGCTGTCTACACATTATAGCATGCATTAAATATTAAAATGTCTGTATGAGGATTTGGGTAATAAAACAGTCATTTGATGGCAGTTGGGACAGATATCACAACTAAAAGTTTTGACTATCAAATAACTGTATTATATAGTAAAATTCCTATATTAAGACCACCTTTGGGACAGTTCAAAAGTGGTTTTAAGACCACGTTTGAACTTCCCCAAATGTGCTCTCTGACTAGACGACCCTGTGTGTAGAATACACAAAGAAAGAATAGCTGAAAACTGCACTTTTCTAAATAAGCTTTTTAAAGCAGAATAAGTCTCACTTTTCGGTGGTCTTAATAGCAGAATTTTACTGTATATAAAGAACACGCACAACGGAAAACAAAACAACCAAGGGCCAGTTTTTCAACACTAATGACGTTGTTAGTTAGCGATTCGTTAAAACTTTGATCATTCAATATGGCAAATATACATGTACTAATATTTTTGCTGAAAAATGTGAGTAGCTTTTGCGTATGTAAAAGCTACTCACATTTTTCAGCAACAATAACATAATTTTAGATACTGTACCTGCTATAACATAATAACAGTCAACAGTTTGACCTCTAACAACCTCGTTTAGCGAACGAGGTTTTGCACAACTAGATTCCGGGCTTCTCCAGACTTTAGGATGAGTCTTTAAACCGAGGCCTTGCCTAAATATGACCTTAACTCATAACGAAAACACGCCTATATAAAGGCATTGTTAACCTTACCTCCGAAACAAAACAACATTTTTTTAAGATGAAACCATGATTGTATTATTGTTCTTATTTCTGCTCAAAATATAGATCGTGGATACTCGTTAGAACCACCTCATCGAGGCGGTTCTAACGAGTACCCACAATCTTTATTTTAGAGCAGAAGTAACGAAATACCTCCGTATACCCTAGTTTTGCTATATAAAAGTGGGGTTCAAGGGGGTCAAAAAGTATATAGGCGTGTTCTCGTGATGCTGTTGGTGGGACGTAAAACTTAAATACACACACACCACACACTTAATAAACTTGACACCCCCTATTCTTGGAAATGGGTCACTTCAAACTTATGAGGTGGAAGATGCCATTGTTATATATGGGTTAGAAATGAAACAAGAGAAAAGCTCATCCATGTATGCATGTACATCTTAACTTTATTATATAATTACATCAAATTAAACACAATTTATGATATATCACAGATACTACAGTTATCATAACAGATATTCTACTTTTTCTTCTTCTTTTTTCCAGATTTCTTGCCTGACTTTTTAGATTTTGAGCTTTTGGCACTTTTCGAGCTCCGTGAACTTTTTGCACTCGCGACGCTTCTTGCAGAGCGGCTTGCACTCCGGCCCCTCACCCCTCTTTTCTTATTCTTCGGGTCATCATCGTCTTTCGATGGCCTAGGGACGTACTCCACTCGATTACCTTGGCACTTTTTCTGAAAAAAAAAACAACTACCCATCTAAATTTCGAAATAAAAGGAAGATAAAATTTATTCTTACAAACTATTGGCGACGTTTTATTGCCCTAAGGTCGATTCTTATCCCTGAAGACGACAATACCTACTTTGCAAATAGTGTAGATACAGATCAGATGGCTTCTTCTGATCATGAAATACATGTAATATTTGCCATGCGGTTTGTGAATTGAACCAATACATTATATCAAGACTGAGCCAGAGCATGACAAAGTCCACATGAATGCTTGAGCGACCAGCAAAGACTCAGATTCGCGCAGTCTGATCAGAGTCTTCGCTGATCGCATGTACCTACTATAGGCTAATAGCTATGCAAAGAGACATAAGCAAAAGGTCTTGTCATCGTGGTTGGCTGCGCAGGTTGACTTGTGTCTCTGCTGGTCGCACCGGTCTTATTGTAAGTTTTGTCATGCGCCGGCTCATGTAATTTGTTTTGTGGATGGTCAGAAATAGGTGTGGTTAAACAAATTTATTCAGCAGGATAAGTGTGCTCTAAACTCAGCGTCCTAAGAAAGGAGCATTGCTAAATTGTGTGGATACTGATCAGATGCCTAAGAGCTCGGCGACTGATAATGGTCTACGCTTTTAACTGGATTTAGAAACTTTGATAAGCATGACACACTTCAGTTGAAGATGAAACTTTCAGCATAATAATAAAATAATAATAATAACAATCGACCTTATTTATAGAAGGTAACATATTTAGTACTAGTACTACCCTTCCACGTGGCCCTCTTTTCCTGGGTAGGAACCAGTACTCAGCAATGTGGATAAAGTCTCTTGCTCAAGGAAACAAGACTTGGCGCATGCGGGGATCGAACCGGCTACTTCTCGATCTCTAATCAGATGTTTTACCACTGCACCACAGCGCTCAAACAGGCAAACCTTTGGAAGATTCACCATATTTGCATTATTTGCTGGCTCCCAGCTTGCACATTGTCAATATTGGAAAAAACAGGTAACCAGACCCCCCGCCCCCCCCCCCCTCCCCCTGACCTTTAAAGGGGGTCTGTTACCTGTTTTTCCAACTCTGATAATCTTCAGACTAGAAACCAGCAGATAATGGATGGGGTTATTCCTCATGCGGCACCCTATGATGTACGATGCATGTAATTATATTGTTACGGACCGCATTGCCTCCCTTCAATTATCTACATGCATAGCGTATAGGTTTATCACCACTCTCTGACAAATGCGTCAGGGATTCGACTCTTTAGCTCAGCGGTTAGAGCACTGGACTCCACTATAGGCGGGGATTTTTTCAGGCTATGTTTCTTTCCTTTGTTACGGCTTTCATGTCGTAAGAATATTGCAACGAATTCGGTACGTCAGAGTGTCTAGTCATGTTGCGAACTTGAAGATAACTGGTAAACTTCTAAATTAGGGTTATCGGTATCATTAATTCCGAAGAGCGCCTTTTTACCGACGCCATTTCGATTAAGTTTCGACTTTCTTAAGGTTCTGTTCTGCAACCCTGCAGAAGCCTGCACATGAAGTAATTGTGACGTCACATCGGTGTCCAACTGTTGGTTTTCTTTTGCTTCAGCAATTCAGTATTTCTGTGGGAAATTGTTTGATTTGTATGTTCTCGGAGATGTTGCGCTGATGAGTTAGAAACCCAACACGCAGACATTTTAAAAAAAATACTTGTGTAAACCATGGCAGAATTAAGGGCACGTTAAATCGATTAACGACCGACCTCCCACCCCAGTATTTCTTACTGACCGTAACGGCGTTCAAAGTCGGTACTGCTGTTGTGGATAATTATTGACATTGCACGACTTTGCAACCCTCTTGATACCGCCATTCGATATATAAAGGCAAAACTCGTTATAACGACAATATTAACGGCATGAATTCTTAGGAATCCTTATGGAGATAATCAGGAATATTATATTCAATACTCCAAGAAACAAATGTTGCGGATATTGTTTAGAATCGCCTTCCCGATGCATTCATCATGCAAACATGCCTATATAAGTTTGACCCACAAAACCCCAAATATAACTGGTGTTTACGGCAGTGTGAATTAGTACTTTTCATTTCTGCCTAAAACATAGATTGTGGATACTCGACGAGGCGGTTCTGACGAGTACCCACAATCTATGTTTCGAGCAGAAATATGAAAACTATCAGATTTTTTTTATCTGAAATTTTTCGTAACGATTCTAACAAATACCCACATTTCGCGAGGTGACTCTGAAGACTGTCCACAACATTTGTTTCTTGTAGTAATTAAGGAAAAAGCCTTGTATTTCGGTTATGATATTACACATTATTTTAATTCTTTATAACCCCAAATTCATTATAACGGTCAAAATTTGCCATTATAAAGAGGGTCCTCTGTACCTGATTGCAGATCCGACAGTGTGTGGCTTCCAGCATGGCCCCGGGGAAGTCTCCCTTCAAACATTCTCGGCAATACCTCGTGCCGCACCACTTACACATATAAGTCTGAAATAGGAATAAACGTGTGAGCCGTGGCAAGAAAAAACTGTTCCTACATGTACGTTGAGCAATGACTCAAATCCTCCTGTGTGGCAACTAAGTTAGCCTGCCCAGGAAAAGTGGAGTGGGTCGGACCGTCTCTACATACAAACTTAGATGTTTACTTGGACGGTAAATGGTACGATATATTTTAGGACTTTGGCGTCATTCCTTTCAGGCAGAGTAGGGCACACAATATGCTTCTTGACGGAATATATTGTGTAAGGAGCACAGTGTGGCTCTCCACTGCCCGCATGAAGCTTTGGTTCGACCTTATCCAGTTAGCGTACAACAAAGACTCTGATCAGACTGCGTCTCGAGGGTTAAGGTAACCTTTAGAACGAATCAAACGTGGTCGTAAGGAATATCTCAAAGGCAGTCGTATATTCCAATATAAACATAGGGGCTTGAATCATGAAAAAAATGAAAAAAAAAAATTTTTCATGATTCAAGCCCCTATGCAATATATAGACCACATTTCGGACGGTTCTGAACAGTCCCAAAGGTGGCCTCTTAATAGAGAAAACCAAAGAAAATGAAACTGGCCTCAGTCAATCCACAGTACGCCCCAGCCCATAGGGGCTTGAAGAAATATATGGGCTGCATGATGATTCCACGCTGAGCTGAATCCGGCCCGCAAAATAGAACTGGTAAACGGCTTAGAGGATCTAGCCTGTCCAGGAACCGCGGTGCGAGGCTAATAAATCCTATTGGTTTCATTGCGCGACAGGGTTTGAGATGTCATTTCATCTCAATGTCGGGTAAAAGTCCCACAAAATTGGAAGCAAAGTCTCCAAAATTACCTTTACAGTGTTGACGGGGACTTTAAACCTCAAATCAAACAAACAAATCAATCCACAGTACTGATATGCACTTAAAATATCTGAAGCGAAAAGTGTGATTTTCTTCACATGAAAAATTCCCAAATTAACACGTAACATTCTTAGTCTGACTGGATTGGCTTAATAAGCACAAATCTGATGAAAGAAAACAAGTTAAATCAATTAAAGATCATGCAGCGAGAAAACTTGCCATACCATTTAGATATTACACCCGTGTGGGCTTGGGCTCCAGAACCTACATTTTTTCAGGTGACACTTTGGGATACAGCGAAATTCCGTTATTAACCCATTTAGTACCAGAAACCCCAAAACGTGTACCATGGCAAACAGTGCAGGCCCAGATCAGACGCCGCAGAACGCGGCGTCTGATCAGGGCCTCCACTGTTTGCTGAAAGTTTAGCCATTTGAAGAAAACACAACCTGACACCCCTAAATTTTGAAGTGGACTCCTGCTGTATTTAAAGAGGAAGATTCCATTTGATGCAAAAAAGGGTTAAGACCAGGTAAAATTAGGACATATTCTGCTTTTTGAAATCATATTTAGAAGGTTTCAGTTATTCCTCCATGTGTTTTCGGCAGATTAATCAGGGTCCGCTAGAAAGAGACCACTTTCGGTACTGACCAAAACCGGGCCATCTCATCAGGATCTACATCTTAACAGGATCAAAAGCGGGCCATCTCACCAGGATCTACACTATTTGTCATTCTGTAAATTTGGACCAGTGCAGTTACATAGGTAGTAAATGTTGATTCCACTTTAGAAACTCAGCGTAAGGGCCAATGAAGATATATAAGTAAAATAGGCCACTATCAAAAACGCTGTATTCCTGTTGCCCACACAACAAACATGTTCTTTTCTCCAGATGCGTCTGAAGTATGTTCATTTTCGGATAAATAAGCTCTTGAATAAGCATTTTGTTTGAGATATTATGCCATTATTAGCTCAAGAACGAAAATTTAATACCATCAACCTTTTCAAACTCATTAAGTAAATTCCGTCGCTCCACTAAATTTTACACTAATTACTGATATCTGCAGCAAGAACGCGACAAGCAGACATGCGAGTACGGCGAAGGCTCAGATAAGCCTGCACGTCGATCAGACTGATCTGAGTCTTTGAACCCGCCTCGGTAGCTCAGTTGGATGCAAACTAGTCAGTCTGCGGGGCGGCAACAGTCTTTCGTTGCGCTTTTCTCCTTCCAATACGAAAACATGCCTATTCAAAAACATAGTAAATTGTTTCGCCGAAAAAAATGAAGATTTTATGGTGAAAATTTGTGATACTTTTCATATTTCTGCCCAAAATATAGATTGTGGGTACACGTTATGCCATCTGTAAACAAAAGAATCTGCCGGGTCAGGGTTATAACAGGAAAAGTGTGTTTTCATCACGAAAACACGCCTATATAATTTTGCCCCCCCCCCCCTTTCACCCCACTTTTATATAGTAAAACTGGAGTTTACAGGGGTGAAGCTTATTTTCCTTATTTCTGCTTTAAAATATAGATTGTGGGTACTCATTAGAACCGCCTCGATGAGGCGGTTCTAATGAATACTCAAAATCTATATTATGAGCAGAAATAAGAAAAATATCGCAATTTTTCATCTTAAAAATTTCGTTTTTATTTTTTTTTTTGTTTTTTTTTTTGGCGGTAAAGTTTGCAATGCATTTGTATAGGCTTGTTTTCTTAATGGTTTGACTGTTTGAAATTTATGGGTCCGGACAACACTTTTAAGGTCATATCGAGCCTGTAGATTTACTAAACCACACTTTTCCTGAGAAGTACTAACCAATACAGAACACATTCTTTCGCCAGAAATCTTAAGTCATCGGAATAGAGAGAACTGATTGGTTGTGTTTGGCAGTCCTTGTGGGTCATTGTGTGTCATCGTAAAAAGAGATAGAAGAGATGGTAGAGATGAACCGCGGAGAGAAAGGAATATGAATGACAGTGAAAACAAGAGCTGTCACTATCGGTGAGCAATGCCCCCCCCCCTCCCCCCCCCCCCCCGTGGGAGTCAATTTCTGAGTTTTTTTGCCAAAATTTCAAGGGGAGATAATTCAGCCAAAAATGATAACAGAATTATGGCCCTTGGTCAGAATGTAGCCCTTTTGATGGTGAATAAGTGTGTGAAGTTTCATGGGGCTAGGCCAAATACTTCTGAAGTTATGATCAAGGTTAAAGTTTTTGTGACGGACAGTCAGACAAACAAACCAACAGACAGACAGGGCAAATACCATATGCCCCCCGAATCAAAGATTCTCGGGCAGCATAAAATGCTCTACCCTGACCTGCTGCAAAGACAGCCGCAAGCCCATATCTGCTAGACGCTCCGTGATTCAGGGAAGACCATAGAAAATATCACATGATCTGTCAGTCCGGCAGGTATCGAACCCTTGACTTTCTGATCACCAGTCAGACGTTACGGAGGCAGGTGGTTGAGTAAAGTTTCTTTTTTGTCTGTTTGTGTTGAGGTTTTACGTCCCCGTCAACAATATTTAGGTCATTTTGGAGACGTTGCTTCCGATTTTACTCACCAGTACTCATTCAGCTTGCGCGGAAGCACCGTGCAGCCAAACCTTTTTTTTTCAAGAACCGATAGGCGGGGGCGTACGTGAACGATGCCTTGAAAAACTGGGGCCTGACTTATTGAACTGTCTATATTCAAAGTTTGAAATCTGTGCACATGAACATCAGTCTGTGTGCGAACATGCAGCAATGTCGACAACTATCTCTATTCACTTATGGTTTTGAAAGTCCAGTCAAAACTTTTTGAGTCGTATCATCGAGCCGTACAGCGAGCATTGTTTAGTCAAACTTCGTGAATCAGCAGAAAGTGGGGGTGAGGCGTAGAAAAGCTTTCATATTCAATCTTCACGGAGGAATGTTGTCAATGAGCCCGCCACCTCCTGAGCACTAGTCAGACGCGCATCCGACTGAGCTACCGAGGACGGCGATTGAGTAAGGATCCGAAGATGACTCATATCGCGATGTGCAAAGACATTGCCTGCACTCATGGGTTTGCTGATCCGAGTCGTCGCTGGACGCACATGGGAACGAGCACGTTAGGTCCAATCAAACTGATACAACACTTATAATCATTCCACTTCCCTGTTTAAAACATTAGGACATTACGCAAACATGCCTATACAAATACACTGCCACCTTTATCGCCGAAAAAAATGAAAATTTTATGATGAAAAATTGTGATTTTTTCTTATTTCTGCTCCAAATATAGATTGTGGGCACTCGTTAGAACCGCCTCATCGAGGCGGTTCTAACGAGAACCCACAATCTATATTTTAGAGCAGAAATAAGAAAAATAAGGTGTATCCCCGGAAACCCCAGTTTTACTATATAAAAGTGGGGTTCAAGTGAGTGAGTGAGTGTTTCAGTTTTTACGTCCCACCAACAGCTAAGGTCATACGGAGACGGGACCTCGGTTTAAAGACTCATCCGAAAGTCTGGAGAAGCCCGGGATCGAACCTGCGACCCCTGGTTTACAAGGCGAGTAGCGTAACCACTCGACCACGGAGGCTTCTGATAGTGGGGTTCAAGGGGGTCAAAATTATAAAGGCGTGTTTTCGTGATGAAAACAGGCCTATTCAAATATTTTGAAAATTTCATAACCCAACAAGAGCACCGCATGCGGGTTCCAACGCTCGGCTGCAGTTTCTTTTAGTTAAACAAAAATTCTAAGTCGAAAACGGAACATAACTGTGCCAAAAATAATTTTAGGGTTACCTCACCTATTTGGTATGAGTTCCCCTTTTCATAATGAACAACTAGTCCAAGTTTCAAGTAAATATGTTCAGTAATGACAGAGATATTACAAAATGCCCAAGTTTTTGTAAAAAGTCTAAGTCGAAAAAGGGGCATAACTGTGCCAAAAATATTTTGAGGGTTACCTCACCTATTGGTATGAGTTCCCCTTTTCATAATGAACCACTAGTCAGTGTTTCAAGTAAATATGTTCAGTAATTACAGAGATATTACAAAATGTCCAAGTTTTTGCACGACGAAGACGCAAATATTCTAAGTCGTAAGAGGACATCACTGTGCCAAAAATATTTTGAGGGTTACCTCATCTATTGGTATGAGTTCCCCTTTTCATAATGAACAACTAGTCCGAGTTTCAAGTAAATATGTTCAGTAATGACAGAGATATTACAAAATGCCCAAGTTTTTGCAAAAATTCTAAGTCGAAAAAGGGGCATAACTGTGCCAAAAATATTTTGAGGGTTACCTCACCTATTGGTATGAGTTCCCCTTTTCATAATGAACCACTAGTCCGAGTTTCAAGTTAATATGTTCAGTAATTACAGAGATATTACAAAATGTCCAAGTGTTTGCACGACGACGACGACGCCAGAGCTATGACAATACCTCGTCGTTTTCTTCGAAAACAGCCTAGCTAAAAATGAAAATGTTCAGATAAAAAATTCTGATATTTTCCATACTTCTGCCCAAAACATAGATTGTATAAAGTCGTTAGAACCGCCTCGGCGCGGTGGTTCTTACAAATAAGAAAAAGTGCATAACCCGGTTTTACTATATAAAAGTGGGGCCTAAGGGTGTCAAAATTATATAGGCGAGTTTTCGTGAAGGATACCCGTTTTGCCTCCGTGGCCTGATGGGTAAGAGCGCTGACACTTAATCATTAGGTCTTTCATCGCTGTGGTTCGCGCCTGGTTCGGGCCACATGTGAGACGCCAAGTTCTGCAACGGAAGGTCAAATGTTTGTTGTTGTTGTTTTTTTCTCCGGGTACTCTAATTTTCGCCCACCTCAGATTAACGATCGGTTCGAAATTAGTGAAATAATCTTGAAAGGGTCGTAAAACCCAACCCCAAAACATAAAAAATATGATCCAGTGCAGAATAAAAAACTGATCAGAGCTCCTGGATCATCGCAAGCACCTTTTATAGCACCAGGGCTCTCTAAAGAGGGATATGTGCGAAAACTTTGGTCGCACGTCTTCAAGTAGTTTTTATCGTGTGCTGGCCCAGTTTATAATAGAAGATTTATGCAAGGATTATAATCATACCACAATTTAATACCCAATTTAATGACTTTACAAAATTTAAGATGTGCGCATACTATTATCAAGTTTGTCTGCAAAATCATGATTGAGAAAATCAGTTGGCAGATCCCTTGAAAGCATATAGTTTGCGTATTTTTTTTTAATGGAAGAAATGTTCTTTCTGGCAACAACAAAGATGGAAAGGCACAAACCCCTTCTTGCTATATTATTACATATTACATAACTGAGTCAAAAACACAGCTTGGGAAAATGTTCCATTGCGTTATAATGCTTAATTTCAAATATCTAAAAATGTTTTTTTTTCTGCTGAAAAAATTGTGGTATTTACACAGACTGTGCGTGCTCGTTAGAACCGCCTATGAGGCGGTTCTAACGAGTACGCACAATCTGTATTTTGGGCTCAAGAAAAATTTTGCATAACTTTGTCACCCCCAACTTTACTCTGTATAAAATGGGTATTTCAAGTGGGGTGGGTTGTTCCTTTCTCGGACTTGTTTACATGTTAATACATACCGTATTTGTAAGTGTACACCCCCAACGACACATCCTGACAGTTGATAGGAACTTGTATTTGTCCTAAAACTCGGCAAAATCATTCCTATTCCACATAATTTTAACGTTTATCCATTTTCGATTACGAACATGCTATATTTACATTGATCATATTTGTATAATAACCCATATTGTGTAGATTTCACTTTACCTTTTATTCAATATTTGGTATTGTTAAAAGTGTATATAAACAGTGAGAGGGTATACCCGCTTGACAACACAGATAAACAAATGTTGCCATCCGATTCTATTTTAGGACAGTAAAGCTAAGGACAATCTCACGCCTACGGAACGATAGAATGCGTAACCATTGGTTAAGAACGTGAAGCAATTAGAGCGACATCCGGTTAGGAATTAGATCGCTAAAAAAGGTAAAGAAACTGTGCAGTTTCTGTGTTTCACAAGTTATATAATTTTTACGAGGAAGTTATTTAAAAAACGGGGAATTACATTCAGGAGCCCATTGATATCGGCATCTTTGGAGTAAATATCAAATCCCGTACTTCACACATTTTGGCTAAATTTAGTTTCTCCTGCTGAAGGTGAACTCAAGCCTTAGAAAACGAGTGGTTTTTCGAGGTGTTTGTTGCCTTTTATTTATTACTGCGCTTTGCTACAAGTTCAGCGTATTAACATGCACACACAATAAACATATATGGTTATATGTGTTGTGGATATTTTGCTTGTCAATGCAGCACTAGCGAGAAATCACCACGGAAAAGGTCGAAAATGGTTGGTTACGCATTAGATCTATAGAAATGATAACAAAACTTGCAACTATAAAGCGGATCTGTTTTCATCTCCACAGCCCCAGAATCACCCGCACCTTGTTCTACGGAACCGTTTTTAGCCAACCTGATAAGCAGTGCGCTATTGATTCGATAATGACATAGTATTTTATGGAAACATTTTCAGTCTCCAGAATCATAGTACCGAATGATTTTCACTGAATTTTACGCTGTGTTTGTTTTATCAATGGTCCGGTAATTGCCTGAAATGAAATTAAACAGGTTTTGGAGTTTTAATTTCTGCGAAGAACTCCTCATCTGCCAAAATTTGCTGGTTAAGCATTAGATCGTCTGGTTAAGCATTCGATAGCCAGAGAGGAGAAAATCTCACCAGTTGCTGCCTAAGTAAATGCCAACAGCTTACTACAATAAAAGGTGGTCTACATATGATTTCTAAATTGTGTTAAAATCACCAGAGAAAGAAAGCCGTGATGAAAAATACTTTTCTGGACAAGACCATTAAATGTCTGGGTATCATGCTTATCTGACCGAATGACGCACAGATTCATAAATAAGAGGTCATTACTTGCTTTTGTATAAAACAAAATGGCCAGCTTACGCTTTGTAATGGCGATTAAATCTATATCGTGTTTCTATGGTCAAGCATTAGAGAGCCAGGTTGAGCATAAGACACTCATGATTATAAATTTGGTGCTTATAAAAAGTAGAAGTAAAGCAATGATCAGGAATCAATACCAGCTGGCTATCCATAATGCGATACATACAATCAGTGACAAACAATAACATAAATAAACCGCCAAAGAAGAAACGCCTTGTAACAGTCATTGAAAAGAATTCCACTGGGAATTGTTTGTCAATCGACCCAAAGGTGCTCAGAAGAAAAGCTGTTCTATGCTTAAGTGCACGTGAATATCACTGACTTGTCGGGAAAACTATTAGAATGAAAATAGTCGCAGTGAGGTCAGAGTGTTGTGAAAAACTAAAGAGGGTTATCTTGGAAACATAGGATGGGCTTGGGAAGAGTGTAGACCCTGATCAGACGCTGCAGAATCCGGCGTCTGGTGAAGATCTACACTATTTGATTGGACACTGGAATTTAAGAGATTAATGAAACAGTTTAAGACTATTTCTCCTACCTACACTCGGAGGCAATGTTTTTTAAATCACATTATATTTTATGCAGAAATGAGAAAAATATCACAATTTTTCATCTTAAAATTTTCGTTTTTTTGGCGATAAAGGTTACATTGTATTTGTATAGGCGTGTTTTCGTAATGATTATTCAAAGAAACAAAATGATGTGGAGAAAACAAATGTCTACAACCTTTTTAGTACTAAATACAATATTATCAACAGTCGGTCGATAGTGAACAAAAAACTGGACTTTTGGCTTAATGTAAACTGCCTAATCACTGCCTAGATACATCCGTGAGAAAATATTGCTCCATATTCAAAACGGTTTCAAAAGTTCCTCATATCTAAACATGATACTGCAGATGGAAGAAAATATCGTAACTTGTATGTTCTATCAATTTATTATATCTTTATTTTTTCCTCATATCTAAAAATGACACTGCCGATGAAACAAAATATTATAGCGTGTATGTTTTATTAAGAAGGAAGATTAGATCATGGAAGATTAGCTGAGGGCCTCGTGGAAGATTAGCTATTACATGTATTTTTGTATGTGCTAAATGTTGCTACCCTCACTAAATAAAGTCCTTACTTACTTACTGACTGACTGACTGACTGACTGACTGACTGACTTACTTACTTACTTCTCTCAATTTATTTAATGAACGCACCTGTCATCCTGTTTACTTGAAATTTCTAAATTTTACAAATGGATTCTAGTTCGTCTTGATTAACATGATTAAAAATACATGGTGTGTCATTCTTGCGCTGTTTGTATTAATAAGAAGTTGGTTTTAGACAATATCTTTATCTTATGGTTTTGACATTTAGCATAGAACTCACGGGATCTCCGATCTGGGTTATCGATCATGATACAGACATATATTTTGGGGGCATGCGCAGTCCCAGGAGTAGGATATTCCGGCTACCTATTTGCTTTGCAGAGGCGAGCTAAAACAAATACGCCTTTCTTTTGCGTTACTATGCCTTTTTTCGCATTACTACGCCTTTTGATTCGCGTAAAAACGCCTTTGATTCGCACCACTGCGCCTTTCTTTTGCGTTACTACGTCTTTCTTTTGAATTTAGTATGCACTTTTTCGCGTTACTACGCCTTGTTTTTGCGTTACTACGCCTTTTTTGCGTAGCTTCGCCTTCTGATTGGCGTTACTGCGTCTTTTGTTTTGCGTTTCTACGCCTTTTTTTGCGTTATTACGTCTTTTGTGTCGCGTTACTACGCCTTTACGGTATTTTATTTTCTCCTACATAAGCCAAATAGGCTTTCGTATCTGCAGTGTTAACGATCTTACCCTTAGCCTTTCACGCCTGAGTTTCTTAAACGGGTTCTCTCCATTTTTTTATTTTGGGCAATTCTTGTTAATAGGAGATTTAGTCAAATTCATTTTCAGGATGGCGAACAGCTTTCATTCTCGGATGAGACGGTTCATTAATGGCCGTTCCATCCGGATATAGATTTAATCGCCATTACAAAGCGTAAGCTGGCCATTTTGTTTTCTACAAAAGCAAGTAATGACCTCTTATTTATGAATCGGCGCGTCATTCGGTCAGATAAGCATGATACCCAGACATTTAATGGTCTTGTCCAGAAAAGTGTTTTTCATCACAGCTTTCTTTCTCTGGTGATTTTAACACAATTTAGAAATCATATGTAGACCACCTTTTATTGTAGTAAGCTGTTGGCATTTACTTAGGCAGCAACTGGTTTGATTTTCTCCTCTGGTTATCGAATGCTCAACCAGACGATCTAATGCTTAACCAGCAAATTTTGGCAGATGAGGAGTTCTTCGCAGAAATTAAAACTCCAAAACCTGTTTTATTTCATTTCAGTCAATTACCGGACCATTGATAAAACAAACACAGCGTAAAAGTCCGTGAAAATCATTCGGTACTATGATTCTGGAGACTGAAAATGTTTCCATAAAATACTATGTCATTATCGAATCAATAGCGCACTGCTTATCAGGTTAGCTAAAAATGGTTCCGTAGAACAAGGTGCGGGTGATTCTGGGGCCGTGGAGATGAAAACAGATCCGCTTTATAGTTGCAAGTTTTGTTATCATTTCTATAGATCTAATGCGTAACCAACCATTTTCGACCTTTTCCGTGGTGATTTCTCGCTAGTGCTGCATTGACAAGCAAAATATCCACAACACATATAACCATATATGTTTATTGTGTGTGCATGTTAATACGCTGAACTTGTAGCAAAGCGCAGTAATAAATAAAAGGCAACAAACACCTCGAAAAACCACTCGTTTTCTAAGGCTTGAGTTCACCTTCAGCAGGAGAAACTAAATTTAGCCAAAATGTGTGAAGTACGGGATTTGGTATTTACTCCAAAGATGCCGATATCAATGGGCTCCTGAATGTAATTCCCCGTTTTTTAAATAACTTCCTCGTAAAAATTATATAACTTATGAAACACAGAAACTGCACAGTTTCTTTACCTTTTTTAGCGATCTAATTCCTAACCGGATGTCGCTCTAATTGCTTCACGTTCTTAACCAATGGTTACGCATTCTATCGTTCCGTAGGCGTGAATCTAATGTTATCAATATATTGACAATTCTTGCCACTTGACAGCAGACTTTATGGCGTTTTGATCGGGTTAGGCCTCTCTTTATTTATATAAACAATGCCTTACTCACTATTTGTCTATAGCCACAGTCTCACTGCTACAGAGATGGCAGTAACACGGTTGACGTTTTTACTTTAAGACCCGTTTATTATTTGGGGAAAAAACACCAACATCGCAAGCAGCTGAAAGAATAGAAAAACTCGGAGACTGACAGACTATAAGAATCTTATTTATATGGGTGTGAGGGGTAGATGGAAAAATCCGTCCCGAGGGTCACTGTCCGGCATAACGAGGCTTGCATACCTTCCATTTCTAAGCGCGGATTTTTAATGCTGCAGTCACTTCAGTTACCGACGTGCGCCATATTGTGATGACAGTACATGAATATTTAGTGACGTCACGTAACGTGCTGTGACGTCAACCTTAACGACGGCGCATACGAGGTCGTAATCAACCAGTGCATTTATCAAACGCGATTATATTCGATTTTGGGCCGGAACACCAGGGTCAGAACATAAATTTCTATCCCAGGGTAAAATCACGCATTTGTCTGTCTGGTGTGCAAGAATATAAGAATCTTATATGGGTGTGAGGGGTGGACGGAAAAATCTGTCAGGAGGGTCACTGTCCGGCATCACGAGGCTTGCCGAGTGATGCCGGACAGTGATCCCGATAATCAACCAGTGCATTTATCAAACACGCGATTATATTCGATTGTGGGTCGGAACACCAGGGTCAGAACATAAATTTCTATTCCAGGGTAAATCACGGATTTGCTTGTCTGGTGTGCAAGAAACATTAATATATTATTAACAAAATCTAACATTTAGGCCTACGTGTGTAAGAAACATTAATATACTATTAACAAAATCTAACATTTAGGCCTACATGTGTAAGAAACATTAATAAATTATTAACAAAATCTAATATTTAGGCCTACAACCTCTTTATAAAACTATTAATGCGAAAAGCACAAATTCAAACAAAATGTTCGGAATGGGGCCTCCTATCTCAAAACCATTCAGATCCACACTCCTAAACCATATATTTTCTTGGTCCTTATGATGAGGCATATTCAGTGGCAACAATCTTGGGCTTTCCTAGGATCTGCTGAGGCCATGCCCCAGCCCTTCCACTGCTTAAAAGGCCCTATATCTCAGGAACCGTACACATCACGTTAACAAGTCCGTGAAATGAACACCCCCTTACACCACACTTTGTAAAGAGAAAACTGGGGTTTACGGCGGTAAACATTACTTTTCTTTTTTTTTTACTCCAAGACATATGTTGTGGGTACTCGTTAGAACCGCCTCAATGAGGCGGTTTTAACGAGCACCCACAACCTATGTTTGCTGTATAAATACGAAAAATATTATCGACTTTCATCAAAAAAGTAGCCATTTTGGAGATATGTCGCACGGTTGTGTTAGCGTAATGCAGATCCCCACCTATTATTTCAGTTGCTTGCGGTGTTAGTGGTTTTGGTCCCACGTGACTTTTTCTTACATTTTGCTCATTAGATCTACATAGTGAGGAGGTGAAACAGTGCACAACCCTTTTTATAGAACAATTCCATTACGAAAACACGCCTATACAAAAACATTGTAACCTTTAGCGCCGAAAAAAAATGAAAATTTAAGATGAAAAATTGTGATTTTTTCTTATTTCTGTTCAAAATATAGATTGTAGGTTCTCGTTAGAACCGCCTCATCGAGGCGGTTCTAACGGGTACCCACAATCTATATTTGAGAGCAGAAATTAAAAAAAATACGGATTACCCCTGTAAACCCCAGTTTTACTATATAAAAGTGGGGTTCAAGGGGGTCAAAATAATATAGGTGTGTTTTCGTGATGCATTTCCACATAAGTAATTTTGCGGTTTTGATTTGATCTTAACGGTCCTTTTCAGATTATTTCACTTATTTCGAGCCGATCATAAATCAAAGGTGGTCGAAAACCAGAATACCCAGAGAAAACCCACGACCTTCCGTTGCAGAACTTGTTGTCTCACATATGCGACCCGAGCCTGGCTGAAATCTACAGTGGAGAGACAGCACTCGGAGTTATATAAAAAGAGGATCTTACATATGCGAGTGTTCATGTGTTATTGAATTTATTAAACGAGTTGAGGTAAAAAGGATAAAATAATAGGCTTCGTAATTATTGATTAAGAGGATCTTGTTTTTGTTTGATTTGAGGTTTAACGTCCCCGTCAACACTTTATAGGTCATTTTGGAGACGCTGCTTCCAATTTTGTGGGACTTTTACTCGACATTGCGTGGCCCCCGCCCACAGGGGCTTGAAGAAATATATGGGCTGCATGATGCTTCCACGCAGAGCTGAATCCGGCCCGCACACTAGTACTGATAAACCGCTTAGAGGAGCTAAGCCTGTCCAGGAACCGCGGTGCGAGGCGGACCGTCCATGCTAATAAACCCTTTTGATTTCATTGGGCAACAGGGCTTGAGATGTCATTTCATCTCAATGTCGGGTAAAAGTCCCACAAAATTGGAAGCAACGTCTCCAAAATGACATTTACAGTGTTGACGGGGACGTTAAACCTCAAATCAAACAAACAAAACTCGACATTGCGATGAAATAACATTTCAAGCCCTGCCGCCGAATGAAACCAATAGGATTTATAAGCGTGGACGGGCTGACTCGCACTGCTTTGCCTGGACAGGCTTAGATCCTCTAAGCGGTTTGCTAGTACTTGTGTGCGGTCGGTTCAGCTCTGCGTTGAAGCATCATGCTTTTGTTTGTTTGTTTGATTTGAGGTTTAACGTCCCCGTCAACACTATAAAGGTCATTTTGGAGACGTTGCTTCCAATTTTGTGGGACTTTTACCCGACATTGAGATGAAATGACTTCTCAAGCCCTGTCGCCCAATGAAACCAATAGGGTTTATTAGCATGGACGGTCCGCCTCGCACCGCGGTTCCTGGACAGGCTTAGATCCTCTAAGCAGTTTACCAGTATTAGTGTGCGGGCCGGAATCAGCTCTGCGCGGAAGCATCATGCAGCTCATCTATTTCTTCAAGCCCCGATGGGCGGGGGCCGAAGAGGATCTTACATGAGTGTCCATGTATTATTGAATTCATTAAACAAGTTGATTTGTTTGTTTGTTTGATTTGAGGTTTAACGTCCCCGTCAACACTGTAAAGGTCATTTTAGAGACGTTGCTTGCAATTTTGTGGGACTTTTACCCGGCACTGAGATGAAATGACATCTCAAGCCCTGTCGCTCCATGAAACCAATGGGGTTCATAAGCATGGACGGTCCGACACTCGCACCGCTTTGCCTGGGCAGGCTTAGGTCCTCTAAGCAGTTTACCAGTACTCGTGTGCGGGTCGGTTCAGCTCTGCGTGGAAGCATCATGCAGCTCATCTATTTCTTCAAGCCCCGATGGGCGGGGGCCGAAGAGGATCTTACATGAGAGTCCATGTATTATTGAATTTATTAAACAAGATCATTTGTTTGTTTGTTTGATTTAGAGGAGTATGAATGCAAGATTCTGTTTATTATATGGCATTCAAAATGCATTTTATTCACGATTGTTTCATAAAAATGTCAATATTCGCCATTGGTAAACGCAACGCCGTTAAGCACGTCGTACACATGTACATGTAACGTTACGGGACGTATCTAACTAGTTTGCATATTTACTCCACTAGTGGATGAATAGAGGATCTTACACTCGTGGTCATTTCATATGAAATTTATGAAACGAGCTTTTGGCGAGTTTCATAAATTTCATACGAAATGTCCACGAGTGTAAGATTCTGTTTATCATACGACTACTTTAAATTGGAATTTATCGCCTTTAAATCTGACATTTTTTCCTTCAAAATGCATGGTTGACATGGACGTCGCCATGACGTTACTTAATTCCGGCAAAGTGTTATTACAGGGGTGGTCATACGATTTTCACTGCTTATCAATGACGTCATATGTTAATCGAATTTATTACTTGCCGTTATTACATTCTCAGACGCGACGTCATATGACAAAGAGGGTTATCTGAAAAAAAAAAAAAAAAAAAAAAAACACACAGCCTGAGCTCATGTTATTGGACACTTGCATTCACTGGAGACCCAAATTATATGCCACAGCAAGTGGTGTTTGATCAGGATCTACACTGTTTCAGCTCAAAACATAACAAGAGGGCCAAATGGCCCTATAGCGCTCACCTGTGTACCAGAAAATCATTTATGGTGTTTTAAGAATGCCCATCGGGGCTTGAAGAAATAGACTGATGAATGTCATAAAGTGCACCGTCCTTTGGATCGGGACGTTAACTGGAGCCCAAACCCCCCTCTGTGCAGGGAGAACCATCCCCTGTGCATGTTAAAGATCCCTAGCGTAATTACATGATTACTGTGTAGGCTTTCATCCTGCAAAACCTGGAGTGTATGTCATATACACCTGCGGTAATTGTCAAATGTAACCGACGCAGTATCAGAAGATAGATAGATAGACTGGGCTACATGGTGCTTCTATGCAGGGCTGGAACCGACCACACATGAGTTCTGGTAAACAGGTTCTAAGCCTGTCCAGGAAAAGTGGTGCCAGTTGGACCGTCCATGCATAATGACCCTATTGGTTTCATTGGGTGGAAAGGGCTTAAGATATAATTTCATCTCGATGTCGGGCAAAAGTCCCACAAAACTATAAGCAACGATCCAAAATCACCTACACTGTGCCAACGTTGTTTGTCTCATGCAGCCGAAATTCGAACTCTATGTAGACTGTATGTCCCTCCTGGTTATTTGCAAGTTTGATGAAGATCAGATCAGAAATGGAGGAGAAAAAGTGGAGACGTCGTTTTCCCCATTATAAGTCTATGGAACCTTTTTGTTTCCATGGCAACCACAGTTCTGATCAAAACTGGTCCAAAACCTAATGCAGTCAATCCCCCAACCCAGTAATGCTGCAAATAAAATTTGAATGGGATTTGTCAGCTAGTCACTTAGATATTCAAGTTCAAAGGTGTGGACGACGGACGGAGGTTTTATGCTTGTTCTCGTTTACTGAAAGTTTCAAAAAGATTAGAAAAGAAACGGCTGAGAAAAGGTGGAGACACTATTTTTTTTTCACTAGTAGTTATCCTCAAGGGCAGGTAATTTGAAAGCCTTTTGTCTCATGCGGTCCAAATTCGAACCAAACATAGACTGTAAGCTCCTTCTGGTTATCTGGACGTTTGATGAAGGTCAGGTTAGAAATAGCCAAGCAAAGTTGGAGACATCGTTTTCCAATTGTAAGTCTATGGGAAAATTTTTCACCCTCAAGGGGATGTAACTGGAAATCCGGTGGTCAGATTCAAGCCAAAATCGAACTCATTAGAGATTTTATGCTTATCCACGTTTACCAAAAGTACCAAATAGATCAGATCAAAAACAGTTGCGTCAAACTGGATACACCATTTTTCGCTAATATTTATGCTCAAGGGCAAGTAACTCAGAAGTCATTTGACCTGCGTGGCCCAAATTCAAACACAACATAGACTGTATGCCCCTCCTTGTTATCTGCAAGTTTGATGAAAATCTGATTTGAAAAGGTCGAGAAAAGCTGGATACGCCGTTTTCCCATTGCAAGTCAATGGGAAAATCTTTCACACTCAAGATGTGACTGGAAAATCACTGGTCAGATTCAAGTCAACTTCGAACTCGCTCGAGATTTTATGCTTGTCCTCTATACCAAAAGTTACAAAATGATCCAATCAAAAACGGCTGGGAAGAGCTGGAGATACCATTTTTCACTTACATTTATGCTCAAGGGCAGGTAACTCAGAAGCTGTTTGTCCCGTGCAGCCTAAATTTGAACTCAACGTAGAATGTAAGCCCCTCCTGGTTATCTGCAAGTTTGATGAAGATCGGATCAGAAATGGCGGAGAAAAAGTGGAGACGTCTTTTTACCCATTATAAGTATATGGGAAAAATTTTTCACGCTCAAGGGGATGTAACTGAAAAAACAACCGCTCATCAGATTCAAGCCAAATTCGAACTCGTCCAAAATTTTATGCTTGTTCTCGTTTATTAAAAGTTACAAAAAGATCAGATCATAAACGGCTGAGAAAAGCTGAAGACATCATTTTTCACTTATATTAATGCTCAAGGGCAGGTAACTCCAAAGCTGCTTGTCCCATCCATCCCAAATATGAACTCGACGTAGACTGTAAGCCCCTCCTGGTTATATGCAATCTGATGAAGACCGGATCAGAAATGGCTGAGAAAAAGTGGAGACGTCGTTTTCTCCATTATAAGTCTATGGGAAAATTTCAAGGGGATGAAACTGGAAAACCGCTGGTCAGATTCAAACCAAATTCGAACTTCCGAGATTTTATGCTTGTCCTCGTTTAGAAAAAGTTACAAAAAGATCAGATCATAAACGGCTGAGAAAAGCTGGAGACACCATTTTTCACTTATATTTATGCTCAAGGGCTGGTAACTCCAAAGCTGTTTCATCCGTGCAGCCCAAATTCGAACTCGACATAGACTGTAAGCCCCTCCTGGTTATCTGCAAGTTTGATGAAGATCGGATCAGCAATGGCCGAGAAAAAGTGGAGACGTCGTTTTCCCCATTATAAGTCTATGGAACCTTTTTGTTTCCATGGCAAGCACAGTTCTGATCAAAACTGATCCAAAACCTAAAGTAGTCAAATCCCCAACCCAGTGATGCTACACATCATTTTTCACACACAATTTTTCACTTATATTTATGCTCAAGGGCACGTAACTCAAAAGCTGTTTCATCCGTGCAGCCCAAATTCGAACTCGACGGAGACTGTAAGCCCCTCCTGGTTATCTGCAAGTTTGATGAAGATCGGATCAGAAATGGCCGAGAAAAAGTGGGACGTCGTTTTCCCTATTATAAGTCTATGGAACCTTTTTGTTTCCATGCCAAGCACAGTTCGGATCAAAACTGATCCAAAACCTAAAGTAGTCAAATCCCCAACCGAGTGATGCTTCACATAAAATTTGATTGGGATTGGCCAGCTAGCCACTCAGATATTCAAGTTCAAAGGTGTGGACGACGGACGGACGGACGGACGACGAACGACGGACGGACGCCGGATACCTACCTATACTATAAGCTCACCTTGTGAGCCTTCGGCTCAGGTGAGCTAAAAAGATCAGATCATAAACGGCTGAGAAAAGCTGGATACACCATTTTTCGCTTATATTTATGCTCAAGGGCAGGTACCTCCAAACCTGTTTGTCCCGTGCAGCCCAAATTCGAACTCGACGTAGACTGTAAGCCCCTCCTGGTTGTTTGCAAGTTTGATGAAGATCGGATCAGAAATGGCTGAGAAAAAGTGGAGACGTCGTTTTCCCCAATATAAGTCTATGGGAAAAATTTTCACGCTCAAGGGGATGTAACTGGAAAACCGCTGGTCAGATTCAAACCAAATTCGAACTCGTCCGATATTTTATGCTTGTCTTCGTTTATGAAAGTTACAAAACGATCAGATCATAAACGACTGAGAAAAGCTGGAGACACCATTTTTCACTTATATTCATGCCGAAGGGCAGGTAACTCTAAAGCTGTTTGTCCCGCGCAGCCAAAATTCAAACTCGACGTAGACTGTAAGCCCCTCCTGGTTATCTGCAAGTTTGATGAGGATCGGATCAGAAATGGCCGAGAAAAAGTGGAGACGTCGTTTTCCCCATTATAAATCTATGGTACATTTTTGTTTCCATGGCAACCAGAATTCCTATCTGATCAGCCCAAAAACCTTATGGAGCCTTTCCCCCTCCCTGATGATGCTTCTCATGAAATTTGATCAAGATTGGCCATTCGGTATTAGAGATATACTTATTTGAAATTGTTTACGGACGCCCGCAAGGACGCACGCACGACGAACAAAATGTGATCACAAAAGCTCACCTTGTCACTACGTGACAGGTGAGCTAAACAAGAGCTGTCGCATGACAGCATAGCTCGCCTGGTTGGCGACTTCAAAATATAAGGTAAAATTTATGAACCATGAAATATAGGTTACACTCACCTAGATATATTTGAGATCAATAATCAGGTCACATGGAGCATATATTCCAGATATTACATTTCAGAATCAAATTGTGTCTGAATTATAAGGCAAAATCATTAAGCCATGAAAATAGGTCACAAAGATCTAGATATATTATTATGTCAATCATCGGGTCACAGGTGAGACATTTCTCCATCAAATAGTATTCAAGATAATAGGCGAAATCACTGAACCATGAAATATAGGTCACACTGACCTGGATATACTTTGCGGTCAATTATCGGGTCAGATGGAACTAATAATCCAGGTATGACATTTCTCTATCAAACTGTTTTCAAGATAATAGGTAAAATCACTGAACCATGAAATATAGGTCATACTGACCTAGATATATTTTGAGGTCAATAATGGGGTCACATGCAACTAATAACCCAGGTATAACATTTCTCCATCAAATAGCATTCAAGATAATAGACAAAATCACTGGAGCGTGAAATGTCGGTCACCATGACCAAGATATATTTTGCGGTGAATTAACGGGTCACATGGAACTAATAATTCAGGTATGACATTTCTCCATCAAATAGTATTCGAGATAATAAGCAAAATCGCTGAACCATGAAATATAGGTCACAGTGACCTAGATATATTTTGAGGTCAATCGTGGAGACACATGGAACTAATATCCCAGGTATGACATTTCTCCAACAAATAGACTTCAAGATATAAGGCAAAATCACTGGACCATGAAACGTAGGTCACCATGACCTTCACCCTTTTACACTTGAACCAATGTCACTTGATTGGCTGATGTATAACCAATTGTGTCTTTAACTTGTTAGTATAATGGAAAGGTATACAACAAATTACAAAGGTGTCCTGGATTCTGACCCCTAGCCCCACCCCATCCCCACTCCAAGGCATGAACCCAGGGGTGTGTCGTCTTGGAATCTCAGAAGACACTCCCAGGTACCCAAGTTGTAAATATGAATGCTTTGTGATGTGTGACTGTTGAGATACAAGCATTTCAAAAACTTTAACACAGAATTATAAAGGTGTTCTAGATTTTGACCCCTAGCCCCACCCCGGGGCATTAACCCAGGGGTTTGTTCTCTTTGAACATCAGAGGACCCTCCCAGGTACTTAAGTTCCAATTATGAGTTTCTGTGATGAGTGACTGTTGAGATATAAGCATTTGAAAAACTGTACGCAGTGTGACGGGAACGGGAACGCAAACGCGCACGCCAAACGAGGTGACAACAATAGCTCTCCATGTACTTCGTACAGACGAGCTAAAAATTGTTAAACAAAACAGTCTAAGTCCCCGTTCGGGACCATTACCATTACCCAGCCTTCACTCAGAGAAAATTGACACACCAGTGCTCTCGAAGGTAGGAAAGGAAATCACAGGAAAAAAGTTACTGAAAAAAAGTCACAGATTTGAGTAGTAAAAAGTCACGGTAGAAAATCCACAGAGTTGATTTTATTCTTGTTTTCCTTCAGAATCAGAATCAGAATCAGAATTGTTACTGGTGACACGTCGAATGCCATTCATACACCAGGAGCTGTGATGTGGGAAGTTAGTCCCTAGCTCTAACCAAAGAGGTAAATTTAGCTACACAATCATCAGCACCTTCAGCTGTCGAAATAATCGAATCGGGAAGGGCTTTCCAAGCTCTAATGGTTCTGGGAAAGAACGACTCTTTATAAATCGTCTGCTTAGTGCAATAACAGCGTAACTGCCATTATGTCATAATGGCAGTTACACCGTTATTGCACTAAGCAGACGAAATGTCAGTTCTTGCAGTATGGTTCTGAAACGCCAACGAATGGTGATTTCTACAGTGTCTAGCTGGGGGAACAAGGTCATCTGTTGGAATGCTGGCAGCACCCTTTAGACCTTTGTATAAAAGGATTAGCCTACTGTCTTTTCTCCTTTTTTGAGAGACTCCCATTTTAATTTTCCAAGTATTCCAGTCATGCTCCCAGTTTCAAAGCAGTAATTGCCTGTTACAAATCTAGCAGCTCTATTCTGAACTTTCTCAATTTCATCGTTAAGGACCACTCCACTGGGGTCCCAGATACAACTACCATATTCCAAGATTGGGCGAACAAGACCTTTATATGCTGCCTCTTTTACATCCTGAGGGCACTGATGAAGATTTCGCCTCAGGAAACCAAGCGTTCTATTTGCCTTAGTACACATGTTGCTAATATGAGTATTCCATCTCAAGTTGTGTGAGATTGTCACTCCAAGGTATTTAATGGAGTCCACATTCTCAAGGACCGTTCCCTCTAAGGTGTAAGAAGCCTCAACTTTATTAGATCTCTTCCTAGTTATCTGCATAATATTGCATTTAACTGGCTGAAAGCTCATGCCCCATTTACATGCCCAACATCATAATCTATCTATGTCAGCCTGAAGTTTCAATGAGTCATCTGTATCTCTAATTTCCCGGTAACAAACACAGTCATCTGCGAACAGTCTTATTTCTGAGTCAATGTCAGTGGAAATATCATTGGTGTACAGGGAGAACAAAAGTGTACCAAGAACGGTCCCTTGCGGGTCTCCAGACAAAACTGGAGCCCACTCAGAAGATTCACCATTAACAACAACCCGCTGTTTTCTGTAGCAAAGAAAGGAATCTATCCATTTGAGGGTCTTTCCTCCGATTCCACAACCAAATAACTTAGATTTAAGTGGTTCATGAGGAGGGGTGTCAAAAGCATTCTCGAAGTCCAGAGTAAATGTGTCCACCTGTACCCCTTTGTCCAAGATTTTTGCCCAGTCATTAATAACTTGGTGTTGTGTGGGTTACTGGTTTGAGGAATGACAAAGACAAACAATGACAGCCATTGGGGATTCCCATCCTTTTAAATCCGTCAAGAGTCGGAGTTAAGAAGCTTCGATACTACCATTTTGAAACAAGAATTCCGCCGAAGGCTATGTCGCACCTGTGGGGGCGCAAAGTCACAGAACCATGAAATCTAGGCCAAGGTCAAACATTTTTGCTTCCATAAAAGTTGGCATTCCTAGATGAAAGCTTTTATCAAGTATCATTAATGAAGCTCTAATAGTTCTTGAGAAATGAATTTAAATATTAGGTTGAACACTAGAGTTGATACAATTGTTCACTAAGTCGGTGAACCATGAAAATTACGTCAAGGTCAAATATGGATGCTTGCATTATAGTTGTCATCCCTAGATACAAGTATGTACTACGGAATATTAATAAAGCTCTTATACTTCTTATGAAATGAACTTGACCATTAGGGTGAACGCTAGGCTGGTCGCAACATTTCACGGAGTCAGTGAACCATAAAATGTAGGTCAATGTCAAATATGGATGCTTGCATTAAAGCGTTAAAATTTCTATCGCTAGATACAAGTTTGTACCAAGTATCATTCATGAAGCTCATACAGTTCTTGACCAATAGGGTGAACACTAGGGTTTTCGCAATATTTTACAAAGTTAGTGAACCATGAAGTGTAGGTCAAGGTCAATTATGGATGCTTCCATTTAAGCTGCCGTCCCCAGACACAAGTTTGTACAAAGTATCATTAATGAAGCTCTAATAGTTCTTGAGAAATTAACTTGACCATTAGCGTGAACACAAGGGAGGTCGCAAAATATTACAAAGACAGTGAACCATATAATGTAGGTCAAATTCAAATATGGATGCTTGAATTTAAGTTGCCATCCACAGCTACAAGTTTGTATCTAGTATCATTAATGAAGCTCTTATAGTTCCTCAGAAATAAACTTGACCATTAGGGTGAACGCAAAGGTGGTCGCAAATATTGATGGGACAGAGGAACGAACGGATGAATGAACGGACAGAAAACCGGGCGCGTATATCGGGCCATGCTAATAGCAGGCGCGACTAAAAAAAATGAGCTTAACTATGCTCGCACCTAATAGTTTTTTAGGTATCTTGCTTACACAGTTTAAATGCAGAGGCAACTCAAGAAAAAAGCTTCATAATATTTTAAATAAAAAGCTACACAGGTCACCAACTCATCATTCCCTATCAGCCTATAAAGTTTCAAGGCAATGGTTGAAAAGGAAGTGGAGATTTCTTGTGTACAAGAGTAAAGTGCTGAAATTTCATAAGGGCCATAACTTAAGTACAAAAAAAATCTTAATGTGTTCAGAAGTTCATCTCATCCAAAAATCAATCCACCAGATCGAGGCTCCAGCTTTAATACTTTTTGAGATAATATGCTGACAAGTAAAAAATCTCAAAATGTACAAAAGTAAAAACTCCCCAAATGTACATAGGGTCATAACTCATGAAGTATTCTTCAGAATTTCATCAAAAGCTAATAAGGCCACTTACTCATCACTACCAATCTATTCACCAGGTTCAAATCCTGTAGCATTAATAGTTTTGAGATATTTAATGACAAAGTAAAAATGCCCATATTTACAAAGGCCGGCCTCAGTAGGTCAGTCAGATGCATGTCTGTCTGGTGATCAGGAGGACGAGGGTTCGATACCTGCCGGGGTCGGCAATAGTCTTCCGTGGAGACTAATTATTAAATCTTTTCTATTGTTATTCTCTCTCTTCTGTTGATTCAAGAAGGACAGTTGTCAGTTTCTGGCGAAAGAATGTGCACTGTACTGGTAAAACCGCTTAAGTATAAGCCTGCCAAGGAAAAGAGTGGATAGGAAAACTGACCGGCTCAAAAATGACCTATATAGTGTTGACTGGGGCAATAAACCCAATACAAAAAATCCCTTGTTTACAAAGGGCTGTAACACATTATCTATAGAAAACACGCTTCCACCTGCAAAGTTTTATGAATTTAAGCCCAGGCTACATGATATAACGAGTTGTAAACATCTTGATATAGACAACTTTTGTTTCATATTTCTCTTCGGGCTACACCGTAAAGCTTGAAAGATATAAGCCACCCACTGTCCTGTTAAACTGTCAAAATGCAGACCCCTGATGCAGGGGAAATAATTCTTCCTCAAGACTTGTCCTGCTGAATAAATAAATTAGCCACATCTACTTTTGAATATCAACCTACCAAATTATTTGATGAAATGTTTTCATTCAGTTCACATGGCCCTGCCCTTTGGGGCTTGTAGAAATAGATGGGCTGCATGGTGCTTCCACGCAGAGCTGAAACCAACCACTCACGAGTACTGGTAAACCGCTTAGAGGATCTAAGCCTGCCCATGCAGAGTGATGCAAATCGGACCGTCCATGCTTATAAAAAGTAGAAGTAAAACAAAGATCAGGTGCATATTGGTTTCATTGGGAGACAGGACTCGAGATGTCATTCAATCTCAAAGTCGGGTAAAAGTCCCACAAAATTGGAAGCAACATCTCTAAAATGACCTATACTGAGTTGACAGGGATGTTAAACCTCAAATCAAACAAACAAACAAATCATTCGGTTCACAAACTAAATGGCAAACAGTGTAGATCCTGATTAGAATTCCATCTAATCTGGATCTACACCGTTTGCAAAGGTAGGCATTGTCATGTTCCAGAAGGATAAGAGTTAACCTTTACCCTGCTGTAGGCGACAAGCCCTATCTGTGCAAACAGTGTAGATCCAGATCAGATGGCTTCTGAAGAAGCCATCTGATCAGGATCTACACTGTTTGTCATTCAGATTGTGAATTTGAACGAACTCATTATATCATGTAATCTGATTGGCTGCAAATCAAAACAAGAGGGCCCAGAGGGCCCTGGTTCGCTCACCTGTGTGTCACTGTCTCGAGTACATTCTATTTTTAGCTCTTGTGGCCATCTTGTTCATCAGCAGAGTGATTTTAGCTTATATGGTAGGGAGTAACCTAGGCAACATTCCTGGGAACTTTGAATCAAATTGGCCTTAGGGTTTAGGGGGAGTTTCCGTTTGAATCAAATTTACAATATTTTTCTATTTTTACCTCCGGTGGTCATTTTGTTCATCCGAGTGGGATTATTTTAGCCTTTTTGGTAGAGGTCATCTAAGCAACATTGTCGCAAGGATCCTACATGATAAATATGAAGGCTGTATCTCAAATGCTTTAAAAGTTATGACAAAGTAGGTCAAAGGTCAAGGTCATGGGTCAAAAGTTTTGAATGGCTGAGAAAACCTTGTCACAAGGAACATGCTTGCCAAATATGAAGGCTCTATCTCATATGGTTAAAAAAAAATACGATAAAGTAGTTCACAGTTCAAATATTTATGAGTGGGAAGCCCTTGTCAGAAAGAACCTACATGCCAAATATGAAGGCTATATCTCAAACGATTAAAGTTATGACAAAATAACCTACTGATCTACTTTTTGATTTGACATGACCCATATTCGAACTTAACTGAGATATTGTCCAGATGATCATTCTGAGCAAGTTTTATGATGATTTGACTGAAACTGTGGCCTCATAGTGTTCAAAACGTTTTTCTATGATTTGACCTGCTGACCTACTTTTTGACCCGACATGACCCATATTCAAACTTGACACACATATTGTCAAAATGATCATTCTGAGCAAGTTTGATGATGATCGGACCTAAACTTGGGGCTCTAGTGTGTTCACAAGGTTTTTCAAGAATCTTACCTACTGACCTACAAAAGGACAAGAAATGACCCATATTCGAAATTAACCGAGATATTGTCAAATGATCATTTTGAGCAAGTTTGATGATGATCGGACCAAAACTGTAGCCGCCAGTATGTTCAGAGGGTTTTTTTTATGATTTGGCCTACTGACCTCCTTTTGACCAGACATGACTCATATTTGAACTTGACTGAGATATTGTCACAATGATCATTCTGGGCAAGTTTGATGATGATTGGACCAAAACTGTGGCCTTTAGTGTGTTCACAAGGTTTTTCTATGATTTGACCTGCTGACCTACTTTTTGACCCGACATGACCAGTATTCAAACTTGACCCGGATAATGTCAAGATGATCATTCTGGGCAAGTTTGATGATGATCGGACCAAAACTGTGGCCTCTAGTGTGTTCACAAGGTTTTTCTAAGATTTGACCTACTAACCTACTTTTGGACCCTACATGACTCATATTTCAACTTGACCGAGAAATTGTCAAGATAATCATTCTGAGCAAGTTTCATGATGATCAGACCAAAACTGTGGCCTCTAGTGTATTCACAAGGTTTTTCTATGATTTGACCTACTGACCTACTTTTTGACCCGACATGACCCATATTCAAACTTGACCGAATTATTGTCAAGATGATCATTCTGGGCAAGTTTGATAATGATGGACCAAAACTCCGGCCTCTAGTGTATTCACAAGGTTTTTCTATGATTTGACCTACTGACCTACTTTTTGACCCGACATGACCCGTATTCAAATGTGACCAAGATATTATCAAGATGATCATTCTGAGCAAGTTTGATGATGATTGGACATAAATTGTGGACTCTAGTGTGTTCAGAAGGTTTTTCTATGATTTGACCTACTGACCTACTTTTTGACCCGACATCACCCATATTCGAACTTGACTGAGATATTGTCAAGATAATCATTCTGCGCAAGTTTGATGATGATCGGACCAAAACTGTGGCCTCTCGTGTCTTCACAAGGTTTTTTTTTTTGGATTTGACCTACTGACCTACTTTTTGACCCGACATGACCCATATTCGAACTTGACCGAGATTTTGTGGTGGTACAAATTGTGTGCAAGTTTAGTTAAAATCAAATCATAAATGAATCATCTATCATGCAGACAAGACCAAAATAGGCAATTTTTGCCCTTTCAGGGGCCGTAACTCCGTAACACATGATGAGATATGGCTGGTTCAAGAAAGGAACCCAGATCTTATGGTGGTACATGTTGTGTGCAAGTCTGGTTAAAATCAAATCATAAATGAAGATGCTATCATGCGGACAAGACCAAAATAGGCAATTTTTGCCCTTTCAGGGGCCGTAACTCCATAACACATGATGGGATATGGCTGGTTCAAGAAAGGAACCCAGATCTCATGGTGGTACAAGTTGTGTGGAAGTCTGGTTAAAATCAAATCATAAATGAAGATGCTATCGTGCGGACAAGACCAAAATAGGCAATTTTTGCACTTTCAGGGGCCGTAACTCCGTAACACATGATGGGATATGGCTGGTTCAAGAAAGGAACCTAGATCTCATGGTGGTACAAGTTGTGTGGAAGTCTGGTTAAAATCAAATCATAAATGAAGATGCTATTGTGCGGACAAGATATTGTTTACGCACGCACGCACGGACGGACGGACGCACGCACGGACGACGGACAAAATGTGATCACAAAAGCTCACCGTGTCACTACGTGACAGGTGAGCTAAAAAGGTGTGGCTAAGTTAAATATTCAGCAGGTTAAAGGTTAACAAAGGTTTGTGTATTGTTGTTCTTTCTGCCATACATCTTTCTTTAAAAAGGCAGGATGACTGATATCCAATAACAAGGGCTCATGAATCACATTTCCAACCTCCTGTCGATGTGCTGAGGCATGACCCCAGGACCTGCATTTTCATTGGCCAAGATTCTTGCCGTGGAAAAAGTTGTTCTATCAACAAAATGAGTTAGATCTATCTCCAAAATGCTGTATGTACAAAGTTTTAGTGTGGGCTGCACAATCTATCATGATACATCTTTTGAGGTTGTATCGTGTAGTCTTGGCTTTAAAATTATGGTCTGACAATGACTGATGGAAGGATGGACACATAGAGGAAATTGAAAAGAAGCCATTTCTGATGGTCAGATATAGCTGACTGTGACATGAACAATTAAAAACCGGAATGAAGTTTGTTTATTATTTCTTTATTTTATCACTAGATATGAAAAAGGTATGGAATGATGGACAGACAACAATATTAATCAGAACACAATGCCATTACCACATCATGTAAACAAGTCTGCGTAATGAATACCCCTCTAAACCCCACTTTATATAGGGAAAAGTGGGGATTACGGGCTATACGTTTTCTTTATTTTTGCTACAAGACATAGGTTGTAGGTACTCATTCTTTCCTTTAAGAGTAGACCCCTTTTTCAGTGGTACCGGGCATATAGAAAAGCAAACAGAAGTGAAAGTTATCTCCCTTTGAAAAATGGCGGAAAAATCTGCCAGAAAAAAATCCCTTAATGGGCATATCAATAAGGTGAGTGAAAACTGATATCAACTAGAGAAAGTGACCAGTGGGTCACGTATACCCCCGGCCAGCATCACCCTCTGATATATCTTTCGAGCTTGTATGTAATATGAATGAAGTCAAGAAGCTATAAGAATCTATAAATGTGCTTGTAAAAGCTAAACCAAACATAAAATTTCTAAATGGACCAAGGGAGTGAGGGCATCAAATAGAACACACAGGCATCTATAAATTTTGACATAAAACTTTAACCAAATGTAAAATTTCTAAGTCCATGACCTTGAGGTCAAGGTCACCATGACCTTGAGGTCAAGGTCACCATGGGTGGGGGAATGGACATGCATCATGAAATCATTTATCAAACATGAAGAGAATCTAAGATGTGGTTACAGAGATATCAGCCATGAAAAAGGTTTAACACAAAACTTTGACGTAAAAGTAGATGAACAGACAGACAGACAGCCCACCCAGGGGCTTGACCCAGAGGCTTAGATATTCCATATGAAAGGTAATGCTATAGAGATATCCTTTACCAAACATGAAGAGAATCTAACATGTGGTTACAGAGATATCAGCAATGAAAAAGGTTTAACACAAAACTTTGACGTAACATTAGATGAACAGACAGACAGCCCACCCAGGGGCTTGACCCAAGGGCTTAGATATTCCATATGAAAGGTAATGCTATAGAGATATCCTATACCAAATATAAAGAGAATCTAACATGTGGTTACAGAGATATCAGCAACAAGATGTGTTTGTGAAACACTGATGCCCCCGGACAGCGCATGTTAAATATGAAAGCAGTATCACTAAGCAATCAAAAGGTATGGCCAAGAAATGTAGGCGCCAGAGCGATGACAAAGTTTTTCTAAAAATAGCCACAGTGACCTTGACCTTGAGGTCATGACCTTGAAAGTCGAACTAGCTCGAGATATTGTCATAAGGAACATTTGTGTGAAGTTATATTGAAATCCGTAAAGAAATGTTGGCGCTAGAGCGATGACAAAGTTTTTCTAAAAATAGCCACAGTGACCTTGATCTTGAGGGGGGGGGGTCTGGATGGACAAAAATTATGGTACCACTAGAAAGGTCTTGTGACAAGGAGTGCACGTGTGAAATATGAAAGCCCTACTACTTACCAATCGAAAGTTATGGCCAATGTTAAAGTTTATAAAAGTAGGTCAAAGGTCAAGGTCACGAGGTCAAAAATTATGGTACCACTAGAAAGGTCTTGTGACAAGGAGTGCACATGTGAAATATGAAAGCCCTACCACTTACCAATCGAAAGTTATGGCCAATGTTAAAGTTTTTAAAAAGTAGGTCAAACATCACGGTCAAGGTCACAAGGTCAAAAATTATGGTACCACTAGAAAGGTCTTGTGACAATGAATGCACATATGAAATATGAAAGCCCTATCACTTACCAATCGAAAGTTATGGCCAATGTTAATGTTTTTAAAAATTTTGAAAAAAATAGGTCAAAGGTCAAGTTCAAGGTCATGAGATCAAAAATTATGGTACCACTGGAAAGGTCTTGTGATAAGGTATACACATGTGAAATATGAAAGCTCTATCTACTACCATTCAAAAGTTATGCCCAATGTTAAAGTTTTTGCAGACGGACAAACGGACAAACAGACAAACAGACGGAATAAAAATAGGTCAAAGGTCAAGTTCAAGGTCACGAGATCAAAAATTATGGTACCACTGGAAAGGTCTTGTGATAAGGTATACACATGTGAAATATGAAAGCTCTATCTACTACCATTCAAAAGTTATGCCCAATGTCAAAGTTTTTGCAGACGGACAAACAGACAAACAGACGGACAGACCAAAAACAATATGCCCCCGAATCTCTTAGATTCCGGGGGCATAATGAAAAAGGTTTAACACAAAACTTTGACGTAAAATTAGATGAACAGACAGACAGCCCACCCAGGGGCTTGACCCAGGGGCTTAGATATTCCATATGAAAGGTAATGCTATAGAGATATCCTATACCAAATATGAAGAGAATCTAACATGTGGTTACAGAGCTATCAGCAATGAAAAAGGTTTAACACAAAACTTTGACGTAAAATTAGATGAACAGACAGACAGCCCACCCAGGGGCTTGACCCAGGGGCTTAGATATTCCATATGAAAGGTAATGCTATAGAGATATCCTATACCAAATATGAAGAGAATCTAACATGTGGTTACAGAGATATCAGCAATGAAAAAGGTTTAACACAAAACTTTGACGTAAAAGTAGATGAACAGACAGACGGACAGACAGACAAACCACCCAGGGGCTTAGATATTCCATATGAAAGGTAATGCTATAGAGATATCCTGTACCAAATATGAAGAGAATCCAACCTGTGGTTACAGAGATATGAGCAATCAAAAAGGTTTAACGCAAAACTTTGACGTAAAGGTTGACGAACGAACGTACGAACGAACGAACGAACAAACGAACATACGAACGAACCAACGAACGGACGAACGGACGGAAAGACGAAAACTATATACCCCCTGACATACTTCGTATGCCGGGGGTATAAATATGGTTATTCCTTTTCCTTCTCTTCCACTTCAACCATTTACACCTGCACTATGAGGGAATTAAAAAAAAAATATATATCAGTGATCTAACATATCTTGTTTGTTTGTTTGTATTTGAGTTTAACGGCCCAGTCAACAATATTTAAATCATTTTTGAGCCGGTCAGTTTACCTATCCATACTTTTCCTGGGCAGGCTTTTACGTAAGCGCTTACGGCCCCAGCCCATTGGGGCTTGAAGAAATAGATGTGCTGCATGATGCTTCCACGTAAAGTTTAAACCAACCGCACACAAGTACAGGTATAAAACCGCTTAGAGGATCTAAGCCTTTCCAGGCAAAGCCGTGCGAGTCGGCCCGTCCATGCTTATAAACCCTATTGGTTTCATTGGGCGCACAGGGCTTGAGATGTCATTTCATCTCAATGTAGGGTAAAAGTCCCACAAAATTGGAACCAACATCTCCAAAATAATCTGAAAAGTGTTGACCGGGACATTAAACCTCAAATCAAACAAACGAAAAACATAAGCGCTTAACCAGTACAGTGCACCTTCTTTCGCCAGAAACTGACAATTGCCTTTTTTGAATCAGCAGAAGGGAGAGAAGGACCACAGAAAAGATTTCATGGTCAATCTCCATGAACGAATGTTGCCAACCCCGGTCAGTATCGAACCCGCGTCCTCCTGATCCCCAGTCAGACGCACATCCAACTGAGCTACCAAGGCCGGCAATCTAACAAATCTAACATAAAAATAGACAAGGGACAGTAATGAGGATAAATAGAGGATCTTACATGAGTGTTCATGTATTATTTTACACTCTCAAACGCGACGTCATATGATAATTATGGAATATTTTTTTTATTTCTTCCATCACATGAACAAGTCCGTGAAATGAACACCCCAACCCCCACAAATCCCACTTTATATAGAAGAAACTGGAGTGGACTAAACAAAATTAGTGTATACCACGACAGAGGTAAGGGCGAGGATTATGGCCATGTAAAATCGATTTAAGCCCCACAGTGGAATTCTTTCCACTGACTGTTCCAAGGCGGTTCTTCTGTGGCGGTTTATTTATGTTGTTGTTTGTTACGTACTGTGTGTATCACTTGTGTCTTTTTATTTTGAATGGCCATTCGGCCATTTTGTGGGAAAGTAACTGTCCTTATGGCCTTCCTTTGTTTAGGTTTCCATTATGGTCTGGTCGCTTCATGTTTGTGTTTCTTTCCCTTTGGTGTCTTTGGTGGGTGGAGTAAGTTAATTGTATTGATTCCTGATCTTTGTTTTACTTCTACTTTACAGGGGTAAACATTATTTTTTTTGTTTCTGCTCCAAGACATAGAAAATGAACATCCCCTAAACCCCACTTTATATAGACAAAACTGGGGTTTACGGGGGTAAACATTATTTTTGTGTTTCTGCTCCAAGACATAGGATGTAGAACTGCCTCAATGAGGCGGTTCTAACGCGCACTCACAACCTATGTTTGCAGTATATATAAGAACAAGATGTGTTTGTGAAACACTGATGCCCCCGGACAGCGCATGTTAAATATGAAAGCAGTATCACTAAGCAATCGAAAGGTATGGCCAATGTTCAAGTCTTAAACAAGGAGTGCACATGTGAAATATGAAAGCTGTGTCACTTACCAATCGAAAGTTATGGCCAATGTTAATGTTTTTAAAAATTTTGAAAAAAGTAGGTCACATCAAGGTCACAAGGTCAAAAATTATGGTACCACTCGAAAGGTCTTGTGACAAGGAGTGCACATGTGAAATATGAAAGCTGTGTCACTTACCAATCGAAAGTTATGGCCAATGTTAATGTTTTTCAAAAATGTTGAAAAAAGTAGGTCAAAGGTCAAGGTCAAGGTCACGAGATAAAAAATTATGGTACCAATGGAAAGGTGTTGTGATAAGGTATACACATGTGAAATATGAAAGCTCTAATTATTATCATTCAAAAGTTATGTCCAATGTTAAGGTTTTTGTAGACAGACAAACGGCCAAACGGACAAACGGACAAACAGACAGACAGACCAAAAACTATATGCCCCCCGAATCTCTTAGATTCCGGGGGCATAAAAAGAATACACATGTGAAATATGGAAGCCCTACCATTTACTAATCAAAAGTTATGACCAATGATAAAGTTTTTTAAAAAGTAGGTCAAATGTCAAGGTCAAGGTCATGAGGTCAAAAATTATGGTACCCTTAGAAAGGTCTTGTGACAAGGAATGCACATGTGAAATATGAAAGCTCTACCATTTACCAATCAAATGTTACGGCCAATGTTAAAATTATTAAAAAGTAAGTCAAATGCCAAGGTCAAGGTCATGAGGTCAAAAATTATAGTACCAATAGAAAGGGCTTGTGACAAGGAATGCACATGTGAAATATGAAAGCTCTATCAGTTACCAATCAAAAGTTATAGCCAATGTTAAAGTTTTTAAAAAGGAGGTCAAAAGTAGGTCAAGTCTCAAGGTGAAGGTCACGAGGTCAAAATTTATGGTACCTCTTGAAAGGTCTTGTGACAAGGAATGCACATGTGAAGTATGAAAGCTGTACCACTTACCATTCAAAAGTTATGCCCAATGTTAAAGTTTTTGCAGACGGACAAACGGACAAACAGACAAACGGACTAACAGACAAACGGACAAACAGACGGACAGACCAAAAACTATATGCCCCCCAGAATCTTAGATTCCGGGGGCATAAAAATATCATGGATATTCATCAGAAAAGTAGTCATTTGGAGATGTGAAAAAAGCACTATGCCGCACGGGTGTGTTATCGTAATGATTACAACCTCTGTTGTAGCCAACTTGTTAGAATGTCCTCATGAAATAATTCTGACAGTGACAGCCACACCTCTTTATGGCACTTTTCATTACAACACAAAATTGGATAAAAACAGTTTAAGGGGAATGGGAACACCATGCAGAATTTTCCATCAAAGGGAGAAAACTTTCGAAACTTCCTCTTCGCTTTTCTATAAGCTCTGTCCCGCCCAAAAAGGGGTCTACTCTTAAAGGAAAGAATTTGCTCCTAAGGAGCAAATTCTTTCCTTTAAGAGTTGACCCCTATTGGCATGGGAGACAAAAATACTTTTGCAGGAGTTGCCTCCCCTGAAGGTGTTCCCATTCCCCTGAAAACTATGATTTAAGATAATGATAAAATGAAGAATGAACAATAGCTGCCATTATCTAAATCATTAACAAATTTACCCTGAAGTATTACAAAATGAAGATAAATGTTTTAATATTCATTTAAGAAACGAATTTTATTTTCTGCTGTCCATGAAAGTATGAATGCAGTGGGTCGCATGCAAAGTAAATGACCCCAAAGGGGTTCACGTAAACTTTGCTAGCTACCGGCTGTCATTCGTACTTTCATGAAAAGCAGAAAAAGTAAGTTTATTTTTTATATTTACATTCTTTGCCCCTCATCATTGGAGGTTAAAATGCAAAAAGGGCAAACTTTTAAAGCTGAAAAACATTTATATCCTGTTTTTCTACAGAGCGGAACAGCACTGACGTCACCAACACCAGTGGAGAACCATGATTTAGACTGACGTTACTTGAAGTTACTGAAAAACGTGACTCAATGCGTTCATGGTTGTTTTCTGCAGGTTTACATTAGGCTTTACGCTGGAAATGTAAATATTGAATTATAAACAACACTGGGTCATGATGAAAATAAACTCCTGCAAAGTTTCACTTTAACTTTGCTCGTGACCTCTATTTATACTTCAATGAACATTCAATTTACCTGTATTTCTGAATGATTATGTATGTTGCCTGATTCAATGCATTCTTTTAAGTAAAATTTATAGTATGTCCCAATAGTTAATAGTTAGAAATTGCTTCAGTAAATGCTCAAGAGAATGTAAATATTATAATATAAGTACTTGATACACATAAGTCCCTTATGAACCCAACAAATAATACTGGTAGAATGTGCTGCCATTAGTTACTCAGTAACACAGTCTTATCAAAATCTAGACACGAGCTATGAGTTATAAACAGTACAATCTGTCTAACAGGCCATCTCTATTTAGCAAGCTTGCATTCAATATAGAAAAAATATAAATGCATTGTAATTCACCTTAATTAATCAACCACCTGCCTAAAGCAAGCATAGATTATCCCTAAGGTGCTTACTTAACTCAGGTTGGAGTGTATACTTGTACTCTGACATACATGCTAACTTCAACCGTTTCATTTTTTTCATACGTTTGGTCATGCAAGGGTGAATTTTTGACAAATTTTCCAGCCCTATATCTGGAGCTATTATCCCATGTAGAGCTGCAGGCAATGTAGATCTGGGTCCAGTTGCTCAAAACTAACAACATAGTTAGTTAATGTAACATTAAAACTAAGGTTAGAACTTTGATCATTAAATATGACCGTTATACTTTTATACATTTTTGCTGTCAATTTTTGTACCTTTTGTAAATACAAAAGCTACGAACATTTTTCTAGAAAAAATACCACAGAATTACACACACAGTGAAACTTCAATGGCTCGAACACCAATGGCTTGTTTACTATGGCAGTTTGGAACTTGTTATAGAGCCCAATTGACCTACAGGTAACAAATACGTAGGCGTAAGTTTGGGGCTTTTTTTTTCTTATTTTATCGAAAAGTTATGTTGTGTGCACTCAACAGAATCGCCTCAATATGTTGTGTGCACTCATTAGAATCACCTCAATATGGCGATTCTAATAAGTATACACAACACACCTTCCTATTATGTAACTTAAAAAAGATATTCATAAATCATTCTGACCTGGTTCTTTGAAGAACCCTCAAGGGCTCAAACTACCCGTCTCCTTCAAAATTTCATGGTCCAAAAGGTGTTCGAGCCATTGAAGTTTGACTATATGTGTGTGTGTGTGTGAATTCGGGTTAAACGTCGCTTTCAACAATTTTTCAGTCATATCACGACGGTGTCTGGTTGCGACAGGGAGCTCAATGCTCACTTTTATAGTGCTGCCTCACTGAAGTATCATGTCCCAGACACATTACATGATACCACACCCAGTCACATTATCCTGACACTGGGTCGACCAGTCCTAGCTCTACCCCGTAAATCTGAGTGCCAAGCGAGGAGCAGCTAGTACCATTTTAAACGACTTTGGTATGTCCCAGCCCGGGATCAAATCCCTGACCTCCCGTTCCCCGGAGCGGACATTCTACCAACTGAGCTATCCGGGCCGGTGAAGTTTGACTATATTGAGCTTACTAGAAAAGTAAACAATTTTACCACTAACAGTTGACTAATAATTGGCTTAGTTCAGTATCATATTCTACTGTATAAATATAACATTCCTGAGAGGGTGATAGTGAAAAATGTCAACCTGAGGAATATGAATATCAACCAAGGCACAGCTAAGGTTGATATTCATATTCCGAAAAGTGACATTTTTCACTATCACCTTCTCAGGAATGTAATATTATTTTTAGTATACCGAACAAAAGTAATAATTAAGGAAGGGATTCTTATGAAAATTAGAGGAAAACTCACATGAGACTTTTGTCGTCATGACATTCCAAATTATCGGATAACTTCTGCTTTCTACATAAGTGAGGTTAGATGGTGAAATAGAGAAACAAAAGTTCAAATGACTATAACATCCTTATTTCAGAATTTCTATCTGTGAGCATGTGTTTTCTTATTTAAATCAAAAGAAACATTTTGGTACAAAAATTTCTTGACTTTGTTCCAATTTTTGGTTTAGACTCTTTTTCTCCAGCTTTTCCGAAGAACCAAACCATAGGCCCACCGAATTCTATGCATGTGATAGTCAAAAATATCGCAGGCTGATAGTAAAAATTATCACCCTCAGGCTTATGGGAGTTTTGCATGGGAAAGTCAAGTGAGGTATAATAACAATAAATGTTCCCCTGAACTGGCAGCAATGTATCTCCTTCATTGGTCATAAGGACTCATACTTCTCTTCAACAGCATTAAGAAGTTTAAGTAGTGGCTGTGGATTGTACTGTAGTATATTGGCTGACTTCAGCTTCTCCATTTTCATCCGTACCCTTATTAAGACACCCATTATTTTATCAAGAGTTTCATCAGTCCTGTCTGTTTCTGCCAATTCTCCTGATTCTGAATTCTGGCTACAAAGGATCTGTTCACTTGTTACAAACATATCAGCTTCAGAATTCAATTCATTAAGTATCAATTCCTCATCTTCATCACTAAGAACATAATCAACTATGTCATCCTGATCAGCAGTGTTTCCAGACATTTCTTCAAACTCATACTCAAATTCTTCGGTATCACTCTCTGACTTTTCTGCGGTCCCAAGATCCTCTGAGGCAGGATTCCCTGTGGTTGTAATATGATTCTCTGAATCACTGTAATTCTCAGAATCATCTATTTCATAATCAACTAATTTGAATTCAATTCTATTTTCAGAATTTGTCTCCTGGAATTCAATAGATTCAAGCTCTAAATCTATTTCAGCTGAAGTAATGATTTCTGAACTGGCTGCATGAAAGTGTCTTTGTGAAAGTGAGCTGTTTCTAAATTGTTCAGTTTTGGTTCTTGTCAGCTTTTCACCATTATCAAAGTCAGGTGATTTTAACATGGGCTCCTTATTTTTTACTTTCTCCTTAAGAAGACAAGTATTGTTTTTCAGCCCAACAGCTACACCATTCTTACTTAATTTCTTTATACTGAAATCATCATCACCACCATCTATATTACCCAATATTTGATTGGTTTGGTAATCTTCTTCTGAAATAGCAACATTTATTTTTTCAGAAGACATATATACTTCAACACTATGTTCAATAGCCATATTTTCAAAATCAAGGGATTCTAAATCTTCTACAGCTAAATTTGATCCACCTTTACTCTGTGCATCTTCTAGCTTCAATGTTTCTTTTGACTTTGGTTCTTCAATAAATTCAACAGTGTCCAGTTCAACTGAAATGACTTCATTAGCCTTTTCTAAGGCCAGCATGCCTGTACCTGACTTTATTTGTTTACTGAACTTCTCAATTTCAGATTTTCCTGTTTCAGTATATTTAACCTCTTTAACACAACGAAGTGTAATACCAGAGTTTTCACCACCACCATTGTCTGTTTTATTTAAACACATGTTTGGTTCTTTCTGTAACACTGCCATGTTCTCTAAACTTTCTGTAAGTTTAACTGTTTTGTTATCACAGCTGATCTGACAGTCAGATTTCTGACCATTAACAGTGTCACTGTCTTCGTGTTTTGTTACTAATACTGATTCCTGTTCTGTTTGTGACATAACCCTGATCGGTTCATTAGATTTGGGTTCTTCATCTGTTTTTAACGTTTCTTGTAAGCCTGCATTTTCAGGAAAGTGTTCATTGGATTCATCTCTATGGCACTCTTTCTCAACTATGTCTTCTGTACAAGCTATAACTGTGTTCGTTCCACAAGAAGATTTCAAATTCACCTCTGAAACTGAATGGGAATCTGTATCAAGTCCTGAGTGAGAGGACTTCAACTTTTTTGTCTCTAAATCCGATTCTAGAAATGGCATTTGTCTTTTTTCACAAGTACTTGTAGATGTTGTTTTTCCTTCTGCTGCTGAATGGTTATTTACCCTAGTGTCAGACTGGCTATTACACACACGAGAACAAACCTTATCATCTTCATCTAATACTTCATTCCTGCTTTCATCCTTCATTTCTGTTGCAGTATGTTCTTCATTCAGTTCACTTCCTGTTTTTCTTGCTAATTCATGTCTCTCATGATAAACTCGTGATTCCTCTACAAAATCAGTCCATGCTGTGAGACAGTATTTCAAGTACTTAGTGAAGTAAGCAAGGAAAGAAGTTTCTGGAGAGGTGAGCAAATCTACAAGCATACTGTGGTCATACCCAGTAGCAGCAATAAACTGATGGAAATAATGATGGTGCTTCACATAGACAGGCCTGTCAAGGTCCGGCAGCCTGTAAGAGATATAGTGGTACTTCACATTACAAGAACACAGCTGTGTGCTAAAATGGCATATCTCTAAAACTAGCATTTTGTGATTTTTTTTTATATTTTCCTTATTTCTAGTCCAAATGCAGATAGTGGGTACTCATTAGAACTGCCTCATTGAGGCAGTTCTAATGAGTACCCACAATCTATGTATCTTAGCAAGATTAAGGAAATGTTCATTAGATGGACTTGTTAACCTGAAGAGGTCATTCTATTAAAGCTGAATTGATTATTCCAATATAAAAAAATAGGTGTCAAATTTAAGAAATTTATTGGCGTCAAGTTCAGCTATTTACAGAAAATTATTTATAAAATGGCTAAATACAATTACAAGGTGTCTCATTCTGAGGAATCTGATCTGAGCCAGTGCTGTCAGCCAATAATTTTTTCTAAGATTTTCCATTTAAAATGAGTAAAATATTATTTTTACATACAGGTAGTTTAAACTTCACTGTCATTACTTCTGAACATTCCATTTTATACAGAAAGGTTCCCATTGATTTATGTTAAGCTGCCTGTACAAAAAACCTTTGCAAGTAGTTTAGGGCGTAGTACCAAAGAGTTAATCCAAAATCATTAATCCATAGACAAATGGCAAATATCAATGTTCAGACCAACAGACATGGACTCCAGAAGAGTGTAATCAGGCATCCTAGGATAGTAAGCATTACTTGATAAGCAAGCTTCGCCCAGCATGCCTATCAACCTGAACGAAGAAAAGGAGTAAATGCAGAGAAGGGTATGTCCGAGATTTTGGAAGTCTTTCTATGGCTTTCCATTGTCAAACACATCAGAAATAATTCTGGAAATTGTTATGTATTTGTGTCTGTCCATGTTTAAAATACTAGGTTGACGGTGCACTTGGGAACGGGCAGACCGTCCAAAGCAAATATTTTTGCCAAAAACAAAGTTCAGATGTTGCAACATAATGTATGATCAGGGTCATCACTGTCTGCTTTGGGACCAGGGAAGAAGAATTTCCATAAAACATACAAAAACAGATACAATGAGTTCAGAACTTACTGTCCCTTAGCGGCTATATTTAGTAACATAAGTAAAGCCTCAATCCAGGTGTCATCCTGTTCTCCAAACAACAGAGGTAACCAATGGAAGAACACTTTGCTGTCACATGACAACGCCTCATCTATAAAGCTGTGCAAATTGCATAATACTGTATAGCTCTTCTTCAATGAAAGCTTTGCTTCTGCAAATAGAGAAAAGAACATTCATTATCACATAGCTCCAGAAAAGTGTGAGTAACAAGGATAATTAAAGGATATTTTTTTTAATTTCTATATAAATATGTTCTATAAAAGGGTAATCCTTTGGAAGCAAGGAATACACTGCTGAAGTGAAAAATATGGAGTGTCCATGTTTTCTGGGCCGGACTAGCTAGTTTCGGCCAATCAGGCTTCATCAGTGACCCTCAGATATTTTCAAAATTCCACAATGGAATCAATGATCCAAAAGGACAAGAGAATATAATCTACACTATGATTTTGCTTGTTAGAATCAAACTCATCACAAAAACACGCCTATATAATTTTGACCCCTCGAACCCCACTTTTATATAGTAAAGCTGGGGTTTGCAAGGGTAAACCTTATTTTTCTTATTTCTGCTCTAAAATATATATAGATTGTGGGTACTCGTTAGAACCGCCTTGATGACCGTGGAAGACTGTAACCTCAAAATAATATGCACCGTTCCATATCATGGAAAAATTTCATAGGGGAATAACTCTATTAATATTTTGTGGACAGTAACCTCGAAACAATTTGCCCCGCTCAACATCATGGACTAACTATGTATGACGTTTCAGCTTGATCGGATGTAACTTGCAGGTGGAGTTATCCAGAAATGAAAAGTTTACAGACGGTCGGACAGATGAACAGACGGACGTTCTCACGGATGTATACTTATGTGGCTATTTTTGGCAGGATTGATACTTAAGTGGCTAAGTTTAGCCACATAAAAGAATCTTTTTTGTGTCTAACGGAATAAATCCCATTCAATTACATTGATTCTGTCAATTGTCATAGCCACCTAACTATACATTTGTTAGTGCAGATGGACAGACGGACGGACGCTGGGGGGAGGGGGCATAATATAATACAAACGTTTTTCAAACAGGTGTATAAAAACAAACTTTAAATCATGTCAAGCTTAAAGCAGATGCAACAAAAATTATTCCTGCATTATCCTCATAAATTATAGCATAGGAAAGTCTTTATTTCAAAAAGTTGCTTGGAGTATTTCATTGCAAATTCCAACAAAGCTCCAGTGGACTAACAAAGATAAATCAGAGATACTGTTCCTTATTTCTTGTTACAAATATGGTACAGGAATAGTCAACTCCTACAACTCACCCATTTGAAGAGATTCTACAATATACCTATACCATAAAAATTCCTAAAAATTCGGACACATTGAGATTTTGCAGTAATTCTCTTAAAATTTTAACAAATTTGTTTCATGATCCAGCAAGGAGTCCAAAAAGTGCAGATGGTATAGCAAACACTGTCAAACAGTGTAGAACCTGATCAGACTGCTCAGGAGCAGTCTGATCTGGATCTGCACTATTTGCATAAGCCTATCTGTCCCAATACTTAGGATCATTACGGTAGTTGTAAAGGCCTGCAACTCCTACCTTCAATTACCTACCCTGGTTAATTATGTTTGGCTTATAAGTTTATAACTAATCTCTGACAAATGTGTCAGGGAGTAGAATCTTTGGTTCAGTTGTAAGGGCATAGTACTTTCACCCTAAGCAACCCCATGTTCAAATTCCACGATAGGCAGAGATTTTTCAGCAATGCTTCATTCCTTTCTTAAGACTTTCATGTTATAAGACAACAGATATGCCTAAACCTTTTCATATCACTTCATAGCAACAAAAGGTTGGATATAACATGACTTAAAGATGAATCCCAAAAAATGCATCGATTATGTAGAAAACTCTGGTGGCTGAAACACCAATTGCTGAGTCACTACAGCTGTTTTGTTTGTTTGATTTGAGGTTTAACGTCCCCGTCAACACTGTAAAGGTCATTTTGGAGACGTTGCTTCCAATTTTGTGGGACTTTTACCAGACATTGAGATGAAATGACATCTCAAGACCTGTCGCCCAATGAAACCAATAGGGTTTATTATCATGGACGGTCCGCCTCGCACCGCGGTTCCTGGGCAGGCTTAGATCCTCTAAGTGGTTTACCTGTACTACTGTGTGGGCCGGATTCAGCTCTGCGTGGAAGCATCATGCAGCCCATATATTTCTTCAAGCCCCTATGGGCGGGGGCCGACACTACAGCTGTTTAAAACCTGTTCTTCAGTTCCGAGAAATAATTTCTAATAACTGCAGATATCAATATATTTGTGAAAATTTGCAGATAATTTTCATTTTTCACCTTGAAAAGTGTCTGTTGTTATGAGGCGAGTAGTATTACCACTACACCATAGCATAACCACTACACCACAGAGGCCTCTAACCAAACTTATGAGGCAAAAGATTCCATTGTCATATATGGGGTAATACAGTTACACTTCAATGGCTCAAACATGAATGGCTCTTTTACCTTGGCTAATTCGAACTCACTCTTGAGACACTATAGAATTTACCAAAAATCTCTGACAACACACCCATACATTTGGATATTTAAGAGAGGTTTTCATGATTTCATCTCAAAATGTATGTTGTGTTTACTCATTAGAATCGCCTGAATGAGGCAATTCTAATGAGTGCACACATATTTGTACCTTTATTTTAAAGAAGATCATGAAGATCTTCATTATCCCTAATGACCTGGCGCATTATTAAACAGCAGTAATTCAGTAAACTTTAACTATTTTTATGATCCCAAAGGTATTTGAGTTATTGAAGTACAACTGAGTCAAGAAGGGCAGTGGTCAGTTTCTGGCAAAAGAATATGCAGTTTCTGGCGACAGAAGAGGCACTATTCCTTGTGAGGATGGGCTTGTTAAGGCTGGATCTCTTAACAAACATGATTCTGTAAAAAGAAGCTAAGCGAACTTACTTCATTCGCAGGGCCGGCCCCAGTAGCTCAGTCGGATGCGCATCTGATTGGTGATCAGGAGGACGCGGTTCAATACCTGCCGGGGTCAGCAACCTTCTTTCATGGAGATTGAACATGAAATCTTTTCTACTGTCATTCTCTCCCTTCCGCTGATTCAAGAAGGGCAGCTGTCAGTTTCTGGCAAAAGAATGTGCACTGTACGGGTTAACCGCTTACGTATAAAAAGTAGAAGTAAAACAAAGATCAGGAATTGATACAATTAACTTACTCCATCCATAAAAGACACCAAAGGGAAAGAAATACAAACATTAAGCGACCAGACCATAATGTAAACCTAAACAAAGGAAGGCCATATGGACAGTTACTTTCCCTCAAAATGGCCATATGGCCATCCAAAATTAAAAGACACAAGTGATACACACAGTAAGTAACAAACAACAACATAAATCGCCACAGAAGAGCCGCCTTGGAACGGTCAGTGCCCAGGAAAAGTGTGGATAGGTAAACTGACCGGCTCAAAATGACCTAAAACAGTGTTACCTGGGCTGTTAATTTCCAATATAAACAAACAAACAAACTTCATTGGCAGAACCTGATAAATCCAAATTTCAACCACCAATCCGGCAGTCTTCAGCATTTTCAAAATAGCTTGCAATTATTATATTCCCTATATACATGTATTCTACACATTTTGCATTTTCAAAATGGCTTGGAATTATAATATTCCTTAAATAAAAAACACTTGCCCAGCCAAAACCTGGACTTGTACCGGCAACTAAGCAATGGATTTGTCAGGCCATGACTGGAGTTGATACTCACCCGAACCATCACCTGGTTTTACAATGAGACATTCACAAGCTTTCATTGTCAATAGACATCCTTCAGCCAAACATACAGAGTCAGGACCTGTGCTGCCTTGAGCTCCAGGCTGAATACCCCCTGTAACAAATGAAGTTTTATCATTAAAATGTACATATGTGAGATAATTCTTTCTCCAGAGGACAGTTTGAATGGTATTTTTTTTCAGAGGAAATTTGGGACATGCAGTCAAACATCAGTGGCTTAAACACCTTTGGCAGGGATAATTTTCGTAGCGTTTTTGAGAGATTTGCTCATATTTTTCCACAAATCTCATTGAAATGGGCTAAATGGGCAAAAAATCTTCATAGCAAAATGTAATTTAGGTAACATTAAGCTAAAATTTCTTTCAGAAAATTCATAATTTCTCACCAATTTTGGCTAAATGAGATTTTCTCCAATGTTGTTCACTTCTTCGGGACCATGACATCACGAAAACACGCCTATATAATTTTCAACCCCCCGAACCCCACTTTTATATAGTAAAACTGGGGTTTGCAGGGGTAACCCTTATTTTGCTTATTTCTGCTCCAAAATATAGATTGTGGGTACTCGTTAGAACCGCCTCGATGAGGTAGTTATAACAAGTACCAACAATCTATATTTTGAGCAGAAATAAGAAAAATATTGTAATTTTTCATCTTAAAATCTTCATTTTTTCGGCGATAAAGGTGGCAATGTATTTGTATAGGCGTGTTTTCGTAATGAAAAGTTTGTTTCAGACAGGGCTATTTCAACATTCTTGCAAAGTTTGAATAAAACTGGCTTTTGTATTCCCCCTTTTTAACTCTGTCAGCCATTTTGTTTTTTGTAACAGAACCATTGCAGCTATTTTGGCACAGGATTAAATAAGCAACAATCCTATCAAGTTTGAATGAAATTGGCCAATGGGTATAGTAGGAGTTGTTGCTTGAAGGTTGTCTATTTTTAGATCTAGCAGCCATTCTATCATCTGAGGCAAACCAATTAGGCTATTTTGGTAGAGAGTAATCGAAGCAACATTCATATGAAATTTGATTAAAATCGGCCAAGGAGTATAGGTTGTGTTTTTGGATAAAGATTTTTCTATTCTTAGTTCTGACAGCCATCTTGCTCATCACAGCAGAACCCTGTTTTAGCTATTTTAGTAGGGAGCCGCCTAGGCAACATTCCTGTGACTGACCCAAGGGATTAGGAGGAGTTCGTATTTAAAGCAAACTGTTAAAGTTTTTCCTTTTTTAGCCCTGGTGGCAATTTCATCAGAGCGGGACCAATTAGCTGTTTGGGCAGAGGGTCATCTAAGCAGCATTCCTATGAAGTTTGAATGAAATTGGTCCAGTGGTATAGGAACAGTTGTCAGATTTTTCTATCTTCTATAGCTCCGATGGCCATGTATATTGGTAGGGAGCCACCAAGGCAATATTCCTGTGAAGTTTGAACTAAAATGTCCCAAGCGTTTAGGAGGAGTTCGCATTTAAAGCATTTTTTTCTATTTTTAGCTCTGGCAGTGGAGCAAAACCGTTATAACTATTTAACTATGAAGTTTAAATGAAATTGGCCCAAGGTACAGGAGACATTGTCTTTAAAAAAAATTCTATTTTTAGCTCAGGAAGCCAGCATATTCAACAGAGTAGAACAATGTGGTAAGGAGCCAACAAGGCAACATTCCTGTAAGGTCTGAATCAAACTGGCCGAAGGTTAAGCAGAAGTTTGTGTTTGATACTTCTTCTATTTTTAGCTCTGGTGGTCAGCTCGCTCGTCAGAGCAGAACCTATTTAGCTATTTGTGTAGAGGATCACCGTAGCAACATTCCTATGAAGCTTGAATGAAACTGGCCCAACGGTGTAGGAGGAGTTCACATTTAAAGCAAATAATCTGTCTTCCTATTTTTAGCTCTGGTTGCAATTTTGCTCATCAGACCAGAACCGATTTAGCTAGTTTGGTAGAGGGCCACCTAAACAGCATTCCTATGAAATTTGAATGAAATTGGCCTAAGGATACAGGAGGAGTTGTCGGTTATTTCTATTTTTAGCTCTGAAGCCATCTTGTTCTTCAAAGCGGAACAATTTTAGCTCTTTTGGTAGGGAGCTACCTAGTCAAAGTTCCTGCGAAGTTTGAATCTAATTGGCGCACAGGTTTAAAAGTTCTAATTCGGAGCAATTTTTTTTTTCTTTTTCTACTTTTAGCTCTGGCGGCCATCTTGCTCATTGGAGCAAAACCCTTTTAGCTATTTTGGTAGAGGGTCTTCTAAGCAACATTCCTATGAAGCTTGGAAGAAATTGGCCCAAGGGTACAGGAGGAGTTGTGGTTTAAATATTTTTCTATTTTTAGCTCTGGTGGCCATCTTGTTCATCAGAGCAGAAAGAATTTAGCTATTTTGGTAGGAGCCACCTAGGCAACATTCCTATGAAGTTTGAATCGAATTGGTCCAAGGATTTTGGAGGAGTTCCCATTTAAGGCAAATTGTTGGCAACACAAGATACATGACTCATGACGGTCATTGATCACAATACCTCACCATGAGTACTTATCGCCAAGATGAGCTAATAATGTATATATACTCCTTATACCAGCGGTGGACATGTTTATTTCAACAAAACATGTCCGATGTCGACATGATTGCACCACACAATGTGCTTAATGAAAGGATATTATGGGGCTTGTTTTTTACAGTAGAAGGGAGAGAAAGACTTTAGAAAATATTTCAAGATCAATTTCCATGAAAGAATTTAGACGGACCCAGCAGAAGTCAAACCTGTGACAGTCAGATGTGTATTTGAGAGAGCCACAGAGGCTGGCTCCGAAAATATTTATTTATTCATTTTTTTTTTCAATTTGTAGGTGCTTGTCAACAATACATTGTACCTTCATAAAGCAAGGCATGTGATGTCAAGAAAATCTGTGCAATTTCTTCTTTAACCCATTTTGCAAAAAAAAAAAGGTAGTCGGCAAACAATGATAAAGGCCCACATCAGACGCCGGGCCAACACTGCTTGCAAAACGTTCAGCCAAATAGATTTTGAAGGCAATACAACCTGACACCCCTAAATTTCGAAATGGACTCCTGCTATATGTAAGGAGGAAGATTCAATTATTCCATTTGTTGGCCTAGTTAACAGTAAAATAACACAATTAAGGTAATGGTGAGCCAGGCTATTAACTTGTTAACCTAACCAGACTTTCCCTTGACAACTCTACCCTTCTTTGTGGCTGATAAGCAGAGTACACATTCTTGTGCAAGTAGCTGACAGCAGTAACACATCACGAAAACACACCTATATAATTCTGAATTTCTGACCCCCTTGAGCCCGGCTTTATACAGTAAAACTTGTGTTTACATGTGTTTACAAGGGGTAAACCTTATTTTTCTTACTTCTGCTCAAAAATATAGATTGTGGTTACTCGTTTTAGAACCTCCTTGATGAGACGGTTCTAACGTGTACCCACAATCTATATTTTGAGCAGAAATGAGGACCTCATGGTGAGGTATTTTCGGGGGTTTCTTTGGCAGTAATGTTTACAATGTATTTGTATAGACGTGTTTTCCTAATGAGCAGAATCTTGAAAACTGTTTTCTTGCTCATCAATCTCCATAAAAGAACTTCACAATAAGACACCTGTGTGACAAACTAAATTCTTTCATATCCCCAAAATAGCTACCTTTTAAACGAAAATTTATGATATTTTTCTTATTTAAACTCATAAAAACGTGGTTGTTGACTCTCGTTAGAACTGTCTCATTGAGTGAGCGGGTGTTTTGAGTTTTACGTCCCTTCAACAGCTAAAGTCATACAGAGATGGGACCTCGGTTTAAAGACTCACCCAAAAGTCAGGAGAAGCCCGGGATTGATCGTAGGATCCCTGGTTTAGAAGGTGAGTAGTGTAACCACTGCACCACGGGGGCTTCTACTGTCTCATTTAGGCAGTTCTAACGAGTACAACCTATGTCTTGGAGAAGAAACAGGCAAAATAAATTATGTCAACCCCTGTAAACCCCAGACTTGTCTATATAAAGTGGGGTTTAGAGGGGTGTCTGTTTCACAGACTTGTTGACCAAGATGTATTGCCAAATTTGGAGATGAAAACCCATTAACCCTTTTTGTACTAAATGGAATCTTCCTCCTAATAATAAAGGCTCAAATATAGCAGGAGTCCATTTCTAAATTTAGGGGTGACAGGTTGTGGTATCTTCAAAATCTATTTGGAAAATGGCTGAACGTTCTGCAAATAGTGTAGGCTCTGATGAGACGCCGCATTCTACGGCGTCTCATCTGGGCCTGCACTGTTTGCCAACTACCCGTTTTGGGGTTTCCGGTACTAATTGGGTTAACAAATTAATCCTTGTCCTGCTGAGCCCGGATATGCCTTATTTTCCAAACAATGAAGATCCAGATCAGATGGCTTCTGATGAAGCTATCTGATCAGGATCTACATTGTTTGCCATTCAGATTTTGAATTTGTTGCAATCATTTGGATCAAGTAATCTGATTGGTTGATAAGCGATAGTCCTACTTTTGTATAGGTGAGCTAATAAGTAAGTACCTGTAAATCCTAGAATCTCTGTTTCCATGGTAACATCACTAGGGAACAACAACAACACACCAAACTGGAACATTTTTTCCACAATACATAAGGCAAAGCGTCTTAGTATTCCTTTCCTACTCTCAAAACCTTTAACATCCAGGAGACTCAAAATTCTGTACCACATCTGACAAGCTTTCTTCCAAATAAACCCACCTTGTATTAAACAATCAAATACAATATCTACCAATTTTGTTCCAAAATTATTTAGAATTTTAATGATAAATTTGGAAGCATTTTCATGGTGATACAGAATGATTAACTTAACTATCTTAATCTGTATCAAAATTAGCTGATACAAACAGTCCAAAAACTTTGCATGACTTCTGTTTTCAAACAAACTTGAGACAAAACTGAACAGGGATTGACTGATGTGGTCAAAAAATGGCAATGCATGTGGATTGTGTCTAGAGAGCAGGTCTCGACACATTTCGGTGTAGGAATACACAGTTCCCAGGGAGTCTTCAGAAGTAGTTCTCAAACTAGAGGCAATGTCTTCCATGACAAACTGAAAAACATAGTAAAACCCATCAAGAAAACACACCTATATAATTCTGACCCCTTCAGACCCACCTTTATATAGTAAAACTATATTATAAAACTTTCTTATTTCTGCTCTAACATACAGATTGTGGGTACACCTTGCAACCACCTCAATGAGGCGTTCTAACGTTTACCCTCAATCCATATTTTGAGCAGAAATAAGAAAAATATCACAATTTTCCATCTTAAAGTTTTCAGTTTTTCGGCGGTAAAGTGAACAATATATTTGTATAGGTGTGTTTTCATGAAATTCTAACACACCATGCCTATATATTTGAACACTCTGTGCCTATATAGTCAATGGAGAAAAACAATGAATTATTCTGCAACATTATTGTGATTATACAAACCCACCATCACGTGAACATGTCCGTGAAATGAACACCCCCTAAACCCCACTTTATATAGAGAAAACTGGGGTTTACGGGGGTCTACATTTCTTATTTTTGCTCCAAGACATAGGTTGTGGGTACTCTTTAGAACCGCCTCAATGAGGCGGTTCTAACGAACACCTACAACCTATGTTTGAAGTAAAAATAACAAAAATATCACAGATTATCATCAGAAAAGTTGCCATTTTGGAAGTGTGAAAAATGCACTATCAAGCACGGGTGTGTTATCGTAATGCCATTTTCTGCACTGTTTGGCCAAGCCTATCTGTTCCGATACCTAGAATCAACAGTAACAAGTCTGTGTAATGAACATACCCTTAAACGTGACTTCATGATAGAGAAAACTGAGTCCAGTTGTTCAAAACTAACGACGTCGTTAGTTAATGTATCGTTAAAACTTTGATCATTTATTATGGCAAATACACTGAAAATTTTGCTGAAAAAATGTGAGCAGCTTTTGCATTTGCAAAAGCTGCTCACATTTTTTCAGCAAAAATACCAAAATTTATGTTAATATACTTGCTAGAAGAGTTAACAATATGACAACTAACAAGCTCGTTAAGCTAACGATGCTTTGAACAACTGGCCCCTTGTGTTTAGGCAGATATACATTTATTTTTCTTCTTTAAGCTCCAAGCAATAGGTTGTTGGTATTTGTTAGAGCCGCCTCAATGAGGCGTTTCTAATAAGAACCTACATCCTAAGTTTTGAGTATTAATTAGACTTATCTATAATTTTTCATCTGCAAAATTATGAAAGAATGCACTGTGTCACATCGATTTGATATAATGTTTACCCAAAATATCAACAAGGGGCTAGGTAGTGCAGGGTCTATCCATTTTGGAGTATAAATAAAGCTTCCAAAAGATAACCTTTCTAGAACAAATTTATCCGCACTACAGCTGTTGTCTGGGAATGTGTGGCAGCGGTAAAACGTCTCCCTGCCCTACATCATAGTGTAGTTTATATTGTCTTGTCCTTTGGGATCACTGATTCCATTGTGGAATTTTGAAAATATCTTAGGGTCACTGATGAGGCCTAAATGGCAGAAACTAGCTAGTCTGGCCCAGAAAACATGTGCACTCCATATTTTCCAGTTCTGTGGTGTATTCCTTGCTTTTCACAAGCAAAGTTATGAAAAAATGCACTATGTCACACTGATGTGTTATCATAATGTTTACTCCAAACTGACAAGGGCCTAGATAGTGTAGGGATCTGTCCCTTGCTTGTCCCGGCTGTGATTCAGGTTTGATTTTGTGTTTATTGCATATGGCAGGGTAGTGGTCACTCGTCCAAAGATGAGGTTTTTCCAGAAAATCTGGTTCTGCACCAAATAAGACCACATTATGCCAACATCTGCACCTTTGAGAGTGCTTAAATGAGTTTATGTGAGCTTTCAGCATGCCATAATGAGCATAAGTACTGGGACAAATAGGCCTAAGCAAACAGTTTGCCATTCCATCTGGACTTTTTGGACCTCATGGTGCATCATGAAACAAATTTGTTCAAATTTTAAGAGAATTACTGCAAGTCCTCCATGTGCCTGATTTTTTTTAGGATTTTTATTGTAATCAAAGTAAATTAAATAAAGTTTTAACCCTTGTCCTGCTGAATATAGAGGATCTTACACGAGTGGTCATTTCATATGAAATTTATGAAACGAGCCTTTGGCAAGTTTCATAAATTTCATATGAAATGACCACGAGTGTAAGATTCTCTTTATCATACGACTACTCTCAATTGGATTTTATCGCCTTTTAATTTGACAAGTTTTCTACGAAAAATGCATTGTTGACATGGACGTCATCATGACGTTACTTAATGCCGCCAAAGTGTTATTACACGTGTGGTCATACGATTTTTATTACACGACGTTGTCCACTGCTTATCAACGACGTCATATGATAAATTCATATATGCCACACCCACTACCGATTATCAACCAATCAGATTACTTGACGCAAATTATTGCAACAAATCCATAAACTGAATGACAAACAATGTAGATCCTGATCAGATGGCTTTTTCAGAAGCCATCTGATCTGGATCTACATTGTTTCAAAGAAAAGGCATATCCGGGTTCAGCAGGACAAGGGTTAACTGAAAACTATTGAGGTCGGTGAACTTCAATCTTGTCTAACATACCTGTAGTTTCAGTTTCTTGAGAACAGCCACAAACACCCTCTGAGTTTCATATACCACATACTTATTGGAACTGACAAGATAACTCTTCTGAAAAAAATATACATCACAAATACCGTACTGATCCTAAGTACATGTATTGGGGCAGACATGTTTAAGCAAACAGTGCAGACCCAGATCAGGAACAGTCTGATCGGGGTCTACACTGCTTGCCATTCTGTCTGCACTTTTTGGACTCCTTGCTGGATCAAGAAACAAATTTGTTAAACTTTTAGGAGAAATACAGCAATTCCTCAAGGTGTCTGATTTGTAATAGATATATCCATTCTTTTTGTGAAATATTGGTAAATATTTGTACTGATTGATATCTGTACAGGATAATTTGACGAGCCCGCCTGTATCCTGTACAGATGTCAATCAGTACAAATATTTACCAATATTCCTAAAAAACAATTGAATGTATCTGTTTTAATCCACAACTTATTGTAACTTCCACTTAAAGGTAATAGATAAAACCTATTAAAGCATATTTGTTTTATTTACTGTTAATTTCAATTTCTTTTATTTGACCTGATTTATCCCGTCTGGAAAATGGATTGTCCTGTCTGAAAGGACACTGTCAGCTTCTCTGCTTCATTAATATTCAATTGGATTTGATTGGTCTAAATCCAACTGACCACAGGTTATTTGATCATGCTTTTTTAACCTCATGTTTATCACTGGGGCATTTTAATGCTGAACCTTCAAGTGAGAGGACTTACTTTGATCTCAGATGTGTGCTTTTGCTGCATTCAAATGTTTCATAAAATGTTTGGCACCAGTAAGTAAATGGGCCTTAGTGGGAGTGTATTTTGTGATAATTCAGGGATATTTTTCTCCATAAAAAAGTATGTTGTGGGTACTCATTTGAACTGCCTCATCCCACAAAAACATGTTGTGGGTAGTCGTTGGACTTGCCTAATTGAGGCGGTTCTAGCGAGTACTTACAATTTGATTTTATGGAGGATTGGAGAAACTTAATCAGAAGGAGCAGTCTGCACTGATTCGGCAAAAGCTATTTTAAATGTGGGTACTCATTCAAATAACCTCGGCAAGGCAATTTCAATGAATACCCACAATGTTAATTTTGTCATGCAGAGCTAGAAGCCCCTTCCAATTTTAAGATCAGAAGGAGCAGTCTGATCAAGGTCTGCACTGTTTGCCATTAAGTAAAAGCTATTTTAAATGTGGGTACTCATTCAAATAACCTTGGCGAGGCTATTTGAATGAATACCCACAATGCTAATTTTGTCATGCAGACCTAGAAGCCCCTTCCCATTTAAAGATCAGAAGGAGCAGTCTGATCAGGGTCTGCACTGTTTGCCATTAAGTAAAAACTATTTTAAATGTGGGTACTCATTCAAATAACCTTGGCGAGCCTATTTTAATGAAGAAGAAGAAGAAGATTTTATTTAAATTTCCAGTAGGCACAAATGCCCATGAGGATACAAAATATGTACATAGTGGCATATATGACAGTGTTGTGGATAATCTACTACAATCAAAATTTATAAAACTGTAATAATTTGGCAAATGACTCTGAAATATTATTCCTCTAAAGATTGAAAGCGGAGAAGGTGTATAAACAATTATCAGATCATAATATTGACTATTCTTATAATGAACACACCTCCAAACCCACCTTAAATAGAGAAAACTGGGGTTTACAAGGATGTGCATTACTTTGCTTATTTCCACTCCAAGACACAGGTTGTGGGTACCCGCCAGGACCGCCTTAATGAGGCGGCTCTGACGAGCTACCAAAACCCATGCTACGATTTGAAAAGAAAAATATCATAATTTTTTTTTATCAGAAAAGTGACCGCACAATCGATTAATCGATCGACAAATTCCACAAAAATGATAATCATTTCTGATTTGCTTTAAATCGATTACCCGACAGGTACAATTTACTACCAAAACTTATGCCTAAAATAGCTGGGTGAGTGGCAAACAGTGCAGACCCCAATAATACGCTGCATTATGCGGCGTCACATCTGGGTCTACACTGTTTGCTCAGACCTGTCTGTTCAAATATACATATGGCAAAGAACAACATATGGTAGACAGAAAGCCAGACAGGTAAAATAATGACAAAAACCTTAGCGATTACTAATCGATTATCGATTGCAATGACAGGACTGATAATCGATCACCCTTTCAGCTCCGATTAGCCAACCCGACTATTTAGAATATGAAAGCATGTTACACTAGTGTGTGTCGTAATGTAAAAAATCCAGCATCTACATGAATACGAGTACATATCCATCTAATCGTTCCTGGTCCTGCGCCAAACACCTTTTATTTATAAGAAAGAAAAGGTGTGTCGGTAAGACCAAGGGAGGATATCATATGTAAAACACTCACCTCCCCAAACAGCGTTCTTATCGAAACAAAACACAAGAACTCTGACAGGCAGCTGAGTGTTTAGTAAAATATGTTTTAGAATGCAACATACAAATTAACTTATTATTTAAAGATTACCAAAAAGACGATAGCACAAAAATAATTTAAATTAAAAATAACCTCTTCCTTCGTTGTATAGGAAATAAGAATTTACATTGATCTTACATTGATCATCACCACCCCACCCAAACCCCACCTCGGCCATGTGCACATGCTATTGGCATCAGTCCCCAAACGGCACCACCAAGCCCAGAGAACATGTGGCAGAACCAATGTCCAAACAACATGCCCTCTGCGCCGAGAACAGTGCGTGTCGAAACGCCCACTGTGTAATCGCTCCAAAGAAGTCTCACATAAGGGAAAAATGCAGAAGGGGTCAGTTGGGGCGATAGCAAATTCATTGGACTGAAAAAGTAATAATATTGAGTATGTGTCAACCTTCAATTAATTCAATAAGATAATGTCACCATGTTTCACAAATAATAAATATCAGAGGAAAATACCTTATAATGTCAGTCATCATTGGATCCAACAAAAATATTTGTTTTAATACAAAGCTATATAAAATGCTATATTATAAAATAAGCTCATGTCCGTCTATATAATAATTCAGAACGTAATTTAAAAGCATGAAATACAAAATTACTTAATTTACGAATACGATTTTCAATATTTGAATTTATCAGTTCAACAAATTTATGCATGTTTGGTCTTTTCCAATAATATTTCGAAATATATTTTTCTCTTAGGTCCAGATACATATTACATTCAAGAACAAAATAATATTCATCTTCTAGAACACTACAAAACAGACATTTTCTTTCATCAAATGGAGTGCTGTTTGGCCTAACCCATGTACCCGACTCAACTTCTAATCTATGTGAGCACGTTTTTAATCTGCTAAATGCTGGACTAAATTTGCGGACATTAACTATATCTAAATAAGGTTGAAATTGAAATTTGGCGACATGCCTGTAAACAATAGCTCTTGTTGACGTTTCTAACCTCGTTTGCCAGTTTTGAATAAAAGTATCTGTCAGACGTTGTTTTAACAGTGATATAAATGCATCGTAATTCATGACCCCCTGCTGTAACCAGACTTCGTGAAAGCCTAATGCTGATAAAAGTTGTCTTCCAAGTGACGCCCAGTTCTTTGTATTAGGATGTGCTTCAATATCACTTAACATCAATTTATAAACTAAATTAGTGTATTTATTTTCAGATTTCATCAGAATTTTGAACCAGTATTTTATTATACCTAAATTCCGCTTAGTAATCAGATTGCATCTTCCTAGTTCTCCATACACAAAATCATTTTGAGTAGACTTTTTAACCCCAAGACGTGTCTTACAATATTGTAGGTGGACCCTTTCTATAGAATTAGCCTGTATAAAACCCCATACTTCAGAACCATAATTTAAAATTGGAGTGATCAGTTTATCGAAAAGGTCAAGTTTATGCTTAGGAGGTATAAATGTGAACTTAAATAAGTATTTGTTAAGTTTGAAAATAGCTTTCTGAGCTTGACCTGCAAGCGTGTTCTGTGTCTCTGTAAATGCCCCGCCAACTGTAAAAACTATACCCAAATACTTTAATGTTTTCACAATCTCTATTGGGTTACCATTAAAGTAAACTGTCATATCTCTTGGAAGCAAACCCCCTTTTCTAAAGACCATTATTTTAGTTTTAGCAACGTTCACTGTTAATTTCCAGCGTACACAATAATCTGAGAGTACATCAAGGCTCTCTTGCAACTGTTCTGCACTGTCTGCAAAAATTACTATGTCATCAGCATATAATAACATAAACAACTTAAACGTGCTGATATCTAAACCTTCTATGCCATATTCAATAAAAGTTTCTTCTAAATCATTCAAAAATAATGAAAAAAGCAAGGGAGATAAACACTCACCTTGACGGACCCCAAGGTTACAATAAAATTCGTTCCCTATTTTATTATCAAATTTGACTTGAGACTTCCCTGCTGAGTACATGGACATAATTATATTAAGAATTTTCCCCCTCAACCCGTATTTTATCATTTTATACCAAAGATTTTCTCTTACTACATAATCGAAAGCCTTGGTAAAATCGACAAGGCACAATAAAGCTTATTTCTTTGATTTACAAAATGTGTAATTAATCCGTGTAAAACATAAATATTATCAGTGGTACTCATGCCTGGTCTGAATCCTGCCTGTGCCTCAATAAGAATATGATAGTTTTCTGACCATTCAGTTAACCTATTGTTGAGTAATTGTGTGAAAAGTTTGCCAATTACACTGAGCAGAGTAATGCCCCTGTAGTTCTCTACATCTCCAAGACTTCCTTTTTTATGCAATGGCACTATGAATCCTTTAGACCATTCTTCAGGAAAGTAACCAATATCAAAAATTTTATTAAAAAGTTTACACAATATTGGTGCTAAAATGTGTTTACCGTGTACTAAAAACTCATTAATAAACATATCAGGCCCTCCTGATTTACTTAATTTTAATTGTTTTATGGCGTTCAAAACCTCATCTTGTGACAATTCAATGTTTAATTCCTCAAAAATGATGCCAAATTCATTGTTCGCATATCGCTCATTGAACTCTACAATATCTTCAGCCGGGCTATAAAACTGGTCTAAAGGGCTATGACTTAAAATACTGCTCAAAAGATGATAGGGGTATGTTTGCTGGTTTGACATTGGCAAGTTCTTTTAACATATTCCAGTATAACTTTGCATTTTTGAATCCATAAATTTATTAGTTTTTTCTTTGTCATAATTAAATCTACACTTTCTGAGTTGGTTTTTATAGTCAGACCTCGCATTTACCATAAACTTTCTATTTTCATCAGATTTGGAAATTCTATATTTATCTAACATAAGTAAAAATATTCGCCTTTTTTTCATGACACTCATTATTGAACCAAGGTTTATTACACCGAGAAGAGACATTTAATGGCAATGTTTCAGTTTCACCACTGGGTTTGTGCACTGTCTTGAAAAAGGGCGAAGACCCCTCTTCAATAATACTTGTAAAATCTAAAAGACATGAATTGATATCATTTGAATCGTCACAACATGCAATTTTCAAATTCAGTAGGGTTATTTTTTCAGCAGCATCATATTCCAGTCGACCCAAGAAATCTTATCAAAAATATTATCCTGAAATCAAGCACACAAACATCAAATACAGTGGCATTTTCCATAAAAAATATGAGAAGTTTTTGTGTCCCCATACATTTTCACAGCAAACATATTAGTGTATTTTCCATATTAAATGATCAATTAGCCCCCGCCATGCCCCGAGGCTTGAAGAAATAGATGGGCTGCATGATGCTTTCACGCACAGCTGACACCGAGTACTGGTAAACCGCTTTGAGGATCTAAGCCTGCCCAGGCAATGCAGTGCGAGTCGGCCTGTCCATGCTTATAAACCCTATTGGTTTCATTGGGCAGCAGGGCTTGAGATGTCATTTCATCTCAATGTCGGGTAAAAGTCCCATAAAATTGGAGGCAACGTCTCCAAAATGACCTTTACAGTGTTGACGGGGACTTAAAACTTCAAATCAGACAAACAAATAAACACAGTGGCATCAGACAATCAGATTAGAAAAACCACCTGACCTTCCGTTGCAGAACCTGGCGTCTCACATGTGACCGAGCAAGGCTCGAACCCACAACGGTGAGAGACCTAATGGATTGAGAGACAGGGCTCTTATCCACTAGGCCACGGAGGCCCTTTACACTGCAACATTTATCCAACTTACTAAAGCATCAAAGAGATGTTTAAGCTTCCATTCAGCTATAGTCTCAAATTGACCACAGAGTTCAAACCCAGTTCTCCAGACTGTTAGCCACAACAAGAGCTCTGAAGATTGGAGGTTTGTGTCCTCACGTCCGCTCATGAAACGGGGAGAGAAAAGAATATCCTCTTGTTCCTTAAGCAGAATTTGGTTTTTAGGAGTATCATTCTTCCCAATGACAAAAGAATGGATTGCTGTCAGTTGCTCGAATGCGGTTTTCTTTTTGTTTCCTTCTGCTTCCATTTTCACAAGTTTACACTCTGCATGAGTAGCTTCCCTTGAGATAGAGGGTACGAATACCGGAACGGACCGGATAGGACCCAATTACCGGATCGGACCGGATTGGACCTGGTTTTCTGTGCTGCTGTCACTTTTTCTTCTAAAGTTTATTCTTTATGCACTGTCAAGAGAGCTTTTCAGCATACAAAATGATGTTTTAGCCCGGTTTCCGATGGTACCAAGGTAGTTAATGTTACAGTATGAATATTTCAAAGTTGGAGCTTTTCAGCACTAAAATAATTTTATGTAAAATTTATATACTCGAGTAGGGTCTCTTCTTACAATTAAGGAGGAGTACTGAACATAATGCTTCAGTTTGTATTTATAAAAAATAGAAGGGAAGGCAATGATCAGGAATCGATACAATTAACCCAAAGCTCCCACCAGAGACTCCAAAGGGAAAGATATGTACCTGTCAGATATGTACCTAGGTTGAAGGGGCTAAGGATTGTGTAGGTTAAGTTTACCTCTTTGGTGAGAGGTAGGGACTAACTTCCCATCACAGGTCCTGGTGTATGAATGTCATTTGACGTGTCACCAGTAACAATTCAATTCTGATTCTCATGCCTAAATGCGTTACCATGGTACCAAGGCAAACAGAAAAGTGACAAATGTAGGAAACCGATTTGACTAAAAATACACTTAATGGTATTTTATATTATTTAAAGCAATAAACAGTAGTTTCCCGGCGGAGGAAAACTGCAAAAATCATATAAAATAATCTTTGACTGCTTTTAATCCCAACAATGTCATATTAAAGTAAGCTACAATTGAAACACGGGGGATACAGTTCATCACGAGGGTTATGTGAAAGTCAAGCACGTTTGTTTCATCATATAACTTTAACTTCAAAGCTCATCCTCAGGGATGCCATTGGGGCATAGAAATTCTGTGAAAGTTTAAATTGTTTTAACGAATGCATGCATAGAATATCTGTGCACTTAAAGCTAAAATTTACTTTCAATACTAAACAAATACCCATACCTGTAGAAGGCAGTATATATCAACAAGAAATACACAGAATGGTTCTTCCATATTTTGGTTTAGATGAACTATCTGAGAAAATCTTAAGCCACAAAAGAAAAATCGTTGGTAATGTCAAACATAAATTCAAGACAAATTTACCAACCTGGAGGTGGAGAGAAATTGTGAAAATCATATTTCACCTGTTTTTCTAACTCTCTAGATATTTATCCAGACATTTATCATCACAATGTAATGGAATATATTTCAGTAGAAAGAGACATATCCTACTTTATTGATGTTAGGGTATCAAGCCAATGGGAATAGTACAAGATTCAAAATGCAGCGAAATATTGTTTACCCCGGTACCATGGAACCCTTGGTACCATGAGAAACGAGTTTACCTCATATCTTCATGAGTATACCGAAATAAAGAGATAGCGCACCATCGCAAATACCCGCCTTTTCTAAATTTGACCTTTGACCCCACCCAATGACCCCAAGGGGTCCTATCAAAATTTGGATATATTCATGCATATCTAATGCATATGCAGTCTCTAAGCAATATGTGTTCCAAGTGTGGTTACCAAAGACCATGAAATAAATACGGTAGTTGCATTCACAAGCAGTTTCTTGAATATTTGATCTCTGACCTTACAGAGAATTCTAGTAACTAAATTAAAAAGGGAATCCGCTGAATTTTATTTTGCAGAGAGGTGTGGTGGGGGACCGATGTCCAAGGACCTCTGGTCCACCATCCGCCTCTTCCTGGCAAAAAAGGATGCATCAATGATGAAAAAAAATCACCATGGTGAAAATGATACAAATTTAACATAAACTTCATAAATGTTGCCAAGGATATAGGCCGCAGCCCTGAGGGCCTCTCTCAGGATGATCACCCTAGTATTAAGTAAAAAAAAAAAATAAAATCAAAAATGGGTTCCTTTAAGAGCAATGAAAACATTCATAAGAAAGAAGATGGGTCATACTACGTAGTTTCGGCTAATAAAGCCTCATCAGTGACTCTGTAATGATCCGGCAAAGAAAGCCAGAGGAAACATACTGCAATTTTGCGAATTTCGAGTTGGCAGTCGATTCAAAGACTGATATAAATCAAAATGGGGTCCAAATAATTAAAAACCTGTCTAGAATATGAGTCTAAACCAATAATTTATTTCCGATTTCTCAGAATATTACCGCTGATCTCAAAAGACCAAAAGTAAAATATGAACTGCACTATGGTTGATGTACGGGGAGACGTTTTACGGCCGCCACACGGCACAACACCAGCTGCAGCGAAGGCAAATAAAAATCAAAAATGGGTTCCTTTAAGAGCAATGAAAACATTCATAAGAAAGAAGATGGGTCATACTACGTAGTTTCGGCTAATAAAGCCTCATCAGTGACCCTGTAATGATCCGGCAAAGAAAGCCAGAGGAAACATACTGCAATTTTGCGAATTTCGAGTTGGCAGTCGATTCAAAGACTGGTATAAATCAAAATGGGGTCCAAATAATTAAAAACCTGTCTAGAATATGAGTCTAAACCAATAATTTATTTCCGATTTCTCAGAATATTACCGCTGATCTCAAAGGACCAAAAGTAAAATATGAACTGCACTATGGTTGATGTACGGGGAGACGTTTTACGGCCGCCACACGGCACAACACCAGCTGCAGTGAAGGCAAATAAAAATCAAAAATGGGTTCCTTTAAGAGCAATGAAAACATTCATAAGAAAGAAGATGGGTCATACTACGTAGTTTCGGCTAATAAAGCCTCATCAGTGACCCTGTAATGATCCGGCAAAGAAAGCCAGAGGAAACATACTGCAATTTTGCGAATTTCGAGTTGACAGTCGATTCAAAGTAGAAGTAAAACAAAGATCAGGAATTGATACAATTAACTTACTCCATCCATAAAAGACACCAAAGGGAAAGAAATACAACATTAAGCGACCAGACCATAATGGAAACCTAAACAAAGGAAGGCCATATGGACAGTTACTTTCCCACAAAATGGCCATATGGCCATCCAAAATTAAAAGGCACAAGTGATACACACAGTAAGTAACAAACAACAACATAAATAAATCGCCACAGAAGACTGATATAAATCAAAATGGGGTCCAAATAATTAAAAACCTGTCTAGAATATGAGTCTAAACCAATAATTTATTTCCGATTTCTCAGAATATTACCGCTGATCTCAAAAGACCAAAAGTAAAATATGAACTGCACTATGGTTGATGTACGGGGAGACGTTTTACGGCCGCCACACGGCACAACACCAGCTGCAGTGAAGGCAAATAAAAATCAAAAATGGGTTCCTTTAAGAGCAATGAAAACATTCATAAGAAAGAAGATGGGTCATGCTACGTAGTTTCGGCTAATAAAGCCTCATCAGTGACCCTGTAATGATCCGGCAAAGAAAGCCAGAGGAAACATACTGCAATTTTGCGAATTTCGAGTTGGCAGTCGATTCAAAGACTGATATAAATCAAAATGGGGTCCAAATAATTAAAAACCTGTCTAGAATATGAGTCTAAACCAATAATTTATTTCCGATTTCTCAGAATATTACCGCTGATCTCAAAGGACCAAAAGTAAAATATGAACTGCACTATGGTTGAGGCAATTAAAGCAACTATTCCTCCTCCAGAGCAGGAGTTTGAATTCGGTCCTGTTAGTGAGCCAAGGTCTCTAAATATTTCAAAAGTACTTCATCAAACTAGGCCAGCTGTTGTGCAACCCATCACTGACCTTGTAAACCGTATGATTAGGGAATGTACTTTTCCAGACCAATTGAAACATGCCAGGGTCTCTCCCATCTACAAAAAGAAAGACCCACTTGACATACAAAATTATAGGCCTGTAAGCATCCCCCAATAGTTTCGAAGATCTATGAAAGGTCACTGGAGGAAAAGCTTAGAAATTATTTTGAAAATTTATTTAATGCGTATCTGTCAGCTTTCCGTAAAGGTTTCAGTTGCCAGTCTGTGCTGTTAGGCATTTGACTGCCCCCCACTCACCCCCCCCCCCCCCCCACACACACACCCACATCCCTCAACGGCTAAGCCGGCAGCATACGGAATATCTATAAATGCAGTAACTTTAGTTAGAAGCTAGATGTCTGATCGCAGACAGTGTGTCCAGACAGGGAACTGTCGTAGCACCTTCCAATATCTGATCAAAGGCGTTCCATAGGGATCCATTTTAGGGCACCTTCTTTTTAACATTTTCTTGAATGACATATTTTATTTTATGAAAGAATGTAAACTTTTTAATTGCGCAGATGATAACACTTTGTCTTTCCCGCACCCGGTCTTCACTATTCTGATTGAAACCCCAGAAATGGAGAGTGCCAAGCTTGTCGAGTGGTTTTTCCAAAACCAAATGAAGGCAAACCCAAAGAAAAAAAAAAGAAGAAGAAGAAGCTTCACAGCAGATAAACGTTTTGATGCGCATTGGGAAACTTTTAAATTTTGAGTCAAGGAAAACAATTTATAATGCTTTAATCATGTCAAATTTTAACTTTGTCCACTTATCTGGCACTGAGAACTGCTCCAAAACCAAAACTGACAAATTCGAAAAGGTTCATTTCAGAGCTCAAAAATTCATTTTCCAAGATTTCAGTTCACCATATGAGACCCTTCTTGAAAGAGCAGGCACAACCAAACTAGTTTCCATTAAGATCTAGTTGTTTTATGTTTGTGATTCTTTCCCTTTGGTGTCTCTGATGGGAGCTGTGGGTTGATTGTTAACTTTCCCTTCCTGAGCAGTAATAGCATACGGAGTTTACGTTTCATGCTTAATCCGTTATGCTAGAGCCTGTTCCAAGTATCATGACTTTGTGGAACGTGGGAAGGTGCTCACTACCAGGTTGTTATGCCAGGGGTATCAAAAAACAAACTGGTATCAATACTAAAGAAGTTCTATGGGAGGCATCGTGATCTTGTTGACCCGTACAATGTGGCCATTTCCAGAATTATTGCTGATGTGTTTGCTAATGGATAGTCATAGGAAGACTTCCAAAAGCTCCGACATACCCTTCTCGGCATTTACTCCTTTTCTTCGTTCAGGTCGATATGCATGGTGGGCGAAGCTTGCTTACTATCCTAGGACGCCTGATTACACTCTTCTGGAGTCCATGTCTGTTGGTCTGAACATTAATATTTGCCATTTGACTATGGATTAATGATTTTGGATTAACGCTTTGGTACTACGACCTAAACTACCTTAATTGTATCGATTCCTGACCATTGCCGTCACTTCTATTTTAAATAAACTTTGTTTGACTTGACTTGACTTGACTTGACTTGACTTGACCCCATGACCCCAGCGGGGTTAGATCAAAATTTGAATACCTTCATGAGCATCTGCGACCCCTAAGTAATACGTGTACTTGTTTATAAGTTTCAGGAATACCCTATCAAAACTGAAGGGGCTACGATGACGACAAGGTCAAAAATAGGCATTTTCAGCAATCAAGGGGACGTAAGTCTATGACTAATGGGTCGACCTTGCCAGTTTTTAAACTCATCTGAACTTTCATAAGTTTCAGAAAGATCAGATCAAAACTTAAGGTGCTATGGTGTCGACAAGCATTTTCCCATAATGAGACTTGCGGGCCTTGTGGTTGCCATAGCAACCAAAGTTTTCCTTCGATTTCGATTAAAAAAAAAAAAGCTAATGTCATCATTGCCCCACTAAAGGCATGCAACAAATAAGAAATGGTTGAGATCAGCATGCAGGCTGCAGAGATATAACTGGTACAAAATGTGGACTGACGATGGACGGACGACGGACGACAGAGGGAATACCATACTATAAGCTCCCCGGGAGCCTTCGGCCCAGGTGAGCTAAAATGTCGTTGCATTCACAAGGTTTGTGACAGACGAGGGAAGGATGGTCGGATGTCAGGACGTACACCGTGATGTAAATAATATACCTTTTATTTATTTATTTATTTATTTTTCTTTAAAAAAACGGTCATATAAAGTACCATAACAGACATAGCTAAATGCATACTGAAGAGAGTACATACTGTAGAGAAAAAAGACAATATGGTAAAGTAACTCCATCCATGTATAGACTCTAGATGCTCACCGTTGTCTCGCCTCTGTGGTTCTTTGATTATTTGTGTTCACGGAGATGTTGCACTGATGAGTTAGGAGGCCTTCATGCGGACTGAACAAATTATTTGTCTAAATCGCGACGGAAGTAAGGGGCGAAGATTGGGGCCACGTAAAAACGATGATAGCCCCCCAGTGGAATTCTTTCCACTGACCGTTCCTAGGCGGTTCTTCTGTGGCGGTTTATTTATGTTGTTGTTTGTTACTACTCACTGTGTGTATCACTTGTGTCTTTTTATTTTGGATGGTCATTTGGCCATTTTGTGGGAAAGTAACTGTCCTTATGGCCATCCTTTGTTTAGGTTTCCATTATGGTCTGGTCGCTTCATGTTTGTGTTTCTTTCCCTTTGGTGATTTTGATGGGTGGAGTAAGTTAATTGTATCGATTCCTGATCTTTGTTTTACTTCTACTTTGTAGCATTTGGATGTGGTTTCGAGGATACGCCAAGCCAGCACCTAACAGCAGGCCAAGGTCGGGCCGACAGCGATACGTACATTGCCAGGTCGTATCGCCGCCGCTTGCTGACTGGGTGCAGTTTCAAACGCACGAGATCTGTACCCCCAATCTATGTTTTGAGCAGATGTTTCGACCCGACGTTGAAACAGCATTCTTTGCTGACTGGGAAGCTTCATGCAAGCGTGTGATAGTCTATATACCAATCTATGCCCAGGGGTTCTTATATTATTAAACAATGCATGCACCATGTCAAGGGGTCCATCACGAACACACGCCTATTCAAATTCATGTATACTGAAAATGTTACAAAAAAAAAAAAAATAAAATAAATCAAAATTATCAGAAGTAAGAAATTGTAAGAGTTCCGACATTTTTCATATATTTTCTCCTAACATAGACTGATTGTACTTGTAAGAGTCGCCTAGACGAGACGATTCTAATGAGTACACACAATCTATGTTTTGTGCAGACAAAAGAAAAAATCTACCCCCACCGCCACACCTTGTAAATCTACCCATTCCCACAGCGATACATACGACCTGTCTTATCTCCGTCGACCGACTTTGGTCCGGCATTCTTTGCTGACTGGGTAGCTTCAAACGCTTGAAATTCTATATATCAATCTATGCCCAATGGTTCTTATATTTTTAAACAATGGATGCACCCATGTTACATTAGGGGTCCATTACGAAAACACGCCTATTCAAATTCACGTATATTGAAATTTTATTAAAAAAAAAACAACTAAACATTATCAGAAATCAGAAAGAGTTCCGATATTTTTCATATATTTTCTCAAAGCATGGACTGATTGTATTCTAACAAGTATCCATAATCTAAGCCTTGTTTAGACATAAGAAAAAAATCTAAAATAGAAGTGGAGGCATAGATCAGGAATCCTGTTAATCCGTTTGTTGTTTTTTTGTGCGTGCGTGTGTTTGTGTTCGGGGGGGTGGTATACATTATCTTTTCTTGTTTCTGCTAATAAATCATGGATTGTGGGTACTCGTCAGAAGCGCCTCGCTAAGGCGGTTCTAACAATTTTCCCGAATCTATGTTTTGAGCAGAAATATGAAAAATGTCAGAATTTTTATCTGAAAATTATCATTTATTTTTCTTTTTGTTGGTAAAATGTTAAATATACTTAGCCGTTTTTCCATAATGAAACAAATTATTTTTCTCCGTAACTTTAAAGCATGTTTGTTTCTGAAACATCAATTACTCGTATCATTAACGTGATTGCATCTTTAACTCGTTAAGTGGATCACATGTGAAAATCTGGAAATCCGTTTACCTAATTTAATAACAAGGACAATAAACATATTCCAATAGGTGTTAAATATCTATCGTATTCATACGATTGGGCCGTACCCGCAGCATACGCGAATAGCTAAGGTTAAAAAGAGACTCATTACGAAAACACGCCTATACAAATACATTGCAACCTTTATCGCCGAAAAAAAGAAAATTTTAACGATGATGCGACGTTGTTTCAATATTAAAGATCATTAATGGGCCCCGTCAAGCGATTTTGGTACTTATTGCCTCTGCGAGCAGCGAAGGTTCAGGCGAGCCTGCGCATCCGCGCAGTCTCGCCAGAACCTTCGCTGCTCGCTCATACAAGCAGTGAATCAAGAGGAACATTCAGACAAAAAGCCATATCCCTGGCCCCTCTGAATGGCTGGGCATGCGCAGTTAAAACTTGTCATGACGGAATGAAACTTCAAACAAATGTAAAGCACTATGAGACGATGTGCATAGCGCATGAACAAGAACTCTGGATTGCCTACTTTTGGAGTTATTGCCCTTTGTACATTGAAAAATGGCAATTTTAACCTTGTCCGCTACATAACTCAAAAACCGTTTGAGGTATTTTCATGAAACTTCACACAAATGTAAAGCACTATAAAACGATGTGCAGAGCGCATCAACCATAACTCTTGATTGCCTACTTTTGGAGTTATTGTCCTTTTAACATTGAAAAATGGCAATTTAAACCTTGTCCGCTCCATAATGCAAAAACGGTTTGAGATATTTTCATGAAACTTCACACAAATGTAAAGCACCAGGAGACAATGTGCAGAGCATATGAACCATAACTCTGGATTGCATTTTACTACCTTTAATTAGAGGCTGAACGCTGAAAACATTATTTTCTTGAATGTTTCTTTTCTGATAGCGCTATAGCGGGGCTATAGTCAGATCCTATGACAGTTCTAGTCTACATTCCGCCTATACATTTAAAAAGTGTTGACTTCCAGCAATTTGCGCATGTGCAAGAATAACATCGTAAAGGGAATTCCAGAAAGATCATATTAATTTCATGTCTTATTGCCATCAAACAAAATGTGATTAAATATTTGACAAAGTCTTTGGAAGATCACTGAGAAATCTTTTTAACTTCTAAATAAGGCCTTTCGGTGAAGACACTTCTGCAACAGGGACTGTCAGAACCTGCGTTTTATGGGGATTTAGTTTACAAATTCAGAAGAATACTAGGTAGTGATAGTTTTTCTGGTAAGTTCAGAAATACTGTTGCTAAACACAAGAAAAAAAATGTTATACGACAGACTGCATGCATGGTAGTTAACCCAATCACGGTTGAAAACTTTGGTTACCTAAAGTTCATAAAAGACCATACAAAGCACGGTTAATTGCAAATCCAAGCTCTTGTACCACCACTGAACTCTCCAAACTATTAACTTCATGTTTTAATGCCGCCAAAAAAAAAAACATGTGATAAATTATTGCGACGAAGTCTTCGAAAGATCAGGTAGAAATCTGGTTCGGTCTATAAAAAAATTCTAATGAAGTTTTAAATATATTGGAATCAAGGCGTTTTCATGCTTCAAAGTAGAAGTAAAACAAATATCAGGAATCGATACAATTAACTTACTCCACCCATCAAAGACACCAAAGGGAAAGAAACACAAACATTAAGCGACCAGACCATAATGGAAACCTAAACAAAGGAAGGTCATAAGGACAGTTACTTTCCCACAAAGTGGCCATATGGCCATCCAAAATAAAAAGACACAAGTGATACACACAGCAAGTAACAAACAACAACATAAATAAACCGCCACAGAAGAACCGCCTTGGAACGGTCAGTGGAAAGATTTCCACTGGGGGGGGGGGGGGGGGGGGCTTAAATCAATTTACGTGGCCACAATCCTCGCCCTTACTTCCGTCGCGATTTAGACAAATAATTTGTTCAGTCCGCATGAAGGCCTCCTAACTCATCAGTGTAACATCTCCGTGAACACAAAAAATCAAAGAACCACAGAGGGGAGACAACGGTGAGGACTCGACAGCAAGAAACCACTGAAATGCTGGAGCAAAAGAAACCAACAGTTAGACTCCGATGGGCCCGACCAGAGACAGAGCATCGGGCACCAACCAACATTACCAAGATTTAGATCTCTCTAATTCTCAATAAGCCTTTACGTTGGAGCCGTCATAGAATCTGAGGCCTGACCCACCGGCGTGCAATTAAAGAGGGAAGCAAAGTGGCCAACCGTGATTGGGTTAACTACCATGCATGCAGTCTGTCGTATAACAAGTCTGTCTACTTATGATTTTTCCACCCTTTACACTACACTTCCTCATAATCTTATGAAAGAAAAACTTAATGATTTAACTGAATGGACATTTCATAGGGAAAACTCCCTCTATCTTGCATGTAATGTAAGAAATGCTGTTTTCACTTCTGAAGAGCATAAAAATTATACTTTATGATCATGTCAGTAAGTATGTGAAGCTCTCACCTTTCTACTTGACAATATTTACATAAGATTTGGTACTAAGTTATTCAGACACGTTGTGGGTATTCTGATGGGTACTAATTGCGCACCACTTGTGGCTGATCTGTTTTTGTTTTGTTATGAGAGAGACTTCATGATGTCCCTTTCTGTTGAAAACCAGTCTGAAATCATTGAAGCTTTTGGCTTCACTTCTAGATATTTGGATGATTTATTAAATATTGATAATACCTAACCTATTTCGATGGTCTGATCAGTCAGATTTGCCCTCCCCCCCCCCACCCCGAACTTCAGATAAATTAAGCAAATTCTTCTGATACTGAGGCCCCGTTTTTGGATTTACATCTATCGATTATAGATGGGTTTGTTTCGTGCAAAATTAATGATAAACGCGATGATTTTGATTTTGAGATTGTAAATTTTCCTTTTTGGGATGGTGATCTTCCTCGTGCGCCATCCTATGGCGTTTATATTTCGCAATTAATTCGATTTGCCTGAGTGTGTAGTCATGTAACTGACTTCAACACTCGTAATAAATTGTTAACGACTAAACTTCTTAATCAGGGTTATCGGTACCATAAACTACGCAAAGCCTTTTCAAAATTGTATGGACGTCATTCTGATTTAATTTCAAAATTCAATATTGGACTTAAATCTCTTCTGCAGCAAGGTCTATCGGAACCCGAATTTTATGGTGACTTAGTATATAAATTCAAAAAAATATATAACCGCAATGACTTCAGCACCCAATTTCGTAAAATCATTCTTTATTCGATATAAAAAGATTGGGTACAACATAAATGTTATACGACAGACTGCATGCATGGTAGTTAACCCAAATACGGTTGATAACTTTGCTTCCCTCTTTAACTGCACGTCGGTGGGTCAGGCCTCAGATTCTATGACGGTTCCAACGTAAAGGCATATTGAGAATTAGAGAGATCTAATTCAAGGTAATGTTAATTGGTATCTGATGCTCTGTCTCTGGTCGGGCCCACCGGAATCTAACTGTTGGTTTTCTTTTGCTCCAGCATTTCAGTGGTTTCTTGTTGTAGAGTCCTCCTCTCTGTGGTTGTTTGATTATTTATGTTCACGGAGATGTTGCACTGATGAGTTAGGAGGCCTTCATGTGGACTGAACAAATTATTTGTCTATATCGCGACGGAAGTAAGGGCGAGGATTGTGGCCACGTAAAATCGATTTAAGCCCCCCAGTGGAATTCGTTTCCGCCGACCGTTCCAAGGCGGTTCTTCTGTCGTGGTTTATTTTTGTTATGGTTTGTCTTTGGGTGTTTGTGTCGCTTAAGTTATTTGATTTTGGATAGCCTATTGGCCATTTTGTTGTGGGAAAGTTACTGTCCTTTTGGCTTTCCACTGTTGGTGTTTCCATTAGGGTCTGTTGTTTCATGTTTGTGTTTCTTTCCCTTTGGTGTCTCTGATGGAAAATGTGGATTGATTGTATCGATTCCTGATCATTGCCTCTACTTCTATTTTGCTTCCCTCTTTAATTGCACGCAGGTGGGTCAGACCTCAGATTCAATGACGGTTCCGGCGTAAAGGCTAATTTTGGTTGGTACCTGATGCTCTGTCTTTGGTTGGGCCCATCGGAGTCTAACTTTTGGTTTTCTTTTGCTCCAGCATTTCAGTGGTTTCTTACTGTCGAGTCCTCATTACGAAAACACGCCTATTTAAACGTATTGTAAAGTTTACAAACAGTGAGGTGAAAAATTCTAATAGTTTTCATATTTCTGCTCAAAACATGAATTGTGGGTACTCGTTAGGACCGCCTCTATGTTTCTGAGTAAGAACAAGAAAAATATATTTATACCCCTGTAAAATAGAAAAGAAGGCAATGATCAGGAATCGAATCAATAAACTCACAGCTCCCATCCGAGACACCAAATGGAAAGAAGCAAAATCATGAAACAACAGACCCTAATGGAAACATCAATAGCGGAAAGCCAAAAGAACAGTTACTTTCCCACAAAATGGTCAATTTTATATCCAAAACAAAATAATATAAGCGATACAAACACTCAAAGACAAACCATAACAAAAATAAACCGCGACAGTGCAACATCTCCGTGAACACAAAAATCAAACAACCACAGAGATGAAACAACGGTGAGGACTCGACAGCAAGAAACCACTGAAATGCTGGAGCAAAAGAAAACCAACAGTTAGACTTTTATTTTATATAGTAAAACTGGGGTTAACAGGGATAAACCTTATTTTTTCTGCTCTAAAATATAGATGGTGGGTACGCGTTAGAACTGCCTCGATGAGGCGGTGCTAACGAGTAGTGACAAAATTTATATTTTGAGCAGAAATAAGAAAATATCACAATTTTTCATCTAAAAAATTTCATTTTTGGCGATAAAGGTGACAATGTATTTGTACAAGCATGTTGACTTATGACATCGTACGTTTTGAACAACTGAACCATGTTCTTTAATATTTGCTCTTAGTATTTCAACACTGGCAATAAGAAAATGTGGGATTGAAAGTTTTATTTCAAACTTCGAAGGTAGACAAGTCAACTTAAGGCTTAAAAAATAATCGTGTTCTGCTAACCCGCACTCAGACTCAGCAGGTGGAGAAGGTGCAGAGGACAGCTGCTCGATTGACCTGTAGGCAATGGCGAAATAGAAGTAGCGTCGGTGATATGCTTAATGAGCTAGAGTGGCCGTCCCTGGAGGACCGTCGTGAGCAGTCCTCTTTAACCTTCTTCTACAAGATACACTCTGATTCAGTGTCTATTTATAAAGATAGGTACTTGACCCCTGTAACAGTGTCGACCCAAACAATGGCATCAAAAGTAAACGACTCACAATATCGTAGATACCAGTCCTAAAGTGATGCCCTGAAGAACTCATTCTTTCCTAGAACCCTCCTCTGCGGTGAATGCCAAGTCCGCAGAAGAGTTTAAAGCCCGCACAGTGTAAGATTGGGACTCAGAGGTATGCGTTTTAGGATACCTCTGTTTTGCAGATTGTAAATTGTTTTAAGGACGCATCCAGTGCCTCTCTCTCTCTCTCTCTCTCTCTCTCTCTCTCTCTCTCTCTCTCTCTCTCTCTCTCTCTCCAGCTAAATTCTAAATTTAGCCTTATAGATATACAACAACAACAACAACAGCCACCCAATCAACTGAGGTAATGGCCAAATTTGACCGACTCAGTATAAGAAGATAGATAGATAGACCCTGCTTCAGACGCCCCGACTCTATTTATTTTAACCAATTTTATTTTAACCAAACCCCTTATGCGCGATGAAAATGAGGTACATTTCCAACTTAAGAAATGGTAATCGTTTATATATTCATTAAGAAACAGAGAAAACATGAATACGGGTTAACAATATGATCTTCTCTACAGCGCACATGTCAAATGAATGAATGAATGTAAATTCACTCCTTGTGCCTCATAAATACCTTCCTTTCCTAGAAAAATCTTCCTTTCGCGAAAGGAAGCTTCCTTTCACTGTTTAGCTATACCGCTCGGATTCCCCTGCTGTCGGTCTGTTGTCATCCGGTGCGGATAGTTGTTTCATAAACAGAGAGGTAATTGGCCTGCAGGGAAAATTTACCATTTAATCACATTCCAATTAAAAATTTGGCAAATTTTAATTGGCTTACGCAAAACGTATGCCAACTCCCATCTCGCACGATGGCTACAGCCACGTAAACACCCTAAATAAACTGTAAATCACCGGCTACTAAAAGGATTCAAAGCACTAGTAGTCGGCAGCAACCAAACGTCATATGTACCCGACCCAAGCATCATTACGAAAACACTGAGTCTTGATGATTTTATATCAGGCCTAAGAAAGTTGTTTTATTTTAAGACAGTCTATAAATTTAAAGACTGTCTGTAAATTTAATTACTTTTTAGGGTAAAATCATCGAATTTCGGACGAACATGTAAATACGGACAACAGTTCGACCTCCATAATAAAACGGTTTATTTAGAAAACACGCTAAGGAGAAGTTGTCTAAATTTAGGTTGTTTCCAAAATTAGAATATTGGAAAATCCATCCATCCAAAATATAAAACTAAAACGTCACAAGAGTATAAGCCAATCAGATTTGTGTATTGATCTTTCTTTTTTTCGAGGCGGGGAAGTTTCTGAAGCGCTTGTTTCTAAACTGTGACAGCTATTGAAATATTTGTCATAAGTGGCTTATAATCTTTCGTCTATGCTGAAAAATTACCTTCCCTTAGCTGTTAAATAATTATTTTTGAAAATAAATGAGTTGTTTTTACTGTTGAACATGGATTTTAAAAGAAATAAAGACAAAATCTTGAGTGTCCGTATTTCCCTTCTATAAATTTAAATACGGACATCTTGATTTGAATTTTGGAAAAGTGGCCCCATCTATATTCGGTGGGGTTAGGGTCACCGAGACTGTGAGGATGGGATCTGATGAGTCTGCAACAAACCACTATATAACTGAGCCGTTTAAAAGGAAAACGTCTCTTCAGACCTATGCCCCCCCCCCCCCCCACACACACACACACACACCCACCACCAAAAAAAAAACAAAAAAACTTTCAGAACGTCTGTCCAGTCTGACCCAAGTTTATGCTGTTCGACCAATATCAAGATGCGATCCATATAGCATTCTGCAAAGATCACATAGCACGGAAACGTAGCCTTACATGAATCATTGCTGGGCGTATAATTTGAACGTAGCCAATAAAATACCATCAATGATCAGTAAGAAATAGATGAGCTCTAGCAATGAATTGTTTAGTAATAATTTACTAATAAATCACAGTTTGGAGGTCAGTTGTAAAGTAGACTAAATCCTTTACAACTTACCAAACTGTGGTTTAGTGCTTAACAATTCAAATACTAGAGCTGATTTGTGTGTGTTTTACGTCCAGCCAACAGCTAAGGTCATTCGGAGAATAAGTCTCGGTTTAAAGACTGACCCAAAAGGCTTAAACCCCACTAAAACTTTAGGACCTGAAAAGCTACATCCTAGCGTCCTGAAGGGACTAGCAATAGAGTTAGGTCCAGTTTTTGTTCACCTGTTGCCACGGTCTCTTGAAACGGGTGAAATCCCCAGAGAATGGCTCATAGCAAACTTTGCCCACTCTTTAAAAAAGGAGATAGGGCTCTTGTCCGTAATTATCGCCTCGTGTCTCTCACTTTTGTTCTGTGTAACTTGCTTGAACATATAGTCTGCTCAAACATCATGCCCCACAAGGGACTGTTCTTGGTCCACTGTTATTCTCCCTATACATCAATGATATAATTTCCACTGACATTGACTCAGAAATAAGACTGTTCGCAGACGACTGTTTCTGCTACCGGGAAATTAGAGATACAGAGGACTCGCTGAAACTTCAGAATGATTTAGATAGATTAGGATGTTGGGCACGAAAATGGGGCATGAAATTTCTGCCCGTTAAATGCAATAATATGCAGATAACTAGGAAGAGAACAAATAAAATTGAGGCTTCTAGCTAGTCTGGCCCAGAAAACATATACACTCCATATTTTTCACTTCTGTGGTGTATTCCTTGCTTCCAAAGGATAACCCTTTTATAGAACATATATAACTTCACTACAGCTGGTGTGTGGGAATGTGTGGCGGCGGTAAAACGTCTCCCTGCCCTACATCATAGTGTAGATTATATTTTTTTCTCCTATTACTGCTACTCGCTCACATCTGAGCATTACGAGCAGGATTTCCTGGGTGGTAACCAGTACTTCTTCCCTTTTTTAAGCAATGTGGATGAAGTGCCTTGCTCAAGGGCACAACACTTTGATCAGCGTGAGGCTCGAACCCGCAAACTCTTGATCACTAATCCGATGCGCTACCACTGCACCAAAGCGCTCCATTTTCTTGTCCTTTGGGATCTTTGATTCCATTGTGGAATTTTGAAAATATCTGAGGGTCACTGATGAGGCCTAATTGGCCTAAACTAGCTAGTCTGGCCCAGAAAACATATACACTCCATATTTTTCACTTCTGTGGTGTATTCCTTGCTTCCAAAGGATAACCCTTTTATAGAACATTTCTAACACCTTAGAGGGAGCTGTCCTCGAGAACGTGGACTCCGTTTAATACCTTGGGGTGACACTCACACTCGATTTGAGATGGAATACACATATTAGCAACATGTGTAAAAAGGCAAATAGAACGCTTGGTTTCCTGAGGCGAAATCTACATCAGTGATAAAAGAGGCAGCATATAAAGGACTTGTTCGCCCGATCTTGGAATATGGTAGTTGTATCTGGGACCCCAGCGGAGTGGTCCTTAATGAAGAAATTGAAAAAGTTCAGAATAGAGCTGCTAGATTTGTAACAAGCAATTACTGCTTTGAAACTGGGAGCATGACTGGTATACTAGGAAAATGAAGGTGGGAGTCTCTCAAGAAAAGGACATACTTTTATACAAAGGTCTAAAGGGTGCTGTCAGCATCCCAAACGATGACCTTGTTCCCCCAGCTAGGCACTGTAGAAATCACCATTGATTGGCGTTTCAGACCCTTGCTGCAAGAACTGACATTTATAAAGAATCATTCTTCCCCGGAACCATTAGAGCTTGGAATGCCCTTCCCGATTCGATTATTTCAACGGCTGAAGGTGCTGAGGATTGTGTAGCTAAGTTTACCTCTTTGGTGAGAGCTGGGGACTAACTTTCCGTCACGGGTCCTGGTGTATGAATGTCATTTGACGTGTCACCAGTAACAATTCTGATTCTGTGTATTTGAAACCAAACTTTCCTGCTGAAGTACGGTCAAGACGTATAGGTCCACAGCAATTTTGCAATGTTGGCTTCAGAGTTAAAGATGGTGATAACGAGTAAATGAAGTCATTACTTAGGCATTACTGATTTGTTGTCAGTAGACCTAGTACTATTTTAACCAATCAAATAAGTACTGAATATAAATTTCATTTGTAAAACAGGTTCAAAACAATAAACTGTTACAGAGTTACAATCTTTTTAAAAAGCTACAACTGTCCGTTTTTCCCTTCACATGTGTCCGTATTTCCCAACTGCTGTCCGTATTTTCATGTTCCACCCTATATCACTTTGTTGTCTAATCGAACACGTTTTACGTGCTATCCAATCAAATTCAATGTTTATTTTCATTATATGGATGCCTTCTGATTTCTTGATACCCCATGATGTCGGCATAAATGTAGTAGTTGGCGATACTCAGATCTTTTTATTACGAAGGTGCGAAAAAGCGTCCGAAGTTCAATGTTTTTACCCTAGTCTGTAGATTTAAAACTAACATGAAAAATCATGAAATTGATGAAACACGAAAAAATCACATTTTACTTTCCCGTTTAATAACGATCTTTCGTAGTTGACAAAAAGCCCCTGATTCCATATATGCTGTTTTCTCCAGTTATCGTCATGCTAAGAATTTTAGCGTAATTAACAACTGTCTTCTTTGATCAGGCCAAAACAAAATATATGTGTGGTTCCGGTTACCCGACCGTGCCTAGCTTTTTCCCGCCGACCCTAATTATTTTTTCTATCATGAATATTCCAAATATTTTATGTGCAAAAACGGTCTTTCAATTTTTCATGGTTCATTAAAAGCGCTTTCATTAAACGACAATCTGGTCGTATTTACGCATGAAAATGGTGTGCGTCTGCCAAAAAAAACATCAAAAACATCCGTGTTTGTCTCTAAATAACTGTGAGCCTAGCATAAAAATGCATATCGTAAGCATAGCTATTTAAAAGCTGTTTTTTAATCAATTGCCGCGAGCTGTCAGTTAACGGTAAGTGGCATGTGCTAATCAATAACCTTTAGCCAGTTACAGTTCAAATGGGTCAGGGATATGGCACGTGGCTACTTCTGAAGAAGCCGACGCTTTGAAGTAACCCATAATTATAATCCAAAATCTCCAGTACTTATCACATTCAAGACCGCTCATGCAAGCCAATAGAACCACCACCGGAAACAAAATAAATAAGAAAAAAATACTACCAGAGGGTAAAACGTCTGTTGTCTCCTGTGATCAACAGGTATTTTCCATGGACCGGTAAGAGAGGCAAAATTAGGAAGCGGTCGGAACCCACAAATTTTGAATGCAATTTGTTTTCGGAAGCGCAAAATGCATTAAACCCATGTCTCGGACGCATAAAAAAGGACAATGACGCACATTTCTTGCGGTATGCAGACCGTGACGGTATGACCCCTCTCAATAATCAGATTACTTTTGTGACAATAAAAATTATCCAAATCATGTTTTACCACCTGTAGCGATAATCAGACAAGTGTGCACGCTTCAACAGACATAAATAATGCAGACAGCTTGTGTAAATCTCTCAAGTATTTTCACTATCTCCATGAACAGAAAGCTAAGCCTCCACAGATGCGCAGGATGATCGTAGTCTTCGCTGGTCACACATATATAGATTTTGTCATGCCGCGCTTAATTTCCCGCCGTCATTTTGAACGTGCATTTGTTGCAGTCTGAAATTTTCCCACGTTTTTCAATAACACATCGATAGTCTTCGCATCCAATTCTTGGAAAACATGACAGTAAACTGTGCGACAGGACAAGTCACAGATCAGCCTGTGCAGTCTTTGCTCTTTGTTCATACCTGTTGTAGTATGGCTTCTGGGATATGCAGAGAGCAGCAAACGAAGAGCTCGATGTACAGGCTGATCTTACGTTAAAAGAATTTTTTTTCTTGAGTGCAGGAAGCAGTTTAACCTGTTGTAATATATGTCCGACAAAGACGGTAGTTAATGAGCTAGGATGTCATATGGTGCCAGGTGGTGACATCAGAAATGCTTTCCGAGAAATGCACTGAATGCGTATGCGTGCACAGACAAGACTCAGATCAGCTGGAAGTTCTGCACAGTCTGATCTGAGTTTACTGTTCACAAGTTTTCATTTCTCGGAAAGTTTAGACACTCGCCGATCAGACTGGCCGCATATGCACATGATAACACTGGTCAGGTAACTTTTCACATCTAATCGTTTAATTGGTATCACTTACATGTACACTGGTCATCAAATCTTAAAGTGAGATAATTTGGAACAATAAACAGCGGGATTAGCGGTAAACCATCCAACAGGCAACAATCTATTGCTAAAAAAGTGTCTAAACTATCCATTCTTTAAACAGGCATGACGTTGTTATATTTTGGTCATTTGATTTGAGGTTTAACGTTCCCGTCAACACTGTAAAGGTCATTTAGGAGACGTTGCTTCCAATGCTGTAGGACATTGAGATGAACAGACTCAATAAAACCGAGACTGCTATTTTCGTTTATTTGGTGTATTCTTTGCTTCCGGAGGATCTAACTATTCAGAACTTATTTATCCCTGCTCACCCTTGCATGCCCCTAGTTAAAGGGGAAAGCAGACTTAACTGGGGATATATTTTTTCCCAATCTCTGCTCCAGAACATACATGTACATTGTGGTTTCTTATTACAACCACCTCAATGGCATGGTTCTATTGAGTTTCCACACTGTACAAGTTTGGATTGAAGTCATGAAAGAGGCAGTTAGGGAAACATGCAACTATGATGTAGTGCACATGTGTGTAGAAATGTTGTTTATGTTTTTTGTGCAATCAAGATCAGGAACTTAACTTTTCAAAATGAAGGATTTTGGACTCCTGTTTTCAGAATCATTGTGAGATCTATCTATCTATCTATCTATCTATCTATCTATCTATCTATCTATCTATCTATCTATCTATCTATCTATCTATCTATCATTTGCAGCATTAAGCTGTTACAAGAAATTTCTGATATCCGTTTACTCTGTCTTTTCATCTTGATCTTTTGAACTTTTACATTTATCTTCAATGTATATATGGTACAATAAGAGTTACAACACTATTCAAGATAAAGCAACCTTTAGTTAGAACAGCAAGTCCCAAAGGCTGACCTTTTGTAAAAGGCAAACACATACACAGGATGTCCAATCAAAATACTTTGTTCTGACTGAAGAACACCCTTATTTTTGTAACAATTAGGACAATATGGATGAAAACTAAGCATTATTTATTATACTTTCTTTTTTTTTTTACAATGTTTTCAAGTACAATTAAACAACAAAAGCAAAACAATTATAACAAAAACAAGTGCAGTGTGTAGCATAGTATAAAAGATGAGAAAAAAAAATAAAAATAAAAAATAAAATAATTTTCCTACCTACCTACCCTATTTCTGAAAACCATGTAATAGGAACCACACATATAGTTTGTTTTGGCCTCATTCTAAATATTTCTAATTTTAATATTATTACCATTTAATATCCAATCAATTTTTCAAGACTTACGATTTCCTTTGCTCTTTTACTGTGCAAAATCTTTAAATAAACATAGCTTACCTTGACCTTAAAACATTTGGATTGTCTCTCAAGTTATCGTCACGTGTTGTTATCATGACGTCAAACAAAAACAGGAGCTCCCTTAGTACAGTTAGTGTCCAAAACTTATGCATAACTTTTTTTACAGACAATATTGACTGACAAGCGTTAATTTGAAAAACAATATAGAGAATTTCTTTGCAAAATTATTTGAATAGGCAGTTGTGCAGGCAACTGAATGCATTAACATTAAAAAGGAATTAATTTACAGTTCAGTTTTCAATAAAGTCTCTGAAAGCTGACACCAGTTAAAAGGGTAAGTACTTGACACAGTACACACATACCTATTATAATCCAAGCTCTTGCCAATATCACTTAAAGCTGGTTATTTCAGGCTGCACATTGAGGGCAAATGAAGTCAGTGTTTCTCCTGATGCAACAAACGGGTGTACAAACAAACTAACAAAAAATACATATAAAAACTTTAGAAGAGATATCTGTGGGAATGTTGCATACATTCGGGCCAGCACTGAAGTTTTTTTTATAACCTGAATGCTGGGAAATCAAGCGTCACGTGACCAGGTAGTGGGAAAATAAAATGGAGGACAGCTGTCCGGTGCACATGGCTGTATAAATTGGAAGAAAATAGAACAATAACATGTTTTGTTCGCTTTTTAACGTCACCTGCTTCCTCAAGGTGAATGATTCTTGATTTGCAATGATTGCTGGAGCAGTATCTAGTGGCTTCTTAGTCATAGATACCAGAAAATGCATGGTGACGACAAAATGAGAGATGATGATAACTCGAGACACAGGCATAGGAGCTTTTTTCGTGACATACTTCCAGTTCTGAAAATAGAATGGGAAAAGCCCTAGCCATCAACTGTCGTATTGCTGCAAGGCAGTGGGACAAATAGTGTTAATTAGAGCGTAAAACAGTGGAATTGTTTTAAACTTTTGGCAAATTCTAATGTAAGATAATGGAAGAAACACTGATATGCTGCCAGGTGTGAAATTTCCCCAATCCCAAGTGTGTTATTTCTTTTTTTTAGTTAACTGCTCTTAAAGATATATTGTACATACAACCCAACAGGGTCCTCCCTCTCTCCAAGTGTGCCATGGACTACATGTTGCTCTCTCTCGCTTAGCATAGCAACAATTAGCGAGTGTAGGTAAATGTAAATTACAGTTTGTCGTTGGTTAAATAGCTCCACGTCAACCAACATGTAGCGTGTCAACAACGTCGTGTCTACATCAAAGTGATGCACTGAATTTGACTTTGCAACGTAGATGAAACGTCAGAACTTTGCATTGGCGATAATACGGCGTTGCTTAATAAGTGCTCAGATCCATCAAGACTCAGTGGGATTGGAAGATTAAATTCAAAACAAATGTAGAACACCCTTTCAATGCATGAGAATGAAACACTCCTTCGCAAGTGCATGATTTTGCAGTAAAATCTGGCAGATTTGTTCAACATACCCAGCCCTTGCATTAACCCATTTGGTACCAGAAACCCCAAAATGGGTACCCTTGCAAACAGTGCAGGCCCAGATCAGACACCAGGGCCTACACTGTTTGCAAAAAGTCAAGCCAATTTCCAAACAAATTTTGAAGAAAACACATTCTGATACCCCTAAATCTTGAAATGGAATCATGCTATATATAAGGAGGAAGATGCCATTTGGTACAAAAAGGGTGAATGGCTTATTAGCTTAGCTCTACAATATCTTCTTGGATACAAGGATCAGTCAAACCTCTCTCTCATCTCAACGGTCACGTCACAGTTGGGAGTTGGAGTGAGCGTCGACGGCATGATGTTGAACCAACTTTGACGCGAGGCCCGTCTGTCAGTCCACTCCGATGATTAGACAGATCGCTGGGCACTTTTGGATGGATGGACAGACAGATAAATAGATAGATCTAAGCTCTGTCCGTATGTGAAAGCTATACTTGGATAGCGAATAAAACTTATTTTGTAAGTAAGCTTTCGTGAATAACAGTATCTTAAGCCATTGACATGAGTCATTCACGAAGAGATTTTCGTCAATTTAAAACGGATCTAGGATAAATGAATTTCAGTAAAAAAAAGCAAAATATCATTCTTTCCTTCTCAAGGCATTATTTCAATGTAAACGGGTAAATTTTCTCTCAAAATGTCTGAATATTGTTAGCGTTTTGAATTCCGCCAATACATTTGAATAGCGATGGCCATTTCAATTGACGTCAAGTGTTTTGCACATGTGCAAGTATGACATCATAAACGGAATTCCTAAAACCTCCTATAAACACATTGTTAATAGATTTAATATTACGGGCATATTTTAATTGACTGTCACGGAAAATCGATCAAATTACACTTTAATGAGTAGATAAATATATTTTAGAGTTCATTCATGCATCTTCCCCGTTTAGTCATTCGTTTTGCGCATTTTTATTACATATAATTAAGACCGTCCCGCCTCGTTACCTGCATAAGTTTAACAGGTATTTTAATTATCAAAACATCCTCTAATCTTCTAGAAACCAATAATTACTAGCTAAGACATGTCTAAAATAAAAGTTTAAAAGTCAATTTTTTTCGTTTCGATTACAAACAAAATAAAAGTTTAGAGAAAAAAACAAGGCATTTACAATGGCGATAAACGGCCAAAGACGTTTTTTGCCACCACCGGTTAAGTCCTGGCAAATAGTATTATTGAGTGATGACGTAGTGTTTGGATGTGTCTAAAGATAGAGACAGTCGGCAAGGAACTCTTCAGTGAAAAGAAACAAAGAATGGTTATCTTTCCCACCATTTTTCTCATTGGAGGTAGGTGAATTCTTCAGTTTTTATCGCTAAAATTAAATCATTTTTAAGCAGAATGTGTCTGATTTTTTGATCGATAATCATGAAAAATTAAAGCAAATATACAGAACAATACTTTAGACTGAGTCTTTGTCAGAGGTTTAAGACGGATTTGAAATATTTCTTGTGCACATTTGGTAAGGTTACATAGTAGAATACCTTTGCTTTTACTTCCGAAAATGGTGGACCTCAGCAGATTGGATGTGACGTTGACTGCTCATACTGCGATTGGTCACATCAGGATCAGAATTGTTACTGGTGACACGCCAAATAACATTCATACACCAGGACCTGTGATATGGGAAGTAAGTTCTAACCAAAGAGGTAAGCTTAGTTAGACAGTCATCAGCATCTTCAGCTGTTGGAATCAGAGTTGTTACTGGTGACACATCAAATGTCAGCCCCCCTCATCGGGGCTGAAAGAAATAGATGGGCTGCATGGTGCTTCCACGCAGAGCTGAAACTGACCGCATACGTGTACTTGTAAACAGCTTAGAGGATCTATGTCTTTCCAGGCAAAGCGGTGCGAGTCAGACCGTCCATGCTTTTAAACCCTATTGGTTTTATTGAACAACAGGGCTTGAGATCTCATTTGATCTCAATGTTGGGTAAAAGTCCCACAAAATTGGAAACGTCTCCAAAATGAACTATACAGTGTTGAAAGGGACATTAAACCAAAAATCAAACAAACAAGACGCGTCAAATGACATTCATACACCAGGACCTGTGATATGGGAAGTTAGTCGAAACGGGAAGGGCATTCCAATCTCTAATGGTTCAGGAAGAACAATTTCTTATAAATGTCAGTTCTTGCAGTAAGGGTCTGAAATGCCAATGAATTATGATTATGTCTCCCCCGAATTTTTTTCTTTTTCTGAGAGACATATTGTTTTCCCCCGGGCGTCTGTCTGTCACAAAATTGTGTCCGCTCTATAACTTGAAAACCGTTCAAGCTATCTTCACAAAACTTTATAAAAATATTAATCAATATTAGACGACGTGCAGTGCGCAAGAACTATAACTCTCACATTTCATACTTATTGAATTATCTCCCTTGGAAGTTTGTCTGTATGTATGTATGGGCAAATCGTGTCTGGTCCATAACTTTCTTATTTTCAGATGGATTTTGAAATTACTTGGCAGAAATGTTAATCACCATGAGACAATGTGTTGGGTGAATGACCCAGGTTGGTACATCAAAGGTCAAGGTCATACTTAGAGGTCAAAGGTCAAAAAAGGGGCCTTTTCTTCATGTTTGGTCATTAACTTTCTTATTTTTAGATGGATTTTGAAATTATTTGGCAGAAATGTTAACAACCATGAGTCGATGTGTTGAGTGCATGACCCAGGTTGATACCTCAAAGGTCAAGGTCATACTTAGATGTCAAAGGTCAAAAAAGTGGCCTTTTTTACGTGTTTTGTCAATAAATTTCTTATTAATGACAGATCTTGCTGTGCTGCACGTTTAAAGTAATTCAGGCTTTTTCTTCCGGCTTTGACCGCCATAGAAATATGAGTCCGCACAAAATGTAGTCCGGTTTGGCGCAGTAATAAAAATTCTACGAGCTTATTAGTTATCCTGTAAGCATAATACAAACTTTTGAAGCAGACGACTTTACAATTCAGCATTTCATATGATTCAGCTGCATCATGCGACAGGTTTGGCGAACGGACTGTATACCCAGATGAATGCGGAGTCTGCTTAGCAGTCTGCTCAGGTTTTATACTGTTTTCTATCAGTGCTGTCAATATTTAATCCTTAAAGACCAGCCTGCTGTTGGACCAGGTCAGCTGTACACAAGAATATTAATGGGGTTTCTTTCTGACTTTCGAGGTCAAGTTTAGGTCAGTTACAACTCAGGTGTATATTGACTTGTAGAAATTGAGAAGGAAGGCTGTCCCTTTCAACCCTTGAATATGGTACAGATACTTAGTGTAGGTCCTGTGATATAATTCTAGGTGCCATATATTTAGCAGAATGGACGAGCCCAACTTCAGTGATGGAAGAGAGCACTCCAGAAATCCAAGGCATTGAATAAATCAAAGCACTGACAACACTCATGCCGATTGTCTCTAAATGCAGGCTCATCATGAACGGGAACTTGGACTGATTTGTTTAAACTTAAGATGTTAGTAACTAATGCAAAAACATGTAGAAAAAGATCAGCACCGTGATGTGTGGCTTTTGAACTGAGTTTACATTGTTTGCCAGAGCCAACATTTGATTCATGTGCAGATTTTACAGATAACACTTACATGTACCCAACACTGACAAACGACGTGGCTATGTTTGGGTTGATTGTTTGGCATTCGACCCGAAGTTAACAATAAGAAAAGCGCTTCAGTGCTAATGTCTGAGTGACTATCAAAGACTTATCAGAATAACTATTTGTCTTGTATAAAATAGCCGCAGGGAGATCAGGGTATTCCATAAGACGGAAGAGGGTTATCCTGGAATCATAGGGTGAGCTTGGCAAACAGTGTAGACCAAGATCAGACGCTGCAGAACGCGTCTTCTTATCAAAATCTTCGCTATTTGTTTGGAATTTCAGAGTTAAATGAAACAGCTTAAATCTCAGCCCAGGCCTATTACTCCAACATACACCCCACACTCTCAGTGCTTTGATTCTGAAACCAAACGATTGCATGATTACAACACGCTTAGGCACCATGCCCTTAAGCTTAAAAAGTTAAATCAATCAACCGTGACGTCTGGTTACCAGTCCGGCCACGTCGATCCTGTCCACCACCCTCACACCAGTGCGAATAGAAAACACATGTTCAGGATCAAACTTTTGATGTGTAATGTAAGGTCGTATAGGTGAAAGGTATGCCGAGGCGACGCGTGCATAATAGAGCATGACATATCGAGTGAAATAAGCGTAATTGTGTGACGAGCTATTGCGTGTAGTTAGGGAACGCAGCTTAGTGTCATTAAGAACATTCAAGGTCATAGCTGAGACGTGGATTGAACAGTGAGACGTTACATCAATCAAGCGTTTCGGTCTCACATGGTTCCATTTATTTGTTTACGCTCAGAATCCTGGATATCTTATCCAGCAGAATTACGAGCGAGCTCATAGAGCTGTTCTTACTCAAAAATGTCTTCAAGCAAATGGAATTCATGTACTGCACTACCCAGCCTTTCTCCGCCGATCGATTTCCCATAGAGTATCTTTGGGTAGAGGTGTCCACAACCGACCAGACAAAAACTGTTACTTATGGACAGTAGCATTGTTAAAACTTGAATTTTAATGTTTGAAAACGTAAATAGTTTCTTTCAAAAATTTGAAACATTGAATGGCGTTTCATAATACCACCAGTCTATAGACATCTGCAAACATATCATATATTGGAATTTGCAGAACTACCTTTCTAAATTTTAAGCTCTTTTTAGAAAGGTTTTCCGAAAGTTTTCACAGTGTTATGATTTTCCCATAAAATCTGTCATTTCAGTGCCTTTGGCGCTTTGATTTTTAGATAGAATTTGAAATTTCGTGGCAGAAATGTTAACTATCATGGGACAATGTGTTGCAAGCATGATTCAGGTTGGTAGCTCCAAGGTCAAGGTCATACATAGAGGTCAAAGGTCAAAAAAGGGGCCTTTTTTCGTGTTTGGTCAATAACTTTCTTATCTTTGGATGGATTTTGAAATCAGTTTGCAAAAATGTTAACAACCATGAGTCAATGTGTTGCATGCATGACCGAGGTTGGTACCTCAAAGGTCAAGGTCATACTTAGAGGTCAAAGGTAAAAATGGAGGCCTTTTTTCGTGATTTTCAATTACTTTCTTATTTTTGATAGAATTTCAAATTACTTAGCAGAAATGTCAACTATCATGTGACGATGTGTTGTACGCATGATTCAGGTTGGTGCCTCAAAGGTCAAGGTCATACATAGAGGTCAAAGGTAAAGAAGGGGCCTTTTTTCTTATTTTTCGATGGATTTTGAAATTACTTGGCAGAAATGTTAACCACCATGACACGATGTGTTGCCTGTATGACTAAGGTTGGTACCACGAAGGTCAAGGTCATACTTAGAGGTCATAGGTAAAAAAGGGGCCTTTTTTTCGTGTTTGGTCAATAACTTTCTTATTTTTTAGATGGATGGATTTTGAAATTACCTGGCAGAATTGTTGACCACCATGAGGCGATGTGTCTCTTGCATGACCCATGTTGGTACCTCAAAGGTCAAGGTCATACATAGAGGTCAAAGGTAAAAAAGGGGCCTTCTTTAGTGTTCAGTCAATAACTTTCTTATTCCTGGATAGATTGGGAAATTACTTGGCAGAAATGTTAACCATCATGAGACAATGTGTTGCGCACTACACTCAAGTCGATACCTCCAAGGTCAAGCTCACACTAAGAGGTCAAAGGTAAAAAAAGTCTTTTTTGTGTCCAGTCAATAACTTTTTTATTTCTAGATGGACTTTTTAAAGTAACCATGCAGAAATGTTCACCTTCAATAGCTGATGAGTTGTGTGCAAGACCAAGGTCCATCCCTCCAATGTTAAGGTCATACCTAGAGGTCAGAGGTCAAAAAAGGGGCCTTTTTTGTGTACAGTCAGTAACTTTTTTATTCTTTGATGGATCATGAAATTACTTGGCAGAAATGTGAACCATCATGATGTGATGTGTTGTACCTAAAAGGTCGAGGCCATACTTAGAGGTCAAAGGTAAAAAATGGCTTTCTTGTGTACGGTCAATAACTTTCTTATTTCTCTATGTACTTTTTAAAGTTACCTTGCAGAAATGAGATGATGTGTTGCACACAAGACCTAGGTCCATACCTCCAATGTCAAGGTCATACTTAGAGGTCAAAAAAGGGGGAGACATCTGTGTTTTTGTAGAAAAACAAATTCTAGTTTCTACAGTCCCTAGCTGGGGGGACAAGGTCATCTGTTGGAATGCTGGTAGCACCCTTTAGACCTTTTATAAAAGGATGAGCCTACTGCACACCTGTGATATCTCCAGGATCATGTGGGAGGCTCCCACATTTGAAGCATATCTCCCTCTCTCCCGTCCGGGAGACAGAATCTCCTGCATTTGCAGTTTCCCGATTTTTGCCAGAGTTACGTAAAAATTTTCACTGCTGAGGGCAATTAACGGCTTAGGGGAGATTATATAACTACATAACGGTAATTAGCAACTTTAAAAGCCAATAATCTTTTGATCAACTGTGTCTCAGATAATTGGATTTAACCACCAGTAAAGATTACAGAAGCTTACGTAATCTGACATAATTTATATACCGTGCCAAAACAGTGCAACTGTACTCGGGTACCAGTAAGTTTCAAGGTAACCTTTGTACAAAGCTCTATTTTATTTATATACTACCCAAATTTTGATAGGGATCACTTTTTATATACCAAATTTTGCACTGAAAATTTAAAATTTCTTGACAGAATTTGTACTCCGTATATTGATAAATATCTTAAGCAGAAACTCATGTGCATTTCAGTACTCATGAAAGTGCACACTTCCCACACTTCGCATATGAATTCATGCACCCCCAAAATCTTGCGTAGCACTGCTTTCCAACAGACATATCAAACTTGTCAGTGTTCCTTTACCAAGTATAAAAACAATTTTATTTGATTTGTGAAACACTAAAATGCCTAGGGGACAATTAAAAAAAGCTCCTGAGCCCCAAAGAAATGAATCATGACTTTGGAATGTGGGAATCTGGTGTCTCTCGATGTCGTGTTGCTGGGATTCTGAATGTGTCTCAGAGCATGGTTTCCCGAATGTGGAGTCGGCATCTTACCCACAGAAATCCTTCAAACAGACTCGGCGGGGTCGAGAAAGGGCTACAACTCAACATCAGGACTGTTTCTTGTTGATTCAGTCTCGACGTCAACGGTTCCTGAATGCTAAGCGTTTGCATAACGAGCTTAGAAACGGAACTGGAGTACAAATTTCTACACAAACTGTCAGAAATGGGCTCCACGAGTTCTGACTTAATGCCATGAGGCCTGCTGTACATGTTCCGTTGACGATACAGCACGTGCTAGACCGGTTTGACTTTGCCAGAACTCCCGTCAGGTGGACGGTTCGTGACTTGACCCCAGTACTGTTTTATGATGAGTCCAGATTCTGTCTAGACTTCACTTATAAACGTCAATTAATGTGGCGAATGTCTAAAGAGCGATTCTATGACTTGAATGTGGCAGAGCATGATCGGTATGGAAATGGATCAGTCATGGTTTGGGCTGGGATAAGCGTGAACGGTAAAACCGACTTGTACGTCGATGAAAACGGAACGTTAATGGCAGTAAGGTACTGTAATGAAATTCTTGATAGTTTGTGAGACCATATGCAGATGCGTTCGGCCCGGACTTTATTCTGATGGACGATAATGCCTGCCACAACCGTGCCAATGTCACTGATTCCTATCTGGAACGTGAGAAAATCGTTCATATGGACGGGCCTGCTCGATCACCGGACTTAAATCCGATTGAGCATGCGCGGGACATGACACAGCCCGACCTGTGCATCTGAGGACTTTCCAGGAGCTCAAAGATGCATTGGTTGCTGAATGAAAGCTGATTCAACAAAACCGGATACAGACTCTGATTACGTGCACGCGCAGGCGATGTCATACTGTAATTGATGTCCGTGGACACTATACACGTTATTAGGCACGTTTGTCTAAACAAATTTGGAAATTTGTGAAAAATCAATTCGTGTTACGGCAAATTTTGGGGGTGGCAAGATGGTTGCTGTTGTCATGATTGAATGCAGTACCAGTTGACAAAATTAATCACTAGCGTTTGTGAAGGATACGTCTTCTATCATTATGAATCAAATTGGGATTCAGCTGATTAATTTATCCAAAAATTATTTTGCATTAAAAAAGTGATCCCCATCAAACTTTGAGTAGTATATTTAGCTTGGCTTTAAGTTAAAATTATGTGTATACTTGCCATTTTTGTAGCAGTTAGTGGTTTTTTTATATCACTCTCCCATCTGTCTATCATTTTCATATTTTATGAAAAGTTATAAATTCTTTATTTTGAAAGTGGAAAATAGTTATTATTTACCAGTCAATAACGAATAATTATATAAAGACATGAAATCAATAACTGATGTTCTTAGTCCAGTCATTCTCATGAAATCTGTAATTATTGTGCATTTATTTTGAATATCTTATACCTGAAAACCGCTTTAAAACACTATTCATTATATCAAGGTTTGGATATAACAAACTTTACAGTTTTATTACTGTTTAACCAAATGGAAGTGTCTAGAGTGCCGGTGTAACAGGCCATTTCTTCCCCCCAGTCAGTTTCTTCCCCGGGGAAGAACTGGGCCGGCCCGTTTCTTCCCCGGGGAAGAAACTGACTAGTCAGTTTCTTCCCCACCCAGTCAGTTTCTTCCCCACCTGAAATTTTTTTAGAACCATAGAGAACGAGTAATTTATGCCTCACAAATTGTTAAAAATTAAAAAAGTAACCATTCTGAATTAGTTTTGAGTCTTTACAGCTTGAATGGCAAACTTTTCTCTATGCCATACAATATATGGAGATCCAAGGAAATTTTCATCCCAATTCCAGTATCTATGATTAATTTTCTTTGCTTTTTATGACATTAATTGGTATTAACTAAACAGATATAAAAAGCAACAACCCTTTATTGTTCCAATCTAAATATAATTTGGAAAGTGGGGGTGGGGTCCCCGGGGAAGAACTGGACCGGCCCATTTCTTCCCCACCCCAGATTTTTCTGTTTACTAAAAATTCTTGTGATAAATGTTCTTCACTTTTAAAGATATAAATTGGAATTAACTACAGAGCTATAATAAGCAACAAATCTTTGGCCCTTAAATTTCAATAGAATTCTGAGACTGGGGGGTGGGGAAGAACTGGGCCGGCCCAGTTCTTCCCCACCCCAGATGTTTCTGTTTACTAATAATTCTTGTGATAAATTTCCTTTGCTTTTTAGGACAAAAATTGGTATAAACTAAAAAGATATAATTAGCAACAAATGTTTGGAGCTTTATTATCAAGAGAATTTGGAGGCTGGGGTGGGGAAGAACTGGGCCGGCCCAATTCTTCCCCACCCCAGATGTTTCTGCTTACTAATAATTCTGGTGATAAATTTCCTTTGCTTTTTAAGACATAAGTTAGTATAAACTAAACAGATACAATAAGCAACAAATTTTTGGAGCTCAAGTCTTAATAGAATTTGGAGACTGGGGGGTGGGGAAGAACTGGGCCGGCCCGTTTTTTCCCCATCCAAGATGTTTCTGTTTACTAAAAATTCTTGTGATAAATTTTCTTCACTTTTAAAGACATGAATTGGTATTAACTAAACAGATATAATAAGCAACAAATGTCTGGCACTTAAATTTCAATAGAATTCGGAGACTCGGCCGGCCCTTTCTTCCCCACCCTGCCACCCTTGGGTAGTGTTGTACAGTTATGTCAGTTATATTGCTGAAGATGTCTTGGGTGGGGAAGAACTGGGCCAGTCCGTTTCTTTCCCACCCTTGGTAAGTAAATGTTTGGAGCACAAATGTTAATAGAATTTGGAGACTGGTGGTGGGAAAGAACTGGCCCGGCCCGTTTCTTCCCCACCCCAGATGTTTCTGTTTACTAAAAATTCTTGTTATAAATTTTCTTCACTTTTAAAGACATAAATTGGTATTAACTAAACAGATATAATAAGCAACAAATGTTTGGCACTTAAATTTCAATAGAATTCAGAGACTCGGGGGTGGGGAAGAACTGGGCTGGCCAGTTTCTTACTCACCCTTCCACCCTTGGGTAGTGTTGTACAGTTATGTCAGTTATATTGCTGAAGATGTCTTGGGTGGGGAAGAACTGGGCCAGTCCGTTTCTTTCCCAACCTTGTTAAGTATTATACTCTTAAGTCAATTATGACATTGAAGGTGTTGGGGTGGGGAAGAACTGGGCCGACCCATTTCTTCCCCACCCCTAGGTAGTGTTGTACAGTTATGTCAGTTATATCGCCGAAGATGTCTGGGTTGGGGAAGAACTGGGATGGCCCATTTCTTCCCCCACCCTTGGGTAGTGTTGTAGAGTTATTTCAGTTATATTGCTGAAGATGTCTTGGGTGGGGAAGGACTGGGCTGCCCGTTTTTTTCCCACTCTTGGTAAGTGTTGTACTGTTAAGTCAATTATGACGTTGAAGGTGTCTGGGGTGGGGAAGAACTGGGCCTGGCCATTTCTTCCCCACCCTTGGCTAGTGTTGTACAGTTATGTATATATCAGAGGATGTCTGAGGCAGGGAAGAACTGGGATGACCCGTTTCTTCCCCACCCTTGTGTAGTGTTGTACAGTTATGTATATATCAGAGGATGTCTGAGGCAGGGAAGAACTGGGGCGACCCGTTTCTTCCCCACCCTTGTGTAGTGATGTACAATTAAATCAGTTATTTAAGTTGTCTGTGGTGGGGAAGAACTAGGCCACCCAGTCCTGTCCCACCCCCAATCTCGAAATTCTATTTAGATTTGAGCTCCAAACATTTTTTGCTTATTATATCTTTTTGGTTTATTCCAATTTTTGTCTTAAAAAGCGAAGAAAATTTATCACAAGAATTTTTTGTAAACAGAAAACTCTGGGGTGGGGAAGAAACAGGCCGGCCCAGTTCTTCCCCACACCCAGTCTCCAAATTCTAATTAGATTTGAGCTCCAAACATTTGTGGTTTATTATATCTTTTTAGTTTATACCAATTTATGTCTTAAAAAGAAAAGAAAATTTATCACAAGAATTTTTTGTAAATAGAAAAATCTAGGGTGAGGAAGAAACGGGCCGGCCTAGTTCTGCCCCACCCCCAGTCTCCAAATTCTATTTAGATTTGAGCTCCAATCATTTGTTGCTTATTATATCTTTTTAGTTTATACCAATTTATATCTTAAAAATCGAAGAAAATTTATCACAAGAATTTTTTGTAAACAGAAAAATCTGGGGTGGGGAAGAAACGGACTGGCCCGGTTCTTCCCCACCCCCAGTCTCCAAATTCTAATTAGATTTGAGCTCCAAACATTTGTTGCTTATTATAGCTTTTTAGTTTATACCAATTTTTGTCTTAACAAGAGGGCCCAGAGGGCCCTGAATCGCTCACCTGAAAATTAGTGTCTCCAGTACATTCTAGGCCCAAGGGCTATAATTTGAACAAACTATGTAATGGTCCACTAGATGAAGCTTCATACCAAATATCAAAGACCTGGGCCTTCTGGTTTCAGACAAGAAGATTTTTAAAGGTTTTCCCTATATAAGCCTATGAAAAACCAAAGGGTCCCGGGGTGGGGGCATTTTTGGCCCAAGGGCTATAATTTGAACAATCTTGAAAGAGGTCCACTGGATGAAGCTTCATACCAAATATCAAAGACCTGGGCCTTCTGGTTTCAGACATGAAGATCTTCAAAGGTTTTCCCTATTTAAGCCTATGAAAAACCAAAGGGTCCCGGGGTGGGGGCATTTTTGGCCCAAGGGCTATAATTTGAACAATCTTGAAAGAGGTCCACTAGATGAAGCTTCACACCAAATACCAAAGATCTGGGCCTTGCGGTTTCAGATAAAAGGATTTTTAAAGATTTTCCCTGTACAAACCTATGTAAAACCAAAGGCCCGCAGGGCGGGGGCATTTTTGGCCCCAAGGCTATAATTTGAACAATCTTAGTAAAGGTCCACCAGGTAAAGCTTCACACCAAATATTAAAGACCTGGGCCTTGTGATTTCAGAGAAGAAGATTTTTTAATGATTTTCCCTATATAAGCCTATGTAAAACCATAGGCCCCCACGGCGGGGGCATTTTGGCCCCCAGGGCTATAATTTGAACAATCTTGAAAGAGGTCCAATAGATAAAGCTTCATACCAAATATCAAAGAACTGGGCCTTGCCGTTTGAGAGAAGAAGATTTTTAAAGATTTTCCCTGTATAAGCCTATGTAAAACCAAAAGCCCCCGGGGCGGGGGCATTTTTGGCCCCAAGGCTATAATTTGAACAATCTTGAAAGAGGTCCACTAGATGAAGCTTCATACCAAATATCAAAGATCTGGGCCTTGCGGTTTGAGAGAAGAAGATTTTTAAAGATTTTCCCTGTATAAGCCTATGTAAAACCAAAGGCCCCCGGGGCGGGGGCATTTTTGGCCCCAAGGCTATAATTTGAACAATCTTAGTAGAGGTCCACCAGGTCGAGCTTCACACCAAATATTAAAGACCTGGGCCTTGTGGTTTCAGAGAAGAAGATTTTTTAATGATTTTCCCTGTATAAGCCCATGTAAAACCAAAGGCCCCCGGGGCGGGGGCATTTTGGCCCCCAGGGCTATAATTTGAACAATCTTGGTAGAGGTCCACTAGATGAAGCTTCATACCAAATATTGAAGACCTGGGCCTTGCGGTTTCAGAGAAGAAGATTTTTAAAGATTTTCCCTGTATAAGTCTATGTAAAACCAAAGGCCCCCGGGGCGGGGGCATTTTTGGCCCCAAGGCTATAATTTGAACAATCTTAGTAGAGGTCCACCAGGTAAAGCTTCACACCAAATATTAAAGACCTGGACCTTGTGGTTTCAGAGAAGAAGATTTTTTAATGATTTTCCCTATATAAGCCTATGTAAAACCAAAGGCCCCCGGGGCGGGGGCATTTTTGGCCACCAGGGCTATAATTTGAACAATCTTGGTAGAGGTCCACTAGATGAAGCTTCATACCAAATATCGATGACCTGGGCCTTGCTGTTTCAGAGAAGAAGATTTTTAAAATTTTGTTTTAAAAAATCTATTTTTAGCGCCTGTGACCCAGATGTGCAATGGACCGGAACCATTTGAACAATTTTGAAAGGGGACCACCTGAGGATCATTGCTGTGAAGTTTGGTCAAAATCCGATCAGCGGTTTAGGAGGAGATGTCATTTGAAGAAAAAGTTTACACACACACACACACACACACGCACGCACGCACTGACGACGGACGAAAAGTGATCCCAAAAGCTCACCTTGTCACTACGTGACAGGTGAGCTAAAAACCAAAGAAAATTTATCACAAGAATTTTTTGTAAACAGAAAAATCTGGGGTGGGGAAGAAACGGGCCGGCCCAGTTCTTCCCCACCCCCAGTCTGCAAACTGTATTTAGATTTGAGCTCCAAACATTTGTTGCTTATTATATCGTTTTAGTTTATACCATTTTTTGTCTTAAAAAGCATAGGAAATTTATCACAAGAATTATTAGTAGACAGAAAATTCTGGGGTGGGGAAGAACTGGGCCGGCCCAGTTCTTCCCCACCCCCAGTCTCCAAATTCTATTTAGATTTGAGTGTCAAACATTTGTGGCTTATTATATCTGTTTAGTTAATACTAATTTATGTCTTAAAAAGCAAAGAAAATTCATCAAAGATGCTTCAATTGGAATGCATACTTTAATGCCTCTCCATGAATGGTGTAGCATAGAGCAAATTTTGTCATTCAAGCTAAAAGGACTCAGAACTTATTCTCATTTATAACAAATTGTGAGCTGAAAATTATTCGTTGACTATGGTTCTGAAAAAAATTCAGGTGGGGAAGAAACTGACCGGGTGGGGAAGAAACTGACTAGTCAGTTTCTTCCCCCGGGGAAGAAACAGGCTGGCCCAATTCTTCCCCCGGGGAAGAAACGGGCCGGCCCAGTTCTTCCCCGGGGAAGAACCGGGCCGGGGGAAGAAACTGACCGTTACACCGGGTCCTGCACTCTAGACTTAGTGGCTAAAGTGACAGTCCCAGCACTCTAGCCATTCCCATAATAATAATAATAATAATAATAATAATAATAATCAACTTTATTTATAGAGGGTAACACATTTAGTAAACTAGTACTAATCTTCCATGTGGCCCTCTTTTCCTGGGTAGAAACCAGTACTACGCAATGTGGATAAAGTCTCTTGCTCAAGGAAACAACACTTGCCGTTCGTGGGGATCGAACCCATAGAAAAACGTCAACAGTTTTCTTCTTTCACACTTTGCAAGATTGTTGCTAAGGTGACCATCTATGGAAGTACAACAGATATGCGTGGAGGAATAAGATGGCCGTCAGTTATACATATGACTTTTAGAAGCTATGTGACATCTTGAAATCCAGTGTGCACGTCACTGTCATCACTCCGTGTTTCGACTTCTTTCCGTAGTGATATTGTGGGAACAATTTGGCATCTGATTGTATCAGTTCCTGATAATTTTCATCTAGTGGAACTCCACCAAGATTGTTTGAATTAAAGACCTGGGACCAAAAATGGCCCTAGCAAGGGGCACCATGTTTTACATAGACTTGCACAGATAAAACCTTTGAAGAGCTTCTCGTCTGTCACCATTGATTTTTGGTACACACCTTTATCTAGTGAACCTCTGTCAAGATTGTTCAAATTATAGCCCTGGGGCCATAAATGGCCCAACCCAGGGTGTCACCTATTTTACATAGGCATACCGGGTAGGTTATATAGGGAAAACTATAAAGATCTTCTTGTCTGTTACAGAAAACCTAGGCCATTGATATTTGGTACATAGGTACATCTGCTGGGTCTCTACCAAGAATGTTCAAATTATAACACTGTGGCTAAATACTTGAAAATAAAATTTTAACAATGTCTTAAAGCAATCTACCTTGTGAAATTTCAGTATTAAGTATGTAAAATGCTTAGCTCAGGTGAGTGAGATAGGACCATCATGGTCCTCTTGTTATGCTATTATATTGTTCGTATCATGTACTTTATGGTTTTATCATATGACGTCGCGTCTGAGAGTGTAATAACGCCATGTATTATTTTCGATAATCCACTAGTGGATTAAATATGCAAATTAGCTAGATACGTCCCGTAACGTTACATAAACGACGTCGCATTTATTAACGGCGGAATATTGACATTTTTGTAAACAATCCTGAATAAAATGCGTTTTAAATGTCATATGATAAATAGAATCTTGCATTCGTGCTCATGTATTATTGAATTTATTAAACTCGTTGAGGAAAAGGGATAAAATGGTCGGCAAAGCCTCGCATTTTATCCCTTTTTATGCCCCCAACTTCGAAGAAGTTGTGGGGGCATATTGGTTTTGCCCTGTTCGTCCGTCCGTCCTTCCGTCCTTACGTCCGTCCCACTTTTTACTGCATAGCATAACTTTAGAACCATGGGTGCTAGGTTTTTGAAATTTCATATATGGATTCCTCATGAAAAAATAATTGACCCGTGTTTTTTTTCTCGTCAGGATTATGCCCCTTTTTTGAGTTATGCCCCTTTGCAAAAAATACTATGAAATCTTGTAAGCAAGATATCTCAAAAACTGTTTGAGCTATTACCCTGAAACTTTACATGCTGGTTGGGGATGATGAGTAGATGAACTGATTAACTTTTGAAAAAAATCCGAAATTTTTTTCTTGAGTTATGGCCCTTTGAAATTTTTCGCGTTTTAAGTTTGTAAGCAAGATATCTAAAAAAACTATTTGAGGTTTTTCCCCGAAACACACAGACTTGTCGGGGATGATGAGTAGATGAACTGATCAACTTTTGAAAAAAATCCGATTTTTTTTTCTTGAGTTATGGCCCTTAGATTTTTTTCGTGTTTTCAGCTTGTAAGCAAGATATCTCAATAATTGTTTGAGCGATTGCCCTGCAACTTTACAAGCTGGTTTGGGATGATGTGTAGATGAACTGATTAACTGTTGAAAAAAAATCCTATATTTTTTTCTTGAGTTATGGCCCTTTGAAATTTTTCGCGTTTTAAGTTTGTAAGCAAGATATCTCAAAAACTATATGAGGTTTTTCCCCAAAACTTCACAGACTGGTTGGGTATGATGAGTAGATGAACTGATTAACTTTTGAAAAAAGTCCAATTTTTTTTTCTTGAGTTATGGCCCTTTGATTTTTTTCGTGTTTTCAGCTTGTAAGCAAGATATCTCAAAAATTGTTTGAGCTATTGCCCTGAAACTTTACAGGCTGGTTGGGGATGATGAGTAGATGAACTGATTAACTTTTGAAAAAAATCCGAAATTTTTTTCTTGAGTTATGGCCCTTTGAAATTTTTCGCGTTTTAAGTTTGTAAGCAAGATATCTAAAAAACTATTTTAGGTTTTTCCCCGAAACTTCACAGACTGGTCAGGGATGATGAGTAGATGAACTGATTAACTTTTGAAAAAAATCCGATTTTTTTTTCTTGAGTTATGGCCCATAGATTTTTTTCGTGTTTTCAGCTTGTAAGCAAGATATCTCAATAATTGTTTGAGCGATTGCCCTGCAACTTTACAAGCTGGTTTGGGATGATGTGTAGATGAACTGATTAACTGTTGAAAAAAATCCTATATTTTTTTCTTGAGTTATGGCCCTTTGAAATTTTTCGCGTTTTAAGTTTGTAAGCAAGATATCTCAAAAACTATATGAGGTTTTTCCCCAAAACTTCACAGACTGGTTGGGTATGATGAGTAGATGAACTGATTAACTTTTGAAAAAAATCCAATTTTTTTTTCTTGAGTTATGGCCCTTTGATTTTTTTCGTGTTTTCAGCTTGTAAGCAAGATATCTCAAAAATTGTTTGAGCTATTGCCCTGAAACTTTACAGGCTGGTTGGGGATGATGAGTAGATGAACTGATTAACTTTTGAAAAAAATCCGAAATTTTTTTCTTGAGTTATGGCCCTTTGAAATTTTTCGCGTTTTAAGTTTGTAAGCAAGATTGATTACTACAAAATACAAAAAATGGTGATAGTTTATTAAATTGAATTAGAATTATGCTTCTTACTGATGTAAAAAAATTTCATCAGCCTAAATTTCTTATGTCAGAACCAATTAATGGAGTTTTGCATATGTTTCAATATTGGCAAGTTCTAAATTCTAATTCTTAAATGTTGATTTTAATTTTCGTGCATATATTTTATAACAGAGATAAGTATAAGAAAAGTTATCACCCTTCATTTTCATATAAATATTATGTTTCAAAGACTGACAAAGCCTCCTTGTAATTTTCTTGTGAGTGAGCTTTCAAGCGAAATTTGTACACGTGCAAGCTTCATTATTCCTGCAATCAAAATATTTCCAGTCTCTAGATGTTGGGAGAACACTATCTATGGGATAGATATCAATTCCAAAGCCATTACATACCACACTAAAATCATTTACAATGCAAAGTGACGAAAGTTCGAAAAGCTCATGGTGTTTCGAGAGGAGAGAAAGAACCCAATCACAGTGAAACTGTCCTCCACATGCAAGGGTTCGATTCCAAATGCAGATGAGATCCTGCAACGCATTTCTGAAGGAGAACTCATTGCTCCATATCCACTATACTACGGTTTAGGATTTGATTCAACGATGACCACATACAAATTTGGACCCATAGTTCATGAACAGTATCTTAGAGCATTACAGTTACATGAAAAACACTGGATAAAAGATGCAAGGTATTATGCTTCTTTGTTTTTCGCGGAAGAATAGTTTGTGGAACTTAATGCATGCTTGCTTAAGACAGGTTGCTCGCTTAATAAAGGTGGCCACTAAGACAAGTTTGACTGTATCTCTAAAACTGTATGAGCTATTATCCTGTAACTTAAAAAACTAGTAGGGGGTGATAAATAAACGACCTGATTAACTACAGCTTTTCTTGTGTAATTTCAGCATTACAGCCACATAAAAACAAGATATCTCAATTACTGTTAGGGACAAGCAGTGTTAGGGTCAAGCAGTTGGGGGCATTGTGTTTCATAAACACTGGCTCTAGTTCTCAACTCGTTTAATAAATTCAATAATACATGAGCACTCATGTAAGATCCTTTATGTTCAGAGAGGAAAGAAGGCCACAGGGAAGATTGGTTCTACCAACTGAGTCACCCTCTCAAGTCTATTACTTACTTATATAGAGGATCTTACATGAGTGTTCATGCATTATTGAATTTATTAAACGAGTTGAGGAAAAGGGATAAAATGCAAGGCTTTGCCGAGCATTTTATCCCTTTTCCTCAACGAGTTTAATAAATTCAATGATACATGAGCACGAATGCAAGATCCTATTTATCATATGACATTTAAAACACATTTTATTCACGATTGTTTTACAAAAAAAAATCAATATTCCGCCATTAGTAAACGCGACGTCTCTAAGGACGTCGTACATGTAACGTTACGGGACGTATCTAGCAAATTTGCATATTTAATCCACTAGTGGATTATCGAAAATATTACATGGCGTTATTACATTCTCAGACGCGACATCATATGATAAATAGATGTTCTTTGGAAAAGTTTGTTTGATTGTTTGACTTGAGGTTTAACATCCCTTTCAACACTGTAAAGGTCATTTTGGAGACATTGCTTCCAATTTTGTGGGACTTTTACCCGACATTGAGATGAAATGACATCTCAAGCCCTGTCGCCCAATGAAACCAATAGGGTTTATTAGCATGGACGGTCCGCCTCGCACTGCAGTTTCTGGACAGGCTTAGATCCTCTAAGCGGTTTACCAGTACTAGTGTGCGGGCCGGATTCAGCTCTGCATGGAAGCATCATGCAGCCAATATATTTCTTCAAGCCCCTATTGGCGGGGGCCGGTTCTTTGGAAAAGGCATAGATGTGAAACTCAGTTAAGCACCGTGCTTTTCGAAGAAAAAGTGGGGATATTGTAATCATCTTTGCCATCCATCCTCCAGATAACTCCTTCTACACCTTTATAGATACAATCTTTGGTCTGGGGAGTGAATGATACTTTCAGATTTTTGATCCCACCCCTGGAGAATTTTGAAGAAATTGAAAAGATGTCCATATTTGGCCTCCTGACCTGGCTCTGAGATCAACCATCAATGGCGTGAACTAGCCCCGTCTCGAACACATTTTCATGGTCCCAAAGGTGTTAGAGCCATTGAAGTTTGACTGGATATGCTTAATGGGCGCCACATATATATATATCAGGCCTCATATTTTTCAGGCATATGCAGGATTTCAGGCTTTTAGACCTTTATTTTTTCTTGATTTTTCTTGATTTCAGGCTTTTTGGCAACCATCTTTTTTATTTTTCCTCCTATATTCTGTATAAAATGACTTTTTAACGCTTATCCTGCTGAATAAAATTATTTTGCTACACACATTTCTGACAATTCACCAATCAAATTACTTAATATAAAGTATTTGTTCAATTCACAAATTGCATTACAAACAGTGTAGATCGTGATCAGATGGCTTCTTCAGAAGCCATCTGATCTGGATCTACACTGTTTGCAAAGGTAATAGTTGACATGTTCAGCATGATGAGGGTTAAGGATGTAAAATCGGGCCTTTCAGGCACGGAAAAGCTTGGTCAGTATGAGGCCTGATATATTCTCAAGGTGTCCAAATTTTTAGGATTTTTATAGTAAGAGTTGTCAGAATCTACAGGTACTGTCACTGGATTTTGTTGACCCACTAATACAAAATGTCCCCGAAAAGAGTGTTGACATGACCTAAATTATGTTGACTAGGTTAAGGCCTCCATGGCCTAGCGGGTAAGAGCACTGACTCTTAATTATTAGGCCTCTCACCACTGGGGTTTAGGCCTTGCTCAGGCCACAAGTGAGACGCCAAGTTCTGTAACGGAAGGTCAGGTGTTTTTCTCAAGATGTCTGGTTTTCGTTCACCTATTAACCCTTGTCCTGCTGAATATTTAAATATTTCACACCCACTACTGATTACCAGCCAATCAGATTACTTGACGCAAATTATTGCAACAAATTCATAAACTGGATGGCAAACAATGAAGATCAGAAGCCATCTGATCTGGATCTACATTGTTTCAAAGATAAGGCATATCCGGGCTCAGCAGGACAAGGGTAAAAGAACAGCTAAAATAAGTGAAATAATCTCGAAAGCGCCGTATAACCAAAACTAAAAAAAAGGTTAATTTCTAACTAGATTGCATTTTATTTTCAGGAATGCAACAGGATGCTCTCAGTGACCTTCAGCCCTGGATGTGATTTAATAAAAGAGGAAATTAGCCCTTGACATCATACTTAAAGTAGCTACACCTATTTCTGTTCCTAGCCCTGCAAGCACCACAGAAATTCTAGAGCAGATGCAATTTATTTTTCAGTGGAAAATAAGACTTGACATTTCATGTGAATTGTCTGCCCAGCAGACAATTCACATGTAATGTCAAGCCTTATTTTTGCTGAAAAATTATTTTCAGTGGAAATAAAGCTTGACATTTCATGTGAATTTATTTCCCAGCACACAATTAACATGCAATGTCAATTGGTTTCATTGGGTGGCAGGGCTTGAGATGTCATTTCATCTCAATGTCGGGTAAAAGTCCCACAAAATTGGAAGCAACGTCTCCAAAATGAACTTTACAGTGTTGATGGGGACGTTAAACAAAACATGCAATGTCAAACCTTATTTTTGCTGAAAAATAAGAAAATGCCAACTGTTAAACTTTCTTAAATGAATCCTTTAAGTGTCAATCACAACTGTAACCTACATGTAGATATATTCATTTTTTTTTCTTCAATATTTTCCAGACAGTTGTGTTTGACATTTCATGTGACTTGTCTGCATAAATGTCAAGCCTGTTTTTTAGGTGAAAAAAAATCCAATTTTCATCTGCTGAACAGTTTTGCTATGTACTTTAAAGGCTGATGCTAAGCCCATTTTGTAAGAAAAAAAAAAAACATATCAGCCGTTGGTAATAAGTGTAAGACAAGAGCAGATGCAGCAGTATGCGGCATCTATCAGGGCCTTCAGTGTTGGCAAAAAAAAAAAATAAATAAATAATAAATCAGCCATTTTCTAAACTGTGGAAGATTCTGTTCGGTGCAAAACATCCTAAAAATTCATACATCTTGAGGACTTGCTGTAATTCTCCTAAAATTTAACAAATTTGTTTCATGATAAAAAGTGCAGATGGAATGGCAAACAGTGTAGACCCTGATCAGACTGCTCCTTCTGGAGCAGTCTGATCTGGGTCTGCACTGTTTCCTAATTGAAGGCCTAGCTGTTTGTCCCAATACTTAGGATTGTTACGGTAAGTTCTTTGGCAGACTTGGCATGTATGCCACTTGTTTCAGGAAACCAAGGTGTGTCCACCCATCAAATTATGACAATAAAAGAAGGAAAAAAGGAAACACTGTTTTGCGAACTTGTTCAACCAGAAGTGCTCCCATAGCCTGCAGCTAAAAGGCAAAAGTAAAGCAAATGAGGGAGTGAAAAATAAATCAAAGTGAAGCTAGCAAATATTCAACAGCTTCAGGGTGTTAGAAATGAATTTGTGTTCATGGAATTTGGAACAATGGAAGATGGTATCAGTGCATGTATTTCTGCTCTACTCAGTGGTTGTCGTGGTAACAGCTTGGAGTGGTAACCATGGATACAGCTTTGAATCTCACTCATGTGGACATAAGCATAATATTGATCAGGTTTGTATCATTCTGTGTTTATTAGCTCACCTGGAACATAAAGCGCCAGGTCAGCTTATGCCATGGCATGTTGTTTGTCGTTAGCTTTTCACATTTCAACATCTCCGCCAAATCGGCAAGTCCAATTGAGCCGATACTTGATGAGAGGTATTTGGGCGATAGGGAGATTCAGAATTGCTAAAATTGTTATCATAGATAGCTACCATGGCTGCCATCTTGAAATGCTTTTATTTCTTCTGCTGTATCCTGACTTACCAAAGTTACCTTTTTTTTATATGCTCGTTTTGAAAAAAAAACAAAAACGGTAGTATTATGCTATGGGCTTGGCGTCTGTCCATAAACTTTTTCTTTTCCAGATAACTCCTACAGTTTTCATCATATCCCTTGCCCATCGGAGCTTTGAGAAATAGATTGGGCTGCATGGTGCTTCCACGCAGAGCTGAAACTGACTGCACATGAGTACTGGTAAATGTCTTAGAGCTTGCCCATGCAAAGTGGTGCGAGTCGGAACATCAATGAATAGAAACTATTTATTTCATCGGTTGGTAGGGCTTGAGATTTCATCTCAGTGTCGGGTTGAAGTCCCAAGAAATTGGAAGCAACGTCTCCAAAATGACCTGTATAGTGTTGATGGGGATGTTAAACCTCTATCAAACAAACAGTTTTCATCCGATCAAGCTGAAACTTGGCAGATAGTAAGGCTATGATGTGGAGATATGCGTAAAGTTTCGAGATTAATCATACACCAAATGTCGAGAGTTATACCCCTTCGAAAAATTTCAGTAAACGTTTTTGTTTCCGGATAACTCCTACAGTTTTCATCCGATCAAGTTGAAACTAGGTTGATAGTAAGACTATGAGGTGTCTACCAAATATTTTCAGAATAATGCCTCTGTGAATATTGTTGAAAACATTTGATTCCAGCTAACTCTTCCTACAATCAACATTCGATCAAGCTGAAACTTTATATATAGTAAGACCATGATGTGGAGCTGCACATATTAGTAGGGCTCCACCCTGGCCATAACTATATTGCTTTTGTTCATGTTTTTGTCACATCTTAATCCAAAAACTTAACCTCAATCCTAACTTAAAAAGTATTTGCCCTACGGTCATGAAACTTCACACACATACTTACCATCACAAGACTTACATTCTGACAAAGGGCCATTTGTCTGTGTGTTTGTCATGCCTTAACAAAAAAACCTTGGTTATAACTTCAAAAGTATTTGCCCTACTCATGCAGCTTCACACACATTCTTACCATCACAAGACCTTCATTCTGCCTTAACCAAAAAGCCTAACTTCTGTCATAAAGTATACCGCTTTGAAAATTTCTGTAAACATTTTCTTACTGGCTAGCTCCTCCTTCAATTTAGATCCCATTAACCTTTACCCTGCTGTAGGCGACAAGCCCTATCTTTGCAAACAGTGTAGATCCAGATCAGATGGCTTCTGAAGAAGCCATCTGATCAGGATCTACACAGTTTGACATTCAGTTTATGAATATGTAGAAATAAGCCGCATCAAGTAATCTGATTGGTTCAAAGTCAGAAATGAGTGTGGCTTAATTGAATATTCAGCAGGTTAAAGGTTAAGCTGAAACTTGTTATATAGTTAGACCATGATATGGAGCAGTTTGTATTATTTCGTGGTTGTAGTCCAACAAATTGGGCATATAATGCCTCACTTGCGGAGCTCTTGTTTAACCATCTCTTGGGAGGCAGCTTGAGATGGACGGTTGCTTGAAGACTGCTGTTGACCCTACGGCTGTTTCAGTTACTGTCAAGGTGGGGGGGGGGGGGGGGGGGGGATCTCACTAAGTACTGGTAAGTACTGGTAAACTGCTTGGATGGTCTAAGCCTGTCCAAGAACAATGAAGGTAACTGACTGGCCCAACTTGACCTCAGCTGACTGGGCCATTAACCCTTATCTTGCTGTTCGCGACAACCCCTATCTTTGGAAACAGTGTAGATCCAGATCAGATGGCTTCTGAAGAAGCCATCTGATCAGGATCTACACTGTTTGGCATTCAGTTTATGAATTTGTAGCAATTAATTACATCAAGTAATTTGATTGGTTGATAGACATAAATGGGTGCGGCTTAGATGAATATTCAGCAAGATAAGGGTTAAACCACATAACATACATGTATATTACCTGTGTTATTGGTTTAAGCATTTACATGTCAATACAATCTGCACAAACATATGATCAATGTAGCCGGCCTCGGCAGGTCAGTCAGATGCGCGCCTGGCTGGTGATCAGGAGGACATGCGTTCAATACCTGCCTGGGTCAGCAACATTCTCTCCCTTCTGCTGATTCAAGAAGGGCAGTTGTCAGTTTCTGGCGAAAGAACTTGCACTGTACTGGTTAACCTCTTATGTACAAGCTGCCCAGGTAAAGTATGGATAGGTAAATTGACTGGCTCAAAAAATACCTAAAATAGTCTGGACTGGGCCATTAAACTCCATTACAAACAAATATGATCAATGCAAATCTTTAGTTTCAAAATACTGTCATACCATGGGATTTAGAAGGACGTCAAATGACTTGTGATAGTCACTCTCCTGTTTTTTCCTACAAAGATTCAAAATTACATCATGTCAACAACTCCGTGAAATGAACACCCCTATAAATCCCACTCTATATGGAGAAAATTGGGGTTTACAGGGGTATACATTATTTTGCTTATTTCTGCTCCAAGATGTAGGTTGTGGGTACTCATTTGAACCGTCTCAATGAGGTGGTTCTAACGGGCACCCACAACCTATGTTAGCAGAATAAATAAGAACTAGATCTGCAGTCGATGGTATACCATCGCAAATACCCGCTTTTTCTATTAATAACACTAATGACTATGTATTAGCTAGCCAAAACTACATGTAAGTTAAAAAAGTTGCAAAGAACAGTCTAACTGATAAGCAAAGTTTCAGAAGTGTAACTCTTATAGTTTAGAAGATATGGCAAAGTCATACTTTTTGACCTTTGACCTTGGGGTTATCCTGCTGTTCACGACAACCCCTACATTTGCAAACAGTGTAGATCCAGATCAGATGGCTTCTGAAGAAGCCATCTGATAAGGATCTACACTGTTTGACATTCAGTTTATGAATGTGTAGGAATAAATAACATCAGATATTTTGATTGGTCCGAAGTCAGAAATGGGTGTGGCTAAACAAAATATTCAGCAGGATAAGGGTTAAGGGTTATTATATGTTTTTATTCAGATTCAGCATGATGTTGAGATTGAGCCAGCCCATCTTGTTGTGAAAAGAAGTATTAATCAGAGGCTATCTATTTATGTCCAGTTTGATGATAGCATCAACAGGCTGCCACCTGAACACCAGAATCTCATCAAGGTACTTAACCCTTTATGTACCAAATGGAGTCTTCCACCTTGTATAGAGCAGGAGTCTGTTTCAAAATTTTAGGGGTGTCAGGTTGTGTTTCATCAAAATCTCTTGGAAATTTGCTGAAAATTTTGCAAAAAAAGAAGGCCCTGATCAGACGCCGCGTTCTGCGGCATCTGATCTGGGCCTGCGCTGTTTGCCAACTATCCATTTTGGGGTTTCCAGTACTAAATGGGTAAATCCATACAGTAAAAACAATAAGTATTGGGACAGATAGTCCTAAGCAAACAGTGTAGACACAGATCAGATGGGTCTACACTGCCATTCTGCTGGCAGCTTTTGGAATCCTTGCTGGATCATTAAACAAATTTGTTAAAATTTCAGGAGAATTATATAGCAAGTCCTCAAGGTGTCCAAATTTTTAGGATTTTTACGGTAAAAGAGTTTATCATTAATTCTTGCAACGCCAGTCTCAACAATTAAACTGTTGGTTACTTTGAAAGTCATTGTTGCAAATAGTATGTACCCAGATCAGGAGCAGTCTGATCAGGGTCCACATTGCTTGCCTGTTTGCAAAAATATTAAAAAAAAAAAAAGTTTCTTTGCAAGAAGATGCAGCAGACGACATAAACTTAGATGACATTTTTAGATGCAGTTTTTCCTGGTGTCTTAAGGGTTAATTCCCTTGTAGTGCTAATAAGTAAGTAAGTAAGTAAGTAAAGTCTTTATTTAACGAGGGTAACAACATTTAGCATAGACATTTACATGCATCAGCTAATCTTCCATGAGGCCCTCAAGAGTTATATACAGGTGTACAAATAAAATACAAATGAAATACAGTAAATACACAAGTAAAGACATGTGCAATATCATAATACCGCGAAAAGTTGAGAAAGAAAAAAAAAAAAAAAAAAAAAACCTGATCTTTTCTCTACCGATATACAGATTCTGTATAAAACCTATACATAGATTGGCCATATATATACTGCGTACATTTTATACATACTAACCTAAGATATACCCGGAGCATTGTAAGCTATATCTCGAGATCTCCTTACAGCTTATCCTGCTTCTTTAGAGATGCATAATAATTCATAAGGAAAAAAAAAAAAAAATAGGCACAAATTGAAGTATACTAAATAATTGACCCATTTAGTACCAGAAACCATCTACTAATCATGAGTAGATGGCATTTACAAAGTATTTTCTTTTCTTTTTTTGACAATTGTTTTTAATATCAGCCTTAAGTTACCATAAAAATCCTAAAAATTTGGACACCATGAGGACTTCCTGTAATTCTTCCAAAATTTTAACACATTTGTTTCATGGTCCAACAAGGAGTCCAAAAGGTGTAGACGGAATGGCAAACAGTGTAGACCCTGATCAGATTGCTCCTTCAGGAGCAGTCTGATCTGGGTCTACACTGTTTGCATAGGCCTATCTTTCCCAATTTTTAGATCCATTCCGATACTTTTATAAATCTGACTCATTCTGAGTTATATTGTGCATGACTGACCACCAAAATAGTGTTTGTAAGAAATCCAGGTAACGTGGCTATTTATAGCTACACTATTCTTGTCCTTATGATGTAAGATTGCCACGTAAGAAGGGTAACATGTTAAATCTGGACTTGGTTCATGTACTGACGCATGAGCAAACTGGGCGGTCCCCGCCCATCGGGGCTATAAGCAATAGACTTGGCTGCACGATGCTTCCACACATAGCTGAAACCAATGCACATGAGTACTGGTAAACCGCATAGAGGTTCTAAGCATGCCCAGGAATGATGCGGTTTGGACCGTCCTTGCATATAAACCTTATTGGTGTAATTGGATGGCAGGGCTTGGAATGTCATTTCATCTAATTGTCGGGTAAAAGTCCCACAAAATTGGAAGCAGCGTCTCCAATATGAAGTGTTGATGGGGACGTTAAACCTAAAAACAAACAAACAAATTAGCAAACAGGGTAGAGTCAGATCAAACATCAGACTCAGAAAGTGGTGTCTGATCAGGGTCTACACCATTTTCTTAAAACACAGGAATTTAGAGGAAAAATGGAAGTCTAAGTCTCAGTGCCAGAACTATTTTCCAAGCCTACACTCGGAGACAATCTACCTACCAGTGCTATCGCCCCCACCCATAGGGGCTTGAAGAAATATATGGGCTGCATGATGCTTCCACGCAGAGCTGAATCCGGCCTGCACACTAGTACTGGTAAACCGCTTGGAGGATCTAAGCCTGTCCAGGAACCGCTGTGCGAGGCGGACCGTCCATGCTAATAAACCCTATTGGTTTCATTGGGCGACAGGGCTTGAGATGTCATTTCATCTCAATGTCGGGTAAAAGTCCCACAAAATGGAAGCAACGTCTCCAAAATGACCTTTACAGTGTTGACGGGGACGTTAAATCTAAAATCAAACAAACAAACAAAACCTACCAGTGCTTACAGTGCTTTGATTTTGTTCAGTGAACGTAAGACTTGACATTTCATGTGAATCATCTGCTTATCATTCAGTTTGTGAATTTGTACAAATTCATTATATCAAATAATTTGATTGTTTGAAATTCTGAAATGGGTGCGGCAAAATTAATTAATCAACAGGATAGGGGTTAAGAAAAACTTGCATTCCCATTTTATCATATGAGCCAGCGCATGATAAAATCTACTAGAAGGCTTGAGCAACCAGCGAAGACTCAGATCAGCCTGCGCATCCGCGCAGTCTGATCAGAGTCTTTGCTGTTCGCATGAGCCTTCTATAGCCTCTAGGCTATTCATAGGGGAACAAGAGAATGTTCCGACCAGGCTGACCTGATGGGCCGGTTGAACTGAATCTTTGACCATAGCGCAGGTCTTATTGTAGGTTTTGTCATGCGTCGGCTCATATAGCTATAAATATTGAATGATTAGATACGTACTACCCAGTATAAGATGAGCATTTCCAACCGGAGGGATGACCTGTGAGCAGGACTGAGGCTTTTCCCCAGGATTGAAAGCACCCATTAACTGTTACAACAGAACACCATATTAGATTCTTTTTCTTGCACAACACCACCGAAGATTTTCATTTTACTTTATTTAAAGGTATTTTTTTTCCTTCCTTATACTTATGTAGTTTGCCTGGTTAAGAACACCAGGGTAAGGACAGAATTTCTATCCCAAGCTAAAGCCACCGTGTAAGGGATAAAAGAAACAACTTTGCTATTATCGCTTGATATTGTGCCATTACATGAATGCCTTGAAATTTTGCCATTGGCGGCACTGCATCTGATGACATCTTACTAGCAGCATCACGCAAAAATAATTGTCACACTCACAAACATGTTCTTATAGAATGCATATCTTGTGGCAAAAACTACTGGACAGGTATTGATGCCAAATATTTAAAGCTACAGTAGTGATCCTAATTATTGTGACAGGCAGGCCTAAGCAAACGGTACAGACCCAAATCAGACTGCTCCTGAAGGAGCAGTCTGATCAGGGTCTACACTGTTTGCCATTCAGTCTGCACCTTTTTGACACCTTACTGGACCATGAAACAAATTTATTAAAATTTTAGGAGAAATACAGCAAGTCCTCAAAGTGTCCGAATTTTTTTGGATTTTTTCGACATATGATAAAATGCTTATTACACTGCTATTGGTGAATATTGTTATTTTTTGGGGCTATCATAGGACAATAACAAACTTGTGTCATTTGATATCCCAAAAGAAAGGCAATATTTCTTGTTTCCTTTGCTATCCCAAAGAAGGACAATATTTCTTTGTCCTTTGATATCCCAAAGAAGGACAATAACAAGCTTGTATCCTTTGATATCCCATAGAATGATATCCCAAAGAAGGACAATATTTCTTGTGTCCTTTGATATCCCAATGGAGGACAATATTTCTTTTGTCCTTTGATATCCCAAAAAAGGACAATATTTCTTGTGTCCTTTGATTCCCAATGAAGGACAATATATCTTGTGTCCTTTGATATCCCAAAGAAGGACATTATTATACCAATATTAGTGCAAAAACTCTGTAGTACATTTGTCTTCAGATGTAATTTAAATACCCACATGCAATGCATGCACACATTCACGCACGCACACATGCACACAAAGGGTAAATGCATGTAAAAATAATTGTATTTTTTCTTTGCAGGACAAGGTACGACAAGCTGTGGCATTTTGGCAACATACACTACTTGTCAGACCAACCTATGCTCCAGTTAGGCTCAACAGGTAAACACAGTAGCTTGCCAACATTGATATTTTACAAATTTTTCTACAATAATATTTTCACTTTTGATTTCTGAACATCTCTAGCTCCTGTAGCAAACAAGTTGCATAATCTTAAAACAAAAATAGCAGAGTTCTTGTTCCTAAATTGTCTCTGACATTGTGATAACACATGCGTGTACTACAATGGGTCTTTCATGGTCCAGTTGTTCAAAGCCTCGTTAGCTTATCGAGCTCGTTAGTGGTCATATTGTTAAGTGTTCTAGCAAGTACAATATCTGAAATTTTGTAATTTTTGCTGAAAAAATGTGAGCAAAAGCTGCTCACATTTTTTCGGCAAAAATATTAGCATATTTGCCATAATAAATTATCAAAGTTTTAACGATACGTTAACTAAGGATGTCATTAGTTTTGAACAACTGTCCCCATATCTGTGGAATTTGCATTTTACAGATGATTTATTTTAACCCTTCTCTTGCTGAATATTCAGTTTAGCCACACCCATTTCTGACTTTGAACCAATCAGATTACTTGATGTAATTTATTCCTACAAATTCATAAATTGAATGTCAAACAGTGTAGATCCTGATCAGATGGCTTCTTCAGAAGCCATCTGATCTGGATCTACACTGTTTGCATAGTAAAGGGTTGTCATGATCAGCAGGATAACAGTTAATTTTTATTACCATAAAATCCTAAAAATTTGGACACTGTGAGGACTTGCAGTAATTCTCCAAAAAGTGCAGGCAGAATATCAAACCGTGTAGACCCAGATCAGAGGAGCAGTCTGATCTGGATCTACACAGTTTGCTAAGGCCTGTCTGTCCCATTACTTAGGATCATTATGGTATTTTAATTTTCATTATTCCTACTTCAAACAGCGATTGTGGGTGCTTGTTAGAACTGCCTCAATGTGATGATTCTTAAGAGGGTCCACAATCTGTGTTTTTGAGCAAAAATAAAGATAGCTATGTATACCCCCCTAAAACCCCATTTATTTCTGTATTAAATGGGGTTTATAGGGGTATTCAAGAAAGCGTGAAAAAAAAGTATCTGTAACACAATTTTGCTTGATCCGACATACAAAGTATGTCAGGGGGTATATAGTTTTCGTCTTTCGGTCCGTTCGTCCATTCATTCAGTTAGTTCGTTCATTCGTTCGTACTTCCGTCTGTCCCGCCGTTTATCAACCTTTACGTCAAAGTTTTGCGTTAAACCTTTTTGATTGCATTACCTTTCATATGGAATATCTAAGCCCCTGGGTTAAGCCCCTGGGTGGGCTGTCCGTCCGTTTGTCAACTTTTACGTCAAAGTTTTGTGTTAAACCTTTTTGATTGCTCATATCTCTGTCACCACATGTTGGATTCTCTTCATATTTGGAACAGGATATCTCTATAGCATTACCTTTCATATGGAATATCTATGCCCCTGGGTGGGCTGTCCGTCCGTTTGTCAACTTTTATGTCAAAGTTTTGTGTTAAACCTTTTTGATTGCTCATATCTCTGTCACCACATATTTGATTCTCTTCATATTTGGTACAGGATATCTCTATAGCATTACCTTTCATTTGGAATATCTAAGCTCGCGGGTCAAGCCCCTGGGTGGGATGTCTTCTCGTCAGTCCATTCATCAACATTTACGTCAATGTTTTGTGTTAAACCTTTTTGATTGCTCATATCTCTGTAACTACATGTTAGATTCTCTTCATATTTGGTAAAGTATATCTCTGTAGCATAACCTTTCAAATGGAATATCTAAGCCCCTGGGTGGGCTGTCTGTCAGTTTGTCAAATTTTACGTCAACGTTTTGTGTTAAACCTTTTTCATTGCTTATATCTCTGTAACCTCATGTTAGATTCTCTTCATATTTGGTACAGAATATAGCTATAGTATAAACTTTCATATGGAATATCTAAGCTCCTGGGTCAAGCCCCTGGGTTGGGCTAGGGTTCAATAATTAGGACTTATACATTTTGATTACGTCCAAGTTTTGTGTTAACTGTTTTGGTTTAAACAATATTTATTAGAATAAAATCACATGTATACATCACGTGATAGTATATGATACAGGATTTGATAACTGTTTTCATTATACTCCTTTATGCTGTGACTTTTGTTTGTTTGTTTGATTTGAGATTTAACATCCCCGTCAACACTGTATAGGTCATTTTGGAGATGTTACTTCCAATTTTATGGGATTTTTACCCAACACGGAGATGAAATGACATCTCAAGCCCTGCCGCCCAATGAAACCAATAGGGTTTATATGCATGGACGGACCGACTCACACCACATTTTCTGGGCAGGCTTAGAACCTCTAAGCTGTTTACCAGTACTCATGTGGGGTCAGTTTCAGCTCTGCGTGGAAGCATCAAGCAGCCCAATCTATTTCTTCAAGCCCCGATTTTATGCTGTGACCCTTGTCAGATTTGTCAGCTTATATATTGGTCCTTGTGATCTTAGAAACTATAGCGACTAGAACTGTTAAACTTTGCATAATATTTTCTCTTGAATTGCAGACAATAATAATTGCAAGTAATAATAAAAAAATGCATTGCTTTATTATGTCATTATACAGCTACTTTAATTCAGCAAATGTTCTATGACAGCCTATTCTATGTTTGTTGTTTCTAGGTAAAATTGTTCCAAATTGCAACAAACTTTGAATTTTTATTATCCAGCAAAGACAAGCAGTTTCATCTTTGGATATGATAAATTATTCTATATTTGTTGAAATGCAATAGTTATTCTCAGTGGACTAAATGGAAAGTTTATATGGAAAGGTTCAATGCTACAACAAATTTTCATTTCCACTAAATGGGGATGGCACTGGTCGGGGGTATACGTGCCCCACTGGGCACTTTCTCTAGTTGTAATCAGCTGTAATCAATTACATAATTTCAAGTAATCTGCAGACATTCTTTTGATTACAATTATTAATATAATTTAATCAATTACTTCCAAATTTTGGCCTGTAATCCTGATTACAATTTGATCTCATTTCTGTTAATAAACATGTATAAATTGTGAACTTCTGCAAAAAATATCAGGATTCTGGGCATCAGCCCAGTTCTTTATATACTTTTGGTAGCATATATACCCAATAAACTGCCATTAAAATGTTTGAATCATAAAAGTACATGGATGTACCGAATGTTTTTCAAATCAAAAAAAAACTTCCATGTAGTTCTCTCCCTTTGTAATGTATGGATGTATAGTATTTTTATCAACTACGGTAATGATGCTAAGCTATTTGACCCCGGTCAAACAGAGCAAACTCAGAGTAGACCCCTTTTTCAGTTGGACAGGGTTTATAGAAAAGTGAACTGGAAGTCCCGAAATGGTCGAAAAATCTGCTTGATGTTCCCATTCCCCTTAAAGGTGCATTATTGAGCTATCTGGAAAAAATGCTTCCAAAATTAAAATACATATAGCCGGTATTTTTCTTTAAAACAATACAAATGAATGCATTTTATGCAAAAATGCAAACAATTATGATGACAGGTAAACGAGTTTGAGAGGGATTCCCTAACTAGGTTTCGAACACTAGTTAGATCTATTTTTAGTTCGTGACAAAAATAGAATCCCCATATATGACGTTATGCGACGTTCATTTTTGGCCTTATTTGCTTAGGCAATGCCTGAATCAGAAAAAATATGACTCTGAATACCATGCCATAAGTAACGACACTCAGAGAGGATACTGTCGCCATGTATGTGTAAAGTGACAGATTTATTTTTAGAACAGAAATTCTGAACACTTGTTCAGAGCGAAGGGTAAACGCGAATGAAAACGACCATTTTCACAAAGTTCTGAAGCTGTATTTGGCTCCAAAAGTGTACACATGACAAAGGAGTATGCATTGAAGACAAAAACCATAAAAAACCAGAAATGTGTCAATACAACACAAATGCCCCCTCCCAGGGACCTACCTCATCCGCCCCCATCACCTTAAGGTCATGCGGCAGGGGCGGGGTTATGGCTGAATGAAACTTCTGACATGTATCTATCATCTATCCAAATATGTAGCAAATCCATCACATGGTTCAAGAAATATGAGCTCTCAAAAAATATAATATAAACTAGAGCGCGATGACAAAGTTTTTCTAAAAATAGCCATAGTGACCTTGACCTTGAAAGTCGAAATGGCTCAAGATATTGTCATAAGGAACATTTGTGTGAAGTTATATTGAAATCAGTGAAGAAATGTAAGAGGTTGAGGGATGACAAAGTTTTTCTAAAAATAGCCACAGTGACCTTGACCTTGAAAGTGGAACTCGCTAGAGATATTGTCATAAGGAACATTTGTGTGAAGTTATATTGAAATAAGTCAAGGAATGTAAGCGCTAGAGCGATGACAAAGTTTTTCTAAAAATAGCCATAGTGACCTTGACCTAATAGTCAAAATTGCTCGAGATATTGTCATAAGGAACATTTGTGTGAAGTTATATTGAAATTGGTGAAGAAATGTAGGCGCTAGAGCGATGACAAAGTTTTTCTAAAAATAGCCACATTGACCTTGAGGTGATGACCTTGAAAGTTGAACTCGCTCAAGATATTGTCATAAGGAACATTTGTGTGAAGTTATATTGAAATCAGTGAAGAAATGTAGGCGCTAGAGCAATGACAAAGTTTTTCTAAAAATAGCCACTGTGAGCTTGACCTTGAGGCCATGACCTTAAAAGTCAAACTTGCAATGATATTTTTATAAGGAACATTTGTGTGAATTTATATTGAAATTGGTGGTACAAATACCTTAACCAAAGTCTAAAACATTAAAAATTTTCTAATTCTGTGACCTTGACCTTGAGGTCATGGGTATGGGTGGGGGTATTGCTGAATAAACCATTGGACCTATATGTATCATCATAGTAAATATAAACCAAATCCATTGTCTGGTTATGAAAATATGAGCTCAAGTTCATATGGTACAAATACCTTAACCTGGGTGTTAAACATTAAAAATTTCAAAGTCCACGACCTTGACCTTGAGGTCATTGGTATGGGTGGGGGTATTGCTGAATAAAAGTTTGGACCTATATCTATCATCATACTAAATATAAACCAAATCCATTGTATGGTTTTGAAAATATAATCTCAAGTTCTACGTGGTACAAATACCTTAACCTGGGTCTTAAACGTTAGAAATTTCTAAGTTCGTGACCTTGACCTTGAGGTTATGGGTATGGGTGGGGGTATTGCTGAATAAAACTTTGGACCTATATCTATCATCATACTAAATATAAACCAAATCTATTGTATGGTTTGGAAAATATGAGCTCAAGTTCTACCTTGTACAAATACCTTAACCCGAGTCTAACAGGATTCCGTATGTACGTACGTACACACTTTCGTACAGAAGGACGTACATTCGGACACCCGTACGCACGTACCCACGGACGCACGCATGGAAAACCGAAAAACTATATGCCCCCGGCATCATCCGATGCAGGGGCATAAAAATTTTGAGACCCAGTAGCTCAATAATGCACCTTTAATGTGTTTCATTGTTTTTGATATTTATTTTCAGAAAATGTTTAACTGATGCCGTGAAATACAAGGCAGGAGTGCGATACTGTGTTGATGGTTGTGCCAATGAGACATTGTGTGGGGATGTTCCAGTCCCGGAAGAACATTTACATGTAGGCCTTTGTGGGTTTAAATATTTTTAGAACAGTAATCCATTTACCATAATGATCCTGAGTGTTGGGGCAGAAAGGCCTGAGCAAACATTGCAGATCCTGATCAGGCTGCTTCTTTCTACAGGCTGCTCCTGAAGTAGTCCGATTGGGTTCTACACTGTTTGTCATTCCATCTGGTGTCGGCACCTTTTGAACTCCTTGGAGGATCATGAAAAAACTTTGTTAGAATTTTAGGAGAATTACAGCAAGACCTCAAGAATGAAACTTATACTTAGCCAGTCTCTGCCCCTTATACTTGGCATGCTACTACCTTAAAGATCCTAAGTATTGGGACAGATAGGCCTGAGCAAACAGTGCAGACCCAGATCAGACTGCTCCTGAAGGAGCATTCTGATCTGTTCGGGATATACACTGCCATTCTGTCTGCACTTACTGGATTCCTTGCTGGATCGCGTAACAAATTTGTTAAAATTTTAGGAGAATTACAGCAAGTCCTAAAGGTGTCTGAAATTTTAGGATTTTTACGGGAGGCAACATGCTTTCTTATATGAAAATTTCACTTCCATTTAAAAAGTTTGGAGATACCTTTAACCTTTATCTTGCTGTTCACGACAAGCCCTACCTTTGCAAACAGTGTAGATCCAGATCAAGAAACTATCTGATCTGGATCTACACTGTGTGACATTCAGTTTGTGAATAAGTTCACCAGAATGTTAAATATTTTCATCTGAATGCAAAATGTTTTCAATTATAAATCTTTTCACGTGAAAGTAAAATGTTTTCAGCTGAATGAAAACTGTTTTCATGTGAATGTAAAATGTTTTCATCTGAAAGTAAAATGTTTTTATCTGAAAGTAAAATGTTTTCTGCTGAATATAAAAAGTAAAATGTATTCAAGTGATTGTAAAATGTTTTCAACTGAATGTAAAAGGCTTTTATCTGAATCGAAAATCTCTCATGTGAATGTAAAATGTTTTCTTGTGAACATAAATGTTTTCATGTATGTGTAAAATGTTTTCATGTGAATGTGAAATGTTTGCATTTGAATGTAGAGTGAGTGAGTGTTTGAGTTTTACGTCCCACCAACAGCTAATTTCATATGGAGATGGGACCTTGGCTTAAAGACTCATCCAAAAGTCTGGAGAAGCCCGGGATGATCCTGCGACCCCTGGTTTACATGGCGAGTAGCGTAACCACTACACCACGGAGGCTTCTATTTGAATGTAGAATGTTTTCATGTGAATGTAAATGTTTCAGGGCTGTAGCTGGTGGGACAGTCAAACTAATGGTTTTTATAATGCTCCTGATACTCAACCTGGTGTTAATGGGACATCATTTATCCTCTATGTGGCAGCACTGTCAACGTTTAGATGTCAGTTACACAGAACTGTGGCGTTCGCTGCTCATTGTCAGCAAGAGAAAGCTTTGGACAGGTATATCAGCAGTCCAGATGAAGGAGGAGTACTTAGGATATTCTAATTTACACAAAAATCATTAGAGCTTTTAACCCATTTGGTACAGGAAACCCCAAAACGGGAACCAGGGCAAACAGTGCAGGCCCAGATCAGACGCCGCAGAACGCGGCGTCTGATCAGGGCCTACACTGTTTGCAAAAAGTTCAGCCATTTTCCAAAGAATTTTGAAAAAAACACAACCCGACACCCCTAAATTTTGAAATGGACTCCTGCAGTAAAACCTGCCTTAGTGGCCACCTCTATTAAGCAAGCAACCTGTCTTAAGCAAGCAGGCCTCAGTTTCCAAAAAAAGGCAAATGTGTTTAATTTCACCTGTATTAAGCAAGCACCTGTCTTAAGCAAGCACATTTTGGTTATCCCTTAGGTGCTTGCTTAAGACAGGTTGGACTGTAATTTTCTAATTTACACTAATATCATTAGAGCTTTTAATCCATTTGGTATCGGAAACCCCAAAACAGGTACCAGGGCAAACAGTGCAGGCCCAGATCAGACGCCGCAGAATGTGGCGTCTGATCAGGGCCTACACTGTTTGCAAAAATTCAGCCATTTTCCAAATAAATTTTAGAGAAAACACAACCTGACACCCCTAAATTTTGAAATGGACTCCTGCTATATACAGTAGAACCTGCCTTAGTGGCCACCTATTAAGCAAGCAACCTGTCTTAAGCAAGCAGGCCTTCAGTTTCTAAAAAAGGCAAATGTGTTTAATTTCACCTGAATTAAGCAAGCACCTGTCATAAGCAAGCACATTTTGGTTATCCCTTAGGTGCTTGCTTAATACAGGTTGGACTGTATAAGGTGGAAGATTCCGTTTGGTACAAAAAGGGTTAAATATGAGCCGGTGCATGACAAAACCTGCAATAAGACCTGTGCTATGGTCGAAAACTCTGTTCAGCGTATCCGTCAGGTAGGCCTTGTCGGAGCATTCTCTTGTTGCTCTATGAATAGCTCGAAGGCTATAGAAGGCTCATGGGAACAGCAAAGACTCTGATCAGACTGCGCGGATGCGCAGGCTGATCTGAGTCTTCGCTGGTCACACAGGTCTTATTGTATATTTTGTCATGCGTCGGCTCATATATTCTCAAAATAGAAATACTTTGAAAGCAAAGACTACAAAACTTTTAAGGAATTAGAAAGTTAGTTTATTGAATTCCATCAATATGGTTGAAAAGTATTATAATGGCAATTCTTTTAGCTCAGCTGAATGCGATAGCAAAGCAAGACTCAGTTATCTTTATGCACAGGTTCCATTATAAAATGCATACATATATTGGATTATCTGTATCACAATATATATCATATTTACGGCCCCCTCCCATTAGGGCTTGAAGAAATAAATGTGCTGCATGATGCTTCTTTGCAGAGCTGAATCCGACCTGCACACAAGTACTTGTAAACCGCTTAGAGGATCTATGCCTGCCCAGGGAATGCAGTGCGAGTCAGACCGTCCAGTACATTTTAGCCCTATTGGATTCATTGGGTGGCAGGGCTTGAGATGTCATTTCATCACAATGTCTGGTAAAAGTCCTACAAAGTTGGAAGCAATGTCTCCAAAATAACCTTGTGAGAAAAAGGGGCGTGCCTCTATCAAAATTTGGCACAGCTCCCTAAGATGTGACAACCCTTCTACATATAGACTGGGCACAATTTTTAGCTCGTTTTTTTTATTTTTGCCTATAACTATTACAGTTAACAGGTCTCCATGACCTAGTGGATAAGAGTGCTGACTGGCCATAAGTGGGATGCCTAGTTCTGCAATGGAAGGTCAGGTGGTTTTTCTCCTGGTACTCCAGTTTTTGTTTTGTTTGTTTGATTGTAGTTTAACGTCCCCGCCAACACTGGCAGGGACGTTAAACTACAATCAAACAAACAAAACAAAAACTGGAGTACCAGGAGAACTTGTGGCCAGTCAGCACTCTTATCCTCTAGGTCATGGAGACCTGTTAACTAATAGTTAAAGGCAAAAATAAAAGAAACGAGCTAAAAATTGTGGCCAGTCTATATGTAGAAGGGTTGTCACATCTTAGGCAGCTGTCCCAAATTTTGATACGGGCATGCCTCTTTTCCTCACAAACTTTAATTTAACCCTTATCCCACTGCATAAATTAATTTAGCCACACCTATTTACATTTCAACCAATCAAATTACTTGATGTAATTTATTCATTCAAATATAAAAAAATACTTAATGACAAACATTGTTGATCCTAATCAGATGGCTTCTGGATCTGATCTGGATCTACATTGTTTATACCCCCGGCATACGAAGTATGCTATTTATTCCCTCGGCATAGGAGGTATGCTATAGGGGTATAATGTTTTCGTCCTGCCGTTCGTCCGTCCGTCTTTCTGTCCGTGCGTCTGTCTGTCCGTTAACATTTTGGTTAAAGTTTTGTGTCAAAGTTTCTAAGAGATTGTATCTTCTGAGCCCTTTGATAGATTTAGTTGATACTTACACTGAAGTTACATACTGGTCTACGGGCCCCGATAGCTCAGTTGGTAGAGTGTCCGCTCCGGGGAACGGGAGGTCACGGGTTCGATCCCGGGTCGCAACATACCAAAGTCGTTAAAAATGGTATTAGCTGCTCCTCGCTTGACACTCACATTGACAGGGTAGAGCTAGGACTGGTCGACCCAGTGTCAGGATAATGTGACTTAGTGTGGTATCATGTAATGTGTCTGGGGCATGATACTTCAGTGAAGCAGCACTATAAAAGTGAGCATTGAGCCCCTGTCGCAGCCAGACACCGTCGTGATATGACTGAAAAATTGTTGAAAGCGACGTTAAACCCGAATTCACATACACACATACTGGTCTAAAAATTTCATTGATGCATGTCCCACCCCCACAGTGACCTTGAGGTCAAGGTCACAGACTTAGAAATTTAACATTTGATTAAAGTTTTGCGTCAAAGTTTCTAAGAGATTGTATCTTCTGAACCCTTTGATAGATTTAGTTGATACTTACACTGAAGTACATGAGATTGTATCTTCTGAGCCCTTTGATAGATTTAGTTGATACTTATACTGAAGTTACATACTGGTCCAAAAATTTCATTGATGCATGTCCCACGCCCCCCTTCCCCCCTCCCCCCCCCCCCCCACAGTGACCTTGAGGTCAAGGTCACAGACTTTGGTTAAAGTTTTGCATCAAATTTTCTAAGAGATTGTATCTTCTGAACCCTTGGATGGATTTGGTTGATACCTACACTGGAGTTACATACTGGTCTAAAGATTTCATTGATGTATGTCCCACCCCTCACAGTGACCTTGAGGTCAAGGTCACAGACTGAGAAATTTTACATTTGGTTAAAGTTTTACAACAAAGTTTATAGATGCCTGTATGTTCTTAACTCTAAGACAAATTCAGTTGATACTTGCATCAATGTACCAGTCTAAACATTTTGTGATGTATTTCCCTTCCCCCACCCATGGTGACCTTGACCTCAAGGTCACGGACTTAGAAATTTTACATTTGGTTCAAGTTTTATGACAAAGTTTATAGATGCCTGTATGTTCTAAACTCTAAGACAAATTCAATTAATGCTTGCATCGATGTTGCATACCAGTCCAAAGATTTTATTGATGCATACCCCAACCTGCTGCTTCAGTATCATTGATACCCCCACTCCTTCATTAACTTTGATGCCCTCACTCCCTTGGTCCATTTCGAAAGTTTATGTTTGGTTTAGCTTTTACAAGCACATTTATAGATTCTTACAGCTTCTTGACATCTTCATTCATATTACATACAAGCTCAAAAGATATATCAGAGTATGGCGCTGGCCGTGGGTATACGTGACCCACTGGTCGCTTTCTCTAGTTGCAAAGGTAGGGGTTGGCCTGACCAGCAGGATAAGGTAAAAGAATATCCCAGAACTATTATCAAACACTTTGTTTCAATTATTTTGAAACATTAATTAAGTTAAGAGCATATAGTTTACTTTAATGCTTTGAGAACATTAAGCCTTGAGGTGCCAAGAAAAACTGCATCTGAAAATGTTGTCTGTTTATAATGTCTGCTGCATCTTCTTGCAATTTTTTCAAACATATTTAAGACAAACATTGTGGATCTGATCAGATGTCAGGTAGCTTTTTCTTCAGGCTCTCCAGACTTGGCCCACCTCTGATTAACAATCAGCTCGAAATATGTGAAATAATCTTGAAAGGGCGGTAAAACAAGAATCACGCAAAAACAAATGGGTAACACTGCTGTTATCTCTTAAGACATGTACAGTAAAATTCCTATTCAAAGACCACCTTTGGGACTTAGACCACTTTTGAACAGTCTCAAAGGTGGTCACTACCAGAGGACACGGTATGCAGAAAACACATAGAATAACTGCAACATACAAAGTAAGCTTTTCAAAGCATAATAAGTCCTAATTTTAGGTGGTCTTAATAGCGGAATTTCACTGAAAATGTATTTCTATTTCAGGCCAGTAGCAGGATATTTCAGCATGTGTCCTGAAAGGATATCCTCCAGTATACACAAACACCAGGAACTACTGTACACACTGAAACATGAGATATTACATGCTTTGGTAAGATCTCTCTCTCTCTCTCTCCCTCTCTCTCTCTCTCTCTCTCTCTCTCTCTCTCTCTCTCTCTCTCTCTCTCTCTCTCTCTCTCAGGATATTTCAGCAGGTGTGATATCCTCTAGTATACACAAAGACTTTCGGATGAGTCTTTAAACCGAGGTCCCATCTCCGTATGACCTTAGCTGTTGGTGGGAGGTAAAACTGAAACACTCACTCACACTAGTATACACAAACATCATGAACTACTGTACACACTGCAACAAGATATTACATGCTTTGTTCAGATCTCTCTTTCTCTCTACTGAAAGGATATCAAACACACACACACAAACACACACACACACACACAGAGTTATAAGATTATGATTATACCACCAGCATACGAAGTATGCTATGGGGGTATATAGTTTTCGTCCTGCCGATCGTCCGTCATCCGGGCAGACTAGAGGTACCTAGTGGGGTTAGGATTCTGCCCAATTCAACTTAATGAGGTTTATTCCGTAAGGCACAGTAACTTTTCAGTTAGTGGGGTTAAAAATTTCGTATGTGGGGTTAAAACTCTGTACAGTGGTGCATTATGGGGTTAAATTCTTCATAGACTTTACATTAGTAACCCCACAAGGTACCTTTACTAAGATTGTCCGTCCTTCCGTCCGTCCATTAACATTTTGGTTAAAGTTTCTAAGAGATTGTATCTTCTGAATCCTTTGATAGATTTAGTTGATACTTACACTGAAGTTACATACTGGTCTAAAGATTTCATTGATGTATGTCCCACCCCCCACAGTGACCTTGAAGTCAAGGTCACAGACTTAGAAATTTTACATTTTGGTTAAAGTTTTGCGTTAAAGTTTCTAAGAGGTTCTATCTTCTGAACCCTTTGATAGATTTAGTTGATACTTACACTGAAGTTAATACTTGTCTAAAGATTTCATTGATGCATGTCCCTATCCCCACAATGACCTTGAGGTCTAGGTCACAGAGTTAGAAATTTTATGTTTGGTTCAAGTTTTATGACAAAGTTTATAGATGCATGTATGTTCTAAACTCTAAGACAAATTAAGTTGATACTTGCATCAATGTTGCATACCAGTCCAAAGATTTCGAGATGGACGTCGCTTCCCCACCCACAGTGATCTAGACCTCAGGGTCATGGACTTAGAAAGTTTACATTTGGTTAAAGTTTTATGACAAAGTTTATAGATGCCTGTTACATAATGTTCTAAAATCTAAGACAAATTCAATTGATACTTGCATCAATGTTGCATACCAGTTCAAAGATTTCATTGATGCATACCCCACCCTGCTGCTTCAGTAACATTGATGCCCCCACCCCTTCAGTAACTTTGATGCTCTCACTCCCTTGGTCCATTTAGAAAGATAATGTTTGCTTTAGATTTTATAAGCACATTACAGATTCTTATAGCTTCTTGACTTCTTCATTCATGTTACATACAAGCTCGAAAGATATATCAGAGGGTGGCACTGGCCGGGGGTAAATGTGACCCACTGGTCACTTTCTCTAGTTATACATGTGATTATTTATTTCCAGTGTTTGCAAAACCACCATTTACAGGGGTATACATTATTATGCTTATTTCTGCTCCAAGACATAGGTTGTGGGTGCTTGTTAGAACTGCCTCAATGAGGTGGTTCTAATGAGCACACACAATCTATGTTTTAGTTTAAATAAGACATTTTTTATCAGAAAAGTAGTCATTTTGGGGATATAAAAGAATGCACTATGTCACACAGGTGTGTTTTCGTGATGTGAAAGTTTAATTCTATATGCAAAATCTATTTTCAGGGATTTACAGCAGGGCTGTATGCATTTTATAGGGACAGCTTTGGACAGCCCTTGACTCCCAGAGACCCAATCTCGAACAAGCCAACAGTCATTAATCAACAGTAGGTATCTTCAAGGTCACAACAGCTGATTGAGGAGGTTATGTGTGTGGAAGGTATCCTGTATCATTCAGCATCATGACATTCTGACAATTGTTGGTTCATTCTCTCCTCTCCCCTCCCTAAGGGAGACGATCCTTACAAGTAGCCACAAGATAAGCTTGTCAAAAGAAATGAGGCATCTGGGGCCAGTTGTTCCAAACAAGCAATGTCGTTAGTTAACATATCCTTAAAACTTTGATCACTTAGCTAATAGTTTTGCTGAAAAAAATGTGAGCAGCTTTTGCAAATGCAAAAGCTGCTCACCTTTTTTCAGCAAAAAAAAAAATTTAGATATTGCTTTTGCTAGAACAGTTAACACTAACAAGCTAACAAGGCTTTGAACGACTGGCCCCTGGTCTTGGCCTGCATTGTTTGCAGGCTGATCTGATTCTTTGCTGGTTGCACATGTCTTGTATGTTTTGTCATTTTGTCAGCTCATATTATATTGTTTATATCAATATGTCAAATATAGGGGCTTTTAAACCTTTCTGTTTAATTTTAATCAATGCAGCATTAAAATGTTTCAACTTGTCAAAATTGACAACTAACATTTAATCACTAATCAAATTGATTTTCATTCATAATGTTATTTGTCACCCTCATAAATTTTAATAAGATTTATGAGCAAGACAAATGTGCTCAAGAGAACTGAGCACGATACAGAGAATACCAGGTTCATATCGTTTGATATCAAGTTTATCAGGCAAGGCTTTGAGAACGCTTGTAGAATAGCGAGGCTTGCCGAGCAATTCCACATTGGTTCTCGAAGCCTATCCTGATAAACTTGATATCAGATGACACAAATCTGGTATTCTATTTATCAGTTAATCTCCTTTTACACTCTTGCAGTTTTGCCAATTTTTCCAGTAGAACAGTTCATAGAAGTGCAATGTCACATTGGCCTGATAAAGCTCGCGTCTCCTGAGATACCATATCTTAATGAGGTTAATGTGTTACAATGCAATTAATATAAGGGGTAACTGTTAAAAATATTATGTAACTTTAGGGCCAGGTCTACAGTGTGAATTGGTGGTGGGGTGTCCAGCTGATATTGGCTTACAGTTGGTCAAGGCCTGCTGTGTGTGCAGCAGGTAAGGTTAGAGGGGCGGGGGAGGTGTTATTTCTTCTTTTTCTACACTTCCACAATTTTCCTCTTTCACCCCTGTCCCTCACCTCTCTCCTACCTCTTTTCTCTCTTTATCTGGGAAATGAAACAAAATGACACAGAAGGGTTGATGAGCCTTTATCCCCAAACAGCCAATCCATAGTGTAAATGTGGCCTAAAATACATGTGCATTTAACACTTTGTTGCAGATTGGGGATGTACCAGTGGAGTACTAGGGTTGCTAGGGACGTTGCTAGGTATGACTGGAGACTCAAGGATCAGACAATTAGAAAAATAGCACATATGATTGTCACTCCGAATGTTGTGGTATGTATTTATCATAATTATGCACATTGCATTGTTCCTTTTTTGAACAAAAGGGATTAAAAAGGGGGATATCTAAGAAAAATTATGGCAATAGAAAATACCGTATTCCTCCCATTTAGCACCCCTGCTCCTATAAGCGCCCCCTCACTGTTTTACAAAGAACAATATTATAAGCGCCCCCTCTGCTGTCGGAGGAAAAATATTTTGACTTACCTAAAGTAAAGATTTCAGCCTTTCAATCATCGCCGGATGTGCTGTAAATTGTATCGTGCAAGGTATTTCTAAACCTCCTGCTATCTCAGAGTGTCTGTGTTGACCACTTGTTACTTTACACGTTACGATTCCACCATGTTTCATGAAAAAAGCGACGGTTTTACTGATTTCCCGAGGCACATGTCCGACGGTAATTTGTTCCTTTTTTACAGCTACTGCATATTTATCATACGGGTTATTACATTCCCTGGAAGTTTCAAGAATTTCTCCTTCTACTGGGGTCAAAACATCTTTAAAAACATGAAATCCACGAATAGAATATTCCTTCTCATAAATGCCATGTCACCATTTACTTTTGTGTACTCAAAACCTTGCGTGTCCAGATTGCGGAAACGGACTTTCCCATTTTTAAAACGGGGTGATCGGGTTTCGTCATTATTCAGACTGCTGAAAGTAATCACGCAGACAATGCTTCTGCCAAGCTCAAAATTAAAACTCCTAGCTCGTCTGGAATTTTACGCTTCACACATGCTAATTACTTATTCTAGCATCGTCATGACATGAAAGAAACAAACTGTGTCATCCCTGCCGAATTTTGTATTCGTCCAAAACTTACATAAGCGGGGCTCTTAGAAAGGAAAATAAAATGGGCAAGAAAAAAGGTCCCTTACGTCATTTGCAGACAGCTACAGCTCCGATTTACCTATAAACTCTTACAGTCTGATCAGGACTGTTGCAGGCTGTTTACAGACATAGGTGACATATATATATTGCTATTAATAATCGTAGCAGAGAGTTCGACTGAAACACCCGCATGCACTAGATTAATATTTGCCTAACAGACACGTTTTATTTTGACACGTATGTCAATAAATTAGCATTCAGGAGGACAGTCTGTTTCTGGTCCATTCTGCTAGAAACACGTGTTGTGAAAAATGGAAGAACAAAGTACTTCCCACAAAGGACAGCGAGTGCACTCTTATGACTTAAACTTCAAGCTTAAAGTGATAAATTATGCAAAGGAACACGGGAATCACAAGGCATCGAAGGTGTATGCCGTGGACAGGAAGCGGGTTCGCGAATGGAGAAAAATTGAAGAAAGTTTAAAAGAAATGTCCAGCAAACTGTCTGTGACAAGGAAACGGCGATCAGGTGCAGGGAGAAAAATTAACTTCCCACATATTGAACATGAACTCATTCATTGGTTAAAGGCACGACGTGAATGTGGTGTGCGGGTGACAGGCAAATCCTTAAAACAGGAAGCCATTCGTCAGCACAGGCTTCAAGGAAACCAGAGCTTCAAAGCCAGCTGCTCCTGGCTGCGAAAGTTCATGAAACGCCATCAGATTTCATTCAGACGATCAACACATGTTGCACAGAAGACAGAAACAGAACTGAATGATAAAATGCAGGGGTTTCTGCATTATGTAATTAATATGCGCAAACGCAAAGATTATGAATTGGGCAACATTGGGAACATGGACGAGACACCTGTTTGGATTGATATGCCTGGTGATTATACGATAGACATAAAAGGATCAAAAACAGTAAGCATGGGTAGTACGGGCCACGAAAAAACGAGACTAACAGTTTGTTTGGCGGCGTTGGCAGATGGGACCAAACTCTTGCCACTGGTTCTTCTAAAGGGTGTGCGACCACCAAAAGATATCCCTACAGGCATCGTGGTAAAAATGACACCAAAAGCTTGGGCAGATGAAGAGACGATGGTCTTCTGGCTAAGGAATGTATGGCGTCAAAGTTCTACACGTAGACTGCTAGTCTGGGATTCTTTCTCGGGACACAAGACAAAAACTGTGAAACAGCTTCTAGCGGGAAAATATAATACAGACATTGCAATTATACCAGGAGGCTGTACATCAAAGCTACAGCCATGTGATGTCAGTTGGAACAAGCCATTTAAAGACTTCTACAGAGAACTCTATGATGAATGGCTGTACAGTGGTCCAGTTTCGACAACGAAGGCTGGAAATCGCCGACCTCCAGAGAAAACGTTGGTTCTCCGGTGGATTAAAGAAGCCTGGGGTAAAGTCACACCGGAGATCATCCGGAAGTCTTTCCTCAAAACTGGAATAGCCAACAGCTTAGATGGCACCCAGGACGATTTGCTGTTTGCAGCTTCGGATGACAGCGATGAAGAGGATCCCTTTGCAGGTTTTGACGCTCCAACTGTAGGTGAGCAGTGTCGAAATCAGCAACTGACAGAAGCAGTGCAAATGGAATTAGATGCCTTGAATGAATGGAGCGAGCCAGACTCTCAGCCTGACGATGAACATGTTGAGAGTGACTATTCTGACCCTGGTTCTCCAGGAAATTAAAAAATGGATTGTGATGAAACTGTCAAACAGAAAGGATACTGTGTTTACCCGCCAGGCACATGACATTTATGCAACCTTGCATCAATGTCAAGATGTTTCATCGACAGCGGAACATTGCCTGCTGGTTATTGCCATGTGTATGCCATTACGAAAACATACCTACACAAACACATTGTAAACTTAACCGCCGAAAAATCGAAAATTTTGAGATTTTTTATTTCTGCTCTAAAACATAGATTGTGGGGACGCATTAGAACCGCCTCGTCGAGGCGGTTCTAACGAGTACCCACAATCTATACGAGGCGGTTCTAACGAGTATCCACAATCTTTATTTTAGAGCAGCAATAAGAAAAACAAGGATTACCCCTGTAAACCCGAGTTTTACTGTATAAAAGTGGGGTTCAATGGGGTAAAAAATTTATAGGTGTGTTTTCGTGATGGCGTAAAAGTGGAACATGTGAATACGTGTGCATATGATCTGAAACAAACGAATAACCAAGCTTTTTTATTTTCTTGTCTAGATCTACTAAAATGAAATTGAAATTTCAGTGGAAGAAAAAATATGACGGCATTGATCCTTGGTGTCCATTCATTCCCACTGAAATACGATGGCGGTCACCGCTTGACACTAACCCATTGTATACTAGTGGACTCTTCCACTCCTATATGTTGGAAAAGTCCATTTGTTATATAAGTGGTGTCAGGCTTATTATTTCGATTTTATTTTATTTTTTACAGAAAATTCGGTTTGCAAATAGCGCAGGCCCTGATCAGATGCGCTTTCTGTAGCGTCTGATCTGGGCCTGCAATGTTTGCCAAGGTAACCCTTTAGATGTTTCCCGCAAGCAATGGGTAAGACTGCTCTCAAATTTGACTTATTGAGTGCGAGCAATTGCATAATCGCCACATTTTTATCTTGTCCAACCCAATTCGCAGAACCGATCTATAAATAACTAACACAGGTAGATTATTTACAGCCCGAGTACACACGTGTATATTCTAATGGAAAAACACTGTGTCTAATGGATTTTAATCTGGCCATTCTGGTAAGCTTTTTGTTCCTAATAAGCGCCCCCTCTTTTTCCATTTTTTAAGCGCCCGGGGCGCTAAATGGGAGGAATACGGTACAGCTTTTAATAAGTCCATGGTAATGAACACCCGTAAACCCCACCTTATGTATTGGAAAATGCGTTTTATAGGGGTATACACTATTTTCTTTAATTTGCTCAAAACATATTTAATTGGTACTCGTTAGAACTGCCTCATTAATTAAAAATTTTAAAAATTTTGGAGCAGGACACATTTCATGCTCAAATGAGTTAGGCATGAAAAAATGTTTTATAACCTCAGGCACAGGCTTTCGTATGTGCCCCACTACAAGAATACCTATCTTTGGGGTATTTGAAAAGGTAAGACTTGAACCCAACAGGTACAAATAGAATACATTTTCGTTATAGTTACGCATTTTCATGAAACCAAAATATTTATCTGAAGCTATCAAAAGAAAGTCTTGGCGGCTCAAAAACAAATTCAAACTAGCCATGGTAACTGTGCCATTTCAACAAATACAACTCATGCTGATCGAGGATGTCCCTTTTTTTACCTGAACATTATAGGATATAATTTTAAAGACTTAAATTGATTTCATAATACACAAATGTGTTCAAAACCTTATCTCAGATTGTTGCAACTGATGATGGTGCTTGGCATGAAATCCATGATGTTTATAATCATCTTCGTGTCTGCATATTAGCACAGGCATGTGTGAATGGTGTAACATGTCATAACTGTGTGCCTCTGATTATTATATCTACATTTTCATCTCCAGCGACTGGCAGTGTTTTAGCTTGTGGTCTACCATGTACTTGTTTGAGTTTGCAATTTAGCTGAAAAGATAATAGATAGGGTTTGGATAATCCCAAACATCAAAGTTTCACAGTATTAGAAGTTGTTATAGCCTGTACTCTATTTCAGAGGGAGGTGAGACAACACTTCAACTGTTCCAGTCTAGAGGGAGCAGAATTAGAAGACCAAGTGCTTAATGGTACAGCCTTTTCACACTGGGAGAAACGGGTATTTGAGGTAAATTGAGGAACATCATATACAGTCAAACCTCCTTTATCCGGCCCCTGTTTATTAGCTCACCTGAGCCGAAGGCTCATTGGTGAGCTGATAGTATGGCCAGGCAAAAATTCTGTGTGTGTGTGTGTGTGTTCACATTTTCAAACGTCTTCTCCTCCGGAACCACTGGGCCGATTGTAGTCAAATTTCATGTGGAGGCTCCATGGGGTGGGGGAACGAAAGTTTGCATTTTTGGTCTAGGTCACATGACCAAGATGGCCGCCATGCCCATATATGGTAAAAACCCTTCGAAAATCTTCTCCTCCGGAACCACTGGGCCGATTTGCATGAAACTTGGCATGTAGCACCTGGGACATGGGCCCATCATAAATTGCATAAATGGTGTCCCTGGTTCTGAGTTCCTGTCCAATCCGGACATAAATGTTAGTCTTTTGAATTCATCCATATGCCACAATGTTAAAATTTCCTGTCTACTCCGGACACTGCACATTCCGAATTCCGACCTACTTTTCCAGTGTGTTGGGAATGAAATTTGCTGTGTATTCTTGACAAAGTGTTGACATGCTAGCTTTATGTGTATTGATTAGGAATAACACAGGTAAACCACAACAGCTGATTGTGATTGTTATGGCTAACTCCATTGTTGTAAGTGACCATTGTTTACCTGTTGAAAATTGCATTTGCAGTGTGAGAGTACTCATGCTTATTTTAATTGTCCTAATACCTTTTATCATTACTTTGTTTATTCACCAATAAGTGTCAAACTGTTATGCAAGGTGTAATTAACATCAATTAAAAAACCAGTATGCACGTGCGAGTTTTAAAACTTTCGGCTATTCCAAAAGTGCGGAACATTCACATTAACATGAATCGGTGTAAACAAAATTTTTATTATAAACATGTTTTGTTTGTTTGTTTGTATTGGAGTTTAATGGGCCAGTCAACACTATTAATTATACCCCCGGCATACGAAGTATGCAATGGGGGTATATAGTTTTTGTCTTTTCCGTCTGTCTGTCTGTCTGTGTGTCCGTAAACAATTATTTTGTGTCAAAGATATCTCAGGAACTGCTTCACATAGAAACTTGAAATTTTGCACACATGATCAGTATGACTACTTGTATTGTGGGAAAGAAAATAAGGGCCAAGGGGTCAGGCCTTTTAGAGTTATTTCCCTTTGTAGTTCTTGTTTCAGCTGAGGCGATGGCCCTGGCCGGGGGTATACGTGCCCCACTGGGCACTTTGTCTAGTGTGATTTTAAATTGTGTTGAACTTTGTTCATGCTTTTTATATGGAATAAATTTTGTGCGTACAAATGTGCAGTGTATCCATTCTCTACCCTTTGGTGGATACCTACACTGAGCAGTCATCTTGAGGTCGCATAGGTAAGTCATTCTCTCTATTCTGGCCCCCTGTCTAATCCGGCCATTTTTCTCTGTCGGAGAGCTGGCCAGATTAGACAGGTTTGACTGTACAAAGTTTGCTCCGTTTAGTTTCCAAGGGCTTATGAAGCTGGGGGTATAAATTGCAAGGGCTCACAAAGCTGGGTTTATTTACAAAGGGAAAGGCTTATGACTTAAGGGCTTATAAATCAAAAGGCCATATAAAGGCCAAGGGCTGACAAAGATGGGCATATTGAGAGCAAGGGCTTATAAAGCTGAGCTTATAAAGAGCAAAGGGCTTCCTAAACTCAGACCCATAAAGAGCAAAGGCTTATAAATCTGGGCTTATAAAGAGCAAGGGCTTATAAAGAACACGGACTTATATTGTTGTGCTTAGAAAGGGCAAAGGCTAAAAGGCATGGGCATAAAGGATCAGGGCCTATAAAGTTCGATATATGAAGGGAAGGCTTATAAAGTTGTGTCCACAAAGGCAAAGGCATTATATAATGCAAGGTGAAAGGTGGTTCTTTAGCGTTTTTGATCAGATATGGATAGTAAAAAAAAACATGTTGGTTAAACAACTATGTCATATCCAAACCAAAATGAATAGATTAAACAGGAATCTGACCATTTATGGCAAAACCGTGTTATAATGAACAACTTTAGAACAAGGTTGTGGTGTACATAGATATTTGTAAAACCTACAATAAATAGAACTAAATCTGACGACCTTTAAATCAGAAATAGACCTGTCCTAGGCTGTCAGGCAATGTAGACCCAAATGAGACACTTCGAAGGAAGAGTGATTTGGGTTAACACTGCTTTCATGGTGTCAGGTGAAGCAGTCTGGTTTAGTTTTGTATGAAAGGAGATATTCAGGAGTTTTCTGTTTGCATAGTCATTTTTGTCATAATATTTAGGATGATTGTCAAAATATTTTCTTGTAGAATGAAGCTATGACTGGAACATACACCCAGAATCCTGTGATATCAAGAATTACCTTGGCCTTGATGGAAGATACTGGGTAGGTGCTACTGGACCATGTGGTTTAGGCTGTAGACATAAACCTCTGTATAAGACTGCTTTTCTGAATATGAATGGTTTTGGATATAACATGGTTTAAAGCAGGATCCCAAGCAATGTTTGTTTGTTTGTTTGTATAGGAGTTTAATGCCCATTCAATACTATTTTAGGTCATTTTTGTGCCAGTCAGTTCACCTATCCACACTTTTCCTGGGCAGTCTTATACTGAGGCGATTCTAACAAATATCCACAACATTTATTTCTTGGAGTATTAGAATATTCTTGTATATCTCCATATATCTGTCTCACCTTGGGCTGAAAATGCCGTTAAAATGAGTTCTGTTGTTATATCCAATGTCGATATAGAGGGTTGACTGTAATTGGTCACCCTCTGAAAACCAGAGAGAAATGCTTTTTGACTCATCCCTTTATATCAAATAATTATCAGCTCCAGAAATGAATTGTTCAGTATTTCATCACAGGTCAGTTGTGGAGTACAGTCGAACCTGTGCTTATGGTCACCTCCGAATAACGGTCCCCTTATTACAACGGTCATTTTTAACCCCTCCCATCGAAATTCCCTAATAAATTAACTGGGAATAGCGGTCCACCGTGCACTACGGTCAACGGTCACATTATTCAGTCCCAAACTGAGTTGCTGTCCTTGAATAACGGTCTTTAATTGAATCCATCACGCTCATGATTTCAGCTTTGAGGTAATTATCGCCATTGATTGGCATATAATTGGCCTGCTTGATTGGTGTTGCAGTCCTTAATCCTGGCGATCTGGTCAAACATGTTACGGTTTGTGAGTGAGTTGAATTGAATAAATCCAGTGAAGAAAAATTGACTAAACATTTTTTTTTTAATTGGCGAACAATCCTAAAGAGGGTAAAACTAGCCCAGTAAGTAAATCACAATAATTGCGGCACTGTCAATTCAGAGACAAACCATCTGTGTATTTATTACGGTTCAAGTATGACACTATTGTTAATCCCTGTCATATAATTGCCACCCTGCGCTGCGTGTCGATAAGGTGTGAAAATATGGTCAAGTCATGTCTCTAATTTGCGTTTATCCTCCAGTCATAAAATTTAATCCAAGATCAATGTGAAAATGATTTAATCCTCCTCAGACAATTAGCTACATCTAACGGTATATGTTTGCATAATAAAAATGGACTACTCTACGATCTCATGAATGGTTATGTTTTGGCGCCAAATAGCAGACGCTCGGCGGGAAAAGTCGAAGGCTGTTGTTGGTTATTGGCACGGTAGGAAAATTCGGGAGCTATACAGCGCTGTTTTCTATCCACCTCTATTCACAACCGTTTAGCTATTGAGAAAATATTTTTTACCGGTTCCAAACATTTTTTATGAAAGATTTAAACACGTGTGGGGTTGCTGGCGTCGGATGACGCAACAAATAAAAATGTAAATTAAATGGAAAACAATATGCTTCTTCATCCAGTGACAGCTTGCTATTTAATCAATAAATGTAAGAATTTTTGGACACTGTCAGCCTGCTGGTAATTGTCAAACCTCAGAACAAAGGTCACCTGTGAATAACGGCCAAATTTGTCCTGTCCCATAGATGGCCTTTGTTCAAAGGTTTGACTGTATTTCAAATACAAGCTCATAGCATGAATGAATTGTCAACTTACAACTGACTGACAAACTTTGATTGATTACGTAACAATTCACCGACTAGAGCTGACCTGTTACAGTCCTAACACACTAAAATTGTACAATAACTTTGTGTTTTTCTTTTGTTTGTTTTTGTTTTGTTTTTTTTTTTGTTTTCAAATTCTCCGAACTTTTTGTCATTGTTAGAATAAGTCACGCCAACACTGCTTACTGTAACACGTTCACTTATGCCCATTTGAAATGTTTTTGGTACAAGAAAATGACATTACAACTGTTTTCGCATCACGCCTTCTGCCCAGTAATTTGTTGCAGAATGAATCACATTTCCTATCCATAGCCTTTATCAGTGTGCTGTGTTAAGAATCTTATGTCTTTTATCTCCTACAGTATTTATTGAAATAAATATAACTTCAAGTGCAAATTTATAAAATTGTGACTTGTTTCAGGTGGTACAAGGTGAATTACAATAATGCTGATGAACTGGTGTGGGGTCGTAATCTTGGTTGTGATTTTGTTAAGAAGAGCTGTTATGACTGGATGCAAACAAGACTTATCAGGTATATCTAGAAAATCTCCACTGCTCATTCATGTCAATAGGAGGTCGGTCAATAATCATACACAGGATGGCAAGCATTGTACAGTCAAACCTCCGTTATCTGGCCCCTGTTTATTCCGATTTCCTGTCCAATTCGGCCGAAAATGTCAGTCTGTTGAATTCATCCATATACCACAATGTCTAAATCTCCTGTCTACTCTGGACACTGCACATTCCAAATTTCGACCTACTTTTCCAGTCTGTTGGGCTTGAATTTTGCTGTGTATTCCAGACATAGTGTTGACATACTTGCTTTATGTGGATTGATTAGGAATAACACATGTAAACCGCAACAGCTGATTGAGCACAGTTTGTGATTGTTATCGATAATTGTTGTAAGTGACCATTATTTACCTATTAAGATTTCATTTGCAGTGAGAGAGTACTCATGCTCATTTTAATTGTCCTTATACCTTTTATCCGGCCCCCGCCCATCGGGGCTTGAAGAAATATATGGGCTGCATGATGCTTCCACGCACGCCTGAAACCGACCGCACATGAGTACTGGTAAATGGCTTAGAGGATCTAAGCCTTCCCAGGCAAAGCGGTGCCAGTCGGACCTTCCATGCATATAAACCCTAATGGTTTCATTGGGCGACAGGGCTTGAGGTGTCATTTCATCTCAATGTCGGGTAAAAGTCCCACAAAATTGGAAGCAATGTCTCCAAAATGACCTATACAGTGTTGACTGGGATGTTAAACCTCAATTCAAACAAACAAATATACCTTTTATCATCACTTAGATATTTCTGCAGTAAGTGTCAAACTGTTATGTGAGATGTAACTAACACCAATTCAAATACCAGTATGCACATGCTAGTTTTAAAACTGTCGGCAATTTCAAAATTGCAGAGGCCCCCGCCCATTGGGACTTGAAGAAATAGATGGGCTGCATGCGGAGCTGAAACTGACCGCACATGAGTACTGGTAAACGGCTTAGAGGATCTAGGCCTGCACAAGTGCGAGTCGGACCATCCAATGCTTATAAACCCTATTGGTTTCATTGGGCGACGGGGCTTGAAATGTCATTTCATCTCAATATCAGGTAAAAGTCCCACAAAGTTGGAAGCAGCGTCTCCAAAATGACCTTTACAGTGTTGTCGGGTAAAAGTCCCACAAAGTTGGAAGCAGCATCTCAAAAATGACCTATACAGCATTGACGGGGACATTAAACTTCAAATCAATCGATCAGATCAAAAGTGCAGAACATTCACATTAGAATGCATCAGCATAAACAAGATTTTTATAATAATAGTTTTTTGTTTGTTTGTTTGTATTGGAGTTTATCGGCCCAGTAAATACTGTTAACGTTTTTATAAGTGATTTTAAATTGTGTTGAACTTTGTTCATGCTTTATATATGGAATAAATTTTGTGTGTACAAATGTGCAGTGTATCCGTTCTCTACCCTTCAGTGGATACCTACACTGAGCAAAGTCATCTTGAGGTCGCATGAGTAAGTCATTCTCTCTATTCACGACCCCTGTCTAATCCGGCGTATACATTAATTTTCTCATTTCTGCTCCAAAACGTAGGTTCTGGGTACTTGTTAGAACCAGACTCAAGAAAGCGGTTCTAACGAGCATCCACATCCTATGTTTGGCATATAAATAAAAAAAAATATATATTTTCCATCAGAAAAGTAACCATTGGGGAGATGAATGAATGCACATGGGACTGTTATCATACCTTTATGCTGTCTTGGCCTCCAACAGATTGGACTGTATTACAAATTACTCTAAATGAATGTAATACTTGACTTACGTCTCTTAATATTGGGATGGTGCTGCCTTAAACAAGCAGCATAGAACCAAACCCAAACTGTGTACCTGACTATCTACACTCTTCCATAGATCATTCTATAGTGAAGAGTACCACAGCCACTTCATAGCACTATGGTTTGGGTCCAAAGCAGAAACTGTGTTACTTAAACAACTTTGTTGTATCCAAACAAAAAGGTATGGATTTTATAGAAAAATGACCATATATGGTCTTTTTTCTATATAATCCATGCATTTTGGGGATCCATTTTTAAACTGTGTTATATCCAATACTGTGCTATCGGGTAGAGTTTTATTACGTTATATGTGTAGTAAGTCATTGTGGCTACCTCTAATAAGCAAGGAGTCTCTGGTGCAAACCCAATAATAGTGATGCATTTTTTCTTTGTTTCAGGGGCCAAAATATTCACCCATTCTGTGATCAGCCGTCCCGTGGTCAGCCCATCACTGACTGTACAAACTCACGTGAAGCAGTGGCAGTTTGTAACCTTGCTGAGTTTAGTGTTCCCTTACCACCAGTTTATCAGGTACTTTAATTTCTGCAATTATGCTGAACAGTTAGCTTCCACCAGTTACTTAAGTTATTCCTGAATTTGAATTACAATGAAGTTGACTACAGGCGAACTGCAATGGTTTGGACAGCTTTGGGACCATAAATATTTGTTTGAAACAATTATAGTTTGAGTCACTGATATAACACCTTGTCAGGTGGTGCAATGCAGTTAATGTTGGAATATCTGTTCAAACTTAAAGTAATAGTATGCTCATTTAGGTGATTCTAATGAGAACACACATAATACATTTCCTAAATAAAATAGGAAAATCTCTTAACTCTTATCATGCTGTTCACGACAAGCCCTATCTTTGGCAACAGTGTAGATCCAGATCAGATGACTTCTGAAGAAGCCATCTGATCAGGATCTACACTTTCAGAAGCCATCTGATCAGGATCTACACTGTTTGACATGAAGTGTATGAATTTGTAGAAATAAATTACATGAAGTAATCTGATTGGTTCAAAGTCAGAAATACCGGCCCGATAGCTCAGTTGGTAGAGTGTCCGCTCCGGGGAACGGGAGGTCACGGGTTCGATCCCGGGCTGTGACATACCAAAGTCGTTCAATATGGTACTAGTTGCTCCTTGCTTGGCACTCAGATTTACGGGGTAGAGCTAGGACTGGTCGACCCAGTGTCAGGATAATGTGACTGGGTGTGGTATCATGCAATGTGTCTAGGACATGATACTTTAGTGAGGCAGCACTATAAAAGTGAGCATTGAGCTCCCTGTCACAACCAGACACCGTCGTGATATGACTGAAAAATTGTTGAAAGCTACGTTAAACCCGAATTCACACACACACACTCAAAGTCAGAAATGGGTGTGGCTAAACTGAATATTCAGCAAGATAAGGGTTAAAATATCTTAAAGAAGCCTCCTTGGTGTATTGGTTCAGCTACTCGACTCATAAACCAGGAGTCATGGGTTTAATCCCGTTTTGATGAGTCTTTAAATCAAGGTCCCATCTCTATATGACCTTTGTTGAAATGTTAACCATCATGAGACGATGTTTCATGCGCAAGACCCTGGTCGGTACCTCCAAGGTCAAGAACCTCACTCGGGTCACATGTGAGACACCAAGTTCTGCAACGGAAGGTCAGGTGTTTTTTCTCCGGGTACTCCGGTTTTTGCCCACCTCTGATTAACGATCAGCTTGATATAAGTGAAATAATCTTGAAAGGGCCGTAAAACCAAACCCCCCTCCAAAAAATGATGTCAAGGTCATTAGAGGTCAAAGGTAAAAAGGGGTCTTTTATTCATGTCCAGGTTGTTACCTCTAAGGACCAAGGTTGGTACCCCCGAAGTGAAGGTCATACTCAGGGGACCAAGGTAAAAAAAGGGTCTTTTACTCATGTCCAGTCAATACCTTTTTAGCTCACCAGAGCCGAAGGCTCTGGGGGAGCTTATTAGGATAGGTAGTTGTCTGTCGTTGTCATATGTCTTGCGTCAACACTTTTAAACATCTTCTCCTCTGAAACCACTGGGCCGATTGGGCCTAAATTTTATCCTTAGCATCCTTGGGCTGGGGGATTGAAAGTTTGTGTTTTTTATGAGAATCGGCTCATTAGTTTGGTTGCTATGGCAACTTAGAGTTGCCATAGACTTACAATGGGGAAAATTGAAAAATGGCATTTACTGCCAAGTCATTGCAGATATTTTGACAAAACTTTTATAGAAATGTTTTTTTAGTAAACTTCTCTCAGCCATATGCTTTTATGCCAACCTGAGGGTCCCCCAGGTTGTGCTGGGGCCATGCCCCACCCCCTCCACTTCATAAAAGGCCATATATCTCAGAAACCATTCAGATCCTGTCCCCTAAGCCATATATATTCTTGTTCCTATTGATAAGACGCATTCAGTAACATCAACCTGGGGGTCCTCAGGGATGCACGAGGTCATGCGCCACCCCCTCCACTTAATAAAAGGCCCAATATCTTGGAAACCATTCAGATCCCCACCCCTAAACCATATATATTCTTATTCCTTATGATAAGACCAATTCAGTGACATCAACCTGGGAGTCCCCGGGATGCGCCGGGGCCATGCCCCACCCCCTCCATTTCATAAAAGGCCCAATATCTTGGAAACCATTCAGATCCCCACCCCTAAACCATATATATTCTTATTCCTTATGATAAGACCAATTCAGTGACATCAACCATGGAGTCCCCGGGATGCGCCGGGGCCATGCCCCACCCCCTCCATTTCATAAAAGGCCCAATATCTCGGAAACCTTACAGACCCCTGCCCCTAAACCATATATATTCTTGCTCCTTATGATAAGACACATTCATTGACACCAACCTGGGGGTCCTCAAGGATGCGCTGGGGCCTTGCCCCACCCCTCCACTTCACAAAAGGCCATATATCTCAGAAACTGTTCAGATCCCCACCCCTAAACCATATATATTCTTGTTCATTATGATAAGACGCATTCATTGACACCAACCTGGGGGTTCCCAGGGATGTGCTGGGGCCATGCCCCACCCCCTCCATTTCATAATATCACAATATCTCGGAAACCCTACAGATGGCCACCCCTAAACCATATATATTCTTGTTCCTTATGATAAGACACATTCATTGACACCAACCTGGGAGTCTCCCGGGGCCTTGCCCCACCCCTCCACTTCACAAAAGGCCTTATATCTCAGAGAATGTTCATAACCCCCACCCTAAACCATATGTATTGATCTTTCTTATGATAAGACGCATTCAGTGACACCAGCTTGGGAGTCCCCGGGGCATGCCCAGGCCATGCCCCACCGCTTTACTTCATTAAAAGCCATATATCTCAGAAATAGTTCAGATCCTCACCCCTAAACCATATACTTGTTCCTTATAAAAAGACTCATTCAATCACACCAACCGGTGGTCTCTTTGTGCTGAGGCAATGTGCCCCGCCCTCCACTCCATAAAAGGCTTTATATTTCAGAAACCATTCAAATCCCCACTCCATAATCATATATGTTCTTGTTCCTTATTATTATCACACCTACTGTAGGGGGGGGGGGGTCTGCAGGGGCTATTCCTATCCTTTCCACTTCATAAAAGGCCCTCAAATCTCAGAAACCATTCAGATTCCCACCACTAAACCATATATATACAGTCGAACTTCAATGGCTGGAACACTTTTGGGACCTCGAAAATCTGTTCGAGACAGGGGTAGTTCGAGCCACTGAGGTTACTGTCAGAAGGCATACTTTTAGACATCTTTTCGGTGTTCTATAATGAAAATGTATGTTGTGTGTACTCATTAGAACCGCCTCGATGAGGCGATTCTAATGAGTACACACAGCATACATTTGCAAGATAAAAGACTAAAATCTCCTTACTTATGCCCCATTATTTCTTATGTAGAGGATTTCGCTAGGGGCTCAAGAATGGGTTCGACATATCCATGGTAAACGAGCCATTGGTGTTTGAGCCATCGAAGTTCTACTGTACTTGGTCCTTATGATAAGACACATTTAGGGACAACAATCTTGGGCTTTCCTGGGATCAACAGGGCATGCCCCAACCCTCCACTGTTTAAGAGGCTTTACAGATCCCCACTGCTAAACCATATATATTCTTGTTCCTTATGATAAGACGCATTTAGTAATACCAACCAGGGCTCCATTGGGTTCATGCCCCATCCCCTCTACTTCATAAAAGGCCTAATGTTTCAGATACTGAGTCCACATGGGTGCTCATTTGGACATGGAGGTTCATTTGGTAGATTAAAATGATATCATGTTAAAATACATGGCTGCCATTGGGCAGTGCCCACCTGAGCTCTGGTGAGCAAAGTGGCCCTTGGGCCTCTTGTTTATTCCTGGATGGATTTTAAAATTTCTTGAATTATGAGACTATGTGTCATTTACGAGGGTAGGCTGAAAAGTTCTGAGCCTGACCAAGAAGCAGGCATCGAACAGCCATGAAATTTTGTATTCATTAAATCCAAACCTTTATTACTTGATTTGACTCAAATGAGTTCAAGTTTACCTGCAATAACGTAGAAATTCTGGACTTTGAAAATTGATACTAGCACGTTTTTGAGAACATGGACAAAATCTGGCATCGTGGTGTCATCAAGTACCTCCATAAAAAGGGGTTAGCTCCTAAGGACATTCATGCCGATATGGTTGCTACATTAGGGGATGATGCTCCTTCGTATGCAACCTTGAAAAGGTGGGCAGCAAATTTTAAGATGGGCAAGGACAGCCTTGAAGATGATGACCGGTGTGGACAACCCACAACGGCAACAACTGAGGAAACCGTCAGCCAGGTGCACAGGGCCGTGATGGATGACAGGCGTTTAACTGTGAATCAGTTAGCTAACACTGTTGGCGTCTCCCGTGAACAAGTAGAGAACATTCTACACAGTGAATTAGGAATGTCAGATGGGTGCCACGGCTTTTGATGCCTGACCAAAAGTTGACCAGACTGAACCTGTCACAAGCCAACTTGGCTATTTTTGAAGCAGACCAAGATGGTTTTCTTGACCGTTTTGTCACTCAGGATGAGTGTTGGGTTCATCACTTTGAGCCAGAGACCAAAAGACAATCCATGCAATGGAAGAACCCTGGATCACCCCCTCCAAAGAAGGCAAAGGTCGTCTCCTCTGCAGGGAAGGTGATGGCATCAGTGTTCTGGGATGCCAAGGGTATAATATTCATAGATTACCTTCAAAAGGGCTGAACAATTAATGGGGAGTATTATGCAGATCTGCTAAAACAATTGCGAAAAGCAGTTAAGGCTTAACAACCCAGAAAATTGACAAAAGGGGTCTTGTTCCATCAGGACAATGCGCCTGCTTATAAATCAGTTGTCGCAATGGCTGCTGTACATAACTGTGGCTTCACACTTGTCGATCCCCCTCTGTATTCACCTGATCTAGCTCCATCAGATTATTTCCTGTTTCCAAACATGAAAAAGCACTTGACTGGGCAGCATTAGCGGTCAGACAAGGAGGTGATAGCTGCTGTGGAGGAGTTTTTTCATGGACCAAGATGAGACCTTCTATACCACTGGGATCCAGGGACTCCAGCATCGCTGGAGGAAGTGTGTGGACAGGAAGGGAGACTATGTTGGAAAATAAGACACTGTCAGCATGGACAAACCATTGGATCTTGGTCAGGCTCAGAACTTTTCAGCCTACCCTTGTACAAGAGTCGGGTAGGTACCTCCATGAACAAGGTCATCCTTACAGCTGATTACTTGCTATGGGCATATAATGCCCCGCTTGCGAAACTCTTGTTTCTTTGGGTACCCCAGTTTTCATCCATTTCTGGTTAACAATTTTCTCGACAGATTAATCTCTTGAAAGTACCGTATACTGTAAACATTAAAAATTTCTTCTTCGTTTTGTTTTTATTAGGCTCTCTTGTATATGAATTTACTCTTTGATTTTCTTTTCTTTACAGTATTTTAATTACCTGCCAGGTATTCTCCGCTCTGATCTCAGTAGATATGGTGGTAGTGTACAGTTTGCAGACTACTGCCCATATCTGCAGGTAAGTGAACTCTTTAGTTTGTTTAAAGGCAGATGCAGAGATCTTTGTTTTGTTCATTTCTATAATTATGTGGGGCTGGGCCGATGTTTTCAAGCTGGTCAAGGGATTGGTTAAGAATTTAACCCATATATGCCTAGCAACCCTTTTCTGGGATGTTGGCAAACAGTGCAGACCCAGATCAGATGCAGCAGAATGCAGCATCTGATCTGGGTCTACACTGTTTGCTGAAAGAACATTCATTTTTGTAAAATTTGCAACAAACGAAAACAAACCTGACAACCCTATAATTGGAAATGGACCACTCCAAACTTTCTAGGTGGAAGATACCATTGTCATATATGGGTTAAGGTAATGTGTTAACGTTCATTAAGTATGAAGAATATCTGGGGCCAGTTGTTCCAAACTAAGGACATCGTTAGTTAATGAATTGTTAAAACTTTAATAATTGAATATGGCAAATATACTAATATTTTTGATGAAAAAAATGTGAGTAGCTGTTGCAAAAGCTCAGTTTTTCACCAAAAATTCCTGGAGCCAGTTATTTAAAATTAACGATGTTGTTAGTTAACATATAGTTAAAATTTTCATGATTAAATATGGCAAATATACAGATATTTTTGCAGAAAAATCTAGATAATTTTTCTTTTGCAAAAGCTGCTCACATTTTTTCTGCAAAAATATCTGGATATTTTTTATGTCCCCGGTAGCAATAGCGGGGGCATATTGTTTTTGCCCTGTCTGTTTGTTTGTTGGTTTGTACGTGGACAACTTTAACGTTGGCCATAAGTTTTGAACCGTTTGAGATAGAGCTTTCATATTTGGCCTGAAGGTTCCTTGTGACAAGACCTTCACATTCATGCAAAAAAATTTGACCTGTGACCTTGACCTTGACCTACTTAATAGAAAAAAATAACATTGGTCATAACTTTTGAAACACTTGAGATACAGCCTTCATATTTAGCATGTATGTTCCTTGTGACAAAAGCTTTACATTCATGCAAAAAATTTTGACCTGTGACCTTGACCTCTGACCTACTTAAAATAAAAAAATAACATTTTGGTCATAACTTTTGAACTGTTTGAGATAGAGCCTTCATATTTTGCATGTAGCTTCCTTGTGACAAGAGCTTTACATTCACACAAAAAAATTTGACCTGTGACCTTGACCTTGACCTTTGACCTACATAAAAGAAAAAAAATAACATTGGTCATAACTTTTGAACCGTTTGAGATACAGCCTTCATATTTAGCATGTATGTTCCTTTTGACAAAAGCTTAACATTCATGTCAAAAATTTTGACCTGTGACCTTGACCTTGACCTTTGACCTACTTTAAATAAAAAAATAACATTTTGGTCATAACTTTTGAAGGGTTTGAGATAGAGCCTTCATATTTTGCATGTAGCTTCCTTGTGACAAGAGCTTTACATTCACATAAAAAATTGTGACCTTGACCTTTGACCTACATAAAAGAAAAATTTATTATTGGTCATAACTTTTGAACCATTTGAGATACAGCCTTCATATTTAGCATGTAGGTTCCTTGTGACAAACGCTTTACATTCATGCAAAAATTTTGACCTCTGACCTTGACCTTTGACCTACATAAAAAATAAACATTTTTGGTCATAACTTTCAAACCGTTTGGGATAGAGCTTTCATATTTGACATGTAGGTTCCCTGTGATTAGAGCTTTTCATACATCCAAAATGTTTGGACCATGACCTTGACCTTTGACCAACTTAAAAGTAAAAATAAAATTGTTCATAACTTTTGAACCGTTTAAGATAGAACCTTAATATTTGGCATGTAAGTTCCTTGTGACGGTAGCTTTACATCGTTGCAAATTTTTTTGACCTGTGACCTTGACCTACTTTAAAGAAAAAATATTATTGTTCATAACTTTTGAACCGTTTAAGATAGAGCTTTTATATTTGGCATGTAAGTTTCTTGTGTCAATGGCTTCCCACACAAACAAAAATCTTGAACTGTGAGCAACTTTGAATAAAAAATGACCATGCCCGGGGACATGTTCGTGTTTCACAAACACATCTTGTTTTTTTGAGATGTTAAGTTAAGGAATTGTTAAAACTTTGACTTTGATAATTTAATTTGGCATATTTGATAAAAAAAAATGTGAGTAGCTATTGCAGAAGCTACTCAGAGTTTTTCACCAAAAATACTTGGGGCCCGTTATTCAAAACTAACGATGTTGTTAATTAAGGTATAGTTAAAACTTTCATCATTAAATTTGGCAAATATACAAATGTTTTTGCAGAAAAAATGTGAGCAGCTTTTGCAAATGCAAAAGCTGCTCACATTGTTTCAGCAAAAATACCACAGTATTAGATATTGTACTTATTAGAACAGTTAACAATTTGACCACTAATGATCTGGTTAAGCTAACGAGGCTTTGAACAAATGGGCCCAGATTTTTAGATACCTTATTTACTAGTCTAGTAAACAATTTGAACACTAACGAGCTTGCTAAGCTAATGATGCTTTGAATAACTGGGCTCAGGTCACAATCAAAGTAAGTGAACCCTTCAGGGTCAGCGTTTACTAACTTTGATTTTGGCCTGGTTTTGTTCGCACTTCTGAAAGCACAGTAAGTGGAACCAAGGTTCACTAACTTTGCTTGTGGCCTGATGTTCATACTTCAGAACATCTGGGACCAATTTTTCAAAACTAACAACCTCTTTTGTAAAGGTATTGTTAAAACTTTGATCATTTAATATGGCAAATTTGTTTATATTTTTGTTGAAAAAATGTTTCAGCAAAAAAAAAAAAAATTAAATATTGTACTTGGTGGAACAGTTAACAATATGACCACTAATGAGTTCATTCAGCTAAGGATGTTTTGAACTTTGCTTGAGACCCAATGTTGCTCATACTTCATGTTTCACTTGCTTTGCTTGTGAGCTGATGTTCATTCTTTATGAATGTTAAATAAATTATCTTTTCTGTTTATTTCAAGATGGATAAAATTAAAAACAATGTTACAATGCAGTAGATACTATAAATCTTCCTAATATATTTAACTAAACAAATATATGCTCATCTTTATGATTGTTATTTGGTTGACCGGACTTAAATAATTTTTTACTGGCAAAAGGTTGCAGATTATTGGCTGGAAAACCCATCAGCACAAAGTGCTGTCTGATTTATCATGTGACTGACCACCACAAAACACCCTATTGCTTGCTGAACAGCTTAGTATGTACACAAGCTGTTGTTCTTACTCCAGAAAGTATCACAGTGTGTACACATGATACCCGCCAAGGTACACCTCTCCGCAAAGCTTTAGGGTCTATACACATAATGCTTTGCCATATTTTACAGCTCCGCTAAGTAATTGGTATATACACATTGAATTAGACAGCATCCCCTTTTAATGAAGAATTTTTCCTCCACACAAACCAAAACCAGATTTGGTTTGCCCCCAAAATTATTATATTTGGCCATTTTGCAAAAGGAAACAGCTTTTGGAACTTCCTGTTCTCTTTTCTATAAGCCCTGTACCAATGAAAAAGGGGTCTACTCTAAAAGGAAAGAATTTGCTCTTCAGGAGCAAATTCTTTATTTTAAGAGTTGACCATTTGCTCCTCAGGAGCAAATTCTTCCCTTTAAAAGTTGACCCCTATTGACATGGGAGACAAAAATACTTTGATGGAGTTACCTCCCCTGAAGGTGTTCCCATTCCCCTTAAAACAAGAAAACAATAGCAGATAGTTGTCATCAATCAGATAGTTGATATCGTTGATATCATAATGTTACTATCATCCAGTCAAATTATAGAAAATTATGGTAAAAGAATGTGGCTTTTAACCCTTTTTTTTGTACCAAATGGAATCTTCCTCCTTATTTATAGCAGGAGTCCATTTCAAATTTAGGGGTGTCAGGTTGTGTTTTCTTCAAACTTCATTAGGAAATTGGCTGAAAATTTTGCAAGCAGTGTATGCCCTGATCAGACCTGGGCCTGCACTGTTTGCCAATACCCGTTTTGTGGTTTCCGGACCGATACAAAATTGGTTAATAGCTATTTCTGTTCCTATGAACAAGATGGCCAACTATGGCTTAAAACAGAAAAAAACCTTTAAAGCGACAATTCCTTCTGTTCTTTTTGCCCAATTTTATTCAGACTTCATATGAATATTGCTCAGGTGACCCTCTTGCAAAATAGCTAAAACAGTTCCACTCCATATGTTTCAAATGACAATTTGTCACCTTAGCGCAAAAAGTCAATAACTGCAATACAAAATGTATTGCAGTTATTGACCTTTTGTGCAAAGGTGACGAATTCCTCCCATACTGTTGCTCCAATTTTATTGAATCTTTACAGGAATGTTGACTTGGGTGACACTTTACCAAAATAGCTAAAATGGCCACCTGAGAAAAAAAACACCAGATTGAAAAATAGAGAACCTTTAAATGATACTCTTCCTGCCTTTAGTCCAGTTTCATTCAAACTTCACAGGAAGGTTGCTTGGGTGACCCTCTACAAAAATAGATAAACCGGATCGGATCTATTGAACAACACGGCCACCAGTAATCACAATAGAAAAAAGGCTAAAATGACAACTCCTCCCACTCATTGGAGGCCATTTTCATTCAAACTTTACACGAATGTTGCCTTGGTGACCCACTACCAAAGTAAAAAGTAGTCCTGCTCCACAGGATAAGATGGTTGTGTGTGCTAGATACAGAAATCTCTTAAGTCAGTGATCTACATGCCCAAGCTATGTCAAATCTTGAAGTTGGATGAGAAACTCGGGGCCATCATGGTCCTCTTCTATAGAATAACATCTGTAATTGTATGTTTCAGGAATTTGTATGGAAGAAAGATGATATTATTGTGCGTGGTCCAAAGTGTACTAATCCGAGAAATAATCCAGGTAGGTCTGGGCTCAGTTGTCCAAAATTAATGATGTCCTTAGTTGATATATCGTTAAAATTTTTATTATTTAACATCGAAAATATTTAAATATTATTATTAGAAAAAAATGTGACTACCTTTTGCAAATGCAAAAGTTATTCACATTTTTCAGCAGACATTTCTAATTGTTTACTGAAAATGTGAGTAGCTTTTGCAAAGTAGCTTTTTCAAAGCACATTTTTCAGCAAAAATACCCATGTATTAAATATCGAACTTGCTGCAACAGTTTAGGTTTTAGCTACTAACAAGCTTTTAATTCTAACAATGTTTTGAACAACAGAGCCCTGGATTTTTATTTGGATTTGTTAGTTGAAATTCGATGGCTCGAACACCTTTGGGACCTCGCAAATCTGTTCGAGACGGGTAGTTCGAGCCACTGAGGGTGACTGCCAGGAGGCATAACGAGATACTTCTGTACATCTTTTTCGGTATTCTATAATGAAAATGTATGCTGTGTATACTCATTAGAATCGCCTCATTGAGGCGATTCTAATGAGTACACACAGTATACATTTGAAATATAAAAGACAAAAGTCTCCGAAATTACCCCGCCTATTTCGTATATAGAGGATTTCCCTAGGGACTTGGGAATGAGTTTGTCTCAGCCATGGCAAACGAGCCATCGGTGTTCGAGCCATCGAAGTTTCACTGTATATGTTCATAAGAAACTACACTGCACTACCCTCTGTTGTGGCTGTAGCTATTCATATTTTAAGGAGTGTGTGGGTTGCTTTCATCCTCGGGGCCAACAACAATCTTATCCCTTGTCCTGCTGAATATTCATATATGCCACACCCACTACTGATTATCAACCAATCAGATTACTTGATGCAAATCATGATGCAACAAATTCATAAACTGAATGGCAAACAATGAAGATCCTGATCAGATGGCTTCTTCAGAAGGCATCTGATCTGGATCTGCATTGTTTGAAAGGCAAGACATATCCGGGATCAGCAGGACAAGGGTTATATGTATCCACAACATAGAACTTTGCTGAACAGTAGGATATACATGTTCCCAATCAGAAGAAAACATGTCTTCAGAGTTTGTGACCGGAGGTACTTTCAACAAAGCGGGCATCCACAGAAAACTCATTTTGTTGCCTACAGAACGTACTGATTAGCCTGCACAGATCTGAGTCCTGGTTGGTTGCACAAGTATTATTGTGTTTTATGCTGAGCACTGAATTTCCTGTCTTTTACCACAGTGTGTCATTTTAATCACATGCGGTTGCTGCAGTCATTGAGAATTTCCCATGAATTACGAGGGTAGGCAGAAAAGTTCTGAGCCTGACCGAGAAGCAGGCATCGGAGAGCCATGAAATTTTGTATTCATTAAATCCAAACCTTTATTACTTGATTTGACTCAAAGAGTTCAAGTTTACCTGCAATAACTTAGAAATTCTAGACTTTGAAAATTGATACTAGCACTTTTTTTTGAGAAAATGGACAAAATCTGGCATTGTGGTGTCATCAAGTACCTCCATAAAAAGGGGTTAGCTCCTAAGGACATTCATGCCGGTATGGTTGCTACATTAGGGGATGATGCTCCTTCGTATGCAACCATGAAAAGGTGGGCAGCAAATTTTAAGATGGGCAAGGACAGCCTTGAAGATGATGACCGGTGTGGACGAGCCACAACGACAACAACTGAGGAAACCATCAGCCAAGTGTACAGGGCCGTGATGGACGACAGGCGTTTAACTGTGAATCAGTTATGTAACACTGTTGGCATCTCCCGTGAACGAGTAGAGAACATTCTACACAGTGAATTAGGAATGTCGAATTTTACCGCCAGATGGGTGCCACGGCTTTTGATGCCAAACCAGACTGAACCTGTCACAAGCCAACTTGGCTATTTTAATGTCAAATATAACTACCCATCACTACAATTTAAGCCTTTTCACCAAACGCAGGTCTGGGTCAGTCTGACAAAAAAAATCTAGCCAGAAATGCCACCGGCATGTCCCTTTTTCCGTGACCTCCCTAGTGTCGAGTCCTGATTGGTCGCTGATGTCATCTGACCTATCAGACCAATGGGTAGACGATACAGGTCACTTGACTGCGGTATTCGCGCCGACAATAGACAACGAGTCATATTTCTTTCAGACTCATGCGAGGTCACAGCTCTTGACAAAGAAACTGGATGGATAAATGGATAAGTGTTTTATTCTTTTTCTGCCCCCGCCATTCGAAGAATGGTGGAAAGGGCATATAGCGTTGCCCCTGTCCGTCCGTCCGTTCGTGCGTCCGTTCGTCTGTGCCTCCGAAACTTAAACGCAGTCAATAACTTCCTTTTTTCTTGATGGATTTTAAAACTACTTGGCAGAAATGTTAACCATAATGAGACAATGTGTCACGTGCAAAACCCAGGTCGGTACCTCAAAGGTCAAGGTCATACTTAGACGTCACATGCAAAAAAAAATGGGTCCGAAACTTAAATGCAGCCAATAACTTTCTTATTTCTGGATGGATTTTGAAATTAGTTTGCAGAAATGTTAACCATCATGAGACGATGTGTCACGTGCAAAACCCAGGTATGTACCTCCAAGGTCAAGGTCATACTTAGAGGTCAAAGGTAAAAAAAAAGAGTCCAAAACTTAAACGCAGTCAATAACTTACTTATTTCTGAATGGATTTTAAAATTACTTTGAAGAAACGTTAACCATCATGAGACTATGTGTCACGTGCAAACCCAGATCCGTACCTCCAAGGTCAAGCTCATACTTAGAGGTCAAAGGTCAAAAAAATGGTCCGAAACTTAAACTTTCTATGGATGAATACGAACATAGATACATTTTCAGGCGTTAAAAAATGGTCCGAAACTTAAACTTTCTATGGATGAATACGAACATAGATACATTTTCAGGCAAAAAAAAATGGGTCCGAAACTTAAACGCAGCCAATAACTTTCTTATTTCTGGATGGATTTTGAAATTAGTTTGCAGAAATGTTAACCATCATGAGACAATTGTCACGTGCAAAACCCAGGTCCGTACCTCCAAGGTCAAGGTCATACTTAGAGGTCAAAGGTAAAAAAAAGAGTCCAAAACTTAAACGCAGTCAATCACTTACTTATTTCTGAATGGATTTTAAAATTACTTTGAAGAAACGTTAACCATCATGAGACTATGTGTCACGTGCAAACCCAGATCCGTACCTCCAAGGTCAAACTCATACTTAGAGGTCAAAGGTCAAAAAAATGGTCCAAAACTTAAACTTTCTATGGATGAATACGAACATAGATACATTTTCAGGTGGGGGCATCCGTGTCCTATGGACGCATTTCTAGTTTGATTTTACACTTGAGTTTCCACAACGTACTTAGGCTTTTTAAGCTTATTGTTTTTTCCGAAATTCTTTTCTTGTGGAATTTATTTCGTGTTTTTCTGCTGACTTTGTACACATGTATCAGTTGTCCGCCATTTTGAATTTTCACTTGGAAGTTTTTTTTTATCATGTAACCAACCATTTTTGTCGCACCTGCTTTAGCAGGAAGACATAGGCATGCAAGTTTCCGTCTGTCCGTCCGTCTTTCCGTCAACATTTTACACTTGGTGTCTTGTCATCGCAACTCCTACAGTTTCATACCGATTATTTTCAAACTTTGCGTGTGTTTTTGCCATGGTATAAGGATGCGCATGTGGTTAAGACTTTATCGTTGGATCATTTTTTGTCACTTTTTCCACATTGTGAACTTAGTCATTTTTGACCTTCAATTGATATATGATAGGTACCTTTTGTCATCGCAACTCCTCTTGCAGTTTTATACCCATCATTTTGAAACTTTGCATGTCGTTTAACAATGGTATGAGAATGTGCATGTGGTTTCGACATAATTTTCAGAATATTTTTTTCCACTTTTTGCACATTATGAACTTAGCCATTTTTAAGCTTCATTTGATATACGATAGGTACCTCTTGTCATCGCAACTCCTCCTACAGTTTCATACCGATTATTTTGAAACTTTGTGTGTGATTTTGCCATTGTATGAGGATGCGCATGTGATTTAGACTTTATCTTCGGATAAATTTTTGTCACTTTTTCCACATTGTGAACTTAGTCATTTTTAACCTTCAATTGATATATGATAGGTACCTCTTGTCATCGCAACTCCTCTTGCAGTCTTATACCGATCATTTTGAAACTTTGCATGTGCTTTCGCCATGGTATGAGGATGCACATGTGGTTTGAACTTTATCATCGGATCATTTTTTGTCACTTTTTCCACATTGTGATCTTGGTCAATTGATATATGAGTCTTTTTTAACCTTCAATTGATATATGATAGGTACCTCTGGTCATTGCAACTCCTCTTGCAGTTTTATACCGATCATTTTGAAACTTTGCGTGTGCTTTCGCCATGGTATGAGGTTGTGCATGTGGTTTCGGCATAATTCTCAGAATATTTTTTTTTCACTTTTTGCACATTGTGAACTTAGCCAATTTTAAGCTTCAGTTGATATACAATAGGTACCTCTTGTCATCGCAACTCCTCTTACAGTTTTATATTGATCATTTTAAAACTTTGTGTGTTTTTGCTATGGTATGAGGATGTGCATGTGGTTTTGACTTTATCTTGGGATCAATTTTTATCACTTTTTCCACATTGTGAACTTAGTCAGTTTTTTACCTCACATTATATAGGCTATGGATTCTTCTCAAAGCCCTATATTCATTTCTTCTGCCTTAAATAAACTTTTATTTTTTTGTGTGGGGCAGGTGGGGAGCAGGTGCGACATCAACTTCACCGAAGTTTAATCTCTGGTTGGTTTTTGATAACCATCACACTTCCTTCTACGTACTGTGCCATGGTATGCACACGTATTATTCCTGGTAAATATTCTAGAAGAAGTCGGCGTTGTGGAAACTTAAATTGCCAGAAAAGAGGAAGGATTTTGTGTGTGTTCCTTCCACTTCCGGTATCAGAAGACGATGTTTTTATTGCTGAATAGAAATTCTCAGCATTATTTTAGTTTTGAACATGTGCAGGAACCGTCCTCGTCTATCACTCATAAATCCCACAATGCAGATGGATAATATTCAGGTTCCTTTGCGACCTTTCTACAGTATCTTCTAAACAGAATCTATCCAATTCGTGTGGGTCACTATTGCCGAATCAAGATGAGCCAGTCTATGTCCCCACCTCCAATTTGGGCCTGGGTTGACTAGGATAGGTTCGTCTACCACCCCATAGAGACCCTGCTCATAATTGCGGGGACTCCGGGGTGCGGGGAACCTATGCCCAAATTTTTGCCGAATCCATGTTACATACGAATTTCGGTACGGCTCCGATCCCGTTTTTATCCGGTAGCCTTTCCGGACCGTCGGTACTTAGTCTACCTTGGTCATATGCTTTCCCGCCTCTTATTATGGTAATTTTTGTTATCATACTCAGAAATTTTCTCCCGTTAAGGGTATTATTCCTCCGGGTATTTTATATATAGATAGATTGATATTGACTCTTCTTTCTTTAACACATTTTGTTAGAGATTCTACGGGGCCTCTCTTCCTTCAGCCAGTCAAAGAGCTCCCCACTAGATACGCTGGAGTAGGGCCCTTTATCGATCACATTCATTGTGACTTTTCTATCTGTTTTCATTTAACCCTGGGTGGGTGCGCAGCTTACTGGTTCCTTTTTTTGTGGGGGTTGGTAAGCTGGTTAATAGGAGAATTGACTATAGATGAGTAGAGTCGATCCTTTCTATTTGGAATTTTGTCCTCGAACTTTTTTTTTTAGGTCAATTTTCCCTATTCGTGGGCTATGTCACTAGTTTTAATGGACTCTTACTTACGCATGCTCAATTCTGATTCGGCAATTTCACATGTTCAGTGCACTATACACAATGAAGGGTCAAACACTGGGGAAGTTTACTTTATCCTCAAGTGTTTTGTCCCTAGAGCTGAGTCTGGGCCTAGATCTTTATCCTCTGAGGACATATCAATATTCAGAGGTTGATTTTCTTATGTCCTTATTATTTAGCGATTCTGAGAAGGACATATTTAGATCTTAAGTATTTTAGTTAATCTAAAGATTCTAAGGAAACAACCCTCCTTTCAGTTGTTATCAATTTCACAATTAGTCTCCAAAATGACCTTTGCAGTGTTGACGGGGTCTTTGAACATTGGTTCTAACAAACAAAAACATCAGTCAGTTTTTGTCTTTTGAAATTCCAAAATTCGACCCAGATTCAGTCTCTGTATATATGACGTCAGGGAAATTTGCATTACTTCCTGTTTCGATGCTCTAACATTGTAGCCTCTTATCAGGACAATTGTTAAGTGCATTCTCATTATGACTGGTATTCTAGTTCTACCCACTCTGCCTTCAAAAATGAGCATTCCGACCATAGAGCTGCTATTCTAATGCTTTTGGGGTTTTTTTTCCCGGTCATTTCTACATGCCATGGTTATAGGGGATTAGCACTTGTTCTATCTACCACCATGTTGCATGTTTGGCGCAACTCTGCTCTTGATAACTTGTTCAGTTTTTACTGAGCATAGTAAATGAAAACTTAGAGCCTCCGCGCCTCTTGATTCTAAAGCTATATTCGGACCATGTCTTCCAAACTTTTTCAGAATCAAGTTTCAAGACCGTCAGCACTGGTCTTTTTTGAAGTCTTCGGAGAGCGTATCAAGTTCAGGTACCGCAACCAAGAGACGCTCTTAGACTACTTCCGATGACTGTTTAAGTGATTAACGCCCTCGACTAGAAGATCTCAATCAGTTCACATCTACTAATAGATCATTCTCAGATCGGGGTACACGGTCCTTTCGTTCCAGAGGTCAGACTGGAACGAAACCTCCCAATAGAGGAAGATCCAAGTCAAACAAATGACTTTCATTCTTCCCTTCCTCTTCCTCTTCTCCCAGTAGGAGCCTAGCTATTTCAGTTCTATCAAGCCGTGGCTTCTATCATCAAATATATTTGGGTTTTATGCTTTATGAGACAGGGTTGCTGGATTGCATTTGTTCGGAATCCTTCCCTTTCTCAGATGCAAATACTGTTTCCGGTGAATAGTATCAAGAAAAAAAAAAATTATTGGAAGAGGAAAGGTTTCTTCTTCAAAAGAAAGCCGTATAGATAGTGAAATAGTAGAAGTAAAACAAAGATCAGGAATCGATACAATTAACTTACTCCACCCATCACAGAAACCAAAGGGAAAGAAACACAAACATTAAGCGACCAGACCATAATGGAAACCTAAACAAAGGAAGGCCATAAGGACATTTACTTTCCCACAAAATGGCCATATGGCCATCCAAAATAAAAAGACACAAGTGATACACACAGTAAGTAACAAACAACAACATAAATAAACCGCCACAGAAGAACCGCCTTGGAACGGTCAGTGGAAAGATTTCCACTGGGGGGGCTTAAATCGATTTAACGTGGCCACAATCCTCGCCCCTACTTCCGTCGCGATTTAGACAAACAATTTGTTCAGTCCGCATGAAGGCCTCCTAACTCCTTTCCCCAGGCTTCTACAGTCGGATCTTTCTGGTCGAGAAGAAAATGGGAAAAATCGACTCATCATCGACCTCTCACACTAAACAAGATGATGCGAGTCGATCATTTCACAATGAAAACTTCGTCCTCGATTCGTCAGGTCATTTTTCCCAATGCGTGGACGATTTCAGTAGTTTTAAAGGACGCTTACCTTCACATCTCCATCCACATGTCATTCCGCAAATACCTTCGTTTCACCTTGGATGGATTTTGTGTATCAGTTCGGTTGTTTTTCCTTTTTGGAATTGTCAACGGATTTTTTCCCTGTTCACCAACTTAATGGAAATTAAATTAAGCAGCTCAAATCAGGGAATTAGGCCCCAATCTCGTGTAGTGTTTCGATGATGGGTTTTACCATCATCTTTCCAGATACTACCTTTTATCATACCTTCACCTAACGTGTACAGGTTATTGTGAATTTAGGTTTCATCCTTTTTATGGAGAAGTCGAAATTGATTCTATCTCAAAGATACTTCTTCTCCTTTTTTCATGCCCTAAAAACTTCCGATTTATGTCAGGGATTTGTTACCCTTTTTAGAAACTTCGTAATTGGATCTAGTTACCCTGGACAACCTCATCTTAGACTTTTCCAGTTTTTTCCAACTGTATCACTGGAAATACCATCCGGTCTATCTAGAGCAATAAATTCCATTATCAGAGAGTTTTCAGATTGCTCTCTACTGTTTATGAATCCCTCAGTTTATCAAATGGGGTCTCCTCTTTTTAGAGTCTACTCCCTAGTTGCTTTTCGCATGCCAGCCTTTCAGGTTGGTTGCCCACTTCGAACCTCAGGGATTAGTTGTTCAGGGGATGTGGGGCCTAGAATAGGCGGGGCTATATATATATAAACATTCTGAAACTTCAGGCAAATTTCCTTGCTTTTTGCTGTTCTTCTAGCTCCAAACTGAGGAACAGTTTCATTATTATTACTCCAGACAATTCCACCGTAGTGTCATTTTTTTCTCCGTTAACAGGGAGGGACTCATTCCTCTTCCCTGTTGGCTTTTGCATGGAAGATTCTAACATGGTGTCATCAGGAAGGTATGTCTATCCTTGTCGGACACCTTCCAGGCAGATTATATGTCATTGGGATCGCCCCTATAGACCAGTTCGCCATCCGTTCTCTACAGGGTGTTTTCTCAAATGGGGAGAACCTTTATTGGACCTGTTTTAATCAAACGTCCAAAAACAACTCGGTTCTTCAATCAACTCTCATTGTGTCTCCAGTTTCAGATCACTTGGAACGTACAGTTGATTTAATATCTCTAGATTGGGGGAATCTTTTACATATGCGTTTACTCCATTAAACTGAATTTCTCTAGTGCTAGGAAAAAATTCAAGCGTCCAAAAGCCGAGCCATTCTGATTACGTCTCTATGGCCTCAGAGGTCTTGGTTTTTTAGTCATCTGAGCCTAGTCTCAAGACTTTCAATCCGTCTTCCAGTAGTTCCGGATCTAGTATCTAAAATATGTAGGTCAAGCATTCCATTTCAGCCGGAAATGCTTTACCTACACATCCAGATGTTGTCAAGAATCAAACCAGAGGTAGACACATTCTGGTTTCTCTTCCGAGTGTATCTTCAAATATAGAAAGAGCTCCACTTTCAAGTTTTACTCTGGAAGATGGAGGGTATTTTCTAGTTGGTTCAGGGAAAGGGAAATTAATCCAGACAATCCCTCTTTAGAGGTTTTTTGACTGGATTTCTTTTGCTGCCTGTTCTCTACCCTTTAGTTTTCTATTTCATCTGAAAAAGGGTTCAGATCAGTAATCTCAAACACGTTAAAATTTTAGTCGGCTTCACACATTTCATTAAAAGTAGAAGTAAAACAAAGATCAGGAATCAATACAATTAACTAACTCCACCCATCAAAGACACCAAAGGGAAAGAAACACAAACCTTAAGCGACCAGACCATAATGGAAACCTAAACAAAGGAAGGCCATAAGGACAGTTACTTTCCCACAAATGACCATATGGCCATCCAAAATACAAAGACACAAGTGATACACACAGTAAGTAACAAACAACAACATAAATAAACCGCCACAGAAGAACCGCCTTGGAACGGTCAGTGGAAAGATTTCCACTGGGGGGCTTAAATCGATTTTACGTGGCCACAGTCCTCGCCCTTACTTCCGTCGCGATTTAGACAAATAATTTGTTCAGTCCGCATGAAGGCCTCCTAACTCATCAGTGCAACATCTCCGTGAATACAAATAATCAAAGAACCACAGAGGTGAGACAACGGTGAGGACTCGACAGTAAGAAACCACTGAAATGCTGGAGCAAAAGAAAACCAGCAGTTAGACACCGGTGCAGCCGACCACAGACAGAGCATCAGGCACCAACCAACATTACCTTGAATTAGATCTCTCTAATTCTCAATAAGCCTTTACGTTGGAACCGTCATAGAATAGAGGCCTGACCCACCGGCGTGCAATTAAAGAGGGAAGCAAAGTTGCCAACCGTGATTCGGTTAATTACCATGCATGCAGTCTGTCGTATAATATCCATGTTGTACCAAATCTTTTTATATCAAAGAATGATTTTACAAAATTGGGTGCTAAAGTCATAGCGGTTATATATTTTTCTGAATTTATATACTAAGTCACCATAAAATTCGGGTTCCGATAGACCTTGTTGCAGAAGAGATTTAAGTCCAATATTGAATTTTGAAATTAAATCAGAATGGCGTCTATAAAATTTTGAAAAGGCTTTGTGTGGTTTATGGTACCGATAACCCTGATTAAGAAGTTTAGCTGTTAATAATTTATTACGAGTGTTGAAGTCAGTTACATGACTACACACTCTAGCAAATCAAATTAATTGCGAAATATAAACGCCATAGGATTGCGCACGAGGAACATCACCATCCAAAAAAGGAAAATTTACAATCTCAAAATCAAAGTCATCGCGTTTATCATAAATTTTGTACGAAACAAATCCATCTACAATAGATAGATGTAAATCCAAAAACGGGGCCTCGGTATCAGAAGAATTTGCTTTATTAGGGCCCGCACTGAAAGTGTGGGTGCCCTATAGTAATCACTCTGTCCGTCCGTCTGTTTGTCCGTCTGTCCGTCCACAAATTTCTGATAGCGCTGCCGGGGCCCTAGTCAGTTTCACTGACAGCTCTAGTTTAGCTGAAGTTCTGGGGGGTAAATCTGACTGATCAAACCGTCGAAATAGGTATTATCAATATTTAATAAATCATCTAAATATCTAGAAGTGGAGCTAAAAGCTTCAATAATTTCAGATTGGTTATCAATGGAAAGCGACAAAGTGAAGTCTCTTTCATAACAATACAAGAATAGATCAGCTACAAGAGGTGCACAATTCGTACTCATCGGAATGACCACAATTTGTCTAAATAACTTAGTACCGAATCTAATATAAATATTGTCAAGTAGAAAGGTGAGGGCATCACACACTTTCTGACATGACCAAAGTGTATAATTCTTATGCTCTTTAGAAGTGAAAAATGCAAAAACCCCATTATCACCAGCTTATTAAAGGGTTTTGCACTATGCCGACAGGTTTCCAGGACTTTGAATCCAAATGGAATCTTACATGAGTGTTGTGGTCTTTTACTAAACCACCTTATGATCCTGTGAAATCAGCCTCCTTTGTTCATCTGATAGTCAGGCTGTATTTCATTTGACATTTGCTTCAGCTCGCAGAAGTGCTATTCAGTCATGCTTTGCCAATTGCAGAGGGTTGTTTTCAGGTATGAGAAACAATGACTTCTTTTTCTCTTCTCACTCAACCTATTTTTTTCAAGCTATCAATGAGCTTCCTGCTATGTCTGAAACTATTATTTGTCCTGGCATTTCCAGGATTCGTGGATCGTAGGCTGATGAGAAACTTTTGTGTACATCAGAACGTCTAAAGCTATTCGAGCTTATCATGAGACTTTTCATTCCAATCAAGGGGTTTGGAGATATTTCTCCATCCTTGATTGCAAGGTGGATTTGTAAAGTGATAAAGCTTCTATATGCTTATCTCACTTCTGCCCAATTATCATTCCAGAATACATCGGCTCATGAGGTTATAGCCGTCTACATTTTGGGAATATTGGAACTCCATTCTTTCTTCAGAATGTTTTCTTACTGATTATGGACATTCCAATTCCACTTTTCATCCCTTCGCCTAAGGATCTTGGTCCCCATTCGTAGTGGTACTCATTCCTTGGGTAGGTTAGTAGCTTCTCAATCTATTACTGAGCAGCACTAATTGTGGGATCTTGTTTTCCTTGGTTGTTTGTTAGCCTGGTTGAATAGGTGTGAACCTTCTATTTTGACTCAAGTTCCCTTCCATTTATCTTCTGCACTTATGGGATTTTTGGATTTGGATCCCTTGCAGTCATGGTGGATACCTCCGTACGTTACCATCATTGGATGGTCTTAAAAAGGGGTATAAACAACCAAGGTCAGAGGAGTTGAGTATGTATAAATTATTTTTCATCAAACTCTCCACTTGCTTTGAATTCAGGCTTAAATTGTAGTGATGGGTAGTTATATTTGACATTAAAATGATATTTTTAATGTAAAATTGATTTTAATTAATAATATACCTACCCATCACTACAATGGCATGTCCCGCCTCCCAGCCCCGCCTGAAATAATTGTTTCCTGAAAGAAGTATGACTCGTCTATTGTCAGCGCGAATACCGCGGTTACGTGACCTGTATCGTCTACCCATTGGTCTGATAGGTCAGGTAACATCAGCGACCAATCAGAACTCGACACTGGGGAGGTCACGGAAAAAGGGACATGCGGGTGGCATTTCTGGCTAGATTTTTTTGTGTCAGACTGACCCAGACCTGCATCTGGTGAAAAGGCTTAAATTGTAGTGATGGGTTGGTATATTATTTATTAAAATCAATTTTACATTAAAAATATCATTTTTGAAGCAGACCAAGATTGTTTTCTTGACCGTTTTGTCACTCAGGATGAGTGTTGGGTTCAGCACTTTGAGCCGGAGACCAAAAGACAATCCATGCAATGGAAGCACCCGCCAAAGAAAGCAAAGGTCGTCTCCTCTGCAGGGAAGGTGATTGCATCAGTGTTCTGGGATGCCAAGGGTATAATATTTATAGATTACCTTCAAAAGGACAGAACAATTAATGGGAAGTATTATGCAGATCTCCTAAAACAATGTGAAAAGCAATTAAGGCTAAATGACCCGGAAAACTGACAAAAGGGGTCTTGTTCCATCAGGACAATGCGCCTGCTCAGAAATCGGTTGTCGCAATGGCTGCTGTGCATGACTGTGGCTTCACACGTGTCGATCACCCTCCGTATTCACCTGATCTAGCTCCATCAGATTATTTCCTGTTTCCAAACATGAAAAAGCACTTGGCTGGGCAGCATTATCAGTCAGATGAGGCGGTGATAGCTGCTGTGGAGGAGTTTTTCAGGGACCAAGATGAGACCTCCTATACCACTGGGATCCAAGGACACCAGCATCGCTGGAAGAAGTGTGTGGACAGGAAGGGAGACTATGTTGAAAAATAAGCACTTTCAGCATGGACAAACCATTGGATCTTGGTCAGGCTCAGAACTTTTCAGCCTACCCTCGTACAACAATACCTAATCGATAGTTAGCACATGCGGCTGTTGTATGCAACTTTAAGGAAATAAAAATAATTTTGGGGAACAGAACATGGGTTGGAAAACACTTTTATGACAATAAGACCTGTGTGAGAGGTGAAGACAGATCAGCCTGCACAGTCTGATCTGAGCAATCACTGTTTGTACGAGCCTTCTATGGCCTCTGGGATATTCAAAGACAAGCAAGCAAAGAATTTGATTGCATTGGCTCGATTCACAGGCTGATCTGTTTCTTGTTTATAAGAAAAAGTTCTTTGCTGTCTGCCAGCTCATTTACATGTAAATGTTTAAGAAACCACTGTGGAGACAGACCTTCACGGCCCCTGACTCTTAATTATGAGGTTTCTCACCGCATGGGTTGAGCGTGGCACGGGTCACATGTGAAACCCCAAGTTCTGAAACGGAAGGTCAGGTGTTTTTTCTCCGGGTACTCCGGTTTTCACCCACCTCTGGTTAACGATCAGATTGACATGATTGCAATAATCTTGAAAGGGCTGTAAAACCAATAAAAAAACAACAATGCATTTAACATCTTCTTACATGCAGCCATTTCTGTGTTTGCACAAACACGTTGATAGTGAGTGCTGGGATCAGACTGTTTAGCTGTAAATTGTGGTCTCTCATTAGAAATGCCTCCCGAGAAATGCACTGAATGTGCATCTGCCTACAGGAAAGGCTCAGACAGGCCTTGCATTTGTGGAGTCTAATCTGAGTCTTTACTGTTCACATGGTTTCATTTCATGAAAAGCGAAGATGCTGATCAGACCGCCCACATAAGGAGGCTAATCATGACTTAGTCTTTGCTACACACATGTAAAATTTGTGCACGATGTTTGCATACTCTTTCTCTCCTGTCAATGACCCTGACATCAGCAGCTTTCAGGTTCATGACATGCATTGTAAATAGCAAACTTTGCAAATCAATTACGATCTGAACTGAATGCCATACTTCACGATCATTAAAATGACAGAAAAAGTCAACATTTGTTTCATCATGTGCTTCAAACATTTTGCAACAAGATTCATGCTCTTGAAGTGTGTGAAATTTGAATGCATGAGCAATAGGTATACCTGATAGTGCAGGGCAATTTTTGTTGAAAAGCACCGTGAACAGCTTCACCTATACTAATTTTTCTTTCTCTGACAAATAGCAATTTTCGCAGAGAAATTTCATGGAGAAAATGACCATGTTGCAATGCAAAATTGTTTCACCTCTGAGAAATATCTAGCTTGTTGTGCAAGAAAAAGGCCTATTTCCAGGGAGAAAACAAATATTGGGTTTTAACCGTTGGTAGGTCTGTATCCATTCCCCTTAAACAGTAAACAATTGCCCCCTGCTCCCTCCCCCCCCCCCCCCCTTTAATTTGATCATTACTATCGGGAGACAGAATTGTAACAAATACTTTTTTTTTTTTTTTTTTTTTCATTACACTCTAAAAGCTTCACAGAAAAGTTCCTCTTCTGCTCCCTAAACTAAATTGCTAAAAAGTACCAAAATCTTCAGATGATATTGATCATTTGTTTTTTGCAATTTTGCAATTTTGAGCAATAGTAACCTAAGCTGAGGGCAGTATGAAGGTTTATGGACTGCCCTCGAGCCAGGACCTAGACTGCCGGGTTGATATGGCCTGAGTGGCCTGGACCGCCGGGCCATATCAATCCTGCGGTCCAGGTGCAGGTCCTGGCCCGAGGGCAGTCCATAAACCTTGATAGTGCCCAAAGCTTTGGTTTCTATTGCTTTTAAGGCATTGAACAACTACAGTAGAACTTCGATGGCTCGAACACCAATGGCTCGTTTACAATGGATGTGTCGAACCAATTCTTGAGCCCCTAGCGAACTCCTCTACATAAGAAATAGTGGGGGATGATTAAGGAGATTTTAGTCTTTTATCTTGCAAATGTATGCTGTGTTTACTCATTAGAATCGCCTCGATGAGGCGATTCTAATGAGTACACACAGCATACATTTTCATTATAGAACACCGAAAAGATGTCTAAAAGTATCTCGTTATGCCTCCTGGCAGTCACCTCAGTGGCTCGAACTACCCCTGTCTCGAACAGATTTTCGAGGTCCCAAAGGTGTTCAAGCCATCGAAGTTCTACTGTACTGTTATATAAAATATTTATTGACAGTTACAGTTATAAATGTAAAATTTTAACAATCTGAATATGGTCAGCACTTTATCATTTCCTCAATGAAGGACCCTGGATACCTGCAATTCAACGGAGCGACAACCAAAAATAAAAACCAGTAAATTAATCGTGACTGTCCATAAAAATTGTCAGATTATCTCCATAGCGGACACTATCACACTGGACTTGGACCAGTCTGATTCAAATGTGATAGTGCCTGCTGTTAGCCACTTGCATGTGATATGTTTCTAGCCAATGAAAAAACTTGTTTCATTTGGGATATGCACTAATTCATTCTAGTGCCCTTTGAGTTAAACATAGCAGAAACTCAAAATGATATTTGCTCATTGCTGTTTGCAGAGGGAAGCTCCTGTTTTCATTTCCTTGCCCTCTGAGAACTAACAAAATAATTTTTCTTACGCCCCTTTAACTAAATTGGTAAAATAGTTCCACTAAGCAGCGCAAGTTGGCCGCTAAAAAACAATGTTGTCACATTTGATCATGATTCATGACATTAAAACCAGGGGTCTTGGGTTAATTTCTGGGTTTCTCCTTACTTTCAGACGAGTATAACTCAAACTTTCTTGACATTGCTTTTAGCAGACGGAAGTTCCTGTTTTCATTTCAGTGCCCTCTGAGAACTACCTTCTAGAGAAGTACAGTTCTACTTCAAAGTGCTTTGATCATGGTACACCATGGTACTTGTTGAGATGTAAGAATTACTTCACGCCACACTCTGGTAGTGGTTGTTATCAGGTAATTTAACTTTTTACAAGATGTTTCAGCCCTAAGCTCTGTGCATGCTAGGTAGTTTCACAGGTTTTTCAGTTGTCTGTGATTTTTTTTAACCCATAAAATGCCAGTCATGACAATTGTCGTCTGCTTTGTCGTCTGCCAGTTACTTTAAAAGTCATTTTTGCAAACAGTGTAGACCAAAATCAAACTGCTCCTGAATCATTAACCCCTTTCGTGCTAAATAGATGATTGTAGCCACACCCATTTCTGAGAAGCCTTTGTGGTGTAGTGGATAAGCTACTCATAAACCAGGGGTTATGGGAGCAATGCCGGGCTTCTTTAGACTTTTGGGTGAGTCTTTAAACTGAAGTCCCATCTCTGTATGACCTTATCTGTTAGTGGGACTTTAAATTCAAAACAAACACATTTCTGACTTTCAACCAATCAAATTGCTTAATACTTGTAGGTATAAGGTACCCATTCAGTTCACAAACAAAAATGGCAACCAGTGTAGCTCCTGATCAGATGGCTTTCACAGAAGCCATCTGATCTGGATCTGAACTGTTTGCAAAGGTAAGGGTTGTCATGTTCTTCAGGATATGGGTTGAAACAAGCCCTAAAATGTCTTTCCAGTAAGTGCAAAGTCATTTGCAACCTCATGCCAATTTTGGACATATTTGCCGTGTTGACGGGGATGTTAAACCTCAAATCAAACAAATAAACAAAACAAAATGATTAGCAAACATGACTAAAATTGGCATAAGGAGCATACCATAAAACTCTTAAAATTGGAACACCTTAAGGACTTCATGTAATTCTCCTAAAATTTTATCAAATTTGTTTTAGGATTTAGCAAGGAGACCAAAAATGCGGATGGAATGGGAAACCGTGTAGACCCTGATCAGACTGCTCCTTGAGGAGCAGTCTGATCTGGGTCTGCACTGTTTGCTCAGGCCTATCTGTCCCATACTTAGGATCATTACAGTACATACGATCTAGTAAGGAGTCCAAAAGATGCAGACAGAATGGCAAACAGTGTAGCCCCCATCATCAGACTGCTCCTGAAGGGGCAGTCTGATCTGGGTCTGCACTGTTTGCTCAGGCCTATCTGTCCCAATACTTAAGATCACAAACACAACAAGTACCTTATTAAACGCAACTCAGCAATTTGTCGGTCTTAATAACAAAAGCGTAATGATTGATATGTTCTTGTGATCTTTGAGCAATGTTTTAACTTAAAATAGAAATGAAGGCAATGATCAGGAATCGATACTATTAACCCACAGCTGCAAAATTTGCAAGACTGCAAAATCTTGTGCTCTTATTTAGTGTAAAAAAGACTTCTTGAAATCGTAGTATTGGGTGTGCTTTTATTAGAGCATGTGCCGTAATTATGGCGATTACAGTAATTGAAATTAGAAACATTAATATTAATGCATAGGTGAAAGTTTTCTGCATTAGAAAGATTATTTTCCCTATGTTAAGGGGAATGGGAACACCTGGCACATTTTTCCCGCCATTTTTCAAAGGCAGACAACTTTCGAGACTTCCTGTTGGCTTTTCTATAAGCCCTGTCCCACTGAAAAAGGGGTCTACTCTTAAAGGAAAGAATTTGCTCCTCAGGAGCAAATTCTTTCCTTTAAGGGTGGACCCCTATTGACATGGGAAGCAAAAATACTTTGGCAGGAGCTGTCTCCCCTGAAGGGGTTGCCATTCCCCTTAAGCAAAAATTAATTTTCAGTGTTGGCAATATGGATTTTCAGTTTTGGAAATTTCTGGAACTTTATCCCCTATGCCAAGATGCCAAGAGTTTTTGTTTATCTCTTTGGATAGTCAAGAGGTTGAAGTAGTCTAATGCGATCAGCGAAGACTTTGATCAGACTGTGTGAGTCTTCCCTGATCGCACAAGTTTTATTGTAGGTTTTGTCACCCCCTCCCCCATTTATAACCTTAACCCATTCAGTACCAGAAACTCCTAAAGGGGTACCTTGGCAAACTGTGCAGGCCCAGATCATACACCTCAGAATACGACGTCTGATCAGGGCCTACACTATTTGCAAAACGTTAAGCTATTTCTAGAATAAAATTTGAAGAAAACACAACCTGAAACCCCATAATTTCGGAATGGACCCCTGCCATATATAAGGAGGAAGATTCCATTTGGTACAAAAAGGGTTAATCACAGTTTTCTTCTGTATTTCAGTATGATTGTAAGTCTGACTCAGGGTTGACCATTTTTGTGATGGGGCAGTCATATCGGTGTATGTGGGCGGGGCAGCCTATTCCGATATACCACACAGACACCTGGCTACATGTTGGCAATATAACCTGTCCTCCTTGTCAGGAAATATGTCAGGTAATTACTTTCACAGCCAGACTTGATTTAGCTGATGGGAGCACTCTTTTTGTCCCGCCTGCTTAAAGCATGACACAATATATAGAGGAACTTGCACGAGTGCTCATGTGTTATTGAATTAATAAACAAGTTGAGGAAAAGGGATAAAATGCAAGGCTTTGCCGAGCATTTTATCCCTTTTCCTCAACGAGTTTAATAAATACTATAATACATGAACCCGGATGCAAGATTCTATTTGTCATATGACATTAAAAGGCATTTTATGCACGATTTTTCAACAAATATGTCAATATTCGGCCATTAGTAAACACGAAGTCATTAAGGATGTTCTACGTGTAACGTTATAGGACGTATCTAACTAATTTTCATATTTACTCCACTAATGGATTATTGAATTTAATACATGGCGTTATTACATTCTCAGACATGACTTCACAATAAATAGGAGTTCGATTTTCTGTATGTTTATCTGTCCGTTCTTCAAGTTGTCAATATCTGCGACTATCCTAACTTTCACCCTTATGGTCAAGTCAATTTCTCAAAAACAATTAGAGCTGTAGTATTGACACTTGGTACAAACTTGCATCTAAGATTGCAACTTCAATGCAAGCATTCATATTTGACCTTGACCTGACTTTGTGAACTACAGTGTACTGTGACCACCCTAATTGACACCCTAATGTTCAAGTCCATTTCTAGAGAAGTATCTGAGCTTTAGTAATGATACTTGGTTCAAACTTGCATATAGGGATAACAACTTAAATGCAAGCATCCATATTTGAGCTTTACCTAAATTTGGTATGCGTCAACCCTAACTTTCACACTAATATTCAAGTAATTTTTCTTTTAGAAGCGTCCATGGTGTAGTGGTAACCGTTATGCTACTCGCCTTGTAAACCAGAGGTCGCAGGATCAATCCCGGCTTCTCCAGACTTTCGGATGAGTTGTTAAACCAAAGTCCCATCTCCGTATGGCCTTAGCTGTTGGTGAGACGTAAAACTCTAACACTCACTCAAGTCCATTTTTAAGCACTATTAGAGCTTCATTAATAATACAAACTTGCATCTAGGGATGATAACTTTAGTGCAAGCGTCCATACTTGACATTGATTTAAATTTCATGGTTCACTTGACTTTATGAACTACTTTGCATGAATCCTAGCTGTCACTCTTATGTTCAAGTCCATTTTCCAAGAATTATAAGAGCTTCATTAATGGTTCTTGGTACATACTTGCATCTAGGGATTGCATATGTATTGTAAGCACCCATATTTGACCATGAGCTTTATTTCCTGGTTCACTGGCTTTCTGAAGACGTTGGCCCTACAGCCGCGACATAGCCTTTAGCAGAATTTTTGATACTCTGAGCATATTTGAAATCAATAGTGTTGGAGTAGTTGCTCAGAGCACTTTAAAATACTCCTTTGTCAGAGGTAGTTTGGTTGGGACAGTCTGAGTCACATGACCCTCTCCTGAAAAACATGGTGGAAAGAATGAGAAAAATATAAAATATATTTTTTTTGACAGGGAAGTTTTTTGTTTGACATCCATGTATATATCAGCAAGCAGATTATTCATTTAAATAATTGTTTGCTTCTTTCAAATACTCAGAGAACAGTCTTTAATCTGAATACAAAATGATTCTCTCACAATCACACTTTATTTGTTCTGGGTGTTCTTCATTTTCACTTGATTTAACCTAAAACAGGTGGCATTTTCAGATGCAGTTTTTCTTGGCATTTAAAGGATTAAAATTACTTCAAAGTCATTGCCTTGTTAATTATTTTCAGGATTTGTTCTGTGAAAATAAAATTGTAACATTAGTCCAGAAAAAATTCCTATGCAAACAAAATGGACCAAAATCAAATTCTAAGAATTGACTCAGTATAAGGTTCATACTACTTAATTATTTCTAATCAGCAACAGTCTGTTGATTTATTTCTTTATTTTCATTATTTTTTGACTGTTCTTGTAGGAGGAAGGAGTTGTGTGCCCTCCTGATGAGCCACCCTATGTAACTCTAGGTCAGAGGCTCCGTCCCACCTACAGAGATGCTCCATGTGGAAGTCCAGACATTCTTAGTGCCAAATTGTTGTTGCTTTTTGTTAGTGCTTGTATTGTACATGTATCTATATTTTTTATATGGTTGTAGAATTAGGGAATAGCTGTCTTCAAACTTTCATTTGGGCAGCTAAATTGTCTGCATTAATCCTTCATGTACCAAATGGAATCTTCCCTCTTATACATGGCAGGAGTCCATTTCGAAATTTAGGGGTGTTCCATTTAAAATTTGTTTGGAAAATTTATAGCTGAACAGTTTGTAAGTAGTGTAGGCCCTGATCATGTACCACATTCTGCGGCTTTTGATCTGGGCATGTACTGTTTGCCTGGTTACCCATTTTGGGGTTTCCGGTATAATATGGGTTAAAGGAACAAATTTTGGTTTACAGTGACTTAAACTGTTAAACTGTACACCAATACAGATACCTATGCAGAACAGTGTAGATCCAGATGATAATGAGCCATCTCATCAGGATCTACACTGTTTGTCATTCTGTTCATGATTTTGCCTAAAACCCCTTTCAGCAACAATGGGCAAGACCAACAACAAAGATGGAAGTGTCCACTTCAGAAACTTAGGGGAGAAAGGGTTGTAAAAAATTATTTCCCCCTCTCCCCACTCATGTGTTGGAAAGTATTAAAAATAGCACTGCTTTCACAAAATGCCAAGCACTGTGAACAGCATAAAACCAAATTTCTATCTGCAAAAAATGAACATTTCATTACAAAGTCAGGGCTCTAATAGTATATCATAGAATATACATTTACATACTCATATTATCCATGTCTCATTACATTTTCAAGTGCTTTTGATGTATGTTTTATAAGCTTTTGTATATAGAATATGTATTTTGTGTATAGAAAGTGTTTTAAATGCTTTTGTGTGTAGAATAAGTTTTATGTATATAGAATGTTTTTAACCCTTATCTTGCTAAATATTCATTTAAGCTGCACCCATTTCTGTCTATCAACCAATCAAATTACTTGATGTAATTTATTGCTACAAATTCATAAACTGAATGCCAAACAGTATAGATCCTGATCAAATGGCTTCTTCAGAAGCCATCTGATCTGGATCTACACTGTTTCCAAAGATAGGGGTTGTCGTGAACAGCATGATAAGTGTTAAATGCTTATGCATAAAGAATGTGTTGTATGTGTATGGAATGTGTTTTAAATACTAATGCTTATTTTACAGAAAACGCATTTTGTAAGCTATGTGTATAAAGCATATATTTCATACTGTATTATACTTATATGAAATTGTGAATAGAACTTTGGTTTTATAAGCTTACATATATAGAACATTAGTTTCATAAACTAAGTTGAAGTAAATAGAACATGTTTTATAAGCCAATGTAAATAACACATTTTACAAATAAATTTGTATAGAAGCTTTTTAAGCTAATTTATATGGTAATGGAGACTTTGTGAGCGTATGTCTATAGAAGGGTCTCCAGGGCTTAGTGGGTATTTTAAGGGTGCTGTCTTAATCATTATGTCTCTCCAGGCTGAGGGTTCCTGTGAGACACCAAGTCCTGCAGGTCCGGTGGTTTTTCTCAAGGAACTCCAGTTTTTGCCAGGTTGGCTTGAAATAAGTGAAATAATCTTTAAAGGGCCATAAAACAAAAAAAAAGTCTACAGAATTGATACATTTGCCCTAAAATTTAGAAGTTTTATTAAACAATTTAATAGTCAGAAAGTTCTCAGAAAGCTATAAACGGATTGGCAAACAGTGTAGACCCTGCTCTAACTGCACCTTCAGAAGCAAACTGATCTGGGTATGCATTGTTTGCTTAGGCCTATCTGGCCCCAAATCTAGAACTAGGGCCAGTTGTTCAAAACTAATGATGACGTTACTTAACATATTGTTAAAACTTGTATTATTAAATATAGCAAATATACCACTATTTTGCAGAAAGAAAAATGTGAGCAGCTTTTGCACTTTTCTTCAGCAAAAACAGCTGATTACTAGCTATTGTACTTACTATAAAATAAAATTAAACATTTGACCACTAGCGAGCTCATTAAGATAACAATGCTTTTAACAACTGGCCCTTGGATCTTTAGTTTGCCTTCAGGTAAGTTTATTGGAATAAATTACATCAAGTAATATGTTTGTTTGATGATCAAAAATGGGTGTGGCAATAATAGTTTATTCAGCAGGACAAGGGTTAAGTTAGGAAGTAGACAGCTAGAACCTGAAAATAGAAGGCGGGAGGTACCTGCCATATTTTCTGCCAAGAGAGACCATTTTTTTGCATTCCTGTTTGTGTTGAAGTACCGTAAATTATAATTAGGCCCATCTCAAAAGGGGTCTACTTTATTCTTAAAGGATTGATTGCCCAGAATACTTGTATACTCAAACAGTTTTCAGTTCTTTGGTGTACTCCTTGATTCCAAAGGATGAATCTTTCATTGACAATATTAAATCACTATTGATAAGAGACAAAATATTTTTGAAAGTTGCCTCCCCATTTGATTGCATTGGACTAGTCCAAAAAGGCAAGGAAATAGAAGGCTGTGTTTGAAGAGTAGAAGACCAAATTAACTTAATTTACCGTCTGCCACCAATCAAGGAAAAGGCTTCATAGAAGCACAGATTTGCAGATAATTTGTTATTTCGTTTTTTAAAAACAGGTTTAAGAACTGAAAGATTGCATTCCAGGGGCCAGTTGTTTAAAACTAGCGTAAGTTAACATAATTTTTGAAACTTTGATCATTTAATATGCCAAATATACTTATATTTTTGCTGAAAAAATGTGAGTAGCAAAAGGCTACATTTGTTTTGCAAAAATATAAAAAATAACTCCAACAACTTCGACATTGTGCTGCCAAATAAATGTGTATTTATTTCCGAATTTTTATTCTATGTTAATATCCATGTAAAGTGCCTTTATAATTGTATTTTATGGCATTTATGTTTGCTGTTTATTTATTTTTGTGTCTTTATATTTTTATACAGTGTATATACCGTGTATATGTTTAAATAAGATTTGACTGTTGTGTTTTTGTTTAAAAAATATGATTTTTTGGCTACATGCCAGTGCCAACAAAACTTTAATATGGGGATCAACCATGGTTTTTCATGCATTAACATTTGCCGGATCCCGACTGGAAGCTGTTTGAACATGAGGCCGATAGGCCGAATGTTCAAATATCTTCCGAGGGATCCGGCAAATGTTAATGCAATGAAATAACCATGGATGATCGTTGTTCTTGCATAACTTACGAATCCGACAGCAAATTTGGACTAAAACGCCCAAAAGCTCTATATAAATTCCATATAAACTCTTCAAATGTGACAGGCAAACCAAATTGGCGGCCAGTTCAGAATGTTGTTTACAATGACGTGGCTATGCAGTGACGTCATCAAAAACCCCAAAACGCTACGTTCAGGGCGATTATGTTACGTCGCTCAACCTAACGTAAACAAAGCAAGGCCCGTCTTATGGTATCAAAAGCTCAAAATCCATGTTCAAACAGCACGCGAATTGCATGATTTGAACATAGTTTTTGCTGTTTGAGCACAGCTTTCGTTCTATTTGACAATGGCTTCAAACAGCCATGCGCATAGGTATTTATGCAAGATTGGAGTGTTTGATATTATCTTGTGGAAAATATGACAAGAGGAATGGATACACCTGTCATATTTTCTGGCATTTTTTCAAGGGAGACAACTTTCAGCACTACTTGTTTGCTTTCCTGTCATGTTTGTTCCTCAGAAAAAGGGATCTACCTCTGGAGCAAATTCTTTCCTGTAAGGGTAAACCCCTGTAAATAAGGGAAAAATCAGTTTGAGAGAGTTGCCTACCCTTAAGGTGTCACTATTCACCTTATATTGCTTTAACGCTCTGCATGCTGGGTATTTTTCTCAGCAGTCAACATTTTGATTTTTTTTTTCCCCACATAACAGGATTTGACATCACATGCAAATTGTCTCCAAAGGAGACAATTTGCATGAGATGTCAAATCCTGTTATTCGGGAAAAATAAAAAATATCAACAATTTGTTGTCTGCTGAATTAGCCTAGGGAGTTGTAAAGGTTAAGTATCATTATTGATATTTAGCTATAAATATTAAATGGTTAGAAATGTATGATAAAATATGGCCATTAATCATGCTGATATCAGTCAATTTGTTCGCTTGAATTGAGGTTTAACATCCCCGTCAACACTGTTTGGGTCATGGTGGAGATGGTTGTTTCCAATTTTGTGGGACTTTTACCTGACATAGAGATGAAATTACATCTCAAGCCCTGCAGCCCAGGAAACCAATAGGGCTTATATGCATTGAACAATCCAGTTCACACCACTTTTCCTGGGCAGGCTTAGTCATTCTAAGCGGTTTACCGGTACTCATACGGTCAGCTTCAGCTCTGCATGAAAGCACCATTCAGCTCCAAGCACAGATGGGTGGAGACCCTGATATCAGTCTGTATGAGCACACTTATGTGATGTTTCACCTTTACTTGCATGCATTTTAAATTTTACCATTATCAGCATGCTTTATATTTCACCTTTATTTGGCTACCATCAAACTTCACAGTTAAGAGCGCCTTTTGCCCATCAGGGCTTGGAGAAATAGATTGGACTGTGTCAGGTGCTTCTGCGCAGAGCTGAAATAGATTTAGTACTAGTAAACCACTTTCTGGTTTCTGGTAAAACACAGTACTGGTCTAGGAAAAATGGTTTCTTTGCAATTTTGTAAGCAACATTTCCAGTATGATCTAAATAGTGTTGATGGGGATGTAAAACCTCAACACAAACAAACAGGACAGTGCATCTAATGACAACTTAACCCATTTAGTAACGGAAACCCCTAAAGGGGTACTTTGCAAACAGTGCAGGCCCAGATCAGATGCTTCAGAACGCGGCGTCTGATCAGGGCCTCCGCTGTTTGCTAAAAGTTCAGCCATTTTCCAAATAGATTTTTATGAAAATACAACCTGACACCCCTAAATTTTGAAATTAACTCCTGCTATATATAAGGAGGAAGATTCCATTTGGTACAAAAAGGGTTAAAGTAATGAGGCCATGTGCAAAATTTGTTTGGCAAACATACATATTCTGATAAAATGCAGAGTTTGAGACAAAAACTACTGGTAATGAAGCAAAATATTTATAGCTACACCACAACCTCGTTATAACATGGTTCATTATAAGACGGTTTGGATATAACACAGTTTCAAGATGGATCCTTAATTAGTAGATTATATAGAAAATGACCTTTTTATGGTCATTTTTGTCGCGCCTCCTATTAGCATGGCATGATATAGGCACCCGGTTTTCCGTCTGTTCGTTTGTCCGTCCGTTTGTCAAAGCGTCAACATTTGCGATCACCCTAGCATTCACTCTAATGGTCAAGTTTATTTCTCAATAACTATAAGAGCTTCATTAATGATACTTGGTACAAACTTGTATCTATAGATGGCAACTTAAATGCAGGCATCCATATTTGACCTTGACCTACATTTCATGGTTCACTGACTTGGTAAAATATTGCGACCATCCTAACGTTCACCTTAATGGTCAAGTTAGCTTCTCAAGAACTATAAGAGCTTCATTAATGATACTTGGTACAAACTCATATCTGGGATGGCAACTTAAATGCAAGCATCCATATTTGACATCACCCCACATTTTATGGTTCACTGACTTCATGAAATATTGTGACTACCCTAGCGTTCACCCTAATAGTCAAGTTCATTTCAAAAGAACTATAAGACATTTATTAATGATACTTTAGTACATACTTATATCAAGGGATGACAACTATAATGCAAGCATCAATAATTGACCTTGACCTAAATTTCATGGTTCACTGACTTAGTGAACTATTGCATCAACCCTATTTTTAAGTTCATTTCGCAAAGAACTACCATATTCAGGCGTGTATTACCCGCATTTGCGTACTACCCACACCCCCTTTTTTTAGCCAAAATCTGGGGAAAACTGTTATTCTGTTGTATTACCTGCATGAAACATTTGCTGAAATTTTGGTGGGTGTGTAAGTGAGAAAAAGTAAGAATTAGGCCAGTTTTTGTAACACACTACGGAACGCGCGTTCGTCTTCAAAAGGCGGGAAAATGCACGTGCATGCGAGTATCACCAGAAAGCATGTATTTTACATTAAAATGTTGAAAAACTTTACATGTTCACCCTTGTTATTTATTTATTAACCAATATATGCCCAGCGGCCCTTTTTGGTGGACATAGGCAAACAGTGCTGTCCCAGATCAGACACCGCAGAAAGACGCTGCAGACATCCGATTTGGATTTACACTGTTTGATGATTTGTAACGGTTCAATTATGACACTATTGTTAATCCCTGTCATATAATTGCCACCCTGCGGTGCGTGTCGATAAGGTGTGAAAATATGGTCAAGTTATGTCTCTAAATGTCTCTAATTTGCGTTTATTCCCCAATCAATAATTTAATCCACAATCAATGTGAAAACGATTTAATTGCTCCTAAGACGAGTTGCTTAATCTTACGGTTGATGTATGTATAATAAAAACGGACTATTCTACTATCTCGTGAATGGTTATGTTTTGGAACAAAATAGCTTGGCGGAAAAAGTCGAACGCTTTAATTGGTGTAAAACACATCTGTATGCTGTTGTTGGTTATTGACACGGAGCATCCGGGGATAGGCCGGGATTTGTGCAAAGTGCTGTTTTCTACACACCTCTATCCACAACCGTTTAACTTTTGAGAATTTTTTTACCGTTTCCAAACATTTTTTATGAAAGAGATACGCCCCATTAAAATAAAACAATAGACACGTGTGGGGTTGCTGGGGTCCGATGACGTCATTTACCGATAGCGTGCAGAGGTAGTTTTTGGGCGGCGATTTTTTTATGTTCGCATTGAACCTGCTTGTTTATTTAGTTTAAAATCAGAGTTTCAGGAATAATAAGCACAAAATCGGGCTTGCTAGTAATTGATATTGTTTTATTACTCATGTGTAAGTAAAATTGAGTCGACAATTAACTTTATTTATGTCGGGAATCGTAAAGGGATTGAGCATAACATTGAGATATATCATATTTTTAACGGCCATTTTCAACTGACAAAAGTAAAAAAAATGGTCCAAAAATAATTCGGGTGGATTACCCACACCCTGAAATCGGGCCTGTAGTTTGAGGGAAAAAACTGCGGGTAGTACACTCCCAAATACGGTATTATAGCTTCATTAATGATACTTGGTACAAGCTTGCATCTGGGAATGGAAGCATCAATGATTGACCTTGACTTGGATTTCATGATTCGGTGACTTTGTGCCCCCACAGGGCAACATAGCCTTTGGCAGAATTCTTGTTCTATATAATCTACACCTTTTTGTTTGGATATAACACGGTTGTTTAACTAACACAGTTTCTGCTTTGGACCCAAAAAAAGTGTTATAAGGAAGTTGGGGTGTATATTATCATAGGGCTATTACTCTGATATTGGTGAATATTGTACCAAGCTGGGATATCGAAGGACACTTCTTGTTTGTACAATAGAAGAGTTATTACTCTGATAGTGATGCATATTGTCCCAAGTTGGGATATCAAAGGATACTTCTTGTTTGTACAATAAAAAGGGCTATTACTCTGATATTGATGAATACTGTCCCAAGCCCAAGTTGAGATATCGAAGGACACTTCTTGTTAGTACAAAAGAAGGGCTATTACTCCGATATTGGTGAATATTATCCAAAGTTTGGATACTGAAGGACACTTCTTGTTTGTACAATAAAAGGGCTATTACTCTGATCTTGGTGAATATTGTCTCAAGTTGAGATATCGAAGGATACTTCTTGTTTGTACAATAGAAGGGCTATTACTCTGATATTGGTGAATATTATCAAAAGTTTGGATACTGAAGGACACTTCTTATTTGTACAATAAAAAAGGCTATTACACTGATATTGATGAATATTGTCCCAAGTTGGGATATTGAAAAACACGTGCAAGCTCCTAGTTTAATATGGCTGTAGAAATCCCAGCACAGGGCAATAGTATAGGAATGAGTATCATTTCTGTGGATTTTATGGATGTGTAAACTCCGGTGAATCACTCAAAAACTGTATGAAACCTTCAGTTTCTGATTGATTTGCCAGATTTGCCTCACTGATGAGGCCTAATTGGCTGAAAATAGCTAGTCTGGCCAAGAAAACATGTACACTCTATATTTTCCAATTCTGTGGTGTATTCCTTGCTTCCAAAGGCTAACCTTTGTATAGAACATATTTAACGTCACTACAGCTGGTGTCTGGAAATGTGTGGCATCCTTTGGGATCATTGATGCCATTGTTCAGTTTTGAAAATATTTGAGGGTCAGTGATGAGGCCTAATTGGCCGACCCTAGCTAGTCTGGCCCAGAAAAAAACATGTACACTCCATATTTTCCAGTTCTGTAGTGTATTCCTTGCTTCCAAAGGATAACCCTTTTATAGAACATATTTATTACATTGATACTCGGAGAATCACTCACAAACTGCATGAGTTGAGACATTGATAAAAATCCACAAAATGATAATTCATTCCTTATAATAGCAACTTTGTCATATAAATGTTAAAAATGCCACCAAAAAGGTAAACTTTAGGAAATTTTTAGAAAGCGTTAGAATGAACTTATTAACAGCCATGACAGAATGATTATTCAATTAGAAGCTCACATCTTTGAAAGGAACCCACTTGATAAAAACGTCAAATTTTTAAATTCAGTCTGTTTGTCTTCTAACATTTACTTTTTCAATAGTTTCCCATCTTTCAACAGAACGCTGTTAACGTCACTTCAAATACAATGACGTAATGTGTGGTTTCTGAATGTTCTCTTTGACATCACATGATATTACTACCTGTTGCTGTGTGAAATAGTTCTGAGCTTCTTGCTCATGAAGTTTATGGAAGTATAAACTTTTCATTACGAAAACACGCCTATATAAGTACATTGTTACCTTTATCACCGAAAAAAAGAAAATTTTAAGATGAAAACTTGTTATATTTTTCTTATTTCTGCTCAAAATATAGATTGTGGGCACTCATTAGAACCGCCTCATCGAGGCGATCCTAACGAGTACCCACAATCTATATTTTACAAAATAAAGATTGTGGGAACTTGTTAGAACTGCCTCATCGAGGTGGTTCTAACGAGTATCCACAATCTATATTTTAGAGCAGAAATAAGAAAAATAAGGTTTACCCCTGTAAACCCCAGTTTTACTATATAAAAGTGGGGTTCAAGGGGGGGTCAAAATTATATAAGCGTGTTTTTGTGATGATTTCAACAAGTGAAGTTGCTCAAAATGTACCAAATGATGGCGAATTGGCATTAATCACCAATATCAGTGTAATAGCTCTATAAGTCACATTTGTATATGAAGATAAAGTGCATGTTGATATTTATTATACATTTGGATATGCATGTACATGTATTGAGCTTTTGATATTGTGGTATAATTGCATCACGAAAACACGTCTATATAATTTTGACCCCCTTGAACCCCACTTTTATATAGTAAAACGGGTTTCTGGGGGGGGGGGGGTATACCTTATTTTTCTTATTTCTGCTCTAAAATATAGATTGTGAGCCGTATTTTTTCTTATTTCTGCTCTAAAATATAGATTGTGGGTTCTAACGAGTGCCCACAATCTATATTTTGAGCAGAAATAAGAAAAATACCACAATTTTTCATCATAAAATTTTCAATTTTTTGGCGATAAAGGTGGCAATGTATTTGTATAGGCGTGTTTGCGTAATGTTTTGAAGTTTCAAATGCATTTCTTATAACTTCTGTTATCTAGACAGATACACTCAGCCTGACTTTAAGGTATGGTGAACCAGGGACTTTCGCTCCAGACTTGAGGGGGTATCCACATATTATTTCTGCATGAAAACATGTTTTCATGTGGGTACTCATTAGAAGCACCGCACCAAGGTGCTTCTAATGAATACCTACCAAATATGTTTTCTTGCAGAAATAAGAAAAAGAGTAATTTTCGGATGAAAAAAAAAAAAAGAATGCCTTATCTGGAGCTATGAAGGACAGTCCATCTTATAGAGGATCTTACATGAGTGCTCATGTATTAATGAATTTATTAAATGAGTTGAAGAAAAGGGATAAAATGCCAGGCTTTGCCGAGCATTTTATCGCTTTTCCTCAATGAATTTAATAAATTCAATAAAACATGAGCACGAATGCAAAATTCTATTTATCATATGACATTTAAAACGCATTTTATTCACAATTGTTTACAAAAATGTCAATATTCCGCCACTAGGAAACACGACGTCGTAAAGGACATCGTACATGTAACGTTACGGGACGTATCTACCTAATTTGCATATTTAATCCACTAGTGGATTATCGAAAATATTACATGGCGTTGTTACACTTTCAGACGCGATGTCATATGATAAAAATGTCTTGAACATATCTCATCGGACACAGCCATTTTTTTACCCATTCTATACTTCTTTGTTAAGACTTTTATGTCATATGTCACAACAATAGTTACAATGTATTTGTTATATGATCTGAGTTTCGAAAGTTTGCTTTATTGTTTTAACCAAATCATGGGAGAACCAGGAAATTGGCTTGCTAACCTTGACAGTGGCATCTGGTTGCTTACAGTCTAGGGCCAGATGTGCTAAAATATTGTTTATAGCTTAACGAGCTTGTTAGTGGTCCAAATTTTAACTGTTCTAGCAAGTACAGTGTGAAATACTGTCAAATTTTTGCTGAAAAATGTGAGCAGCTTTTGCAAATGCAAAAGCTGCTCACATTTTTCCAGCAAAAATATTAGTGTTTTTGGTATATTTAATGATCAAAGTTTAAGCATGTTAACTAATGTACAATTCCTATATGAAGACCACCTTTGGGACTGTTCGAAAGTGGTCTTTCAGATCACTTTTGAACTGTCCCAAAGCTAGTCTCTGACCAGAGGACACTGTGTGCAGAAAACACAAAGAAAGAATAACTGCAGCAGAATAAGTCTCAATCTTCATCGAGGCGGTTCTAATGAGTACTCATAATCTATATTTTAGAGCAGAAATAAGAAAAATGATGTTTACCCCTGTACACTCCAATTTTACTATATAATAGTGGGGTTCAAGGGGGTCAAAATTCTATAGGCCTGTTTTTGTGGCGGTATATTTTGTAAGCAAGGAGGGAGAAATTAAGGAGGGAATATAATTGCATTTGTCGGTAAGTGGAGGTAATTAATGTTATTTGTTGGTTTTGCTGTTACTTGGCTTTGTTTTAATTGTTGTACTTTAATGTCTTTCATGCAAAATTTAATGAGTTGCATGAGAAAATGTGTCTTCAGGGTTCTTATCTGTGATGACATGGGTCAGCCTGCATGTCTGTGGTGTTTGTCACATTACAAGTCCATGAAATGAATACCCTTCTAAAGCCCACTTTATAAACAGAAAAATGAAAGTGGGAGCATTGTTATTTTTCCTTATTTTTGCTCAACAAGATAGATTGCTGGTACTCATTAGAACTGCCTCAGTGAGGCGGTTCTAATTAGCACCCACAATCTATGTTTGCAGCAGAAGTAAGAAACTTCTCACACATTTTCATAAGAATTTGTCAGATTTGGAATTAAGAAAGAATACAGTATGTCACATAGGTGTTTCATCATAATGCATGTTTTTCGCAGATGTAGTATACAATATTATCATATGACGTTGCGTCCGACAGTGTAATAACGCCATGTAATATTTTCGATTATCCACTAGTGGATTAAATATGCAAATCAGCTAGATAACTCCCGTAACGTTACGTGTACGACGTTCTTAACAACGTCGCGTTTACTAATGGCGGAATATTGACATTTTTATAAACAATCATGAATGAAATGGGTTTTAAATGTCATATGATAAATGAAATCTTGCATTCGTGCTCATGTATTATTGAATTTATTAAACTCGTTGAGGAAAAGGGATAAAACGCTCGGCAAAGCCTCGCATTTTATCCCTTTTTCTCAACTCGTTTAATAAATTCAATAATACATGAACACTCATGTAAGATCCTCTATTAATACAAAGCACATTTTCTCATGACAAGCTCATAGCTGTAATCTGAGTCTTCTCTGACTTTTTTTGTGGCTTTTCTTTTTGACCGATTTTCACTGGTACTTCAGAAAAACTTGGTTCCAGAAATGGCATATTTTTTTTCTACGTTGAACCCCTTAGGATAAGAAATGGAGTTATATTTGTGATAACAATACATACAAATCTAACAGGCCTCTGTGGCCTAATGGGTAAGAGCTCTGACTCTTAATCATTAGGTCTCTCACCATTGTGAGACGCCAAGATCTGCAATAATAGGTCAGGTGTTTTTTCTCAGGGTAGCCCACCTCTAACAATCAGCTCAAAATAAGTGAAATAAGTTTTAATGGGCCATAAAACCAAAACCATAAAAAAAAAAAAAAAAAAAAACATAAAAATCAAATTCATTATATTCTAATTGGGTTGTGTCAAGCAAAAAAGATCTTTGAGCATGTGCACTGAGCAATGACTCAGATCAGCATCTGATGTCACAGGTTAAAAATTGTTACACATGCATACATATTCAGATAGAGTACATCTTACTGGTAATCATGCAAAATACAGTAAAAGTCCTATATTAAGACCACCTTTGGGACTGTTCAAAAGTGGTCTTTAAGACCACTTTTGAACAGTTCCAAAGGTGGTCTCTGACCAGAGGATATTATGTGCAGAAAACATGAAGAAAGAATAGCTGCACCCTTCTAAATAAGCTGTTTAAAGCAGAATTAGTCTGAACTCTTATCATGCTGTTCACGACAACCCCTATCTTTGGAAACAGTGTAGATCCAGATCAGGTGGCTTCTGAAGAAGCCACCTGATCAGGATCTACACTGTTTGACAGTAAGTTTATGAATTTGTAGGGAGAAATTACATCAAGTAATCTGATTGGTTCAAAGTCAGAGATGGGTGTGGCTAAAATGAATATTCAGCAAGAGAAGGGTTAATTTGAGGTGGTCTTAATAGTGGAATTTCACTGTAGGTATAACTATAATAGGGTTATTACACTAATATTAGTACTAATATCTGCCCCTATCTGAGATATCAAAGGACACTGGCAAGCTCATTTTTTTTTTTTTTTTTTTTTTTTTTCGATATCCCAGCACAGGAACAGTATTCTCAATAACGTAAAAAAAAAACACAAAAAGTTCAGATGCCTGGAGAACTTGCTATAGTTCTCCAAAAAATTGTAACAAATTTGTTTCACAATCCAGCAAGGAGTCCAAAAGTGTAGGCCCTGATCAGACTGCTATTGAAACTGAAACTCTGATGTGGGTTTGCACTTTTTGCTTAGCCCTGTCTGTCCCAGTACTTAGAATCATTACAGTAACACTGTATTACCAAACTACTCAGACACAAGTTGTCAAAATAGAGAAAAGCCACTTGAACATGGGAAGATTTGGATTAATGCAAAACTATATTGTGCAATAAATACTTATAAAACATTGATTATTTTGACGTTTTCGTTTATCCTTTCAACCAGTAGACTGGTTTGGATGCATATGCAAACATTGTAGAGCCAGCCTCGGTAGCTCATTTAGGTGAGCATCTGGCTGGTGATCAGGAGGTCTCAGGGTTCGAAACCAGCTGGGTCCGGCAACATTCTTTCATGCAGGTTGATCATGAAAAATTGAAGTGATGGCAATGATCAGGAATTGAAAATCTTTTTTAAACTTGCTTAACTCTATCGGTCCCTTCAGCTGATTCAAGAAGAGCAGTTACCATTTTGGGCAAAAGAATGCACTGTACTGGTTAACAGCTTATGTATGTGCCTGCCAGGAAATTTGTGGTTAGGTACACTGACTGGCTCAATATGACATAAATAGGGTTGATGGGTCTTAAACTCCAACCAAGCAAATGGTGTAGATCCAGATATGCTCTTGTTGATGATTATTAATCTTTACCACTCTCTAGGCTAATTCAAATTGGAAAAATTAGAAAAATATTTCAAATTGTTGTCTGCTGTGAAAAAAAATACCCAGCATGCAGAGCATAAGCTAAACCTCTATTTATAAGAAGGAAGGGTCCACTTCAGAAACTCGGGGTGTGAAAGAGCTACTCCCGTAGTGTGGCATACATACAGTAAAACAGTAATGACTCAAAATACCATGTTCGATTCAAACCCCTCGAGCCCCTCCGGAATCCTTCTGATAATTCCAGCTAATAATTACATAACGAAAACACGCCTGTTCAAATATACTACACCGAAAAAGAAACACAACTTTTTAACCCAAAAGATTTTCATTCAACCATCGGGTTGACTGAAAAATCATTTTGCGATTTACTTTCATACTTTTTATACCCCGCCACACGATAGTGGCAGGGTATTATGTTATACCCTCCGGTGTCCGTCGGTCTGTATGTCTGTCCGTCCGTCCGTCCGTCCGCACTTCGTTTCCGATCGATAACTTGAGTATTTTTTCACGGATTTTGTTCAAATTTTGCATACATATTGGTATCGGGGATGAGTGGTTTGGGATTGTTAATGGGCAAAATCCGTTAATTTTTAGCAGAGCTATTGCCCTTTTCAGTATCTGAAAAATGGTTTTTGGCCTCTAATTCCCTTACTATATGGAATATCTGGATGAAACTTAACAGATATATAGAGGACTAAACGTTCCCTATTGTGGCCGAGGACTGCTACTCTGGCTGTTCCAGTTCTTGAGTTATCTGCCCTTGACGTATTTAAAAAATGCATTTTAGACTGTAGTTCGTTTATCATTTACAATATCTTGCTAGATATGTAGTAGATGAATTGTTATATACTGTGGCAAAGGAACATGACTCTGGTTTTCCCAGCGATTGAGTTATCTGCCTTTGAAATATCTGAAAAATGGTTTTTGGGCTCTAGTTCCCTTACCATATGGAATATCTCGATGAAACTTCACAGATATATAGAGGACTTAATGGTTCATATCGTGGCCAAGGACCGCTACTCTGGCTATACCAGTTCTTGAGTTATCTGCCCTTGAATTATTTAAAATGCATTTTAGACTGTAGTTCCTTTATTATTTACAATTTCTTGCTGAAACTTCATGATATGTAGTAGATTAAATGTTACATACTGTGGCAAAGGAACATGACTCTGGCTTTCCCAGCAATTGAGTTATCTGCCCTTGAAATATATAAAAAAGGGATTTTGGCCTATAGTTCATTTATTATTTGAAATATATGGATAAAACTTCTACACCCTCTGCTGTCTGTCTGTCTGTCTGTCTGTATGTCCCTTTTCAGTATCTGAAAAATAGTTTTTGGCCTCTAGTTCCCTTACTATATGAAATATTTGGATTAAACTTTACAGATATACAGAGGACTAAAGGGTACATATTGTGACCAAGGACCATATAGAGGAGTAAAGGGTACATATTGTGGCCAAGGACCACTTCTCTGGCTGTTCCAGTTCTTTAGTTATTTATAGCCCCGCTTTGAAAAAGTGGGGGCTATATTGGATTTGGCTTGTCCGGAATTCCGTCTGTCTGTCTATCTATCTGTCAGTCAGTCTGTCTGTCTGTCTGTAATATTTGATAGTGGGTACCTTGTTACCGCAACTCCTCTTACAGTTCTAGGTCAATCCTTTTGAAACTTTACAGGTGTTATCATATAGGTTTGAAGATGTGCATATTCTTTTTTCATTATCCTTAAATAATTTTTTTCACTTATTTCACCTTTTTTAACTTAGACAATTTTTGAGATCTACTAATGTTAAAAGATATAGGGAGTAGCTACCTTGTTACCACAACTCCTGTTACAGTTCTAGGTCAATCCTTTTGAAACTTTACAGGTGTTTTCATATAGGTCTGAAGATGTGCATATTCTTTTTTCATTATCCTTAAATAATTTTTTTCACTTATTTCACCTTTTTTAACTTAGACAATTTTTTAGATCTACTACTGTTAAAATGTATAGGGAGTAGCTACCTTTTTACCGCAACTCCTCTTACAGTTCTAGGTCAATCCTATTGAAACTTTACAGGTGTTTTCATATAGGTCTGAAGATGTGCATATTCTTTTTTCATTATCCTTAAATAATTTTTTTTCACTTATTTCACCGTTTTTAAACTTAGACAATTTTTGAGATCTACTAATGTTGAAATGTATAGGGAGTAGCTACCTTGTTACCGCAACTCCTCTTACAGTTCTAGGTCAATCCTTTTGAAACTTTACAGGTGTTTTCATATAGGTCTGAAGATGTGCATATTCTTTTTTCATTATCCTTAAATAATTTTTTTCACTTATTTCACCTTTTTTAACTGAGACAATTTTTGAGATCTACTAATGTTAAAATGTATAGGGAGTAGCTACCTTGTTACCGCAACTCCTCTTACAGTTCTATGCCAATCCTATTGAAACTTTACAGGTGTTTTCATATAGACACATCCAAAGTCTACGTCACACAAGGTCAAAGGTCATTAGCCTCGTTTTATCTGGTAGGCAAAAAAACTTCCGGTTCCATACTCTACCGTTGATGTAGCACGAATTATTTTCTGTAATAACTATTGTTAAATCGTCTTTCTATCAAAACTGTTTGCCACAAACCATTTTTGACATTAAACTGCTTCTTTTTCGTACAAAATTGGATAGAAAATATACATGTTTTAATCTTATTTTCATTCGTTAAATAAAGCGCATCGACTACGTTTTGGCATGATGGTTGATAGTTTTATAACGCTTTTTAGGCAACAAAATGTGCGATAAATGCCAGAAGAGACTGGTTTTATATCATTTATTACTTCAAAAACACAAACTGACAAGGATCAGTTAATTTTGTGGAGAAGAAATGAGTTTAATCACACGATAAATATTCGAAATTCTCATTGACACTGTACGGCAACAGTCATGTTTTGCCAACCAGATAAAAGAGTACCTCTAAAGGGGAGGTAATTGGCGCATGCGCAGTGAAATGTAAACAAGGTCACGGGTCAAAACATTGGATCCGTCTATAGGTCTGAAGATGTGCATATTCTTTTTTCATTATCCTTAAATAATTTTTTTCACTTATTTCACCCTTTTTTAACTTAGACAATTTTTGAGATCTACTAATGTTAAAATGTATAGGGAGTAGCTACCTTGTTACCGCAACTCCTCTTACAGTTCTAGGTCAATCCTTTTGAAACTTTACAGGTGTTTTCATATAGGTTTGAAGATGTGCATATTCTTTTTTAATTATCCTTAAATAATTTTTTTCACTTATTTCACCTTTTTTAACTTAGACAATTTTTGAGATTTACTTATGTTAAAATGTATAGGGAGTAGCTACCTTGTTACTGCAACTCCTCTTACAGTTCTAGGTCAATCCTTTTGAAACTTTACAGGTGTTTTTATATAGATCTGAAGATGTGCATATTCTTTTTTTATTATCCTTAAATAATTTTTTTCACTTATTTCACCTTTTTTAACTAAGACAATTTTTGAGATCTACTAATGTTAAAATGTATAGGGAGTAGCTACCTTGTGACCCCAACTCCTCTTACAGTTCTAGGTCAATGCTTTTGAAACTTTACAGGTGTTTTCATAGTGGTCTTAAGATGTGCATGTGATTTTTTCATTATCCAAAACTTATTTTTTAACTTAGACTGTTTTTCAGATCTAATAACACGAAAAGTCTATAAGGCGTAGGAACCTTGTTAGGGATTTAACCCTCTCACAAGTCTTTACCTTTAATTCATGAGTCTTTCTCCTCTGACAGGGCTATAGCGGGGCTATAGTCAGATCCCCTGACTGTTCTAGTTGCCCTTGATGTATTAAAAATCGATTTTAGACTCTAGTTCTTTATTATTTGCAATATCTTGCTGAAATTTCATAGATGTACAGCAGACTAAATATTACATATTGTGGCAAAGGTACATGACTCTGGCTGTCCCTGCCCTTGATAAGTCTGAAAAATGGAATTTGTGTCTGTTGGTCAGTACATACAAAAAGGAATGTGTGTCTGTTGGTCAGTGCATACTTAATGGAAATCCATCCAGCCATCTGTGTTTTATTTCCAGTCAATAATTTGAACATTCTTTGCTGAAGCTGTTGCTATCTAATAGTGAAAAAGGTGAGATAGTACATCTACCCATGCTAGAATTAATTTGTGTATTTTGTCCCTGTGAGAATGCCAAAAGATCACCCCAAACATCTTAATTTATGATTGGTTGCCATTTATGCTTAATCCTTTTGATTGAAGCCTAATCAACCTCACCCTTGGAATGTGCAGTAAAAGCCTAACCAAATAGATGCCTAAAATAAACGCCCTTCTAAGTGGTTAACCAGTACTTAGTGCACATACTTCATGCCTGCCCTTCTTGAATCAGCGGAAGGAGCACAATGACCGTAGAAATTACTTCATGATCAGTCTTCACGAAAGAATATAGTCAGACAGGCAGTACATAGAAAAACATGAAATTCTTACATGTACCACATAAAGATACATGTTCCACAGCCATTTAAGGTAAATACTTGCCTCCATAATTTTTTAATAAAGTCAACTTATTGAGTTGCCTTCCCATCAAATGTCTGAAAAATGGATTTTTACATATGCTTCCTACATCTTCTAACAACTTCATCCACTCACATTAAGACATTACACTTGCGGATCATATCTCTGCCATCCCCTTTCTAGTTATTTAGCCTAGATATATTTTCAAATAAGTTACATTGCTTGGCAGTGGTGGGGTATTATGCAGTGTCTGCGGTGCTTTTATTAAACTTTCTTATGCAGAAAAAATTTGGGCGATATCTGTACAGTTTAACGCTCCACTTGGCAATTTGTTGTTTTCAACATTTCCTCGTGCAGTACATTAAATGTATACAGTAACCTCATCATATTGGCATATTGTGTTACCTGGAGTTTAGGTTTCAAAAGTCTGGTAAAATTTCTCTACGGAATATGGTACGTTTGACGCAAGATCAACGTAACGTAGCAGTCCAAATGCTTATACGTGGGACGTCTCAGGCTGTCAGCACCAGGAACTTCCAAGTGAGTAAATCGATGATAACTCGCTTGTACCAGCGTGTATGTCAAACTGGAACAACAACTGACAGGCCCAGAAGTGGACGTCCACATGTCACGACACGTCGACAGGACTGATACATCCGTCTAACCCACCTTCGTAATTGGTTCCTTACAGCCTTCAAAGCGTCTCGAGTGACACCAGGAACGCACAACAATCGAATAAGTGCAGATACTGTCAGGAATCGCCTTCGAGAGTTTGGCTTTATGTCCTCATCGTCCGTACGTTGGTATGCCATTAACACCACAACGACATCAGGTTAGAATGGCGCGACAGAGAGCGTTATCGTGACAATTGTTTGGTTGAACGTAATCGATTTGGAGGCAGTGGGTTGATGGTGTGGGCTGGCATATCTTATGGTCATAGAACACCCCTGGTATTCATTGATGGATCTTTGACAGCTCAGCGTTACTTTGACGTCGTTTTACAACCAGTAGTTGTTCCATATGTACGACAGCACAGCGTTACGTTTCAACAGGATAACGCAAGGGCGCATGTAGCAAGGCTCAGCCTGGCGTTTCTTCAGCAAAACAAAGTTGACGTGATGCACTGACCTCCGTATAGTCCAGATCTCTCTCCTATAGAACATTTGTGGGACGTCCTGGATAGCCATAGGTAACGGCCCCCAGCCGCCAACAACGCGTCAAGCCTTGTGTCTCGTGCTCATACAGGAGTGGAATGCTATTCCCCAGGATAAGATCAATCGTTTAAGCCTGTCCGTGACCAGGCATGTGCGTGCAGGACTGAATGCAAACAGTGGACATACTCGCTATTAACTGCTTATGTTTGAACTTGTGAAATGAGTACCTCTATGACAACGGATTTGTGTTCCAAACATTGTGTTCCAAACATTCTCACTGGAAATTGAACTCGCTATGGTAGTTACATTCAGGAATGATTATATTATTGCGTCGTTAAATTGATTTTCTGCAAACATGATTATTTCTGCAAATAGGTGCATTTATATTTGGAGTTGCGTTTCTTTTTCGGTTCAGTATATATTGGAAAATTTTACCACCGAAAATGAAAACGTTCAATAAAAATGTAATATTTTTCATATTTCTGCTCTGAATATAGTAAATACATGGTAAGTGTCTTTTATGAAAAAATATAAGAGGTGAGCCTTGAACAGTTTTATAGAGGCGAGCTTCAGCGAGCCCCGATAAGATTGTCGCCGCGAACCGATTATATTTTATTATTAAAGACACTAATCCTGTATTTATTTTAAACTGCAATCGAAAAAAGCGGGGTTTTGCAATAATTTAGCAAATTTAACCAAAAAAGACAGCAGACAGCGCGACGGGTTAAAAGTTATTCAATGCCAACGCGCGCATACTTATTATAACGTGACATCAAGGAGTGCAAAGTTTCTGGCATCACCTCGCCACAGAGACGAAAGAAACATGGAAGCTCGATCGATAAAAGTTTCTCAGCGTGTTACATTCTGTATGAGTGAGTGTTTCAGTTTTATGTCCCACCCACAGCTAAGGTCATACGGAGACGGGACCTCGGTTTAAAGACTCATCCGAAAGTCTGGAGAAGCCAGGCATCGATCCTGCGATCCCTGGTTTACAAGGCGAGTAGCGTAACCACTACACTACGGAGGGTTCTTACGCATTCTGTATGAAAATTTGAAATTTGCAAATAAATAGTTTATTTCCAAGGTTTAAACGCAACCGCAGTAGCAGTGCGCAGTTATTCCAATGGACCATTCAAAACCCCAGTTTTGCTATATAAAAGTGGGGTCCAAGGGGGTCAAAATTATATAGGTGTGTTTTCGTGATGTACAGTAAAATGGCAATGACTCAAATGACCATGGTGGATTTAAACTCCTTGAGCCCCTTGGGCATTCTTCTGATAATTCCAGCTAGTTATACCCCCGCAAACGAAGTTTGAAGGGGGTATATAGGAGTCAGTCTGTCGTCGGTGTCTGTCGTCGGTCCGTTACAAAAAACTTTAACATTGCTCATAACTTCCTTATGCTCCGGTTCCCCTTAATAGCGAAAAGGACTCCTTTTCGCGAAAAGGAGTCCTTTTCGCGAAAAGGACTTTACCCTAAATAGCGGAAAGGACTTTTTTTCCTCAAACAGGCACTTGTTAGGGGTAAAAATAGAAACAATCACTTATTTCTTTTCTTTCTTATCAAACAGCTTAATTTTGAATTTGATGAAGTCATTTTCACGCAAAATGTGATTAAAATTATACCTGGTGTGTCGTGTTATCGTTCAGCTCGCGCTAGAAACAGCCGAAAAGATAAAAAAGAGAGGAAGAATTGAATTCATTTTGTTATTTAGATATTTAACCTTGATCCACCCCTAGTTTTGCAAACAGTGTAGATTCAGATTAGATGGCTTCTGAATCTGAGAAAGCTTTTATTTTATACGACCGCGGGAAGTATATTTCTGTTTATACATGCCAACAGGGAAATAGACAATGAGAGTTTACATGGCATTCCTGGAGCTGACTTGAAAGGAGATTAATAATTTCCGATTTGTCTTATTATACACTTGAGTGACTACATCAACACACACAGACACACGCGCGTGCGCGCGCGGACGCGTGGACCTGCGTTAATGTCCTTTAACAAGACTGGAACAGGTCGATGAAACTCTAAACTGTTTCAAAATCAGCAGTTTCATGTAAGGTTTGATGGTAGCTGAGGTTTGTAAAATAAAAGCTTTGACGTAAATGTCGAACTTCGACGTAAATGTTAACAGACGAACGGACGGACGAACGGACGCACGGACGGAAAATCGGACGCCTATGTCGCACCCTGCTACAAGCAGGTGCGACAAAAAACAGCTGAAAAGAAACCTAGAAAAAAATACCATCTTAAAAAAACACAAAACACTTTTTGATTACGCGGTTGTGTTATCCAATGTGAAAGAATATTTATTTATTTATTCGGCCCCCGCCCATCGGGGCTTGAAGAAATAGATGGGCTGCATGATGCTTCCACACAAACGGCTGAATTTGACCGAACACGAGTACTGTTAAACCGCTAAGAGGATCTAACTAGAAGTGGATGCAATGCTCAGCCTGCCCTGGCAAAGCGGTGCGAGTCGGACAGTTTGTGTTTTGTTTGATTTGAAGTTTAACGTCCCCGTCAACACTGTAAAGGTCATTTTGGAGACGTTGCTTCCAATTTTGTGGGACTTTTACCCGACGTTGAGATGAAATAACATCTCAAGCCCTGTCGCCCAATGAAACCAATAGGGTTAATTAGCATGGACGGTCCGCCTCGCACCGCGGTTCCTGGACAGGCTTAGATCCTCTTAGCCTTTTACCAGTACCAGTGTGCGTGCCGGATTCAGCTCTGCGTGGAAGCATCATGCAGCCCATATATTTCTTCAAACCCCTATGGGTGGGGGCCGCGAGTCGGACAGCCCACGCTTATAAAAACTATAGGTTTCATTGGGCAACAGGGCTTGAGATGTCATTTCATCTCAGTGTCGGGTAAAAAGTCCCACAAAACTGGAAAGCAACGCCTCCAAAATGACCTATACAGTGTTGATGGGGACGTTAAACCTTAAATCAAACAAACAAAAAATTAATTATTTATCAAAGAAGTTTAAAAATGCTACTCAAGAGCTTCACATGAAATGCTTAACAAAATTATTCATAAAAAAACTGGCCGCTGAAAGATTTTATCTTGTACAGGATTTTGTTTTGACAGGACGATAACTATCACTAGGGTAATATCTTTATCTCTTTAATCCCTTTATCATCGACACGCGCCAAATGTCTTACTTCAATTAATTAATCTATTTTAAAAACTATACAAACCAACTATAAATGGCAATTATCACACAGTGTTGAAAAATTAACCATTCACGATTATTTTAAGCCCGGCCAAGTAATTCCAACAATTCAAATGTGCATGCAGCAAAGACTCAGATCAGCCTGCACATCTGCGCAATCTGATCAGTCTTGACTGTTCGTTCTATTTGACAGCTATATAATCTATATAAGAAGCCAATGCTCTATGAGACAGCTATACAAGTAAGATACTTTGACGGGGAAAAGTCGGGTTTGTAACAGTGTACACTACTCATCCGACCCCCGCCCATCGGGGCTTGGAGAAATTGATTGGGCTGCATGATGCCTCTACGCAGAGCTAAAACGTTTAGAGGGTCTAGTCCTGCCCAGGCAAAGTGGTGCGAGTCCGACCGTCCCTACATATAAACCATTTTGGTTTTTGGGAGCGACAGGGATTGAGATGTCATTTCATGTCCATGTCAGGTAAGAGTCCCACAAAATTGGCAGCAACGTCTCCAAAATGGCCTAAATAGTACTGACGGGGAAGTAAAACCTCAGTTCTAACAAACAAACAATTCTTATCATATTTATCATCGAAGTGGTAGATTGTCCAGACAAAAAGGTGGTTCTAACTAGCGCCCACGTTGTTCTAGCTAGCATCCACAATCTATGTTTGAATCACAAAGTTTGAAAACTTTACTTTGCTGGGGAAAAGTATTGTTTGTAACACTGCATATTGTGGGTGGTCATTAGAATCGTCTAATTATACAAACACAATATAGTTTTTATATCTAAACAAGAAAAAACAGGGCTCCGCCAATCGGGGCTTGAAGAAATAGATGAACTGCATGATGCTTCCACGTGGAGCTGAAACCGATCGCACACAAGTATTGGTAAACCGCTAAGAGGGTCTTTTACTTGAAGCCTACCCAGGCAAAGTCGTGCGGGTCAGCCGGTCCATATGAATGAACCCTATTGATTTCATTAGCCGACAGGGCTTGAGAAGTCAACTCATATGTCGGGTAAAAGTCCCAAAATTGGAAGCAACGTCTCCAAAATGACCTATACCGTATTGACAGGGCCGTTAGACCTCAAATCAAACAAACAAACAAACAAACAAGAAAAATCAATACATGCAGTCTTTGATTAGATATGAGTGCTTTGTAACCCTGTACTGTCTTTCGGTTTAAACTATAGCATCAAAAATCCATACGGTTTGAATTAAGGCATAACTATACCAAATTTAGTGACACAGAGGCCTTTCTGATATTTAATCTTCATCAGTGTCTCTCAACCCCAAAGTTCTGAAACCGAAACGAATGATAGACAAGAACCGGCAAACACAGCACATCCCCCTTCGAGCACACACCGACCCACGTAGCTCATGAGAAAGGTCAACTGGGGGCATCAGGCAAGAGGCGCCTGCCCTAGGACTTAAAGTCGTCTTCCGCCGGGCCAACATCAGCAAACATGGCCCACACTCCGCGGAAGTCACGGGCATCAGGAAGGAGATGTCCAAAATAGCGAGCCTTTCAAAATTTAAAATAATAAAAAGTGGCAACCAAATCCGCTAAGATACATGTCTCACCTGACAAGTCAGTCTTAGTTTCAGAAAAAAATAGATTGTTATACTGCAAAAATTAGGCTGTCTTGACTGATATTGTTTATTTGATTTGAGACTTAACGTCCCCGTCAACACTGTATAGGTCATTTTGGAGACGTTACTTCCAATTGTGTGAGACTTTTACCCGACATTAAGATGAAATGACATCTCAAGCCCTGTGGCCAAATGAAACCAATATGGTTTATCAGCATGTACGGTCCGACTCGCACCGCTTTGCATTAGATCCCCTAAGCGGTTTACCAGTACTCGCGTGCGATCGGTTTCAGCTCTGCGTGGATGGAAGCATCATGCAGCCATCTATTTCTTCAAGTCCCGATGGGCGGGGCTGGGTCTTAACTGGTGGAATCTGTTCTACAACATATATTCATTTTCTTGTAGTGCATCGGCTATCGGGGATAGATAAAGCAAAAGAAAACACACCGTCAAAACTTGCAAAATAATCCACACAAAAAAATTCTAGTTCAAAAGCCTAAAAATATATTGTTTGTTCAAGACTGAAGCCGAAAATCTTAAACAAAATATTGAATAATTAATTTATATCAATATATATGGATCCTTTTAGAAAAAAGTCCTTTCCGCTGTTTAGGGTAAAGTCCTTTTCGCGAAAAGGACTCCTTTTCGCTATTAAGGGGAACCCTAAGCTAAACCCCTATTTATAAGAAGGAAGGGTCCACTTCAGAAACTCGGGGTGTGAAAGAGCTACTCCCGTAGTGTGGCATACATACAGTCAAACAGTAATGACTCAAAATACCATGTTCGATTCAAACCCCTCGAGCCCCTCCGGAATCCTTCTGATAATTCCAGCTAATAATTACATAACGAAAACACGCCTGTTCAAATATACTACACCGAAAAAGAAACACAACTTTTTAACCCAAAAGATTTTCATTCAACCATCGGGTTGACTGAAAAATCATTTTGCGATTTACTTTCATACTTTTTATACCCCGCCACACGATAGTGGCAGGGTATCATGTTATACCCTCCGGTGTCCGTCGGTCTGTATGTCTGTCCGTCCGTCCGTCCGTCCGTCCGTCCGCACTTCGTTTCCGATCGATAACTTGAGTATTTTTTCACGGATTTGTTCAAATTTTACATACATATTGGTATCGGGGATGAGTGGTTTGGGATTGTTAATGGGCAAAATCCGTTAATTTTTAGCAGAGCTATTGCCCTTTTCAGTATCTGAAAAATGGTTTTTGGCCTCTAATTCCCTTACTATATGGAATATCTGGATGAAACTTAACAGATATATAGAGGACTAAACGTTCCCTATTGTGGCCGAGGACTGCTACTCTGGCTGTTCCAGTTCTTGAGTTATCTGCCCTTGACGTATTTAAAAAATGCATTTTAGACTGTAGTTCGTTTATCATTTACAATATCTTGCTAGATATGTAGTAGATGAATTGTTATATACTGTGGCAAAGGAACATGACTCTGGTTTTCCCAGCGATTGAGTTATCTGCCTTTGAAATATCTGAAAAATGGTTTTTGGGCTCTAGTTCCCTTACCATATGGAATATCTCGATGAAACTTCACAGATATATAGAGGACTTAATGGTTCATATCGTGGCCAAGGACCGCTACTCTGGCTATACCAGTTCTTGAGTTATCTGCCCTTGAAGTATTTAAAATGCATTTTAGACTGTAGTTCCTTTATTATTTACAATATCTTGCTGAAACTTCATGATATGTAGTAGATTAAATGTTACATACTGTGGCAAAGGAACATGACTCTGGCTTTCCCAGCAATTGAGTTATCTGCCCTTGAAATATATAAAAAAGGGATTTTGGCCTATAGTTCATTTATTATTTGAAATATATGGATAAAACTTCTACACCCTCTGCTGTCTGTCTGTCTGTCTGTCTGTCTGTCTGTCTGTCTGTCCCTTTTCAGTATCTGAAAAATAGTTTTTGGCCTCTAGTTCCCTTACTATATGAAATATTTGGATTAAACTTTACAGATATATAGAGGACTAAAGGGTACATATTGTGACCAAGGACCATATAGGGGAGTAAAGGGTACATATTGTGGCCAAGGACCACTTCTCTGGCTGTTCCAGTTCTTTAGTTATTTACAGCCCCTCTTTAAAAAAGTGGGGGCTATATTGGATTTGGCTTGTCCGGAATTCCGTCTGTCTGTCTATCTGTCAGTCAGTCTGTCTGTCTGTCTGTAATATTTGATAGTGGGTACCTTGTTACCGCAACTCCTCTTACAGTTCTAGGTCAATCCTTTTAAAACTTTACAGGTGTTATCATATAGGTTTGAAGATGTGCATATTCTTTTTTCATTATCCTTAAATAATTTTTTTCACTTATTTCACCTTTTTTAACTTAGACAATTTTTGAGATCTACTAATGTTAAAAGATATAGGGAGTAGCTACCTTGTTACCGCAACTCCTGTTACAGTTCTAGGTCAATCCTTTTGAAACTTTACAGGTGTTTTCATATAGGTCTGAAGATGTGCATATTCTTTTTTCATTATCCTTAAATAATTTTTTTCACTTATTTCACCTTTTTTAACTTAGACAATTTTTTAGATCTACTAATGTTAAAATGTATAGGGAGTAGCTACCTTTTTACCGCAACTCCTCTTACAGTTCTAGGTCAATCCTATTGAAACTTTACAGGTGTTTTCATATAGGTCTGAAGATGTGCATATTCTTTTTTCATTATCCTTAAATAATTTTTTTTCACTTATTTCACCGTTTTTAAACTTAGACAATTTTTGAGATCTACTAATGTTAAAATGTATAGGGAGTAGCTACCTTGTTACCGCAACTCCTCTTACAGTTCTAGGTCAATCCTTTTGAAACTTTACAGGTGTTATCATATAGGTCTGAAGATGTGCATATTCTTTTTTCATTATTTTTAAATAATTTTTTTCACTTATTTCACCTTTTTTAACTGAGACAATTTTTGAGATCTACTAATGTTAAAATGTATAGGGAGTAGCTACCTTGTTACCGCAACTCCTCTTACAGTTCTATGCCAATCCTATTGAAACTTTACAGGTGTTTTCATATAGACACATCCAAAGTCTACGTCACACAAGGTCAAAGGTCATTAGCCTCGTTTTATCTGGTAGGCAAAAAAACTTCCGGTTCCATACTCTACCGTTGATGTAGCACGAATTATTTTCTGTAATAACTATTGTTAAATCGTCTTTCTATCAAAACTGTTTGCCACAAATCATTTTTGACATTAAACTGCTTCTTTTTCGTACAAAATTGGATAGAAAATATATATGTTTTAATCTTATTTTCATTCGTTAAATAAAGCGCATCGACTACGTTTTGGCATGATGGTTGATAGTTTTATAACGCTTTTTAGGCAACAAAATGTGCGATAAAATGCCAGAAGAGACTGGTTTTATATCATTTATTACTTCAAAAACACAAACTGACAAGGATCAGTTAATTTTGTGGAGAAGAAATGAGTTTAATCACACGATAAATATTCGAAATTCTCATTGACACTGTACGGCAACAGTCATGTTTTGCCAACCAGATAAAAGAGTACCTCTAAAGGGGAGGTAATTGGCGCATGCGCAGTGAAATGTAAACAAGGTCACGGGTCAAAACATTGGATCCGTCTATAGGTCTGAAGATGTGCATATTCTTTTTTCATTATCCTTAAATAATTTTTTTCACTTATTTCACCCTTTTTTAACTTAGACAATTTTTGAGATCTACTAATGTTAAAATGTATAGGGAGTAGCTACCTTGTTACCGCAACTCCTCTTACAGTTCTAGGTCAATCCTTTTGAAACTTTACAGGTGTTTTCATATAGGTTTGAAGATGTGCATATTCTTTTTTCATTATCCTTAAATAATTTTTTTCACTTTTGTCACCTTTTTTAACTTAGACAATTTTTGAGATCTACTTATGTTAAAATGTATAGGGAGTAGCTACCTTGTTACTGCAACTCCTCTTACAGTTCTAGGTCAATCCTTTTGAAACTTTACAGGTGTTTTTATATAGATCTGAAGATGTGCATATTCTTTTTTTATTATCCTTAAATATTTTTTTTTCACTTATTTCACCTTTTTTAACTAAGACAATTTTTGAGATCTACTAATGTTAAAATGTATAGGGAGTAGCTACCTTGTGACCCCAACTCCTCTTACAGTTCTAGGTCAATGCTTTTGAAACTTTACAGGTGTTTTCATAGTGGTCTTAAGATGTGCATGTGATTTTTTCATTATCCAAAACTTATTTTTTAACTTAGACTGTTTTTCAGATCTAATAACGCGAAAAGTCTATAAGGCGTAGGAACCTTGTTAGGGATTTAACCCTCTCACAAGTCTTTACCTTTAATTCATGAGTCTTTCTCCTCTGACAGGGCTATAGCGGGGCTATAGTCAGATCCTCTGACTGTTCTAGTTGCCCTTGATGTATTAAAAATCGATTTTAGACTCTAGTTCTTTATTATTTGCAATATCTTGCTGAAATTTCATAGATGTACAGCAGACTAAATATTACATATTGTGGCAAAGGTACATGACTCTGGCTGTCCCTGCCCTTGATAATTCTGAAAAATGGAATTTGTGTCTGTTGGTCAGTGCATACAAAAAGGAATGTGTGTCTGTTGGTCAGTGCATACTTAATGGAAATCCATCCAGCCATCTGTGTTTTATTTCCAGTCAATAATTTGAACATTCTTTGCTGAAGCTGTTGCTATCTAATAGTGAAAAAGGTGAGATAGTACATCTACCCATGCTAGAATTAATTTGTGTATTTTGTCCCTGTGAGAATGCCAAAAGATCACCCCAAACATCTTAATTTATGATTGGTTGCCATTTATGCTTAATCCTTTTGATTGAAGCCTAATCAACCTCACCCTTGGAATGTGCAGTAAAAGCCTAACCAAATAGATGCCTAAAATAAACGCCCTTCTAAGTGGTTAACCAGTACTTAGTGCACATACTTCATGCCTGCCCTTCTTGAATCAGCGGAAGGAGCACAATGACCGTAGAAATTACTTCATGATCAGTCTTCACGAAAGAATATAGTCAGACAGGCAGTACATAGAAAAACATGAAATTCTTACATGTACCACATAAAGATACATGTTCCACAGCCATTTAAGGTAAATACTTGCCTCCATAATTTTTTAATAAAGTCAACTTATTGAGTTGCCTTCCCATCAAATGTCTGAAAAATGGATTTTTACATATGCTTCCTACATCTTCTAACAACTTCATCCACTCACATTAAGACATTACACTTGCGGATCATATCTCTGCCATCCCCTTTCTAGTTATTTAGCCTAGATATATTTTCAAATAAGTTACATTGCTTGGCAGTGGTGGGGTATTATGCAGTGTCTGCGGTGCTTTTATTAAACTTTCTTATGCAGAAAAAATTTGGGCGATATCTGTACAGTTTAACGCTCCACTTGGCAATTTGTTGTTTTCAACATTTCCTCGTGCAGTACATTAAATGTATACAGTAACCTCATCATATTGGCATATTGTGTTACCTGGAGTTTAGGTTTCAAAAGTCTGGTAAAATTTCTCTACGGAATATGGTACGTTTGACGCAAGATCAACGTAACGTAGCAGTCCAAATGCTTATACGTGGGACGTCTCAGGCTGTCAGCACCAGGAACTTCCAAGTGAGTAAATCGATGATAACTCGCTTGTACCAGCGTGTATGTCAAACTGGAACAACAACTGACCGGCCCAGAAGTGGACGTCCACATGTCACGACACGTCGACAGGACTGATACATCCGTCTAACCCACCTTCGTAATTGGTTCCTTACAGCCTTCAAAGCGTCTCGAGTGACACCAGGAACGCACAACAATCGAATAAGTGCAGATACTGTCAGGAATCGCCTTCGAGAGTTTGGCTTTATGTCCTCATCGTCCGTACGTTGGTATGCCATTAACACCACAACGACATCAGGTTAGAATGGCGCGACAGAGAGCGTTATCGTGACAATTGTTTGGTTGAACGTAATCGATTTGGAGGCAGTGGGTTGATGGTGTGGGCTGGCATATCTTATGGTCATAGAACACCCCTGGTATTCATTGATGGATCTTTGACAGCTCAGCGTTACTTTGACGTCGTTTTACAACCAGTAGTTGTTCCATATGTACGACAGCACAGCGTTACGTTTCAACAGGATAACGCAAGGGCGCATGTAGCAAGGCCCAGCCTGGCGTTTCTTCAGCAAAACAAAGTTGACGTGATGCACTGACCTCCGTATAGTCTAGATCTCTCTCCTATAGAACATTTGTGGGACGTCCTGGATAGCCATAGGTAACGGCCCCCAGCCGCCAACAACGCGTCAAGCCTTGTGTCTCGTGCTCATACAGGAGTGGAATGCTATTCCCCAGGATAAGATCAATCGTTTAAGCCTGTCCATGACCAGGCATGTGCGTGCAGGACTGAATGCAAACAGTGGACATACTCGCTATTAACTGCTTATGTTTGAACTTGTGAAATGAGTACCTCTATGACAACGGATTTGTGTTCCAAACATTGTGTTCCAAACATTCTCACTGGAAATTGAACTCGCTATGGTAGTTACATTCAGGAATGATTATATTATTGCGTCGTTAAATTGATTTTCTGCAAACATGATTATTTCTGCAAATAGGTGCATTTATATTTGGAGTTGCGTTTCTTTTTCGGTTCAGTATATATTGGAAAATTTTACCACCGAAAATGAAAACGTTCAATAAAAATGTAATATTTTTCATATTTCTACTCTGAATATAGTAAATACATGGTAAGTGTCTTTTATGAAAAAATATAAGAGGTGAGACTTGAACAGTTTTATAGAGGCGAGCTTCAGCGAGCCCCGATAAGATTGTCGCCGCGAACCGATTATATTTTATTATTAAAGACACTAATCCTGTATTTATTTTATACTGCAATCGAAAAAAGCGTGGTTTTGCAATAATTTAGCAAATTTAACCAAAAAAGACAGCAGACAGCGCGACGGGTTAAAAGTTATTCAATGCCAACGCGCGCATACTTATTATAACGTGACATCAAGGAGTGCAAAGTTTCTGGCATCACCTCGCCACAGAGACGAAAGAAACATGGAAGCTCGATCGATAAAAGTTTCTCAGCGTGTTACATTCTGTATGAGTGAGTGTTTCAGTTTTATGTCCCACCCACAGCTAAGGTCATACGGAGACGGGACCTCGGTTTAAAGACTCATCCGAAAGTCTGGAGAAGCCAGGCATCGATCCTGCGATCCCTGGTTTACAAGGCGAGTAGCGTAACCACTACACTACGGAGGGTTCTTACGCATTCTGTATGAAAATTTGAAATTTGCAAATAAATAGTTTATTTCCAAGGTTTAAACGCAACCGCAGTAGCAGTGCGCAGTTATTCCAATGGACCATTCAAAACCCCAGTTTTGCTATATAAAAGTGGGGTCCAAGGGGGTCAAAATTATATAGGTGTGTTTTCGTGATGTACAGTAAAATGGCAATGACTCAAATGACCATGGTGGATTTAAACTCCTTGAGCCCCTTGGGCATTCTTCTGATAATTCCAGCTAGTTATACCCCCGCAAACGAAGTTTGAAGGGGGTATATAGGAGTCAGTCTGTCGTCGGTGTCTGTCGTCGGTCCGTTACAAAAAACTTTAACATTGCTCATAACTTCCTTATGCTCCGGTTCCCCTTAATAGCGAAAAGGACTCCTTTTCGCGAAAAGGAGTCCTTTTCGCGAAAAGGACTTTACCCTAAATAGCGGAAAGGACTTTTTTTCCTCAAACAGGCACTTGTTAGGGGTAAAAATAGAAACAATCACTTATTTCTTTTCTTTCTTATCAAACAGCTTAATTTTGAATTTGATGAAGTCATTTTCACGCAAAATGTGAATAAAATTATACCTGGTGTGTCGTGTTATCGTTCAGCTCGCGCTAGAAACAGCCGAAAAGATAAAAAAGAGAGGAAGAATTGAATTCAAACGAAGTTTGAAGGGGGTATATAGGAGTCAGTCTGTCGTCGGTGTCCGTCGTCGGTCCGTTACAAAAAACTTTAACATTGCTCATAACTTCCTTATTCTTTGACCGATTTCTTTAATATTCACACACCACACACCTTGCCACTAGTACTTAAGATTGATATACACAAACCTGACCTTGACCTTTACGTTGACCTTCCTCAAGGTCAAATACTTGTAAAAATTTGTCGTCGGTCCGTTACAAAAAACTTTAACATTGCTCATAACTTCCTTATTCTTTGACCGATTTCTTTAATATTCACACACCACACACCTTGCCACTAGTACTTAAGATTGATATACACAAACCTGACCTTGACCTTTACGTTGACCTTCCTCAAGGTCAAATACTTGTAAAAATTTGTCGTCGGTCCGTTACAAAAAACTTTAACATTGCTCATAACTTCCTTATTCTTTGACCGATTTCTTTAATATTCACACACCACACACCTTGCCACTAGTACTTAAGATTGATAAACACAAACCTGACCTTGACCTTTACGTTGACCTTCCTCAAGGTCAAATACTTGTAAAAATTTGTCGGACAACGCATGCGGGGGTATAATTGGCGCCCGTTAGGCGGCAGCTCTAGTTTAGGGAAAATTTAGGGGGATCATGTTATCAAATCTGTGTAATGAACACCCTTGCAAACCTCACTTTGTATGATGAAAACTGGGCTTTGCAAGCTTATATAATAGTTTTAGCTCACCAGAGCTGAAGGCTCCAGGGGAGCCTAAGGATAGGCATAGATGGTCCCGTTTCAAAGTTATTCAAATGGTTCCGGTGTAACGGTCAGTTTCTTCCCCCGGCCCGTTTCTTCCCCGGGGAATAACTGGGCCGGCCCGTTTCTTCCCCGGGGGAAGAAACTGGGGCCGGCCCCAGTTTCTTCCCCGGGGGGAAGAAAACTGACTAGTCAGTTTCTTTCCCCACCCAGTCAGTTCCCTACCCCCCCCCCCCCCCCCCCCAAAAAAAAAATTTTTTTTAGAACCATAGTCAACGTCAACGAGTAATTTTTCAGCTCACAATTTGTTATAAATTAGAAATGAGACCATTCTGAATAAGTTCTGAGTCATTTTAGCTTGAATGACAAAATTTTGCTCTATGCTACACCATTCATGGAGATGCAATAAAATATGCATCCATATTCAAGCATCTTTGGTGCATTTTCTTTGCTTTTTAAGACATAAATTAGTATTAACTAAACAGATATAATAAGGCACAAATGTTTGGAGCTCAAATGTAAATAGATTTTGGAGAATGGGGGTGGGGGAAGAACTGGGTCGGCCCGTTTCTTCCCCACCCTAGATTTTTCTGTTTAAAAAAAAAATTCTTGTGATAAATTTTTCTTCGCTTTTTAAGACATAAATTGGTATAAACTAAAAAAGATATAATAAGCAACAAATGTTTGGAGCTCAAATCTAAATAGAATTTTGAGAACGAGGGTGAGGAAGAACTGGGCCGGCCCGTTTTCTTTCCCACCCCAGATTTTTTCTGTTTACAAAAAATTCTTGTGATTAATTTTCTTCCTGTTTTAAGACATAAATTGGTATACTCAAAAAGATATAATAAGCAACAAATGTTTGGAGCTCAAAACTAAATAGAATTTGGAGAATGGGGGTGGGGAAGAACTGGGCCGGCCCGTTTCTTCCCCACCCCAGATTTTTCTGTTTACAAAAAAATTCTTGTGATAAAGGTTTTTCTTCACTTTTTAAGACATGAATTGGTGTAAACTTAAAAGATATAATAAGCAACAAATCTTTGGAGCTCAAATCTAAATAGAATTTGGAGACTGGGGGTGGAGAAGAACTGGGCCGGCCCGTTTCTTCCCCACCCCAGATTTTTTGTTTACAAAAAAATTCTTGTGATAAATTTTTCTTCCCGTTTTAAGACATAAATTGGTACAAACTGAAAAGATATAATAAGCAACAAATGTTTGGAGCTCAGATCTAAATAGAATTTTGAGACTGGGGGGTGGGGAAGAACTGGGGCCGGCCCGTTTCTTCCCCACCCCAGATTTTTTCAGTTTTCAAAAAATTCTTGTGATAAATTTTCTTCCGGTTTTAAGACATAAATTGGTATAAAACTAAAAAGATATAATAAGCAACAAAATGTTTTGGAGCTCAGATCTAAATAGAATTTTGAGACTGGGGGTATAAGCTACAAAAAAGGAAAAAACTGGGGTTGGGTGAACGGTGGTGGGGAAGAACTGGGCCGGCCCAGTTCTTCCCCACCCCAAGGTTGCTATGTATTTGCTTTTCTGAACAAAATCTACAATGTTTTTAGGCTAGGAATGTAACATCTGATTTCAAATAATAAACACATACAGCGGTATGAAATAAAAAAATAGGAAAATACTGGGGGGGGGACAGAAATGGGCCAGCCCAGTTCTTCCCCACCCCAAGGCTGCTATACTCGAGCTTTTCTGAACAAAGCTACAATGGGGGGGGGGGAGAAATAGGCCGGCCCAGTTCTTCCCCACCCCAAGGCTGCTATGTATTTTGCCATTCTGAAACAAAATCTACAATGTTTTAAGCTAGGAATTTAACATTTGATTTCAAATAATAAATACATAGAGCGGTATGAAATAAATAAAAGGAAAAATGCTGCGTGGCGGGGGGGGGGGGGGGGGGGTGGGGGGGAATGGGCCAACCCAGTTCTTCCCCACCCCAAGGCTGCTATGTATTTGCTATTCTGATCAAATCTACAATGTTTTACGCAAGGAATGTAACATCTGATTTCAAATAATAAACACATACAGTGGTATGAAAATAAAAAAAAAAAAGGAAAATGCTTGGGGGGGGGGGGGGGAAGCTACAATGTCTTAAGCTAAGAATTTAATATTTGAATTCAAATAATAAACACATACAGCGGTATAAGCTACAAAAGGGAAAAAGCTGGGGGTGGGTGAACCCGGGTGGGGAAGAACTGGGCCGGCCCAGTTTCTTCCCCACCCCAAGGCTGCTATGTATTTGCTTTTTCTGAACAAGTCTACAATGTTTTACGCTATGCATTAATATTTGAATTCAAATAATAAACACATTCAGCAGTATAAGCTACAAAAAGGAAAAAGCTGGGGGTGGGTGAACGGGGGTGGGGAAGAACTGGGCCACCCCAAGGCTGCTATGTATTTGCTTTTTTGAACAAGTCTACACTGTTTTACGCTATGAAGTTAATATTTGATTTCAAATAAGAAATACATACAGCGGTATGAACTACAAAAAGGAAATAGCTGGGGGTGGGTGAAGATGGTGGGGGGGGAAGAACTGGGCCGGCCCAGTTCTTCCCCACCCGAAGGTTACTGTAGATTTATCTTTCTGAACAAATCAACATTGCCATTTGATGCTATGAATTAATACTTTAATTAAAATAATCAAAATTGACAGCTCTATGCACTAGAAAATTAAATGTCTGGGGGTGGGGAAGAACCGGGCCGGCCCAGTTCTTCCCCGGGGAAGAAGTGGGCCGGCCCGGTTCTTCCAGTTTCTTTTTTAGAATTGAGCACCAAAGATTTGTTGCTTAGTATATCTATTAATTTAACACCAATTTATGTATTAGAAAGCTGAGAAAATTAATCACAGATACTGGAATAGGGTTGCATATTTCATTAGATCTACATGTATTGTGGGGCATCTAGCAAATTTTGCCATTTGTGCTAAAAAGGCTCAAACTATATTCAGATTGGTTTCTTTTCTCATTTTGAACAAATTGTGAGGCATTAATAGCTCGTTTACAATGGTTCTTAAAAAATTTATAGGGGGGGGGGGGGGGGGGGAAAGAAACTGACTGGGTGGGGAAGAAACAGGCCGGCCCGTTTCTTCCCCGGGGAAGAAACTGACTGGGGGGAAGAACCGGCCTGTTACACCGGTCCGTTGAACATCTAGGTCAAGGGAGCAAAAGTAAATTCTTTTCACCGAAAACTTAAAAAATCTTCTCTGAAACTGCAAGGCCATGGTCTTTGATATTTGGTATGAAGCTTCATCTAGAGGACCCCTACCAAGCTTGTTCAAATTATAGTGCTTGGACCAAAAATGCCCCCCCTCTCCCCCAGGGCCCTTTGGTTTTACATGGGCTTATATAGGGAAAATCATTAAAAATCTTATTCTCTGAAATCGCAAGGCCCAGGTCTTTGCTATTTGGTATGAAGCTTCATCTAGTGGACCCCTACCAAGATTGTTCAAATTATAGTCCTGGGGCTAAAATAAAAATGCCCCTGTTCCGGGGCCCTTTGGTTTCACATACACTTATTTAGGGAAAATCTTGAAAAATCTTCTTCTCTGAAACCACAAGGCCTAGGTCTTGGATATTTGGTGTGAAATTTCCTCTAGTGGATCTCTATCAAGATTGTTCTAATTATAGCCCTGGGGCCAAAATGCCCCTGCGAAGAGACCCTTCGGTTTTACATAGACTTATTTAGGGAAATCTTTAAAAATCTTCTCTGAAACTGCAAGGCCCATGTCTTTGATATTTAGTATGGAGCTTCATCTAGTGAACCTCTACCAAGATTGTTCAAATTATAGCCCTCGGACCACAAAAGCCCCTGCCCAGGGGCCCTTTTGTTTTACATAGACTTATATATCGGGATAATCTTTGAAAATCTTCTCTGAAACAGCAAGGCCCAGGTCTTTGATATTTGGTGTGACACTTCATTTAGTGGACCTCTATCAAGATTGTTTGTTTAAATTATAGCCCTGAGGCCAAAAAATGCCCCGCCCCCAGGCCATTTGGTTTTTCACAGGCTTATGTAGGGAATATCTTTTAAAAAATCTTCTTCTCGAAAACCGCAAGGCCCAGGTCTTTGATATTTGGTGTGTAGCTTTATCTAGTGGACCTTTGCCAAGATTGTTCAAATTATAGCCTTTGTTGATATTTGGTGTGAAGCTTCACCTTTTTAGACCTCCCTCAACATTATGCACATTATAGCCCTGGGGTCAATAATGGCCCTCCCCGGGGCCCACTTGTTACTCTATGGATCAGGCATGCGATCCAGGGCCGTCATTGCCCTCTTGTTTATGGAATTTGGCTCATTATTTTGGTTGCTATGGTTTCCATAGACTTAATGGGGAAAATTGAAAAATGGCATTTACTGCCAAGCCGTTGCAGGTATTTTGACAAAACTGCCATAGAAATGTTCCTCAATCAATCTTCTGTCTGCCATATGGTCGTAGGCTTACTGCTCAATTTTATTGGTTGCCATGGTATCCAAAATGCAAGAAAAATAGAAAAAAAAAACAAGAGGCCCATGGGCCACTATCTCAACAGAGGTCAAGTGTGAAGATTTTGCCCCAGCTCCTGGCGGCTATGTTTTTAGCAAACCATGGTAGCTTGAGAAATCTAGCCTTTCAGTCCATGAAATTATGAGTTTTTTAGTCCTTTTTACCATACGATGACTGTTCAAATATGAATGCAAGTAGAACGTTTTCTCATGCACTAATGTGAAAATCACCTGGAAATAAATATCACAGCGTAGAAAAACATTTTACCTACACATTGATACCAGACCTGTTAAAATCCGTCCACTTTAACCATGTATATCATTCGATAAACACCTTCTACTCTTGTATACTAATACAAAACATGGTTGGAAGAAGGTCAGAGTACGCCGTTGAAATACGGTCCTACATTAAGAATCGTTGTATTCTTGGTATACGGTGCAAAGACATTTTTGATGAAATATGTTCGGTTTATTGGTATAATGAAATGTCTTTTCCGACAGTTTTTCGTTGGTGTAAGAAATTCAGCTGTGGGCTAGGCTCAACAGATGCACCACATGATCGTCGGCCGAAAAGAGCAACATCTGCCAAGATGGTTGCTAGAATGAAAGAAATAGTTGCTACCGATGCACGATACACCACTAGGCAAATAGCTAGTATGGTTGGCGTCTCATGAGGAGCAGCTCATACAATTCTGAAACGGGATTTGAAAATGAGAAAGATCTGTGCTAGATGGATTCCCCATCTGTTGACAGATGAGCAGAAAAAGACACGCGTTAAGTGCGCCAAGAAGTTGCTTAAAAAGTTTCCAAATTACAATGCACGGTCTTTCGCTAATGTCGTCACAGGTGACGAGACATGGGTTCACATTTTTTTAGCCAAAACGAAAGATTCAGAACAAAATATGGGCAACGAAGTATTGCAAAAGACCATGCATTGCAAAGCGGACCATGAGCGTCAAGAAGGTAATGTATGCCATATTCTTTTTAAATCAGGGCCCTGCTATTCAGGTTGCTGTGCCTAAAGGCAAATCTGTAAATGCGAAGTTTTACAAGAATAAAGTTCAAAGAAATATTTCAAAGAACGAAGACCCGCAACTGGTTTGGCCAATGTCAGATTGCTACATGACAATGCGTCATCGCACAAGGCGTTCATTGTGCAAGACTATCTGAAGCAGGAAAAAGGTTGTTGAACTCCCTCACCCCCCGTATTCCCCTGACCTTGCCCCGTGTGACTTTTTTTGGTTCCCGCGGCTGAAAAAATACCTTTTTGGTCGAAAATTTGTACAGCGCAAACACCTCGGTTCTGCAATATTTCAGTGCCTTCATAGTATACCTCGAAAAGACTACCAAAATGCATTCAATGATTAGATCAGAAGACTGAAAGTTTGTATATCTGTTAAAGGGGAATACTTTGAGGGGACAAAATAAATTTTTCATCGAAAACTATCACGGAATCATTTTTAAGTGCTTAGTTGCATTCATATTTGAACAGTCCTCGTATATGGGCAGGGTAGCCATCTTGGCATTAATTATCAACATCTATTTAGTTGACTGCAAATATCAATTCTAATGCCATAGGCTACACGAGAATCAGAAAAACCCACAATGTTGCCTTTTACCCCATTCCAAATGCCTATGTGACCAAATATGACATTGACATTCAATAGGTCACATTTAATGAAAGGTCACACTTTGAACAAATTTGCTAGGAATATCAATCAAATGCCACCAACAAAGATAGAATAGGTCTAAGTGATCAAAGCTGACCTTGATGTAAAATAGATCCAGTTCAACCAAGGTCACCACTAACCAGTTGAATAAAACTTGGTAGGGGCTTTGTCCCCAAAGCTACAAATCAATTTTCAAGGTCATCAGCCATTGGTTCCTTGGAAGATTTCCAAAGGGATTTACCATATTTAGGCATAGTGACCACTCCAATCCTACGAATTTCCATTGCCTCAATACTTAGGGGCTCCTTATATAATTTGGTTATTATATCAGATCATAAAAATACCGATTCTGAACCATCTAGGACAAAAGGTCAATAAATTACATTGACCTTTGGAATTGATGAACTTCCGTTCAGCTGACTCCAAATATCAGTTCTGATGCCTTAGGCAACAAAAAAATCAGAACAATCAACTGTTTTGCCTTTTTCCCATACAAAAGTCTGAGTGCCAAAAGTTTACCTCGATGTAAAAATAGGTCATGGTCAACCAAAGGTCACCATTTTAACAAACTTTGTAGGGTCAGAGTACAAAATGCTACATACCAAGGTTATCAATCATTTGCTTCCTGGGAAGATTTCCAAAGAGTTTTGACCATATATTTGCATGACAGCCATCTTGGATATGTGACTTTGATCCAATGAATAAATTTTCAGTGCCTTATCCTACATAGGTACGACATGTAATTTGGTTTCAATTAGCCCTTCAGTTATAGTGGAGAATAAAGTAGAAGTAAAACAAAGATCAGGAATCGATACAATTAACTTACTCCACCCATCAAAGACACCAAAGGGAAAGAAACACAAACATTAAGCGACCAGACCATAATGGAAACCTAAACAAAGGAAGGCCATAAGGACAGTAACTTTCCCACAAAATGGCCATATGGCCATCCAAAATAAAGAGACACAAGTGATACACACAGTAAGTAACAAACAACAACATAAAAAACCGCCACAGAAGAACCGCCTTGGAACGGTCAGTGGAAAGATTTCCACTGGGGGGCTTAAATCGATTTTACGTGGCCACAATCCTCGCCCTTACTTCCGTCGCGATTTAGACAAATAATTTGTTCAGTCCGCATGAAGGCCTCCTAACTCATCAGTGCAACATCTCCGTGAACACAAAAAAAATCAAAGAACCACAGAGGTGAGACAACGGTGAGGACTCGACAGCAAGAAACCACTGAAATGCTGGAGCAAAAGAAAACCAACAGTTAGACTCCGATGGGCCCGACCAGAGACAGAGCATCAGGCATCAACCAACAATACCTTGAATTAGATCTCTCTAATTCTCAATAAGCCTTTACGTTGGAGCCGTCATAGAATCTGAGGCCTGACCCACCGGCGTGCAATTAAAGAGGGAAGCAAAGTTGCCAACCGTGATTGGGTTAACTACCATGCATGCAGTCTGTCGTATAACATCCATGCTGTACCCAATCTTTTTATGTCGAAGAATGATTTTACGAAATTGGGTGCTGAAGTCATTGCGGTTATATATTTTTCTGAATTTATATACTAAGTCACCATAAAATTCGGGTTCCGATAGACCTTGTTGCAGAAGAGATTTAAGTCCAATATTGAATTTTGAAATTAAATCAGAATGGCGTCTATAAAATTTTGAAAAGGCTTTGCGTAGTTTATGGTACCGATAACCCTGATTAAGAAGTTTAGCCGTTAATAATTTATTACGCTGAAGTCAGTTACATGGCTACACACTCTAGCAAATCGAATTAATTGCGAAATACAAACGCCATAGGATGGCTCACGAGGAACATCACCATCCAAAAAAGGAAAATTTACAATCTCAAAATCAAAGTCATCGCGTTTATCATAAATTTTGCACGAAACAAACCCATCTACAATAGATAGATGTAAATCCAAAAACGGGGCCTCGGTATCAGAAGAATTTGCTTTATTTAACTGAAGTTATGGGGGAGGGGGGGTAAATCTGACTGATCAAACCATCGAAATAGGTATTATCAATATTTAATAAATCATTTAAATATCTAGGCAAAAATACTGAATGTGAGCCATTCCGGACAAAGGTTAGTAAATGATCAACTTCCAAGCAGCTGATTGCAAATATCAATTCTGGTTCCACAGGTTACAAAAGAATCAGAAGCATACATTGTTTTACCCTTTTTTTTTTAACAAATGCCTAAGTGACCTAGATTGACCGTGATGTAAAATAGGCCAAGGTCTGTTAAAGGTCACCACTTGAAACAAACTTGGTAGGACCAGAGTCCCGGATGCTGTATAACCAGAATGAAGGTCAACGGCCATTTGGTTCCTGAGAAGAGTAAACTCACCTGAGCTAAAGGCTCAAGAGTTAGCTATTGTTATCACCCTGTGTTCATCGTCCGTCGTCAACAATTAGTTTGTTTAGACTCTAGAGGTCACATATTTGACCTGATCTTAACGAAACTTGCTCAGAATGTTTGCCTATTAGAAATCTAGGTCAAGTTTGAATATGGGTTATATCGGGTCAAAAAGTAGGTCAAATGGTAAAATCATAGAAAAACCTTGTTGACACTCCAGAGACCACAATTTTTGCCCAATCATCATCAAACTTGCTCAGAATAATCAACATGGCAATATCTAGGTCAAGTTCGAATATGGGTCATGTCGGGCAAAAAAGTAGACCAGTAGGTCAAACCATAGAAAACCTTGTTAACACTTAAGAGGCCGCAATTTTGGACCAATCATCATCAAGCTCAGCATAATCACCTCTACAATATCTAGATCAAGTTCGAATATGGGTCACGTTGGGTCAAAAAGTAGGCCAAATCATAGAAAACCTTGTTAACACTCTCTCGAGGCCACAGGTTTGGCTCAATCATCAAAATTGCTCAGAATGATCATCATGGCAATATCTAGGTCAAATTTAAATATGGGTCTTGTCGGATCAATTATTAGGTCAGTAGGTCAAGTACTAGAAAAAGCTTGTTAATACTCTGGAGGCCACAGTTTGGTCCAATCATCATTAAACTTGCTCAGAATGATCGTCAAAATAATATCTAGGTCAAGTTCGAATATGGGTCATGTCGGCTCAAAAAGTAGGTCAGTAGGCAATACCACAGAAAACCCTGTCAACACCAAAGGCCATAGTTTTGGTCCAATCACCATCAAAAACACGATTTACCGAACACTATCGAAGAATGAGTAAATAAAAATCAAAAATGAGTTCCTTTAAGAGCAATGAAAACATTCATAAGAAAGAAGATGGGTCATACTACGCAGTTTCGGCTAATAAAGCCTCATCAGTGACCCTGTAATGATCCGGCAAAGAAAGCCAGAGGAAACATACTGCAATTTTGCGAATTTCAAATAGGTAGTCGATTCAAAGACTGATATAAATCAAAATGGGGTCCAAATAATTAAAAACCTGTCTAGAATATGAATCTAAACCAATAATTTATTGCCGATTTCTCAGAATATTAACGCTGATCTCAAAGGACCAAAAGTAAAATATAAACTGCACAATGGTTGATGTACGGGGAAACGTTTTACGGCCGCCACACGGCACAACACCAGCTGCAGTGAAGGCAAATAAAAATCAAAAATGAGTTCCTTTAAGAGCAATGAAAACATTCATAAGAAAGAAGATGGGTCATACTACGCAGTTTCGGCTAATAAAGCCTCATCAGTGACCCTGTAATGATCCAGCAAAGAAAGCCAGAGGAAACATACTGCAATTTTGCGAATTTCAAATAGGCAGTCGATTCAAAGATTGATATAAATCAAAATGGGGTCCAAATAATTAAAAACCTGTCTAGAATATGAATCTAAACCAATAATTTATTTCCGATTTCTCAGAATATTAACGCTGATCTCAAAGGACCAAAAGTCAAATATAAACTGCACTATGGTTGATGTGCGGGGAGACGTTTTACGGCCGCCACACGGCACAACACCAGCTGCAGTGAAGGCAAATGCAAATCAAAAATGAGTTCCTTTAAGAGCAATGAAAACATTCATAAGAAAGGAGATGGGTCATACTACGCAGTTTCGGCTAATAAAGCCTCATCAGTGACCCTGTAATGATCCGGCAAAAAAGCCAGAGGAACATACTGCAATTTTGCGAATTTCAAATAGGCAGTCGATTCAAAGACTGGTATAAATCAAAATGGGGTCCAAATAATTAAAAACCTGTCTAGAATATGAATCTAAACCAATAATTTATTTCCGATTTCTCAGAATATTAACGCTGATCTCAAAGGACCAAAAGTCAAATATAAACTGCACTATGGTTGATGTACGGGGAGACGTTTAACGGCCGCCACAAGGCACAACACCAGCTGCAATGAAGGCAAATAAAAATCAAAAATGAGTTCCTTTAAGAGCAATGAAAACATTCATAATAAAGAAGATGGGTCATACTACGCAGTTTCGGCTAATAAAGCCTCATCAGTGACCCTGTAATGATCCGGCAAAGAAAGCCAGAGGAAACATACTGCAATTTTGCGAATTTTAAATAGGCAGTCGATTCAAAGACTGATATAAATTAAAATGGGGTCCAAATAATTAAAAACCTGTCTAGAATATGAATCTAAACCAATAATTTATTTCCGATTTCTCAGAATATTAACGCTGATCTCAAAGGACCAAAAGTCAAATATAAACTGCACTATGGTTGATGTACGGGGAGACGTTTTACGGCCGCCACACGGCAAAACACCAGCTGCAGTGAAGGCAAATAAAAATCAAAAATGAGTTCCTTTAAGAGCAATGAAAACATTCATAAGAAAGAAGATGGGTCATATTACGCAGTTTCGGCTAATAAAGCCTCATCAGTGACCCTGTAATGATCCGGCAAAGAAAGTCAGAGGAAACATACTGCAATTTTGCGAATTTCAAATAGGCAGTCGATTCAAAGACTGATATAAATCAAAATGGGGTCCAAATAATTAAAAACCTGTATAGAATATGAATCTAAACCAACAATTTATTTCCGATTTCTCAGAATATTAACGCTGATCTCAAAGGACCAAAAGTAAAATATAAACTGCACTATGGTTGATGTTCGGGGAGACGCTTTACGGCCGCCACACGGCACAACACCAGCTGAAGTGAAGGCAAATAAAAATCAAAAATGAGTTCCTTTTAAGAGCAATGAAAACATTCATAAGAAAGAAGATGGGTCATACTACGCAGTTTCGGCTAATAAAGCCTCACCAGTGACCCTGTAATGATCCAGCAAAGAAAGCCAGAGGAAACATACTGCAATTTTGCGAATTTCAAATAGGCAGTCGATTCAAAGTAGAAGTAAAACAAAGATCAGGATTTGATACAATTAATTTACTCCACCCATAAAAGACACCAAAGGGAAAGAAATACACACATTAAGCGACCAGACCATAATGGAAACCTAAACAAAGGAAGGCCATAAGGACAGTTACTTTCCCACAAAATGGCCATATGGCCATCCAAAATTAAAAGACACAAGTGATACACACAGTAAGTAACAAACAACAACAAAAATAAATCGCCACAGAAGAGCCGCATTGGAACGGTCAGTGGAAGATTTCCACTGGGGGGCTTAAATCGATTTTACGTGGCCACAATCCTCGCCCTTACTTCCGTCGCGATTTAGACAAATAATTTGTTCAGTCCGCATGAAGGCCTCCAAACTCATCAGTGCAACATCTCCGTGAACACAAAAATCAAAGAACCACAGAGGTAAGACAACGGTGAGGACTCGACAGCAAGAAACCACTGAAATGCTGGAGCAAAAGAAAACCAACAGTTAGACTCCGATGAGCCCGACCAGAGACAGAGCATCAGGCACCAACCAACATTATCTCTCTAATTCTCAATAAGCCTTTACGTTGGAGCCGTCATAGAATCTGAGGCCTGACCCACCGGCGTGCAATTAAAGAGGGAAGCAAAGTTGCCAACAGTGATTGGGTTAACTTCCATGCATGCAGTCTGTCGTATAATATCCATGTTGTACCCAATCTTTTTATATCGAAGAATGATTTTACGAAATTGGGTGCTGAAGTCATTGCGGTTATATATTTTTCTGAATTTATATACTAAGTCACCATAAAATTCGGGTTCCGATAGACCTTGTTGCAGAAGAGATTTAAGTCCAATATTGAATTTTGAAATTAAATCAGAATGGCGTCTATAAAATTTTGAAAAGGCTTTGCGTATTTTATGGTACCGATAACCCTGATTAAGGAGTTTAGCCGTTAATAATTTATTACGAGTGTTGAAGTCAGTTACATGACTACACACTCTAGCAAATCGAATTAATTGCGAAATATAAACGCCATAGGATGGCGCACGAGGAACATCACCATCCAAAATAAGGAAAAATTACAATCTCAAAATCAAAGTCATCATAATCATAATAATCATAAATTTTGCACGAAACAAATCCATCTACAATAGATAGATGTAAATCCAAAAACGGGGCATCGGTATCAGAAGAATTTGCTTTATTTAACTGAAGTTCTAGGGGGGTAAATCTGACTGATCAAACCATCAAAATAAGTATTATCAATATTTAATAAATCATCTAAATATCTAGAAGTAGAGCTAAAAGCTTCAATAATTTCAGATTGGTTATCAATGAAAAGCGACAAAATGAAGTCTCTTTCATAACAATACAAGAACAGATCAGCCACAAGAGGTGCGCAATTAGTACCCATCGGAATACCCACAATTTGTCTAAATAACTTAGTACCGAATCTAATATAAATATTGTCAAGTAGAAAGGTGAGGGCATCACACACTTTCTGACATGACCAAAGTGTATAATTCTTATGCTCTTTGGAAGTGAAAAATGCATTTCTGAAAGACTGATATAAATCAAAATGGGGTCCAAATAATTAAAATCCTGTCTAGAATATGAATCTAAACCAATAATTTATTTCCGATTTCTCAGAATATTAACGCTGATCTCAAAGGACCAAAAGTAAAAATATAAACTGCACTATGGTTGATGTCCGGGGTCCCTAAAAATGACACTTTCTTGTACCGTCATTTTAGACGCACAGGTCATTCTATAAAAGATATTTCTATACAGCTAGTGGAAACATTTATTATGATGTAAATTCTACTGCTAGGTTTAAAATTATTTAACGGCATGAAACTGAATTAAAATTGATTAGATTATTACAGACACCTTTTCCATTGGGCTCGTACGGGGTTTATATTTCGCAGTTAATTCGATTCGCTACAGTGTCTAGTCATGTATCTGACTTCAACAATCGTAATAAATTTTAACCGCTAAACTTCTTAATCAGGGGTATCGGTATCATAAACTACGTAAAGCCTTTTCTAAGTTTAATAGACGTCATTCTGATTTGGTTTCAAAATTCAATGTTGGACTTAAAACCCTTCTGCAACAGGGCCTATCGGAACCCGAATTCTATGGTGACTTAGTATATAAATTTAGAACAAGAGGACCATGATGGTCCTTAATCGCTCACCTGAGGTAAGAGATTTACATCCTGAATATTTAAGTTTGACAAGGTAGATGCTATGAGTTTTTTTTGACGCCATTATCAGAACAATCTTCATAGAGATCAAAGATTGAAGCAAAAAACATGGCCTCTAGAGGCTGTACAAGGTTTTCAAGGAATTTGACCTAGTGACCTAGTTTCTGACATGACATGATGGATATTCGAACTTGACCCAGATATTAAGAAGACAAACATTCTGGTAAAGTTTCATGGAGATTGAAGTGAAATTTAAGTCTCTAGAGGGTGAACAAAGTTTTCAAGGAACTTGGCCTTGTGACCTAGTTTTTGACCTGACATGACCCATATTCAAACCTGACTCAGATATCCTCAAGTCTGATAAAGTTTCATGAAGTTTGAAGCAAAACTAATGTCTCTAGAGGGTGAACAAGGATTTCAAGGAATTTGACCCAGTGACCTAGTTTTTACCTGATATGACCCATATTCGAACTTGACCCAGATATCATCAAGGCAAACATTCTGGTAAAGTTTCATGAAGATTGAAGCAAAATTGTGGTCTCTAGAGGATGAACAAGTGAAATGTTGACGACGCACGTCGCATGATGAATGATGCCCGATGCACTTACGCCGGAAAAAGGTGATCACATAAGCTCACCTTGAGCTTTGCTCAGGTGAGCAAAAATTGCGGTCTCTAAGAGTGTAAACAAGGTTTTTCTATGATTTGACCTACTGACCTACTTTTTTACCCCACATGACCCATATTTGAACTTGATCTAGATATTGTAGAGATGATCATTCTGAGCAAGTTTGATGATGATTGTACCAAAACTGTGGCCTCTAGAGTGTTAACAAGGTTTTTCTATGATTTGACCTACTTGCCTACTTTTTGATCCCATATGACCCATATTTGAACTTGACTGAGATATTGTCAGGATGATCATTCTTAGTAAATTTGAGGATGATTGGACCAAAACTATAGCCTCTAGAGTGTTAACAATGTTTTTCTATGGTTTGAACTACTGACCTATTTTCTGATCCCATATGACCCATATTCGAACTTCATCGAGATATTTTTAGGATGATCATTCTGCACAAGTTTGAGGATGATTGGACCAAAACTGTGGGCTCTAGAGTGTTAACAAGGTTATTCTATGATTTGACCTACTGACCTACTTTTTGAACCAACATGACCCATATTTGTACATGACCAAGATATTGTCAGGATGATCATTATAAGCAAGTTTGAGGATGATAGGACCAAAACTGTGGCCTCTAGGGTCTTAACAATGTTTTTCTATGATTTGACCTACTGACCTCCTTTTTCACCCGACATGACCCGTATTTGAACTTGACAGAGATATTAGTAGCATGATCATTCTGAGCAAATTTGAGGATGATTGGACCAAAACTGTGGCCTCTAAGTGTTAACAAGGTTTTTCTATGGTTTGACCTACTGACCTATTTTTTATCCCACATGACCCATATTCGAACTTGACCGAGATATTGTCAGGATGATCATTGTGAGCAAGTTTGAGGATGATTGGCCCCAAACTGTGGCCTCTAGAGTGTTAACAATGTATTTCTATGGTTTGACCTATTGACCTACTTTTTGACCCGACATGACCCATATTCAAACTTGAACGAGATATTGTCAGGATGATCATTCTGAGCAAGTTTCAGGATGATTGGACCAAAACTGTGGCCTCTAGTCTTAACAAGGTTTTTCTATGATTTGACCTGCTGACCTACTTTTTGACCCGACATGACCCATATTCGAACTTGACCGAGATATTGTCAAGAGGCTCATTTTGAGTAAGTTTGAGGATGATTGGACCAAAACTGTGGCCTCTAGAGTCTTAACAAGGTTTTTCTATGATTTGACCTGCTGACCTACTTTTTGACCCGACATGACCCATATTCGAACTTGACCGAGATATTGTCTTGATAATCATTCTGAGCAAGTTTCAGGATGATTAGACCAAAACTGTGGCCTCTAGAGTCTTAACAAGGTTTTTCTATTATTTGACCTACTGACCTACGTTTTGACCCGACATGACCCATTTTCGAACTTGACCGAATTATTGTCAGGATAATCATTCTGAGCAAGTTTCAGGATGATTGGACCAAAACTGTGGCCTCTAGAGTCTTAACAAGGTTTTTCTATGATTTGACCTGCCGACCTACTTTTTGAACCGACATGACCCATACTCGAACTTGACCGAGATATTGTTAGGATAATCATTCTGAGCAAGTTTCAGGATGATTGGATCAAAACTGTGGCCTCTAGTGTCTTAACAAGGTTTTTCTATGATTTGACCTACTGACCTACTTTTTGACCCGACATGACCCATATTCGAACTTGACCCAGATATCATCAAGACAAACATTCTGGTACAGTTTCATGAAGACTGAAGCAAAATTGTGGTCTCTAGATTCTTAACAAGGTAAATGTTGACGACGCACGATGCACGACGCACGACGCACGTACGACGGACAAAAGGTGATCACAAAACCTCACCTTGAGCTTCGCTCAGGTGAGCTAAAAATACATGCCTGTAATGACTTTAGTACCCAATTTCGTAAAATCGTTCGTCGATATATAAAGACTGGGTACAACATAAATGTTATAAAACAGACTGCATGCATGGTGGTTAACCCAATCATGGTTGGCAACTTTTCTTCCCTCTTTGATTGCACACCGGTGGGTCGGGCCTAAGATTATATGACGGTTCCAGTGTCAAAACATAAATGGAATTATATTTTAGTATTCTTTATGTTGGTTGGCGCCTGATGCTCCGTCATTGGTCGGGCCCCTCGGAGTCTAACTGTTGGTTTTCTTTTGCTCCAGCTATTCTGTTGTTGTATGCTGTCGAGTCCTCAACCTTGATTCATCTCTGTAGTTTTTTTAATTTGTATGTTCTCGGAGATGTTACACTGGTGAGTTAGGAAGCGTTCATCCGGACTAAACAAAATTACTGTATACCGCGACAGAGGTAAGGGCCTCATCAGTGACCCTCAAATAAGGCCTATGAACTTCAGCCTCTAGCTGTAGAGAGGGCTTTAGTTGATGACCACATTTGTCATTCAGCCACCAAGTTTGCTGTCTGTGTTACAGAAGGCTAAGACAAGCTTCCAACGTTATACTGGTTACCTAAACTTCATAAAAGACCATACAAATAAAAATCAAAAATGAGTTCCTTTATGAGCAATGAAAACATTCATTAGAAAGATGGGCCATACTACGTAGTTTCGGCTAATAAAGCCTCATCAGTGACCCTGTAATGATCCGGCAAAGAAAACCAGAGGAAACATACTGCATTTTTACGAATTTCGAATAGGCAGTCGATTCAAAGACTGGTATAAATCAAAATGGGGTCCAAATAATTAAAAACCTGTCTAGAATGAGTCTAAATCAATAATTTATCTCTGATTTCTCAGAATATTCACGATGATCTCAAAGGACCAAAAGTTAAAGCACGGTTTATTGCAAATTCAAGATCTTGTACCACCACTGAACTCTCCAGATTATTAACTTCATGTTTTACTGCCATCAAACAACATGTGATGAAATATTGCGACAAAGTCTTCGTAAGATCAGGTAGAAATCTCTTTTGATCTATAAAAAATTCTAATGAGGTTTTAAATAAATTGAAATCCAGGCGTTTTCGTGCTTCAAGTCTGTCTACTTATGATTTTTCCACCCTTTACACTTCACTTCCTCATAATCTTATAAAAGAAAAACTTAATGATTTAATTGAATGGACATTTCATTGGAAAGACTCCCTCCATCTTGCATGTAATGTAAGAAATGCTTTTTTCACTTCTGAAGAGCATAAAATTATATTTTATGGTGATGTCAAAAAGTGTGTGAAGTTCCGATCTTTCTACTTGATAATATTTATATAAGATTTAGTACTAAGTTATTTAGACAAGTTGTGGGGTGGTTTGATCAGTCAAATTTACCCCACCCACCCCCACCCCCGAACTTCAGTTAAATAAAGCAAATTCTTCTGATACTGCGGCTCCGTTTTTGGATTTGCATCTATCTATTGTAGATGGGTTTGTATCTTGAAAAATTTATGATAAACGCGATGATTTTGATTTTGAGATTTTAAATTTTCCTTTTTGGATGGTGATGTTCCTCGTGCGCCATCCTATGGCGTTTATATTTCGCAATTAATTCGATTTGCCAGAGTGTGTAGTCATTTAACTGACTTCAACACTCGTAATATATTGTTAACGGCTAAACTCCTTAATCAGGGTTATTATATTTATGTGTGTAGATTATATATTCTTGTCCTTTGGGACCATCGATTCCATCGCAGAATTTTGAAAATATCTGAGGGTCACTGATGAGGCCTAATTGGCCGAAACTAGCTAGTCTGGCCCAGAAAACGTACATTCCATATTTTTCAGTTCTGTGGTGTATTCCTTGCTTCCAAAGGATAACCCTTTTATAGAACATATTATCAGTAACATAAAGTACGCAAAGCTTTTTCAAAATGTTATAGACGTCATTCTGGTCTAATTTCAAAATTCAATATTGGACTTAAATCTCTTCTGAATATGTGAGACGCCAAGTTCTGCAACGGAAGGTCAGGTGGTTTTTCTCCGGGTACTCCGGTTTTCGTCCACCTCTGATTAACGATCGGCTCGTTATGAGTGAAATAACCTTGAAAGGGCCGTAAAACCAAAAAAAAAATCTATTCTGCAACAAGGTCTATCGGAACCCGATTTTTATGGTGACTTAGTATATAAATTCAGAAAAATATATAAACGCAATGACTTCAGCACCCAATTTCGTAAAATCAGTCTTCGATATGAAAAGACTGGGTACAACATAATTGTTATACGACAGACTACATGCTTGGAAGTTAACCCAATCACGGTTGACAACTTTGCTTCCCTCTTTAATTGCACGCCGGCGGGTCAGGCCTCAGATTCTGTAACGGTTCCAGCGTAAAGGCTTATGTTGGTTGGTGCCTGATGCTCTGTCTCTGGTCGAGCCTATCGGAGTCTTAACTGTTTGTTTTGTTTTGCTCCAGCATTTCAGTTGTTAACTATATTATTTTTGCAGTATAAAATTCTAATTTTTCTTAAACTAAGACTGGCTTGTCAGGTGAGACATGTATCTTAGCGGATTTGGTTGCCACATTTTGTTATATTTTAAATTTTGCCAGTCCCGCTACTTTGGACATCTCCTTCCTGATGCCCGGGACTTCCGTGGAGCGTGGGCCATGGTTGCTGATGTTGGCTCGGTGGGGGACGCCTATAAGTCCGCGGGTGGGCGTCTCTTGCCTGTTGCCTCCAGTTGACCTGTCTCACAAGCTACGTCGGTCGGTGTGTGCTCGGAGGAGAATGTACTGTGTTTGCCGGGTCTTGTTCAGCATCCGTTTCGGTTTCAGAACTTTGGGGTTGAGACATACTGATGAAGATTAAATATCAGAAAGGCCTCTGTGTTACTAAATTAGGTATAGTTACGCGTTAATTGCAACCACTGGGTCAGTATCTCTGCTGGTGCATGATTCGTTCGTCCCCGAGGGTATCATCAGCTCAGTATCAGTTCCTGAATGCTGAGGTTTATACTGCAGTGTTGACGTCAATACTCAGGTACTGATTTGAATAACTATATTATATCTTTAATTTTTGCAGTATAACATTCTATTTTTTTCTAAAACTAAGACTGACTTGTCAGGTGAGACATGTATCTTAGCGGATTTGGTTACCACTTTTTGTTATATTTTAAATTTTGCAAGTCTCACTACTTTGGACATCTCCTTCCTGATGCCCGGGACTTCCGTGAAGCGTGTGCCATGTTTGCTGGTGTTGGCTCGGTGGGGGACGCCTATAAGTCCGCGGGTGGGCGTCTCTTGCCTGATGGCTCCAGTTGACCTGTCTCATGAGCTAGGTTGGTCGGTGTGTGCTCGGATGGGGGGGGGGTGTTGTGTTTGCCGGTTCTTGTCAATCATCCGGTTCGGTTTCAGAACTTTGGGGTTGAGACACACTGATGAAGATTAAATATCAGAAAGGCCTCTGTGTCACTAAATTAGGTATAGTTACGCCTTAATTGTTTCTTGCTGTCGAGTCCTCAACGTGGTTTCGTCTTTGTGGTTGTTTGATTTTTGTGTTCACCACTGATAAGTTTGGAGGCCTTAATGCGGACTGAACGAACTATTTGTCTTTATCACGACGGAAGTAAGGGCGAGGATTGTGGCCACGTAGAATTGATTTAAGCCCCCCCCCCCCCCCCCAGTGGAAATCGTTTCCGCTGACCGTTCCAAGGCGGTTTATTTTTGTTATGGTTTGTCTTTGGGTGTTTGTGTCGCTTATACTATTTTATTTTGGATAGCCTATTGGCCATTTTGTGTGAAAGTAACTGTCCTATTGGCTTTCCGCTATTGAAATTTCCATTAGGGTCTGTTGGTTTATGTTTGTGTTACTTCCCTTTGGTGTCTCTGATGGGAGCTGTATGTTAATGTATCGATTCCTGATCATTGCCTCCACTTCTATTTTGGAAATATGGAAATGCTATCTAAATGATATTTCATATAATTCTATGGTGAAAAATTTCTAAGCATAACAACAGTTTAGCTCCAGATAAACCATCTGATCAGGATCTTCACTGTTCATCATGCAGTTTGTGAACTTAACAGATAGCTTGTATTAAGTATATTGAAAGGAGAGAAATTCTAATTCCAATGAAACATTTTTAAAAGAGTAACAAAATACCATCTGATCAGGATCTTCACTGTTCATCATGCAGTTTGTGAATTAAATAAAGCAAAAAAAAAAAAAAAAACAGATAGATAGATAATATCAAGTATATAGAAAGTACAGAAATTCTAGGTTCAACTAAACATTTTTATCAGAGTAACAAGATGCCAAAAATACATTTCATAAAATTCTATGGTGAAAAATTTCCTGAGCATAATAACGTGTTTTTCCTTTTATTTATTTTATTTTATTATTATTTTTTCCTTTCCTGTCTGTATATATGCCTATGATGTGATATACCATACCAGCAGGTGTCATTTTCAATAAACAGTAATTATCTTCAATTACCATAGCCATTATGTGGCTGGTTAAAGCACTGGCCCTCTTGTATTTGGTCCTCAAATTATACCCCTGGTCCCTGTGCGCGCGTGCGCGCGTGTGTGTGTGTGTGTATGTGTGTGTGTTTTGATTTTGATGTTGTTTTTTCTGGATGGCCAATTGGCCATTTTGTGGGAAAGTAACTGTCCTTTTGGCTTTCCGCTATTGATGTATCCATTAGGGTCTAGTTATTTCATGTTTGTGTTTCTTTCCCCTTGGTGTCTTTGGTGGGAGCTGTGGGTTAATTGTATCGATTCCTGATCATTGCCTTCACTTCTATTTTGTAGGCATTTACACTGCAGTAAGGCACAAGATATATGTGGTTACGTATGTCCTCTTGTTCAAGATGCACCAACGGGCTGAAGAATGTGGGATGCTGGTATCTCAACAAGATGATTGGTCATTCTGTACATCAAGTTCATCTTACCATGTTGCCCGCGAGTGTGTAGATCTTCCCAGCAAAGATGTTCAAGCATGCTCCTAACACTGCTTGTTTGTCTGTAATCACCTGTTACAAATCTTACCGCTCTACGCTGCACAGCTTCTGTCTTGTTGATACTAGACTATGTGTGAGGGTTCAAGATGATTGATGCATATTCAAGCTTGGAGCGCACATGTGCATTGTAACAGGTAGCTTTAACATCAGTCGAGCGGTAAGCTGAGATATTCCGTCTGAGAAATGATGTTGTGTTTTTTGGCCTTCTTCCTGATGGTGTCAATGGGCTGATTCCAAGATAAGGTGCTGTCAACGGTGACTCCTAGGTACTTGGCCTTGTCTGTGCGCCGTAGTATCTGGCCATGATTGGTATAGCCTGAATCAACCGCCTTCGTCAATGGTTTGTGGCAAACAGTTTTGATAGAAAGACGATTTAACAATAGTTATTACAGAAAATAATTCGTGCTACATCAATGGTAGAGTATGGAACCGGAAGTTTTTTTGCCCACCAGATAAAACGAGGCTAATGATCTTTGACCTTGTGTGACGTAGACTTTGGGTGACATTGATGCGTGCACCATGCTCAAACGCCGCATGCACGCAGACCAGTAAGATTCTTAGTTATTTCTACAACAGTCCATCAATGTGAGGGAGCCTTAAACCGAAAACGAAAATAAGTCCCAAGGATACTCTATCTGGAAGTTCAGGCAAAGGGCCTCGTCCAAAAACGAAAAATGAAGAAGGCAAAAGTCAACGATATACCCTTGTGAGATTTCTGGCTATCAGCATATGAATAAGGTGTTAAAAAACACTAAAAGAATGTCACAAATTGTAGCATAATCACGGAAGAGCTGGTTGATAGCACGGTATTAGCACCAAAAAGCAAGAAAGTATAATTGAAGCAACTGAAATTTAGCTGAAAAGCGAAGAAAACTGAGTAAGCAACTGACAAACAACTGAAAGAACAACTAAAAATGTATGAAAGCACACCACGAAAACATGCCTATTCAAATATGTTAGTGAAACTTTACCACAAAAAAAATGAAATTCTCAGGCAAAAATCCTGACACTTTTCATACTTCCGCCCCAAACACAGGCTGCGGATATTCGACAGAACCGCCTCGATGAGGCGGCCCCAATGAGCACCCACAACATACGCCCCCGAGCAGACAAAAAGAAAACAGTACATACCCCTGTTCGTTCGTTCGTGTTTGTAGATCCCTCTTCTTCCAGGAGAACCACGTAGTAACGTGTAGGTCCTTAAATTGATGTGCACCCCACCAATATTATAAGATATTAACAGATGTCACAGATGTTCAACAAACATATATAAAGTCACTGTACAAGACTTTTGGCCTATACTGCAGGGTCTCATTGACTTTGATTAAGGAGTTGAGTGCGTTTGTTGTGGAGGGCAGAACAAAGTCCCCTAGACGTTGATTCCAGATCGTGTAAAAGAGTGCCTAGAATTGGTTGCTGAATTTCACGCTCCAGGACTGTACAGTCCAGAATAATCGCCACGAACTTGCTATCATTAGATTTAAGTTCCCTTGACTGATCACCACCGCAGCACTCACTAAGAGTTGAAATGAACTCGTTCACAAAAGGTGCTCTAACTCCCGATAAGGCGCCACATCTCAAAATGAAAAGTTCCGCATTCTCTGGTTCATTATGACATAACAAGCACAGGGGATTTACTTCATACTGATTAAACCTAGCACGAGTAGCCTGCAACATATATGTGCCAGTCATTAACTTACACTTAATACCCGCTTTACGTATTGAGATTAAGTCAAACCCTGCATCCTGCCAGACCAAATGAGACGACCCTATTGAGAATTTAGTAGTATTCATGAACCTTTAGGTACTTTTCTCCTAAGCATCTGATAAGACCTTACTTGACTAGTACTCATGTATTGTTTTATCACAGAGCTGTTTCCAGCTTTAGAATAGGAAGCATAAAGTAAATCAACCGAGCTTGGAAGTTCATACTGCTTCAATACCCTTTTCACATATACAAACAAACTCTTTGACCCTCTTGTCTTTCAGCCAACCTGCGTTCAATAGAATCACTAGGTAATATACCACCCAGCATTCCCAACATACGTTTATGGATTTCCCCCTCTATTGGGATATGACCTGATAATATGTAGATTGCAGAATCAGCAGTCCTGTCTGGAAGATGCATAATTTGTTTTAAGATTTTTTGTGATACTGAGCAATTCCTCCAAGGTCAGATTTATTCAGGGTCAAAATGTCTAATCCATACAAAAGGCATGGCAATACATAAGCTCCCCATATCGAGAGTGACACCCTCGGACTTACACCATTTTGCCCATGTAACCCCGCCTCCATCAGGGAATAGGCACACCTACGGGCAGACTGAACATGTTCATCTATAGTCTTAGAATGTCGCGTTCTTGATACACTGTCCCTCTGAATGCCCAAATAAGTACATTCCTCAACAACCTCAACATTATTACTGTCATTCCCTGTAAACCCTTTTATGTAGCTAAGTTTACCTCTTTGGAGCGTGATAGCTCAGTGGTTAGTGCACTTGCCTCTGATGCTAGAGGTCCCGGGTTCGAACCCCGGCAGCGGTGTGAAAATTTCGGTGTCCGAACACGCTTCATTGGCATCATTTGCAGGGATGAATGTCATAAAGTGCACCGTCCTTCGGATCGGGACGTTAACTGGAGGCCCCCTGTGCAGGGAGAACCATCCCCTGTGCAGGTTAAAGAACCCTACCGTAATTACATGATTACTGTGTAGGCTTTCATCCTGCAAAACTGGAGTGTATGTAATACACCGTCTGTGTCCCCTCCGGGGGTTAAGGCGAAACCGGAAGAAGAAGAAGAAGTCTTTGGTGAGAGCCAGGGACTAACTTCCTGGGGTTGCTGCAGTATAGATAGATAGATAGATAGATAGATAGATAAATAGATAGATAGATAGATAGATAGATAGATAGATAGATAGATAGATAGATAGATAGATAGATAGATAGATAGATAGATAGATAGATAGATAGATAGAGAAATCAGTCCGATTTAGCGAAATCAACTCAGAAAATCAACATTTTTAAAAACATGCAAAAAATTCTTATTACATATTATCTAGAATGTTATTATACATTTATGAGCCAAGTTTCATGATAAAATTTGAATATTTAGTATGTATTTGATCGGAAATTCTATTCTGCCACTTGATTTCGCTGGTAATCACATGTGCGAAATTAACTCATTTTAGCGGAATCAATGTATAAAATACCATTTTCCCAAAACTGAATAAAACATATTGGTGCATATTATTAAGAATGTTGTTAATCATTTATGAGGCAAGTTTCATGGTGAAATTTGAATATTTAGTATGTTTTTGAGAGGAAAATCTATTCTGCCACTTGATTTCGCTGGCAATCGCATGTGCGAAATCAACTCATTTTAGCGAAATCAATGTATAAAATACCTTTTTCCCCAAAACTGATTAAAACATATGTGTGCATATTATTAAAAATATTGTTAATCATTAGTGAGCCAAGTTTTATGATGAAATTTGATCATTTAGTAGGTTTTTGATAGGAAAATGTATTCTGCCACATGATTTCTCTTGCAGTCTCATGTGCGAAATCTACTCATTTTAGCGAAATCAATGTATAATAAAATAACCTTTTTCCCCAAAACCAACTAAAAAGTTTTTATACATGTGTATTAACCCATTCAGTACCGGAAACCCCCTAGTGGGGTAGTTGGCAAACAGTGCAGGTCCAGATCAGACGCTGCAGCAGAACGCGGCGTCTGATCAGGGCCTACACTGTTTGCCAAAAAATAGAAGAAAACACAGCCTGACACCCCTAAATTTTGAAATGGACTCCTGTAAAATATAATGAGGAAGATTCCATTTGATACAAAAAAGGTTAAGAAGGTTTACCTACATTTATGAGCCACCGTTTTATGAGAAAATATTGATGTTGAGTTCTAGCTTTTGTTTCGGGCGTTATATCACCAAAACAAACAAGAAGCAGAGATAAAGGAAATTATCATTAGAAAAACCGGGCGATACATCACCAAAACACGCCTGTATAATTTCGATCCCCTCAAACCCTATTTGTATACAGAAAAAGTGGAGCTTACAGGGCTGTAAATTATTTTTCTAGTTTTTGCTCAAAACATAGAATATGACTCATTAGAACAGCCTCACTGGTCCAGTCAGAAGGAGTACCTACAATCTATGTTTAGAGCACAAATATGAAGAATATCGGAATTGTTCGCCAGAAAATTTTCATTTGTAAAGTGGCAAAATGTTCAATATAATTGAATCTGCATATTTTCGTTTTATTTATCACGGATGCGTTATCAAATTGTTGTTTTTATTATTATTATTTTTATTTCTAATAAAAATGCATGAAATAAGCACTAATTTGACGGGTGCATCGTCGGACAGACAGACGGACGAACTGACTGACTGACGAATGGACGGACGGCTAGATAGATCAGAATTATTACTGGTGACACGTCAAATGACATTCATACACCAGGACCTGTGAAATTGGAAGTTAGTCTCTAGCTCTAACCAAAGATAGATGGACAGATAGACAGGAGTGAATAAACAGTATGTTTGTTATTCACACATTCACAGGTAATAACGTGTGGAAGTCAGTAAACGGCAGTTTGATTAAATTACTTGGCGAGTGTTCGTTAATCTCTTTACCTGCTGTGTGAAGTACAGAAAGATGTCTTTAAAATTTAATTATGATTACTCGCTGTGATGATTCTAACAAATACCCATCATGCACTGTTACAACCGCCTCATCGAGGCTGTTCTAACGAGTACCCACAACCTATGCCTTGAAGCAGATTTATGATAAATAATACTGTAATTATCAAAATCGTTTATTTTTTAAAAACCACACTCTTTGGAATAGTCCCGGCAAAGGCTGTTAAGACCGCATGTCGCAGTTTAAGCATACCCCCTTCTCTCACACCTGGATGCACCAAATCTCTGTCATAATGTTGCGGAAAAATGAGGCGTTTGCCCGTGTCAACGTAGTCTCCCTTTAAAAACCTTTTAAGTTTCTCACTAACAGATTTCCTAATCTTGTTAAAGTCTTGAACTGAAATGCCGGCCGTGTGATGGGTTCTACCTCGCGCGACGATACTAGAAACGAACACGCTTTCCACTCCACACATTTTTAGCTCCAAAACAATATTCTTAAATCTGCCGAAAATTTCCCCCGGGGTACACGACGCCTTTATGTCATTTCCACCTAGTATGATGAAAACATACCTGAAAATAAACAATATCAAAACTGAAAGAAGATGTCAAAATAGAACAATAACGCTGACTCAACGTTGATTCAAACGTCGTAACAAACGTTGTTTCGACGTTGAATTAAGACATGGATCAGCTATTGGAGTTTTTTTTTCTGAGTGATAGATCACTGTTTGGAGGTCAGTTGTAGAACAGAACAGAACAGAACAGAACTTTATTGACGAATAACATCTCAGGCCACTCGCAGGTGGCATACGAGAATAAATGTTTACATGAACATAACCATACATGTGACGTTAGTGCAGTATTTGACAATGTCAAAATACGTGTGGCATTTTCATAAAGACAAATGTATGTACGATATTCAATTGTTTCCTCGTACCCTTGTGCAATGAGAGGAGTGCACAGTACTTGTAATTTCTAAAATATAATACATGTAGTAATAATAATAACAATAATAACAACAATATTATTAATAATAAAATACATATCGTTACAGATACCAAACAGCGTGCTTGATTAAACCTTAATGATAAAAAAGCGAACTGATTGCGCATATTCTTTTTGACGGTATGAGAATAGTTGTATGTTTCTGTAGCTGGTGAATGGAAATATTCATATATGCCTAAGAACAATATTGTATTGGTACTAATGGAATCTATTTAGTATGATTTTCACAAATTTCGAGAGACTTACGAGAATATTTCTGTTATTAGTATTCAGTAGTTCCTTATACTTAATAATATTTGGTCTACTGTAATAGTACTGCTTCAAATATACCTTTCTTTCTGTCTCGAAGAAAGGACATATTAAAAGGTAGTGGAATTCATCACCTATATCGTACTTGTCACACATGTAAAGTAGCGCGATTGATTTGTCTACCTACAACTTATCGACAAGTAATGAACAGAATGCAATCACCACGTTATATATATAGCAGTGATTACAACTTATCAACAAGTCCATGTAATGAACAGAATGCAAACCCCATAATACATACCTTTGTATTGAGCAGATATAAGAAACAAGAAAAATAGTGTTTGCTAAAAGTTCAGTCATTTTCCAATTAAATTTTGATGAAAATACAATCAATTTGACCAATTTAGTATCAGAAATCCCTGAAGTGGCAATCAGTGCAGGCCCAGATCATTCTGCGGTGTCTGATCAGGGCCTACATTGCTTGCTAAAAGTTCAGTCATTTTCCAATTAAATTTTGATGAAAATACAATCTGACATCTCTAAAGGGGTACCGTGGCAAACAGTGCAGTCCCAGATCAGATGCCGCAGAATGCAGAATGCGGCGTCTGATCAGTTTGCTAAAAGTTCAATCATTTTCCAAATAAATTTTGATGAAAATACAATCTGACACCCCTAAAGGGGTACCGTGGCAAACAGTGCAGTCCCAGATCAGACGCTGCAGAATGCCTAAATTTTGAAAAGAATTCCTGCTATTTATAAGGAGGAAGATTCCATTTGGTACAGAAAGGCTTAATGGAGTCAAATTATGTGTTGTCGAGATGAATAACCGTAAGAATAAATAAATAAATAAATAAATAAATAAATAATTAAATAAATACCTTATGATAATGATGATGATGATGGTGATGATCATGGCACACTATCCAATTACCTGATGATGATGATGATGATGATGATGATGATGATGATGATGATGATGATGTTGGCACACTATTCAGCTACCTTATGATAATGGTGATGATTATGATGATAATGATGATGGTGATGATGAGAGGGAGGAGGAGAAGGACGACGACATGGACGATGATGATGATGATGATGATGATGATGATGATGATGGTGATGATGATGATAATGATGATGATGATGATGATGATGATGATGATGATGATGATGATGATGATGATGATGAAAAAAACAGATAACAAGTATTGGAGAAAGTCTGTTGATTTCACCTGCTATTTGATTTCGTTTGACTGATCAATTAGCAATATTTTGATATGCGTCTTTTATTCCAGACCATAATATTTTCAGATGAATCTTGGATCATAAATGTATACTGCCAGCATTCTTAATAATAGGCAAAACGAGTTTTTAATCGTTTTTGGAAAACACATGCTTTAACACATTGATTTCGGAGTTGATTTCGAACATGTGCTTATCAGCGAAATCAAATGACAGACTATATTTTCCTAATAAATATTTATATTTTCTCGTGAAATTTGGACCTAATATGTTTATCAACTTTCTTAACAATATGCATTTTTATTCAGTTTTGGGAAATATTTATTTTGTACATTGATTTCGCTAAAATGAGTTGATTTCGCACATGTGATTTCCAGCGAAATCAAGTGGCAGAAAAGATTTTCCTCCCAAAAAGCTTACTAAACATTCAAATTTCATCATGAAACTTGCCGCATAAATGTTTAACAACATTATTAATAATATGCATAAATATGTTTTATTCAGTTTTGGGAAATATTTATTTTAAACATTGGTTTCGCTAAAATGAGTTGATTTCGCACATGTGATTACCAGCGAAATCAAGTGGCAGAATAGAATTTCCGATCAAATACATACTAAATAATCAAATTTTCTCATGAAACTTGGTTCATAAATGTATAATAACATTCTAGATAATATGCAATAAGAATTTTTTGCCTGTTTTCAAAAATGTTGATTTTATGAGTTGATTTCGCTAAGTCGGGCTGATTTCGCGAAATCAACTTGATTTCGCATATTATACCTACGGTCTCCCTATATGGTGACAAGAAGTGACAAGAGGTGACAAGCAGTGACAAGAGGTGACAAGAAGTGACAAGAGCTGTTTTATGGTGACAAGAAGTGTTAAAACGCATTTGCGACCCTTTTTAAAAGTAAAATATGATATATTAAACATTTTGCAAGCGTTTGAATTCGTTTTAAGACTCCTATGGTGCGCTGCAGCTAAGGAATCGAGCCAGAGAAACGCAAACGCTCGCATGCGTATTAAAGCCTGTAAATGACTACATCCCTATCATAAACCAAAGTATTTATTGTACAATGACTAGACAAATGATTTGTTCATGCCTGAAAATGAATTTTATACAATATAAGACACTAGAACCCCAATTGACCCACTAGAATCATATCAGGGCCGTCTTCAGATTTTCTTGTCGGGAATAAATTCAAGCTGGTGACAACAGAATGTACACTATGTGTCGCACTGTCACACAAAATTCCAATAAAATGTGTATAAACCTTAGCAGAGATTCATATATCAGGCTGCGTCTATACGCAGGCCGATCCAAGTCTTTTCTAGGCACACATGCTCGATAACGCTTCGATGTTCTTCAGGTTTTCTTGTCTGGAATAAAGTCAAGCTGGTGACAAGAAACTTTTACATGTATGAAATGATCTACTATATTTCTCCGTCACATAAAATTATACCCTCAGCAGAAAAAACAAACCAGACTGCGCATATGCACAGGCTGATCCAAGTTTTTTTTTTCTAAGCACACTTGCTCGACGACGCTTCAGTGCCTCTTCAGATTTTTTTTGGTCGGTATTAAATTCAAGTTAATTCGGTGACAAGAAAATTTTACACACATTAGATGCTATAGTATATTTCTCCGTCACATAAAATTATTCCCTCAACAGAGAAAACATACCAGACTGCGCATATTCTCAGGCTGATCCTTTCTAGGCACACTTGCTCGATGTCGCTTCAGTGCCTCTTCGGGTTTTTCTGGTCGGGAATAAAGTCAAGTTAATTTGGTGACAAGAATATATACATGTATGAGATGATCTACTATATTTCTCCGTCAAATAAAATTATACCCTCAGCAATGAAAACATTCCGGACTGCGCATATGCGCAGGCTGATCCAAGTCTTTTCTAGGCACAAATGCTCGATGACGCATCAGTGCCGCTTCAGTTAATAAAGACAAGTTAGATTGGTGTCAAGAAAATTTTGCATGTATGAAACGATCTACTATATTTCTCCGTCACATAAAATTATACCCTCAGTGGAGAAAACACACCATGGAGGTTGCGCATAAGCGCAGGCTGATTCAAGTCTTTTCTAGACACAATTGCTTAAAGCCACCCCCCCCCCCCCCACCCCACACACACACACACACAGCGGAGATCAGCGATTCGGATATAGCAGACTGCACAGGCTAATCTGAGTCTTCTCTGGGAACACATGCAGAGAGAGAGAGAGAGAGAGAGAGAGAGAGAGAGAGAGAGAGGTGTTAAATAGACAGAATATAATAATAAGAATAAGATTTAATTTGAACCAAATTAAAAAAATCTGTTTTATTTATTTATTTATTTATTCTCCTATCAAACCTATGAATATTTTAAATTGACAGAATATAATTCTGAGAATAAGATTTAATTTTTTAAAAAAATACTATTATATATATTTATTTATTTATTTATGGTCTTGTCAAAGCTATGAATTTATGATTAGCAAGCGGAGTCAAAATATTATGTCGAGCTAATAACACAAGTTTCTGTTTAATCAACCGAAATAACTCAATACTGAGTGACAGCAATTATCTTAATGTGTCGCACACGCGCGATTAAGGAAGGAAGACTTCTATCTCATCTGCTTGTTTGTTTGTATTGCGGTTTAACGGGCCAGTCAACACTATTTAGGTCATTTTTGAGCCGGTCAGCTCATTTATCCACTCTTTTCCTGGGCAGGCTTATACGTAAGTGGTTAACCAGTACAGTGCAATTCTTTCGCCAGAAACTGACAACTGTCCTTCTTGAATGAACGTGTGACTTATCATAATGGGTTCGTCACCGCCCATCTGTTGCTTGGAGAAATAGATTGGGCTGCATGATGCTTCCGCTCAGAGCTGAATCTGACCACACACGAGTGCTGGTAAACCGCTTAGAAGGACTAATTAAGCCTGACCAGGCAGAGCGGTGAGAATCAGATCGTCAGATGCATATAAGCCTTCTGGTTTCATTGGGCGGCAGGGCTTGAGATGTCATTTCATCTCAATGTTGGGTAAAAGTCCCACAAAACTGGAAGCAACGTCTCCAAAATGACCTAAATAATGTTGATGGGGACGTTAAACACAAATTCAAAGTGGCAAAAATCATATGGGTAAGCCCAGTTTTCGCTATATAAAATGGGCTTTCACGTATAGGAAAATCACATGAATCCTGGTAAAACCCACTTTTATATTTATAAAATGAGATGACATTGTTTTTGAGCCTGAGTTTATTTGAGAAATCTCTTGTCGGTAAATGTGGTTGATTTGATTTAAACATATTTTATTGCTTATAACATAAGATACAAGCAAATGGGTTGGGCCACAAGTTCTAGCAACATTAGTTACGGCCCTTCCCAAGTACAAAATACAGTTTTAAGCAATTCACAAATGACAAATCAAACATAACCACCCGAGTATGGGGACTATCAATAGAGAAGAGAAATATCCAAGAAATAAGGAGAAAGGATAGATATAGGTAGAACGTCTTGAAATATATCTTCAAAATGCAGAAATAACCGGAACACAATTAGCAGCAACATTTCTCTCAACCTCTCGGAAGTTACTCTATACGAATCAATACGTAAACACACCTAATCAAATATACCGATAAAATTTTACCACTGAAAGTGATTTTTCCAAGTAAAATTCCAGATACTCCCCATATCCACGCCCAAAACACAGACTGCGGGTACTCGCTAGAACCGCCCCAGTGAGGCAGTCCAAACGAGCACCCACACTCCATGCTCTAGGGCAAGAACAAGATAAATACTGTCTACACCTGGAGGTCCCCATTTCTACTATATAAAGTGGAGTTCAAGGGGATCGAATTTATATAGGCGTGTTTTCCTGATGAGTGTTTGTAATGCCTAAAAGCGGTTGGTATCCTTTATGTATTCCTGTACACTATGAAATATCGTTGAGTTTTCTTCGAAAGAAAGTGACTCTCTGCCATTTAGTAGTGTATTTATATTTAGTGGATGGAATCTGTGGGTATTGTGAAAGAGTTTCCGCCGTTCGTTTGTATATCTATAACATTGAAAGAAATAATGTTCTGCGTCTTCTATACTTGTTCCACATTCACATTGTGCATTTTCTCTTAATCTGTTTCTAAATAAGTCATTGTGTAAGTTGCTGCAATTATTTCTAATACATGCGTGTACTACTGATAATTTTCTGTTACCATACAAGAAATATTGTGGTACTTTTGGTGCAATAAACAGATCACTGAGTAAAGCGCTTTTAAAACTTGATAATGTGGGTTTGTTTCGAATTTCTTGAGGTAGTTGGTTCCATAGACTTGTAGAAGATGGGATGAAGGATGGTTAACCCCCTTCTTCGGTTATAACGAGTACCCACAGTCTATGTTTATGAGCATGGAAAAAAAATCATGAAGAAAAGTCACAGATGCCCACTTAAAATTCACATTTTGCTTATAAAATGAAGTGACTTTGTATATATAGAGAACTTTCTTGTCGGTAAATGCGGATAAACATCTGAATAAACCATGTTGCTTTTTCCTCCAAACGTCTTTAAATTTGGCCAAAATTAATTTCTAACTCAAGAATAACATTAAATTTGTCATTTTAAGCAATAATATAGTTATTTTTTTTGCTAGAAAGTTTCTTGTCACCATACAATATCTCTTGTCACTTCTTGTCACTTCTTGTCACCTCTTGTCACTTCTTGTCACCTCATAGGGAGACCCTATACCTACCCCTTGTTTCGGTATTTCGGTCTACTTTCGGTGTTGAAAAGAAATGATAGAAAAATCTCCTATCGAATATTAACTCATGAGTTTATGAATATAAACTCATGAGTTTATAAGCTTTTATTTTTTCATAAGGATCAGTTTTGTTTATAATTTTTTTACGATTTTTTTCCTTTAAAAATATTGTGTGCGGTCCTGCTGTTAAGTCCGCCATTAAAAGATGTCACATTTCTGCAAATCATGCTGATTGCCGGTTGAAGAAAAACAAAATTTAATCGTCTTGAACTGCACTGAACAATGCTCAGCTTGTAGGATCCCATTTGCAGCATAAAATTCTCAAGTCCTGTGTACTGATTATCCTTCAATATGGTGAAAGGCAGCACAGACGTGGAAATGAAGGACGTTTCCAGTCCAACAAAGACAGAAAAACACGAAAAAGTGAATGGGGTAGCGGAGGAAGAGCCTCCAAAGGACCCAGATTTACTGACTTTAGAAGGTTCTTAGAACTAAATATCACATTTGCTTTGCAGGAGTAAAATTCTTGTTCTAGGCTGGCATATGACTAAGAAGGAAAGCGTGATAGCTCGGTGGTTACACAGGGGCCAGGCCCCTGTGGGTGGTTATGCAATTTCCTCTGTTGCTACAGATCCCAGGTTCGATCCCAGGCATTGGCGATAAATACCTCTGTGTCCAATCATGCCCCATTGGCATCATTTACAGGGATGAATGTCATAAAGTGCACCGTCCTTCGGATCGGGATGTTAACTGGAGGCCCCCTGTGCAGGGAGAGTCTTGCCCTGAGGCTGTGCAGATTAAAGATCCCTACCGTAATTACATGATTACTGTGTAGGCTTTCATCCAGCAAACCTGGTGTGTATGTTATGTACACCTGTGAGTAATGGTCAGTGTGTGTGAATTCGGGTTTACCGTCGCTTACAATTTTTCAGTCATATCACGACGGTGTGTGGTTGCGACAGGGAGCACAATGTTCACTTTTATAGTGCTGCCTCACTGAAGTATCATGTCCCAGACCAAGGTTGGGCGGTCAAAACCAGGGGCGGTTTTAGCCGGTGGTTTTAACCGGTTAAAACCGTCCCGGTCAATACTCTCAAAGTGGTCAATACTGGTCAATACTGGTCGATTGAAATATTGAGTGGTCAATTGAATAAGTTTAGTGTTAAAAAAGCAAAGCTACTGAAACTATTTTGAAGTTTTGCTCTCTTTGCTGGAGGCTGATCATTTGAAAGAGTTTCAGGTTCAGATGTTATTTCTTCAAGTGGCATCTTAGCAATACTTTCTGGCCTTTTTAGCCCTAGGCATTTTTGTCTATGGCTCATCAGTCTTAGGACCTTAGCACTAACTTCAACACCTTGCACTGTTTTTGTTGTTGTTGTTGTTATCTTCCAAAATAGTGAAGAAGTTCCAAATTGGGTCTTTAGGTTTAATTTATTTTTGACACCTTCAGTAATAGCTTGATAAGATACTGTCCATATTGCATATAAATCAAAATTTCATACATTATGAATAAAGGCTGGTGTCAGTTTATAATACCCCTATTAGGGACATGTAATTGGTCAATTTAGCAATCAGATCTTTACCACACCCACTGCAGTGTCATGGGTTAGTATGTTTTGACAGCAATTTACAGGTGTTGCAGATACTTTTAAATATTCAAAGACATCAGTGAATCTTCAAATATTGTTTGGTTAATAAATAAAGGACCTTTCATAAATCCTTCAAAATTCATGATACATTCAGCTTATTCATATTCCTGTAAATCAAAATATGAACAATCAATCTAACCTATAAAGGAAAAAAGAATAATTATAAAGATTGTTTGATTGAAAAGAACATGCCTGTCTTCAGTTCAGTGAGTCAATCGACCAGCAATAATGTCTTTTGACTTTTGATGATATAAAAGATACCTCAAATAATTACTGTTATTAATAAAAACTATTTTGTCTTGTTCAGTGATGAAAATATAGTCTAACATCATGTACATGATGTAGGCGGAAAGCTTTTAAGACCAGTTTAGCAACAGGACAGTGGCATATACTCCTGTGATTTAATCGACCACCAATCGACCAGTATTGACCGGTTAAAACCGGTTTTAACCACCGGCCCGGTCAATACTCATATTGACCGGCTTTTTGCCAACCTTGTCCCAGACACATTACATGACACCACACCCAGTCACATTACCCTGACACTGGGTCAACCAGTCCTAGCTGTACCCCGTAAATCTGAGTGCCAAGCGAGGAGCAGCTAGTACCATTTTAACGACTTTGGTATGTCGCGGACCGGGATCGAGCGCGTGAACTCGAGTAATGGTCAGATGTGACCAATGGCAGTATAAGTAGAGGTGAGGTGAGTGTTTGAGTTTTAAGTCCCACCAACAACTATGGTCGTTACGGAGACGGGACCTTGGTCTAAAGACTCATCCAACAGTCTGACAGTATAGACACATTCAAAGTCTACGTCACACAAGGTCAAAGGTCATTAGCCTCGTTTTATCTGGTGGGCAAAAAAACTATTAGGTCAGGTGCATAACCTGTACAAGTTATTTTTTTATAACCTGTTACAGTTATAAAATCACATAGCGCCATTGAATTTCAAAGTGAGGCTATAGAATATAACTTGTTTAGGTTATGTCACAAGTTCTTTAGGATTATGTTAAATTGAAAAATACGAAAATATTAACGTGAATGTGTTAATATTCCCGTCACCCCACTCTTGTTTGAAACACGTGCGTACAACTTTTTAGACGATGCGTACAAAGAATTTCGATTTCAATCATCAAATTAAAGTCTTCTTTCTTTTTTAAAATTGTCGCCACATGCGGCAAAATTGTCAAAGGTGGGAATTCAAGTTTTAAAACCATTAATTTTACTGTTTTGGCGCTCAAAATCCACTAAAAAACGATTTTTTCTGAATGAAAACTCAATCGTTTTGACAAATCCACCATCTTGTTAGAAAGAGCGCTTCTCCTGGAATCTCACGATAACGTTACAATGACGCAAAACGCCGCGAATTTCAAAAAAGAAGAGAAAAACTAGGCTGATTTTTGCAGATTCTCGAAAAACCAAATATAACGCAAATGAGTTCTTTTTTTTTTAACTTGTTCAGGTTATGCACCTGACTGGTAATAACTATTGTTAAATCGTATTTCTATCAAAATTTTGCCACAAATCATTTTTGACATTCAACTGCTTCTTTTTCGTATAAAATTGGATAGAAAATATACATGCTTTAATCTTATTTCCATTCGTTAAATAAAGCACATTGACTACGTTTTGGCATGATGGTGGGTAGTTTTAGAACGCTTTTTAGGCAACAAAATGTGCGATAAAATGTCAGAAGAGACTGGTTCTATATCATTTATTCCTTCAAAAACACAAACTGACAAAGATCAGTTAATTTTTTGGAAAAGAAATGAGTTTAATCACACGATAAATATTCGAAATTCTCATTGACACTGTACGGCACCAGTCATGTTTTGCCAACCAGATAAAAGAGTACCTTGACAGAGGAGTTAATTGGCGCATGCGCAGTGAAATGTAAACAAGGTCACATGTCAAAACATTGGATCCGTCTATAAGTTCAAAGGAAAAAGTAAGCATAGGTCAATTGCATCAGTGTATTCAGTGGGCTATTGTATGAAAATTCATTTAGGATGGACGTGTAAAAGTGCCACTCAGTCATACTATTGGCTGGGACTTAACGGTTGCTGGAAAGAAAGGTCTTTTGCCTTTTATTGCCATTGCTAAAAGGGCTGGGGAAACAGGACTCCAACTGATAATCTTAACAGTCTGCTGTCCATGCAGCAGGTAAGGGCAGAAAGAGACTGTTGTTATTATACCCGCTTTTTTCGAAGAAAAATAGGGTATATTGTTTTGGTACCAGAGTTGAGTGGGTGTCTGTCACATTTTTTTTGTAAATGGATCTCCTCTGCAACCACTGAAGTTACACTTTTGAAACTTTGCATGTGGATAGTACATGGTATGTAGATGGCAGTGGGCTACTTTTTTGTGACCTTGACCCCAACATTGCCCCAAGGTCAAAGGTCAGAAAGTAGGACATTATCATATCTTCTAAACTGTAGGGATTGCACTTCCGAAACTTGATTATTGGATAGCCCTTGGAATGTAGAACATATTGGAATACTTTTCGTTTGATCTTGACCCTCAACATGGCCCCAGGGTCAAAGGTCAAAAAGTAGGAGTCCTAAGGACTTTATCATATCTTCTCATCTGTTTGGGATAGCACTTCCGAAACTTGATTATTGAATAGCCCTTGGAATGTAGAACATATTGGAATACTTTTCGTGTGACCTTGACCGCAACATGGCCCCAGGGTCAAAGATAAAAAAGTATGACATTGCCATATCTTGAGTGTTATTCATAGAAAAGGCGGGTATTTGCGGTGGTATACCATCGACTGCGCCATCTTGTTTCTTCACTTCCATTCATTTTCCTCTTTTTCTGCTGTCCCTCACTTTCATCTCTGCCCTGCTATCTCTTCCTCCTCTTTTCTCCTTTCCTCTGGGAGACGATAGGTGTCGTTAAACCTGAATTGCCAACAGTGAATTTTACACATACAACTGCAAAAAAGTTGGTATAGAATACTGCGTTCCAGAGAGCTCTGTATGCTTTAAGCACAACACAATATGGCACAACATAGCCTTCGGCAGAATTCTTGTACTTAAATCTTAACACTTCAGATTCTGTTGTTTTTTTTACACATCCAAAATTTACTATGTTCTTAAAAGAGCAATGTTTAGTCTGTCTAGTGAAAAGCATGTCAAGGGCTTCTTTACAGTTTCCAGGCAGTGTTTGAATATTTATTTTTGCAGATTGTCACCAGAAACAATGCAGCCATCTTTTCCAACCTTGAATTGATCTATGTATATACACCATTTTAATAAGCATGAGTGGGTGAGGTGAAGGTGTCGGTGTATCATGGGTCACTGGGACGTCCCAACTGCAGGGCTTTAGATAATTTTTTTTTCTCCAAAGAGTACAGTACTCGTCTGAAGTAACAAGAAATTGGAGTACTGACAAAAAGAACTTGAGGATTGTCTCTGAATTATTTTCAGCCTTTTTTGGAGGCTGTCCTCCTCTCATGCTTTTTCAATTCACGCATTTCATTTCTGGAAAGTACACGCTACTTTCAGTTTAACGGGTCGCAATGATTGTAATCGAGGTGGTATACACCGTTTTTTAAGAGTCAAAGCAACAACAACAAGGTTTCCGCCGTTTACCGATCGGCTTACGCTATGAATATTCAGTGTGGTTCAATCATTCACTCAATTCATTCGGATTATCTCTGTTGTTTTCTTTCACCTTGTAAACCGTGTATAGTCTGCAGGCAAGGGGCCAGTTGTTCAAAGCATAGTTAGCTTAACAAGCTTGTAAGTGGTCAAAATGTTAACTCTTCTGCAATTTCTGATACATTATTATTTTTGCTGAAAAATTTGAACATTTTTTCAGCAAAAATATTAGTGTACCGGTACATGCCATATTGTGTATTAACCCTTTTTGTACCAAATGGAATCTTCCACTTTATAGATGGCAGGAGTCCATTTCTAAACTTAGGGGTGTCAGGTTGTGTTTTCTTCAAAATTTAGTTCGGGAAATGGCTTAACTTTTTGCAAACAGTGTAGGCCCTGATCAGACGCCGCATTCTGTGGCGTCTGATCTGGGCCTGCACTGTTTGCCAAGGTACCCCTTTTGGGGTTTCTGGTACTGAATGGGTTAAATGATCAAAGTTTTAAGGATACCTTAACTAACGACATGATTAGTTTTGAACTACTGACTCAAGATTGCCAAGTTTGATTGTAAGGTTGGTCTCGTGACTTTTTGCTTGTTTGTTTATTTGCAGATATTCGTGAATACATCAAGTATATTGAAAAGTCAGTTGCCACAAAAGAACCAAGGTACATGCTACGAGTTTCCAGAGGTCTAAATGGTATCAGAAACCGACTTAACCCCACAGTTCTTCGTAGATTACTTCAGGGTTATATACAAGCTCAGGTTCAAGCAGCAGTCAAAGATGAGCTGCTAGCCTTCCTAGATGAGGTAATTTGCAGCAGCAATTAGCATTCACCAGTTTTGTCCTAAATATAGTATTCATATACCGTAAAATCTCTATTAAAAGCCCATGCTCTAATAAAGGTCCACCCCCCGATTGGGATGTTAAAAATGGCAATTTTTTAGCGATTCTCAGAAAAATACCAGCCTCTAATAAATTACCAAGTGCTGGAAAAATAATGACAAAAAAAAACGATCTAACCTTATGCTGAAAGTTTCCGAATTTGTTGCTTGATAGTCAAACAAACAAGTCCTTTTTTCTCTCGTGGTCCAAAAAGGGTCGGAAATTAAACAAGTCAAACAAAATGACTTCAGGTTTTACATATTTGCCATGTTTGACACGAAATGAGAAAAACATTAATGATATTTGCTTTAGTGAAGAAAGAGAGGGGGGGGGGGGGGGGGGAACTACAATTCTGTTCTAAGACACAGCTACATGTATTGTATTCCCAGTCATTTTCTGAGAAACAGGATGGCAGCCATAAGAAAGAAACTGAGTGTTTTGGACCGTCACATGTGAGTTGCAGGTTTCTCTGGCCTCTAATAAACGCCCACCCCACTCTTCAGGAAAGGTAATGATTCTAATAAATGCCCAAGCATCTATTAGAGATTTTACGGTATGTAGCAAGCAGGGCTCGAGAAACTGAAGAATCAAAATCGGTCCGGCATGATTTTCGGCAAAAAAAACCCCCCGGAAATTGCCGAACCGATTTTCGGTCATTTCCGTAAAGGTCATTTGTTTCCATTCATTATTATTTTTCAATTTCAAAATACAGGGTGTTAGGTGTCCGAAAACTTACGAAAATGTTAAAAAAATGTCTCGAACCTGTTTTTATTCGTGAAAATGCCCTCGTTTACACTTCGCTGGCGGCCGCCATTTTGGTTTAGTTTATATAAAGTCCGCCTATGTAGGTTCACCCTCCACACATGGGTACCGGTATATATGTATGCGAGTGTATGATTGTTTCTGTTTTTTTATCATTTTCTTGTTATCTATTTGCAAAATAAATACCAATTCTACTGATTTTGAGCGTTGTCCTTTAACTACAAATGGCGACCGAAATTGCCGCCACGTGGTCGGAAATGACGTCATACAGTTTTAGCTTACGCAATACACATTTTTTCATTAAAGAACGTTAAACAAACATGTTTTATGTCATAGATTTAAATTGTGGCTGTTTCTTAAATAAAAAATCATTTGCTGTCGTTAAAGAAAAAAAAAAAAGTTAAATCTCGAACCAAAACGTGGGTTTACTAGAGTCACTGAAAATCTTATAGGGCCGAACCGAACTTCTTAATATTCTAAATAAATGTTATTTCATAATTACTAATGTCTACTACCCTTATCTTAAAAAAAAAAAAAAACCTTATCAAAAATAAACAAAAAAAAAAACACGAAACCACGTGATCGGAAAAATGTCGTCATTCAGTTTCATTTTATACAATACACATTAAATTACACTAGGACGTAATACCACGTGTTTTATGTTATTGTTTCAATTTTGGAGCGAAGATCTATTTCTTATTTATTTTTTTTATTTTTCCATGATTACACGCAACAGATGTGGTTTTTGAATTGCGCCCTGTGGAAAACCACTTATGTTTAAACATCCGTTCAACATAGGCAGTCATAAATTAATGACATAAACACTTGTGTAAACAAATAAGCGACTGTCCTGCATTATTTGACCCAAATTTCACACCTTTTCCAATTGTTTGACAGCTTACCTACTGATAACGCCAGGGGATTACAGGTTAGTAGCAGAATAATCCATTTGAATAGTAGTGCCTAATTAATTCCTTTGTAATAGTTCAACAACTTGACCTTTTCTCACTGATAAATTGTTTCAATTAAACGTGTATTCAATTACCCTTTGTGTGTCTCCTATAGATCTCCTATAGATATAAAAACAACAGAAAAAAGAATGACTTTTTTCAATGTACTTGCTGTCTAACCTGTCTGGAAAATGGTTCGGCTGTGTGGACAAATCCGATTTACCTATACCAATAATGAGCCGGTCCAATAACTGGCCCTCGAGGTGTTTTATCAATACTCGCTTGGATTATCTGTGGCAAAAGGTCAGTTCGTTTACACAATTTAGCGACTTGGCAAAAATTTTCGAACCGATTTTTTGAAAATATCATTGAATACTGGACCGATTTTTTAACATCCTTTGTAAGTCAAAATCGGTTCAGAAATACCAAAATCGGTCCAGAACCGAAAAACCGATATTTTCTCGAGCCCTGGTAGCTAGTGGTCGGAATCGGAAGAATTTTCATGATCGATGATCGGAAGATGTAAGTGACCAATGATCGATCATTAATCGATCAAATATAAAATTATCAAGTTAATATACCAATCCGAAAGACGATGCACTTTGTGATATTCATCCCTGCAAATGATGCCAGTTGAGCATGTTAAATTGTTAAGACACCAAAATTTTATTACTGCTGCCGGGGATCGAACCCAGGACCTCTAGCACTAACTGCAGACCTATCATGCATCAGAGGCAAGTGCACTAACCACTGGCCTATCAAGGATACTGATTTCCAGATGAACCTTGGTCTGCCTAATAGAGGCATGTGATTTTATTTTCAAAAGCAAGTCGCTGATGATTTTCATGATATTTTTGACGATTTACCTACCATTGAAGGCATATGATTTTGAGCAGTGACGGCAAATGGCTCTGCTCATGTCCAGTGTTGCTTTGGACACTGGACCGTCGCTCTTTTTGTGGAAGCCGAAAAAGTTTCCACACTATAGGTCTACTTTTTCCACCCATAAAATCGAAAAGCGTCGTTTTGGCAGCCATTTTCCGGAAGCAGTTGCAGTAATAAAACCGAAACGACCGAAACAAACTGGAGTGTATGTAATACACCGTCTGTGTCCCCTCCGGGGGTTAAGGCGAAACCGGAAGAAGAAGAAGAAGAAACCGCAACGTCCAAATCCCGTTAAAAGCCGGAACCGAGTAATCGAGTACGGAAAAAAGTACCGATCATCAACTCGGAAGTCAGAAAACGAGCAATGCTCGACGAACTCAATTAATCGGCCGACCACTACTGGTAGCAAGAGTCCATGTTGGAATGTAGGAGTTTTGGAATGTAGGGGTGTCAGGTTTAATCATGTTCAGAAATTTATTAGGTGAAGGCCCTGACCATCCGCTGAGGTTACCAAACTTTTTCGTGCTCAACTCACTTGAGTATGAAGTTCATCATGATTGCATTTTAAAATACAAATAATGTATCAGTTTTCCTATTCAGATCAGAGAATAATAAATTGTCCTGCTCATAAGTTTTAAAATGTCAACAATCATTGCCATTTTAAACTCTATGGACAGGCCATCGTGCTTAACTGAGATGAGCATGAAGACAGCTTTGCATTTGTTTGTTTGATTTGTGGTTGAACATCCCCTTCAACACTGTATAGGTCATTTTGGAGACATTGCTTCCAATTTTGTGGGACTTTTACCTAAAGCCCTGTCGCCCAATGAAACCAATAGGGTTTATAAGCATGGACGGTCTGACTCGCACCACTTTGCCTGGACAGGCTAGGATCCTCAGAGGTTTACCAGTACTTGTGTGCGGTCAGTTTCAGCTCTGCGTGGAAGCATCTTGCAACCCATCTCTTTCTTCAAGCCCTGAAAACAGCTTTTGTAACTTCGGGGGCTAGATTCCACATTTCATCATTTTAACCCTTATCTTGCTGAATATTCATTTAAGCCACACCCATTTCTGTCTATCAATCAATCAAATTACTTGATGTAATTTATTGCTACAAAAACATAAACTGAATACCAAACAGTGTAGATCCTGATCAGATGGCTTCTTCTACACGGTTTGCAAAGATAGGGGTTGTCATGAACAGCAAGATAAGTGTTAACACACCATTCTTTTATTTCTCCAAAAGTTGTGATATTTTTCTTATTTGTACTGTGAACATAGGTTGTCGAAGGTTGTTAGAACTGCCTCATTATGTGCGGTTCTAACAAGTACCCACAACCTATAGATGTCTTGGAGCAGAAACAAGATAAATAATGTATACCCCGCAAAAATTCATATATCTCCATATAAAGTGGGGTTTAGAGACATACTCATTTTACAGGCTTGTTAACATGATGTTATGGTGTCTTGTCAGGGCCTGCAATGGTTGCCAGTGTCCTGTTTTGGATTTTTCCGTATGAAGTGGGCTAATGTTTGGACTTAAGCCATTTGACAAACTGTTCGTTTATTTGAATTGAGGTTTTACGTCTCCATCAACACTATTTATGTCATTTTGGAAAAGTTGCTTCCAGTTTTTCGGGACTTTTACCAAACATTGAGATGAAATGCCATCTCAAGCCCTGCTGCCTAAACAAAGCGAAAGAGTTTATGTGGGGACGGTCTGACTCCTCACCACATTGCCTGTGCAGGCTTATACCCTCTAAGCGGTTCACCAGTACTGGCGTGCTGTCAGTTTCAGCTCTGCATGGAAGCATCATGCAACCCAATCTATTCTACGAGGTGTAAGCCTGTCCAAGCAAAGTGGTGTGACTCAGACCATCGATGCATATGACCTCTATTGGTTTCATTGGGCGGCAATTTCATCTCAATGTCGGGTAAAAGTTCCACAAAATTGGAAGCAATGTCTCCAAAATGACCTGTATAGTGTTGACAGAACATTAAACCTCGATTCAAACAAACAAACAAAAGCCCAATCTATTTCTCCAAGCCCCAATGGGTGGGGGTCAACAAAATGTATCAAAAACTGCAGTTGGCTGAGAGAATGTTACCCCTTATCATGCTAAGTAATTAATTTACTTCTGACTATGAACCAATCTTGATATTTTCACAAACAGCATGACAGTGTATATCCTGATCAGATGGCTTCTCCAGGGAAAGGGGATATTTGGGGCTGAGTTTTCTTACTTCTATCAAACATTGCCTCTGATAAAAGTTGTAACATGGCAAATTTTAGTAGCCATGCAAATGAACACTTCAGTGACAGGACGAGGAATGTTAGGATGGATATTTGTGGATTGATTTAACCAGTTTCTTCCTGAAAACACAGATATGTATGTGTTGTGGGTACTTTTTAACCTTGTACTGCTGAACCAGAATAACATAAAATCCTAAAATTAGGACACCTTGAGAACTTGCCATAATTCTCTTAAAATCTTATAATTTGTTTCATGGCTAAGCAATGAGTCCAAAACGTGTAGATGGAATGGCAAACAGTGTAGACCCTGATCAGACTGCTCCTGATCTGGGTCTACACTGTTTGCTTCAGCCTGTTAGTCCCAATTATTTGGATCACTACCATATATGCATATATGTATTTTCCGAAACAGTATAGATTTAGATCAGATGTCTTCAGAAGACATCTGGTTGGTATCTATACAGTTTGACTTTCAGTTTGTGAATTTGTAGGAAAAAAAGTGTGGCTAAATCAATTAATTCAGCAGGAAAAAGTCACAGAAACACCCCACTGTGTGGACCCCGGACAGAAAAAAACATGACTAGTCTTGTATGTTTCAGCCCATGGCAGGTAATGGCAATGGTCCACTGTTCAGACCTCGATCAGCAAAGACTGCCAACAATCCTGTGATCCCAGAGATAGAAGTTTATCTACATTTACTTGTCCTTATATACCTTATTGATATAAAGAAATATGAAAAGGTAAGTACCCAGAAATCTTTTTATTACATGCATAACAGAAATACAATGATTTCTACCAAACATAACCTTGGTATTTTCCTTTTTGCTAAGAAGAAATATTAGCCAGGGAAATAAATCTCTTTAGCTGGACTACTTTATGTACAAGATACCGCTTTTGCAGTGAAATCATTATATTCAAACGCAGGAAAGTTTCAGTCACGTCGACGTTATTCATGATGTCATTCCAATGGCATCTAGGAAGATATCAACAAACATTCAGAATGCGTGACGCTCGAGTCCGTGGCTGCGCTGAAACAAAAGAAAACATGGATATGACCATTAAATAGGATATACGTTTTGCTTTATTTAATCTCAGACTTTAGTTGTTTTATCACTGAAACACTTTGTTTCTTCTATTTTTGTTCAAAACTGTATAAAGCGCTTTCAAAATGGTGCCCATCCAGCTTTTCCTCCACCCAGCTTCTGTAACACTATGCTGATTGAACCGTTAACACGAGCTGTAAACAGTCAACTAAACAGGAATTCATATTCAAAATTCAAGATCCAAACTGTCCTAAAACTCTGTGGAAGTGCATGTAATATACAGATTATTCATTCCTCCTATTTGAAATATGGGATTTATAAACCTCGAGCGGTAAAACTATCTGTTAAAGAAACTCGTGCTTCACACTCGTTTCTTTGTCGGATTGTTTTCCCTCGGTTTATAAATCCCATTTATCATATGACGTCGCGTCTGAGAGTGTAATAACGCCATGCATTATTTTCGATAATCCACTAGTGGATTAAATATGCAAATTAGCTAGATACGTTCCGTAACGTTACATGTACGACGTCCTTAACGACGTCGCGTTTACTAATGGCGGAATATTGACATTTTTGTAAACAATCGTGAATAAAATGCGATTTAAATGACATATGATAAATAGAATCTTGCATTCGTGCTCATGTATTATTGAATTTATTAAACTCGTTGTGGAAAAGGAATAAAATGCTTGGCAAAGCCTCGCATTTTATCCCTTTTCATCAACTCGTTTAATAAATTCAATAATACATGAACACTCATGTAAGATCCTCTATATTTCAGATAGGAGAATGAATAATATTATTTTATAATACTGTTCATTGTAACAGAGTTTTGCAGAGGGATTCCAAAATTATGAGAGAGCTTCAGATGAGGAATAATCATTATAATTAACCTTTGTCCTGCTGAATATTCATATATGCCACACCCACTACCGATTATCAACCAATCAGATTGCTTGATACAAATTATTGCAACACATTCACAATCTGAATGGCAAACAATGTAGATTCTGATCAGATGGCTTCGTCAGAAGCCATCTGATCTGGATCTACATTGTTTCAAAGAAATGCCATATCCGGGATCAGCAGGACAAGGGTTAAGTGCTCCTTATTGAAACATACATTGTAAGTTTAGAATTGACTCACGGAGGCAATTCTGAAAGTACTCACAATATATGTATGAACTTTCAACAGAGAAATAATTTAAGTTTAGCAATATCATCCATGCTTATGGCGTAAAACCCAAACCAAAAACCCTGCCCATCTGGGCTTGGTGATATAGATTGGGGCTGCATGGTGTTTCCACGCAGAGCTGAAACCAACCGAACAAGTGTACCATAGCGGTTTCTTTTGTGGGTTGGGTTTGTCATTTTATCTCATTGTCAGGTACAATTCACACAAAATTGGAATAAATGTCTCCAAACAGACCTACATAGTGATGACTAGGACATAAAACCTCAACACAAACAAATAAACAAACCAAAACCTTAAAAAACCGCTATTTTTCTGTTGGGGATTTACCCATTTTGTACCCGAAACCCAAAACTGTAGTTGGCAGTCAGTGTGTCTGATCAGGGCCTACACTTTTTGCAAAACATTCAGCCAGTTTCCAAATAGATTTTGAAGAAACCACAACCTGACTGACACCCCTGAATATTGCAGTGGACTTCTGCTATATATAAGAAGGAGGATTTCATTTGGGACAAAAAAGGTTAAGGAAAAGTCCTTGTTACTCTCCCTTATCTGGAGCTATGTCCTTCTTGCCATGATTGACTACCGTAAAAATTCTAAAAGTTTGGACACCTTGAGGATTTGTTGTAATTCTCAAATTTTTTTTATAAATTTGTTTATGATCCAGCAAGGAGTCCAAAAAGTGTAGACAGAATGGCAAAGAGTGTAGACCCTGATCAGACTGCTCCTTCAGGAGCAGTCTGATCTGGGTCTGCACAGTTTGCTTTGGCCTGTCTGTCCCAATAGTTAGGATCATTACAGTATTTACTTCTATTTATAGGCTGTGATTTGTTCAGAATTGTTAATGCAAAAGTTACAACACCAGAATAGACGGTCATTAGATATCTTAGCAAGCAGGTGCTACTTCTACTATTCAAGAGCTTATGAACTTACCAATCGACTAGATAAAATTAGAGGGTAAGATATTGCTATTATTTTGGCTAGCGTCTGTAGCTCAATCAGATGCATATCTGACTGGTGATCAGGAGGACGCGGGTTCAATACCTGCCAGGGTCAGCAACATTCTTTAATGGAGATTGATAATCGAATCGTTTCTACAGTCATTCTCTCCCTTCAACTGATTCAAGAAGGGCAGTTGTCAGTTTCTGGCAAAGGAACTTGCACTGTACTGATTAACTGCTTACGTATAAGCCTACCCAGGAAAAGTGTGGATAGGTTAACTGACGGGCTCAGAAATTACCTAAAATAGTGTTGACTGGGCCGTTAAACTCCAACATTTCGCCCCCTCCCAGCAGGGCTTGAAGAAATAGATTGGGATGCATGATGCTTCCATGCAGAGCTGGAACCAACCGCACATGAACGGCACATGAGTACGGGCAAACAACTTAGAGGATCTAAGCATGCCCAGGCAAAGCGGTGTGAGTCAGACGGTCCATGCTTATAAACCCAATTGCTTTCATTGGGTGGCAGGGCTTGAGATGTCATTTCATCTCAATGTTGGGTAAAAGTCCCACAAAATTGGAAGCAGCGTCTCCAAAATGACCTATACAGTGTTGATGGGGATGTTAAACCTCAAATCAAACAAACAAAAGCTTCCACGCAGAGCTGAAACTGGCCACACATGAATACTGGTAAACCACTTAGGACTATTCCTGCCCAGGCAAAGTGAGTGAGTCAGACCTTCTGATGCATATAAGCCTTTTGGTTTCATTGTGTGACAGGGCTTAGATGTCATTTCATCTCGGTGTCTGGTAAAAGTCCCACAAAATTGGAAGCAATGTCACCAAAATGCCTAAATAGTGTTGACGAAGATGTTATACCTCAATTCAAACAAACAAAACACCAACACAAACAAACAAAATTGCTATTATCATCATGCCTGCTTTTAGCTCGGTTTGATAGAGATTTACGTTTCCCTCGGTTCGTTCAGTCATCAACATTTACATGAACCCTAGGAGTCGAACTGCGAACCTAATGTGCAAGTCAATTTTGACCCCACACAGGTGCAACACAGCCTTCAATGGAATTCTTTTTTTGAGTTTTTATGCCCCAGGGCCAGCCATTCAAAGAATTATGGAAAGTGCTTACAGTGTTACCCCTGTCCATCCGTCTGCATTTCAAGAAGGACAGCTGTAGATTTCTAGCAAAAGATTTTCATTGTTATGGTTAATCACTTAACTATAAGCCTGTCTAGGAAAAATGTGGTTAGATTACCAGCTCAAATGTCCTTTGTAGTGTTGACTGGGCTATTAAACTTGAAAACACAAAGTCCAGGGGCCAGTTTTTCAAAGCGTCATTAGTTTAACGAGTTCGAATTAGTGGCCAAATTGTTAACTGTTCTAGCAAGTGCAATATCTAATATGAGCCCCGCCAAGCGAATTTGTGTCTTCGAGCATTCCGTCATGACAAATTTTAACTACCCATGCCCAGCCATTCAGAGGGGTCAGGGATATGGCTTTCTATCTGAAGGTTCCTCTTGATTCACTGCTTGTATGAGCGAGCTGCGAAGGTTCTGGCGAGACTGCGCGGATGCGCAGGCTTGTCTGAACCTTCGCTGCTCGCATAGGCGATAAGTTCCAAAAACACTTGACGGGGCCCATATAGTGTTATTTTTGCTGATTTGGCTTAAACAATCATGCTTGCATTGGCTTTGGACCAATGCATGTGTGTATACCAGATTTTATTTTCATTTTTTCTTGTAGCATGCTATTTACATTCATTTTCTTCAGAATTTTACACACACGTCTTCAAACCTCTGTGCTACGGTCAGACTACTATGGTCAAGCCAGCCTCCTCAACCTTTTATTACGGAACTATCTCCATTATAATTTGATAGAGCAAGCTGATAAACTAGTATCCAAGTCAACGTTTCCAGACACAGCTTCCAATAATGATTGGGCTCGATTTTTATATTACCTAGGTAAGTGTTTATTTTGGAATATTTTTATATGACTATGGGCCAGTTGTTCAAAACTAACGACGTCGTTAGTTAACATATCGTTAAAACTTTGATCGTTAAAAATGCCAAATATGCTGAAATTTTTGCAGAAAAAATGTGAGCAGCTTTTGCGGATGCAAAAGCGGCTCACATTTTTTCAGCAAAAATACCAAAATTTACAATATTGTACTTGCTAGAAGAGTTAACAATATGACCACTAACGAGCTCGTTAAGCTAACGATGCTTTGAACAACTGGCCCCATAGCTCCAGATTAGGAGTAATGAGGAAAATTTACTGATCAATTTTCTATGCCCCCGACCCATCAGGGCATGGAAAAATAGATTTGGCTACATGGTTATGTCACGCAGAGCTGAAACCGACCGAAGATTTGAGTACTGGTAAACCGCTTAGGTCTCAATCACAATCAGACCGGGCAAAGTGACATGAGTCGAACTGTCCCTACCTATAAACCTGGCAGTTTCTTTGAGCGGTAGGACTTGAGATGTCATTTCATCTCATTGTCAGGTAAGAGTCCCACAAAATCGGGAGCAATGTCTCCAAAATGACCCAAATAATGTTGATGTGAAAGTAAAACCTCAACAACAGGGAACAATTTTCCAATTTCTCCATAAAAAATATATTTTAATTGTCATCATTACTATCCTTAACTGTAGCTATGTCGAGGATCATGATTTAAATAGAACCACAGATAAGTCTCCAATGCAGACTAAAAAATTAAAATCCGAGGGTCATTGATGTCAATGGTTAGGTTTTCCAAGCCTTTATCAGAGATATTAGAAGCCTCCGTAGTGCAGTGGTTACGCTACTCGCCTTGTAAACCAGGGATCGCAGGAAAGATCCCGGGCTTCTCCAGACTTTCGGATGAGTCTTTAAACCGAGGTCCCGTCTCCGTATGACCTTAGCTGTTGGTAGGACGTAAAACTAAAACTCACTCACTTTTTCGGAGATGATTTCTTACCCACTGCATGTACAAGTTCTGAATATGTTAACTGAAACATCACCGGCCAGGCTTGGCAACATTCTTAAATGGAGATCGATGATGAAATATTTTCTAGAGTCATGCCCTCCCTTCCGCTGTTTCAAGAAGGTCAGTTTCCACAAAAGAATGTGCACTGTACTGGTTAACGCACAGCTTACATATAACCCTGCCCAGGTAAAGTATGGTTAGGTAAACTGACCGGTTTGATATGACCTAAATATTGTTGACTGGGTTATTAAATTCCAATGCAAACAAACTAAGAACATCATTTTTCGATGAAGGGACTTAACCCTTGTCCTGCTGAGCCCGGATATGCCTTTTCTTTCAAACAACGTAGATCCAGATCAGATGGCATCTTCAGAAGCCATCTGATCTGGATCTACATTGTCATTCAGATTGTGAATTTGTTGTAAAAAATTGTTTCAAGCAATATGATTGGTTGATAATCGGTAGTGGGTGTGGCAGATGGAAATATTCAGCAGGACAAGGGTTAAGGGATGTCACTTTTCATAGTTAGAATTCTGGCAGCTAACCATAGCATTTGAACTGTCTCATCCAATGGAGTAGACAGAATTTACCAGCACAACTTACCTTGAAGAGTAGATCTATGTTGATAAAGGAGGTGGAAGGTATTTCTGAAAGTATACATAGCTTCAGTTAAGGCTCTTTTTGTTTTGCCTACTATTAGCATGGCCTGATATAGGCGTCCAGTTTTCCGTTCGTCTGTCTGTCCGTTCGTCAAGGCGTCAATATTTGTGACCACCCTAGCGTTACCCTAATGGTCAAGTTTATTTCTCAAGAAGTATAAGAGCTTCATTAATGATACTTGGTACAAACTTGTATCCGGGGATGGCAACTTAAATGCAAGCATCCATATTTGATCTTGACCTACATTTTATGGTTCACTAACTTTGTAAAATATTGCAACCACCCTAGCATTCACCCGAATGGTCAAGTTTATTTCTCAAGAACTATAAGAGCTTCAGTAATGATACTTGGTGCAAACTTGTATCTGGGGATGGAAATTTAAATGTTAGCATCCATATTTGACCTTGACCTACATTTCATGGTTCACTTACTTTGTAGCCCATAGGGGCTTGAAGAAATATATGGGCTGCATGATGCTTCCACGCAGAGCTGAATCCGGCCCGCGCAAGAGTACTGGTAAACCGCTTAGAGGATCTAAGCCTGTCCAGAAACCACGGTGCGAGGCGGACTGTCCATGCTTATAAACCCTATTGGTTTCATTTGGCGACAGGGCTTGAGATGTCATTTCATCTCAATGTCGGGTAAAAGTCCCACAAAATTGGAAGCAACGTTTCCAAAATGACCTTTACAGTGTTGACAGGGAAGTTAAACCTCAAATCAAACAAACAAAACACTGACTATGTAAAATATTGTGCCCACCCAAGCCTTCACCCTAGTGGTCAAGTTAATTTCTCAAGAACTATAAGAGCTTCATAAATAATGCTTGGTACAAACTTATATCTGGGGATGGCGGCTTAAAGGTGCATTATTGAGCTATCGGGCTTCAAAAATGAAAAGCGTGTTTTTCGGTTTTATTTCTTCTGTTCATGTAGCTTTGTCATTTGTAATCTTCTGAAACCAAATACCACTTCAGAACTTTGTGAAAATCGTCGTTTTCATTTTTGTTTATTTGTTGTTGTTGGGAATTTCCATCTAAAAATATTCCTGTCACGTGACAAAAAGCCGGGCAACATCACTGCGGCGAACAATAAGATGGCGACCTCCGGTTCATCTGAGGAAAGTAGAATTTTTAGTCCAAATTACAAGTATTTGACTTTCAACGGCACTGACACAATACTATCATGCATGTTAATCTGTTATCAAATGCTAACGCATCAATTTACAGGCAAGAAGATCTTTCTTGCCGTCAATATCTAAGGATGAATTTCTGAATCGATGAGAATTGACATGGGGTCGTTTCAAAGATACACAAAAACCGCATAAATGTGAGAGTACATGTATGATGTGGGTATTTGTTAGAATTAGACGATACTAGCAATAACCTTTTGATTTGTTTGATTTGAGGGTTAACGTCCCAATTAACACTGTTTAACGTCCCCATCAACACTGTATAAGTAATTTTGGAGACCTAGCTTACAATTTTGTGGGACTTTTATATACCCGACATTGAGATGAAATGAGATCTCATTCCCTGTCGCTTACGGGCCTCCGTGGCCTAGTGGTTAAGAGCGCTGACTCTTGATCATTAGGTCTCTCACCGCTGTGGTTCGAGCCTCGCTCGGGTCATATGTGAGACGCCAAGTTCTGCAACGGAAGGTCAGATGGTTTTTCTCCGGGTACTCCGGTTTTCGCCCACCTCTGATTAACGATATGCTCGATATGAGTGAAATAATCTTGAAAGGGCTGTAAAACCAAAACCAAAAAAAAAAAAAAAAATCCCTGTCGCCCAATGAAACCAATAGGGTTTATATGAATGGGCGGCCCGACTCGCACCGCTTTGCCTGGACAGGCTTGGATCCTTTAGGCGGTTTACCAATACTCCTAAGCGGTCAGTTTAAGCTCTGCCTGGCACCATCATTCAGCCCACCTATTTCTTCAAGCCCCGCCATGGGAGCCGAGCAAGAACTTTTTAATACCGAAACAAAAGAGAAACACTACGCCCATCGGGGCTTGAAGAAATATATGGGCTGCATAATGCTTCCACGCAGAGCTGTAACTGAGCCGCAAACGAGTACTGGTAAACAGCTTAGAGGATCTAAGCCTGGGCAAGCAAAGCGATGCGAGTCCGTCCATTTGTTTCACTGGGCGACAGGGCTTGAGAAGTCATTTCATCTCAATGTCTGGTAAAAGTCCCACAAAATTGTTATCAACGTCTCCAAAATGGCCTTAACAGTGTTGAAGGGGACGTTAAACCTCAAACCAAACAAACAGACGTGCACCAGGACCTTTCTACTCACTGATACTGGGATCGGCCACATTTTGCCATTACTTGCAGATTTACAGCACACATCAATCTTGCAATTACGGTAGAGGTCTTAACCTGCACAGCGCCGGCCTCGGTAGCTCAGTCGGATGCATGGGGAAGCAGGTTCGATACCTGCCGGGGTCGGCAATATTCTTTCGCGGGGATTGATCATGAAATCTTTTCTACGGTCATTCTCTCCATTCCGCTGGCTCAAGAAGGGCAGTTGTCAGTTTCTGGCAAAAGAATGTGCACTCTCCTGGTTACCTCTTACGTATAAGCCTGCCCAGGAAAAGTAAACTGACAGGCTCAAAAACGGCCTTAATAGTGTTGACTTGGCCGTAAACCCCAAAACAAACAAACAGTTAACCTGCATAGGGGATGACTCTCCCTGAACAGGGCGCCTCCAGTTTGTTTGTTTGATTTGAGGTTTAACGTCCCCGTCAGCACTTTTAAGGTCATTTTGGAGACGTTGCTTCCAATTTTGTGGGACTTTTACCCGACATTGAGATGAAATGACATCTCAAGCCCTGTCGCCCAATGAAACCCATAGGGTTTATTAGCATGGGCGGTCCGCCTCGCACCGCGGTTCCTGGACAGGCTTAGATCCTCTAAGCGGTTTACCAGTACTAGTGTGCGGGCCGGATTCAGCTCTGCGTGGAAGCATCATGCAGCCCATATATTTCTTCAAGCCCTTATGGGCAGGCCGGTGCCTCCAGTTAAACGTTCCGATCCAAAGGGCGGTGCGCATTTTGACATTCATCGCTGTAAATGGTGTTCAGACACCGAAATAATCATCGCCGGGTCGAACAGAGGGCCTCTGGCATCTGAGTCAAGTGCACTAACTACTCTGGGCTTAACCATTGAGCTGTCACGCTCAGTTTATTACATAAACTCCAGGTTTGCAGGATGAAACTCTGCACAGTAATCGGCTCTTTCGCTGTACATTTTGTCGTTCTCCCTGCTCGGGGGGGGGGGGGGGGGGTCATGTGAGTACCAGCTGATAGCAAGCCGGCGGAATGAACAACAGACAGCGCATAAATGTCATCCTACTGGATTTCAGTAAGGCCTTTCACGAGGTTCCGCACAATTTCATTGCTGATGGATACCAGAAAGTCGTATTTGATGATTTCTTCGTCTGCGCCCGTTACTTCTGGTGTTCCACAGAGTACAGTGCTCGGCACTCTCCTCTTCCTCATATACATCAACGACTTGCCACCACGCGTCTCCCCTGTTCGCTTATCACTGCTTGTTGTACCGAGTTGCTGTCGCTCAAGAGGACTTTAATCATTTACAAGCATGGAAGAGAGACTGGTAGATGCGTTTTCACCCAGACAAGACTTAGTCTGAGTACATCAGAATCGGCAACAAAAGCAAGATAATGGAGTCATCATACAACATCCATTGCCAGAAGTAAAGCAAAAAACCTGGCTATAGACAGTACACTGGTGTGAAATAGTCACACTGACATGCTTAGACTAGCTTCTAGTCGGATATCATATTTTAAAGTTAATAAGTAATATTCTTCTACCCCTAATTTGATCTTGGGAAGATATACTCTGACTAAAATGCCTGTTTGCCTTATCAGTTGGTGTTCGGTAAGGGGTACAGAAAGGCAATAAACATTTCATGACTGTAGCTGTAATCAATCATTTACCAAGGATCTTGCGAGGTAAAACTCGCATTGTACTAGACCTTGGTGTCTGAGACAAGATTAAAGTCTAACAAGGTTTCATATTTGATAAAAACACACATGAAGGTTGGTAATTAGTTAATATGACATCAAGGTCTAGTAGCTAGACTATGACATGCTATCTACGACAGACAGCCAGACAGTTGCTTTCCTATCCTACGCAGGAATCTCTCTGCATGCCCAAAGGACATCAAGGCAACAGCATACAAGTCACTAGTTAGACCTAAACTAGAATATGCTGCCACCCCCTGGGACCCCTACAAACAAACTAGTCCAGTTCAATCGCAATCTTCCGCTCACATCGTCTATCTTACTGATCATATGCATATTGGAAATGAAAAAGGGAGGTTGGTAAAACCTAGTATTCCTTGAATTTCTCGAATCAAGGTCTGCTTTAATTAAGGATATTTAGTAATCCCGGATTGTTTTGTTATTGACAAAGAGCTCTGTGTGAATGATCCATTCCATGTCCCTGTCTTGAGATAGATATAAGAGCTTTATTTGTTTAACCGTCATTCATGAAGGCTTACAAAAGTATTTAGGCTGATGAAATAATTCTATATATCAAAATGTTAAACAATCTGTCTACATGTGCAATTTATTAAAGTAAAGACTCATGTGGACAACTTTCAGATGGTTAGAAAAGTAGTTGTGTATAAGTATGAAACGTCCGCTTTATAATGCAGTTTTCTTTCAAAAAACAAAATACAGAGGAGCACGGCAACTTGGATTTTTCAAGTACGGCAACTTGGATTTTTTAAGTACGGCAACTTGGAAAAAAAATGCTGAATTAACTGTACGGTTACTTGCGTCACAAAATTGCAAATTTGGAAACTACTGACACCATTTTGACATCGTTTGGAAGGAAAGGCCGTGGTTATTATCATGTTTGGTTTCATCACATAGGGATCGATTATAATGCTAGTGCTGATCGTAAATCAGTCTATTTTTGCATGAAACAGATGGAGATGTGAAATCTACACCAGGGCCATATTTCCTTTTGAGAATTCTTTGTCGTTGCTTTCGCTTTGTTTCATTACTGAAAATACTTTGGAAGAAAGTCTGTCCTCTATTGGTCTATTCAACGGAAGGAACTTTCCTTTCGTGATGGGAAGTTTTTCTCTTTTTTTTTTCTTTTTTTTTTTTTGTTGTTTTTGTTTACGAAATAAAGTTTGTTTTTCAGTGAGCTGAAATAGTTTCTACTTCGTTCTTGTGAAACTTACAACTAGAATAGACGTTAGTTTATGCTTTGAGAAGTGTTTATTCCTTTGACGAGAGTTTATTCAAACGAAGGTCCTGTAATATGCATACTATACTCCAGTTATTTAAGATTATGAGTGAGGCCATTATTATTATTATTATTATTTTTGTTTATTTATTTATTTATTTTTTTTTGCATTACGAAAACATGCCTATTTAAATAAATTGAACATATTTCCACTAAAAAAATGAAAATGTTCAGATAAAAGATTCTGCTATTTTTCATAATTCAGCTCAAAACATAGATTTTGGGTACTCGTTGGAACCGTCTCGACCAGGCGGTTTCTGACGAGTACCAAAGATCTATGTTTTGGGCAGAAATGCGGATAAAAGTGGAGTTTAAGAGGGTCAAAATTGCATAGGCATGTTTTCATGATGGTCTTCTGTTTTTTTTTTTGTTTTTTTTTTTTCGAAATCGCCAAATAGCCAAAAATGACCAGTTCTACCAAGTTGGCAGTAAGATCACTGATTGGGTTGAGATGTTGCAATCTCTTGCATTTAGCTTGTAAAATGATTGACTTTCTTTGGTGCTTTTAGTATTTCATTTTATATATTTCATTCATGCAATTTATAACAATTTATGAATCACTGCACCAAAGTTTCACTGTATTATTGATTGTGTTTACTGGGTGGGTGATTTGATACTGGAATAAAATCCAAAACCAAAAAAAAAAAAAAATATGATAAAAAGAGTTTATCCCCATATTTGAACTGAAAGAATGAAAGCAGCCTGTTCAGCACCAGGATTTTTGTCCAAAAGGCTTCTGATCACTTCCAATAACTGCTATGTTATAGCAGTGATTTTTACCCATTGATTTGTTACATCAGAATCAGAATTGTTACTGGTGACACGTCAAATGACATTCATACACCAGGACCTGTGATATGGGAAGTTAGTCCCTAGCTCTAACCAAAGATGTAAACTTAGCTACACAATCATCAGCACCTTCCGCCGTCGAAATAATAGAATCCGGAAGGGCATTCCAATCTCTAATGGTTCGGGGGAAGAACGATTTTTTATAAATATCCGTTCTTGCAGTAAGGGTCTGAAACGTCATTGAATGGTGCTTTCTACAGTGCCTAGCCGGGGGAACAAGGTCATCTGTTGGAATGCTGGCAGCACCCTTTAGACCTTTGTATAAGAGTATGAGCCTACTGTCTTTTCTCCTTTTCTTGAGAGACTCCCGTCTTAATTTTCCTAGAATTCCAGTCATGCTCCCAGTTTCAAAGCAGTAATTTCCAGTTACAAATCTAGCCGCTCTATTCTGAACTTTTTCAATTTCTTCATTTAGGACCACTCCGCTTGGGTCCCAGATGCAACTACCATATTCCAAGATTGGGCGAACAAGTCCCCTGTATGCTGTCTCTTTCACATCCTGGGGACACTGATGAAGATTTCGCCTCAGGAATCCAAGAGTTCTATTCGCCTTTGTACACATATTGCTAATGTGTGTATTCCATCTCAAATCGTGAGTGATTGTCACACCAAGGTATTAAATGGAATTCACATTTTCGAGGACCGTTCCCTCTAAAGTGTAAGAAGCCTCAACTTTATTAGATCTCTTCCTTGTTATCTGCATAATATTGCATTTAACTGGCTGAAATCTCATGCCCCATTTTCGGGCCCAACATCCTAATCTATCTATGTCAGCCTGAAGTTTCAGTGAGTCATCTGTATCTCTAATTTCCCGGTAACAAACACAGTCATCTGCGAAAAGTCTTATTTCTGAGTCAATGTCAGAGGAAATATCATTGATGTACAGGGAGAACAATAGAGGACCAAGAACAGTCCCTTATGGGACTCCAGACAAAACTGGCGCCCATACTGAAGATTCACCATTAACAACAACACGCTGTTTTCTGTTCACATGAGTCACCATAAACAAATAATTGATGTTTGGACATATTTATCTAATCCAATTAATGATCTGTTGTGTCACCTACTTACCAATGTGCGGGTTGGTAAAATTTCATAGAAGCCCAATGCTTTTAATATGTTTTGCTGAAAGAAGTTAAAAAAGAAATCTACCTTTTTCAACTTGTTTACTTGGGAACAGGGGTGAACAACACAAACAGGACAATGTTACACGTAGAAACTAGTTCAGAAATGAAGGCATACTATTCATGAATTAACGAACAAATTATGTTAGAAAGTACGTGAAATTAGGCGCAAGACAGTTTCAAATATGAATATTATGTTTTAAATTTAAAGCAATGGTGTACTATTGTCTTTTTGGGGGAAATTGGTTCCAAGGGGTATGAATACGTTTTTGCATTTGGCAAGATGGAAATCTCTTCAATTTGACAGCTACCCTAATTTATCAGTGATGACGGGCTTCCAAGATAGGCGATTTCATTATGGTATACGCAGGAAGAAGGCTACATAGCTGACTTTTCAAGGTATTTTCATTGATGATGGAGAAAATAAAATGTGGAAGGCATAATTGATGAAATCTCAGTGTCACGGGAAAGATTTGCTGTTACGGGTTGTTTGTATCGAGTTGATGAATGAATTGGATTGGTGAATGGGTTTAAGGTGGTTGTGGCCACATGATGATGGATGACGTTGATATGACCTTCTCCCGTATCTCAAGGGGGTTCGGGGTTCAAAGAATGACAACTCTAGCTGTTTAATGATTTCATGTTGTTGGATCGAGCTAAGTCATGAACCTTCTCCCTCTCGACCTCGTCATCTGAATAATAATATGAATATCCTAAGTAATTAGGAATAACATAAAGATGTGTCCGTCAGGTGGTCGTGAGACCTACCTTCGCCAGGGACAAAGAAAGACTGACCCCGAGGTCGAGAGATCGAAATGGCAAGATACGAATATTCATGAAATAATGACAATTATGATAATTTACAAATGTTCAACAAGATAATGAAATAAAGTAAACGCATACCTGAATAATAATATGAATATCCTAAGTAATTAGGAATAACATAAAGATGTGTCCGTCAGGTGGTCGTGAGACCTACCTTCGCCAGGGACAAAGAAAGACTGACAAAGGCTGAGGTAAGAATGTGCGCATGCGGTGTTAATCAGTGACGTGAAAAGCGCGCGAAACTTACATAAGGACACCGGAAATAGATATACGCTACTCAGGAATGCTTAATGCTTAATGAGAGATGAAATATATGAGTATATGATGTATGAAAAACGACGATCAATAGGGGAAAATAACTGGAAATGACTAGAAAGTCCTAAGCGCAAGCGCTCCTCCAGTTTCCATAATTTCACCCTGTGACATCAGCATTTCAGATTTACCGCAAGAAAAGGAGATGATGGCGCCCATCGAGAATAAACATGTCAAAAAAATCTGGTTTTCAATTCAGGTAGCCTTTTTGATAGAAAGCTTTGTCCGAGTCGTTAGTATTTGAATTGAACTATTGATCTGCAGCTGTTTTAGTAACTTTTAAAAAGTCTATAAAGCGGTTTCCTTTTTTCCTGGTAAAAGTGAAAAATACAGAATTTCATTTATTTTCAAAGGCACAGGGATGTTGCTAATGCAAGCAAGTACTTGCTGTAATAACCGTTTATACCTCCAACCCTTTTTCTTGTGGGACATGGATTTTTAAACGGAAATCAGGATTATATTTTGGGGAAAATCAACTTGCAAATCTTTCATCTATATTTTTCTTGTGCCAATGTATTGATGAAACTTAAGATGTCCTGAGATAAAAGTACTTTCATAAATTTCTTTTCCGTTCACAAAAGGTTACTTTCGCTGTAATATAAAGGGCAGCTAAAATAATTTTCATCCTAGTTGTAATCTAAAACTGTTAGTTTAACACTTAAATACCAGCATTTTAAACAAGAAGTGCAGATCTGGTAAAACGCAGCATTATGCCGCCTTTCTATGTTTGGATTCCATGTCCCAGTGAGATTCTATGATGGGGCGGTCTAAGTCCCTCTGGAGGGTGACCGAATAATCAGGGAGAATTATGGTCAGGTACACCCCAGTGTCACCAGCAAATAGGCGAACCCGGGACCACACATTGTCGGGTAGGTCGTTAAGGTATAATAACAATAATATTGTGGCTAGAACTGATCCTTGTGGTACACCTAAAGTAACTGGAACCTCATCTGAGTACTCACATTCAAGTGCAACTGTCTGACTTCTTTCAATCAGAAAAGACTTAATTCACTGGATAGTTAATCCATGTACCAGTAGCTTGCGAAGACGCTTCATGTGATTCACCTAGCCAAAGGTCATGCTAAACCCAAGATAAGATCTATTTGTTGACCATTTAATCATGATCTGGTAAGGTCATAAACAAGCAGAATCACATGAGTGTCACAAAATCTGCGCTCCCAGGCTGTTGAGTATTTTGTGATCATAAGGTATGTCCAAACCAAATCTTATGCGGCGAAATTTAGTTTCAACCTACAAAAATCCATTTTTTGAAGGATTTTCTGCTTGTCGGAATTTTGTAAACCTGTCCCCGTAGAAAACCTAAAGCAAATTCTTATATGCCCATTATGACATAAAGACCACATTGGTAATGGGAAATTGTTTTAAAGAAATAGGATGTGATATGGGCATAAGAGCAATTACGATCTTACTAGTGAGGAAGTGGTATTTTATAGTTTTTGAACAGTTAAAGGCGAAATATGATATAAGGGCCACATTTTTAGACTACCACCATGTAGTAAATAGTATTTCTCAAGTATGAAAAGATCAAATTCACATGAATGGTGTATTTGCTGTTAATTTAAACAAAATGTAGTTTGTAACATATACTTTCAAGACTTGATTAGTTCAAAGAAAGGGCGTAGACTATTTATGATATTTTGGTTAGAGATAACGAATACATTACACAAACAAAATGGCAAACGGAGATAGGAGATAAAGTGGAAAAAGAGCATTAAAGACATTTCTCGAGACAAAACTACGCGACTTTCAATACAAAATCAATAATAAAAATTTAGTAACACATTCATTTCTATTTAAAATTAATAAAATCAGGGATGTAGTTACTGTAATGAACAACCAGAAAAAATCCATTATTTATTTTTTAGATGCCCAAAAGTAAGAACGTTTTAGACTGAACTTTAATCATGGTTGACCACAAATGTAAATCCAGAAATATCGCTAGAGGATGGTAAAATACTATTTTCACACGGTGGTAAAGTAGAAGTGGTCAATTACATCTCTCTCTCTCTCTCTCTCTCTCTCTCTCTCTCTCTCTCTCTCTCTCTCTCTCTTCTCTCTCTCTCTCTCTCTTCTCTCTCTCTCTCTCTCTCTCTCTCTCTCTCTCTCTCTCTCTCTCTCTCTCTCTCTCTCTCTCTCTCTCTCTCTCTCTCTCTCTCTCTCTCTTCTCTCTCTCTCTCTTCTCTCTCTCTCTCTCTCTCTCTCTCTCTCTCTCTTCTCTCTCTCTCTTCTCTCTCTCTCTCTCTCTCTCTCTCTCTCTCTCTCTCTCTCTCTCTCTCTCATAGATGTTTCCATTAGGGTCTGTTGTTTTATGTTTGTGTTTCTTTCCCCTTTGGTAACTCTGGTGGGAGCTGTGGGTAAATTGTGTCGATTCCTGATCATTGCCTACACTTCCATGTTCTACATATAACTACTTTTACCCAAACACTGATGATTCATGAGGCCTATTCCGACTTTATGTTTATGTTTGGTGTCAGGGTTCTGTTTTCCGTCGACTATCTGCCACACATATAGTGCAGTAGACTTGTACCATTAGCTATAAAAGGCACATCTTGTAGAAAATACACGTACATTGTTACTACAGTTTGTTTTCTGCTCTCCCATGAAAGAATTTTATTATTATTATTATTTTTTTTTTTTTTTTCAAATTGATTATCATCGTCTATTAGCCATTACGATGTAACACCCGTATGACTTTGTGCATTCTTTCATATCTTAACAATATTTACATTCTGGTGAAAAATTGTGATAGTTTTCTCATTTATGCTTCAAACATGGCTGTTGGTGCTCGTTGGAACTGCCGCAGTGAAGTGGTTCTATCGAGTACCCACGGCGTATGTCTTGGAGCAGGAATGAGAAAAATATTGTATACCCAGTCAGACGCGCATCCGACTGAGGTACTGAGGCCGACGATTATCATACGAGATATTTTGGCCAGCAATAATCGAGTGTATGTAAACGTAAAGTGCAGATAACTCCATGTCAACAGACATACAACGTCTAAACAACGTCGTGTCAACGTCAATGCAACATCACTGCGATGCATTGACGCTGACGCAGCAAATTGTATACCCAGTTACAAAATATTGTAACCCCCAGTTCTCTCTCTATAAAGTTGGGTTTAAAGGGGCGTTCATTGCACGGACCTGTTATCGTAATGAATCGTCTTATTATTAACATTGCTAGAGATACTCGCCTACCAGTCGAGGAAGACAGAAGACCAACAGCTATCGTACATGTTGTCTAAACTGAAAAGCACTCACACAACCTTTCAATAATTCCCTGTCCCCTTTTTGTACTTTCTCTCATCTACTTACTTCTAAAATATGTTCTAGAAAGGGTTGTCCTTTGGAAACAAGGAACACAAAAAACAAAACTGTAAACTAGATCGCGCAGTCGATGGTGCGCCATCGCAAATCCCCACGTTTTGACCTCTTCCAGGGACCCCTGGGGGCTGGTCCAAAAATTAATGTGCTCTTGCAGAAGCCATTCATGTATGTAACTCACACACCAAATTTGGTTGAATTTCAATGAACGGTGTAGGAGGAGATAGCCGGACAGACGGACGCATGGACGAACGGACAGACAGAGGCGATAACAATATCCCCACTTTTCTTCGAAAAACGTGGGGATAAATATGGAGTGTACATGTTTTCTGGACCAGACCAGCTAGTTTTGCCCAATTAGGCCTCATCAGTGACCCTAAAAAATTTCAAAATTCACCACTGGAAGGGCAAGAAAATATAAACTACACTATGATGTTGGGCAGGGAGACTTTTTACGACCTCCACACATTCCCAGACACCAGCTATAGTGACGTTAAATATGTTCTAGAAATGGTTATCCTTTGGAGTGAGTGAGTGAGTGTTTGAGTTTTACGTCCCATCAACAGCTAAGGCCATACTGAGACGGGACCTAGGTTTAAAGACTCATCCGAAAGTGTGTAGCCTTTGGAAGCAAGGAATGCACCACAAAACTGGAACATATGGAGTGTACATGTTTTCTGGGCCAGAATAGCTAGTTTCGGCCAATAAGGCCTCATCAGTGACCCTCAAACCTTTTCGAAGCTTTCCAAAATGTCTGCACAAGAATTTCAGAGAAAATAAGTTCAGTTAATATGGCATTAGGATAACACATCCGTGGGAAATAGTAAATTTCTCAAACCTTAAAAAAGGCATCTTTTTCTGCTGAAGATTTGTGATATTTTTCTTATTTATACTCCAAACATAGGTTTTGGATGCTCGTTAGAACCACCTCATTGAGGCGGTTCTAACGAGTACCCACAGCCTATGTCTTGGAGCAGAACTAAGGAAATTTATGTTATTCCCCGTAAACCCCAGTTTTCTTTATATAAAATGGGGTTTAGTGGGGTCATAATTTCACGGACTTGTTCACGTGATGGGAAGTGGTTTTAGGTTCTAGCTTTACGTAATAACACCAAATTAGGTCATTACCCGCCGTCCGTATTTTTTTGTTTTTGTTTTGTTTTGGTTTTACGGCCCTTTCAAGATTATTTCACCCGTATTGAGCGATCGTTAATCAGAGATGGGCGAAAACCAGAGTACCCGGAGAAAAACCACCTTACCTTCCGTTGCAGAACTTGGCGTCTCACATATGACCTGAGCAAGACTCGAACCACAGCGGTGAGAGACCTAATGATCAAGAGTCGGCACTCTTAACCACTAGGCCACGGAGGCCCGTTACCGTCGCTATGATCATTTTCCACATTAGTCTGGTACTTTTGAGTAACAAGTTCCGGAGACGATGCTACACGCTATGTCAATTTCGTTGTTGCATCGACTTTGCTGCGTCAGCGTCAATGCATCGTTGTTTAGACGTTGTATGTCTGTTGACTTGGACGTTGTTTAGACGTTGTATGTCTGTTGACATGGAGTTATCTGCACTTCACATTTATATACACTTGATTATTGCTGGCCAAAATATCTCGTATGATAATCATCGGCCTCAGTACCTCGGTCGGATGAACGTCTGACTGGTGATCAGAAAGGCGCGTGTTCGGTACCTGCCGGGTCGGCAACATTCGTTCGTGGAGATAGACGATGAAATATTTTCCACGGCCATCCTCTACCACTGGGCATCCGCTGATTCAAGAAGGGCAGTTGTCAGTGGCGAAAGAGTGTGCACTGTACTGGTTAACTGCTGATGCCTCGGTCACAAATTCGGCGTACCCCGGCCGAGCTATACTATACATTGTGGTCGGCCGAGCAGTCCAAGCCGAGAAATGGGTGTCTGGCTCGGTTTTGGCAAAAAGTATGCCGTGTGGGGCCTAGAAAGACATACGCCGGGAATCGGGGGGTGTCAGCCTAAGTTTTGCGGGGAAGCATTGGCGTATACGCCGGGCGGAAATAGGCCGGTGCACTGCAGGTTACCGACCGTATACCCGGCGATTGTTACTAGTCCCCGAGCATCGGTCGATGTTCCGCAGATGTCCGCCAAGTTCCCGGCCGCCGGACAAGGGACGGGTTTACCCCAGCCGGGAATTGTCCAGTTGTTCAGGGGTATATAAACTGCATCCTCTCCTGCCTATACAACAAATGGGTCAGCTCTGTTGGTGGGTGAACATACTTTTTTCTTGACGTCGAGGAAAACTTTCGAAGAAAAGCGGAACAAGATGCCTCTTATCCCACCACTGCACCTACCGTCACCCCAGGAAAGGATCCGGAGGTTACAGGAGTGGCTGCTTAGGGCTCGGCACCGTGCCAATGTGGTCTTTGCAACCTTGTGTGCGGGAGAAGAACTGCTACCGCTGATGGTGGATGAAGCAATGGATCGTGTACCGTCCTTTGCATGGGCAGTTATGAAACGTTTATGTACAATGCTCCCTACTGGTCTGCTAGAAACTGGCACCCATCGGAGATCGGGCCCTTATATAGTCGAGCGTCAATCAGCGATCGAGCGGCGCCAGTCGAAACCGGGATTCGTCCAGCGGATTCCGCTTGATCATCTGTCGGGCCTCGGCCGATTACTGCCCGATTATCTGATTGGTCAGGGTCGGCTTTACGACTACCGGATGCCAGCCGATGCCATTGACATCGACGTCGGTACGAGCTCCGCTCGACTTTTATCGATGTGCCACCGACCTAGAAGTCGGTGAGTTTTCGGGGAGAATTTTAACTACGAGTTAAAATTTAACCGGGCCCCTCCCGACCACCACCGACGCCCCAACATCCGGCGGGACGCCGACCGGATTCCAGCCCAATCTCACCCCATCGCAGTCCCCGAGTAGTCGGGCGGGGATCGAATAGTGATTTGTGACCGTGGCTTTACGTATAAACCTGCCCAGGAAAAGTGTGGACAGGAAAACTGACCGGCTCAAAAATGACATAAAATAGTGTTGACTGGGCCGTTAGTCCAATACAAAACTAAACTGAGGTAGGGGTCTTTAACTTTAATGGAAGACACCCAGTCAGAGTAGAATGTCGGTCAAGCGTCGGCCCGACGATATATACATAGAATATTTATTTTCTGTCTTATACCGTTAACAAATAACATTAGCCCTGTATGGCTTTTACTTCTACAAAAAACAGTGTAGAAGAAAAACAATCTTTTTGGTGCTGCTTGGGCAGAATCAAGATTTTCACCTAACATCCTCATTCGAAGGATGGAGCAGGTCAAGGCATTCATCTCTGCTAATGAGCAGCATGTAGGTAATGGTGTGTGTGTGTGTGTGAGAGAGTAAATCATCTGAACTGCGCCTACGTCGGGCCGACAGCGATACGACATGGCGACGTCGTATCGCTGTCGGCCCGATGTTGGCCCATTGTGGTGCGCTAGCCCATAATGAGAGAGAGAGAGAGAGAGAGAGAGAGAGAAAAAAAACACTGAGCAACATGTTGGACATGGCACTTTCAGAGCCCATAAGGGCTTGAAGAAATATATGGGCTGCAAAATGCTTCCACGCAGAGCTGAATCCGGCCCACAGTGGCACACACTAGTACTGGTAAACCGCTTAGACGATCTAAGCCTGTCCAGGAACCGCGGTGCGAGGCAGACCGTACACGCTAATAAACCCTATTGGTTTCATTGGGCGACAGGGCTTGAGATGTCATCTCATCCAAATGTCGGGTAAAAGTCCCACAAAATTGAAAACAACGTCTCCAAAATGATCTTATGACCTTTACAGTGTTGACGGGGACGTTAAACCTCAAATCAAACAAAAACACTTTCACAGAGAGAGAGAGAGAGAGAGAGAGGGGAGAAAGGGGAGAGAATGACGTCATTCACGGAGTTCTATATTTTTGTCGCGAAATTAAAAAAAAGACCTAACTGGGATCCCCTGGCACCGTCAAAACCTAGATACCATGCACTTAGCTACATGCGCGTCACACTCAGAGAGAGAGAGAGAGAGAGAGAGAATGGACAATATGTAGGCCACGATAAGAAAGCAATGAGCAACATGTAGGCCACGGAGAAAGAGAGAGAGAGAGAGAGGGGGGGGAGAGAGAGAGAGGGAGAGACTAATGAGCAACATGAAGGCCAGAGAGAGAGAGAGAGAGAGAGAATGGACAATATGTAGGCCACGATAAGAAAGCAATGAGCAACATGTAGGCCACGGAGAAAGAGAGAGAGAGAGAGAGAGAGAGGGGGAGATAGAGAGGGAGAGACTAATGAGCAACATGAAGGCCAGAGAGAGAGAGAGAGACGAATGAGCAACATGAAGGCCACAGAGAGAGAGAGAGAGAGAGATTGGAGTAAATCGCCTGAACGGTGCGTCTGACCGAGAGCGATACGACATGGCCACGTCGCATCGCAGTCTGCCCGATGTTGACCCACTGTTTCAACATGTAGCCCATAATGAGTGAGAGAAAAAAACTTAGCAACATGTTGGCCATAGCACTTTCAGAGAGAGAGAGAGAGCACTGGGGAACGTGTACGCCATGGCATGCTGAGAGAGAGAGAGAGAGGAGAGAGAGAGAGAGAGAGAGAGGGAGGGAGGGAGAGAGAGAGAGAATGGCGGAATTTCACTCTATTTTACATTGGAATTCGCAAAAAAAGTTTAAAAGAATTTCACTTTACTACCCTTTCTGTCACAACAATTGTGTGTAACGATGTTGAGATGACCCCTGCATACCTTTCTAGGTATTTACCGCATGACGTCATTATTCACGCGCGTTGTAGTTTTGTCGCGAAATTAAAAATAGACTAACTGTGTTCGTAGCATAGTCAGGAAAACCGTCTCATAAAACTTAACCTGTGATCATAATTGTTCGCAATATTACATAAAACTCATTCATTTGTATTATTTAAACAAAAAATACCCGATATATGTAAAAAAAAAAATTAAGCACTTTTTTTCCGACATCTCAATAATGCACCTTTAAATTGTAAAATATTCAACCATCCCAGCATTCACCCTAATGGTCAAGTTTATCTCTCAAAATCTATAATAGCTTCAGTAATGATACTTGGTACAACATGTATCTGGGATGGAAACTTAAATGCAAGCATCCATATTTATCCCCACGTTTTTAAAAAAAAGTGGGGATATTGTTATCGCCTCCGTCCGTCTCTCCGTCTGTCTGTCTGTCCGTCTGTCCGGCTATCTCCTCCTAAACAGTTAGCCGGAATTCAACCAAATTTGGTATGCGAGTTGCTTACATGAATGGCTTGCGCAAGAGCGCATTTTTTTGTGTCCCCGCCCCAAGGGGCCGTGGGGAGGGGTCAAAAGGTCAAATATCAATAAAATTCAATTACAAAGTCATTTTTGAAGATTTTGTTGCCAAACTTTGCACATGTACTTAGTTATGAAAAAAGTAAAACATATTGAACGGGATTTTGGCTGTGACCCCTAGGTCACGCCCTGGGGGTCGGACTTGGGGGGGGTCGGGGGTCAAAATTAAAGTTTTTCGGAACATAGTCATGTTGCATATCTATGCGAAGGGGATAATGGTTAGAATAAACTACAAGTAAAATTTTGACCCTGGGGTCAGATTGGGGCCCTGGGAGAGGGGTCAAAGGGTCAAAATTTAAGTTTTTTGGAACATAGTCATGTGGCATATGAAATTGAATGGCATGATTAGTAGAATATAATACAGGTAATATTTTGACCATGGAGTCAAATTAGGGCCCAGGGTGAGGGGTTTTCGGTACTTGGCCCCTCTGTAGAAAACGTGGGGATTTGCGATGGCGCGCCATCGACAGTATTCTAGTTAACTTTGACCTACATTTTATGATTCACTGACTTTGTAAAATATTGCATTCACACTAATGGTTAAGTTCATTTCTAGAGAATTGTGAGAGCTTCATTATTAATGATACTTAGTACAAGCTTGCATTTTAGAATGGCAACTTTTTATGCAAGCATTTATGTTTGACCTTGGCCTAGATGTCGTGGTTCGGTGACTTTGCACCCCCACAGGCGCGACGTAGCCTTCGGCGGAATTCTTGTTTCATCCAAACAGTACTGATATTTTTTCTTATTTCTGCATTAAAACGTATGTTAGTAGCGTCTCGGCGAGGGGTTTCTAATGAGTAACCACAACTTAAGTTTTTGTACAGAAATAAAAAAAAATAATATGTGGATACCCCCTCTTGTCTGAGGCTATGGTATACATGATTCTCTTTAACATTTCAGGTAGAATAAAAGCTGCTCAGTTAGAATATTCAGAAGCTCACAAACATTTATTACAAGCATTAAGAAAAGCTCCACAACAGGCAGCTGTTGGCTTCAAACAGACTGTAAGTAGTTACCACTATTACATAACATATTTACCATATGTATAACTTTAATCTGGTAAAACAGATTCTGGAAATCCTTTAAAACAGTGGTGTAACCAATAGAACAGACTCGGAAAACCCTTTGAAATAGTGGATTTTATGCCCCCGCCATTCGAAGAATGGTGGAAAGGGCATATATCGTTGCCCCTGTCCGTCCGTCCGTTTGTGCATCCGAAACTTAAACACAGTCCAGGGGTGTAAAATTCCACTCGCCCGCTCGCATTTGCGAGTAAGTTTTAAGGCAGGGCGAGTAAGATTTTCAAAACTGATCTTACTTTTTAGCTCACCTGACCGAAGGTCATGGTGAGCTTTTGTGACAGTAAGATGTCCGGCGTCGTCGTGCGTCGTGCGTCGTGCGTCGTCCGTCGTCCGTCGTGCGTCGTCCGTGCGTAAACTTTTTCTTGTGAACACACTAGAGGCCACAGTTTTGGTCCAATTATCATCAAACTTGCTCAGAATGATAATCATGACAATATCTCGGTCAAGTTCGAATTTGGGTCATGTCGGGTAAAAAAGTAGGTCAGTAGGTCAAATCATAGAAAAACCTTGTGAACACTCGAGAGGCCACAATTTTGGTCCAATCATCATCAAACTTGCTCAGAATGATCATTGTGACAATATTTTAGTGAAGTTTGAATATGGATCATGTCGGCTTAAAAAGTAGGTCAGCGGGTCAAATCATAGAAAAACCTTGTGAACACCCTAGAGGCCACAATTTTGGTCCAATCATAATCAAACTTGCTCAGAATGATCATCATGACAATATCTTGGTCAAGTTCGAATATGGGTCATGTCCGGTCAAAAAGTAGGTCAGTAGGTCAAATCATAGAAAAACCTTGTGAACACTCTGAAGGCCACTGTTTTGGTCCAATTATCATGAAACTTGCTCAGAATGACCATTGTGACAATATTTCAGTCCAGTTCGAATATGGGTCATATCGGGTTAAAAAGTAGGTCAGCGGGTCAAATCATATAAAAACCTTGTGAACACCCTAGGGGCCACAATTTTGGTCCAATCATAATCAAACTTGCTCAGAATGATCATCATGACAATATCTCGGTCAAGTTTGAATATGGGTCATGTCCGGTTGAAAAGTAGGTCAGTAGGTCAAATCATAGAAAAACCTTGTGAATACTCAGGAGGCCACAAGTTTGGTTAAATCATTAATCTTGCTCAGAATGGTCATTGTGACAATATCTTGGCTAAGTTTGAATAAAGGTCTTTTCGGGTCAAAAAGTAGGTCAGTAGGTCAAATTAAAGAAAAAACTTGTGAACACTCTAGTTTTACATAGACTTATATAGGGAAAATCTTTAAAAATCCTTTTCTCTGAAACCACAAGGCCTAGGTCTTTTATATTTGGTATGAAGCTTCATCTAAAAGACCCCTAACAAGATTATTCAAATGATAGTGCTGAGGCCAAAAATGTCCCCGCCCCGGGCCCTTTGGTTTTACATAGGCTTATATAGGGAAAATCTTTAAAAATCTTCTGCTCTGAAGCTGCAAGGCCCAGGACTTTGATATTTGGTATTAAGCTTTATCTAGTGGACCCCTACCAAGATTGTTCAAATTATAGTGCTGGGGCAAAAAATGCCCCCGTTCCGGGGCCCTTTGGTTTTACATGGCCTTATATAGGGAAAATCTTTAAAAATCTTCTTCTCTGAAACCGCAAGGTCCAGGACTTTGATATTTAGAATGAAGCTTCATCCATTGGACCTCTACCAAGATTGTTCAAATTATCGCCCTTGGGCCAAAAATGCCCCCGCTCAGGGGCCCTTTGTTTTTACATAGACTTATATAGGGAAAATCTTTAAAAATCCTTTTCTCTGAAACCACAAGGCCTAGGTCTTTTATATTTGGTATGAAGCTTCATCTAAAAGACCCCTAACAAGATTATTCAAATGATAGTGCTGAGGCCAAAAATGTCCCCACCCCCGGGCCCTTTGGTTTTACATAGACTTATATAGGGAAAATCTTTAAAAATCTTCTGCTCTGAAACTGCAAGGCCCAGGACTTTGATATTTGGTATTAAGCTTTATCTAGTGGACCCCTACCAAGATTGTTCAAATTATAGTGCTGGGGCAAAAAAAGCCTCCACCTGGGGCCCTTTGGTTTTACATAGGCTTATATAGGGAAAATCTTTAAAAATCTTCTGCTCTGAAGCCGCAAGGCCCAGGACTTTGATATTTGGTATTAAGCTTTATCTAGTGGACCCCTACCAAGATTGTTCAAATTATAGTGCTGGGGCAAAAAATGCCCCCGTTCCGGGGCCCTTTGGTTTTACATGGCCTTATATAGGGAAAATCTTTAAAAATCTTCTTCTCTGAAACCGCAAGGTCCAGGACTTTGATATTTAGAATGAAGCTTCATCCATTGGACCTCTACCAAGATTGTTCAAATTATCGCCCTTGGGCCAAAAATGCCCCCGCTCAGGGGCCCTTTGTTTTTACATAGACTTATATAGGGAAAATCTTTAAAAATCCTTTTCTCTGAAACCACAAGGCCTAGGTCTTTTATATTTGGTATGAAGCTTCATCTAAAAGACCCCTAACAAGATTATTCAAATGATAGTGCTGAGGCCAAAAATGTCCCCACCCCCGGGCCCTTTGGTTTTACATAGACTTATATAGGGAAAATCTTTAAAAATCTTCTGCTCTGAAACTGCAAGGCCCAGGACTTTGATATTTGGTATTAAGCTTTATCTAGTGGACCCCTACCAAGATTGTTCAAATTATAGTGCTGGGGCAAAAAAAGCCTCCACCTGGGGCCCTTTGGTTTTACATAGGCTTATATAGGGAAAATCTTTAAAAATCTTCTTCTCTGAAACCGCAAGGCCCAGGACTTTGATATTTTGTATGAAGCTTCATCTAGTGGACCCCTACCAAGATTGTTCAAATTATAGCCCTTGGGCCAAAAATCCCCCTGCTCAGGGGCCCTTTGGTTTTACATAGACTTATATAGGGAAAATCTTTAAAAATCTTCTTCTCTGAAACCGCAAGGTCCAGGACTTTGATATTTAGAATGAAGCTTCATCCAATGGACCTCTACCAAGATTGTTCAAACTATCGCCCTTGGGCCAAAAATGCCCCCGCTCAGGGGCCCTTTGTTTTTACATAGACTTATATAGGGAAAATCTTTAAAAATCCTTTTCTCTGAAACCACAAGGCCTAGGTCTTTTATATTTGGTATGAAGCTTCATCTAAAAGACCCCTAACAAGATTATTCAAATGATAGTGCTGAGGCCAAAAATGTCCCCGCCGCCGGGCCCTTTGGTTTTACATAGGCTTATATAGGGAAAATCTTTAAAAATCTTCTGCTCTGAAACTGCAAGGCCCAGGACTTTGATATTTGGAATTAAGCTTTATCTAGTGGACCCCTACCAAGATTGTTCAAATTATAGTGCTGGGGCAAAAAAAGCCTCCGACTGGGACCCTTTGGTTTTACATGGCCTTATATAGGGAAAATCTTTAAAAATCTTCTTCTCTGAAACCGCAAGGCCCAGGACTTTGATATTTTGTATGAAGCTTCATCTAGTGGACCCCTACCAAGATTGTTCAAATTATAGCCCTTGGGCCAAAAATGCCCCCGCTCAGGGGCCCTTTGGTTTTACATAGACTTATATAGGGAAAATCTTTAAAAATCTTCTTCTCTGAAACCACAAGGCCTAGGTCTTTTATATTTGGTATGAAGCTTCTTCTAAAGGACCCCTACCAAGATGATTCAAATTATAGTGCTGGGGCCAAAAGTGGCCCCGTCCCGGGGCCCTTTGGTTTTACATAGACTTATATAGGGATAATCTTTAAAAATCTTCTCTGAAACCACAAGGCCCAGGACTTTGAAATTTGGTATGAAGTTGCATCTAATGGACCTCTACCAAGATTGTTAAAATTATAGCCCTGGGGCCAAAAATGCCCCCACTCTGGGGCCCTATGGTTTTACATAGACTTACATGGGGAAAATCTTCAAAAATCTTCTTCTCTGAAACCACAAGGCCTGGGTCTTTGATATTTGGTATGAAGCTGCATCTAGTGGACCTCTATCAAAATTATTCAAATTATAGCCCTGGTACCAAAAATGTCCCCGCTCCGGGGCCCTTTGGTTTTGCATAGACTTATATAGGGAAATCTTTAAAAATCTTCTCTGAAACTGCAAGGCCAAGGCCTTTGATATTTAGTATGGAGCTTTATCTAGTGGACCTCTACCAAGATTGTTCAAATTATAGCCCTGGGGCCACAAATGCCCCCACCCCGGGCCGGGGCCCTTTGTTTTTACATAGATTTATATAGCCCTGGGGCCATTTGGTTTTGCATAGGCTTATGTAGGGAATATCTTTAAAAAAAATCTTCTCTGAAACTGCAAGGCCCAGGTCTTTGAAATTTGATGTGTAGCTTTATCTAGTGGACCTTTGCCAAGATTGTTCTAATTATAGCCTTTGTTGATGTTTGGTATGAAGCTTCACCTTTAAGACCTCCCTCAACATTATGCACATTAAAACCCTGGGGCCAATAATGGCCCTCTCTGGGGCCCACTTGTTACACTATGGATCAGGTGAGCGATCCAGGGCCATCATGGCCCTCTTGTTCTTCATTTTTAGCACCTAAATGAAAAGTTTAGATGATAAGGGCGAGTAAGTTTGAGGGAAATTTTACACCTCTGCAGTCAATAACTTCCTTATTTCTTGATGGATTTTAAAATTACTCGACAGAAATGTTAACCATCATGAGACGACTTGTCACATGCAAAACCCAGGTCCGTACCACCAAGGTCAAGGTTATACTTAGTGATATAAAGTCAAAAAAAAGGATCCGAAACTTAAAGCAGTCAATAACTTCCTTATTTTTGGATGGATTTTGAATTTACTTTGAAGAAATGTTAACCATCATGAGACTGTGTCATGTGCAAAACCCAGGTCCGTACCTCCAAGGTCAAGGTCATACTTAGAGGTCAAAGGTCAATAATTACTTATTTTTGAATGGATTTTGAAATTACTTTGAAGAAATGTTAACCATCATGAGACTATATGTCACGTGCAAACCCAGATCCGTACCTCCAAGGCCAAGGTCATACTTAGAAGTCAAAGGTCAAAAAATGGTCTAAAACCTAAACGCAGTCAATAACTTTCTTATCTCTGGATGGATTTTGAAATTACTTGGCAGAAATGTTGACCATCATGAGACAATCTGCCTCCCACAAAACCAAGGTCTTTACCTCCAAGGTCAAGGTCATACTTAGAGGTCAAATGTGAAAAAAGGGTCCAAAACTTAAACACGGTCAGTAACTTTCTATGGATGAATACGAACATATATTTTCAGGCAGGGGCATCCGTGTCCTATGGACGCATTTCTAGTTTGAAGATAATTTCTTTCAGTTTTCCATTAAAATATATACTGAACGCCAAATGAAATGCCCATAAATTCAACTTTTGATATTTCTGCAATGGAATGAAATTTTGTTCCCTATATTCCTTTTATGAACTTCCTGTTTTCGAGCTGTGGTCAGTCACCGTATTGAACTTTATGATACAGTCTCCTCAAGTGTAGCTACACTTGTATGGTAAACAGGTTTTCTGGACCCGTGCATTAATATTGTGCCGCCACAAATTAAAAAAAATTCAATATTAAACAATAGCAATTTTGGCACGAAAAGAAATTCAATTTAAGACGCATAATTTTTAGCTCACCTGAGCCGAAGGCTCATGTGAGGTATTAGTATACCACGAGCCGGCGTCCGTCGTCCGTCGTCGTCCACACTTTCAAAGAAGTATATCTCCGGAACCAGTGGGCCAATCTTGATCAAATTTCATGTGAAGCATTATCAGGTAGGGGGAAAGGCTGCATACTGTTTTCGGGCAGATCGGATTGGAACTCTGGTTGCCATGGCAACAAATAGCTCCCATAGACTTAACATAGGAAAAAGTTTGTCATCACTCTAGCTCTGTCAATTTTTTTCTGATCGACTTCATTCTTGCAGATAACGAGGACAGGCATGAAATCTCGATCAAGTTCGATTTTGGGCTGAATCGGATTATTCACTCAGGAGTTACGTGCCCTTGAGCATTCTTAACATAGGAAATAGCTTGTCATCACTCTAGCTCCGTCAATTTTTTTCTGATCGACTTCATTCTTGCAGATAACGAGGACAGGCATGAAATCTCGATCAAGTTCGATTTTGGGCTGAATCGGATTATTCACTCAGGAGTTACGTGCCCTTGAGCGTTGAAAAAATTGCCTATTGACTTAACATGGGGAGAATGTTGTCATCACCGTAGCTGCTTCAATTATTTTCAGATTGGCTTTATTCTTGCAGATAACCAGCACAGCCATGAAATCTCGGTCAAGTTCGATAACTGGCAGAATCGGATCATTCACTTAGGAGTTACCTGCCCTTGTGTGTTTTTGCATTAGGGTTAATGGGAATTTCAAAAATGTATATCTTAAAGACTACTTGGCCAACTTTGATCAAATTTCATGTGTCGCATTATTGGGCAAGTGGAAAGGCTTCATTAGGTTTTCAGGCAGATCTGAGTGGAACTCTGGTTGCCATGGCAACATCTAGCTCCCATAGACTTCACATAGGAAAAAGCTTGTCATCACTCTAGCTCCGTCAATTTTTTTCTGATCGACTTCATTCTTGCAGATAACCAGTACAGGTATAAAATCTCGGTCAAGTTCGATTTTGGGCCGAATCGGATTATTTGCCTTGGAGTTACCTGCCCTTGAGCATAAAAAAATACGTTGTGACCACGATAGCAACTTTATTTTTATTCAGATCAGCTTCAAACTTGCAGGTAACGTGGACAGGCATAAATTCTCAGTTAAGTTCGAATCGGAATATTGACCTCGGAGTTACATGACCTTGAGCGACACAAAATTTGCCCATAGACTTTACATAGGGAAAATGTTGTGACTTCGATGGCGACTTGAATTTTTTTTCAGATCAACTTCAAACTTGCAGGTAACGAGGACAGACATAAAATCTCGGTTAAGTTCGATTTTGGGCCGAATCGGATTATTTGCCTTGGAGTTACCTGCCCTTGAGCATAAAAAAATACGTTGTGACCACGATAGCAACTTTATTTTTATTCATATCAGCTTCAAACTTGCAGGTAACGAGGACAGGCATAAAATCTCGGTTAAGTTCAATTTTGGGCCGAATCGGAATATTGACCTCTGAGTTACGTGACCTTGAGCAACAAAAAATTTGCCCATAGACTTAATTAGGGAAAATGTTGCGACTACGATAGCGACTTGAATTTTTTTCAGATCAGCTTCAAACTTGCAGGTAACAAGGACAGACATAAAATCTCGGTTAAGTTCGATTTTGGGCTGAATCGGAATATTTGCCTTGGAGTTACCTGCCCTTGAGCATAAAAAAATACGTTGTGACCACGATAGCAACTTTATTTTTATTCATATCAGCTTCAAACTTGCAGGTAACGAGGACAGGCATAAAATCTCGGTTAAGTTCGATTTTGGGCCGAATCGGAATATTGACCTTGGAGTTACGTGACCTTGAGAGACAAAAAAATTTGCCCATAGACTTAACGTAGGGAAAATGTTGTGACAGAAATAGCGACTTGAATTTTTAGCTCACCTGAGCCAAAGGCTTTAGTGAGCTGATTGTATACCAAGGCTCCGGAGTCCGTCGTCTGTCGTCCGTCCATCTGTCGTCCACACTTTCAATGAAGCATATCTCAAAAGGCAGTCGACCAATCTTGTTTAAATTTTATGTGTAGCACCATTGGGCAAGGGGAAAGGCTGCATTAGGTTTTGGAGCTAGTCTGGTTCATTTGTTCCTTCATTCTTCTTTCTCTCCATATAGAGATAAGAGTTAATGTTAAATTTTTAATCAAAGATTTCTCAGGAACTATAAAAGCTAGAAGCATCAAATTTGGTATTCAATAGAATAATGATGACTTATTTTGTATAAGAGACATTGGGCTTTCTCAGCTTATTTGTTCATCTGATCTTTCATTCTTCTTTCTCTCCATTTTGACCAATGTTAAATTTTCGTCAAAGATTTCTCAGGAACTATAGAAGCTAGAAGTCTCAAACTTGGAATGCAATGCAATAATGATGACTTATATCCTGTAAGGGTCAATGGGCTGGATTCTATTAGCAGATTTAGTAGTCAAGTCTGTGAATTGTTAAAACTTAAGTTCCTCAGGTGAGCGGTTTAGGCTCATTGAGCCTCTTGTTCACTAACATCAGATGCCACCGGTGAATTTAACCAGTGCCACCATGCACTGGGACAGCTAGACACAAGTTACGTTTTTGCTATCGCTGCCAATTTTGGAGTGGATCCTGCCATCATCCAACTGTTATCTCATAATTGCCAGACAAACAGCGTCAACGACAGTCTCCAAAGCATTTTGATGACTTACAAGTTTGTAAAGCTTACACAGCAACTTGGGCCTGGTATATTTTGTTATTTACAGTGGAACTTCAATGGCTCGAACACCTTTGAGACCTGGAAAATCTGTTTGAGACACCTTGGGTTACTGTCAGGAGCCATAACGAGATACTTTTGGACATCTTTTCGGTGTTCTATAATGAAAATGTATGCTGTGTGTACTCATTAGAATCGCCTCATCGAGGCGATTCTAATGAGTATACACAGCATACATTTGCAAGATATGCTGTGTGTACTCATTAGAATCGCCTCATCGAGGCGATTTTAATGAGTACACACAGCATACATTTGCAAGATAAAAGACTAAAATCCACTTAATTATCCCCCACTTTTTCTTATGTAGAGGATTTCCCTAGGGGCTCAAGAATGAGTTCGACTCAGCCATTGTAAACAAGCCATCAGTGTTCGAGCCATCGAAGTTCCTTTGTATTTCCCTTATTATGTACTTGTTAAAATTTTTATACAGGTTCAGCGACTGGCTATAACAGTAGAATTGTTGTTAGGTGATATACCAGACAGGGCTATATTTAGACAACCAACGATGAGGAAAACTTTAGCTCCTTACTTCCAGTTAACACAAGGTGAGTGAGTGAGTGTTTGAGTTTACGTCTCACCAACAGCTACAGGGCTTGAGATGTCATTTCATCTCATTGTCGGGTAAAAGTCCCACAAAATTGGAAGCAACGTCTCCAAAATGACCATTACAGTGTTGAAGGGGATGTTAAACCCCAAATCAAACAAAAAAAAAAACTCACCAACAGCTAAGGTCATATGGAGATGGGACCTCGGTTTAAAGACTCGTCTGAAAGTCTGGAGAAGCCCGGGATCGATCCTGTGACCCCTGGTTTACAAGGCGAGTAGCATAACCACTACACCACTGAGGCTTAGCAGTAAAGAAAACTGTTTAACCCTTTTTATACCAAATGGAATCATCCTCCTTATATACAACACAAGTCCATTTCAAAATTTAGGGGTGCTAGGTTGTGTTTTCTTCAAAATGTATTTGGAAAATGGCTAAACCTGTTGCAAACAGTGTAGGCCTTCATCAGATCCCGCGTTCTGTGGTGTCTGATCTAGGCCTGCACTGTTTGCCAATTACCCGTTTGGGGGATTCCGGTACATGATGGATCAAATATTAAAGATGTTTTCACCTGGGCCCCAAAGCCAGTTGATCAAAACTAACAATATCGTTAATTAGCATTTGGTTAAAACTTTTATCATTTGATATGGCAAATATATAAACGCTTATCTTGCTGTTCACGACAACAGCTATCTTTGCAAACAGTGTAGATCCAGATCAGATGGCTTGTGAAGAAGCCATCTGATCAGGATCTACACTGTTTGGCAATCAGTTTATGAATTTGTAGCAATAAATTACATCAAGTAATTTGATTGGTTGATAGACAGAAATGGGTGTGGCTTAAATGAATATTCAGCAAGATAAGGGTTAACATTTTTGCAGAAAAATTGGGAGAAGCTTTTGCAAAAGCATTCACATTTTTCCACGAAAATTTCAGAGTATTGGTTACTGTTCTTGGTATACCGGCCCCGATAGCTCAGTTGGTAGAGTGTCTGCTCCGAGGAACAGGAGGTCACAGGTTCGATCCCGGGCCGGGACATACCAAAGTCGTTAAGAATGGTACTAGCTGCTCCTCGCTTGGCACTCAGATTTATGGGGTAGAGCTAGGACTGGTCGACCCAGTGTCAGAATGATGTGACTGGGTGTGGTATCATGTAATGTGTCTGGGACATGATACTTCAGTGAGGCAGCACTATAAAAGTGAGCATTGAGCTCCCTGTCGCAACCAGACACCGTCATGATATGACTGAAAAATTGATGAAAGCGACATTAAACCCGAATTCACACACACACACACTGTTCTTGCTACAGCGATTAACAACTTGACCACTTACAAGCTCGTTAAACTAACTATTGTAATTTTTGTTTCGAGCCAAGCGTAGCAGAACAGAAATTAAGAGGAAAACCAGCAACAAGCTTCAGAATATTTAACAAAATTTATTTGCAAAATGTTTAACTGAATGTTGCTAATGGATTGAAATTATGATGTACAGTCAACCCTCTTTATACCCACATTCGATGTAATGACAGACCTTGTTGTAACAACAATTTCAATGGAACAAAACCTTTGTTCAAGATAAGGCTGACACGATTAATTGTATAATCGATTAATCGATCGATAAATTCCAGAAAAATGATTATCATTTCTGATTTGCTTGTAATCGATTACTTGACAGGTACAATTTACTAACAAAAGTTAAAATAGCTGGATGAGTGGCAAACAGTGCAGACCCTGATGAGACGCATCTCATCTGGGTCTACACTGTTTGCCTGTCTGTTCAAATATACATACAGTAATGTACAACATATGGTAAGAGACATGCATATGGTAAGAGACAGGGCTCGAGAAAATGCCGGTTTTCCGGTTCTGGACCGAATTTGGTCTCCATAAACCGATTTTGTCTTCAGAAGAAGATAAAAAAATCGTTCCGTAACTCTATAACATTTTAAAAAAATCTGTTCGAAAATTTTCGCTAAATCATTATGTTGTAAAAACAAGCTGACCGTTTGCCACAGATAATCCAAGTATGTATACAAAACGCCTGCAGAACAAGGTGTTAGACCGGTTCATTATCTAACTAGGTGAAAATTGGACAAGTCCACGTCGGGTTCTTTGATCATATCGCAGCGCAATTTGACCTGTGTGTCAAAATTATTAATCCGTGAAAACTGGCCTGAGGCGTTATCGGCAAGCTGGCAAGGTGAGAAAATAAGGTCATTAAATGCAGGACATACGCTAGTTTGTTTAGACAAGTCATTAATTTATGGCTTACTATAGAACCGGTATTTGAATATAATTTTTTTTTTCACAGGGCGCAATTTTCGATACACAACTGTCATGTCTGAACATTGCGTGTTATGCCTTCGAGGGAAAATGCCTTATTTCACCCATTCTAAACGATATTTTTATTTAAGAATACGCTCCATTGAAACCAATAACATAAACCACGTCATTTGTAGACAATGCGATTTGTTTCAGGCTTGTGTAATCGTGAAATATGTATTCATATTCTTTTAAACACGGTTCGGCCATGTAAGATTTTCAATGACTCTCGTTCGGCCATGTTTTGTTTCGAGAGTAAAGAAATGTTTTTCGATTTTTTAACCCGTTCAAAACGATTTTTTTTAGGAATTCGCTCTATTAAAATCAATCACTTAAAACAGGTGTGTGTCCTTGACTGCATTAATGTGTATTGTGTAAACAGAAACCGTATGACGTCATTTTCCGACCACGTTGCTGCACGTTGTCGCCATTTGTAAACAAAGCAATTTGGGCAAAATAAAATGCGTGAAATAAGAGAAATATTTTAAAGGTTTTAAAAAGGGGGGAAAATATAGTGACCATCGAACTGGTCTTTTACTGTCCCACGTCGGTTGTTTCCCTTTAGCGGTCTTCAGGTTCTGAGTGACCCGGATATTGGGAAAATTAAAGTAGATGAAATCTGGCGTAGAAAATGAAAGTAGATGAAATCTGAACGATGTGTGCAATAATTGCTGTTTATAATCAAGAAACTGGTGCTCATATCCGTTGACAAGTGTAAGAGCAACATTGGTATGTCATTCGTTACGCTAATAACACATTTTGAAATTGAAAATCGCCAATTGAGTTTACGGAAATTACCGAAACCGATCGGCAATTTCCGTAATTTTTTGGCGAAATCTGGCTGGACCGATTTGGATTCTTCAGTTTCTCGAGCCCTGGTAAGAGACATGCTCAGACAGGTAAAATTATGAGAAAAAAAAACATAGCGATTACCAATTGATTATCGATAGCAATGTCATTACTGATAATCGATTATCTTTTCAGCTCGGATAAGCCGGCCTTAGTTCAAGATGAGATGATAAATGTAGATATCCAAGAATATTGTAATTATTTAATACTCCCAAGAAATGATTGCTGTTTGTGGAGGCGATTCTAACAAATGTCCACAACATTTGTTTCTTGGAGAACTTTAAAGAAGAAAGTGCTTTATTGCCTATTATACAATCCTTATTGGGATTCTTTATAGTGGCAAATTTGCTATACTGGCAAACTTCCAGGTAACAAATATAGCGTTACAGTGTGGGTCCTCTGCAACAAATACTGCTTAGGTGTGTCCTCATATGTACTTATTGTTTGAATTGAGGTTTAACATCCCTGGTGAACACTATTTCAGTAATTTTGGAGACTCTGCTTCCAGTTTTGTGGGACTTTTACCCGACATTGAGATGAAATGACATCTCAAGCCCTGCCACCCAATGAAACCAAAAGGTTTTATTCATTGGATGGTCTTACTCTCACAACTTTTCCTGGGTTGGCTTAGTAGCTGTTTACCAGTACTCAAATGTGGTCAGTTTCAGCTCTGCGTGGAGGCACCAGGCAGCCCAATCTATTTCTCCAAGCCCCGAAGCGCGGAGGCAACCTTATATGTCCTTAAAAGTTCTAATATCTGATCCCACAGTATAAGCATTAAGTCTGAAATGAATAATAATCCTTCTGTAATCCAACTTAGAATTTTGAATGAAATTTCCTCAAAACTCCTGGACTTCAGTATAGGAAAATATTCCTAGTTATTATATTAATTCATGGAAGATACTAGAACATTGATAAAGAATTTGCTACTACCTTCCACATAAATAATTGACCAGAAAAATGAAATATGGACATGCCGTAAAAATCTGAAAAATTCAGACCCCTCAAGGACTTGTTGTAAACCTAATTTATTGACAGGTTTGTTTTACGATCCAGCAAGAAGTCCAAATGGTTCAGATGGAATGCCATACAGTGTAGACCCTGATTAGACTCAGGAGCAGTCTGATCTGGGTCTGCACTGTTTGCTATGGCCTATTTGTCCCACTACTTAGGACCATTATGGTTGTATATTTGAGAATACCTTTTCATGTTAACAAAAGTTGTCCACCAACTATTAAAATTCTATCATATTCCAGATCATTCTATTTTACGTAAACCGTCCAGAAAGTGGGTCAGACATGTCAATTAACAACATTTTTTTTTTAATGAATAAAGTACTTGTACATAACACTATGCTTCGAAAAACTAGGCCCAGATTTTTCTCAGGATACATGTACATGTATGTCTCTTTTTCCATTTCAGCTGTAAGAACAGGTAACTTACCAAAGTTCAATGAAGTCTTGTCTCAGTATGGGCCCAAATTTCAAACCGAAGATACTTACACCCTGATTATCCGGCTGCGGCACAATGTGATCAAGACTGGTGTTCGGATGATCAACTTATCTTACTCTAGGATCTCATTGGTGGATATAGCTCAGAAATTGACGTTAGACAGCCCAGAAGATGCAGAATACATTGTGGCAAAGGTAAAATATTTGTTGGTACTCTCTTTATACCCATATTCAATGTAACGACAAAATTTGTTATAACGACAAGTTCAAAAGAAAACAAATCCTTAGCTCAAGATGAGACGGATTAATGGAGAAATATACAAGACTATTGTAATTATTTATACTTAAAGAAACAAATGTTGTGGATATTTGTTAGAATTGCCTCACTGAGGCGATTCTAACAAATGTTCACAACATTTGCTAAGGTGATTCTTACAAATGTTCACAACATTTGCTAACAATGTTCACAACATTTGTTCCTCTGAGTACCGGGTAATTAAGGAAAAGAGAACGGGCCTCTGTGGCCTAGTGGATAAGAGCGCTGACTCTTAGTCATTAGGTTTCTCACCGCCGTAGGTTCGAGCCTCGCTCGGGCCACATGTGAGACACCAAGTTCTGCAACGGAAGGTCGGGTGGTTTTTCTCTGGGTACTCCGGTTTTCGCCCACCTCTGATTAACGATCGGCTTGATATGAGTGAAATAATCTTGAAAGGGCCGTAAAACTCAAACCAAAAAAAAAAATTAAGGAAAAGAAAAAAGTCCTTTATTACCTTCTGCAAAATCAGCCCCCGCCCATCGGGGCTTGAAGAAATAGATGGGCTGCATGATGCTTCCACGCAAAGCTGAAACTGACCCACACACGAATACTGGTAAACCGCTTAGAGGATCTAATCCTGCCCAGGCAAATCAGTGTGAGTGGGACCATCCATTTTTATAAACCCTATTGGTTTCATTTGGTGGCAGGGCTTGAGATGTCATTTCATCTCAATGGTGGGTAAAAGTCACACAAAATTGGAAGCAACATCTCCAAAATGACCTTTACTGTGTTGACAGGGACGTTAAACCTCAAATCAAACAAACAAAACCTTCAGCAAAACAATAATCTGATCAGGGCCTATACTGTTTGCATAAAGTACAGCCAATTTAGGCCCATTTCCAAATGAACTTTGAAGAAAACATAACCTGACAGCTCTAAATTTTGAAATAGACTTGTGCTATTTGTAAGGTGGAAGATTGCATTCAGTACAAAATGTTTTAACAATACCTTGCTTGCCATTGTTAGGCATTCTTCGCCAATTTGTACGTGAGTTACTGCCCTTGAGTTTGACCTCAATTTATTTCTGCTCAATATCATATGAAGAAATAGATGGATTTCAATCAAATTTCACACATACAATGATACAGAGTTTATTGGTTAGTATTTTCTATGAATTTTCAGTGGAATAACTGTCCTTGTTTCAGTGGCGAGAATTTTCAGCAGATTCACTGAATTCAGGGATTATGTTTTTGAAAAAGAAAATGAAAAGTTATGATTATGATGCAAGCTGTTGAAATGATAAAAGGGTTGCTGTGATTATCACTGCCTCTCCTGTTGTTTGCAGCCAGAATATGATTTCTGGAGTTACTTCCCTTGATAGCTGCTAGAAAATGGTTTCCTCTCAATATCTTGAGAAAGAACTAATAGATTAAAATCAAATTTCATTTGTACAGTGATATTTGCAAGAAGCCATTTGGAATGTTTTTGCCCTTGATTATTGTCAACAAACTAACAAATGGATTTGCAGTAAGACGCAGATGGACAGAATACTAAACATCTTGCAAAAGTAGATGCTAGCTGGATGACAACTCCAGGAACTTTTGCCCTATTCTTTGCAGTATGTCAGGGATGGTTTGGTGATGCAAAGGTTAATCTTTTGGCACACGAGCAATTAGACGAGATCCGTTGATGGGAAATGTTATAATTTTTCTTCACGCGTTCTTTTCCCTCATTCTTCCCTATGCTCTATTTCATCACATCTGCAGTCCCTTTTCTCCCTTTCCCTGAGAGAGGACTAAGGCTGGCTAATCGGAGCTGAAATGATAATCGATCATCAGTCGTGTCATTGCGATCGATAATCGATTAGTAATCGCTAAGGTTTTTGTCATAATTTTACCTGTCTGCTGTCTGAGCATGTCTCTTACCATATGTTGTACTTTACTATATGTATATTTGAACAGACAGGCCTGAGCAAACAGTGTAGACCCAGATGAGACGCCGCAGAATGCGGCGTCTCATCAGGGTCTGCACTGTTTGCCACTCACCCGGCTATTTTAGGCATAACATTGTACCTCTCAAGTAATCGATGACAAGCAAATCAGAAATGATAATCATTTTTCTGGAATTTATTGATCGATTAATCGATTACACGATTAATGGTTTCAGCCTTAGAGGGGACACAAAGTGACTCACTAGGGTTCGTGTGTCATTAAACTCAAACACATCAACAAAGGTAAGGTAATTTACGCTCTGTTGTATTTTTAGGCAATTCGAGATGGAGTAATAGAGGCTACTATAGATCATGAAAAAGGCTATGTTCAATCTAAAGAGACAAGTGATGTTTATATGACCAGAGAACCCATGGCGGCCTTCCACCAGCGTATCACCTTCTGCCTTGATATACATAATAATTCTGTAAAGGTACTCTCATTGACATTCTTGTGAACAGTGTTGCAAAAGCTTTATAATACTATATGCTCCAGGGAAGTATAAGATAGTTGTCTGATCAGACCTATCGCTGCTCATGTAGGCCTTGAGTAAGAGAATCATAGATGCCTTTTTTGTCAATCAACCCAAAGTTATAAAGACCAGTAGCTTTTAAATGCTGAAGTCCATGTTACTACCACTCCCAGTAACAGTTATTTACAGAAAATAGCCACGCTATTCTCATCGCTGTGAGGTCAGAGTGTTGCGTAAGAGGGTTATCTTATAGTATCTGGACTCAAATCATCTGTTGGGTTTGGCAAACAGTGTAGACCTAGATCAGATGCCACAGAAAGCTTACAGTACAGTAATTTAAGAGCTAAACGAAACAGTCCAGCCTACACTCACAGTTGACCCAACAGTGCTGTCAGTGCTTTGATTGTCATACTATACTTTTCCAGAGCAAAAAGTTGGGACTTTACTTTCAACGGTTGAAGGATCCTGAGGAAGGCATCGTTATTCCAATATACATGTTGGTGATCTGGGGCTAGTTGTTCAAAACTAACAGTATCATTATGTCTCCCCCCGAAAATTTTTTTTCGGAGAGACATATTGTTTTTCCCCCGGGCGTCTTTCTGTCCGTCTGTCACACTTTCGTGTCCGCTCCATAACTTGACAACCATTCGAGCTATCTTCACGAAACTTCATATAAATATTAATCAGCATTAGACGACGTGCAGTGCGCAAGACCTATAACTCTCGCATTTACACTTTTTGAATTATCTCTTTCTTTCTTCCGGTTTCGCCTTAACCCCCGGAGGGGACACAGACGGTGTATTACATACACTCCAGTTTTGCAGGATGAAAGCCTACACAGTAATCATGTAATTACGGTAGGGTTCTTTAACCTGCACAGGGGATGGTTCTCCCTGCACAGGGGGCCTCCAGTTAACGTCCCGATCCGAAGGACGGTGCACTTTATGACATTCATCCCTGCAAATGATGCCAATGGAGCGTGTTCGGACACCGAAATTTTCACACCGCTGCCGGGGATCGAACCCGGGACCTCTAGCATCAGAGGCAAGTGCACTAACCACTGAGCTATCACGCTATCATCTCCCTTGGAAGTTTGTCGGTATGTATATATGTATGGGCAAATCAGTCCGGTCAATAACTTTCTTATTTCAGATGGATTCTAAAATTACTTGGCAGAAATATTAACAACCATATGTGTGGTGCGCATGAGGCAGTCGGTACCTCAAAGGTCCAGGTCATACGAAGAGGTCAAAAAAGGGGCCTTTTTTTTCGTGTTTGTTCAATAACTTTCTTATTTTGAGATGGATTTTAAAATTACTTGGCAGAAATATTAACAACCATGAGACGATGTGTGGTCCGCATGAGGCAGGTAGGTACCTTAAAGGTCAAGGTCATACGTAGAGGTCAAAGGTAAAAAAGGGGCCTTTTTTTTCGTGTTTGGTCAATAACTTTCTTATTTTGAAATGGATTTTGAAATCACTTGGCAGAAATGTTAACCAATATAAGACGATGTGTTGCGTGCATGACCCAGGTTGGTACCTCAAAGGTCAAGGTCACACTTAGAGGTCAAAGGTAAAAAAGGGGCCTTTTTTCGGGTTTTGTCAATGACTTGCTTATTTTTAGATAGAATTTGAAGTTACTAGGCAAAAATGTTAACAATCATGAGACGATGTGTTGCATGCATGATTCAGTTTGGTACCTAAAATGTCAAGGTCATACATAGAGGTCAAAGGTCAAAAAAGGGGCCTTTTTTCGTGTTTGGTCAATAACTTTCTTATATTTTGGATGGATTTTGAAATTGCTTGGCAGAAATGTCAACCACCATCAGATGATGTGTTGCACGCATGACCCAGTTTGGTACCTGAAAGGTCGGTCATACATAAGGTTAAAGGTAAAAAAGGGGGTCTTTTTTGTGTTCTGTCAATAACTTTCTTATTTTTAGATGGATTTTGAAATTACTTTGCAGAAATGTTAACCACCATGAGACGATGTGTTGCGTGCATGACCCAAGTTGGTACCTTAAATGTCAAGGTTGTACTAAGAGGTCAAAGGACAAAAAGGGGCCTTTTTTAGTGTTCAGTCAATAACTTTCTTATTCCTGAATAGATTGTGAAATTACTTGGCAGAAATGTTAACCATCATGAGACGATGTGGTGCACACTAGACCCAGGTCGGTACCTCCAAGATCAAGGTCATACTAAGAGGTCAGCGGTAAAAAAAAGTTTGTTTTTTTTTGTGTCCAGTCAATATCTTTTTTATTTCTGGATGGACTTTATATGTAAAGTAACCATACGTCATGTGCAAGACCAAGGTCCATACCACCAATGTCAAGGTCATACCTAGAGGTCAAAGGTAAAAAAAGGGACAGACAATAACTTCCTTATTCTTTGATGGATGATGAAATTACTTGGCAGAAATGTTAACCATCATGAGCAGGGCTCGAGAAACTGAAGAATCCAAATCGGTCCAGCCAGATTTTTACCGAAAAACACGGAAGCTCAAGGTGAGCTTTTGTGATCGGTCTTTGTCCGTCGTCCGTGCGTGCGTCCGTCCGTCCGTCGTCAACTTTTGCTTTAAACAACTTCTTCTCTAAAACTGCTGGACAGATTTTGAAATAATTTCATTGGAATGTTCCTTGGGTGACCCTCTACCAAAATTGCTCAAATCATTCCGCTCGTGTGAACAAGATGGCCACCAGAGCTAAAAATAGAAAAACCTATAAACGACTTCCCCTCCTTAACCAGTGCAAGGATTTTGATATAATTTCACAGGAAGGTTCCTTGGGTGACCCTCTACCAAAATTGCTCAAATCGTTCTGCTCAAGTGAACAAGATGGCCGCCAGAGTTAAAAATAGAAAAACCTTTAAACGACTTCTTCTCCTTAACCATTGGATGGATTTTGAAATTATTGCACAGGAATGTTCCTTGGGTGCCCCTCTACTAAAATTGCTCAAACCGTTCCACTCGGGTGAACAAAATGGCCGCCAGAGCTAAAAATAGAAAAACCTTTAAACAACTTCTTCTCCTTAACCAGCGGATGGATTTCGAAACTACTTCACAGGAAAGTTCCTTGGGTGACCCTCTACCAAAATTGCTCAAAATGTTCCGATCGGGTGAACAAGATGGCCACCAGAGCTAAAAATAGAAAAACCTTTAAACGACTTCTTCTCCTTAACTACGGATGGATTTTTTAAATTACTTCACAGGAATGCTCCTTGGGTGACTCTCTACCAAAATTGCTCAAACTGTTCCGCTCGGGTGAACAAGATGGCCGCCAGAGCTAAAAATAGAATAACCTTTAAACGACTTTTTCTCCTTAACCATTGGATGGATTTTGAAATTATTTCACTGGAATGTTCCTTGGGTGACCCTTTACCTAAATTGCTCAAAATGTTCCGCTCTGGTGAACAAGATGGCTGTCAGAGCTAAAAAACAGCAAAATTTTAAACGACTTCTTCTCCTTAACTAGTGGATGGATTTTGAAATTACTTCACAGGAATGTTCCTTGGGTGACCCTCTACCAAAATTGCTCAAACCGTTCCCCTCGGGTGAACAAGATGGCCACCAGAGCTAAAATTAGAATAACCTTTAAACAACTTTTTCTCCTTAACCAGTGGATGGATTTTGAAATTATTTCACTTTAATGTTCCTTGGGTGCCCCTCTACTAAAATTGCTCAAACCGTTCCACTCGGGTGAACAAAATGGCCGCCAGAGCTAAAAATAGAAAAACCTTTAAACAACTTCTTCTCCTTAACCAGTGGATGGATTTCGAAATTACTTCACAGGAAAGTTCCTTGGGTGACCCTCTACCAAAATTGCTCAAAATGTTCCGATCGGGTGAACAAGATGGCCACCAGAGCTAAAAATAGAAAAACCTTTAAACGACTTCTTCTCCTTAACTACGGATGGATTTTTAAATTACTTCACAGGAATGCTCCTTGGGTGACTCTCTACCAAAATTGCTCAAACTGTTCCGCTCGGGTGAACAAGATGGCCGCCAGAGCTAAAAATAGAATAACCTTTAAACGACTTTTTCTCCTTAACCATTGGATGGATTTTGAAATTATTTCACTGGAATGTTCCTTGGGTGACCCTTTACCAAAATTGCTCAAAATGTTCCGCTCTGGTGAACAAGATGGCTGTCAGAGTTAAAAAAAAGCAAAATTTTAAACGACTTCTTCTCCTTAACTAGTGGATGGATTTTGAAATTACTTCACAGGAATGTTCCTTGGGTGACCCTCTACCAAAATTGCTCAAACCGTTCCCCTCGGGTGAACAAGATGGCCACCAGAGCTAAAATTAGAATAACCTTTAAACAACTTTTTCTCCTTAACCAGTGGATGGATTTTGAAATTATTTCACTTTAATGTTCCTTGGATGACCCTTTACCAAAATTGCTCAAACAGTTCTGCTCTGGTGAACAAGATGGCCGCCAGAGCTAAAAATAGAAAAACCTTTAAACGACTTCTTCTCCTTAACCAGTGGATGGATTTTGAAATTACTTCACAGGAATGTTCCTTGGGTGACCCTCTACCAAAATTGCTCAAACCGTTCCGCTCTGTTGAACAAGATAGGCTGCCAGAGCTAAAAATAGAAAAAACCTTTAAACGACTTCTTCTCCTTAACCAGTGGATGGATTATGAAATTATTTGACAGGAATGAGGTTTGAGGTTTTTAGCTGTGGTGGCCATAATGCTCAGTTAAGCAAAATATTTTGAGCAATTTTGTTAGAGGGTCACTCATGGAACATTCCTATAAAATTGCTACCTTTCAGAGACAGATGGCTTTTGAAAGTTTTGGCCCCCACCCACCTTGGCTGCAAGGTGCTTCTATTGGAGTATTAGTAAACCACTTTGAAGGTCTTAGCCTGTCCAGGCAAAGTGGTGCGAGTGGAACCATCTGTGCATTTAAACCCCATTGGTTTCATTGGGCGGCAGGGATTGAGATGTCATTTCATCAAAAATGACTTCTACATGTACTTCTCAAAATGACTTCTGCTCCTAAACAGGCAGACTGATTTTGGATTAATTTCACAGAAATGGTCTTTGGGTCCAACCAAATTTGCTCAAACCCTCCACACCACCATATATTACCCACAATTCCGTTTGTACAATATGGATCAGGTGAGCGATCCAGGGCCATCATGGCCCTCTTGTTTTTAAAATGTTATAGAATTATGGACCGATTTTTTAATCTTCTTCTGGTCTAAATCGGTTTATGGCAGCCAAATTCGGTCCAGAACCGGAAAACCGGCATTTTCTCGAGCCCTGATCATGAGACCATGTGTTGTACCTCAAAGGTCAAGGCCATACTTAGAGGTCAAAGGTAAAAAAGGGCTTTTTTGTGTACGGCCAATAACTTTTATTTTTCTTTGAACATTTCTAAAGTTACTTTGCAGAAATGTTCATCTTCATTAGATGATGTGTTGCACACAAGACCCAGCTCAATACCTCCAATGTCAAGGTTATACTTAGAGGTCAAAAATGGGGGAGACATCTGTGTTTTTGTAGAAAAACAAATTCTAGTTAAACTTTGATCATTTAATAATGCAAATATGCTAATTTGTGCTGAAAAAATTGAGTAGCATGCTTTTTTAAACAAATAGACCAGAGTATTAGATTTTGCACTTTCTTGAACTTGTTCACTGTGAGAAGTTTGGTAACTAGGCCAATTGTCCATTAGGTACGAAGGTTGCAAGTCATGACTTGTGTATAAATTCAATGAATTACATAAATGGTCTGAATAATCCTATTGTAATCCTGATTGGATAAAAAAGTTATATGCTCAGGTCTGTACTAACTAAGACTTCTGAGACAGTTGCAACTTATTTCAACCATCTGTGATTTGACCCTAGGCCATCTGCTTTTGATATGAGATGTAATGTTCTATCAATATTCTCTTATAGGCTATGAGATTTCCTCCAAAGTCTTACAACAAAGATCTGGAGTCAGCGGAGGAAAGGAGAGAAAGAGAACAGCAGGAGTTAGAGAGTGCTAAAGAAATTGCTGAAGAAGATTTTGATGGTTTTCCCTAACACCCACTGCAGTGGGAGTTAGGATTCTGGACACAGTGTATTGCCACTTCAGTTTTGTACAAGTTACGTTACGGAGCTGAAACATTGTTATGTTAGTTACAAAGAAAATAAATGCTGAGCTGCAGTGGGAGATAATCTGATCTACACCTGGTGCAGCAAGTGTTTGAGGGGTTGGATTGGCAGTTTTACAGCCAAGTCAACACCATTACGGTCATGGAGAGTCTGTCAGCCTGTTCATTATGTTCTGGTGCAGGTTACGATCTATGTAAAAAGCCAATATTTAGCAGTGGCTCATCCAAAAGTATACAAGCATCTTATATGGCTCTGAAGGGTGTATAGAAAAATCTGTTATGAGGGTCACAGTCTGGCATCACGAGGCTTGCAACTGTTAGTTCTAATAGCATTTATTGTATTCTGTTACAAAAAAAAGAACTATATCCTTCAGATTTATCAAAGACAAAAAAAGGCAGATGTATTATTTTTCATGTGAACCATATGATATTTTTAGCTCACCTGACCGAAGGTCATGGTGAGCTTTTGTGACAGTAAGATGTCCGGCGTCGTCGTGCGTCGTCCGTCGTCCGTCGTGCGTCGTCCGTGCGTAAACTTTTTCTTGTGAACACACTAGAGGCCACAGTTTTGGTCCAATTATCATCAAACTTGCTCAGAATGATAATCATGACAATATCTCGGTCAAGTTCGAATTTGGGTCATGTCGGGTAAAAAAGTAGGTCAGTAGGTCAAATCATAGAAAAACCTTGTGAACACTCGAGAGGCCACAATTTTGGTCCAATCATCATCAAACTTGCTCAGAATGATCATTGTGACAATATTTTAGTGAAGTTTGAATATGGATCATGTCGGCTTAAAAAGTAGGTCAGCGGGTCAAATCATAGAAAAACCTTGTGAACACCCTAGAGGCCACAATTTTGGTCCAATCATAATCAAACTTGCTCAGAATGATCATCATGACAATATCTTGGTCAAGTTCGAATATGGGTCATGTCCGGTCAAAAAGTAGGTCAGTAGGTCAAATCATAGAAAAACCTTGTGAACACTCTGAAGGCCACTGTTTTGGTCCAATTATCATGAAACTTGCTCAGAATGACCATTGTGACAATATTTCAGTCCAGTTCGAATATGGGTCATATCGGGTTAAAAAGTAGGTCAGCGGGTCAAATCATATAAAAACCTTGTGAACACCCTAGGGGCCACAATTTTGGTCCAATCTTAATCAAACTTGCTCAGAATGATCATCATGACAATATCTCGGTCAAGTTTGAATATGGGTCAAATGGTTCCGGTCCGTTGCACATCTAGGTCACAGGAGCCAAAAACAGATTTTTTTCACCAAAAACTTAAAAAATCTTCTTCTCTGAAACCACAAGGCCCAGGTCTTTGTTATTTGGTATGAAGCTTCATCTAGTGGACCCCTACCAAGATTGTTCAAATTATAGTGCTGGGGCCAAAAATGCCCCCGCACGGGGGCCCTTTGGTTTTACATAGGCTTATATAGGGAAAATCTTTAAAAATCTTCTTCTCTGAAACCACAAGGCCCAGGACTTTGATATTTGGTATGAAGCTTCATCTAGTGGACCCCTACCAAGATTGTTCAAATTTGAGTGCTGGGACGAAAAATGCCCCCGCCACGGGGCCCTTTGGTTTTACATTGGCTTATATAGGGAAAATCTTTAAAAATCTTCTTCTCTGAAACCACAAGGCCCAGGTCTTTGATATTTGGTATGAAGCTTCATCTAGTGGACCCCTACCAAGATTGTTCAAATTATAGTGCTGGGGCCAAAAATGCCCCCGCCCCAGGGCCCTTTGGTTTTACATAGGCTTATATAGGGAAAATCTTCAAAAATCTTCTACTCTGAAACCACAAGGCCCAGGACTTTGATATTTGGTATGAAGCTTCATCTAGTGGACCCCTACCAAGATTGTTCAAATTATAGTGCTGGGACAAAAAATGCCCCCGCCACAGGGCCCTTTGGTTTTACATTGGCTTATATAGGGAAAATCTTTAAAAATCTTCTTCTCTGAAACCACAAGGCCCAGGTCTTTGATATTTGGTATGAAGCTTCATCTAGTTGACCCCTACCAAGATTGTTCAAATTACAGTGCTGGGGCCAAAAATGCCCCCGCCCCGGGGCCCTTTGGTTTTACATAGGCTTATATAGGGAAAATCTTAAAAAATCTTCTTCTCTGAAACCACAAGGCCCAGGTCTTTGATATTTGGTATGAAGCTTCATCTAGTGGACCCCTACCAAGATTGTTCAAATTTTAGTGCTGGGACAAAAAATGCCCCCGCCACGGGGCCCTTTGGTTTTACATGGGCTTATATAGGGAAAATCTTTAAAAATTTTCTTTTCTGAAACCACAAGGCCCAGGACTTTGATATTTGGTATGAAGCTTCATCTAGTGGACCCCTACCAAGATTGTTCAAATTTTAGTGCTGGGACAAAAATGCCCCCGCCACGGGGCCCTTTGCTTTTACATTGGCTTATATAGGGAAAATTTTTAAAAATCTTCTTCTCTGAAACCACAAGGCCCAGGTCTTATATATTTGGTATGAAGCTTCATCTAGTGGACCCCTACCAAGATTGTTCAAATTATAGTGCTGGGGCCAAAAATGCCCCCGCCACGGGGCCCTTTGGTTTTACATAGGCTTATATAGGGAAAATCTTTAAAAATTTTCTTCTCTAAAACCACAAGGCCCAGGACTTTGATATTTGGTATGAAGCTTCATCTAGTGGACCCCTACCAAGATTGTTCCAATTTTACTGCTGGGGCCAAAAATGCCCCTGCCCCGGGGCCCTTTGGTTTTACATAGGCTTATATAGGGAAAATCTTTAAAAATCTTCTTCTCTGAAACCACAAGGCCCAGGACTTTGATATTTGGTATGAAGCTTCGTCTAGTGGACCCCTACCAAGATTGTTCAAATTATAGTGCTGGGACAAAAAATCCCCCCTGCCACGGGGCCCTTTGGTTTTACATAGGCTTATATAGGGAAAATCTTTAAAAATCTTCTTCTCTGAAACCACAAGGCCCAGAACTTTGATATTTGGTATGAAGCTTCATCTAGTGGACCCCTACCAAGATTGTTCAAACTATAGTGCTGGGGCAAAAAATGCCCCTGTCCCGGGGCCCTTTGATTTTACATAGGCTTATATAGGGAAAATCTTTAAAAATCTTCTTCTCTGAAACCACAAGGCCCAGGACTTTGATATTTGGTATGAAGCTTCGTCTAGTGGACCCCTACCAAGATTGTTCAAATTATAGTGCTGGGACAAAAAATCCCCCCCTGCCACGGGGCCCTTTGGTTTTACATAGGCTTATATAGGGAAAATCTTTAAAAATCTTCTTCTCTGAAACCACAAGGCCCAGAACTTTGATATTTGGTATGAAGCTTCATCTAGTGGACCCCTACCAAGATTGTTCAAACTATAGTGCTGGGGCAAAAAATGCCCCTGTCCCGGGGCCCTTTGATTTTACATAGGCTTATATAGGGAAAATCTTTAAAAATCTTCTTCTCTGAAACCGCTAGGCCCAGGTCTTTGATATTGATGTGTAGCTTCATCTAGTGGACCTTTGACAAGATTGTTCAAATTTTAGCCTTTGTTGATGTTTGGTATGAAGCTTCACCTTTAAGACCTCCCTCAACATTATGTACATTAAAGCCCTGGGGCCAATAATGGCCCTCTCTGGGGCCCACTTGTTACACTATGGATCAGGTGAGCGATCCAGGGCCATCATGGCCCTCTTGTTTGTATATACATGTATGTGAATGGATATACTGCCAAGGGACATACTCTTTCATATAAATTCCTTCCCTATTTTTAACGGTTACTCATAAAGGAAGAAGAGCAGATTCTTTCCTTTAGGAGTAGCACTCATAAAGGAAAAAAAAAGTCCCCAAGGGAGCATACGCTCGCGTTTAAAAGTAGCCATTATTCTAGAAAGAGGTTCGTGTACCAAAAGTCCCATATCATGCTTCTGATAGTAGCTGTCTTAAGCCTTTCAATCCTGTAGACTGGACAGGTATCTGCCATTTCTCCAAGGCCTGATGGGCAGGGGTATCTTTGAAAAGTCATAAAAATGGCATCTGTATCTGTTTGCCCAACAGATGACAAGAGGAGCTTCTCTCCTTGATATAGACATGGACATTATGTAGGTAACATTACCGCAAGGCATATTGTAATTTGCTACAATTTCAATACCCATTAGACTTTCAGTCAAATATAGCAGATCAAAGGGGTACATTCTGATGTAATTTCAGAGGTCAGTACACCAGAAAGATACATCAAACTTTCACCAAAGTGTTTGTACTCCAGACTTGTCACAGGTGATTGACATGTGATAGACTCTTATTGGACATAGGCTAACTACTGAAAATGGAAATTGTATCTGGATACCTGCACATTTGTTGTGTCACATCTGTCCAATACTTTTATATCCTTGTCAGTTTGTGACATCATAATCAAAAGTTCAAAAGATGCAGCAGCAGCTTTGAAATGACAGTTATTGAGTATCATGTCCACTCTAAAGTCTAATGAATATTGAAATCAGTATTAAACATTTGGTAAACGCTTATTTATTATGTAAATGAAACCAACATAAGCAAACACAAAAAGACATTTTATTACGCTGAGAAATCTTTGCTGCTTGTACCTATTATTTTGTGAACTTGCTAAATTTACCCTATGTAATCAGATAGATAGGCCTGAGCAAACAGTATAGACCCAGATGAGATGCCACAGAATATTAGAATCTTATATGGGTGTGAGGGGTGGATGGAAAAGTCCGTCCGGAGGGTCACTGTCTGGCATCACGAGGCTTGCCGAATGATGCTGGACAGTGATCCCAAGGGACAGATTTTTCTATCCACCCCTCACACCCATATAGGGTTCTTTTTCTTGCATACCACCCATTTCTTAGCGCTGATTTTTAATGCTGCAGTCTCTTCGGTTACCGACATCCGCCATATTGTGAGGATAATACAGGAATGTTTAGTGACGTCACATAACATGCTGTGACGTCAACCTTAACGATGGCGCATATGAGGTCATATTCAACCAGTGCATTTATCAAACACGAGAACATTCGATTTAGGGTAGGAACACCATGGTTAGAACAGAATTTCTATCCCAAGCTAAAACTATGGATACCCTTATCTGGTGTACAAGAAAGCAGTATCTCATTAAGGTATTCACTGTTTGCCACCAATCCAGCTATTTTTACTCACAACATTGGGTAGTAAATTGTACTTGTTCAAATTTTAGAACAAGTACGGTAAGGAGTTGAGGTATCCAAATACTTACAGTAAAATACGGTATCTAGCCTATTTATTGGGAATGGATACACCTTCAGGGGAGGCAACTGCAGAACCCATGTCAATAGGGGTCAAAATTTGCTCCTTAGGAGCAAATTCTTTCCTTTAAGAGAAGACCACTTTTTCATTGGGGCCTAGCTTATAGAAAAATGAACAGCAAGTGCCAAAAATTGTCCCCCTTTGGAAAATGGTGGAAAAAATCTCCTAAGTGTTCCCATTCCCCTTAAACCAGCTTATGTGAAAGCAATGGATACACTTCAAGGGAGGTAATTCTTTCAAAAACAAAAACATCCCTGTCATACTTATCAGTAGAGGTCTACTCTTTAAAGCTCATTCCAATTTTCTTTCTTTTAACTCTTATCCTGCTGTTCATGATAACCCTTTTCTTTGTAAACAGTGTAGATCCAGACAAAGCCATCTGATCAGGATCTACACTGTTTGGCATTCAATTTATGAATTTGTAGGAATAAATTACATGAATTAATCTGATTGGTTCAAAGTCAGAAATGGGTCTGGCTAAACTGAATATTCAGCAAGAGAAGGGTTAAGGATGGACTCTAGCTGGCTCCACTTGGCTCAGTGAAATGTGCATCTGACAGGTGATCAGGGGCCAGTTGTTCAAAATAATGATGTTGTTAGTTAACGTATAGTTAAAACTTTGATCATTTTTTATGGCAAATATGCTAATATTTTTGCTGAAAAATGTGAGCAGCATGTTAACCTGATGTTATTCAGTTGTTGGCAATTTAATATTTATCACCAGGATGAAGTTAGTTGAGCATAAAAAAGTTAATAATAACCTGGGGGCATGTTTTCAGGGTTTGCAACCAGGTTAAACACCAACTACATGTACTCTGCTTCGCTACATAGACTAGCAATTCTAATGCACTTGCATATGTAACGCAACGTCTGCTTGGATAGCATAAAAAATTTGTGACGGTATATTCTACAATATACTGTCTGAAACCCAATGTTGTCATGCAACATTGCTTTCCATTGCTTGGTATGTGGTTTTACGTAGCAGACTAATTGTCATTATCGGTTTTAGGGTCATAAATTCCGTTTTACGGCCCCGCTGTAGCTTCACTGTAAAACAAAATTTCTGACCGTAAAACAGTTGATTTACCTCCCCAAAGCACATTTTTAATACAAGCGGATAAGGGCGCTGACTCTTAATCATTAGGTCTCTTACCGCTATGGTTCGAGCCTGGTCAAATGTGCCACGTCAAAACTGCAACGGAAGATCAGATGGTTTTTCGCCTGGTACTCTGGTTTTTGTCCACTGATTAATGGGTTTTTGCCCAGTGATTAATGATCGGCTCAGTATAAGTGAAATACATGTAATCTTGAAATGGCCATAAAACCAAAACCAAAAAAAAAAAAAAAATCAGGACTGCTGCTTAAGTGTAATACTTATATAAAGGGCATGACTGAATAGACTGGTGTATGCAAATTTTTGGCTGTTTACTATTATCACACAGCCTGGTTTATTTCATCAGTTCTAAAGTTGAATGAATGAGTTGCTTAAATAGTTAAAATGTCTATCATTTTTGCCGCACCTGCTATTAGCATGGCATGATAAAGGTGCCGCGATATAGGCGCCCGGTTTTCCGTCCGTTTGTCAATGCGTCAACATTTGCGACCACCCTAGCATTCACCCAAATGGTCAAGTTTATTTCTCAAGAATAATAAGAGCTTCAGTAATGATACTTGGTACAAACTTGTACCTGTGGATGGCAACTTAAATGCAAGCATCCGTATTTGACCTTGACCTACATTTCATGGCTCACTGACTTTGTAAAATATTGCAACCACCCTAGCGTTCACCCAAATGGTCAAGTTTCTTTCTCGAGAACTATAAGAGCTTCATTAATGATATTTGGTACAAACTTGTATCTGTGGATGGCAACCTAAATGCAAGCATCCATATTTGACCCTGTCCTACATTTCATGGTTCACTGACTTTGTAAAATATTGCGACCACCCTGTTCACCCAAATAGTCAAGTTTATTTCTCTAGAACTATAAGAGCTTCATTAATGATACTTGGTACTACTTTAAATCTGTGGATGGCAACTTTAATGCAAGCATCCATATTTGACTGTGACCTAAATTTCATGGTCCACTGATTTAGTGATTTATTGCATCAACTCCACTGTTCAACCTAATGTTTAAGTTCATTTCTCAAGAACTATTAGAGCTTCATTAATGATATTTGGTACAAGCTCGCATCTAGGAATGGCAACTTTTATGGAAGCATAAAAATTTGGCCTTGCCCCAGATTTCATGGTTCGGTGACTGCGCCCTCACAGGCGCAAAATAGCCTTCGGCGGAATTCTTGTCTTATTGAAATATCATTTAATAGTACATGTATAAACTGATTTGAATCATTAGATGAAACATGTCATTGTTAATAAAAACATAATAATTTAAAAAGGAGTTATTTTCAATTATGTATGCCTTCCCTATTTCCATATATACAGCCATTAACTTTATCCTGCTGAACCTTTGCAAACAGTGCAGATCCAGATCAGATGGCTTCTGAACCCCTGATCAGGATCTACACTGTTTGTCATGCAGTTTGTGAATTGAACAAATACATTATATCAAATTATTTATTTGTTGGATATTAGACAAAGGTGCGGCTAAATTAATTTATTCAGCAGGATAAGGGTTAAAGATGGCAATTGTTAATTGTTGAGCAAAAACAATGAATATGAGCCAGGGTGCTACAAAACTAACGAATGTGAACAGCAAAAACTCAGATCGGCCTGTGCATCTACCCAATCTGATCTGTCTTTGTTTATCACAATAGCCTGCAGGCTATAAGGCTCATATGAACAGGGAAGACTGATCGGCTTGCACAGAGGGTTCAAACAGCAAAGCTCTGATCAGTCTGCACATCAGGGTCCAGTTGTTCAAAGCCTCGTTAGCTTAACAAGCACATAAGTGGTCATATTGTTAACTGTTCTAGCAAGTACAATATCTAAAATTTTGGTATTTTTGCTGAAAAAAAAATGTGAGTAGCGCTACTCGCAAAATACTAGTATATTTGCCGCATTTGATCAAAGTTCAAGTGATTCGGTAACTAACGATGTCATTAGTTTTGAACATCTGAGATGTGCAGGCTGATCAAAGTTTTGCTGTTGCACACTGTTGTTGTCTCACTGCACCAAAGTACAACAGTTTAACACCATAGTATTGGTGGTGGCATCTATGCAATCTCTAATATTTTGGACTTTAACTTTTAAGCTCATGATGAGCCATTATGATCACGCTATATATGTTGTCACAATTTAATTTAATAGACATCTCCTAAACCTGTGAATGGAATTTGAAATAATTTCTAAGGAATGTTCCTTGGGTGACCCTCTTCCATATTTGCTGAAATGGTTATTCTCCACAGAACCAAATGGCTGCCAGAAGCGTGGAGCGCTGTGGTGCAGTGGTAAAGCATCGGCTTTGAGATCGAGAGGTAGCCGGTTCGATCCTCGCAAGCGCCACATGTTGTTTCCTTGAGCAAGAAACTTATCCACATTGCTTAGTACTGGTTCCTACCAAGGAAAAGAGGGCCACATGGAAGATTAGTACTAGTACTAAATGCATTACCCTCTATAAATAAGGTCGATTATTATTATTATTATTATTTATTATTATTAGAACTAAAAATAGAAAAACAATTAAACAACTTCTTGGCCACTGGCCCAATTTCTAAAACATTACACAGAAATGTTCCTTTGGGTGACACTCTGCCAAAATTGCTAAGGCCAAAAACTTGGCGGAAAAAATTGCTGGTGGAGCTAAAAATAGGAAAACTTTTAAGCGACATCTCCAAGGCAAATTGCCCTTTTTAAAAATCATTTCACAGAAATATTGGTTGGATGACCCTTAACCAAAATTGTTTAAATGGTTTGGCTTCATTGAACAAAATGGCTGCCCAGAGCTAAAAATAGAAAAACCTTAAAACATTTCCTAGGCTAATGGCATGATTTTTTAATGATCTCGTTCTACACTGAGTTTCCTAGCACATTAGCCCAGTCCAACTTTTAACCCTTAAACTGCCGAGAAAAACTAATCTGAAAATGGCGTCTGCTTATGTCGTCTGCTGAATCTTGTTGCAAGCATTTTAGAAATATTTTCGTATACAGGCAAACAGTGTGGGTCCAGATCAGACTGTTCCAACAGGAACAGTGTGATCTGGGTCACTGTTTGCAAAAAAAAAAATCTTTTTAAGATAACCGGCAGATGACAATTGTCATGATTGGCATTTTATGGTTAAAGATAACCCTCTTTACACAACACTGTCTATAAAATAAACATCACCTGGGTTTCATACATGTCAGTGATAGTCAGTCACCGGTCATGTGGACAATCATAGGGAAGCTTCTTATAATTAACCCTTTTTGAACCCAATGGAATCTTCCTCCTTATTTACAGCAGAAGTCCATTTCTAAATTCAGGGGTGTCAGGTGGTATTTTCCTATAAAATTTATTTGGAAAATGGCTTAACTTTTCGCAAATATGTAAGCCCTGTGCGGCGTCTGATCTGGGCCGGCATTGTTTACCAAATAACCCAAAATGGGCTTAACCCTTATCCTGCTGCATAATTAATTTAGCCACACCCATTTACATTTCAACCAATCAAATTACTTGTAATTTATTCATTCAAATTCACAAACTGAATGGCAAACAGCGTAAGTCCTGATCAGATGGCTTCTTCAGTTTGCAAAGGTAGGGGTTTTGGGATCGATGGTCTATCAATAAAGCCAAAGGTATAAGGACAAAACCTCTTTTAGTGCTGGAGTCCACGTGACTATCACTGATTTGTAGGAATTCCATGTAACATTTATAGAATTTTATCGCAGTTGGGTCAGCGGATTATCTGTAGAATTGGGGCTGGAATCATGTTCTGCGGCGTCTGATCAGGGTCTACTCTGCTTACAGTATAGGAATTTAAGGGTCAGTGCCAAAAATGCAGCATCTGATCAGGGTCTACACAGTTTGCTTACAGTACAGGAATTTAAGGGTTAAACAAAACAGTCTAAGTCCCTGTTACATATCCATTTTCACAATCTACACTCAGAGACACTCGACCCACCAGTACTCTGTGCTTTGATTATGAACAACAGTACTGGGTCGATTGATAAACAATTGACTCAAAGTTGAGTTGATATATACATGTAAAGCGCTCTTAATGAATGCCTTAACAACAGAACACAGAGTTTAGCTGATTATTTAAAATGATTAATGCTTATTAATCTTCAAAATTTAGAGACCATTCATGATTGTTTCTGTGGGAAATTATTCTTTCATGAAACTAAGAATACAATATTGGCCGCTTGTGCAAGGCGATAAATACGAGATGAGTAAGCGTTAGCTATAGCAGTTTGTGTGATCAACTTACAGCGGCTCGAACACCTTTGGGACCATGAAAATCTGTTCAAGACGGGTAGTTCGAGCCAGGTGGCATAAAGTGGTTAGTTTTGGGTCATCTTTTTTATGTTCTATTATAAAGCAAGAGCTCCACAAGCGGAGCATTATACGCCCGTAGCAAGTTAAATTTTTTTGACTGAAACCTTGAAACAATAAGAACTGCTCCATATCATGGTCTAACTACATATCAAGTTTCAGCTTGATCGGATCTAAATTGTGGGAGGAGTTAGCCGGAAATAAAAATGTCTACAGATATTTTCGAAGTGTAATATTTATATAAATATATGGTGGAACATCCTCTCTAAACCATATGCACTGCTCCACATCATAGTCATACTAAATATCAAGACTTTGCTAGATGGAATTTTACCTGCAGGAGATGTTAGTCACAATTAAACTGTGTACAGAAATTTTCAAAGGGGCATAACTCTATTATTTTTTGGTAAGCCGTAACCTCAAAATAATAAGCACTGCACCACATATTGTTCTAACTATATATGAAGTTTCAGCTTCATCGGATATTAATTGTAAGATAAGTTAGCCACAAACAAAATGCCTGCAAAGTGGCATAACTTTATTTATATCTGGTAAGCCATAACCTCGAAACAATATGCGCTGCTCCCTACATGTATATATCAATTTTCAGCTTGATTAAATGTTCACTGTAGGAAGAGTTAGCCATAAACAAAATGTTCACAGGAATTTTCAAAGGGGTATAACTATAAATATTTGGTGGACTGTAACCTTGAAATATTATGCGCTGCTCCACATCTTGGTCTAACTATATATCAAGTTTCATCTTGATCGGTTCTAAATTGCAGGCAAAATTGCTTACCGAAACTTTCAAAGGGGCATGATGAACTTTGTTTTTATATGTTGGACCAGATCAAAACCTGATCACTAACTACGTCAGAAAGGGGACAACACGGAGCTATCAAAGAGGTGTGGTACAAGTTTTTGTCAGAATGTAGGTCTTGTAATGGTAAGCATGTGTGTGAATTTTCATGAGAGACCCCATAACATAATAGGACCGTTTTTACAAAACGGGCGTATAAAAATGTGTGCTTTTGAGTACTCATTAGAATCGCCTCATCGAGGCGATTCTAATGAGTACGCACAGCATACATTTATAAGATAAATGTCGAAAATCTCTTTATTGTCCTGTGCTATTTCTTAATTAGAGGAATTTCATGGGGACTCTAAAGGGTTCGACTTGGCCATGGTAAACGAGCCATCGGTGTTGAGCTGTACTAGTCGAACCTTGATAATTGGAAATGAAAGAGACTGCCATATTTTCTCCAAAACATCTGTTGTTCGAAGTTTCGAAATCAGTTTTCGGACATTTAGAAATGTTCCTTCGCTGGTAATGTTAGACCACATTTTGTCCGTAGGCTATGGACACAGTCACTGTACGAGGGTCCTTCAAAAAGTTTTGTCACTGGGGTTTTGTTTCCCAAACGCTTCTTTTAATATTTTTCCCTATTGCAGGCTCTCAAAGTAACCCCTCTGTCGAAACGCATTTTTGTAACCTTTGAATCCAATTTCTAAAAGCTGCTTGGTAGTGTTCTCCGGGTACCTGTTGGAGGCACTGAGAAATCACGCTGCCAAGTGCACGTCTCGGCTTATACTTATTTCCCGAAAGCATTTTCTTGAGCCTTGGAAACAAGAAAAAATTGCATTGGCTCAGGTCAGGAGAATAAGGAGATGATTTACAACCTCGACCTTTTCAACAGCCAAATACGACCTCACAACAGACTTGTGACGGGAGGCATTGTCATAGATCATGTGCACTCCTGACCAACCTTTGCTTGGACGCTTCATATTGTATAGAGTTCTTAGTTCTTATAGAATCGCCCAGTGACTGTATGACCATGCAGAAGGACAAGCCACATGAACCACTGGTCCGCTAGAATTGAAGAAGATTGCATACAAAATCTTGGGGCTGATGGTTCTGGGGCGCTTTTGATCTTTCCGTTTCCACTCTTTGTTATCAATCAAACGTGCATCCACGTTTCGTCACCTGTAAGTAAATTAGAAATACATGTAACTCGGGGGTGTCTCAGTTTTTGTAAAAAAAAAAATTTAAGTGCTGTTGTGCCCATTTAAGGCATTGCTTCTTTTGCTCCTCTGCACCCACCTAGCGCAATTTTTTCTCAAGCCAAATTACTTTTTCAGAATGGTATGCACGGCTGCCTTCTGATATGCCAGTGCATTTAGCAATCTCTTTCACTGAGAGTCGCGCGTCTTATTCGATCGCTGCCTTTACAGCGATGGTTGCCTCGGTGATGAATGTCGTTGGCCTACCAACACGGGCATCTATGGGGCGCCGTTTTACTATTTAATCCGTATTTATGGATATCCATAATTCGATTTATGGATATCCATAAATCAGCCGAATAATGCATATCCATAATTCGAATTATAGATATCCATAAATCGAATTATGGATATCCTTAAATCAATCTGAATTAATGATATCCATTTTTCGATTTATGGACATCCATAATTCACCGCAAAAGCCTTTGGTTTAATGATTTCTCCCTAAGATCTCAAACCAAGTTTATTAAGCATGGCTGTAACGTTTGACCTTTGGTCATAGTCACTGGTGGTCGAGTTTGGGTAAAGGGGTCCCATATAGGGACCGCATACTCCAGCTGGAGCCGTACCAGAGTATTGTATGCAGTCTCTCTCATCCTTGGTAGCTTGGTTTTGATATTCATTCTAAGAAATCCAAGGGTCCTGTTTGCATTTGCAGTTATCCTGTCTATGTGGGAGTTCCAGGACAGGCCACACGATATGTCACCCCAAGTACCTAGCACTGGTGACCACCTCCAGAACCTGCCCATGCAGGTGATACAGGACGTTTATTGGTCTCCTGGAAGTAGTCACCCTTGCCACCTGGCACTTGGTGGGGACCACCTGGACTCCCACGCAGACAGCGTATTTAAATCATTTTGTAGCACCTGGCCACTATCCGCTCCTTCTATTGTGAGGTAAACTGCCGTGTCGTCTGCAAACAGACGGACCTGTGATTCTAACTGTTCATGTAAGTCATTTATATAGACAAGGAACAGGATCGGGCCCAGTACAGAGCCCTGGGGCACTCCTGACGAACTGGGACCGAACCTGAAACCTCACCCTCAAGGATTACCGACTGTGACCGATTACCTAAGAAGGCGTTGATCCAACCCAGTGCTTTCCCCTCTTATTCCGTACTGGTGGAGTTTCCAAATGAGCTTTGAGCTCAATGTAGGCTAAAAGTCCCACAAAATTGGAAGCAACGTCTCCAAAATTGCCTAATTTGTGTTGACGGGAACGTTAAACCTCAAATCAAACTAAGAAAAACAAAACATATCTCACCCAAACTATAGGCCACCACAAAACCTACCCTACTCTACCTCCCCGCCCCCGCCCATCGGGGCTTGAGAAATAGATGGGCTGCATGATGCTTCCACGCATAGCTGAAACCAACCGCACACAAGTACTGGTAAACAGCTTAGAGGATTTAAGCTTGCCCATGCAAAGCGGTTCAAGTCCATGCTTATAATCCTAAATCAATCAAACAAACAAACAAAACCTCCACCTCCATACTGGCTTTTATTACACTCTAAAATAGGAAACCTGACGGGGATAGTCGAGATTTTTCTTCTTTTTTTTTTTTCTTTTTTTTGCAAAGGGAGCAGTCATTATTCATTTTGGTTTATTTGCAGAGGAGAATTATGGATATCCATAACTCGAATATGTTATATCCATAAATAGACGGAATTATGGATATCCATAGTTCGAATTATGGATATCCATAAATCCATAAAATTATTATGGATATCTATAAATAGGGAATATATAGTAGCCTTAAACGGCGCCCCATAGGCATCATCTTTATAAACTGTGCACTTTGAAATAACAAGAGGTTCATATATGCCACACAAATATACGCTTTAAACATGAGTCAAGCCTAACACGACATTTAATGTAGCTGCTAATTTCAGCCTTTCTGTCCATTTTACAATGTAACTCGTAAATTGGCCAGTGTCGGGCCTCCTTGGCCTAGCTGCCTCTAGATCATTAGGTATTTCACCACTGTGGTTTCGAGCCTGGCTCGGGTCACATGTTAGACTCCAAGTTCTGCAATGGGAGGTCAGGTGGGTTTATTCCGGCTGCTCCGGTTTTCACCCACCTCTGATTAACGATCGGCTCGATACGAGTGAAATAATCTTGAAAGGGCCGTAAAAATGCATTTCAATTTGACATATAAACAATTTGCACGAAATAAACTGTTATCGGTAGCTATTTGAAATGCGTGGAAGCATCATGCAGCCCAATCTATTTCTTCAAGCCCCGTCGTACGTTCACATTTTCTAATAAGTAAAATCTTTAAAGCCAATCTATGGAACAGTATTAAGGTAAAAACTCAATTATGCAACATTGAGATTGCAATATGCAATATTGATATTCTGTTATGCTATATTTATGGAACAGGATTTAGGTAAAAACTCAATTATGCAACATTGAGATTGCAATATGCAATTTTGATATTCTGTTATGCTATATTCAGTTACAATTGTGCAAAATATTCCGCTTCTGCTTCTTCTAGTTCTCATTATTCTCGTTAAGTGGCGCTGTGATCGTTTTTCCGTAAACGTCCGCCTGTATTCGGAAGATACCAAAAAGAATCTGCAAGCGTATTGGTGACACGGAGGAGTGAAAGAAACGAGAGAACTATATTTTTGGCATAAAACGGACGATTTGGGGACATTACACCCTTTCCGATAAAATCATTTACACATAATTTTTATTTTATATGTCAGACCAGGAATCAGCTTTGCTGTGTTTGTTTTGTGTCCAAGTTTTATCTAAATATATCGCAAATGTGTTCAGGCCATTGCACCTCTAAAATATAAATTTGTTGTAAATACTTATAATAATTTTGTATGGCACAGAAAGGCTCCTGTCCAATGTCGTGTAGACCTTGGTGAGACTGCTCCTTTATGATCACCAGAAGCAAACATAGTTACAACTCTTTTGTGAAAATGAGAAACGACTTACGTTCCCTCTAACATTTATTTCTGATTTAGGGCATATCCAACGGAATTCTAAAACTAGGCATTTTGGTTCTGTTGTTTGATTTGATGTTTAACGTCACCTTCAACACAGTATATATCATTTTGGAGACGTTGCTTCCACTTTTGTGGGACTTTTACCCGACACTGAGATGAAATGACATCTCCAAGCCCTGTCGCCCAATGAAACCTATAGGGTTTGTAAGCACCGCTTTGGCTCGGTAGACTTAGATCCTCTAAGCGGTTTACCAGTACTGGTGTGCGGGTCGGTTTCAGTTCATGCAGCCCATCTATTTCTTCAAGCCCCGATGGCCGGGGGGGGGGGGGGGGGGGCTGATTCCCAGTTTGTTTTGTCACATGTTTATATAGATGTTCGTAACTGTTTGTGTTAAATGCATTCATTAATTTATAAGAAAATAGAAAACTATCTGACTTTTTATACTAGATTATTGGCTTCAAGTGACAAAACGCAAAGGTTTCCACTTTTTAGCTCACCGTCACGTAGTGACGAGGTGAGCTTTTGGGATCACTTTTCGTCCGTCGTCCGTCGTCAGTCCGTGCGTGCGTCCGTGCGTCCGTAAACAATTTCTTCAAACGACATCTCCTCCTAAACCACTGATCGGATTTTGACCAAACTTCACAGGAATGGTGGTCCCCTTTCAAAGTTGTTCAAATGGTTCCGGTCCGTTGCACATCTAGGTCATAGGAGCCAAAAATAGATTTTTTTTTCACCAAAAACTTAAAAAATCTTCTTCTCTGAAACCACAAGGCCCAGGTCTTTGATATTTGGTATGAAGCTTCATCTAGTGGACCCCTACCAAGATTGTTCAAATTATAGTGCTGGGACCAAAAATGCCCACGCTCCGGGGCCCTTTGGTTTTACATGGGCTTATATAGGGAAAATCTTTAAAAATCTTCTTCTCTGAAACCGTAAGGCCCAGGTCTTTGATATTTGGTATGAAGCTTCATCTAGTGGACCCCTACCAAGATTGTCCAAATTATAGTGCTGGGGCCAAAAATGCCCTCGCTCTGGGGCCCTTTGGTTTTACATGGGCTTATATAGGGAAAATCTGTAAAAATCTTCTTCTCTGAAACCGCAAAGCCCAGTTCTTTGATATTTGGTATGAAGCTTCATCTAGGGGACCCTTACCAATATTGTTCAAATTATAGTGCTGGGGCCAAAAATGCCCCCGCCCCGGGGCCCTTTGGTTTTACATGGGCTTAAATAGGAAAAATCTTTAAAAATCTTCTTCTCTAAAACCGCAAGGCCTAGGTCTTCGATATTTGGTATGAAGCTTCACCTAGTGGACCCCTATCAAGATTGTTCAAATTATAGCCCACGGGCCAAAAATGCTCCCGCTCCAGGGCCATTTGGTTTTACATAGACTTATATGGGGAAAATCTTGAAAAATTTTGTCTCTGAATTCACAAGGCCTAGGTCTTTGATATTTGGTATGAAGCTTCATCTAGTGGACCTCTACCAAAATTGTTCAATTATAGCCCTGAGACCAAAAATGCCCCAGCCTTGGGACCCTTTGGTTTTACATAGACTTATATAGGGAAAATCTTTAAAAATCTTCTTCTCTGAAACCACAAGGCCGTAGGTCTTTGACATTTGGTATGAAGCTTAATCTTGTGGACCTCTACCAAGATTGTTCAAATTATAGCCCTGAGACCAAAAACGCCCCTGTCTCGGGGGGCCCTTTGGTTTTACATAGACTTATATAGGGAAAATCTTTAAAAATCTTCTTCTGTGAAACCACAAGGCCTAGGTCTTTGATATTTGGTGTGAAATTTCATCTAGTGGACCTCTATACAGATTATTCAATTTATAGTCCTGGGGCCAAAAATGCCCCCGCCCCGAGACCCTTTGGTTTTGCATAGACTTATATAGGGAAAATCTTTAAAAATCTTCTTCTCTGAAACCACAAGGCCCATGTCTTTGATATTTGGTATGGAGCTTCATCTAGTGGACCTCTACCAAGATTGTTCAAATTATAGCCCCTGCCCTGGGGCCCTTTGGTTTTACATAGACTTATATATAGAGATAATCTTTGGAAATCTTCTCTGAAACAGCAAGACCTAGGTCTTTGATATTTGGTGTGACGCTTCATCTAGTGGACCTCTATCAAGATTGTTTAAATTATAGCTCTGAGGCCAAAAATGTCCCCGCCCCGGGGCCATTTGGTTTTACATAGGCTATGTAGGGAATATCTTTAAAAAATGGTCTCTGAAACCCCAAGGCCCAGGTCTTTGATATTTGGTGTGTAGCTTCATCTAGTGGACCTTTGCCAAGATTGTTCAAATTATAGGCTTTGTTGATATTTGGTATGAAGCTTCACCTTTTAAGACCTCCCTCAACATTATGCACATTGTAGCCCTGGGGTCAATAATGGCCCTCCCAGAGGCCCACTTGTAACTCTATCATATGGGTCAGGTGAGCGATCCAGGGCCATCATGGCCCTCTTGTTTGAGAAAAACACAACGCGCAGCAAATTCTTTCATACCGGAGTGCAGGTGGAAAACCCGCACCTGCTACAATGTAACATATCAAGCGCTGGAAGTCTCTGTGGTGTAGTGGTTATGCTACTCGCCTCATTAACCAGGGATCGCAGGATCGACCCCGGCTTCTCCAGAATTTCGGATGAGTCTTTAAACCCAGGTCCCATCTCCGTATGACCTTAGCTGTTGTCGAGACGTAAAACTAAAAACGCACTCACATACCAAGCGCATCCCACCATAAAATAACATCTGTATAATTCTTACCCCCCCCCCCCCCCCCCCCCCCCCCACACACACACACACACTTGATCCCCACTTTTATAGGGTAAAACTGGGATTGACAGGAGTAAACATTATTTTTCTCATTTCTACTCCAAAATATAGATTGTGGGTACTCGTTAAAATGGGATCGAAGAGGCGCTTCTAATGTGTACCCAACATGTATATTTTAAGCAACAGTCAGAAAAATATCATCACGACTTTTCATCTTTCAATTTTTGTTGTATTTTTCGGCGGTAAAATGTTCAAATCTAATGCATCAAAAACATTTTTTTTCTGGATTCTGTAAACTTTAATAATAAGTAAATAAATAAATAAATAAATAGATAATGTCGTTAAGTTCCGCCAGGTAAACCTGGGTACGCTGTACGCGGTCTAACTGTAATAAAACAAGAAGAAAAAAAAACTTTGGTGTAGACCTAATACATGGAAATACATGTAAGTACAAAATGGTTTGGATTCAGCCACTCCATTTGCCAAATCGTTACATGTAGAACTTGAAGAAATATGTAGTAGGCTGGTTAAGACAGTCGCGACACTAGCTCAGCAAGGTTTTGCTGGCTGAAGACAGACGGACGGACGGACGGACGGACGAACTGACAGACGACCAGTTAATATTTTCGCGTTGTGATTCTGTTGGATGAAAGCTATCCTGCCCCAGTCTAACTTATGAAGACAGACAGACGGACATATGAATAGGACAGCTGTCATTGTGACCACAGGTGCGTTTCTATGGTTGTGGGTCGGGGCTGAGAATGAGTAAGTACTGTTCATGTTAATGGATGAAGTATTTACATCAGAATTACAATGGGAATTGGGGAACTAGTTGTTGTTTTCCAAATTACCCGTGTGGTCAGCTGGTGAGGTCCCAGGGAACGAATCCCCGTTGCCGGTGAACAGAGAGACATACTGGTTTTGAAGGTAAACGGGAGTCACAAGCACATAGGGGTTAGCATACTTCTATAATATCCAAACATTTGAGTTTTGAGTGAGGTTGCAATTAGTAAATAATATCTTTATAAGTAACACCTCAGAAGGATCAGATTTATGAAAATTGTATGAATTAATCAAATTTAACAATAATTGCTCATTTCAAATCCACGGATTTGGCACAGACTAATCCCTCATGGTAATTTAGTAAATGTTCAACGATAGAGTATTTTCCCCTTCGTCAAACAAGTATTAACTTTTAAATAAAAATCCTGTTTCTCATAAATAAGGAACCGCGCTGTAAAATTTATTTTAAAGATGCAAACGTACACATTATTGTAAATATCCGAATTATTGAATAGCTGGATAAAATTTATCGCTGCTGGCTTGAATTTGGCCCCTGGAAAAGCGAATGCGATCTTCTCAAACGGACGCTTGTCATCGGAAAAAATACGGCAAATCCACGGACATTACCGAACGTTACCGTCACCTCAATGACTGGTACCCCGTCTAACCACAGCAGAATCGAAACTGAATAATGCAAAATAGGACGTCCAAATGCCATATTTAAATACAAAGGTCTCAAATTAGAATGTGCATGTTGCATATTCGAATAAAGTAGAAAGATATGGAAAGGTTCATAATGCAAAGTGCGGTTTCAACAATTCATATTGTAATTGCACATTGCATAATTGAGTTTTTACCTTAATACTGTTCCATACCAATCGGCCAATCATGATTAAATTCAGGTATAGTTCGAACAAACTGACCTGAGACTAACCTTTATGCATGGAATAAATTTGTCAATGTTATCGCCTAATACGTCGGCTTTCGTAAGCTTCTCGTGAATTTTCGGCATCACGTGAATTGCGACCCATTTACCGACCTCTATGTATTGAATAACAATATCGTCATTTTCGGGAGACGGCGAAGATAAATACATGCACTCAGTCGGGTGTGAAATTATGTTAATAGAGTTCACCAGTATCAGGTCAATTTGTTCGAACTATAGGGTGAAAATATGCATAATGTTTTGGGGCAGATCATAAGGAAACTCGTTACCATGGCAACATATAGCTCCCATAGACTTACAATGGGAAAAAAACTTAAAAAAAAAATTTTCTCTGAAACCACAAGGCCCAGAACTTAGATATTTAGTACGTAGCAACGTCCAGTGGTCCCCTACATAAATCCTGCCAATCCTCCTCCTGGGGTCCAAATTGGCCACGCCCCGGGGCTCCTTAGGTTCCATAGACTTCTAATGAAAAACGGCCTCAAAAACCTTCTTCTTTGCAACCATAAAGCCCATAGCTAAGACATAACTCATGCCTTACATGCCCCTCGGGTCAGAATTTGCCACGACCCGTGGCACATAAGCTTACATAGCATTACAATGGGGGAAAATAAAAGAAAATCTTCTTCTCTGAATCCACAAAGCCCAATGCTTAGATATTTAGTATATAGCAACGTCAAGTGGTCCCCTACATAAAACCTGCCAATCATTCCCACAATGGCCACACCCCGGGGCTCCTGAGCTTCCATAGATTTATAATGGGAAAAAGGCTTCAAAAATCTTCTTCTCCGAAACCATAAAGCCTATAGCTAGAATATTTAGTATGTAGCAACGTATAGTGGTCACCTACCTAAATCCTGCCAATCGTGCCCCTAAGGTCAGAATTGGCCACGCCCTGGTGCTCATAAGCTCCCGTAGACTTAAAAGAAAAAAAAAACTTTGAAAATCTTCTTCTCTGAATCCTCAAGGCCCAAAGCTTAGATATTTAGTATGAAGCAATGCCAAGTGGTCCCTTACATAAATCCTGCCAGTCATGTCACTGGGGTCCAAACTGGCCACGCCCCGGGGCTCCTAAGCTTCCAATTTTCAAATAAGTATACCTTTAAAGCCAGTTGGCCAATCATGATTAAATTTCATGTGAAGCATTATCATGTAGGGTGAAAAGGAGCGAAATGTTTTGGGGCAGATTAGATGGAAACTCGTGTTGCCATGGCAACATATAGCTCCCATAGACTTACAATGGGGAAAACATAAAATAATCTTCTACTCTGAAACCACAAGGCCCAGAGCTTAGATATTTAGTATGTAGCAATGTCAAGTGGTCCCCTACATAAATCCTGCCAATCATGCCCCTGTGGTCCGAATTGGCCACGCCCCGGGTCTCCTTAGCTTCCATGGGCTTATAATGGACAAAGGCTTCAAAACTCGTCTTCACCGAAACCATAAAGCCCATAGCTAAGATATTTAGTATGTAGCAAGGTAAAATGGTTACCTACTTAAAAGCTGCCAATCATACCCATGGGATCAGAATTGGCTATGCCCCGCGACTCATAAGCTCCAATAGACTTATAATGGAAAAAAAATCTTCTCTGAATCTACAAGGCCCAGCGCTTAGATATTTAGAATGTAGCAATGTCAAGTGGTCTCTTACATAAATCCTGCCAATCATGCCCCTGTTGGTCCAAATTTTTCACGCCCCGGGGCTCCTTAGCTCTCATATATTTATAATGGAAAAAGCTTAAAAAAATCTTCTCGAAACCATAAAGCCCATAGCTAAGATATTTAGTATGTAGCCACGTGAAATGGTCACCTACATAAATCCTGCCAATCATGCCTCTGGGATCAAAACTGGTCACACCCTGGGGCTCATTAGCTCCCATGGCATAGACTAAAAATAGAATAACTTTAATAAAAACCTGCTTTTCTGATCATAAGACCCAGAGCTTAGATGTTTAGAATTTAGTATAGCAACGTCAAGTGCTCACCAACATAAATCCTGACAGTCATGCCCCTGGGGTCCAAAATAGCCATGCTCCATGGACATGTAATGGAAATGCTCCCATGGACATGTAATGGAAAAAACTTCAAAATTCTTCTCTAAAACCATAAGGCTCCGCGCTTGGATATTCCATATGTAACAATGCTAAGTGGTCACCTATATAAATCCTCTGGGCTCCGAGTTGGCCACGCCCCGGGGTTCATTAGCTCCGACTTGACTTATCATAATAATAATAATAATAAAACTTTAAAAATCTTCCTCTCTGAAGAGCTTAGAGTATGTAATCCTACCAACCATACCCCTAGGGTCGAAATTGACTACGCCATGGGGCCGATTAGCTCCTATGGAGGCCTCTATGGTGTAGTGGTTATGCTACGCGCCTGATAAACAATGGATCACAGGATAGATCCCGGGCTTCTCCAGACTTCTGGATGAGTCTTTAAACTGAGGTCGTGTTTCCGTACCACCTTAGCTGTTGGTGGAACGTAAAATTAAAACACACTCACTCATTAGCTCCTGTAGACTAATAATACGAAAAAATTAAGAAATCTTCTTCTGAATCAATAAGATATTTAGTATTGTTGCAACATCAATTTGTCATCAGCATAAATCCTGCCAGCCATGCCTATGGTATCCGAATTGGCCACACACCTCTTGGCTCATTATCTCCCACTGATTTATAATTGGAAGAACTTCAAAAACATCTTCTAGACAAACAGCTTTTTAAAATGTTCTTCAGGTGAGCGGTAAGGCTCATTCAGCCTCTTGTTATCATAACCCAAGCCAAATTCAATTATCCGAATTATACTTTTATCATCAGCAGGTTTTCAACAGTTGCATCTTTCAGGCTACACAGACAGACAGACAGACAGGCTGGTACTTGAAGTGTTACAATTTCTGTATATAAGTCAGTATGTGATAAACTAAATTCATCAACAAGAACCTGAAGAGAAAATTTAAGAGTTGATATTGTTTTGACAAAGAGTGCCTGTAACAGTTATGCAGTTTTTCACACCTACTCAACAGACTCATAGAAAAAATTCTAGACGCTAGTCACATTTGCTTCATACAATTTACCTTTGAAAAGAACTAAAATATATATAAAAGAATTGGACAATGGAAAATTTTGTTATTAACACCAAGAAATTTTTAAATATACACTTTTCTAAGGAAAAATGCATCCAAAAGATGCAAATTAATAAATGGCAAACGGTATATAGCCTGATCATACTGCTTCCCTAGAGGTCTTATCTGACTTTGCACTGTTTGACCAGTCCTGTCAATACCTTAGGTAGTTGATAAAAATACTATGACTGAATAGCTTTATGCCATTCCCTGTTCCAGCCATACCTTATACACTTGAAATATGGGCCATATTTGGTCAATAACTAGGTCATTATGTCTAATTTCTTTACATTCTATCTGTGCACTATAGTGGTCACAAATGACTCTGGTAGCCCCCGCCCATAGGGGCTTGAAGGAATATATGGGCTACATGATGCTTCCACGCAGAGCTGAATCCGGCCCGCACACTAGTACTGGTAAACCGCTTAGAGGATCCAAGCCTGTCCAGGAACAGCGGTGCGAGGCGGACCGTCCGAGTCCAACTGTTGGTTTTCTTTTGCTCCAGCATTTCATGTGGAGCGCTGTGGTGCAGTGGTAAAGTATCGGACTCCGGACTGAGAGGTACCGGGTTCGATCCCCACGAGCCGCAAGTGTTGTTTCCTTGAGCAAGAGACTTTATCCACATTGCGTATGTACTGATACCCAGGAAAAGAGGGCCACATGGAAGATTAGTACTAGTTTACTAAATGTGTTACCCTCTATAAACATGATAAATAAGGTCGATTATTATTATTATTATGCTTATTATTTCAGTTATGTCATACCGTTGTTCGTTTGATTTTTATATTCACTGAATAAATTACATGTACATGTATACAGGTCTTAAACCAAGGGCGAGGATTGTGGCCCTAGCCCCAATATACCGTTTTTTTTTGCTTTTTTTTTAAGGCGGTTCTTCTGTTGTTGTTGTTTATTATTATTACAGTTCGTCATTGCATGTATGTAATTTCATCAAAGTCCCGAAGTAAAATCTCCAAAATGATCTAAATAGTGTTACGGGGACGTAAAACCTCAGTTCAAACAAAGAAGCCTCCGTGGTGTAGTGGTTACGCTACTCGCCTTGTAAACCAGGGGTCGCAGGATCGATCCCGGGCTTCTCCAGACTTTCGGATGAGTCTTTAAACCGAGGTCCCGTCTCCGTATGACCATAGCTGTTGGTGGGGCGTAAAACTCAAACACTCACTCACTCAGTTCAAACAAACAAAAAAGGAAATCTAGCCCGTAAAACCGTGGGGTTTTACGGGCTAGATTTCCTTTTTTGTTTGTTAATCTTTCTCCTCTATTCCGGCCCTCTCTTTTTTCTCATCTCCTCTACTACATATATTGCCGGTCCCCGCCCATTGGGGCTTGAAAAAATAAATGGGCTGCATCATGCTTCCACGCAGAGCTGAAACCGACTACACACGAGTACTGGTAAACCACTCAGAGGATCTAAGCCTGCCCTAGTAAAGCGGTGCGAGTTGGACCGTCGCTTATAAACCCTATTGGTTTCATTGGGTGACAGGGCTTGAGATGTCATTTCATCTCAATGTTGGGTAAAAGTCCCACAAAATTGGAAGCAACGTCTCCAAAATGACCTATAAAGTATTGACGGGGACGTTAAATCTCAAATCAATGAGGGTGTTGTTATTTTTTCAGTTTCTATACTTCCCTTTATTTTCCTCTTTCTCTCCTGTCCCTCACTTTCATCTCCTCTACTATCTCTTCTTCCTCCCTTCTCCCTTTCTCCGGGAGACGACAAAAAATGACCCACAAGTGTTGACGTACGTGTCGTCGCATTACAAAAACACGCCTAAACATATACATGTACATTGTAAATTTTACAGCCGAAAAAGAAACACGAAATTTGCAGATGAAAAATTGTGATATTTTTCTTATTTCTGCTCAAAATATAGATAATGGGCACTCGTTAGAACCGCCACATCGAGGCGGTTATAAACCCACAATCTATATTTTAGAGCAGAAATAAGAAAAATAAGGTATACCCCCGGAAACCCCAGTTTTACTATATAAAAGTGGGGTTCAAGGGGTCAAAATTATATAGGCGTGTTTTTGTGATCGTATTTATCGTGTTGCACAAGCGGCGAAATCTCGTTTATCAATTCAATTTACAGTATTTTAAGCAAACAGTGCAAACCTTTATCAGATGCCGCGTTATGTGATGTGTGATTTGAGTCTACACTGCATGCCAATGACCCAGTAAACGAGCACAGTCCACATTATGAAAATATATTGAAAATTTTACCACCAAAAATGAAAAATTTCAGACAAAGAATGCTGATATTTCAGAAATAACAAATAGAATCTGTCGTTAGGACTAGGTCACTGATGGCTAGGTTATGAGTAGGTCACTGATGTTAGGGCTAATTTAGGTTAGCCAGGTCATATGAAATTCTAAATTCGCTCCTCATGATGAGTCTCATCTGAACTTCTGCATTTTTTTTCAGTTCGCGCGTCACTCCCAGTGAAGATATAATAATTCTTAAACGAGCACTCCGACACCCCCGCCTATCGGGGCTTGGAGAAATAGATTGGGCTGTATGCATGCTGCTTCCACGCAGAGCTGAATCTGACCACACACGAGCACTGGTAAACCACTTAGAAGGACTAAGCCTGCCCAGGCAAAGCGGTATGTGTCAGAATCGTCCAGTGCATATAAGCTCGGGCCCATCAATGGGTCCGAGATATAAGCATTCTGGTTTCATTGGGCGGCAGGGCTTGAAATGTCATTTCATCTCAATGTCGGATAAAAGTCCCACAAATTTGGAAGCACGTCTCCAAAATGACCTTAATAGTGTTGACGGGGACGTTAGACCCCAATTCAAACAAATAAACGAGCATCCCCGCCCGCCACCATAGCCCAGATTTCTCAAGGGCAAACTTTATGGTTTTTGATAGTACTCATTTATCTAGGCCACTGACCGTGAAGAGTAGATATTTAGGCCTTCATTCTTTGATCGTTGCACTCCCCGACCAATACAAGTTGTGTGTCACGTAGCGGTGAACCACCCCATGCCCCCGGATCTGGCCGCTCTCCAAACATGGATTAGTCCATTAGGCCCAGGGTTAAAAGGTGTACCATGTTACCCTTTCTTAACTTTCTTGATTAATGAATCAATTAGTCATGTCTTAATTGGATCTTAATTGACAGCTTTTATTTCTTTAACTATTTCTTTCACCAGCATTCATTCATATTTTCCAACTGAAACGACTTGAGAATTTATTATCCCCCACACAAAATGTTAAGTGGTTAATACAGCTATCGATCTATGGACTTTCGTGCGTGTAAAGCAGACGATAGATTGTGGTTGAACTGAAACACGCCCCTCAAGGGGAAATACGTCACAGTACGGTCGGTGCTACCCTCAGCATGTACAGTTCACGTGGGTCCGTCTGCCCAATCAGGGCTGGGGATAACAGCTTTGAGTGTGTGACGTATGTTATCGGCTTTCCATATATGGAAAAACCTATCCCCACCCATCGATTTTTTCGCCAGGGACGGGCAATCTACCAAGACGGAGTGAGGCGAGAAATATTTTGATGTGATATTATATGTGATTTTTTTTGTTTGTAGGAGAATATAACAGGGTAAGAATTTCCTTATGCTCGTAATGTTTGATTTGTGATTGTCTTCTTACGACCGACTTATCAGTACCCACGTGAAACTAGGTTGTGGGTCACGAGTTGGAAGATCGAGTAACCCCAGGGGTTGTGTGTAAACAGACACCAAGTAATTGCTGAGCCTTTACGGTCGCGAGTATGTCCTCTTTTGTTTTCAGTATAAATAAATGCTCTTTTTCAACGTTTGTTTCCGCTTGGTAATTTCTTCATATTAGCGCGACAAAACGAAAGTAAAGTTTTGACAGCTGATTTCTTGTTGCTAGATCGTGGGTCGGGAAAAGTTAGACGGTCGGCCATCTTTGTTCGGGCACTTGAATTTTTTATGAAGAAACCTTACCATCAGTCAGTTAATTTAGATTAAATCTAATTGTTCTTCAATGTAAGTCTATACATGATAGACTGCAGTTCTATCCAGCTGCATACAAGAGGCAAAACGGCGAATTACTTTCTGTTTCTATTTTTAGAACAACAGGTGTCATTGATGACGTCTGGGATTTTCCAGGTTTGTTAATTGCCAATTAATTGGGTGAAATATGTCAGCGCCTACCGTTTATATGTGCTTATTTATCTTTGATTGATTATTTTGGCAGGGAATTGACTTATTCAGCAGTTAATAGTGCTAGTTTGTCATACTTGGAAAATCGCTTTAATGTAAAAAAGAACCAAAAAAAAAAAAAAAAAAAAAGAAATACATACAAGAAAATTGTATACCAAAAAAACAAAACAAAAAAAAAAAATACTAATTAAAAACAAATAAAATGTATGAGGTTTACATAAAGACTGTAAATTTCAGAGTTAAAACATTTAAAGATCTTAAAACTTTGTTTTATGTATTGGTAGTGTTTGTTTGTTTGATTGAAGGTTTAACGTCCCCGTCAACACTGTAAAGGTCATTTTGGAGATGTGGCTTCCAATTTTGTGGGACTTTTACCCGACACTGAGATGAAATGACATCTCAAGCCCTGTTGCCCAATGAAACCATCGCCCCCGCCCATAGGGGCTTGAAGAAATATATGGGCTGCATGATGCTTCCACGCAGAGCTGAATCCGGCCCGCACACTAGTACCGGTAAAACCGCTTGGAGGATCTAAGCCTGTCCAGGAACCGCGGTGCGAGGCGGAACCGCCCATGCTAATAAACCCTATTGGTTTCATTGGGCGACAGGGCTTGGGGTGTCATTTCATCTCTATGTCGGGTAAAAGTCCCACAAAATTGGAAGCAACGTCTCCAAAATGACCTTTACAGTGTTGACGGGGACGCTTAACCTCAAATCAAACAAACAAAACCAATGAAACCAATAGGGTTTATTAGCATGGACGGTCCGTCTCGCACCGCGGTACCTGGGCAGGCTTAGATCCTCTAAGCGGTTTACCAGTACTAGTGTGCAGACTGGATTCAGCTCTGCATGGAAGCATCATGCAGCCCATATATTTCTTCAAGCCGCTATGGGCTTGTATTGGTAGTGATTTTTATTTATTATCAAGAAATGTTTTTTGTTTCTTTTGTTCTAAAAAGGTCATCAGACTTTGGCCTAGAGTCCAAGACTACCATCCCACAAATTTTTACATTATTTATCGTGAGAGAATTTTATTGAAAAACCTAAGGGCCCGGCCACAAATTCAGCATTTAGCGGCATAGGCATTTGGGCTTTCAGGCCCTTCTACAACATTAAGAAAACATAGTGTTCCAGTGATTTCTTTTTTTATGCCCCAGCATCAGCATGATGCCAGGGGCATATAGTTTTTCGGTTTTCCGTATGTGCGTACATGTGTACGTCTGTCTGTGGGTGTGTGTGTACGTAAGTACGTGGTCCTGTAACCTCAGGTTAAGGTTTTTGTAACAGGTAGAGCCTGAACTTTTAGAACTCATATTTTCCTAACCATTTGATGGAACTGGTTCATCTTTGGTATGATGATAGATATAGGTCCAAAGTTTTATTAAGCAATACCCCCACCCATGCCTGTGGCCTCAAGATCAAGGGCACAGACTTAGAAATTTTCAGTGTTAAAGACTCGGGTTAAGGTTTTTGTAACAGGTAGACCTGAACATTTTAGAACTCATATTTTCCAAACCATTTGATGGAATTGGTTCATATTTGGTATGATTATAGATATAGGTCCAAAGTTTTATTCAGCGATACCCCCACCCATGCCTGTGGCCTCAAGGTCAAGGTCACAGACTTAGAAATTTTCAATGTTAAAGACTCAGGTTAAGGTTTTTGTAACAGGTAGACCTGAACATTTTAGAACTCATATTTTCCAAACCATTTGATGGAATTGGTTCATATTTGGTATGATTATAGATATAGGTCCAAAGTTTTATTCAGCGATACCCCCGCCGATGACGTCAAGGTCATGGACTTAGAAATTTTCCATGTTTAAGACTCCAGTTAAGGTATTTGTACCTGGTAGAACCTGAACTTTTATGATGGCTTTGGTTCATATGATGATGGATATAGGTACAATGTTTTATTCAGCAATACCCCCACCCATGCCTATGACCTCAAGGTCAAGGTCACAGACTTAGACAATTTTAATGTTAAATATTTTAAAGAGCTCAAATTTTCCAAACCATATTATGGATTTGGCTTATATATGCTATGATGATAGATACAGGTCCAAATGTTTATTTGGCAATACCCCCACTCATGCCTATGGCTTCAAGGTCAAGGTCACAGACTTAGAAATTTTTTATTAGATATTTTAAGAGTTGATATTTTCCAAATCGTGTGATGGATTGAGTTTATATTTGGTATGATGTTAGATACCTGTCCATTTTATTCAGCTATACCCCCACCCATGCCCATGAGCTCAAGGTCAAGGTCAAAGACTTAGAAATTTTTTAATTAGGTATTTTAAGAGTTTATATTTTCCAAATCGTGTGATGGATTGAGTTTATATTTGGTATGATGTTAGATACCTGTCCATTTTATTCAGCGATACCCCCACCCATGCCTGTGAGCTTTTTTTATAAGCAATGTGGATGAAGTGCCTTGCTAAAGGGCACAACACTTTGGTCTGCGTGAGGATCAAACCCGCAACCTCTCGGTCACAAATCTGATCCGCTACCACGGCACCAAAGCCCTCCACCTTTGTTTGATTGATTGGTGCAAGTGTGGAAAAGAATATAGTTGTTTGCACCTTTATCACGCATATGCATGCATGTATACACACACAAACACACTGAATAAATAGGAATATTACAATGTAATGAAGTTTTGTAATTTTGGACTTTCACATTTAAAATGTGAAAGTCCAAAATTACAAAACTTCATTACATTGTGTACTTTAAAGAAGTGCATGGTTTGTTTATGTTAAGGAAATTCCTAGGTCCTGTTGTTCCAAGATTTAATTAACACATTGAAACTGATTTTAACCCATTCATTGCTATATGTTGGACAAGTCCATTTGTCATATAAGGAGTGGCGGGTCTTTTTTTTTTTTTTCGTTTTTTTATTCTATTTCTGATGGAAAATTCGGTCAGCAAATAGTGAAAGCCCTGAGGCGTCTGATCGGGGAGTGCACTGTTTGCCAATGTACCCCTTTAGGGGTTTCCTGCCTGCAAACGGTTAAAAGTCTTGGGTGTGGGGACTGGCTGAAAAAAAAAGTGAATACAGTAGTCATTGTATTTTGCAAATGATATCTTTTCCTTCAAAATGCCTCTTTATTATATCCGCTTATTCGAAGAAAAATCGGGTATATTGTTTTCGTACCAGAGTTGACAGAGCGTTAGCCGGCTGTCTGTCCATCCGTCAAGTTTCTTGTAAATGGATCTCCTCTGCAACCACTGAAGTTACACTTTTGAAACTTTGCATGTGGATAGTACATGGTATGTAGATGGCAGTGGGGTCCTTTTTTGTGACCTTGACCCCAACATGACCCCAAGGTCAAAGGTTAAAACGTATGATTTTGCCATATCTCCTAAACTATTCTAGTTACACTTCTGAAACTTTGCTTATTGGATGGCCCTTGGAATATAAAATAATTTGGGCTACTTTTGGGATGACCTTATCCTCAACATGACCCCAATGTCAAGGTAAAAAAAAGTATGATTTTGCCATATCATCTAAACTATTGGAGTTACACTTCTGCAACTTTGTTTATTGGATGGCCCTTGGAATATAGAATAAATTGGGCTACTTTTGGCATGACCTTGACCTCAACATGACCCCAAGGTCAAAGGTAAAAAAAATATGACTTTGCAATATCTCCTGAACAATTGGAGTTACACTTCTGAAACTTTGCTTTTTGGATGGCCCTTGGAATATAGAATATATTAGGCTACTTTTGGTGTGACCTTGACCTCAACATGATCCCAAGGTCAAAAGTCAAAAAGTGTTATTTTGCCGTATCTTCTAAACTATTGGAGCTACACTTCTGAAACTTTGGTTATTGGATGGCCCTTGAAACATAGAATAAATGGGCTACTTTTGGTGTGACCTTGACCTCAACCTGACCCCATGGTCAAAGGTAAAAAAGTATGACTTCTCCATATCTTCTAAACTGTTGGAGTTACATTTCTGAAACTTTGGTTATTGGATGGCCGTTGGAATAAAGAAAAAAATGGAATACTTTTAGTGGACCTTAACATGACCCCAAGGTCAAAAAGTATGACTTTGCCATATCTTCTAAACTATAGAAGTTACACTTCTGAAACTTTGCTTATCAGTTAGAATGTTCTTTGCAATTTTTTTTTAACTTACATGTATATGTAGTTTTGGCTAGCTAATACACAGTCATTAGTGTTATTCATAGAAAAAGTGTGTATTTGCGATGGTTAACCATCAACTGCGCAATCTATTTCATATTGAACTTGGTAATTAACATTAATTAATATTAAACAAAATATGGATCACGGTTCTCAGCGGGCTCACAATGTGTATGCAACATTGTATCAACGTGGCTGAAACATGGTGTTGACCCAACATTGCTTAAAATCATGCATTTGCTGGGGTGTTCACATTGCACCTACATGTACACACTTACCGGTAATACAATAAACACCATGTGACAAAGTGCGTTTTTTCACATCTTCAAAATGGCTACTTGTCTGATGAGACGCCTTGAAATTTCTCTTATTTATACTGCAAACATAGGTTGTGGGTGCTCATTAGAACTGCCTCATGGAGGTGGTTCTAATGAGTACCCACAACATATGTCTTGGAGCAGGATAAGAAAAATAATGTATACCCCAATAAATCCCAGTTTTCTCTATTATATAAAGAGGGGTTTAGAGGGTGGGGTGTTCATTTCATGGGCTAAGACACTTCTTCACGTGATGATCTTAACCCTTCTCTTGCTGAATATTCAGTTTAGCCACACCCATTTCTGACTTTGAACCAATCAGATTACTTGATGTAATTTATTCCTACAAATTCATAAACTAAATGCCAAACAGTGTAGATCCTGATCAGATGGCTTCTTCAGAAGCCATCTGATCTGGATCTACACTGTTTGCAAAGATAGGGGTTGTCGTGAACAGCAAGATAAGGGTAAACATGATTGTATCAGTGGATTTTCATCTTAAAATTCCGACCAAGAGCTTATCGTGGCAAACTTTACTGTTAGGGTACATATTTTCTGCACCTGTATGATGTGTATTCGCTGTGGGTTTATATATCTAGGTGTATATAATTCTGGCTTCTCCCCAAACCAGTGCACACAGGTAATTTTGCAACACACCCAGGGAAAATATGTGAGCTGAATGTAAACCCATTTTGTACTGATTGGAATCTTCCACCTTATTTAAAGAATAAGTCCATTTCAAAATTTAAGGGTGTCAGGTAGTGTCTTCTTCAAAATTGATTTGGATTTTTTTCCCTGGCCCTCTTATTATTATTTCACTCATATCGAGCTGATTGTTAACCCTTGTCCTGCTAATCCCGGATATGCCTTATCTTTGAAACAATGTAGATCCAGATCAGATGGCTTCTGACGAAGCCATCTGATCAGGATCTACATTGTTTGCCATTCAGATTGTAATGATTTGCATCAAGTAATCTGATTGGTTGATAATCGGTAGTGGGTGTGGCATGTATAAATATTCAGCAGGACAAGGGTTAATCAGAGATGAGCCAAAATAAGAATACCCTGTTAACCCAGAGAAAAAAACACCTAACCTTCCGTTGCAGAACTTGGTGTCTCAATGTGACCCGGGCTAGGCTTGAACCTACGGTGGTGAGAGACCTAGCGCTCCTATCCACTAGGCCGCGGAGGCCCGTTGTTTGAAAAATTGGTGGATTCTTTTGCAAACAGTGATCAGATGCCGCATTCTGTGGTGTCTGATCTGGGCCTGCACTTTTTGCCAATTATCCTGTTCAAGAGTTAACCTTTACCCTGCTGTAGGCGACAAGCCCTATTTTTGCAAACAGTGTAGATCCAGATCAGATGGCTTCTGAAGAAGCCATCTGATCAGGATCTACACTGTTTGACATTCAGTTTATGAATATGTAGAAATAAACGGCATCAAGTAATCTGATTGGTTCAAAGTCAGAAATGGGTGTGGCTTAATTGAATATTCAGCAGGTTAAAGGTTAACCTATTGCATGCGGGAAGCACCTAAAGGGGTACCTTGGTAAACAGTGTAGGCCCAGATCAGATGCTGCAGGACACAGTGTGACCTGATCAGGGCCTGCACTATTTGCTGACAGAATTTTCCGTCAAAAATTCACCATATTTGCATTAGTTGCTGGCTCCCAGCTTGCTCATTGTCAATATTGGAAAAACAGGTAACCAGACCCCCCTGACCTTTCAAGGTCAGGGGGGTCTGGTTACCTGTTTTTTCCAACATTGATAACCTTCAGACTAGGAACCAGCAGATAATGCAAATAAGGTGAATAGGATAAGAACAAAAAACAGGCCTACATGTACAACCCCTTGTATGACAAATTGACTTGTGCAACATTTATCAATGGAAGTGTCCACTAGTACCGGTATACAATGGGTTAAACATGAGGAAATATCTGTCTGACAAACAAGTTGAAGTACATAGGGTAATCAAATATATAAATCCTAGTTAGACATGTAACCACATAATTTCCCCCAGTTAACCCTTTCAACCCATTAGACCAAACCAGATACTCTTACAAACAGTGAGATCTAGATGATTTTCTTTTGTTTTGTTAATTTGTTTTGGAGTTTAACAGCCCAATCGACAGTATTTAGGTCATATCGAGCTGGTCAGTTTAACTGACCACACTTCCTGGGCAAGCTTCTAAGAATGCAGTTTACCTGAGTTCAGTGCACAATAGAATATCTTCCACCTAAAAGCCTGGAACCAAAAGTTTTGTTTGTTTGTTTGATTTGAGGTTTAAAGTCCCCGTCAACACTGTATAGGTCATTAAAGGTAACTTGTACTTTCTCTGATCTGCACTTTTGTTGCTAAGCAGTTCAATGAAGTTTGTGTGTGACATGGCTCATGTTGTTTGTTTAAGTGATAAATACCGGAATTGATCCTAAGTATTGGGACAGACATGCCTACGCAAACAGTGCAGACCAGATCAGACAGTCTGATCAGGGACTGCACTGTTTGCCATTCTATATGCACTGTTTTCCTTGCTGGATCGTGATTTGAGGTTTAACGTCCCCGTCAACACTGTAAAGGTCATTTTGGAGACATTGCTTCCAATTTTGTGGGACTTTTACCCGACATTGAGATGAAATGACATCTCAAGCCCTGTCGCCCAATGAAACCAATAGGGTTTATTAGCATGGACGGTCCGCCTCGCACCGCGGTTCCTGGAAGGCTTAGATCCTCTAAGCGGTTTACCAGTACTAGTGTGCGGGCCGCGTGGAAGCATCATGCAGCCCATATATTTCTTCAAGCCCCTATGGGCGGGGTCTTACCCTGCTGGATCGTGAAGTGAATTTGTTAAAATTTTAGTAGAATTACAGCAAATTCTCAAGCTGTCTGAATTTTTAGAAATTTGATGACAAAAACCTATTTTATAAAAGTAAGGGAAACCCTAAAACAGGACAATCAGTGTAGGCCCAGATCATTTGCTACAGCCATTTTTGTCGGACCTGCTTTAACCCATTACATGCGGGAAACCCCTAAAGGGGTACCATGGCAAATTGTGCAGGCCCAGATCAGATGCCACAGAACACATCATCTGTTCAGGGCCTGCACTATTTGCCAACAGAATTTTCCATCCAGAAACAAAATGAAACAAAATAGGCCTGACGTCCCTTTTATGACAAAAGGATTTGTCTAACATATAGCAATGAAAGAGTCCACCAGTATACAATGGGTTATGCATGGCGTGATACAGGAGCCCAGTTTTCCATCTGTCAACATTTGTGTCAACTCTAGCTTCAATCCAAAATTGTTCTCACCCCCGCCCATCAGGGCTTTGAGATATAGATTGGGCTGCATGGTGCCTCCACGCAAAGCTGAAGCTGACCACAGATGAACACCAGGCCTCATATTTTTCAGGCTTATGCAGGATTTCAGGCTTTTTGATCTTGATTTTTTTCTTGATTTTTCATGATTTCAGGCTTTTTAGATTTTGATTTTTCCTCCTATATTCTGTTTAAAATGACTATTTAACGCTCATCCTGCTGAATAAAATTATTTAGCTACACTCATTTCTGACTATTCACCAATCAAATTACTTGATATAATGTATTTGTTCAAATCAGAAACTGCATTTCAGTGTAGATCCTGATCATATGGCTTCTTCAGAAGCCATCTGATCTGGATCTACACTGTTTGCAAAGGTAATGGTTGCTGTGTTAAGCAGGACGAGGGTTAAGGCTGCAAAATCAGGTCTTTCAGGCATGGAAAAGCTTGGTCAGTATGAGGCCTGGAACACTGGTAAAGCGCTTAGAGGGTCTAAGCTTACCGAGCCAAAGTGGTGTGAGTCAGCCCGTCCAATGCACAAAAGCCTTTGTTTTCATTGGGCAGCAGGGCTTGAGAGTCATTTCATCTCAATGACGGGTAAAAATCCCACAAAATTTGAAGCAGCGTCTCCAACATTACCTTAATAGTATTGACGGGGACGTTAAACCTCAATTCAATCAAAAACCAAACAACCCAAAATTTTTCATGCCCATTTCTAACTATATGTGCAATCATAGGTCTAACGAGCCTTGGGCAGAATTCTGGTTTATCATATTACGTCGCGTCTGAGAGTGTAATAACGCCATGTAATATTTTCGATAATCCACTAGTGGATTAAATATGCAAATTAGCTAGATACGTCCCATAACATTACATGTACGACGTCCTTAACGACGTCACGTTTACGAACGGCAGAATATTGTCATTTTTTTAAACAATCGTGAATAAAATGTCTTTTAAATGTCATATGATAAATAGAATCTTGCTTTCGTGCTCATGTATTATTGAATTAATACATGAACACTCATGTAAGATTCTCTATGTAACTTCTGATGGTAAGTTTCTAAAGTAACTCAACCTGGTACCCCTCTGTTTCAAAATGGACTCCTGTTACATAGGCAACATAGCCCCCAGATAAATGTATGGTGTGGGTACTCAATAGAAGCGCCTTGCCGAGGGGCTTCTAATGAGTACCCAAAACAAAAGTTTTCATGCAGAAATAAGAAAAAAGCATCTAATCTGTAGCTATGCTGCTATGAAGGCAGGAGATTCCATTTAGTACACAATGGGTTTACATTAACCCTGGTCCTGCTGAGCCCGGATATGCCTTATCTTTGAAACAATGTAGATCCAGATCAGATGGCTTCTGAAGAAGCCATCTGATCAGGATCTTCATTGTTTGCCATCCAGTTTATAAATTTGTTGCAATAATTTGCATCAAGTAATCTGATTGGCTGATAATCAGTGGTGGGTGTGACATATTAAAATATTCAGCAGGTTAAAGCTACCGAAAAAAATCTCTTGTGGACTTGCTGTAATTCTCCTAAAATTTTAACAAATTTGTTTCAGCAAGAGTCTGAAAGGTGCAGATGGAATGACAAACAGTGTAGACCAAGATCAGACTGCTTCTTCAGGAGCAGTCTGATCTGGGTCTGCACTGATTGCTTAGGCCTACCTGTTTCAATACTTATGATCATTACAGTATGATTTATCGTTATTTTAAATTTATGCCACATTTCTTCAGGTAACTGTTGAGGGGACATGACAACAACTCAGCCAACTAATTCATCAGAATGGCAGCTTTACCGGGTCCTACAGAGAGCAAATCTTCTACAGTATTTTGATATCTTTGTTGCTCAGGGTAAGACTATAAGAATCTTATATGGGTGTGAGGGTTGGATGGAAAAATCCGTCCCAAGGGTGACGGGTCACTGTCCGGCATCAAGAGGCTTTCCGGACGGATAGTGATCCCGAGGAATGGAGTTTTCTATCCGCCCTTCACACCCATATAGGATTCTTTCTCTTGCATACTTCCATTTCTTAGCGCGGGTTTTAAATGCTGCAGTCACTTCGAGAACCAACGTCTGCCATAATGTGATGACAGGTACAGGAATGTTTAGTGTCAGACCGTGACGTCACGTAACGTGCTGTGACGTCAACCTTAACGACGGCACATACAAGGTCGTAATCAACCAGTGCATTTATCAAACGTGATTATATTCGATTTTGGGTCGGAACACCAGGGTCAGAACATAAATTTCTATCCCAGAGTAAAATCAGGGATTTACTTGTCTGGTGTCCAAGAAAAGACTGTTACGCACAGCCATGTAAAAAGGGCAAATCCACATGCGCAACGTTGCTAGACAGGCACATACTGTATCTCTAAACTTGAAATAAATAGATCCTTCTCGTATCATTTGTCTTCAATGCTAAATTATAGTGCCTGTTTTTTCATGTTAAAAGTGAAGAGATGTAAAATTCACCATGGTGGCAAGAAGTTTAGGTTTTTGTTAGCAAAGCTGATCACTGATACAAACAAGATAAGTTTGGTACATGTTTGTGCCACAGTTCCCATTCTTTAATACACACAAACACTAGCTGACATGACACTGGTCAGGCACACTTTCACACTGATGTCACTTACATCTGTTACCAAAATTGAAAGTGAGTTAATTAAGTACAATAAACAGGGGGATTAAAAGTGGCTGTCAAATAGGCAACAGCTTGTTGCTAAAAAGTGTCTAAAATAGCCCCTTAACTTCCTTGTTATTTTGTCAATTTCAGTGATTTTTGTACCAAAATCTAGGGCAGCATTTACTCTAAAAAGGGGCATGGCATGGCGCTTATTTAAACAAGCATAACTTTCTTATTTTTGGTCAATTTCAGTGTTTTTTTTGTACCAAAATGTATGGAAGATTTTACTTTATCTGAAAAAGGACATGGGACTTTGTCCGACTAGAAAAAAGGACATGGCGATAGAGAAAAAGAGGCATGGCACCACACCATGCTAAATAGGACTGGGGAAACAGTAAACTGTGTCATATTTTCTTATTACTAATCCAAACATAGGTTGTGGATGCTCATTAGAACTGCCTCATTGATCCAGTTCTAAAAGGTATACACAACCTATGTCTTACAACAGAAATAAGAAAATTAATGTATATCCCTGTAAGTCTTTTTTTTGTCGCACCTGCTTTAGCAGGAAGACATAGGTGTGCAAGTTTCCGTCCGCCCGGTTGTCCGTCCGTCTTTCTGTCAACATTTTACACTGGGCGTCTTGTCATCGCAACTTCTCCTACAGTTTCATACCGATTATTTTGCGTGTGTTTTTGGCATGGTATGAGGATGCGCATGTGGTATGGACTTTATCGTCCGATCAATTTTTGTCACTTTTTCCTTCAATTGATATATGATAGGTACCTCTTGTCATCGCAACTCCTCTTGCAGTTTTATACCGATCATTTTGAAACTTTGCGTGTGCTTTCGCCATGGTATGAGGATGCGCATGTGGTTTGGACTTTATCGTCAGATCATTTTTGGTCACTTTTTCCACATTGTGAACTTAGTCAGTTTTTTACCTCACATATATAGGCTATGGATTCTTCTCAAAGCCCTATATTCATTTCTTCTGCCTTAAATAAACTTTTATTTTTTGTGTGGGGCAGGTGGGGAGCAGGTGCGACATCAACTACACCAAAGTTGAATCTCTGGTATGGATATAAAATGGGGTTTACAGCGGTGTTCTTTACAAGTTGTTAACCATTAAGACAGCTTAAAATGTCTTCTACTTGTGTCATTTGCTAATTTTTTTGCAAACTTAGTAAAGATAATTCTGTGTACAGGCAAAAAGTGTGGTCCCAAATCAGACTGCTCCTAGAAGAGCAGTCTGATTTCGGGCCACATTGTTTGCAAAAATGACTTTTAAAGTAACCAGCAGATGACAATTGTCGTGATTGGCATTTTATGGGTTAATATTATACTATAGCAGTTAACCCATTTGGTACTGGAAACCCCAAAATGGGTACCCTGGCAAACAGTGCAGGCCCAGATCAGACGTTGCAGAATGTGGCGTCTGATCAGGGCTTACTCTGTTTGCAAAAAGTCAAGCCATTTCCCAAATAAATTTAGGAGAAAACACAACCTGACACCCCTAAATTTTGGAATGGACTCCTGCTATATATAAGGAGGAAGATTCCATTTGGTTTTGTTGGTTTGATTTGCGGTTTAACATCCCCGTCAACACTGTATAGGTCATTTTGGAGACGTTGCTTCCAATTTTGTTGGACTTTTACCCTACATTGAGATGAAATGACATCTCAAGCCCTGTCGCCCAATGAAACCAATAGGGTTTATAAGCATGGACGGTCAGACTCGCACAGCTTTGCCTGGGCAGACTAAGATTCTGTAAGTGGTTTACCAGTACTCGTGTGCGGTCAGATTCAGCTCTGCGTGGAAGCATCATGCAGCCCATATATTTCATCAAGCTCCGATGGGCATTTGGTACAAAAAGAGTTAAATTCACAGGTGGCGATGATGTACAGCAGCTGTGTGAGGCTGGAGAGGAAGAGTTCCTGGAAATCATGGCGCTAGTCGGGATGGCCAGTAAACCACTACATGTACGGAGATTACAAAAAGCCTTACAAGAATGGGTGGCTAATCCTTGTAAGTTTATAACCGTTGTCCTGCTGAATATTTTAATCTGCCACACCCACTACCGATTATTAACCAATCAGATTACTTTATGCAAATTATTGCAAGAAATTCACAATCTGAATGGCAAACAATGTAGATCCTGATCAGATGGCTTCGTTAGAAGCCATCTGATCTGGATCTTCATTGTTTGGAAAAAAGGCATATACGGGCTCAGCAGGACAAGGGCTAATACCTGGGTATTTTGCTGCAGATCGTGTTCTCTGTATCTGAACCCTTATCCTGCTGAATAAATTAATTTTTTCCACATCCGTTTCTGTTTATCCACCAATCAAATTACTTGAAATAATGTATTTGTTTAGTTCACAAACTGCATGATAAATAGTATACATCCTGATCAGAAGTCGTCTGATCTGGATCTACACTGTTTGCAATGGTAGAGGCAGGCCTCCGTGGCCTAGTGGTTAAGAGCGCTGACTCTTGATCATTAGGTCTCTCACCGCTGTGGTTCGAGCCTCGCTCGGGTCACATGTGAAACGCCAAGTTCTGCAACGGAAGGTCAGTTGGTTTTTCTCCGGGTACTCCGGTTTTTGCCCACCTCTGATTAACCATCAGCTCGATATGAGTGAAATAATCTTGAAAGGGCCGTAAAACCAAAAAAAAATAATGGTAGAGGCTGTTGTGTTCAGCAGGATAAGGTTTAACTTATACAGATCATTTCGATAACACACCCGTGCAACAGCATGCATTTTTTCTTAACTCCAAAATGGCTACTGTTCTGATGAAAATCCGTGATATTTTTTTTTATTCATACTGCAAAAATACTGCAAAAATAGGTTGTGTGTGCTCGTTAGAATTGCCTTATTGAGACGGTTCTAAATTGAGTACTGAGTACCCACAACCTATGTCTTTGAACAGAAATAAGAAAAATAATGTAACCCCTATAAACCCCAGTTTTCTCTATATGATAAGGTGTGGTTTTGGGGTGGGTGTTCATTTCACGGACTTATTAACATGATGTGGTTAGAACTTTAATAAGAAATTTAACTAAATCCCATTTAATAAAGAATCTGGGATCAGCTTTCTTGTTCTTATTTTTTTTTTCCAGATTTATAGCGTAGACTTCCCTCTCTTTGAGAATGACTTGCTTGAGAAATATTCTTTTAACCCTTATCTTGCTGTTCACAACAACCCCTATCTTTGTAAACAGTGTAGATCCAGATCAGATGGCTTCTGAAGAAGCCATCTGATCAGGATCTGCACTGTTTGACATTCAGTTTATGAATTTGTAAGAATAAATTACATGAAGTAATCTGATTGGTTCAAAGTCAGAGATGGGTGTGGCTAAAATGAATAAGCAAGAGAAGGGTTAAAAAACAAAACAAAAAAACATACATGTAAGATGTGGGGAGGGGGGGGGTGGGGTTGTCCTTCTGGCCTAGGAGAAATAGATTGTGCTGCATCATGCTTCCACACAGAGCTGAAACAGACCACACATGATTGCTGGTAAACCACTCAGAAGATCTAAGCCTGCCCAGGCAAAATGGTGCAAGTTGGACCGTCCATGCATATAAACCCCATTGGTTTCATTTGGTGGCAGGGCTTGAGATGTCATTTCATCTCAATGTCAGGCAAACATCCCACGAAATTGGAAGCAACATCTCCAAAATGGTCTAAATAGTGTTAATGGGGATGCTAAATCTCAATTTAAATAAAACATAAAATGTATGTCAGATTAGCAAATAGTGCAGACCCTGATCAGATGCCACATGATGTGGCTCTGTTCGGGGTCTGCATTGTTTATCCATGTCCCCTTTTAGGGGTTTCCATGTTGGGATAGGTCACGAGAGATGCCAAGTTCTGCACTGGGCGGTCAGGTGGTTTTTTCTCCGTATTCTCTGGTTTTCGGCCACTTCTGAATAACGGTCAGCTCGAAAGGGCCGTAAACCAAAAAAAAATGTAAGAACCTTTTTCTCTGCCTTGTCTGTAACTATGCCTGAATTTAACCAAATATTAAAATTTCATTTGCAGCTTCATTCCAAGGTCCTAGTAGTTCAGCTAGCCCTAATTCTGTGAGTTCACTGTTGAATACACCAGTAAGAGAGCCACCCACCCAGGTCCGCTCCCTGCCTAACACCTCAACAGATGACAGAGGAAATATGTGGTTATCACAGTTAGCGAGGAAGAACGAGAGTCCAGAAAACTTATCCTCCTTACAGAATGATCACAAGGTATGATAACACAGGGACTTGGCCAGAACAAAAATATTAATGTTCATAGCAAGTGAAATCTAGGCAAACGTTACCACTGAAATCTAGGTAATCATTACCATTTTGAACCGAAAATCCCAAAAGGGGCACCTCGGCAAACAGTGCAGGCCCAGATGAGACGCCACAGAACGTGGCGTCTCATCAAGGCCTACACTATTTGCAGGAAGTTCAGCCATTTTTCAAATCAATTTTGAAGATACCGCAACCTGTCATCCATAAATTAAGAAATGGACTCCGGCTATATATAAGGAGGAAGATTCCATTTAGTACAAAAAAGGTTAACCGTAATTATTATCACATTTTGATTCACGAAAATCCATGACAGCTAAATTAGAAAAAGAAAAAAAGTCAGGATCCGCAAAATGAGAAAATTTCTAGACATAAAAATAAATATGTTTACAATATCTAGTACCATTATAGTATTTACAGTATGTTCCACTTTTCCAGCTTTCACTGTCACCAACCCCAAACCCTGTGTTAACAGAGACTCAGATCAGCCTGATAGCACAGTCTGCTGGCAGACTGGTACCATCATTACCAAACTTTGAAATGAAGAGGCTCAGTCTAAAGAAGGAAATCAACAGAGAAATACATGTAAGTTGAAAAGGTAGAATATGGCTAGTTGAAAAATATTCCATCACATTACATATGTAACCCTTGTCCTGCAGAATAAATTAGTTTTACTACAACTATGACTGACTCTCAGCCAATCGGATCACTTGGTGTGATGTATTTGTTCATTTCACAAACTGGAAGACAAAACAGTGTGGATCCTAGGCTAATCAGATGGCTTCTGCAGAAGCCATCTGATCTAGATCTGTGTTGTTTGTGCACAGTTAGGGGTGTTGTGTACAGCAAAAGAAGGGCTAATTAAGGTTAACTGAACACCCCTGCAAACTCTCCTTTATACAGAGAAAAGCTGGGTTTAGATGAAAATATTTATAAATAAAATCTACTAGTCAGAAAGATGCCATTATAGCACAAGCATGTATTATAGTATTGAATTATTCAAAAACATTTGATCCTTAGTGTTTAGTTGAGGCTTTACATCCCCTACTGCACTGTTTTGGTCATTTTGGAGACATTGCTTCCGATTTTATGGGACTTCTACCCGACATTGAGATGAAATGGCATCTCAAGCCCTGCCACCAAAACAAACCGAAAGGATTAATATGTAGGGATGGTCTGACTCACACCACTTTTAAGCCCTCTAAGCAGTTTACCAGTACTCAAGTGTGGTCAGATGGCTCCTGGAGAAGACATCTGATCAGGATCTACACTGCTTGTCATGCAGTTTGTGAATTGAGCAAATACATTATATGAAGTAATTTGATTGGTGGATACCATAATGATCCCAAGTATTGGGACAGACAGGCCTAAGCAAACAGTGCAGACCAAGATCAGACTATTCCTGAAGGAGCAGTCTGATCAGAGTCTACACTGTTTGCCATTCCGTCTGCATCTTTTGTACTCCTTGCTGGATCATGAAATAAATTTGTTAAAATTTTAGGAGCAATACAGCAAGGCCTCAAGGTGTCCCAATTTTTTGGATTTTTAGGGTAGTCAAAAATAGTAGTGGCTAAATTAATTTATTCAACAGGATAAGGATTAATTCTGCAACTGATGAACCGACCTTGGTGGCTCACTTGGATGTCCATCTGACCAGTGATCAGAAGGTTGCAGGCTCCATCCCTGCTAGTTCCAGCAGCATAATTTTATGCAGACTGATCATGAAATATATCGGCCCCCGCCCATAGGGGCTTGAAGAAATATATGGGCTGCATGATGCTTCCACGCAGAGCTGAATCCGGCCCGCACACTAGTACTGGTAAACCGCTTAGAGGATCTAAGCCTGTCCAGGAACCGCGGAATGAGGCGGACTGTGCATGCTAGTAAACCCTATTGGTTTCATTGGGCGACAGGGCTTGAGATGTCATTTCATCTCAATGTCGGGTAAAAGTCCCCCAAAATTGGAAGCAACGTCTCCAAAATGACCTTTAGAGTGTTGATGGGGATGTTAAACCGCAAATCAAACAAATCATGAAATATATCTTGTGGTCATTCTCTCCATTCCACTGATTCAAGAAAAGTAGTAGACACTTTCTGATGAAAGACTGCACTATAGCTGTTAATAGGGCTGGCTAATCGGAGCTGAAAAGATAATCGATTATCAGTCCTGTCATTGCGATCGATAATCGATTAGTAATCGCTAAGGTTTTTGTCATTGTTTTGCATGTCTGGCTTTCTGTCTGAGCATGACTCTTACCATATGTTGCACTTTACATTAGGTATGTATCTTTGAACAGACAGGCCTGAGGAAACAGTGTAGACCCCGATGAGATGCCGCATAATGTGGCGTCTCATCAGGGTCTGCACTGTTTGCCATTCATCCAGCTATTTTAGGCATAACTTTGGCTAGTAAATTGTACCTATCCAGAAATCGATTAAAAGCAAATCAGAAATGATAATCATTTTTGTGGAATTTATCTATCGATTAGTCGATTATACGATTAATCCTGTCAGCCTTAGTTATTCTCTCCATTCCACTGATTCAAGAAAAGCAGTAGACACTTTCTGATGAAAGAGTGCACTATAGCTGTTAAGCAGGTACATTTTGGCCTACCAAGGAAAAGTATGGTTAGGTAAACTTGTAGACACCAGAAATACTGCACTGTACTGGTAAACTGTATACATATTGATTGGCTTGCAGTTAGGTAAACTGACAGACTTGGTATACCTTAATAGAGTTGAATAGGCAGTTAACCCATTTTGTACCAGAAACCCCTGGCAAACAGTGCAGGCCCAGATCAGACACCACTGAATGCAGCATGCGATCAGGGCCTACACTGTTTGCAAAAAATTAACCATTTTCCAAATATATTTTGAAGAAAACGCAACCTGACACCCCTAAATTTCAAAATGGAATCCTGCCATTCATGGAGAAAGATTTCATTTGTTACAAAAAGGGTTAAACTCCAAACCAAACAACCAGTAATTCTGACAAAAAAACAAACACACACAAAAAAAAACAAAAAACTTTCCCTTGAATTCTGAGTTGCTGAAGTTCCAGTACCTATATAAGTCATAAGTTTATCCATGACAACCCTATGACTTCTGTTGAAATTCTTTTCAATAAAATCCAATTTAAAATAATACAGTCAAACTTCAATGGCTCGAACACCTTTAGGACCATGGAAATCTGTTCGAGACAGGGGTAGTGCGAGCCACTGAGGGCTACTACCAGGAGGCATAACGACATACTTCAGGACATCTTTTTATGTGTTCTATAATGAAAAATGTATACTGTGCGTACTCATTAGAATCGCCTCATCGAGGCGATTCTAATGAGTACACACAGCATACATTTGCAAGATAAAAAACGAAAATATCCTAATTTTACTCTCCCTATTTCTTACGTACAGAAGTTCCCTAGGGACTCAAGAACAGGTTCGACTCCGCCATGGTAAACGAGCCATCGGTGTTCGAGCCATCGAAGTTCTACTGTATGATGAACAGAACCTTACACTCATGGTCATTTCATATGAAATTTATGAAACAACAAAGGCTGGTTTCATAAATCTCACATGAACTGACCACAGAATTTTAATATCAAATATAACTACCCATCACTACAATTATAGCCTTTTCACCAGACGCAGGTCTGGGAAAGTCTGACACAAAAAAAATCTAGCCAGAAATGCCACCGGCATGTCCCTTTTCCCGTGACCTCCCCAGCGTCGAGTCCTGATTGGTCGCTGATGTCACATGACCTATCAGACCAATAGGCAGACGATACATGTCACGTGACCGCGATTTTCGCGCCGAGAGGTCATTATTTTTTCAGACTTGCTTGGGATAGGATCGTCAAACTACATTCCATGGAAGAATGAATAAACGGATAAGTGTTTTATTCTTTTTTATGCCCCCGCCATTCGAAGAATGGTGGAAAGGGCATATAGCGTTGCCCCTGTCCGTCCGTCCGTTCGTCCGTGCGTCCGTCCGTGCATCCGTCCGTCCGTCCGTCCGTGCGTCCGAAACTTAAACGCAGTCAATAACTTCCTTATTTCTTGATGGATTTTAAAATTACTCGGCAGAAATGTTAACCATAATGAGACGACGTGTCACGTGCAAAACCCAGGTCCGTACCTCCAAGGTCAAGGTCATACTTAGACGTCAAAGGCCAAAAAAGGGGTCCGAAACTTAAACGCAGTCAATAACTTTCTTATTTCTGGATGGATTTTGAAATTACTTTGCAGAAATGTTAACCATAATGAGACGACGTGTCACGTGCAAAACCCAGGTCCGTACCTCCAAGGTCAAGGTCATACTTAGAGGTCAAAGGTCAAAAAAAGAGTCCAAAACTTAAACGCAGCCAATAACTTACTTATTTCTGGATGGATTTTGAAATTACTTTGCAGAAATATTAACCATCATGAGACGATGTGTCACGTGCAAACCCAGATCCGTACCTCCAAGGTCAAGGTCATACTTAGAGGTCAAAGGTATAAAAAATGGTCCTAAACTTAAACTTCAATAACTTACTTATTTCTGGATGGATTTTGAAATTACTTTGAAGAAATGTTAACCATCATTAGACAATGTGTCACGTGCAAACCCAGATCCGTACCTCCAAGGTAAAAAAATGGTCCAAAACTTAAACTTTCTATGGATGAATACGAACATAGACACATTTTCAGGCGGGGGCATCCGTGTCCTATGGACGCATTTCTAGTTGATTTTGCACTTACCTTGAGTTTCCACAACGTACTTAGGCTTTTTAAGCTTACTGTTTATTCCGAAATTCTTAGAGACTTTATTTCGCGTGTTTCTGCCGACATTACATGTGTAGGGGTTGTCCGCCATTTTGAATTTTCACTTGGAAGTTTTGTTTATCATGTGATCAACCGTTTTTGGTTTTTGATAAGCACCACACTTCTTTTCATGTTATGTGCCAGGGTATACGCTCGTATTATTCCTGGTAATGTTTTAATAGAAGTCGGCGTTGTGGAAACTTAAATTGCCAGAAAAGAGGACGGTTTTTGTGCGTGTTCCTTCCACTTCCGGTATCGGAAGACGTTGTATCGCTGAATAAAAATTCTCAGCATTAATTTAGTTTTGAACATGTGCAAGACCCGTCTTTTTTAGCACTTATAAATCCCACGATGCAGATGGATAATATTCAGGTCCCTTTGTGGCCTTTCTATAGTATCTTCTAAACAGAATCCATCCAATTCGTGTGGGTCACCATTGCCGAATCAAGATGAGCCCGTCTATGTCCCCTCCTCCCATTTGGGCCTGGGTTGACTAGGATAGGTTCGTCGACCGCCCCGTAGAGACCCTGCTCATAATTGCGGGGACTCCGGGGTGCGGGGAACCTATGCCCAAAAATTTTTTCCGAATCCATGTTACATACGAATTTTGGTACGGTTCCGATCCCGGTTTTTATCGGGTAACCTTTCCGGACCTTCGGTACTTAGTTTACCTTGGTCATATGCTTCTTTCCTCTTATTATGATAAATTTTTGTTATCATAATCATTAAATTGGATTGTTTTCCCTTGTAAAACATACAGATTTGGGCATCGTTTATTGGAATACCGTAACTATTGCAAGTGAATCCGGGACGTTTCGGTACTGAGTCGTTTCGGCCTGGGTCGTTTTCGACCCGAATTTGCACCTGGATCGATTCGGCCTATTTCGGTGGGTAGTTTCGGCCTTGGGCCGATTCGGCCTTGATCGTTTTAGGCACGGCTCCTTGAATGCTCAATTTTGATTCGGCAATTTCGCATGTTCAGTGCACTATATACAATAAAGGGCCTAACACTGGGGAAGTTTAATTGAGCCTCAAGTGTTTTGCCCCTAGAGCTGAATCTGGGCCTAGTGATTTATCCTCTGGGGATATATCAATACTCAGAGGTTGGTCCTTTTTCGTCCTTACTAATTAGCGATTATGAGAAGGACATATTTAGAGCCTCATCACCTATTGATTCTAAAACTATAAGCGGACCATGTCTTCCCAACGTTTTCAGAATCAAGCTTCAAGACCGGGGGCACTCGTGCGAAAAGAACTTGGAACATTGGTTCTAACAACAAAAAACATCAATTTTTTGTTCTTATGAAATTCCTAAATTCGACCCAGATTCAGTCTCTGTATATATGACGTCAGGGAAATTGGCATTACTTCCTGTTTCGACGCTCTAACATTGGAGCTTCTTACCAGGACTATTATTAAGTGGGTTCTCATTATGACTGGTATTCTAGTTCTACCCACTTTGCCTTCAAACAAGAGCATTCCGACCATATAGCTGCTATTCTAATGCTTTTGTTTATTTCCCGGTCATTTTTTACATGCCATGGCTGTCTACCACCATGTTGCATGTTTGGCGCAACTCTGCTCTTGATAACTGGTTCAGTTTTTACTGAGCATAGTAAATGAAAACTTAGAGCCTCAGCGCCTCTTGATTCTAAAACTATAAGCGGACCATGTCTTCCCAACGTTTTCAGAATCAAGCTTCAAGACCGTGGGCACTCGTCTTTTTTGAAGTCTTCGGAGAGCGTATCAAGTACAGGTACCGCAACCAAGAGACACTCTTCGACTACTTCCGATGACTTTTAAGTGCTTATCACCCTCGACTAGAAGATCTCAATCAGTCCCCATCTACTAGTAGATCATTCTCAGATCAGGGTACACGGTCCTTTCGTTCCAGAGGTCGGACTGGAACGAAATCTCCCAATAGAGGAAGACACAAGTCTAACAAATGACTTTCTTCCTTCCCCTCCTCTTCATCTTCTTCCAGTAGGAGCCGAGCTATTTCAGTTCTATCAAGCCTTGGCTTCTTTTAGCAAATATATTTTGAGTTTTATGAGTTTGGAGAAAGGGTTACTGGATTGAGTTCGTTAGGAATCCTTTCTCTTTCTCACATGCAAATACTATTTCTGGTAAATAGTATCAAGAAAAGAAATCTTTTTATTGGAAGAGGAAGGGTTCTTCTCCAAAAGAAAGCCGTGTAAGTAGAAAAACTTCTCCTTTCCCCAGGCTTCTACAGGCGGATCTTTCTGGTCGAGAAGAAAATGGGAAAATCGACTCATCATCGACTTCTCACACTTAACACAGATGATGCAAGTCGATCATTTCAAAATGGAAACTTCGTCCTCGATTAGTCAGGTCAATTCTCCCAAATTCGGGGACGATTTCCGTAGTTTTAAAGGACGCTTACCTTCACATCTCCATCCATAGGTCATTACGCAAATACCTTCGTTTCACCTTGGATGGAATTTTGTGTATCAGTCCGTTGCCTTTCCTTTGTTGGATTTGTCAACGGATCAATGAAAAGAAAAGAAGAAAATGGGAAAATCGACTCATCATCGACTTCTCACACTTAACAAGATGATGCGAGTCGATCATCTCAAAATGGAAACTTCGTCCTCGATTAGTCAGGTCAAATTTCCCAAATTCGGGGACGATTTCCGTAGTTTTAAGTTCGCTAACCTTCACATCTCCATCCATAGGTCATTACGCAAATACCTTCGTTTCACCTTGGATGGAATTTTTGTGTATCAGTCCGTTGCCTTTCCTTTGTTGGATTTGTCAACGGATCAATGTTTTCCCTGTTCACCAACTTAATAGAAATTAATTAAGCAGCTCTCATCATAGAATTAGGCCCCAATCTTGTGTAGTGTTCCGATGATGGGTTTTGTCATCATTTTTACAGTTACTGTTTATCATACCTTGTCCTAAAGTGTACAGGTTATTGTGAATTTAGATTTCATACACTTTATCGAGAGGTTGAAATTGATTCTACCTCAAAGATATTTCTCCAATTTTTTCACGCCCCGAAAAACTTTCGATTTATGTCAGGGGTTTGTTTCCCCTTTTTAGAAACTTAGTAATTGGATCCAGTTTCCCTGGACAATCTCATCTTAGACCTTTCCAGTTTTTTTTGCTAATATTATCACTGGAAATACCATACGGTCTATAGGAGCAATAAATTCCATTATCAAGATTGCTCTCTACGATTTATGAATCCCTCAGTATCAAATGGGGTCTCCTCTTTTAGAGACTATTCCCTATTTGTTTTTTTTCGCATGCCAGCCTTTCAGGTTGGTTTCCCACTTCGAACCTCAGGGATTAGTTGTTCAGGGAACGTGGGGCCTATATTAGGCGGGGCTATATATATATATGTGTGTGTATGCGTATATGTATGTATATATGTATATGTGTATAAACATTCTGAAACTTCAGACAAATTTCCTTGGTTTATCAGTTCTTCATAGCTCCAAACTGAGGAACAGCTTCATTATTGTTACTCCAGACAAATGAATAGTGTAGTTTTTTCTACTTATCAGGGAGTGACTCATTACTCTTCCCTGTTGGCTTTTACATGGAAGATTATAACTTGGTGTCTTCAGGAAGGTATGCCTATCCTTGTCGGACACCTCCAGGGCAGATTATGTCATTAGGATCGCCCCTATAGACCAGTTCACCATCCGTTCTCTACAGGGCGTTTTCTCAAATGGAGAGAACCTTTATTGGGCCTTTTTTAATCAAATGTCCAAACAACTCGGTTCTCCAATCAACTTCCATTATGTTTCAAGTTTCAGGTCACCTGGAACGTGCAGTTGATTTAAAATCTCTAGATTGGGGAATCTTTTACGTATGCGTTTACACCATTCAACTGAATTCCTCTAGTTCTAGGGAAAAAAATTAAAGCGTCCAAAAGCCGAGCCATTCTGATTACGCCTCCTATGGCCTCAGAGATCTTGGTTTTTTAGTCATTCTGAGCCTAGTCTCAAGACTTGCAACCCGTCTTCTAGTAGTTCCAGATCAAATATCTAAAAGGTGTGGGTCAAGCATTCCATTTCAATCCAGAAATGCTTTACTTACACATCCAGATGTTGTCAGGAATCAAACCAGAGGTAGACACTTTTCTGGTTTCTCTACCGAGTGTATCTTCAAATATAGAAAGATCTCCACTCTCAAGTTTTACTCTGGAAGATGGAAGATATTTTCTAGTTGGTGTAGAAAAAGGGAAATAAATCCAGACAATTCCTCTAGGGAGGTTTTTTACTGGATTTCTTTTTCTGTCTGTTCTCTACCCTTCAATTTCTATTTCATCTAAGAGAAGGGTACAGATCAGTAATCTCGAACATGTTAAAATTTTAGTCGGCTTCACACTTTTTCATTAAACCCTACCATCACCAGCTTATTAAAGGGGTTTTTTCACTATGCCGACAGGTTTCCAGGACTTTGAATCCAAATGGAATCTTGCATGAGTGTTGTGGTCTTTTCTAAACCACCTTACGATCCGGTGAATTCAGCTTCTTTTGTTCATTTGATAATCAAGCTGTATTTCATTTGACATTTGCTTCAGTTAGTAGAAGTTATAGTCATGCTTTGCCAATTGCAGAGGGTTGTTTTCAGGTATGAGAAGAACAATGACTTCTTTTTCTCTTCTCATTCAACCTATTTTTGTTTCAGGCTATAAATCACCTTGTCTGAAACTATTATTTATCCTGTCATTTCCAGGATTCGTGGATCGTAGGCTAATGTGAATTTTTTATATACATTAGAACGTTTAAAACGTTTCGAGATTATCATGAGAATTTTTTCTTTCCAATCAAGGGGTTTTGGATATATTTCTAACCATCCTTGATTGCAAAGTGGATTTGTAAAGTGATAAAGCTTCTATATGCTAATTTCACTTCTGCCCCATTATCATTCAGAATACAGTATGAGGTTAGAACCTTCTACATTTTGGGCATATTGGAACTCCGTTTTTTCTTCAGAATGTTTTTTCTTACTGCGTAATGGATGTTCCAACGCTACTTTTCATCCCTTCACCTAAGGAGCTTGGTTCCCATTCGTAGTGGTACTCATTCCTTGGGTAGTTTAGTAGCTTCTCAATCTATTATGAGCAGCACTTATTTTGGGATTTTATTTTCCTTGGTTGTTTGTTAGCCTGTTTGAATAGGTATGAACCTTCTATTTTGACTCCGGTTCCTGTCCATTTATCTTCTCCACTTGTGAATTTTGGATTTGGATCCCTTGCAGTCATGGTGGATACTCCCTTACGTTACCATCATTGGATGGTTTTAAAAGGGGTATAAACAACCAAGGTTGGAGGAGTTAGGTATGTGTAACTTTATTTTTCATCCAACCCTCCACTTGCTTTGAATTCAGGCTATAATTGTAGTGATGGGTAGTTATATTTGATATTAAAATGATATTTTTAATGTAAAATTAATTTTAATTAATAAATATACCTACCCATCACTACAATGGTATGTCCCGCCTCCCAGCCCCGCCTGAAATATTTGTTTTCCTGAAAGAAATAATGACCTCTCGGCGCGAAAATCGCGGTCACGTGACATGTATCGTCTGCCTATTGGTCTGATAGGTCATGTGACATCAGCGACCAATCAGGACTCGACGCTGGGGAGGTCACGGGAAAAGGGACATGCCGGTGGCATTTCTGGCTAGATTTTTTTTGTGTCAGACTGTCCCAGACCTGCGTCTGGTGAAAAGGCTATAATTGTAGTGATGGGTAGGTATATTATTAATTAAAATTAATTTTACATTAAAAATATCATATTATTAACCCTTGTCCTGCTGAGCCCGGATATGCCTTATCTTTGAAACAATGTAGATCCAGATCAGATGGCTTCTGAAGAAACCATCTGATCAGGATCTACATTGTTTGCCATTCAGATTGTGAATTTGTTGCAATAATTTGCATCAAGTAATCTGATTGGTTGATAATCGGTAGTGGGTGTGGCAGATTTAAATATTCAGCAGGTCAAGGGTTAACAAGGTTGTGGTGTATTTTTGCTTTTCTCTGAAAGATAGGTGTGACAGTCTGATATATGTTTCTCTGCTCTAGGCCCTGTTGGAGCAACCCAAAGATGGGCCAGACAGATTGGAGGCCATGAGAAAATATGGGTGTATTTATGGACGCTATGATTCCAAGAGAAAGAACGACAGACCTATGTCTTTACATGAGGTAATTTACTTGTCTACATATGGTTTATATTACTTAACTTTGGGACCATTTGTACGAAGCAAATGATTTCACTAGCTAATGTATCATTTCATTTAATATGGCAGATACTCTAATATTTTTGCTGAAAAAAATGTGAGTATCATGGCTTAATGATATTTATTTGTTTTTGAACAGTTAAAATTTTGCTTTTGACTTTGTCACATGATTGATCATTGTGAACACTAATAAGAATCGCCTCTAAGTTTCAAGTATGATGAACAATTTAATAGGGAAAAAAAAGAACAAGTAGGAACACCTATTGAGTGTGATAAAAATGTCCCCAAAAAGGAATTATCTTTACTTTTTCTTGAGAGCTTATCAGATGGCTAGTTATAGGCGGTTGCTTGAGGCCTTAGCCGTTGACCCACTGACTGTTTTCAGTCACCGTCTTGGAAGCGAGCTCAATGCTTAGAGGATCTGAGTCTGTCCAGAAACAGTGAAGGCAACCGAATAGCCCGAAATGATCTAGTTGTTAACTGGGCCATACAACCAAAACACATAACACATTGTTGAAGAGTGTAAAGTGTCACAATACCATTATATGCTACAGACTGTGATGTTTAAATACACCAAACCTCTTTATTTTATAACACTACCAAATATTTGCAGAGATCTAGTGTCAAAATATTGGTAAATATTTCATTTCCCGGCTAATTTCTCCTACAGCTTCCATCCCAACAAGCTGAAAGATAAGTTAAAGTTAGACTATGATGTGAAGCAGTTCATGTTATTTTGAGGTTACAGTCCATCAAATATTAACAGAGTTATGAATGTCTGTTTGTCGTAAATTTTTCTTTTTGGGCTTTCCCTCCTACTTTTTGTCTGCATAATGTGTCACATTTGATAACTTGCCATTCTGGAGCTCTTGTTGGGTTGATTTTTTTTTTACCAGTCAACCGAAAGTTACTAATTGATCCACATGGCAACAGAACCGTTGGCAACAACAACATGTCCAAAACTACCTAACTACTGTTGATGGGGACATTAAACCTCAAATCAAACGATCAAACCAATATTGTTTGTACAAAATCCAGGTTAACAATTATTTATAGCCACAATATTTGTATTGCTGCGATGTCAGAGTGCTGTATAAAGAGGGTTATCTGTAAACTTGGACTAGAGGCATGTGCTGGGGCATTGGCAAAGAGTGTAAACATAGATCAGGTACTACAGAAGGAAGCATCGGATCACTGTTTGCTAAAAATGCCAGAATAGTAGGTTTAAACAAAACAGTTTTAAGTCTTTACCGTATGTATTCGGACAAACGAGCCCATTACGCAAACATGCCTTTACAAATACATTGCCACCTTTATCGTCAACAAATGTTAATTTTATGATGAAATATTGTGATATTTTTAGCTCACCAGAGCCGAAGGCTCCGGGGGAGCTTATAGGATAGGCAGTTGTCCGGCGTCGTCGTCGTTGTCGTCGTTGTCGTTGTCGTCGTCGTCTGACGTCAACACTTTCAAACATCTTCTTCTCTGAAGCCACTGGACCGATTCAGCCCAAATTTTATCTGTAGCATCCTTGGGCTGGGGGATTGAAGTTTGTGTTTTTTATGAAAATCGGCCCATTAGTTTGGTTGCTATGGCAACTTAGAGTTTCCATAGACTTATAATGGGGAAAATTGAAAAATGGCATTTACTGCCAAGTCATTGCAGATATTTGGACAAAACTTTTATAGAAATGTTTCTTGAGTAAAATTCTTTCAGCCATATGCTTTTATGCCAACCTGAGGGTCCCCCAGGTTGTGCCGGGGCCATGCCCCACCCCCTCCACTTCATAAAAGGCCATATATCTCAGAAACCATTCAGATCCCGACCCCTAAACCATATATATTCTTGTTCCTATTGATAAGACGCATTTAGTAACACCAACCTTGGGGTCCTCAGGGATGCGCCGAGGTCATGCCCCACCCCCTCCACTTAATAAAAGGCCCAATATCTCGGAAACCATTCAGATCCCCACCCCTAAACCATATATATTCTTGTTCCTTATGATAAGACCCATTCAGTGACATCAACCTGGGAGTCCCCTGGATGCGCCGGGGCCATGCCCCACCCCCTCCATTTCATAAAAGGCCCAATATCTCGTAAACCTTACAGATCCCCGCCCCTAAACCATATATATGCGTGCTTCTTATGATAAGACACATTCATTGACACCAACCTGGGGGTCCTCAAAGATGCGCTGGGGCCTTGCCCCACCCCTCCACTTCACAAAAGGCCATATATCTCAGAAACTGTTCAGATCCCCACCCCTAAACCATATATATTCTTGTTCCTATTGATAAGACCCATTCAGTAACACCAACCTGGGGGTCGTCAGGGATGCGCACAGGTCAGGCCCCACCCCCTCAACTTTATAAAAGGCCCAATATCTCGGAAACCATTCAGATTCCCACCCCTAAACCATATATATTCTTGTTCCTTTTGATAAGACTCATTCAGTGACATCAACCTGGGAGTCCCCTGGATGCACCGGGGCCATGCCCCACCCCCTCCATTTGATAAAAGGCCCAATATCTCGGAAACCTTACAGATCCCCGCCCATAAACCATATATATGCTTGCTTCTTATGATAAGACACATTCATTGACACCAACCTGGGGGTCCTCAGAGACGCGCTGGGGCCTTGCCCCACCCCTCCACTTCAAAAAAGGCCATATATTTCAGAAACTGTTCAGATCCCCACCCCTAAACCATATATATTCTTGTTCATTATGATAAGACGCATTCAGTAACACCAACCTGGGGGTTCCCAGGGATATGCTGGGGCCATGCCCCACCCCCTCCATTTCATAATATCACAATATCTCGGAAACCCTACAGATGGCCACCCCTTAACCATATATAAACTTGTTCCTTATGATAAGACACATTCATTGACACCAACCTGGGAGTCTCCCTGGGCCTTGCCCCACCCCTCCACTTCACATAAGGCCTTATATCTCAGAGAATGTTCTTAGCCCCACCCTAAACCATATATATTCATCTTTCTTATGATAAGACGCATTCAGTGACACCAGCTTGGGAGTCCCCGGGGCACGCCCAGGCCATGCCACACCGCTTTACTTCATTAAAAGCCATATATATCAGAAATAGTTCAGATCCCCACCCCTAAACCATATACTTGTTCCTTATGATAAGACTTGTTCAATCACACCAACCTGGAGGTCTCTTTGTGCTGAGGCAATGTGCCCCGCCCTTCCATTTCATAAAAGGCTTTATATTTCAGAAACCATTCAAATCCCCACCCCATAATCATATATGTTCTTGTTCCTTATTATTAGCACACCTACTGTAGCGGGGTTTGCAGGGGCCATTCCTATTTCATAAAAGGGCCTCAAATCTCTGAAACCGGTCAGATTCCCAGCGCTGAACCATATATATACTTGGTCCTTATGATAAGACACATTTAGGGACAACAGTTTGGGCTTTCCTGGGATCAACAGGGCATGCCCCAACCCCTCAACTGTTAAAGAGGCCTTACAGATCCCCACTGCTAAACCATATATATTTTTGTTTCTTCTGATAAGACGCATTTAGTGATACCAACCAGGGCTCCATTGGGTCCATGCCCCACCCCCTCTACTTCATAAAAGGCCTAACTTTTCAGATGCTGAGTCCACATGGGTGCTCATTTGGACATGGGGGTTCATTTGGTGAATTAAAATGATATCATGTTAAAATACATGGCTGCCATTGGGCAGGATGGGCAGTGCCCACCTGAGCTCTGGTGAGCATAGTGGCCCATGGGCCTCTTGTTCTTATTTCTGCTCAAAATATAGATTGTGGGCACTTGTTAGAACCGCCTCATCGAGGCGGTTCTAACGAGTACCTACAATCTATATTTTAGAGCAGAAATAAGAAAAATATATAAAAGTGGGGTTCAAGAGTGTCAAAGTTATATAGGTGTGTTTACGTGATGCTAAGCAAACAGTATGGACCCTGATGAGACTCCACAGAATGCGGCGTCTCATTAGGGTCTTCACTGTTTGCCACTCATCCAGCCATCTCCAGACACAACATCGGGTAGTAAACCGTACTTGTTCAAATTGTAGAACAAGTATGGTAAGGAGATAAGGTGTCCGAATAGTCGAATACAGCAGCACACTTTGATACAATTTGATTTTTCAGATCTCTGTGAATGAAGCAGCGGCACAACTCTGTTTTCATATACCAAACTTACTAACAAGGCGGGAAGATTTATTCCCCTTGGCTAGGGAGGTTGTGAAAAATAGTGGTTACCAATATTCTAAAGGACATTCAAGGTATAAAGAGGAAAACGCTAAAAAGTAAATATAAGCAACATAAAAAGAAAAGGTACCTTAGGCCAGATGTCTTCAAAAAGATTATAATGAGAACAAAATTATTTATGTAAAATAGGTCAGTATCTTAAATGGCTGTGAGAGGTAGATAGAGAAATCTGTCCCTAGGGATCACAGTCCAGCATCACTCAAGGAAAGCCTTGTGATGCAGACTGTGACCCTTGGGACAGATTTTTCTATCCACCCCTCACACCCATGTAAGATACTTACATAACATGAGTCATGTTATGTCACATGACATAAATGTTTTCACTACAGAACCTATAGGAAACCTCAAATTATGAAAATTTATAATCATGCAGATTGCTAACATAGATTAAGCTCAAGCATGCCTTTGATGTTATTGGTTGAAACCATAGTTCGAGATAAGCAGAGGTACTGAGCACAATTAAGGGATAATTTTTCATTTCTTGTTAAAAACAAATGTTGTGGGTAGTTTTAGGAATTACCTCAATGGGGTCATTCTAACAGGTACCCACAACATGTTTAAATGAAAACGTATGTTTTGGGCACTTGTTTGAATTGCCTCAATGTGGTGATTCTAACAAATACCCGCTTCTCAAGACTTTCGGATGAGTCTTTAAACCGAGGTCCCGTCTCCGTATGACCTTAGCTGTTGGTGGGATGTAAAACTGGAACACTCACTCACACACTAACAAATACCATGAAGAAATGAGAAAACTTATCCCAAATTCTAATGCACTTACGTATGTAACGCAATGTCTGATTGGATAACGTCAAAAATTTGCGACAGTATATTCCACGATATACTGTCGGAAATCCGACGTCACCACGTAACGTGGTTTTTCATTGGCTGACATTTGGTTTTACGCAGGTCACAACGCCTGCCGCTTTGTGCAAAATAGTACAATTTTTAACAAAACAACAGCATAAGTGCATTAGAATGGGGATAACTGTATTGAAAATTGTCATTTGGCGAGGTAAATCGGTGGTTTTACGGTCGCAAATTCCGTTTTACGGCTCCGCTGACGCGTCGCCGTAAAACGAAATTTCCGACCGTAAAACCGCCGATTTACCTCCCCAAATGACAATTTTCAATACAGTTATCCCCTAATTATACTTAGTACTCTTTATCTGGAGCTATGTGAGACCTTGACTTTTCTGGGCTGGAAAAATTCTTCAAAAGTTTACAGGCCTCCTAGCAAAACCTATAAAACCTATAATAACCTATAATTTTGTGCCAAACCTATAAAACCTTTATTTTGTTCATAAAACCTATAAAAAGCCTGTATTTTCATGAAAAAACCTATATTTTTCACTTTTGGAACCTTATTGCTAACCCTAACTTTTCTTCAAAATGAACTACTATTTTTTACTTTTTAGTCCCATGAAAAGTGATGAAAACTGTCAAGAAATTGTAATTTTTTTCCACGTTTGCTTTGCTCGCTCGGACTTTGTAAAATTTAGATCAACTTTATCTGAGTAATTGTGGCTCAAAACTTCATCAAATATTTTTTCTTCAGTTTTAAATCTTTATGTAAGTTTGGAAGACACTTTTTTTAACCTGTATTTTTATTGAAAAAACCTGTAAATAACCTATATTTTGATTAAGAAGAACCTATATAAAAACCTATATTTTCAAAGTGGGCCACTAGGAGGCCTGAGTTTACTTGTCCTGCATGACCAAGGGCATGCAGGTTTTTGTAAATTTAATAGGGACAAGGAAAATTTTTTACTTGGATCAAAAAATTTTCCTCATCATAACAAGTGGACGAGTAGAATTTTCCAGTACTGTTTCTGTCAATGTCTGTGTCAAAAGAGTTCTTAGAGACATTTCTCTTATGTATTGTGATCAACCTAATTTTTCCTGATCATGTTTTGTCTCGATTTAACCTTTATCCTGCCAAATAAATTAATTTTGCCACCCCCATCTCTATTAACCAGTCAAATAAGTTAATAAAAAAAATGTAATCATTCAGTTCAGAAACTTCAGAAGCCATCTGATCTGAATATTCACTGTAGGGGTTGTAGTGTTCAGCAGGATAAGAGTTAACCTTTAACCTGCTGAATATTCAATTAAGCCACACTCATTTCTGACTTTGAACCAATCAGATTACTTGATGCAACTTATTTCTACATATTCATAAACTGAATGTCAAACTGTGTAGATTCTGATCAGATGGCTTCTTCAGAAGCCATCTGATCTGGAACTACACTGTTTGCAAAGATAGGGCGTGTCGCCTACAGCAGGGTAAAGGTTAACACATGTTGCATTGGGAAGATGCAAATATTAATTCACTCTGGCATTGCTATCGTGATTTTATATTTCGCAGTCAGCCTGTTGCTAACATTCGTTAATCATGATCAATTATGACAAGGAATATTTATTTCTTAATACCAGTCTTTGCTAACTGTAAGTCTTGAAAGGTGCATAGGTTGAATATGATCTTTTTAATTGGCCTAAGGTCCTTTTCGTTCAGCTGCTGTACAGCCAGTTGCATGAGATAGTTGTGTTAGGCTAGCATACACAGTCGAGAGAGAGAGGAATAGCTCTGTAAATCACCTTTAATGATTCAGTTTGCTTATTTATTATAGTATTTACCCTATGTATTTGGACAGGCCTAAGCAAACAGTGTAGATCCAGATGAGATGCCACAGACTGTGGCATCTCATCTGGTTCTACACTGTTTGCTGCTCATCTAGGGATGTTTAGATGCAACATCAGAAAGTGAATTGTATTTGTTAAAATTTTAGAACGAGTATGGTAAGGAGTTGAGATGTCCGAATTCTTGGGTTCGCCATCAGGTTCTCCCATTAGCTATACCTTTGCAAGCCCTTTGAGCTTCCAAGATATTCAAATGCACTTTTGTGTGTAACGAGACCTATGATTGGACGTCAAAAATTTGCGACAGTATAATCTGCGATATACTGTTGGAAACCCCACGTCATCATGTAACGTCTTGAGCTTTCAAGATATTCTAATGCACTTTTGTGTGTAACGAGATGTATGATTGGACGTCAAAAATTTGCGACAGTATAATCTGCGATATACTGTTGGAAACCCCACGTCATCATGTAACGTCGCTTTTTGGTTTTACGCAGCTCACAGCAGTTGCTGCTATGTGCAAAATAGTACAAGTTTTGACGAAACAAGTGATTAAGTGCATTAGAATGGGGATAACTGTAATGAAAATTGTCATTTGGGGAGGTCAATCGTCGGTTTTACGGTTGCAAATTATGTTTTAGGCTCCGCTGACGCGTCACCGTAAAACCTCGGTTTTACCTCCCAAATGACAGTTTTAAATACAGTTATCCCATTAGTTTGAATTTCTGGGATAATTTTCTATATTCTTGCTCAGAAACGTGTGTTGGGGTACTTGTTAGAATCGCTTCCTCAATATTCCAGCTAGTCTGTATAGCCGAGCAGACTGGTTTTGTCTCACCTTGTCAAAAGCCCTGAAGACTGGTTTTCTCGCAACATTCTCAAAAATGACCCAAAAGTTTTTAGTTTATACTAATTTATTTTAGTTCGATTGCGATGAAAGCTTCAAGCTTATTGAATCGCTCTCGAACACTCATTCCGGGTGTTTTCACGCGCGCGCGAGAGAGAGGCAGTAGCTTTTACACCACTGCTACCCATTTACACCTGGGTGGAGTGGGGCAGTGTCATTACGTGTCTTGCCCAAGGACACACCTGGATACAGGTGGCTGGATTCGAACGCACAACCTCTCGATCATGAGTGGAACGTGCTAACCACTGCGCTATCGAGGCTGACTCAAATATATTTGTATTTGTATACAAAAGTATTTGGATAGATAGGCTTGAGCAAACAATGAAGACCGGAATCAGACTGAGGGTTTACACTGTTTGCCATTCCATCTGCACCTTTTGAACTTCTTGCTGGATTGTGAAACAAATTTTTCAAAATTTTAGAATTATGGCAAGTCCTTAAGGTGTCCAAATTTTTAGGATTTTTACGGTATAATTTTGAAAATGAAAATCTGATTTTTTTTTTTCATTTAATAAACTGTGGGTATTCATTAAAATAGTCTTTGAAAGACAATGGTGGCAAGAACCTACAGCTTTTTTTTTTGAGAATTGGGAGTTTTTCTTTTTCAAACTAACCATTAGATACTCTGTCTGTTGTTTGTTTGTTTGATTTGAGGTTTAACGTCCCCTTCAACACTGTAAAGGTCATTTTGGAGACATTGCTTCCAATTTTGTGGGACTTTTACCTGACATTGAGATGAAATGACATCTCAAGCCCTGTCGCCCAATGAAATCAGTAGGGTTTATAAGCATGGACGAGCCCACTCGCACAGCTTGGCCTGGGAAGCCTTAGATCCTCTAAGCGGTTTGCCAGTACTGGTGTGTGGGTCGGTTTCAGCTCTGCGTGGAAGCATCATGCAGCCCATTTATTTCTTCAAGCCCCTATGGGCGGGGCCGCCCTCTGTCTGTTGTACATGCATTTAGCTGTACATGGTCATCTGTAGGCTGATCTTACAGAAACTGATCTTTTGACTGTACATTGCGTGTTGTAAAGTCACATTATCAGGTCTAAGAAAGTTGTTTTATTTAAAGACTTCTTTAAATTTAAATATGTTCTGGATAGGGTTATCCCTTGGAAGCAAGGAATACACCACAGAACTGGAAAATATGGAGTGCACATTTTCTGGGCCAGACTAGCTAGCTTTGGCCAATTAGGCATCATCAATGACCCTCAAATATTTTCAAAATTCAGCAATGGAATCAATGATCCCAAAGGACAAGAAAACATAAACTACACTATGATGTAGTGCAGGGACACTTTTTACGGCCGCCACACATTCCCAGACACCAGCTGTAGTGACGTTAAATATGTTCTAGATAGGGTTATCCCTTGGAAGCAAGGAATACACCACAGAACTGGAAAATAAGGAGTGCACATGTTTTCTGGACCGGGCTAGCTAGTTTCGACCAATTACGGTAGGTCTCATCAGTGACCCTCAGATATTTTCAAAATTCAGCAATGGAATCATTGAATGATCCCAAAAGACAAGAAAATATAAACTACACTATGATGTAGTGTTAAAGACAGTCTATAATTGTAAATACTTTAAGTCTGTAGATTTAAAGACTAACACAAGGAAAAGCCTGAAAATGATGTAATACGAAAAATCGCATTCTTATACGCAGCTGAGTCTTTATCTCATTAAAACAAATGTGTTGCTAAAGACTGAATGTATTTTATTGCCTGTAAATATTGTTTTTAATAATAGAAAACTAGATCTGCAGGCAATGGTATACCATCGCAAATACCCGCTTTTTCTATTGCACGACCCGCAGAAAAAGCAACCGACTGAAGTCGGTTTTTTCTAAGAGTGCCCTAAAATCACCGTGTCATTCTGTCATTCTGTCAATCTGTCAGTCTGTCATTCTGTCTGTCCGTCCGTAACCCGTTTGTGAAAATTGGTGATAGTGACTTAACCGCTTGGAATATTTAAACAATTTTTGGCATACTGATAGATATCAATGAGATCTAACCAATGAACTTACGAAATATTACATTCCATTTAGTATAGCCTCGCCGAGGCGAAAAATGTGAAAATTTTCGAACATTTTTGAACTGCTTCTCCTCGGAAACCGTTGGGCCGATTGAAGTCAAATTTCATATGGAGCCTCTATGGGATGGGGGAAACCAAAATTTGCTCATGGGGTCAAGGTCACATGACCAAAATGGCCGCCAAGCCATATATGGTTTGTCTGTCTGTCCGTCCGTAACCCGTTTGTGAAAATTGGTGATAGTGACTTAACCGCTTGGAATATTTAAACAATTTTTGGCATACTGATAGATATCAATGAGATCTAATCAATGAACTTGAGAAATATTACATTCCATTTAGTATAGCCTCGCCGAGGCAAAAAATGTGAAAATTTTCGAACTGCTTCTCCTCGGAAACCGTTGGGCCGATTGAAGTCAAATTTCATATGGAGCCTCTATGGGATAGGGAAACCAAAATTTGCTCATGGGGTCCAGGTCACATGACCAAAATGGCCGCAAAGCCATATATGGTAAAAACCGTTCAAAAATAGTCTTCTCCAGAACCACTGGGCAGATTTCCACGAAACTTGATAAATAGCATCTGGGATGTAGGCCTATCATAAATTGCTAAAATGGTGACCCTGGGTTGACCTTGACCTTCTTTGGGTCCGTCCGTAACCCGTTTGTGAAAATTGGTGATAGTGACTTAACCTCTTGAAATATTTAAACAATTTCGGCATACTGATAGATATCAATGAGATCTGACCAATGAACTTACGAAATATTACATTCCATTTAGTATAGCCTCGCCGAGGCGAAAAATGTGAAAATTTTCGAACATTTTTGAACTGCTTCTCCTCGGAAACCGTTGGGCCGATTGAAGTCAAATTTCATATGGAACCTCTATGGGATGGGGGAAACCAAAATTTGCTCATGGGGTCAAGGTCACATTACCAAAATGGCCGCCAAGCCATATATGGTTTGTCTGTCTGTCCGTCCGTAACCCGTTTGTGAAAATTGGTGATAGTGACTTAACCGCTTGGAATATTTAAACAATTTTTGGCATACTGATAGATATCAATGAGATCTAACCAATGAACTTACGAAATATTACACTCAATTTAGTATAGCCTCGACGAGGCGAAAAATGTGAAAATTTTCGAACTGCTTCTCCTCGGAAACCGTTGGGCCGATTGAAGTCAAATTTCATATGGAGCCTCTATGGGATGGGGGAAACCAAAAATTGCTCATGGGGTCCAGGACACATGACCAAAATGGCCGCCAAGCCATATATGGTCTGTCTATCTGTCCGTCCGTAACCCTTTGTGAAAATTGGTGATAGTGATTTAACCGCTTGGAATATTTAAACAATTTTTGGCATACTGATAAATATCAATGAGATCTTATCAATGAAGTTGCGAAATATTACATTCCATTTAGTACAGCCTCGCCGAGGCGAAAATGTGAAAATTTTCGAACTGCTTCTCCTCGGAAATCGTTGGGCCGATTGAAGTCAAATTTCATATGGAGCCTCTACGGGATGGGGGAAACCAAAATTTCCTCATGGGGTCCAGGTCACATGACCAAAATGGCCGCCAAGCAATATTTGGTAAAAACCTTTTACCCCTTCAAAAATAGTCTTCTCCAGAACCACTGTGCAGATTTCCACGAAACTTGATAAATAGCATCTGGAACGTAGGCCCATCATAAATTGCTAAAATGGTGACCCTGGGTTGACCTTGACCTTCTTTGTGCCTAGGTCAAACTTTGACACATATGCTTTTGTGTTGGATTTTATCCTGCAAACGATTCAGAATACAGTACTAAAGTATAAGATATATTTTTGCTGCTTACGATAAGGCGCATTTATTGGGGGAACAGTTTTATGTCGAGGTCACATGACCAAAATGGCCACCATACCCATATATGGTAACACTCATCAAGCTTAAAGCATCCGGCGGGTCGTGCACTTCAGCTGAAGCAATGGTTAATAACACTAATGACTATATATTAGCTAGCCAAAACTACATGTAAGTTAAAAAAAGTTGCAAAGAACATTCTAACTGATAAGCAAAGTTTCAGAAGTGTTACAACTCTTATAGTTTAGAAGATATGGCAAAGTCATACTTTTTTACCTTTGACCTTGGGGTTATGTTGAGGTCCTCCTAAAGTATCCCAATTTATTCTATATTCCAACACACATCCAATAACTAAGTTTCAGAAGTGTAACTCCAATAGTTTAGAAGATATGGCAAAGTCATACTTTTTGACCTTTGACCTTGGGGTCGAGGTCACACCAAAAGTAGCCCAACATATTCTATATTCCAAGGGCCATCCAATAAGCAAAGTTTTAGAAGTGTAACTCCAATAGTTTAGGAGATACAGCAAATCATAATTTTTGACCTTTGACCTTGGGGTCATGTTGAGGTCAAGGTCACACCAAAAGTATCCAAATTTATTCTATATTCCAAGGGCCATCCAAAAACCAAAGTTTCAGAAGTGTAACTCTAATAGTTTAGAAGATATGGCAAAATCATACTTTTTGACCTTTGACCTTGGGGTCAAGGTCATACCAAAAGTAACCTGACATATTCTATATTCCAAGGACCATCCAATAAGCAAAGTTTCAGAAGTGTAACTCCAATAGTTTAGGAGATATGGCAAATCATAATTTTTGACCTTTGACCTTGGGGTCATGTTGAGGTCAAGGTCACAAAAACTTGCCCACTGCCATCTACATTTCATGTACTATCCACATGCAAAGTTTCAAAAGTGTAACTTCAGTGGTTGCAGAGGAGATCCAATCACAAGAAATGTGACGGACAGACGGACGGACAGACGGACATTCCAACATGTCAGGTTTAAGGGCTATTTCTTTTGTTCTTTTCTTTTGTTTGGTTTAGGGGCTAACCTCCTAAACCTTTTATTTACGGAATAAATCTATTGTTTACCAATCATTTTCCAATCATTTTCTATTGTTATCAATCTGGGTACTAGCCCCTAAACTTGACATGTTGGCCCAGACAGACAGACTGACGCCGGAGTGAACTGTGGTACGAAAACAATATACCCGATTTTTCTTCGAAAAAGTGGGTATAATAATTAAGAAATAAAACAACACAGTTCCTTTCCTTAGACCACAAATGCGGTGAAACTCCACAGAAATCTGTCAAAAGTCATGAGATGAGTTTCGTACTGACATCATTTCGTTTTCAGACATTTTGCTGTTGTAGGTAGTCTGACACTCTCATCAATCTTAGTTGTCAGAAAAAGTGTCAGTGGGAGCGAGGGGTCAGTATGTTGACAAAATGATGAAAGTGTTATACACGTTCATTCCTTAGCTCATTTTACATATGAATCTTATTGCAAACCTCTTTTTCTGAGAAAACTTCAATTATGGTTGAAGGAATTTATTTAAGTAAAGCAAACTATAAAGTTTGCAGTTACACATGATTAAATATTCCACAGATAACGACCAAATAACTATAAATAGCAAAGTGCGATTATTCCGTTTTACAACATTTTCATAATTTTATTTGTGTCAGTCTTTAAATTTGTAGACTAAAAAGTCTTTAAGTTTGCAGACAGTCTTTAAATTCATAGACTGTCTTTAAATAAAACCACTTTTTTAGACCTGATGATACATGTATAGAAACAGATATGGTGGGTATTTCGTGATAAATGAAAGATAATTTTTTGTCATTTCTTTCTATAAACCTACGTTGTGGGTATTCATTAGAACCGCCTCACCAAGTACTCACTTCATCTGTTGCCATGATTGTCACCCCAACCTCTTTATGACACTATATCTGGGGTCCAAGGCAGGAACATTATTACTGAAGCATCTTTAAGTTGTATGGGAACAAAAATTGATAGATTATTCAGAAAAATGACCATTTATGGTAATTTTTCTATACAATCTATACATTTTTGTGATCCAAAAATTGGCCTGGTTATATCCAAAACTGAGTTACATGAACAGTGCCATAAAGAGGTTGTAGTATATAAACAATTCTTATGCACATGCATATATAATACAACGTCTGATTGGATAACGTCAAAAATTTGCAACAGTATATTCTACGATATACTGTTGGAAACCTGACGTCATCATGTAAAGTCACTTTTCATTGCTTGGTATTTGGTTTTGCGCAGCTCACTCTACTTGTCAGTTTGGGCAAAAACAACATTTTTAAAACAAATACGTGAACAAGTGCATTAGAATGGGGATAACTGTATTGAACATTGTCATTTGGGGAGGTAAATTGTCCATTTTACGGTCACAAATTCGTTTTACAGCTTTTCTGACACGGTGCCATAAAACTAAATTTCTGACCGTAAAACCGCCGATTTACCTCCCCAAATGACAATTTTGAATACAGTTAATCCCCTAAAAGTGTTCATTTAGCCTGGACAGATGATGTATTTACACTGTCATCCATGGGTTTCTTAGGTGGACTCTTCCATGTTTGAATGTGGACACATCCATTCTTGTACAGGGGGTTGAGTATTATAGTGTTAATCTCCAAATCCCAAAGCCACAGTTCATTATGAGTCATAAGTCTTCTCACCTAAATCACTACTGTTTGCATCTATAGATATCTGTACCCGTCTCTCAGCTTCCAATCTCCCACTTCCTGGGGCAATCTATGCTTACGTCTAAAGCTTTGAAAGGGTTAAGTGGTTGTCTGATCATGCATTGTTTTCTTTATAAGTTTTCATGAACCGGCTCCTGCCCATCGCCCTGAAGAAATAGATAGCTGCATGATGCTTCCACGCAGAGCTGAAACCGACTGCACATGAGTACTGGTAAACCATTGAGAGTATCTAAGCCTGCCCAGGCAAAGTGGTGCGAGTCAGACCATCCATGCTTATAAACTCTATGGTGTCATTGGGTGACAGGGCTTGAGATGTCATTTCATCTCAATGTCTGGTAAAAGTCCCACAAAATTGGGAGCAATGTCTCCTAAATGACCTATACAATGTTGATGGGGACATTAAATCTCAGATCAATCAATCAATCAAATGTTTTCATCAACAGTCTGACTGTTAGATATTGTTAGAAATTTGTCACGGATGTACTATTTTGTTTTCAGATATAAGCCATGCTAACAACAAAGGTGCAGATCAGCCTGCACTTCTGTAGACAGTCTAATCAGCACCTTTAAGGGGAATGGGAACACCTGGCAGATTTTTCAGCCATTTTTCAAAGGGAGACAACTTTCGGGACTTCCTGTTCGCTTTTCTATAAGCCCTGGCCCGCTGAAAAAGGGGTCCACTCTTAAAGGAAAGAATTTGCTCCTGAGGAGCAAATTCTTTCCTTTAAGAGTTGACCTCTTTTGACATGGGAGACAAAAATAATTTTGCAGGAGTTGCTTCCCCTGAAGGTGTTCCCCATTTCCCTTAAACCTCTAGTTTTTATGTATCAAAATTTCAAGACTTGATAGTTTTTGTAGTTGAGCAGGTTTGTTGATGTCTCACTTGGTCACAAACCCGGAAGACAGGTTTTCTCGTGATATGGGCCATATATCCTATATTGCACGACCCGCAGAAAAAGCAACCGACTGAAGTCGGTTGATTTCTAAGAGTGCCCTAAAATCACCGTGTCATTCTGTCAGTCTGTCATTCTGTCAGTCTGTCCGTCCGTCCGTCCGTAACCCGTTTGTGAAAATTGGTGATAGTGACTTAACCGCTTGGAATATTTACAATTTTTGGCATACTGATAGATATTAATGAGATCTAACCAATGAACTTGCGAAATATTACATTCCATCTAGTATAGCCTCGCCGAGGCGAAAAATGTGAAAATTTTCGAACTGCTTCCCCTCGGAAACCGTTGGACCGATTGAAATCAAATTTCATATGGAGCCTCTATGGGATGGGGGAAACCTAAATTTGCTCATGGGGTCCAGGTCACATGACCAAAATGGCCGCCAAGCCATATATGGTCTGTCTGTCTGTCCGTCCGTAACCAATTTGTGAAAATTGGTGATAGTGACTTAACCGCTTTGAATATTTAAACAATTTTTGGCATACTGATAGATATCAATGAGATCTAACCAATGAACTTGCGAAGTATTACATTCCATTTAGTAAAGCCTCGCCGAGGCGAAAAATGTGAAAATTTTCGAACTGCTTCTCCTCGGAAACCGTTGGGCCGATTGAAGTCAAACTTCATATGGAGCCTCTATGGGATGGGGGAAACCAAAATTAGCTCAAGGGGTTCAGGTCACATGACCAAAATGGCCGCCAGGCCATATAAATGGTCTGTCTGTCTGTCCGTCCGTAACCCGTTTGTGAAAATTGGTGATAGTGACTTAACCGCTTGGAATATTTAAACAATTTTTGGCATACTGATAGATATCAATGAGATCTAACCAATGAAAGTGCAAAATGTTACATTCCATCTAGTAAAGCCTCGCCGAGGCGAAAAAAGTGAAAATTTTCGAACTGCTTCTCCTCGGAAACCGTTGGGCTGATTGAAGTCAAATTTCATATGGAGCCTCTATGGGATGGGTGAAACCAAAATTTGCTCATGGGGTCCAGGTCACATGACCAAAATGGCCGCCAAGCCATATATGGTAAAAACCCTTCAAAAATAGTCTTCTCCAGAACCACTGGGCAGATTTCCACGAAACTTGATTAATAGCATCTGGGACGTAGGCCCATCATAAATTGCTAAAATGGTGACCCTGGGTTGACCTTGACCTTCTTTGTGCCTAGGTCAAACTTTGACACATATGCTTTTGTATTGGAAAAGTGAGAATGCATTTTATCCTGCAAACGATTCAGAATAACAGTACTAAAGTATAAGATATATTTTTGCTCCTTACGATAAGGCGCATTTATTGGGGGGACAGTTTTAGGTCTCGGTCACATGACCAAAATGGCCACCATACCCATATATGGTAACACTCATAAAGCTAAAAGCATCCGGCGGGTCGTGCACTTCAGCTGAAGCACTGGTTATTCATACAAATTGAAGATTCTATGACTTAAATAGGCAAACTAATGATTCAATCACCTTAATAAGTCAGATAGACATAGTTTGACACAATATGGGGTTAGTCAGAGGCGTAGTGGGGATCTTAATCTTGTTTAAACTAAAGGTAAATTGTGTGTACTCATTAGAATTACCTCTTCGAGGCAATTCTAATGAGTGCACACAACATACATTGGAAAGATTAAATAACAAAAATCTCACTAGAGGATCTTAGATATACACAACACACATGTATTTGTAACACTGTTGTTTAGGTCTAAATTAGAAACCATATTAGTTAAAAGAACCATGTTATATCCAGTCTAAAGTGTATAGACTTTATAGAAAAATGACTGTTTTGGGTCATTATTCTGCATCATCTATACATTCTAGGGAACCATTTTGAAATTGTATCATATCCAAAACCATGTTATGCTGAACAGTGTTACAAAGAGGTTTAGGTGAATTGAAAGCTGCAATAATGGGAAAATTTCCATAGGGCCTAAAAATGAGTTAGAATTACTGGTATCCATAGTTAATGAGCCGTCAGTGTTTGTGTCATTGAAGTTTCACTGCAGTTTGTTCAGCAAACATTTTGTACTGGTTTTACCATTTAGTACATTGTACCAGAAACCCCAAAACAGGTACCCTGGCAAACAGTGCAGGCCCAGATCAGACGTCGCAGAATGCGGCATCTTGATCAGGGCCTACGGTGTTTGCGAAAAGTTATGTCATTTTCCAAATAATTTTTGAAGGAAAAGAAACAACCTGACACCCCTACATTTTGGAATAAACTTTTTCTGCATATAAGGAGGAAGATTCCATTTGGTACAAAAAGGGTTAATCACTTAGATGGACTAGAAAGCTTGCCCAGGCTTAACTGACCAACACAGTTTGACATTTGTAGTGTTGTCAGGGCCATTATACTGCAAACAAAGCAAAACAAAGAGTTTTTATACTAATCCAAAGATATCATAGGCCTGCAGTGCATGTATATCTGGATTCAGCCCATTGTTTTGGACTGCAATGTAAAAGGGGTGCTCATCAACTAGACAAATATATGGTGAAATATCCGTATTCAGACCGTCTTTGGGACTGTGCAAAAGTGGTCTATAAGACCACTTTTGGACAGTCCCAAGGGTGGTCTCTTACGAGAGGACACAAGGTTAAGACCTTAGATAGAAAGACAAGATAAATGAAACCTTCAAAATATTATTTTAAAGAAATTTGTCTAAAATGAAGCTGGTTTAAACAGTGTAATTTCACTTTGTACCGGGTATATGAGATAAGGTTTTCCTTGCAGAGCAACAGAGTTTAACCCAACCAACCCAAGTAAGAAATTGAAACTAGATATCCCAGGATTTGGAGATGCATCACCGTTCATGAAAGCTGCCAGACTGGAGATGGAAAGACAAACAAGAGAGGTAAACTTATAACATATTAACTTACTGGTCTAATGAGAAAAATTTACTTGGACTGATATAAAAAATAACCTACACATTTTGTGTTTGATTACTGTAAAGATAAAAAAAAATGCGGACAGCTTGAGGACTTGTTGTAATTCTTCTAAAATTTTAACAAATTTCTTTCACGATCCAGCAACTAGCCGAAATGGCAAACAGTGTAGACCCTGATCAGACTGCTCCTGAAGGAGCAGTCTGATCTGGGTCTTCACTGTTTGCTTAAGCCTATCTGTCCCAATAATTAGGATCATAACGGTAGTTCTAAAACTTTCCCTGTGAAATATACCTGACAGTTTCAAGATCCTAGAAACAAATGTTGTGGATTTGTGTTAGAATCACTTTAAGGTTGTTCTATCACATTTCTACAGCATTTGTTTCTTGAATTAATTAACCCATTGTATGCTGGAAACCCCTAAAGGGGTACCGTAGCAAACAGTGCAGGCCCAGATCTGACGCAGCGTCTGATCAGGGCCTGCACTATTTGCTAACAGAGTTTTCCGACAGAAATAGAATAAAAATGAAAAAATAGGCCTGTCGATATGACAAATGGATTTGTCCAACATACAGCAATGGAAGAGTCCACTAGTATACAAAGGGTTAAAACAAGTCACATGTCCTATCATATGAACAGACCCTTTATAATTGAGTCAATCTCGCAACCCTCCTCCCGTTGAACATGATGGCCCCTACCATTTCAAACAGTGCAGATCCAGAGCAGATGCCATCTGATCAGGATCTGCACTGTTTGTCATGCAGTTAGTGAATTGAACAAATACATTATATCAAGTAATTTGATTGGTGGATAGTCAGAAATGGGTGTGACTAAATTGATTTATTCAGTAGGATAAGGGTACATATTGATAAAACATATTTTGTCATCTTGTTCATAAGAGAGGTTAGCAGCAATCAATAAAGAGCTATCTTATGAGAGATGAGTGTGACTAAATTAGTTTATTCAGCAGGATAAGAGTACATATGGATAAACATATTTTGTCATCTTGTTTGTAGGATAGGTTAGCAGCAATCAATAAAGAACTATCTTATATCTCAACCAAACAAGAAGAGGTACTACAACAGTTAGAAACAGCCAAAGAAGGGGGCGACAATGAGACAGCTCTTGATCTCCAGAACCAGCTAGAACAGATTACAAATAAACATCTACAACTGCTTACAGAACAGAGTGATATCCTCAGAAAACAAAGGTGAGGCATTTTTAGCTCGTCTGTTTTTTGAAAAAAAACTTTCGAGCTATTGTCATCACTCCGGCGTCTGCGTAGTCGTCCTGCGTCGTTCCAAAAAAACTTAACCTTGGCTATAACTTAAAAAGTATTAGACCTAGCCTCATGAAACTTCATACACACTCATCATCACAAGAGCTACATTTTGACCAAGGACCATAACAACATTGTTGATTTTGGCTGAATTATCTCCCCTTTTCCAATTTTTTTCTGAAACACATTTTTTGCTCTCATTTTAATACTATTCACAACAGAGCCTTCAAACTTCACATGAATGTTCCTTGGGACAAGACCTTTTCAGTGATACCACACTTTTTGATCTGTGACCTTGACCTTTGAACTTTGACCTATTTTTCGAAAATTTAACCGAAAACCTTAACCTTGACCATATTTCCAAAAGTATTTGGCCTACCTTCATGAAACTTCATACACATACTCACCATCACAAGAGCTACATTCCCTACAAGTTTTATAACTCCATCTTGCAATTTGATTGAATTATCTCCCCTTTTCTCTCCGTTTTTTTTAAATTGTTTTTGTCTCTTATTTCAATACTATTCACAACAGAGCCTTCCAACTTCACATGAATGTTCCTTGGGACAAGACCTTTTCAGTCATACCACGCTTTTTGACCTGTGACCTTGACCTTTGAACTTTGACCTATTTTTCGAAAAATTAACCAAAAAACTTAACCTTGACCATATTTCCAAAAGTATTTGGCCTACCTTCATGAAACTTCATACACATACTCACCATCACAAGAGCTACATTCCCTACAAGTTTTATAACTCCATCTTGCAATTTGATTGAATTATCTCCCCTTTTCTCTCCGTTTTTTTTAAATTGTTTTTGTCTCTTATTTCAATACTATTCACAACAGAGCCTTCCAACTTCACATGAATGTTCCTTGGGACAAGACCTTTTCAGTCATACCACGCTTTTTGACCTGTGACCTTGACCTTTGAACTTTGACCTATTTTTTGAAAAATTAACCAAAAAACTTAACCTTGACCATATTTCCAAAAGTATTTGGCCTATTTTCATGAAACTTCATACACATACTCACCATCACAAGAGCTACAATCCCTACAAGTTTTATAACTCCATCTTGCAATTTGATTTGACTTAGAACTTTTGTTTTCTAAAAGAAACTGCAGACGAGCGTTGGCACCCGCTTGCGGTGCTCTTGTTATATCACTTGTCAAAATAGAAGTGAAGGCGATGATCAGGATTCGATACAATTACCTCACACCTCACTTCAAAGACACGAAAGGGAAAGAAACAGCATCATAAAACAATTTCATTATAATGAAAACTTAACAAGTGGGAAGGCAAAAAAGACAGTTACTTTCCAACAAAGTGGTCAAACGGCTATCCAAAATAAAAAGATATTAGCAATACATACATGCAAAGATTAACAAAAGCCCAGGACATATTACCATAATGATCCTAGTTATTGGGACAGAGTGGCCTGAGCAAACCGTCCAGACCCAAAATTAAGAGGTGTAGGGAATAGAAATTTATTTAGAAAATGGTTGAACTTTTTGCAAACACTGTAGACCCTGATCTTATGTGAGTCTGCACTGTTCACATATGTCCTGTTTTGGGGTGAACCATCTGGATTAATTTGTTTTATGGGGAATGGGAACACCTTCAGGGGGGGTAACTCCTGCAAAAGTATTTTTTGTCTCCCTTGTCAATATGGGTCAACTCTTAACGGAAAGAATTTGCTCCTTCCTTAAAGAGTTGACCCCTTTTCCGTGGGACAGAGATTATACAAAAACGAACAGGAAGTCATGAAAGTTATCTCCCTTTGAAAAATGGCGGAGAAAATTGCCAGATGTATTCATTCCCATTATATACAGTGATGCTTCAGTAACTCCAACATTGGATAGCTTATTTACTAGGGATTTTACCATAAATGAAGATAACAAGTTTTGGGAGGTTTTTTTTTCTTACTGTAAATGATTTGAGATTCAAAGGTAGCCTGTTCGATCCCCGCAAGTGCCAAATGTTGTTTCCTTGAGCAAGAGATTATCCACATTGCTTAGTACTGGTTTCTACCTAGGAAGTGGAAGAAAAAGAGGGCTTCATGGAATTACGTTATACTAGTTTACCAACTAATATACTAAATGTGTTACCCTCTATAAATAAAGTTGGTTGTTATCCTAAAAATTTGGACACCTTGAGGACTTGCTGTAATTCATTAAAATTTTAACAAATTTGTTTCACAAGCCAGCAAGTATTCCAAAGGTGCAGACAGTATGGCAAATAGTGTAGACCCTGATCAGACTGCTTCTGAATTCATCTGGTTCAGCACTGTTTGTTTAGGCCTACCGGTATATGTCCCAATACTTGGGATCATTACAGTATTTTATCTTGAAAATGTATGTTGCGTGTACTCATAAGATTTGCCTCAAATTCATCTCATTGAGGTGACCGTAATGAGTACACACAACATACCTTTGTTCTATAGATGAAAGAAATATAACACCCCTTAGAGCCCCTGATCTTATGTTTTAATTAACCCATGGCTCAACGTTTTATGGTCTTAGCGGTGTTAAAGTTACAATTGAAGTTGGTATGTTTTGAATTGCTGTTTTCATTAATATATCTCTAAAAGCTGTGATCATACATAGTCTACAAGAATTCTTGTATGAACAGCAGAGACTTTGATCAGACGGATCAGGAGGTCGCTGGTTGATACTTTCTGGTTTGGCAACATGGATTGAGATTGATCATGGAATCTTTTCTCTACAGTGATTATTTCCCTTCCGCTGTTTCAGGAAGGGCAGTTGTCATCGAAAGAATCTTCACTATACTGATTAACTGCATATGTATAGTCCTGCCCAAGAAGTGTGGTTAGGTTAACTGACTGACTCGATATAATCTAATTAGTGTTGGCTGGGGCATAAAATGCCAAACAAAAAATAAAACCTTGTTGTTTGTCTAGGCTTAGGTAACCATAGCTCCTGATAAGGGGAAGTAATGTTGAAAATTTAGAGATAATTTTACTTATTTCTTGTTAGAAACACGTTTCATTACGATAACACACCCCTGTGACATAGTGAATTTTTTCACATCTCCAAAATGGCTACTTTTCTGATGAAAATCTGTGGTATTTTTCTCATTGATACTGCAAACATAGGTTGTGGGTGCTCGTAAGAACCGCCTCATTGAGGCGGTTCTAACGAGTACCCACAACCTATGTCTTGGAGCAAGAACAAGAAAAATAATGTTTCCCCCCGTAAACCCCAGTTTTCTCTGTATAAAGTGGGGTATAGGGAGGTCTTCATTTCACGGACTTGTTCATGTGATGTGTTATAATCATCTCATCAAGGCGATTCAACAAGTACCCACAAGATATATTTTAATGGATATAAGAAGGATCATCGCCAAATTATCTTCAATACTCCTAGTCTGGGGATATGTATAGTTCTTTTGTCATATCACAGTGGTCACCACTTTTGTATGTCACAACCATGGTGATACTTTGACAGTTTTCGTGGTAGAATCACGTCAGTTCTTAAATATTCATGACAAGTAATTATTGGACACTGTGAAAGTTGTCAATTTGTTTGATTTGAGGTTTAACGTCCCCGTCAACACTGTAAAGGTCATTTTGGAGACGTTGCTTCCAATTTTGTGGGACTTTTACCCGACATTGAGATGAAATGACATCTCAAGCCCTGTCGCCCAATGAAACCAATAGGGTTTATTAGCATGGACGGTCCGCCTCGCACCGCGGTTCCTGGACAGGCTTAGATCCTCTAAGCGGTTTACCAGTACTAGTGTGCGGGCCGGATTCAGCTCTGCGTGGAAGCATCATGCAGCCAATATATTTCTTCAAGCCCCTATGGGCGGGGGCCGCTGTGAAAGTTGTCAAGACTGTTTATTTAAGTATGGTTGATTGCTAAAGATGTCCAATAAGACTGTGAGATCATAGCTCCAGATAAGGAGGACTAACGAGAATAATGTGTGGATAGTTTTTCTTATTTCTCCTGTAGCCCTTGTCCGAATCATGCCCCGGCCTATTGGGGCTTGGAGAAATAGATTGGGCTGCATGGTGATTTGGGCAGTACTGAAACCAACCAAACATTTTAGTATTAGTAAACTGGTTAGACAGTCAAAGCCTGTCCAGAAAAAGAGGTGCGAGTCGGACTGTACTTGCATATAAAGCCCAGGGGTTGCTTTGGTTGGTCAGGCTTGAGATTTCATTTCATCTCAATGTTGGATAAAAAGTCCCACAATTTTGGAAGCAAGGTCTCCAAAATAAAGTAAATATTGTTGACATGGATGTAAAACCACAACACAAACAAACAAAAAATTTGTTAGCATTGCCTTAGTGAGACAATACAACAAGAAATAAAGAAAAATATCCCTTGATTATCTTTGGCAAGACCTTATCTTGATCTACCGTAAAAACCCTAAAAATTTGGATGCATTTAGGGCTTGTAGTTCTCCTCAAATTTTAACAAATTTGTTTCACAATCCAGCAATGCATCCAAAAGAAGCAGATGGAATGGCAAACAGTATAGACCATAATCAGAAGCAGTCTGATCTGGGTCTGCGCTGTTTGCTCAGGCCTATCTGTCCCAATTGCCAAACTTTGATAACTCGGACCTTTCTGGGACCATAAAAATTTATTCGAGATATGGGTGGTTCGCCTCATTGAGGCGATTCTAATGAGTACACCCAATATACCTTTTCGAGATAAAATGAGAAAAAAGTCCATGCATTATCCTATAGGTGTCTGGAGCTTTGGGACATTTTCTCAAGGAACTGCAGAAATAGTTCGAATCAGCCATAATAAACGAATTATCCATGATCAAGTTATCGAAGGATCATTACAGTATGATGTGCCCTAATCATGTTGATTCTACAGATGTACATTAAGCTTCTGACGTTTTGACAATTTTCTGTTTCATAACAATGTAATGTTTGTTTCATTTGAGGTTTTACGTCCCTGTCAACACTATAGGTCATTTTGGAGACGTTGCTTCCAATTTTGTGGGACTTTTACCTGACATTGAGATAAAAGTCCCACTAAATTGGAAGCAACGTCTCCAAAATGACCTATACAGTGTTGGCGGGGACGTAAAACCTCAAATCAAACAAACATAACAATGTTATGAAAATTGAAAATCGTGAAACAATCAGAATCCTTTCCCATAGTAACATACTATCTAAACGGTTATGGTAATTGATTGTGTTTCAGTGAAGCGAGAGAAATGAGTTCTCAGCTCTCTCATTGGTCGTCATCTCCGGCCAATCAGGGTGCTTCATCATCTGGTTTCAAAACAGACAGGTACATTTTGATACTAGCTGTTTAATCTCTGCACATCTTTAAACTGTAACTGTCTTCTCTACAGAGCTGACAATATCTGGGCCCAATTGTTCAAAGCACTGTTAGCTTTATGAGTTCGTTAGTGATCAGAATGTTAACTGTATTAGCAAGCACTGGTATTTTTACTGCAAAAATGTGAGTAGCTTTTGCAAATGCAAAAGCTACTCACATTTTTTTCAGCAAAAATATTACTATATTTGCCATATTAAATGTTCATGTTTTCAAGCTATGTTAACTAACAACATAGTTAGTTGTGAACAATTGGCCCCTGGTTTATATACATCTACTGCTAAAAGAGCTTTATCATATACAGTTGACTTTCCTCATCTCAAACACTGATATCTCAAACTGCTGCTTCAATCAGACTAAGTTTTGGACAATATTGTTAAAATTTTGTCATATAGTCCTTAGATTTCTATTCCTTTCTCAAACCAAAAATTCAACTAGAAGCCTCCGTGGTGTGCATCACGAAAACACACCTATATAATTTCGACCCCTTTGAACCCCACTTTTATATAGAAAAACTGGGTTTTTCTTATTTCTGCTCTAAAATATAGATTTTGGGTACTGGTTAGAACCGCCTCGATGAGGCGGTTTTAATGAGTACCACAATCTATATTTTGAGCAGAAATAAAAAAAATATCACAATTTTTCATCTTAAACATTTCATTTTTTCGGCGAAAAAGTGGCAATGTATTTGTATAGGCGTGTTTTCATAATGGTGGTTATGCTACTCGCCTTGTAAACCAGGGGTTGCAGAATCGATCCCATGCTTCTCCAGCTTTTCTGATAAGTCTTTAAATCGAGGTCCTGTCTCCGTATGACCTTAGCTGTTGGTGAGATGTAAAACTCAAACACTCACAAAAAATTCAAGTCCCTTAGAGTTTGTGGTAAATGATAGTTTGTTTCTTCCTTAACCCATTGCATGCGGGAAACCCCTAAAGGGGGGATACCTTGACAAACCAAACAGTGCAGGCCCAGATCAGGGCCTGCATTATTTGCTAACAGAATTTTCCATCAAAAATAGAATAAAAACGAGAAAATAGGCCTGGCACCCCTTATATGACAAATGGACTTGTCAACATTTAGCAACAGTGGAGTCCACTAGTATACAATGGGTTAAGGGAGGCCTGTCATTGCGACTTAAGAGTTGGATGGATGTCATACTTTATCAAGTGGTTTCTGATTCAGTCCCCACCAGGCCAGCAACATTCTTAGGAGGTTGGTCATGAATATTTTGTATGGGCATTCTCTACCTTGTACTGATTTGTCATTCTCTGGATTACTCATTATGTATTGTTCGGTAACCTGAGCAGCAGGACATGACCTTAATAGAGTGTTGACAGGGCTGCTAAATCCAAACCAGACCATACCTATTTCAACTCTAGTTCTATTCAAGACTAGCAGACAATATTTTCAAAGTGGCAGTTCTTGGTGGGTTCAGAAATCCCTCATTCCTTTCCTGCCTGAGCTTTGGTACTGGTAACCCATTTTAGACATGAAATCTTAAATGAGACACAGTCAAACAGTGCAGTCCCAGATCAGGCCCTCAGGTTATAAAACCTTTTTCATGCTCAACTTGTAGTGCACATAAAAATTAAAATACAAAATTAGTTGAGCCATAATCTTTTCTCAGTTAACAAAGAATGTTATTTGTCCTGTTCACAAATTTTAAAATGCCAACAAATAATGCATCTGACTTAATTTTCATAATTTTTTTCAAGGAAGACAGCTTTCAGGGGCCCTTGTTCAGAACTAACGACATTGTTATTTAACATTTAGTATGGCAAAAAAAAGCTATCAGTTTTGCTGAAAAAATGTAATTGCAAAAGCTGCTCACATTTTTTCAGCAAAAGTACCAAAATTCTAAATAGTGTACCTGCTAAAAGAGTTAACAATTTTCACCACTAAGGAGCTGGTTAAGCTAACAATGCTTTGAACAACTGGCCCCAGTCCTTCTTGTTTGCTTATGGTGAAGGAAATGCCTTGAAAAATGGGTCTGTCCGTCAAGGATAGGTTATGTTCCTCAATAAGGGAGAACAACTATTTTTGAATGAGTTCCCCCCCCTCCCCCCGTCCTTAAGGTTATCCATTGCTTCTTAATCCTTTTTGTACCAAATGGAATCTTCCTCCGTATACTTAGCACAAGTCCTTTTAAAAATTTAGGGGTGTCGGATTGTGCTTTCTTCAAAATTTATTTGGAAAATGGCTGAATTTTCTGCAAAAAGTTTAGGGCCTGATCAGACGTCACCTTCTGGGCTTGCACTTTTTGCCAATTACCCATTTTGGGATTTCCGGTACAAAATGGGTTAAACTGAAACAGTTGCTTTACTTGTCTGGTGATGCAAGGAAAATATAAAAATATTCTGACAAATAGTCTGCTATTCTTAGATCAGGCCCCAAAATTGTTTACAGTTTTCACGCTTGTACCGACAGATTCAGTCTTTTTCATGCTTGTCTTCTGAGATTGAAATTTTTCTGTTTCATTGATATTAACCTTTATCCAGCTGAACGCGATGAAGACAGTGTAGATCCAGATCAGATGGCTTCTGAAGAAGCAGTCTGATCAGGATCTACACTGTCATGCAGCTAGTGAATTTAAAAAATACATTACCGGTATAGTCAATTGAACAATACATTACTGGTATATCACATCATATGAAGTAATGTGATCAGTTGATAATCATTGTAGATCCAGACCAGACACCTTTGGGCCTCATTTGCCTTAAGCATTTGTTTTAGCATCTTGCATAATTATGGTTTGTAGGACGCTTGTTATCACATTCCCTTCTGCATCATATATGGGCTAATCAACAATAGCAGATGACATTTTCGAAGTATTTTTTTCTAACCCTTATCCTGCTGAATATATTAAGCCACATCCATTGCCTTCTTTCAGACAATCAGATTTCTTGAAATATATTAGTCATTCAATTAACAAACAACTTCACAAATGGTTTAAATCCTGATCAGAGTGCTTCTTCAGAAGCCATCTTATCTGGATCTATACTGTTTGCAAAGGTAGGGGTTGTCGTGAACAGCAGGATAAAGATTTATCTTGCAGAGCAAAGTAGATTGCATTTATTGTGCAGATAATGCTCATGAAATGTCAAGCCTTTAGACCCAGACTACAGTGACTTCAGTGTTTGCAGGAAGTTCAGCCATTTTCTTATTCAAATAACAAGATTAACCAGACCTGACACCCCTAGATTTTTAAATGGATGCCTGCTATATAGAGTGAGGGAGATTCAGTTCAGTTAAAAACCCATTGAAATGTTTTGAAATAACAAATTCTTGCCTGGAAGCCAGTAAAAGGGATAAAGGACAAAAGTGCAGAGCCAGATCACTGATGAGGGTCTACACTCTTCGCTAGGCTCCCACCCATTGGGGCTTGAAGAAATAGATAGCGCTGCATGATGCTTCCAGGCAGAGCTGAAACTGACCGCACATGAGTATTGGTAAACTGCTAAGAGGTTCCAAGCCTGTCCAGGAAAAGTCATGCGAGTCTGCCCGTCCATGCAGATAAACCCTATTGGGGTTTCGTTGGGCGGCAGGGCTTGAAATGTCATTAAACTTTCATCTCAGGTAAAAATCTCAAATCAAACCAAACAAACACTGTTGGCTAACAGAATTTTCCATCAAAAAAAAAAATAACAAATAGACCTGACACCCTTAAATGATAAATGGACTTGTCCAACATATAACAATGGAAGAGTCCACTAGTATGCTTTGTTTGATTTGAGGTTTAACGTCCCCGTCAACACTGTATAGGTCATTTTGGAGATGTGGCTTACAATTTTGTGGGACTTTTACCCAACATTGAGATGAAATGACATCTCAAGCCCTGTCACCCAATGAAACCAATAGGGTTTATAAGCATGGACAGTCCGACTTGCACTGCTTTGCCTGGGCAGGCTTAGATCCTCTAAGAGGCTTACCAGTACTCGTGTTTGTTTGGACTCGGCTCTGCGTGGAAGCATCATGCATCCCCTCTATTTCTTCAAGCCCCTGTGGGTTGGGGCCGCCACCAGTATGCAGTGGGTTAAACCTGTTTGTCCTTTGAACATGTAAGTGCACATTAGATTTTCGAAATGTTTCATAGCTAAGCTTTGCTGCGGATTGGCTGGGTATAGATATTCTTTCAAGTACCAGTTTCTCAGATCATTTCTTCTAGTCATGGGTAGTACAAGTCAGTGAGTGTTAAGCTCTATGAATTGGTTCCAAAGGATTCATAATCAAGTTCTTGACATTCATAACAAATGTACCCTCATTGTTCTAGCCATATTTGAAATTGTGCACATTCTTGACAAGTGACACATGTAAATACAACCTGTATTAAGCAAGCACCTAAGGGATAACCAAAATGTGCTTGCTTAGGACAGGTACTTGCTTAACAGAGGTGAACTTAATTGTATTTTCCTGTTTCTGGACTGAAAATATGCTTAAGACAGATTGCTTGCTTAAAAGAGGTTGCCACTATAGCAGGTTTTACTGTAGTTAACCCTTGAGACAATCACGACAATTGCTGTCTGTTTTGTTGTCTGAATGTTACTTGTTAAGTTATTGTTGCAAACAAAGTGGACCCAGATCAGTCTGATCAGGGTCCACACTCTTTGCCTTGATGCAAAAATATGTTTGAAAAGTTTGCAATAAGATGAGGTAGATGACATAAACAGACAACATTTTTAGATGCTGTTTTCTTGGCATCTTCAGGGTTAATATGCTTTATTCTAGTTTTTTGTTTTGTTTGATTTGGTGTTTAACGTCCCCATCAACAGTATGTAGGTCATTTTGGAGACGTTGCTTCCAATTGTGTGGGACTTTTACCCGACATTGAGATGAAATGACATCTCAAGCCCTATCGCCCAATGAAACCAATAGGGTTTATAAGCATGGACGGTCCGACTCGTACCGCTTTGCCTGGGCAGGCTTAGATCCTCTTAAGCGGTTTACCAGTACTCGTGTGCGGGCCGGATTCAGCTCTGCGTGGAAGCATCAATCAGCCCATTTATTTCTTCAAGCCCTATTTATTCTAGTAAATTACATCAGTTTTTGAAATGTTAATATTAGGAAACACACACAAACATAAATGTAAAATATCACTGATGTTGGGGAGGCTTCAGGTGTTGGATGGTGTTCTGTTTCACTTACGTTTTTTGTGCTTGTGGTGAAAGTATGCTTTCTGCTTTCAACATTCTTTCCTTGTCCCTTGTAAGTTGGTAATTTTCAAAGTTTCTGAAACCAGTACCTTATTTAACAGCTATTTAACCAAGAATTGTTTGTACATATTTGTGCAGAAATGTTTAATAGGGCAGATCTATCATAATTTTTCAAGTTACCGTAATGATCCTATATATTGGGACAAATAACCCTAAGCAAACAGTGCAGACCAGATCAGACTGCTCCTGAAGGAGCAGTCTGATCAGGGTCTAAAGTGTACCCAAATCAGGGCCTACACTGTTTGCCATTCTGTATGCACCTTTTGGACTCCATGCTGGATCATGAAACAAACAAAAAAAAATGTTAAAATTTTAGGAGAACTACAGCAAGTCCTCAAGGTGTCTGAATTTTTAGGATTTTTACGTGTATGTAACTGTCTAGTCTGTTAACTGATATCACTACTAGATGACGCTTGTTATATATGTGCATAACTCTAACTATGTAGGATAAATGAGGATAAGTGGGATAATTGAGGGAAAATTTTCCTTGTTTCTTCAATAAAAAATCTGTTCATTCAGTTATTCTTACATCCGGCTGTCAACAGTTGTTTTAATAATAAAACTGACCCTAATGTTCGAGTCAGATTAAACTTCCCAAGCTGTGACATAGCCTTTGGCGAAATTCTTGTTTTTTTCACAAGTCGACACATACTTCTATGATACATGTGTTAGGGTTTTATCAGAAAGTCTTATTTATAATGTTGTGAAATTGTACCCCGCTGACAGTGTCATTAGTTAACAAAAATTGTTTTATTTTTCAGTTTCTACAGTGATTATTTATCTGACATGGAGAAAGAAGGTAGGTCATGTTGATTTAAACTATTCCAAAAGATAGATTGAGTGCTTATTAGAAGCACATCAATTCAGTCAATTTTTGTGTGAGGTCAGTTACAGCAGTGCTGTTGTGTCCTTGTGTTAGGTTAGTAACAGCTGTTGTGTCCTTGTGTTAGGTCAATAAAAGCTGTTGTGTCCATGTGTTAGGTCAGTAACAGCTGTTGTGTCCTTGTGTTAGGTCAGTAACAGCTGTTGTGTCCTTGTGTTAGGTCAATAAAAGCTGTTGTGTCCTTGTGTTAGGTCAGTAACAGCTGTTGTGTCCATGTGTTAGGTCAGTAACAGCTGTTGTGTCCTTATGTTAGGTCAGTAACAGCTGTTGTGTCCTTGTTTTAGGTCAATAAAAGCTGTTGTGTCCATGTGTTAGGTCAGTAACAGCTGTTGTGTCCTTGTGTTAGGTCAGTAAAAGCTGTTGAGTTGAAAATGAACTTGTGATGCTCATAAATATTTATGTACAAACAAATGAGGCCTTTTTCCTGTTGATATCAGCAGACAGTGGAGAACTGTACTGAAAAGCGTCATTTGGGGAGGTAAATTGTGGGTTTTACGGTCGGTCGCAAATTCTATTTTACGGGCGACCCTGGTGTCACCATAAAATGGAATTTGCGACCTTTAGACCAAGGATTTACCTCCCTGAATGACAGTTTTGAATTAAGTTACCCCCATTCTAATGCACTCATTCAGTTCTTTTATCAACCCTTCTCTTGCTGAATATTCAGTTTAGCCACACCCATTTCTGACTTTGAACCAATCAGATTACTTGATGCAATTTATTCCTACAAATTCATAAACTGAATGTCAAACAGTGTAGAGCCTGATCAGATGGCTTCTTCAGAAGCCATCTGATCTGGATCTACACTGTTTGCAAAGATAGGGGTTGTCGTGAACAGCAAGATAAGGGTTAAGATTATACTCTTTTGCTCAGAGCAACAAGAGTTGTGAACTGTGTAAAACCAAATGCTATCCAATGTTACATGATGATGGGTTTCCCACAGTATATCGTTGGATATATTGTCACAAATTTTTAGCAAGTAATTTTTTATCAATTGGTTGATAGTCAGAAATGGGTGTGATAAAATTAATTTACTCAGCAGGACAAGGATTAAAATACACTATTGATATGAACATTTCTAATCAGAATTCCAGCAAAATGGCTGTGACAAGTTTTCAAAGTAGGAAGATTTGAGCAGATTTAACCCTTTAGGGAATAGATACACCCAACATATATTCTGTGGTTTTGTGCAAGGTAGACAACTGTTGCGACTTGGTTTGCTTTTTATATAAACTGGGTTCCTCTGGAAAGGGTTCTACTGTTAAAATTTGTAGAAAAGACAATTTTTGTTAACCCTTGTTCTGCTGAGCCCGGATATGCCTCATCTTTGAAACAATGTAGATCCAGATCAGATGGCTTCTGAAGAAGCCATCTGATCAGGATCTACATTGTTTGTCATTCAGATTGTGAATTTGTTGTAATAATTTGCTACAGGTAATCTGATTGGTTGATAATCGGTAGTGGGTGTGGCATATATGAATATTCAGCAGGACAAGGGTTAAGAGACGATCCATACAGCTAACATTACGAAAACATGCCTATACAGATACATTATAAATTTTACCACCAAAAAAAATAAAAAAAAGGAAAATAGTCAGATAAAAAATTGTGATAGTTTTCTTATTTCGGCTCAAAATAGAAGGAAGAAAAGTAATGTTCACCCCCTGTAAACTCCAGTTTTACTATATAAAAGGGTGGGGTTTAAGGGGATCAGAATTATTTAGGCATGTTTTCATGATGATTGATAAGGGAGAAAAAAAAAATTTTTTTTTTTTAAATTGTCTCCCTTGAATGTGTATGAAATCCCCTTAAAACACACATTGTCTGATCCTTTGGTTGTAATCATGTTGATTTTAGTTTTTTGTTTCTTTCTAGATTCCAATATTCCAAGTGGGTCATCTTCACCGACATTGTCACGTGATCCATCGGTATCACAGATAAAATCCTTGCTCACTTCTGTAAATCCATATAACACCACCAAAGACATTACTCAGAATTCCCTGTTTGACGAGGGACTCAGAATAGCTCAGCAGTTTGGTCTGGCTGACTTTGCTGAAGAGCTTCAGCAGCTCAAGGGAGATAATTCAAGTGAAGACTTGTCCACTTCCAAAGATGGTAATGATAAGTCATTAAACCAGTCTGTGGACAGTGACAATGCAGAAAAATTATTAGACAATTCTAAGTCATATATATCAAGTGATTTATTAAATTCCAAAGAAAACTTGCCAGAAAATGTGAAAGAGGAAGTACCGGTACATGTGAATGGAAACTAACCAGTTCGTGGACAAAGGGCATGTCCACATAATCCGTGGACTAAGGCTATCAGGTGGAGTGAGTGGATTATTAACCCATTGTATGCGGGAAACCCCTAAAAGGGTACCTTGGCAAACAGCGTAGGCCCAGATCAGATGATGAGAACGCGGCATCTGATCAGGGCCTGCACTATTTGCTAGCATAATTTTCCGTCAAAAATAGAACAGAAACAGAAAAATAGGCCTGACATCCCTCATATGACAAATGGACTTGTCCAACATATACCAATGGAAGAGTCCACTAGCATACAATGGGTTAATGGATAATTATCCTTATTTCTTGTCAGGAGCATGTATTGTGGGTACTTGTTAGAATTGCCTCATTGAGGCAATTCTGACAAGTACCCACAATACATGTTTTTGTGGCGAATTAAGAAAGAATATCCAAAATTAGCCTTAGTACTGCTTAACTGGAACTAAAATATTGTCTGCAAACCTGGTCCAAGACACAAAACAGATAGAATATGTTAAGCTTCGACATGATAACCTTGATGTTGTTCAAATTGGAAATTAACCAAAGACGTGTGTCATCGTGTGTGAGGGGTGTCAAACAATTTCTTTTGCATGTTGCTGTATGAAAGGGGGGTATTTTTATGTGCTTTTCTGTTATATCATATGTGCTGCATTGCACAAAAATGTTTTCAAAGATTTGAGCACAGCGAAGACTCTGTGAAGACTCACGAATCAGTGAAGACTCGGAACAGACTGCACAAATGTGCAGTCTGATCTGAGTCTTCACTGTTTAGGGGTGGTAGGGTGAGGTTAAGGTGTCCTGTAACTTACGTTTTTGGGGCGTCCGATATTGGCTTACAGTTGGGCAAGGCCTGCTGTCCTTGCAGCAGGTAATGGTAGAGGGGGAGTGTTGGTATTTCTTCTGTTTCTACACTTTCATTCATTTTTGTTCTCCCATCCCTCACTTTAATCTCCTCTACTATCTCTCTTCTCTTTTTCCCCTTTTTTAGCTCACCTGACCGAAGGTCATGGTGAGCTTTTGTGACAGTAAGATGTCCGGCGTCGTCGTGCGTCGTCCGTCGTCCGTCGTGCGTAAACTTTTTCTTGTGAACACACTAGAGGCCACAGTTTTGGTCCAATTATCATCAAACTTGCTCAGAATGATAATCATGACAATATCTCGGTCAAGTTCGAATTTGGGTCATGTCGGGTAAAAAAGTAGGTCAGTAGGTCAAATCATAGAAAAACCTTGTGAACACTCGAGAGGCCACAATTTTGGTCCAATCATCATCAAACTTGCTCAGAATGATCATTGTGACAATATTTTAGTGAAGTTTGAATATGGATCATGTCGGCTTAAAAAGTAGGTCAGCGGGTCAAATCATAGAAAAACCTTGTGAACACCCTAGAGGCCACAATTTTGGTCCAATCATAATCAAACTTGCTCAGAATGATCATCATGACAATATCTTGGTCAAGTTCGAATATGGGTCATGTCCGGTCAAAAAGTAGGTCAGTAGGTCAAATCATAGAAAAACCTTGTGAACACTCTGAAGGCCACTGTTTTGGTCCAATTATCATGAAACTTGCTCAGAATGACCATTGTGACAATATTTCAGTCCAGTTCGAATATGGGTCATATCGGGTTAAAAAGTAGGTCAGCGGGTCAAATCATATAAAAACCTTGTGAACACCCTAGGGGCCACAATTTTGGTCCAATCATAAACAAACTTGCTCAGAATGATCATCATGACAATATCTCGGTCAAGTTTGAATATGGGTCATGTCCGGTTGAAAAGTAGGTCAGTAGGTCAAATCATAGAAAAACCTTGTGAATACTCAGGAGGCCACAAGTTTGGTTAAATCATTAATCTTGCTCAGAATGGTCATTGTGACAATATCTTGGCTAAGTTTGAATAAAGGTCTTTTCGGGTCAAAAAGTAGGTCAGTAGGTCAAATTAAAGAAAAAACTTGTGAACACTCTAGTTTTACATAGACTTATATAGGGAAAATCTTTAAAAATCCTTTTCTCTGAAACCACAAGGCCTAGGTCTTTTATATTTGGTATGAAGCTTCATCTAAAAGACCCCTAACAAGATTATTCAAATGATAGTGCTGAGGCCAAAAATGTCCCCGCCCCCGGGCCCTTTGGTTTTACATAGGCTTATATAGGGAAAATCTTTAAAAATCTTCTGCTCTGAAGCTGCAAGGCCCAGGACTTTGATATTTGGTATTAAGCTTTATCTAGTGGACCCCTACCAAGATTGTTCAAATTATAGTGCTGGGGCAAAAAATGCCCCCGTTCCGGGGCCCTTTGGTTTTACATGGCCTTATATAGGGAAAATCTTTAAAAATCTTCTTCTCTGAAACCGCAAGGTCCAGGACTTTGATATTTAGAATGAAGCTTCATCCATTGGACCTCTACCAAGATTGTTCAAATTATCGCCCTTGGGCCAAAAATGCCCCCGCTCAGGGGCCCTTTGTTTTTACATAGACTTATATAGGGAAAATCTTTAAAAATCCTTTTCTCTGAAACCACAAGGCCTAGGTCTTTTATATTTGGTATGAAGCTTCATCTAAAAGACCCCTAACAAGATTATTCAAATGATAGTGCTGAGGCCAAAAATGTCCCCACCCCCGGGCCCTTTGGTTTTACATAGGCTTATATAGGGAAAATCTTTAAAAATCTTCTGCTCTGAAACTGCAAGGCCCAGGACTTTGATATTTGGTATTAAGCTTTATCTAGTGGACCCCTACCAAGATTGTTCAAATTATAGTGCTGGGGCAAAAAAAGCCTCCACCTGGGGCCCTTTGGTTTTACATAGGCTTATATAGGGAAAATCTTTAAAAATCTTCTTCTCTGAAACCGCAAGGCCCAGGACTTTGATATTTTGCATGAAGCTTCATCTAGTGGACCCCTACCAAGATTGTTCAAATTATAGCCCTTGGGCCAAAAATCCCCCTGCTCAGGGGCCCTTTGGTTTTACATAGACTTATATAGGGAAAATCTTTAAAAATCTTCTTCTCTGAAACCGCAAGGTCCAGGACTTTGATATTTAGAATGAAGCTTCATCCAATGGACCTCTACCAAGATTGTTCAAACTATCGCCCTTGGGCCAAAAATGCCCCCGCTCAGGGGCCCTTTGTTTTTACATAGACTTATATAGGGAAAATCTTTAAAAATCCTTTTCTCTGAAACCACAAGGCCTAGGTCTTTTATATTTGGTATGAAGCTTCATCTAAAAGACCCCTAACAAGATTATTCAAATGATAGTGCTGAGGCCAAAAATGTCCCCGCCGCCGGGCCCTTTGGTTTTACATAGGCTTATATAGGGAAAATCTTTAAAAATCTTCTGCTCTGAAACTGCAAGGCCCAGGACTTTGATATTTGGAATTAAGCTTTATCTAGTGGACCCCTACCAAGATTGTTCAAATTATAGTGCTGGGGCAAAAAAAGCCTCCGACTGGGACCCTTTGGTTTTACATGGCCTTATATAGGGAAAATCTTTAAAAATCTTCTTCTCTGAAACCGCAAGGCCCAGGACTTTGATATTTTGTATGAAGCTTCATCTAGTGGACCCCTACCAAGATTGTTCAAATTATAGCCCTTGGGCCAAAAATGCCCCCGCTCAGGGGCCCTTTGGTTTTACATAGACTTATATAGGGAAAATCTTTAAAAATCTTCTTCTCTGAAACCACAAGGCCTAGGTCTTTTATATTTGGTATGAAGCTTCTTCTAAAGGACCCCTACCAAGATGATTCAAATTATAGTGCTGGGGCCAAAAGTGGCCCCGTCCCGGGGCCCTTTGGTTTTACATAGACTTATATAGGGATAATCTTTAAAAATCTTCTCTGAAACCACAAGGCCCAGGACTTTGAAATTTGGTATGAAGTTGCATCTAATGGACCTCTACCAAGATTGTTAAAATTATAGCCCTGGGGCCAAAAATGCCCCCACTCTGGGGCCCTATGGTTTTACATAGACTTACATGGGGAAAATCTTCAAAAATCTTCTTCTCTGAAACCACAAGGCCTGGGTCTTTGATATTTGGTATGAAGCTGCATCTAGTGGACCTCTATCAAAATTATTCAAATTATAGCCCTGGTACCAAAAATGTCCCCGCTCCGGGGCCCTTTGGTTTTGCATAGACTTATATAGGGAAATCTTTAAAAATCTTCTCTGAAACTGCAAGGCCAAGGCCTTTGATATTTAGTATGGAGCTTTATCTAGTGGACCTCTACCAAGATTGTTCAAATTATAGCCCTGGGGCCACAAATGCCCCCACCCCGGGCCGGGGCCCTTTGTTTTTACATAGATTTATATAGCCCTGGGGCCATTTGGTTTTGCATAGGCTTATGTAGGGAATATCTTTAAAAAAAATCTTCTTCTCTGAAACTGCAAGGCCCAGGTCTTTGAAATTTGATGTGTAGCTTTATCTAGTGGACCTTTGCCAAGATTGTTCTAATTATAGCCTTTGTTGATGTTTGGTATGAAGCTTCACCTTTAAGACCTCCCTCAACATTATGCACATTAAAACCCTGGGGCCAATAATGGCCCTCTCTGGGGCCCACTTGTTACACTATGGATCAGGTGAGCGATCCAGGGCCATCATGGCCCTCTTGTTTTGGGAGAGGACACAGAATGACCCACAATGGCTGACATGTCGTTAAACCCCAAACAATCAATCAATCACTGTGTGTTTTGTGAATGGTCTTTGATCTGATATTTCTAGATGCATACAAGAAAGGCTTTGACCGATTGATTCCACAGGCAGATTTTAAGTCCTTGCTATGCATGCTTGGTTTTAACTTTATTTTGATTGCTTCAAACACAACTTCATGTACAACAATGCAATGTTTTTCAGGATCTGACAGTAAGCCTTAATAGCTTGTCCATCATGAAAACACACTTTTATAGTTTGACCCTCTTGAACCCCACTTTTATATAGTAAAACTGGGGTTTACAGGGTAAACCTTATTTTTCTTATTTCTGCTCCAAAATATACATTGTGGGTGCTTGTTAGAACCGCCTTGGTAAGGCGGTTCTAATGAGTACCACAACCTATATTTTGAGCAGAAATAAGAAAAATATCACAATTTTTCATTTTTGGCAGTAAAGTTTACAATGTATTTGTATAGGCCTGTTTTCTTTCGTAATGTGAGTGTCATCTCCTGGAGCTTGTCTGAAAGTCATCTTCTATGCATGCTTGTATGAAAGTTGTCACATATGTAGGCTTGTCTGGAAGTCGTCTCCTATGCATTCTTGTCAGATGCTTGCAGCAGCTCATAGGACATCACTGTTCAGCGATATAACATCATGTGCAAAACTGTACAACCATCTACATGTATGTATTGCATAGCGCTGAGTATTACGTTTGTGAAACATCATCACCACATCCATCATATTGGTTTTAAGGGGAATGGGAACTCCGGCAGATTTTTCAGCTGTTTTTCAAAGGGAGACAACTTTCAGGACTTGTTATTCGCTTTTCTATATTAAAGCCCTGTCCCACTGAAAAAGGGATCAACTCTTAAAGGAAAGAATTTGCTCCTCAGGAGCAAATTCTTTCCTTTAAGAGTTGACCCCTATTGATATGGGAGACAAAATTACTTCTTCCCTTTCAAAGTAGACCCATTTGAAGGCGGGTTCTGATGTACAATGAAAAAAAATGGAAATAGATCTTAAATCAAACAAAAAATATTTCTGTAGTACATGTGTTCTTTTTTTTTTTGATAAAACAAGTGACCCCTCTCAACCATATTTTTATTCAAAACCATGGTATATGAAGCAATGCTATTTAGTTTTTATGTGTACTACATCTCATTTACGACAGCTTACACATGACGTTGAAAATGCTGTCATAAATGAAGTTGACTGCACAGGAGCAAATTCTTTAACCCTTGTCCAGCTGATCACAACAACCCCTGCCTTTTAAAACGGTGTAGATCCAGATCAAGTGGTTCCTAAAGAAGCAATCATTCTGATCAAGCTGTAGGCTATTTGTCATTCTGTTTTTGAACTGGACAGATATAGTATATGAAGTAATTTGATTGGTTGATTGTCAAAATGGGTGTGGCCATATTTATTCAGCAGGATAAGGGTTGAGCAAAGCCCTTTGTTGAAAAAAAAAAAACAGGATTTTTTTTATACATTTTTATTGTTTTGCGTATTTTTGTCTTTCTTTTGGCTGCGTCATCGAAATTGCCATAGAATTACCATAGTGTTGCTTGTGAATATTTCATGTTATCACCGCATTTCAGAGCTTTAATGCCTGCAGGACAATTAACGTGTTAACATTTTTACTCCAGAGTTTTCTATATTTAGCAAGATTTTATATTTACCAAATTGTAGATACTAAAATAATGTAAATACAATTAACTCCTTATCTCAAACTCCAAGGGACCTGAATATGCAGTTTGAGATAACATTAGTTTCAGATAAAAGGAGATATAATTAAAAGTAACCTCAGCTTAGTATAGCCTTAAATTTAGTTGTGTGTTTGTGTGTTCGAGTTTTACATCCCACCAGCAACTGAGGTCATATGAAGACAGGCCTCTGCTTAACCCTTTTTGTACCAAATGGAATCTTCCTCCTTATATATAGCAGGAGTCCTTTTCAACATTTAGGGGTAACAGGTTGTGTTTTCTTCAAAATTTATTTTGAAAATGACTGAACTGTTAGCAGTGTAGGCTCTGCACTGTTTGCCAGGGTACCCGTTTTGGGGTTTCTGGTACAAAATGGGTTAAAGACTCATCCAAAAGTCGGAAGCTCAGAATTTAACCATGGACCGCTGGTTTATGAGGCAAGTAGCTTACCCACTACACCACAGAGGCTTCTAAGAGACAGCAGAGTTTAAGATAATGTAAGTGACCTATAAAATAGGTACAAGCGCATGGCAAAACCTACAGTAAGACGTATGTGATGGGAGGAGACTCAGATAAGCCTTCACAGCCAGTATGATCAGTCAACACTTATCTTTTGAGTCTGCTAGTCCTCAGGTTACTCAGCAAGGTGAGCAACCTACAATAAGACATTGGTTTGATCAGTGACGACTCTGTTCAGCTTGCACATCTGGGCCCAGTTGTTCAAAGTATCATTTGATTAATGAGCTCGTTAGTGGTCAATCTGTTACTGTTCTGGCAAGTTCAATATCTAAAATTCTGGTATTTTTTTTTTTCTGAAAAAAAAAAAAAAATGAGTAGCTTATTTTTTCAGCAAAAATATTAGCATACTAGCCATATTTAATTTAAATATACCAAAATGATCAAAGTTTCACCGATATGTAACTAATGACATCGATAGTTTTGAACAAATGGCCCCTGATTGTCTTCACTGATCCCTTTAGCCTTCTAGTCCTCAGGCTATGCAGAGAGGTGAGCAAAATATAATACCAGTAGGTGGATGTGCAGGCTGATCCGAGTATTTGCTGGTCTCACAGACCTTACTGTAGGTTTACTCATGGGCTGACTCCAATATTACATGTACAGTCGAACTTCAATAACTCCGATACTTTTGGGACCTTAAAATTTTGAGATAGGGGTAGTTGGAACAACTGAGAGTTACTCATAGTGCCAGGACATGAGACGTCATGGCAATGTCTTTATCTTCTGTAGAATAAAGGCTGTTAGTGTTCCTAAAGCTGGTCTGAATATAGGAATTTTACTGTTCATGTATACAGAATTTGCATTATGTGTTTAAGTGTGTTTTGTTTGTTTTGTTTGTTTGATTTTATGTTTAACATCCCCGTCAACACTGTACAGGTCATTTTGGAGACGTTGCTTCAAATTTTGTGGGACTTTTACCGACATCGAGATGAAATGATATCTCAATCCCTGCCACCCAATGAAACCAATAGGGTTTATAAGCATGGATAGGCCGACTCGCACCGCTTTGCCTGGGCAGGCTTAGATCCTCTAAGCGGTTTACCAGTACTCGTGTGCGGGTCGGTTTCAGCTCTGCGTGGAAGCATCATGCAGCCCATCTATTTCTTTAAGCCCCGATGGGCGAGGGCAAGTGTTTAAGTGTGAAGGTATAATTGTTACAAAGGAATAAAAACCTTAAATCACCCTACTATTAATACAGTTAACTCTCTTTATACAGACAAAACTTGTTATAACAATTTGAATGGGAGAAATCCTTAGCTCAAAAAGATATTCAATACTCCCAAGAAATAAATGTTGTCAGTATTTGTTAGAATCCCCTCTGACAGCAATTCTAACAAATGTCCACATTTGTTTCTTGGAGTAATTAAGGGCAAAACCCTTTATTTCACATTATAGTACAGTGAAATGCCGCTATTATGAAACTAATTCTGCTTTAAAAAACTTATTTAGTAGGCTGCAGTTATTCTTTCTTTGTGATTTCTGCATACAGTGTCCTCTGGTCAAAGACCAACCTTGGGACTGTTCAAAAGTGGTCTTAAAGACCACCTTTGGGACTGTTCAAAAGTGGTTTTAAAGACCACTTTTGAACAGTCCCAAAGGTGTCTTAATATGTTCTGATTATTGGGATCGTTAATAGTGACATGTTGATAATGGGAAAATATTTGGGAACAATACTAATGTTATAGCAAAGATTGTCTGTATAAGATGCTTGACACAATAACAGAAAGACGGTTTAACACAGCTTATATGCATGATGCAGCATCAGGTACATAGGTCCGCTGATCCAAAACATTATTGTTTAATATGTAACAAGTACATTTGTTGTTGTTTTTGTAGAATTTTAATATTTATGGTATACATGATGATCTAATATTTATGTGTAATTGCTGATTAAATGTTAACATGTCATAATTAGAACAGAGTTGTTTCTTTTCTTTCCAGTATAGCCGTTTAGGTGAATGGATACATCCAGACATATTTTAGGTAATTTTTGGGTCCATTGTTTGTCAACTTATGAAATTGATGTTTAGCTCACCTGAGCTGAAGGCTCACAAGGTGAGCTTATAGTATACCAATGGTCCAAGGGCTGTCGTCACTTTCAAACATCCCAGAAACCACTGGGCCAATTGGGGTCATACTATATATAGAGAGCATCTTTGCCTCACGGGAACTTAATATAATTGGTCCAGGTCACATGACCAAGATGGCCACCATGCCCATATAAGGTAAAACCAGAGGACCAGTGGTCCTGTAAACGCTCACCTGACACCTGGTCCTGGTAATTATTATTTTAATGTTTTAATGTTTTTATATATGTATATAGCCTCAGAGCAGGGGTACACAACTTGTGGGGACAAAATTTTGATGTCTAACAATGTGATAAAACTTTCCACCTATTCCTACCTTTCTGACAGTTCGAAGGCCATGCTTTCATTATGGTTTATTCCATTTGTCATATTTTTTTTAACTTTTCATATTATTTAGGGAATGTCTGATTGACAATGTGCTGGGAAAGAGCACTTGACTCCTTGATTTTCCACTTGTACAGTTTTACTTAATACCATCTACATTATAGGTGTTTCTTTGCAGTATGGTGGCTGGGACACAACGTGAATTTGTTTTATCAGTTCCTGGTCATTGCATTTTATCTACTTTGTGACCAGAAACAGCAGATGATGGTTTCCTAAATATTCATTATTTTCACTTTTTCCCATGCAAAAGCCCAAGTCTGCAAATTTGACATAGCCATAAAATAGGTCAAGGCCATCCCAGGGTCACCATTTTCAGCTCACCTTACGAAAGTAAGGGGGAGCTATTGCCATACCCTCGGGCGTCCGGCGTCGGCGTCCGCTTTTGGTTAAAATTTACCTGCAAGCTCTTATATGTGATGTTTTATAACTTTATTTTGAATATATAATTAATAATTGCTAAAAAAAAACAATATTTAACCATATCATTGTACTTCATTTTACAGGTTTTTTGGCTTAAATTGGACTTTTTGAGAAGTTAATATTTTCCTCTGTATTACCTCCCTTACTTCTCTGTGTTAAAGTTTACCTGCAAGCTGCGTGAGTTCAAATCCCGGGGGAGGAACATTTTTTTTTTTTTTTTCTTTTTAAAAACATAGCGGGGTCTGGGACTCAAGGTCAAGGTCACTGTGGCTATTTTTAGAAAAACATTGTCATCGCTCTGGCACCTTCATTTATTGATGGATTTTAATATAACTTCACCCAAATGTTGGGTATAATGATATCTCGAGTGACTTTGACTTTCAGGGTCCGGGCCTAAGGTCAAGGTCACTACTTTCAGGGTCACGGGGTCAAGGTCACTGTGGCTATTTTTAGAAAAAACATTATCATCGTTCTTGCACCTTAATTTATTGATGGATTTTAATATAACTTCACACAAATGTTGGGTATGATGATATCTCTAGCAAGTTCGACTTTCAGGTTCCGGGGCTGAAGGTTAAGGTCACTGTGGCTATTTTTAGAAAAAACTTTGTGATCGCTCTAGTGCCTACATTTATGGATGGATTTTATTATAACTTCACAAAAATGTTGGCAATGATGATATCTTGAGCGAGTTAGACTTTCAGGGTCTGGGGCTGAAGGTCAAGGTCACTGTGGCTATTTTTAGCTCACCTGTCACGTAGTGACGAGGTGAGCTTTTGGGATCACTTTTTGTGCGTCCGTGCGTGCGTCTGTGCGTCCGTAAACAATTTCAAATAAGTATATCTCCAATACCCCATGACCAATCTTGATCAAATTTCATGTGAATCATCATCAGGTAGGGGGAAAGGCTGCATAAGGTTTTTGGGCTGATCAGATTGGAATTCTGGTTGCCATGGCAACATATAGCTCCCATAGACTTATAATGGGAAAACATTTTAAAATCTTCTTCTCTGAAACCACAGGGCCCAGAGCTTAGATATTAAGCATGTAGCAAGGGCAAGTGGTCAACTACATAATTCCTGCCAATCATGCCCCTCGGTGCCAAATGGGCCACGTCCTAGGGCCCCTTCACTCCCATAGACTAATAATGGAAAAAAAGCTTCAAAAATCTTCTTCTCTGAAACCACAGGGCCCAGAGCTTAGATATTTAGCATGTAGCAATGGCAAGTGGTCACCTACATAATTCCTGCCAATCATGCCCCTGGGTTCAAAAAGGGCCACGCCCCGGGGCCCCTTTGCTCCCATAGACTCATACTGGAAAAAAAGCTTCAAAAATCTTCTTCTCTGAAACCACAGGGCCCAGAGCTTATATATTTAGCATGTAGCAATGGCAGTTGGTCACCTACATAATTCCTGCCAGTCATGCCCCTGGGTTCCAAATGGGCCATGCCCCGGGGCCCCTTCGCTCCCATAGACTCATAATGGAAAAAAAGCTTAAAAAATCTTCTTCTCTGAAACCATAGGGCCCAGAGCTTATATATTTAGCATGTAGCAATGGCAGGTGGTCACCTACATAATTCCTGCCAATCATCCCCCTGGGTTCCAAATGGGCCACGCCCCGGGGCCCCTTCGCTCCCATAGACTCATAATGGAAAAAAAGCTTCAAAAATCTTCTTCTCTGAAACCACAGGGCCCAGAGCTTATATATTTAGCATGTAGTAACAGCAAGTGGTCACCTACATAATTCCTGCCAATCATGCCCCTGGTGTCCAAACGGACCACGACTCGGGGGCCCATTAGCTCCTATAGACTCATAATGGAAAAAAGCTTCAAAAATCTTCTTCTCTGAAACCATAGGGCCCAGAGCTTAGATATTTAGCATGTAGGAAGGGCAAGTGGTCACCTACATAATTCCTGCCAATCATGCCCCTGGGTTCCAAATGGTCCACGCCCCGGGGCCCCTTCGCTCCCATAGACTCATAATGGAAAAAAGCTTTTAAAATCTTCTTCTCTGAAACCACATGGCCCAGAGCTTAGATATTTAGCATGTAGCAATGGCAAGTGGTATCCTATATAATTCCTGCCAATCATGCCCCTGGGGTCCAAATTGGCCACACCCCGGGGCCCCTTAGCTCCTATATACTCATAATGGAAAAAAAGGTTCAAAAATCTTCTTCTCTGAAACCACAGGGCCCAGAGCTTAGATATTTAGCATGTAGCAACGGCAAGTGGTCACCTACATAATTCCTGCCAATCATGTCCCTAGGTTCCAAATGGGCCACGCCGCGGGGCCCCTTAGCTCCTATAGACTCATAATGAAAAAAAAAGCTTCAAAAATCTTCTTCTCTGAAACCACAGAGCCCAGAGCTTAGAAATTTAGCATGTAGCAACGGCAAGTGGTCACCTACATAATTCCTGCCAATCATGCTCCTGGGGTCCAAACAGGCCACACCCTGGGGTCCCTTAGCTCCTATAGACTCATAATGGAAAAAAGCTTCAAAAATCTTCTTCTCTGAAATCACAGGGCCCAGAGCTTAGATATTTAGCATGTAGCAATGGCAAGTGGTCACCTACATAATTCCTGCCAATCATGCCCCTGGGTTCCAAATGGGCCACGCCCCTTCGCTCCCATAGACTCAAAATGGAAAAAAGCTTTAAAAATCTTCTCCTCTGAAACCGCAGGGCCCAGAGCTTAGGTATTTAGCATGTAGCAACGGCAAGTGGTCACCTACATAATTCCTGCCAATCATGCTCCTGGGGTCCAAATTGGCCACTCCCGCGGGCCCCTTAGCTCCCATTGACTCATAATAGAAAAAAGCTTCAAAAATCTTCTTCTCTGAAACCACAGGGCCCAGAGCTTAGATATTTAGCATGTAGCAACAACAAGTGGCCACCTACAGAATTCCTGCCAATCATGCCCCTGTGGTCAAAACGAGCCACGCCCCGGGGCCCCTAAGCTCCTATAGACTCATAATGGAAAAAATGCTTCAAAAATCTTTTTCTCTGAAACCACAGGGCCCAGAGCTTAGATAATTAGCATGTGGCAATGGCAAGTGGGCACCTACATAAATCCTGCCAATCATCCCCTGGGGCCCAAATGGGCCACGCCCCAGGGCCCCTTAGCTCCCCATAGACTCATAATGGAAAAAAGCTTCAAAAATCTTCTTCTCTGAAACCACAGGGCCCAGAGCTTTGATATGTAGCATGTGGCAATGACAAGTGGTCACCTGCATAAATCCTGCCAATCATGCCCCTCTGGTCCAAATGGGCCACACCCTGGGACCCCCTTAGCTCCCATAGACTCAAAATGGAGAAAAGTCTCAAAAATCTTCTTCTCTGAAACCATAGGGCCCAGAGCTTAGATATTTAGCATGTAGCAACGGCAAGTGATTACCTACATATTTCCTGCTAATCATGCCCCTGGGGTCCAAATTGGCCACGCCCCGGTGCCCCTTAGCTCCCATAGACTCTAAATGGAAGAAAGCTTAAAAAATCTTCTTCTCAGAAACTGTGAAGCACAGAACTTAGATATTTAGTTGAAATTGGCCAAATCCTGTGGCCCCTTAACTCCAACAAACTTATAAGGGAAAAAACATCTTCTTTGAAACTATGAAATACAGACCTTAGATATTTAGTATATAGCAACACAAAATGGTCACCTACATAAATCCTGCCAGCCATGCCCTTTGGGTCAAAATTGGCCAAGCCCCAGGGCTCATTAGCTTCTATAGACTTATACTGGAAAAAAAATCTTCATTTCCAAAACCATAAGGCACAGATTTTGTTTGATTTGAGGTTTTACATCCCTGTCAACACTGTATAGGTCATTTTGGAGATGTCTCTTCCAATTTTGTGGGAATTTTTACCCGACATTGAGATGAAATTACATCTCAAGCCCTGTCGCCCAATGAAACCAATAGGGTTTATACGCATGGACACCGCTTTGCCTGAGCTTAGATATTTAGTATGTAGCAATGTCAAGTGGTCTCCTACACTAATGATTTTCTGGTACACAGGTGAGCGATATAGGGCCATGGGGCCCTCTTGTTAGAAAAACTTTGTCATCGCTCTTGCGCCTTCATTTATTGATGGATTTTAAAATACCTTGACACAAATGTTTGGTATGATGATATCTTGAGTGACTTTGACTTTCCGGGTCAGGGGCTGAAGGTCAAGGTCACTGTGGCTATTTTTTAGAAAAACTTGATCATTGCTCTAGTGTCCAGATTTATTGATGGATTTTAAGATAACTTCATACAAATGTTGGGTATGAAGTTCAACTTTCAGGGTCTGGGACTCAAAGTCAAGGTCACTGTGGCTATTTTTAGAAAAACTTTGTCATCACTCTTAAGTACCTACATTTATTTATGGATATAATGTAATTTTACACAAATGCTAGGCTAGGCTTTTTTTAATTTGTCTTGCTCGAGGGGATTTGTATTGTCTGTGATGCCTTGTTATTACTTGGTAGTTTGTAAAAAAAAATTTTATCAAATATAGATTTCTTTTTCATTTTTTTTTTTGCAGTGGAAAGGCTTGAAAACAGGATGATTAGGGGTACATTTTGGTTCTCTTTCATTTGCTGCAGTCAATTGGGCTGTTTTACAGAAGAAAATTTTTTTGATAACTTGCCCTCATCCATCTTAGGCCCCCAAAGGCGAGCTATGTTGTCTTCTGACAACTCTTGTTACAAACTATGATGGGCTCAAGTACCAGATGCTACAAGCCAACTTTCAAGGTCATTGGCTTCATGGTTCTGGAGAAGATTTTTGAAGGCTTTTTACCATATATGGGCATGGCTGCCATCTTGGTCATGTGACCCAGACCCCGCGAACAAACTTTCGTTCCCCCATCCTACTGAAGCTCCACATGAAATTTGGCTTTGATTGGCCTCCCTGTTTTGGAGGAGAAGATCTTTGAAAATGGTGGACGGACGGACAACGGATGGACGGACCACAGACCATGGCTATACTATAAGCTCACCTATGAGCCTAAAGGCTCAGGTGAGCTAAAAATCAATTATTTTCACTTTTTCCCAAGCAAAAGCCTAAGTCCGCAAATTTGACATTGCCATAAAATAGGTAAAGGTCAACCCAGGGTCACCATTTGAACAAATTATGATAGGCCCGTGTACCAGATGCTTCCTGCCAAGTTTCAAGGTCATTTGCCTTACGGTTCTGGAGAAGAAGAATTTCGAAGTGTTTTTACCATATATGGGCATGGCCACCATCTTGGTCATGTGACCTGGACCATATGAGCAAATTTTCATTTGTTCATCATATAAAGGATCCATATCAAATTTCACTTGAATTGGGTCAGCGGTTTCTGAGAAAAAACTGTTTGAAATATGGAACCTGGTTAATCTTGGTCCCAGGTCACTGAATGATGACTTTTCTTACCCATGAATCTTCATGTATTCATTTACTTTACCTGATCTACCAATTTGGTGACATTGTCTTCAATGGTTTCCTAAAAATCCATTATTTTCACTTTTTCCCATGCAAAAGCCTAAGTTGACAAATTTGACACTGCCATAAAATAGGTCAAGGTCAACCCAGGGTCAGCATTTGTAAAAACTATGACGAGCCGGAGTACCATATGATATATGCCAAGTTTCAAAGCCATTGGCCTTACGGTTCTGGAGAAGAAAATTTTTGAAGGCTTTTTACCATATATGGGCGTGGTGGCCATCTTGGTCATGTGATCTAGACCGTACTGGCAACTTTTCATTTGTTCAACTCACAAAAGCTCCATATTGAATTTCACTTAAATTGGCTCAGTAGTTTCTGAGAAAAAATGTTTTTTTTTTTAAATATGAAATCGGAGTGACCTTGGTCTAAGGTCAGTGAATGACCTTGACCTTTCTTACCCATAGATCTTCATGTATTCAGTTACTTTACCTAATCTACAAATTTTGGTGACACTGTCTTCAATGGTTTCCCTAAATATCCATTATTTTCACTTTTTCCTATGCAAAAGCCTAAGTCAGCAATTTGACATTACTGTAAAATAGGTCAAGATCAACCCAGGGTCACCATTTGAACAAATTATGATAGGCCCGAGTACCATATACTACATGCCAAGTTTCAAGGCCATTGGCCTTAAGGTTCTTGAGAAGAAGAATTTCGAAGTTTCTTTACCATATATGGGCGTGGTGGCCATCTTGGTCATGTGATCTAGACCATGTTGGCAGCTTTTCATTTGTTCAACTCCCAAAGGCTCCATATTGAATTTCACTTCAATTGGTTCAGTAGTTTCTGAGAAAAAATGTTTGAAATATGGAACCTGCGTGACCTTGGTCTAAGGTCAATTAATGACCTTGACCTTTCTTACACATAGATCTTCATGTTTTCAGCTACTTTACCTTATCTACTAATTTTGGTGACACTGTCTTCAATGGTTTCCTAAAAATCCATTATTTTCACTTTTTCCCATGCAAAAGCCTAAGTCGGCAAATTTGACATTGCTGTAAAATAGGTCAAGGTCAACTCGGAGTCACCATTTGTACAAACTATGATGGGCCTGAGTACCATATGCTACATGCCAAGTTTCAAGGCCATTGGCCTTACGGTTCTGGAGAAGAAGAATTTTTAAGGCTTTTTACCATATATATAGGCGTGACGGCCATCTTGGTCATGTGATCTAGACCGTATTGGCATTTTTTCATTTGTTCAACTCACAAAGGCTCCATATTAAATTTCACTTAAATTGGCTCAGCAGTTTTGGAGAAAAAAATGTTTGAAATATGGATCCTGAATGACCTTGGTCTAAGGCCAATGAATGACCTTGACCTTTCTGACCCATAGATCTTCATGTATTCAGTTACTTTACCTGGTCTACAAATTTTGGTGACACTGTCTTCAATGGTTTTCCTATAAATCCATTATTTTCACTTTGCCCCATGCAAAAGCCTACTTCGGCAAATTTGACATTGCTGTGAAATAGGTCAAGGTCAACCCGGGGTCACCATTTGTACAAACCATGATGGGCCCGAGTACCATATGCTACATGCCAAGTTTCAAGGCCACTGGCCTTATGGTTCTGGAGAAGAAGATTTTTGAAGGCTTTTTACCATATATGGGCATGGCGGCCATCTTGGTCACGTGATCCAGACCCCGCGAACAAACTTTCGTTCCCCCATCCCACTGAGGCTCCATATGAAATTTGGCTTTGATTGGCCCTGCAGTATAGGAGAAGAAGATCTTTGATAATGGTGGACGGATGACGGACCATGGCTATACTATAAGCTCACCTATGAGCCTAAAGGCTCAGGTGAGCTAAAAAGATTAAGAGTCCGTGCTCTCAACAACTATGCCACAGAGGCCCGTTATGAGTCTCCTTTACAAATACATGTAGTAGAAAATATACAGGGATACAAAAAGTGGTTCTGTGAAGGTTTAGAAAGTACAACAATAGACAATCTAATGATCACAAGTTTATTCTTTAAAATAAATACCATAATGATCCTAAGTACTGGGGCAGATAAGCCTAAGAAAACTGCAGATCCAGATCAGACTGCTCCACTGCTCCTGATGGAGCAGTCTGATCAGGGTCTACCCTGTTTGTCTTTCTGTCTCAACCTTTTGGACTCCTTGCTGGATCGTAAAACAAATAAAATTATAAGAGAATTATAACAAGTTCTCTGACAGCAAGCATTTGATATTGTTTGTACATGTACTTTATATTCTGCAATAAATACTGTTTAAACCAAGTTCTCAAGGTGTCCGAATGTTTAGGATTTTTAGGGCATGAACAATCATGACTGTTGAACAATCATGATAGCACTAAAACACTGCTTATTCAGTGTCTTTAAACCAGAATACAGTGAAATTAAGACCACCCTGGGACTGTTCAAAAGTGGTCCACTACAGGCCATTGGATGAAGAAAACATATGAAAGAAAAACTGAAACCTTTTAAATAGTCGAACTTCAATGGCTCGAACACCTTTAGGACCTCAAAAATCTGTTCGAGACAGAGGCAGTTCGAGCCACTGAGGGTTACTGTCAGGAGGCATAACGAGCTACTTTTAGATATCTTTTCGATGTTCTATAACGAAAATGTATGCTGTGTGTACTCAATAGAATCGCCTCATCGAGGCGATTCTAATGAGTACACACAGCATACATTTGCAAGATAAAATACTAAATTCTCCTTAATTATCCCCCACTATTTCTTATGTTGAGGATTTTGCTAGGGGCTCAAGAATGGGTTCAACACATCCATGGTAAACGAGCCATCGGTGTTCGAGCCATCGAAGTTCTACTGTAATTATGTTTTTGCAAGAATTTTAGCTTATCTTGATTGCAGAATTTCACTGTATTTCTTGGTCCATGACTTAGGTCATGGAGACAGTGAGGTTTGCTGAACAAAACATTGAATCAATAGCTATCATCATGCCATGAATACATCCAAGTTTTGGTAATGTGTGTGAATTCTGGTTTAACGTTGCTTTCAACAATTTTTCAGTCATATCAAGACGGTGTCTGGTTGCGACAGGGAGCTCAATACTCACTTTTATAGTGCTGCCTCACTGAAGTATAATGTCCCAGACACATTACATGATACCACACCCAGTCACATTATCGGGGTCGACCAGTCCTAGCTCTACCCCGTAAATCTTGAGTGCGAAGAAGGAGCAGCTAGTACCATTTTTTTAATGACTTTGGTATGTCACTGCCCGGGATCGAACCCATGACCTCCCGTTCCCCGGAGCGGACACTCTACCAACTGAGCTATCGGGGCCAGTCCGAGTTTTGGTAAAATATGCAATCTTACAAACCAGTTCAACATGGTCATAATAGTGTTGACTGGGCTGATTAACCCCACACCAAACCAAAACAAGCATGTCGATGATAATAATGTGAACCCTTATTGTTCCAAATGGAATCTTCCTCCTTATATATGGCAGGTGTCCATTTCAAAATTTATGAGTGCTATCTTAAAAATTTATTTGGAAAATAGCTGAACTTTTTTGCATACAGTGTTGGCCCTGATCAGATCTGCTGCATCTGATCTGGGCCTGCACTGTCTGACAGGGTACCCATTTTGGGGTTTCCGGAACAAAATGGGTCAAAATAATCTAAGCAATAAAAACAAGATATGATGTGTGAAGAACTTTTTTAGGGACGTGGATACACCTTCAAAGGAGGCAACTCTTTCAAAATACTTGTCTCCCTTATCAATACAGGTCTACTCTTAAAGGAAAGAATTTGCTCCTTAGGAGTAATTTGCCCCTTATAGGAGTAAATCATTTCCTTTTAAGAGCATACTCCAAGGAGAACAAATTATATAGGAAAGCAAACAGAAGTCCCGAAAGTACAGGAAGTCCCAAAAGTTGCCTCCCTTCTTAAAATGGCACAAAATATGCCAGATGAAATAGGTCCCTTTAATATTTACTTTCTCATTTATAAATAAATGCCTTCAGAAACTTAACTATTGAGTTAACAAGTGAGTACACATAGAATCAGTTAACAGTTCAATCTCCTAGGTAATGTTTTATGATGTTAATGAGATAAATTGGCCCCCATCCATCAGGCCTGGAGAAATAGATGGGGCTGCATGATGCTTCAACGCAGAGCTAAAACCGACTGCACATGAGTAAAGGTAAACCGCTTAGGTCTAAGCCTGCCCAGGCAAAGTGGTGGGAGTCAGACGGTCCATGATCGGTTTCATTGGGCGGCAGAGATTGAGATGTCATTTCATCTCAATGTCGTGTAGAAGTCCCACAAAATTGGAAGAAACATCAAGAAAATGACCTAAATAGTGTTGATGGGGATGTAAAACCTCAAATGAAATAAACAAACAATGAGACAAACATTAAGCCACAGCAAGCAACAAGGCATCTTTGAGCATGTATACCCCATAAGGATGCAGCTTCTCAGTCTGAATGAAGATTTTTTTAGTCACCATGCATAAGTATAGCTTTTTTTTTTTTGCCCTTTCAAGATACCACTTATTTCGAGCTGATCATTAATCAGAGATGGCTAAAAAGACAAAATACTCAACCTTCATTTGAAGAACTTGGTGTCTCACATGTGACCCATCAGCTGATCATTAATCAGTGATGGGTAAAAAGACAAAACACTCGACCTTCCATTGACAAACTTGCGTCTCACATGTGACCCATCAGTATAGCTTTAATACACTGAAGACTGGTCAGATTGTGCATAAATTATATGCAGGTTGATCGAAATCTTCACTGGGCACATATGCTAAAAGACCAGGGGCCAGTTGTTCAAAACTAACAATGTCATTAGTTAACGAATTAAAACTTTGGAAATATACTAATATTTTTTCAGAAAAAATATGAGCAGCAAATGCAAAATATGCAGGTTGATCGAAATCTTCACTGGGCACATATGCTAAAAGACCAGGGGCCAGTTGTTCAAAACTAACAATGTCATTAGTTAACGAATTAAAACTTTGGAAATATACTAATATTTTTTCAGAAAAAATATGAGCAGCAAATGCAAAAGCTGCTCACATTTTTTCAGCAAAAATACCAAAATTTTCGATATTCTATAACAATTTGACCACTAACAAGCTCATTAAGCTAACAATGCTTTGAACAACTTTGACTGTCAAGGTCCAAATAATGGTATGAAGGATAAATAAACAAAGATCAATAGCCAATGAATAAACAATATGGACTGTTAAAAATTTAGGGTAATAATCATAATAAAACATGTCAGCCCTTGTCCTGCTTAACCAGAATTTATTATATACCTACACTAAATACTGCTGTGTCATTACGAAAACACGTCTATACAAATACATTGACACATTTATCGCGGATAAAATGAAAATTTTCAGAAAAATTGTGATATTTTCCTTATTTTTTGCTAAAAATATAGATTATGGTACTCGTTAGAACCGCGGATAAAATGAAAATTTTCAGATGAAAAATTGTGATATTTTCCTTATTTCTGCTCTGAGATATAGATTGTGGTACTCGTTAGAACCGCCTCATTGAGGCGGTTCTAACGAGTACCAACAATCTATATCTCAGAGCAGAAATAAGAAAAATAAGGCTTACCCCTGCAAACCCCAGTTTTACTATATAAAAGTGGGGTTAGAGGGGGTCAAAATTATATAGGCGTGTTTTCATGATGACTACCAGTTATCCGACAAAAAAATACAGAATCCCATATCACCCTACTTGCATTTTTTGATTCCGTATCATCATCCTTGCTAGCACTGAGCCCCGACATTTGTTGCGACATGAGAAAGCAGTCATCTGTAATGCGGAACCAGACATTCAACAGATGACGTCACTTACACGCAGAGCATAAAGTCAAAGTTTCCCACCAATTAACATTGAAAAAATGACTTTACTGGAAGCAAAAAACTATATAATAAACATATTATCACTATAGTAACTTGATCTGCCGCACAGTATCCTGTGTCTTGGATGTTTCTAGATCTTGCGCATCACACTTGGTTGCTCTGCGTCTTGTGTGATTTGTTGATCTGGAAACACCCACTCGACGTGATAGAATGTGCCAGATAAAGTTATTGTAGTAATAATGTGTATATGCACTACCTTTTGCAAACAGTGTTGAAGAACCATCTGATCAGTATCTACACTGATTGAATTCCATTTGTGACATTGTAGAAATAAATTACATCAAGTAATCTGATTGGTCAAAGTCAGAAAAGGATGTGGCAAAATTAATTTATTCAGCAGGATAGGAGTTAGGATCAGTTTTAGTCTGTTCCTTAGAAGTGTTTGGTTTTTGGTGTAGTTGTTGACGGATGATTGAATGGGTGGTAAACCGGATCTCTATCTGCCATGCTTAACTCCTTTTGTACCAAGAACCCCGAAACAGGTATTTGGCAAACAGTGTAGGTCCAGATCAGATGGCGCATCCTGCGGCATCTGATCAGGGCTTACACTGTTTGCAAAACGTACAGGCATTTTCCAAATTAATTTTGAAGAAAATACAACCTGATAACCCTAAATTTTTAAATGGACATGTGCTATATATAAGGTTGGAGATTCCATTTGGTAAAAAAAAAGGATTAAGCCAATCTAGCTGAATTTGACTGTAAATTCAACTGGGCTGATCATGTGGACGTAACCTAGGATGTATAAGTCATTTAAACAGAAAAATCTTAACAACTGTAATAACTTATATATATTTGTATTCATCACACAAATATGGTTGTCCAGTGTAAAACTGGAACAAAAGGCAAAGTACTAAAGGTCTGGAATGGTTGTCAACAAACCATGCTATCCTGAACAAACGCTTTTCTCACAGTAACTGAGTTTGCCCCCGCCCATAGGGGCTTGAAGAAATATATGGGCTGCACGATGCTTCCAGGCAGAGCTGAATCCAGCCCACACACTAGTACTGGTAAACCGCTTAGAGGATCTAAGCCTGTCCAGGAACCGCGGTGCGAGGCGGACCGTCCATGCTAATAAACCCTATTGGTTTCATTGGGCGACAGGGCTTGAGATGTCATTTCATCTCAATGTCGGGTAAAAGTCCCACAAAATTGGAAGCAACGTCTCCAAAATGACCTTTACAGTGTTGACGGGGACGTAAAACCTCAAATCAAACAAACAAACAAACACAGTTACTGAGATAATGCTGAGTAAAATGTTCAAGATGACATATGTGACTCACCAGTTTTAGAAATTTACTTTTTTGAAAGTACAGAGTAGTTGCTTGCTGGTAAAAGGGGTACCTTGGCAAACAGTGCAGGCACAGATCAGACGCCACAGAATGCGGCGTCTAATCAGGGCTTGCACAATTTGCTAACAGAATTTTCCGTCAAAAATAGAATAAAAACAAAAAATGGGCCTGATACCCCTTATGTGACAAATGGACTTGTCTAACATATAGCAATGGAAGAGTCCACTAGCATACAATGGGTTAAGCCCTTCAAGTGCTAAGTACATTTAGCAGACAGCATTAACCCTTATCTTGCTGAATTTTCATTTAAGCCACACCCATTTCTGTCTTTCAACCAATCAAATTACTTGATGTAATTTATTTCTACAAATTCATAAACTGGATGCCAAACAGTGTAGCTCCTGATCAGATGGCTTCTTCAGAAGCCATCTGATCTGGATCTACACTGTTTCCAAAGTTAGGGGTTGTCGTGAACAGCAAGAGAAGGGTTAACAAAGATTTTTTTTTATTTTAGGCAAAAATAATATCTGCACCAACTGTAAAATATAGCATAACAGAATATGAAGTTGCATATAATGTATAGTAAAATGTTGTTTGCCTCCTTCAGCAAGAAACAGCCATTTGAGGATAGCTAGAGTCTGAACCTGCCTCTAAGTTAGTATACTAAGATAAGTGAAAATGGAAAAAAAAAAAAAAAAAAAAACAAGCTTGTAATGAGGCTCTTCTGTCCAAAACATACGCCAAGTACAGCAGGGTATTTGACAAAAACTGATTCAAGGAGTTCTATTTGCTTCGATACTACAAATAGGAGGGCAAGGTGTTTTGTAAAGACTGACAAAGTGGAAAAAGAAATACCATAACAAAAGGGTGCTCAATATGTCAAAAGAGTGCTTTGAATTGTCACACAGAGACATCAGACAGCATAGAATTAGTTCCTGTTTGGCAAATGCAGAATAAAATGCTTTCGGTCTTAACAGCCACAAAACAGGAAGACAGCTCAGCTCTTGTAGCATCATTGAGAACTATTTACTACATGGTGACTGAAATTTTGGCTAGCCCTCAAGAACCTACAAAAATTGAACGGGGCACCAGTTAAAGACTTCTGCAAACATCACAACAGTGTAGGTGAAATGCAGTGCACAATTAGTCACAGCTGTGTGGCAGCCGTAAAACGTCTCCCCGTACATCAACCATAGTGCAGTTTATATTTTACTTTTGGTCCTTTGAGATCATCGTGAATATTCTGTGAAATCGGAAATAAATTATTGGTTTAGGCTCATTCTAGACAGGTTTTTAATTATTTTGACCCCATTTAGATTTATTCAGTCTTTGAATCGACTGCCTATTCGAAATTCGCAAAATTGCAGTACGTTTCCTCTGGCTTTCTTTGCCGGATCATTACAGGGTCACTGATGAGGCTTTATTAGCCGAAACTACGTAGTATGGCCCATCATCTTTCTTATGAATGTTTTCATTGCTCTTAAAGGAACTCATTTTTGATTTTTATTAAGACTGAGATCATGGAGAAGTTCCAGAAATACATGTGAGCATTGATGGGTAAATCATGGATGAAACTGTGAACATTACTGTTAAAAAAAAAAATACTACTACATTTTTAGCACTTGAATATGGTGTTAAACAAATATTTTGGAGGAAATCATACTTCGATCAATGGTAAAGCAGAAACTGTGACGTCAGTGGCACTTGAAGCATTAGAAGAACATAGGATTACAATAAACAAAGTTCTGAGCTTTGGATCGGATGGGGCTGCCTTTATTACAGGCTGCAAGACAGGCGTGGCTAAAAGTTTGAAGGACCATAATCCCGTTATGATCAACATGCACAGTATTGCCCATCGTGTAGCTCTTGAAGCCTTATGAGCAGGGAAAGAAACTGAGAAAGTTGCTAAATATCTCCAGACTGTTAACAGTGTTTACAATTATTTTGATAACTCTGCCTTTCATTATGAAAGATTATGTGAACTACCTGCATACAGCAAGCTAGAGGACAATGACATTGACGGTTTGAAGGACAGGTGTTCTGATAGGTGGCTATCCCTGACACATGCAGTGACAGCTATAAAGGCTAATCTGCCTGCATTACTTATGGAACTTGATGAAGACGCAGCAAAGGGTAATACACAAGCAGAAGGTGCTCTCAGACAAATTTGGCAACATAGTTTGTTGCTATGACATATTCTTTGCTGGATGTATTGCCTGTTATGGGCAAATTAAATATTGTGTTCCAGCAAGAAGACATGAACATGTATGCTATCAAACCCGCCATTTCAAAGGCAATGCTTTAACATATTGTAATCAGGCCCACAGGGATGCGTATAAGCACATGCACAATTCAAGAAAATCTTTGTGGACATTTTCTGGATTATTAACTTTCCTTAATGGCAGTAATGGACCAAGTGTGAGCCGCTGAAATAGACATGTATTCAGATTGTGATATCTGCCTTCGTTGTACCTTCTCCGGCCGGGAAACTGGCATTTCGGTTCATCTATGTATTTTTAACATGCCTAATTAAATATGTGGATTGGTTCCCGGTTGCTAATGCTATTTTCTTTGACCCTTTGTATGTATATGGCGTACTAACACATATTCTCGCCATGCATAATTTGCCCTGCCAACATTTACTGTCTCTTTTGTTGCAGGGTTACAATAAAGTTGTGCTCCACAGTTTATGAACTTTGCATTTATTCCTGTTTCATACTCTGTGTGTTTGGTGCTCGCGGCGAGCCTGCGCACGTGCATCTTTATGTGTGTGTTTAGAGAGAGAGAGAGAGAGAGAGAGGGAGAGGGAGAGGGAGAGGGAGAGCCTAAAGCCCAATAAACTTTGATGTCTTCCACAAATCACCGTAAATTCCAAATTTGTCAGTTACGGTGTGTAAACATTTTTGACAATCTGAATCACTGTATGGTGTCTTTGTACTTATTGGGTTCTATTCCTTTGAGATGGAGATGTCCTGTGGGCTGTGTGATCTGGCTGTAATTGTCCTAGTTTGTTGTTTCATTACAAGACTTAGTTCATATTTAGTTAAGAGGCAATCTAACAGACTTGAAGCATTGGTGTCTCTGATGGGAGCTGTCGGTTGATTGTATCGATTCCTGATCATTGCCTCCACTTCTATTTTACTCACACTTTACCTCTTATGTTTTGGTTTGTTGCAACGTTGGGCAAAAGGCAAAAAGGCATTATTGGCTCGTCGACCGAATGTCTGTATACCATGTTGGTTGCTACTGATGCCCATGTTTATTTTTCTTTGATGTAATATTAAGGATTTGCCATTCCGCTAATGATTCAGTTAACAGGAAATGTCCAAATTATACCTAAATATAGTAGTACTAGTCATTATACCAATATTTTACATTAATTTATATGTACTGCCAGAGATGTTCTAGTCAGACAATTATTTGCCAAGTTTTTGTCAAGTAATTTTATCAGTATTTAGGGTATCTTTCTACCGTCCGTATCATTTCAGGATTTTGTGTTATGGCTAAATAAAGACTGGAAGCATCACACGTTGTTTGTTCTTGGATTATTACCCCCTGTTGCCAGTTTACATTTGAGCCTGCCAGCAGGGTACCAGTCAACATTGTAAAGGGCTTTATCTAACCCCTGTATTGTGTTGTGAAAGAACAGATACTGTGTATGAAAAGACTTGGATTTGAAAAAAAACATGTTTTGAGTATCAAAAGAGACACTGTATCTGATAGATTATTATCATTGATTCAGATTGTATTACATGTCTATGTAACACTTTGACAGCCTGTACATTTTGCTGCTGAGTAAACAAGTTGTGTTTTTTTAAAAAGAAGTCAATGTGAGGGACATCCTGCTAAACAAGTTGTGTTTTTTAAAAAGAAGTCAACGTAAGGGACATCCTGGCAACATATAAGAGCGATATAGGTTTCCGAGATCCCATGCAAGCTCTGTCTTAACGATAGTAGAAGCAGGTGCAACATAGGGGTCCACAGTCCTTTGCTGTCTGTTATCTGGTTCAAATGGAAGTTATTTAAGTCAGCAAAATGAGTTATTGCAGGTTTTTAGGCAGGTTGGCTTTGATTTTCGGATGTTTCGTAGGATTTGAAGAGAAGTCATTGGTTTCTCAAATTTATTTTACAAAAGAGTTTGTTCTTATTGTTTTGAAAGAAAACGGTATATATTTTGACTACTGTTGTTTTTGGTAGTTTCTTTCTTTTGGTTCACAAGTTGGTATACCATCAAGCTTGATAAGCTAGCATTTTTAGGTATGGTTGCATAACAGATTTTTTCCTCATTCATGATTTTACCATACAGTTCTTATAAGTCATGGCTACCGCTGAGGAATTGAGAGGGGAAACTAACCTGTTGAGAGAAAAAGTCAAGAATGCAGAGCAGAAAGCTGAAAGGGTTAAAACAATTGTTGGACAGGCAGAAACTGCAAGGCTGAAAGCAGAAAAAGATGCTGCTGCCAAGCAAAGGGTGATTGTAAATAGCCCTAGGCGACAAGAAAGGTTTAGAGGGAAGCCGGTGGCTAATACCCACCAGACCATTGATGAATGGATACATGACGTGGAAGTACAATTATAGTCTAGGAACTTGGAGAAGGAAGACGTGTTTATGTTTGTTCTTGATCGCCTGGCAGGAGCAGCTAGATTGGAAATTTTAGGTAGACCTGATGAAAGTAAGGAGAAGCCAGATCGTCTTTTTACCGCTTTGAAAAGTAGAAGTAAAACAAAGATCAGGAATGGATACAATTAACTTACTCCACCCATCAAAGACACCAAAGGGAAAGAAACACAAACATTAAGCGACCAGACCATAATGGAAACCTAAACAAAGGAAAGCCATAAGGACAGTTACTTTCCCACAAAATAGCATCCAAAATAAAAAGACACAAGTGATACACACAGTAAGTAACAAACAACAACATCAATCGCCACAGAAGAACCGCCTTGGAAAGGTCAGTGGAAAGATTTCCACTGGGGGGCTTAAATCGATTTTACATGGCCACAATCCTCGCCCTTACTTCCGTCGCGATTTAGACAAATAATTTGTTCAGTCCGCATAAAGGCCTCCTAACTCATCAGTGCAACATCTCTGTGAAAACAAATAATCAACGAACACAGAGGTGAGACAACAGTGAGGACTCGACAGCAAGAAACCACTGAAATGCTGGAGCAAAAGAAAACCAACAGTTAGACTCCGATGGGCCCGACCAGAGACAGAGCATCAGGCACCAACCAACACTACCTTGAATTAGATCTCTCTAATTCTCAATAAGCCTTAACGTTGGAACCGTCATAGAATCTGAGGCCTGACCCACTGGCGTGCAATTAAAGAGGGAAGCAAAGTTGCCAACCGTGATTGGATTAACTACCATGCATGCAGTCTGTCGTATAATATCCATGTTGTACCCAATCTTTTTATATCGAAGAATGATTTTACGAAATTGGGTGCTAAAGTCATTGCAGTTATATATTTTTCTAAATTTATATACTAAGTCACCATAAAATTCGGGTTCCGATAGACCTTGCTGCAGAAGAGATTTAAGTCCAATATTGAATTTTGAAATTAAATCAGAATGGCGTCTATAAAATTTTGAAAAGGCTTTGCCCTAGTTTATGGTACCGATAACCCTGATTAAGAAGTTTAGCCGTTAATAATTTATTACGAGTGTTGAAGTCAGTTACATGACAACACACTCTAACGAATCAAATTAATTGCGAAATATAAATGCCATAGGTTGGCGCATAAGGAACATCACCATCAAAAAAAGGAAAATTTACAATCTCAAAATCAAAGTCATCGCGTTTATCATAAATTTTGCACGAAACAAACCCATCTACAATAGAAAGATGTAAATCCAAAATCGGGTCTCGGTATCAGAAGAATTTGCTTTATTTAACTGAAGTTCTTGGGGGTAAATCTGACTGATCAAACCATCGAAATAGGTATTATCAATATTTAATAAACCATCTAAATATCTAGAAGTGGAGCTAAAAGCTCCCATAATTTTAGATTGGTTATCAATGGAAAGCGACAACATGAAGTCTCTTTCATAACAATACAAGAATAGATCAGCCACAAGAGGTGCGCAATTTGTACCCATCGGAATGCCCACAATTTGTCTAAATAACTTAGTACCGAATCTAATATAAATATTGTCAAGTAGAAAGGTGAGGGCATCACACACTTTCTGACATGACCAAAGTGTATAATTCTTATGCTCTTTAGAAGTGAAAAACGCATTTCTGACATTACATGCAAGATAGAGAGAATCTTCTCTGTGAAAAGCCCATTCAATTAAATCATTAAGCTTTTCTTTTATAAGATTGTGAGGAAGTGTAGTGAAAAGAGTGGAAAAATCCTGTGTAGACAGATTTGAAGCACGAAAATGTCTGGATTTCAATTTATTTAAAACCTCATTCGAATTTTTTATAGACCAAAACAGATTTCTTCCTGAACTTTCAAAGACTTTATCACAGTATTTAATCACATGCGTTTTAATAGCAGGAAGACAGGAAGTTAATAATTTAGAAAGTTCAGTGGTAGTGCAAGAGCTAGAATTTGCAATAAACTGTGCTTTGTAAGGTCTTTTATGAAGTTTTGGTAACCAGTATAGCGTAGGAAGCTTGTCTTGGCCTTCGGTAACACACACAGCAAACTTGGTGGCTGAATTTCAAATATGTTTATCTACTTTAACTCTCTCTTCAGCTAAAGGCTGAAGTTCATAGGCCTTAGTACCACCAAGTTCCTGCTTAGGCGTGTTCCCCGAAAACCACATTCGGGGATGGAGATAGTGTGCTACAATTGCTTCAGAATTTTTCTCCTACAAGCAAGCATCAGAGGATCTAGTTATTACTTGTTCAATTACTCTCCTTGGCCTGTTCGACAAAACAGCCAAGCAAGATGCCACATTTAAGGCCAGCAAGCATATAATTCTGAAGGATAGGTTAGCTGAGGCAGTCAAAGATGATGGATTAGGAAGGTGGCTGAGGTGAATGAATATTAAAGTTCCACATTTGACCTACTTTGAGTTAAGGGACAGAGCTGTAAAATGGATAGGCAAACGAAGTAAAGCCACTGCCAGATTAGAGGAAGTCGGTTGTAGGGATGACATGATAGAGGATATCATTGAGAGAGTTGTCAAGAAACTCCAAAAAAAACTACCCCCATCATGAGTAATAGTCCTGTCAGGGGTAGGAAATGCTGGACATGTGGCTCCACAGCCCATCCGCAAAAGGAGTGTCTGAATAATAAGCAAAAAACTCAGATACCAAAGAGAGGAACTGACGCTAACTCCAGGAATCCACAGGGTGCAGGACATAAAGCAGTTGCTGTTTGTTCTGAGATTCCATTTACCTTTGATCAGGCGATTGGAAAACGGCCTGAAGTTGTTGTGAAGCTTCATGGCATAGAAACCACATGTCTGGCTGATTGGCGTTGAAACCACAAGTCTGGCTGATACAGATGCACAAGTATCAACGGTAACAGAGTCTTTTTATAATAGGCACTTCTCAGAGCAGCTCCAGGACGTGTCAGAGTTAATAAAGATAACCGCTGCCAATGGCACAGATACACTGTTTGTTGTTTATTTTGAACCCGAGGTAGAAGTGCTTGGAAGGAGATTCCGTGTAGGGTTTTTTGTTGTGAAGGATCCATCTGAGCAGTGTTTGGTTGAGAGAAAAACAGAAGTACCCGGTGTGTTTGGCAGCAATGCATTCAGGCTTCTGCTTGGAGAACTTGGGTCCCAAATAGAGATGACCACTGGCTTATGGAGAAGTATTCTGTCACTTTATTCGGAGGAAGTATAATCAGGCAAGGATATCGGCATAGTGAAATGCCGTGAAGGAGTTGTTATTCCTGCTAGGTCTGTCAAGCAGGTGGAAGCAACCGTTCCCTAGCTTAAGAAAGGACAAATTAAATCTGCAATGAAATAACGACATGATGCATTTGCCCGGAATCTACCGCAAGGTCTGCTTGTAGGAAGAAGTCTTGTCACAATTGATGAAAAAGGAAAAGTGCCAATACAGATAGCAAACTTCTAGATCTTGCACTGATGATTTAGGAGACCTTCATGCGGACTGAACAAATTATGTCTTAATCGCAATGAAAGTAAGGGCGAGGATTGTGGCCACCTAAAATTGATTTAAGATCCCCCAGTTGAATTCGTTTCCGCTGACCGTTCCAAGGCGGTTCTTCTGTCATGGTTTATTTTTGTTATGGTTTGTCTTTGGGTGTTTGTGTCGCTTATATGATTTTATTTTGGATAGCCTATTGGCCTTTTTGTGGGAAAGTAACTGTCCTTTTGGCTTTCCACTATTGATGCTTCCATTACGGTCTGTTGTTTCATGAATTTATCTGAATGCGGTTTGGCCTATGCAATGCTCTCGCAACGTTTATGAGGATTATGGATAAAGCTTTCGGTGATCTGAATTTTCCAAACGGTTTTAATCTATTTGGATGATATACTCATCCCAGCAAAATCTTTTGAAGAAATGCTTACTCAACTTGATGTTGTCTTCTCTCGACTGGAGAACTTCAGGCTAAAGGTTAAACAAGAGAAATGTCACCCGTTCAAGCTGAAAATCCGATTCTTAGGTCATGTCTTCTGTGAAGAAGGTATTGCAAAAGACCCTGATAAAATAACGGCTATAACCGAGTGGGAGATTCCAACTACACAAGATGACCTAAGGAGCTTCTTGGGATTGGCGGGATACTACAGAAAATTCATAGAAAACTATGTGAGGATAGCCAAGCCCTTACATGTAATGTGCCTTAAGCGTATTGAACTGTCGTATAAGTTTCAGTGGTTTCTTGCTGTAGAGTCCTCATGTTGTTTCATCTCTGTGGTGATTTTTGTGTTCACGGAGATGTTGCACTGATGAGTTAGGAGGCCTTCATGCGGACTAAACAAATTATTTGTCTTAATCGCGACGGAAGTAAGGGCGAGGATTGTGGCCATGTAAAATCGATTTAAGCCCCCCAGTGGAATTCGTTTCCGCTGACCATTCCAAGGCGGTTCTTCTGTCGGGTTTATTTTTGTTATGGTTTGTCTTTGGGTATGTGTGTCGCTTATATTATTTTATTTTGGATAGCCTGTTGGCCATTTTGTGGGAAAGTAACTGTCCTTTTGGCTTTCCGCTATTGATGTTTCCATTAGGGTCTGTTGTTTCATGTTTCTGTTTCTTTCCCTTTGGTGCTCTGATGGGAGCTGTGGGTTAATTGTATGGACTCCTGATCATTGCCTCCACTTCTACTTAAACCCATGTAGATAACCAGACAATGATAGGGACTTGAATGAATCTGGTACAGTGGACCCACTTTACAATGACACACTATACAATGGAATGTTCGAATACAAAAAGAAAATGGTTTGGACAAAACAAATTACGTTAAATCAAACCCCATTGTTATGGAATATTCACTTACTGACTCTTGACATTAAATTCCGGTAACAAAACACGTTTTTTTTTCCATATTTTAGATCCATTACGACAAATTTTTCTTCCCGTCTGAATCATTAGTTTACAATATTTGTGAATGAATACATGGTGACTTCAAACAGTAGTGGCAAGGCTATGTACACTTAATTGACACAATTATCAGAATGGTGACCTTGGTCATCACACTGAACAATAATTAGTAATTATGTTAGGAGCTTTTTGACAGCCTTGGGTAGTAATTAATGCTGAGTAGATGCCAGGTTCATCAAGAAATTTGAGTAAGGATGTAAAATTTCTGGCTATAAATAATGCAATTTCTGAGGGTGTTATCAAAGCATTCCACCAACTATATCGACCGCATCATTCTCACATTCTCTCTTCAGCTCTCGAACAGTCCAGATCGCCTTCTAAGCATGCATGTCTTTATGAAAGAGTACCATCTCCCAGAGCCACTTGTGGCTTTCTTGAAGTGATGCCCACTTCTTGGGGTGCCCGAGGTGACCACAGGCCTTCAGCACCAGAGTGTCACTGTCACTCTTCATTGGGATCTGAGCATTCCAGCTCCAGCCAGACCTAAGAAGACAGTGAAGCAGCAGCCTACAGCAGTGGATAGACCACTCCAGAAAACAGCACCTCCAATGTCTGTGACCATTGAGCTTCTACCATCAACAATCACCAGACCATCTCCGACAGCCAGTACCGAACCCCTGCCTGCGCGACATTACAGCAACCAATGCCTTCGCCTGTACCAGCGAACATTGGGTACACAGTGGAAGGCTTCCAGTATTCCAAAGGGTAGTTTTCAACATAGTGTATATACTGATGTATTTCAATTGCTACTGGGCATCTATTTGCATAACTGTGCATCAGAAGTGATGTTTATATTAATAAAACAAACAAGTGAACATTTTTTTACTCCTAGGTATTTTTATACATATGCCCTTTTAAAGTTGTATTTATTGTTTGATGTTCTCTTATTTGAAAGTGTTTTAAGAAAGCAAAACATTATGTCTGTTTGAAATGCAGGATGAATTTGTATTCCAAGGGAGGCCACTCATGTCAAATTATCGGATTGCCTATTAGCTTAATTACAGCAGTCAAATGTGTAAAGAGAGGTGACGAAAGGCATTTCTGTGTTGTGCTGTTGTGCTTTATTGTTATTTAACTAAATTGAGGACTTAATTACATTTATTGAGGGGTGATTCCTTGCTGAATGGGAAAGTTTGTTGATTAATAAATGATTAATAACATTCAGTTTCTATATTTTTCACATGTCACCAATCACATGGCAGAACTGCCATGGTTTCACTTTGCACAGTAATGGGAGATAATTCAATTCGCCGATTTGAACTTAGACATAAGCAGTCATAATTGTAAAAGAAATTATGTACCCGGCATAAAAAATCTTTTGGAGACATCTGATTTTTTTAGATATCCAATTTCGACATACATGGAGTTAAAATGTATAAAAATATAGTGAAAATATTCAGGAGTGAAAAATGACTTTGACATAAGTGATACTATCGAGACAACCGAAGTCGAGATAGCGTGAGTCACCTGTATATAGCTAGTCTAACACGAGGAAAATAATATCTCTTCAACCTAACACAGCATGTTGTGTGTAGACCAGTCTGTGCAGCGATAAAGAGGGGGGAAATTCAGTTTGTGTTCTTCTAGTGTCACTGTATTAGTTATATAATCGAACACAGATTCTATATTTGGTGCATATGGAGATACTATGTCGGGACGAAAAAGTCTGAACACTGTTTTAATATCCCTTATCCTGCTGTTCATGACAACCCTTACATTTGCAAACAGTGTAGATCCAGATCAGATGGCTTCTAACAAAGCCATCTGATCAGGATCTACACTGTTTGTCATTCAGTTTGTGAATTTTAACAAAGACATTATATCATGTAATCTGATTTGCTGATAGTCAAAATAAAATGTGCAACAGGATAAGGGTTTATTTGTTTTGTCTATTTCTGCATAGAAGGTTGTAAACAAGAATTCCGCTGAAGACTATGTCGTGCCTGTGGGGCTCAAAGTCACACAGCCATGAAATTTTGGTCAAGGTCAAACATCGATGCTTGCTACAGTACTTTTCATTGTCAGCTTATAAAAATGTGTGTGTGTGGATTCAGGTTTAACGTCGCTTTCAACAATTTTCAGTCATATCACGACGGTGTCTGGTTGCAACTGGGAGCTCAATGCTCACTTTAATAGTGCTGCCTCACTGAAGTATTATGTCCCAGACACATTACATGATACCACACCTAGTCACATTATCCTGACACTGGATCGACCAGTCCTAGCTCTACCCCATAAATCTGAGTGTCAAGTGAGGAGCAGCTAGTACTATTGTTAACTTTGGTATGTCGCGGCCCTGGATCGAACCCGTGACCTCCCGTTCCCTGGAGCGGAGCTTATAAAATACTAAAAGAGGAAATGTCCAGGAATGCTTCTCAAAACAAGGATGCAAAATAATGAGTCAAGGATGCAAGTTTTCAGTAGAAATAGCTGGTGCTAACACTGCTGTCAACCAATCAGATAGTTTGATATAGTGTATAAATTCAAATTCCCAAACTGAACGACAAACAGTGCAGATCCTGATCAGAAGCAATATGATTGTGTGAAAAGTTTGAGATTATCATATTCGGCAGCACAATGGTTAATTGCTTATTTAGAGTAAGTATGACTGTCTCAATCAGCACACAATCTCGTGCAAATTTTAGCTGTTTACTCATGACATTCTGTAGGTTTTGCTGTGATATTTTGATTGCCTTTTCTACATGTATTAGAAGCTTGTTTGTAATGTCTTTGTCTTTGTATTTAATGGCCTTTTCAAGATGACATGTATTTCAACTGTTTTAACCTTTAGCATGCTGTAGGCGCATTCGTGCGCCCGTGAAAATGTAACGGCGCCACGCTGTAGGCGCAATCGTGCGCCGAAATTGACTGGTGTGCTTGGTGCGAATCATAGTTAAAGGAGGAACTCTCGTTTTTCGGTGCGGTTTGGCATTGCGGTATCAAATAACATCCGGGCATCGATGAAAAAAAAAACTTGCCGTTTCGATGTTTTTGGATGGATTTTCTTCGGGTTTTCTGGGTAAGGATGCAATTTTTTTTAGGAAATCGCTACTTTTTGACGAACTTGATCTAATCGAGCCCAAAATACGCTCTGAAAGGGTGTTTTAAATGATTTTTCGACTCAGTCAGCTGAGTGACAGTAGGCTACTTTCGTTTTCCATATGCTTTGAATGGCGGAGAAATCAAGAAAAATACGGGTTTTTGCGTGTTAAAAGTTGCTGAAAATGATAGTATTTGATAAAAACAATTCAGTGGGATGGAGTATCGATAAAAAAATTAATTCAGCATGCTAAAGGTTAAGCTGGATGAAAACTGGAGCAGCCGGAGAAAAATCACCTGACTTTCTGTTGCAGTACTTTGCATCTCACGTGACTCAAGGGAGTCTAATGATTATCCACCAGGCCTGTACCTCAGTTGTAGTGCCATAAAGATGTTGTGGTTTTGTTTTGCTTTGGAGTTTATCAGCCCAGCCAACACTATTTTAGGTCATATAAAGCCGGTCAGTTTACCTATCCACACTTTTCCTGGGCAGGGTTATACGTAAGCAGTTGACCAGTACAGTGCACATTCTTTCACCAGAAACTGACAGCTGCCCTTCTTGAGTTAGCAGAAGGGAGAGAATGACTGCAGAAAATATTTCATGATCAATCTCCACAAAAGAATGTTGCCGACCCTAGGAGGTATCGAACCCACATCCTCCTAATGAGCAGTCAGACGGGCATCCGACCATGGCCAGTTAAAAACACTGTGGTGTATAAGAAGTTTGCAAATTAAGCTGAAGCTTCAGCGTCTCCTAAAAGAACAGCGTCTATCTTCTTTTTGAGGTAGTCTGGTCCACCTTGGTCTGGCCACTCATAATACGGAACCTGGAATTAGAATATATATTGTTTACCATACCGTAATGATCCTGAGTATTGGGACATATAGATCTAATCAAACAGTGTAGGCCCAGATCAGACTACTCCTGATGGAGCAGTCTGATCTGGGTCTACACTGGTTGCCACTCTGTCTGCACCTTTTGGACTCCTTGCTGGATCATGAAACTAATTTGTTAAAATTTTAGGAGATTTATATCAAGTCCTCAGAATGTCCAGATTTATTAGATATTTACAGTAATTATTGTTTTTGTTTCAGTTGGGGTTTTACATCCCATCAACACTATTTAGGTCATTTGGGAGACATAGCTTTTGAGTTTGTGGGACTTTTACCAGAAATTGAGATGAAATGACATCTCAAGCCCACCTGTCCATGGAAACTGCAAGGAATGGTCCGACTTGCATCATTTTTCCTGGGCAGGCTTAGACCTAAGCAGTTAACCAGTACTCAAGTTTGGTTTGTTTCAGCTCTGCATGGAAGCACCATGCAGCCCTAACTATTTCTCCAAGCCCCAATGGGTGGGGGCACATTTTTAATGGTAATTAAGCTCAAGCTTTGGATGCCTAAGCCACTTGTTTTTATTACTTAACATCTAGGCCAGTTGTAAACAGATTTGTTTGCTTAAGGAACTTTCTAGTGGTCAAAATGTTAATTGTTCTACTACGTAAAATACATTACAAGTTTTGGTCCCCGCCCATCGGGGCTTGAAGAAATAGATGGGTATAGATGCTTCCACGCAGAGCTGAAACTGACCCGCACACGAGTACTGGTAAACCGCTTAGAGGATCTAAGCCTGCCCAGGCAAAGCGGTGCGAGTCGGACCGTCCATGCTTGTAGTTTCATTGGGCGACAGGGATTGGGAAATCATTTCATCTCAATGTCGGGTAAAAGTCCCACAAAATTGGAAGCAACGTCTCCAAAAGCCCTTTACAGTGTTGACGGGGATGTTAACCCTTAAATCAAACAAACAAACATTTCAAATTCTTTATAACATAGCTTATTATAACATGGTTTTTGACACAATATCCATTTCAAGGATGTATCCCAAAAATATATATGGATTTTATGAAATATGATCATAAATGGTCATATTTGTCACTCCTGCTTTAAGCATGGCGGGATATGAGAGTCTGGTTTTCCATCCGTCTGTTTGTTTGTCAGTCTGTCAACATTTGTGACCAACAACTTTCACCCTAATATAAAGAGTCCATTTTTCAAGGTGTGACATAGCCTTTGGCAGAATTCTTGTTCTATATATAACAAGGTTATTCAACTAAAACAGTTTTTGCTTCGGACCCAAACAATTGTGTTATAAGAGATTGTGGTGTATCTAATACAATGACATTTTTTGCTGAAAAAAAAGCTTCTCACATCTTTGTCAGTAAAAATAAGTTTTTTTTTTCCCTACTGTATGACTGAAATTTTAACCCTTACACTGCTGAACACAACAACCCCTACCTTTGCAAACAGTTTAGATCCAGAAGCCCTCTGATCAGGGCCAACACTGTCTGTCATGCAGTTTGTGAACTGAACGCATACATTGTATCAAGTAATTTGACTGGTGGATATTCAGATATGGGTGTGGCTAAATCAATTTATTCAGCAGGATAAGGGTTATTGTAATTTTAACTACCTTCATTAGCTCTGAACAACCAGGCCCAGGCCTAGTTTTCAAAGCTAACAATTGCATTAACCCATTGTATACTAGTGGCCTCTACCATTGCCATATGCTGGACAAGTCCATTCGGCATATAAGGGGTGTCTCAGGCCTATTTTTTCATTTTTATTCTATTTTTGACATAAAGCTCTGTTAGCAAATAGTGCAGGCCCTGATTGGACACGGCGTTCTGGGGCGTCTGATCTGGGCCTGCACTATTTGCCAAGGTACACCTTATGGGGTTTGCCGCATACAATGGGTTAAATAATGTGTCATTAAAACTTTGAGTATTTAAAACAGCCAACATATGCTTGATGATATTTTTGCTGGAAAAAAATATAAGAAGCCTTTGCATCATGTTAACAAATCTTTGAAATGAATGCCCCTTGTAAACCATACTGAACATGGAGAAAATGGGGGGGGGGGGGGGGGGGTGACAAGGGTATGGATACTATAACGATTCTAATTAATGCCCTCGTCGTTTATTAGAATTATGTCCAATTTGTGAGAAGGGGGTGAGCACTTATTGGAGGCTGCATTTTCATGGGGATTATCAGGGATAGCCTAGCCACTAGGCGTTAAAATGAATAATAAGGAATTAAAATCATCTTCTACAATAAAATTAACAGTTTAAAAGTTTAGCTTGTCTAGTCTCTCTGGCTCAATTTTAACATATTTAGCCAAAGTGTGTATTTAAGACTCCATAAAAATTGACTTGCTATTACTGACAAGCTGAAAACCTATTAATAAATAATGAAAAAAAAAATGATCTGGGTATAGATCCACACTGATCACAATTTTTGCTCATTGCTTTGAAGTATAAAATGCTACCATTTAACACGCTCTTTTTTCTTTTCACCTAACTTATACATATGTAGCTTAGGGTATTTCTGTGGCAGTTTTAATGTTTGGGTGTTTAATACAGGTACCAGCTTTCCGAGAATTGGACCAAGAATCGACATTTTTTAGCTGACATTGGGTTGATGAGTGTTTATTAGAACATGGCGGTTATTAGAATTTTTACGGTACTTGTTATCTCTTATCTTAACCCTTTTTGTACCAAATGGAATCTTCCACCTTATACATAGTAGATGTCCATTTCAAAATTATGGGGGTGTCAGGTTGTGTTTTCATCAAAATCTATTTGGAAAATGACCAAACTTTTAGCAAACAGTGTAGGCCCTGATCAGACGCCGCATTCTGCGGCGTCTGATCTGGGCCTGCACTGTTTGCCAGGCTACCCGTTTTGGAGTGTCCGTTACTAAATGGGTTAATGCATTGCAAATTGCTGCTCATATTTTTCAGCCAAACATACTAGTGTATTAGTCACCACTTACTAGAACATTTAACTTTGGGTGGATAAACCTTTTTTGTACCAAATGGAATCTTCCGGGACCTCCGCCTTTTATATAGCACAAATCCATTTTAAAATTTAGGGGTGTCAGGTCGTGTTTTATTCAAAATTTATTTGGGAAACAGCTGATTTATTTTTTGCAAACAGTGTAGGCCCTGAACAGACGCCGCATTCAGCGGCGTCTGATCTGGGCCTGCACTGTTTGCCAAGTACCTGTTTTGGGGTTTCTGGTACAAAACGGGTTAAGAACAAATGACCCAAAAATGTTATAAAGAGATCCGAGTGTACTTCATTCTACTTCCTCTTACTCACAGTCACAACATGGTAGCCCATCTTCTTCAGGTGTCCTATACACATGGCATTTCTACCGTCAGGTTCTGGGTCAGACATAGTTCTTAGCATGTCTTTGTATTCCAGCAACTTCACAGCAAACCTAGAGCAATAGAACATGCAGTGCAAGACAGAAGTTAACCTTTAAGGTGCCAATCACAACAATCCCCATCTGCTTTGTCGTCTGCTTGACTTTCAAAGTCATTTTTTGCAAAAAGTGTGGATCCAGACCAGACTGCTCTTCTAGGAGCAGTCTGGTCAGGGTCCACACTGTTTGCCTGTATGCACCAATATTTTTTAAAAACTTAAGGTGCCAATCACAACAACTGTCGTCTGCTTTGTTGTCTACTGGTTACCTTTTTTTTCTACTGGTTAATTTTTTTTTTTGCAAACAGTCTTGACGCAGATCAGACAGTCTGGCAAGGGTCCACACTGTTTGCCTGTATACAAAATCATTTTTATAATGTTTGCAAGAAAATTCAGCAGACGACATTTTCAGATGCAGTTTTTCTTGGTGTCTTAAGAAGAAGTGACCTGCTTGCAGACATTTGACAGGAGACAACTTTCAAGACTTCTTGTTTGCTGTTCTATGAAGTAAGTCCCTCTGAAACTAGGGACAAAGGAGTTCACCCTTTCCTTTAAGAATAGACCCATGCAATAACCATATAGTGCCATGAATTTTGCTTTCATATTTTTGGAACTTCTAACAAATCAGAGATAAATGACCCCCCAAGTCCTTCCAAGTTTAAATGAGCAGTTCTTGTACGGTGTTGATGGATTAAAACTAAGTTATTTGATGACAGTGTAATATCACTCTCCTTTGCATTACTATGTAAGTTCAAAAGGCACGGATGAGCCTTGTGCTTCAGCACGACAATACTGTAGTGGTAACCTAAGGATTTCTTTAGTTGGTGACCAATTCAGTGTGGTCCAGGCGCATTATGTGTTTGACTATACTGCTTTGCAAGTATTCTATAGCATTCAATCCAGATCAGATACGATGGTTGCCATTTTCCAATTTATTTCTTGATAGGTGAAGGCTATCACATGACAATATTACCTCTTGCATGTTAGCCGTCCACCATCTTGAAACAAAGAATCTGTGTATTTATGAATTTCCAACACAGATTTTTTACGGCGTAGCCGTTATGGTTTTGCTTTTGTCCTACATTTTTCGTTATTCCATTGGTCAATAAAACCACATGTCCAAGGAGATGACCATTTCATTGGTCAATGATTTGCATAAATAAATCTTCTCAAAAATACGACAGTTTACTGAAGTTTTAACCTAGGAAATGCTTCGTTTTTTATGTGAGACATGAATGAAAAATATATACAGTTTCGGCTTGCTCACCGTCTTGTCCTTTGATGACCATACGTCATATGTATAATTGTGTTTCTAGTGAATTCTGTAACTGCTGCGGTGAATAGCTATTTTGACCTAATTTCACGTGGTTGGTCTATATAGCGAAAGGAACCATTTCGCGAAAGGAAGAATTTTCTGCGAAAGGAATTGTTTGTTTGATTTGAGGTTTAACGTCCCCATCAACACTGTGTAGGTCATTTTGGAGACGTTGCTTCCAAGTTTGTGGGACTTTTACCCGACATTGAGATGAAATGACACCTCAAGCCCTGTTGCCCAATGAAACCAATAAAGAGATATAGCATGACAAAAACATGTAATAATCGCATTACAAATTGACAGATGTTTAATTCACAATATATGCTAAATAAAAGTTACAGTGTATCATTTGTCTTCAGCATACTTTATGTCCCCAATTTTAACACAAAATGGACATTTTCGAATATCATCAATGTTATATAAATTCTGAAAAGGAATAAGTGTAATTTGAGTTTTAATTAGGTGCACATAAGATCATGTTTCCGTCCGTTTGTCTGCTCGTCCGTTTGTTCGTCCGCCTATGCATTTACGTTCACCATAGCGACAACCCTAAATGTTAACCCTAGAATTTGTGTTTAAAAACAGTAAATAATAACGTTTTCTTATTTGTTGTGCATATACTTGAGATCATATGCTCTTGAATGAGGTCATGTTTTCAACCTTGACCTTTTACATTGACCTTAGCTCAAACAGGCGGGACACCGCCCTCTGCAAAGCTATTTTTCCTCGCGTGACATCTGAATTGTTTGAAAACAGTAAACCAGTTCATAGCTAGACAATTGTTGCTGTCACTATTGTAGCTCATATTGCACGACCCGCAGAAAAAGCGACCGACTGAAGTCGGTTGATTTTCTAAGAGTGCCCTAAAATCACCGTGTCATTCTGTCAGTCTGTCTGTCCGTCCGTAACCCGTTTGTGAAAATTGGTGATAGTGACTTAACCGCTTGGAATATTTAAACAATTTTTGGCATACTGATAGATATCAATGAGATCTAACCAATGAACTTACGAAATATTACATTCCATTTAGTATAGCCTCGCCGAGGCGAAAAATGTGAAAATTTTCGAACTGCTTCTCCTCGGAAACCGTTAGGCCGATTGAAGTCAAATTTCATATGGAGCCTCTATGGGATGGGGGAAACCCAAAATTTGCTCATGGGGTCCAGGTCACATTACCCAAATGGCCGCCAAGCCATATATGGCCTGTCTGTCTGTCCGTCCGTAACCCGTTTGTGAAAAATGGTGATAGTGACTTAACCGCTTGGAATATTTAAACAATTTTTGGCATACTGGTAGTATCGATGAGGTCTAACCAATGAACTTGCGAAATATTACATTCCATTTTGTATAGCCTCGCCGAGGCGAAAAATGTGAAAATTTTCGAACTGCTTCTCCTCGGAAACCTTTGGGCCGATTAAGGTCAAATTTCATATGGAGCCTCTATGGGATGGAGGAAACCAAAATTTGCTCATGGGGTCCAGGTCACATGACCGAAATGGCCGCCAAGCCATATATGGTAAAAACCCTTCAAAATAGTCTTCTCCAGAACCACTTGGCAGATTTCCACTAAACTTGATAAATAACATCTGGGACGTAGGCCCATCATAAATTGCTAAAATGGTGACCCTGGGTTGACCTTGACCTTCTTTGTGCCTAGGTCAAACTTTGACACATATGCTTTTGTATTGGAAAAGTGAGAATTCATTTTATCCTGCAAATACAGAATACAGTACTAAAGTATTAGATATATTTTTGCTCCTTACGATAAGGCGCATTTGTTGGGGGAACCGTTTTAGGTCCAGGTCACATGACCAAAATGGCCGCCATACCCATATATGGTAACACTCATAAAGCTAAAAGCATCCGGCGGGTCGTGCACTTCAGCTGAAGCACGGGTTTCTAAACAACCTTCCAATGAAATCTACGCCGCATATCTTTTTTAAAGATATTTCTTGTTAATATGATATTTTGACTTTAAAATTAACTCTTATCCTGCTGTTCACGACAGCCCTTTCCTTTGCAAACAGTGTAGATCCAGATCAGATGTCTGATTAGCCTCTACAGTGTTTGACTTTCAATGTATAAATTTGTAGGAATAAATTACATCAAGTAATCTGATTGGTTCAAAGTCAGAAATGGGTGTGGCTAAACTGAATATTCAGCAAGAGAAAGGTTAACAAATTACATATAGGATATGTGTTGTGGCCCTTTTTGTATGCTAGGGGTGGCTGGGTGAGGCAAATGTGTCGTGTATCTTGCGATACAGATACAGTCAAACTTCGATGGCTCGAACCCCTTTGGGACCATGAAAATTTGTTCGAGACAGCGGTAGTTCGAGCCATGGAGGGTTATTCTTAGTGTTTTACCAAGAGGCATAGCGGAGATATTTGTGGGATATCTTTTCAGTGTTCTACATTATAGATGTATGTTGTGTGTACTCATTAGAATCGCCTCATCGAGGCGATTCTAATGAGTACACACAGCATTCATTTGCAAGATAAAAGAAGAAAACCCCTCTATATTATCCCTTAATCGTATTTGGAGAAATTCCCTGCGGACCCAAGAAAGGGTTCGACTCATCCATGGTGAATGGGCCATTGGGGTTCGAGCCATTGAAGTTCTACTGTACGTCATAGCATACAGTTGGGCAAGGCCTGCTGTCCTTGCAGGGTGGAGCATTCATTTTCCTCGTTCTTCCCTGTCCCTCACTTTCATCCCCTCAACTATCTCTTCTATCTCTTTTCTCCCTTTCTCAGGGAGACGATACAAAATGACCCACAAGCGTTTACGTGCAGTTAAACCCCAATATATCAATCATTTTTTGTATGCTAGCAGGGTAGTCTCCAGTATGTTAGGTTCTACCGGTGCGTTAACACTGTAACAGGACACTTCATCCCCATGCCACCACGTCTCCTAGACACCTAGGCCCCTAGATACCTAGGCACCAATGTCTCCTCGTCTCCGTCAAAACATTAACTGGACAGGTTGTCCCTTAGACACCTCATCCCAATGTCATCTGTGAGAGAGAGAGAGAGAGAGAGACTCCGAGCCCCGAGGGGCAGAGGCGCAAATTGTGTGTTATGTGTTGATAGCTGAAATAAGTGTTTTATTTTCAACAAACACCTTAAAAAAATAGCTTTAACTGGAGTTTAACAGTCATTGGCATTTTACATAAAAATATGCTGATGGGGCCGGGGTATAAAAATCTTAGAGCGCAATAACCCATGGATTACTTGCACTGTACACATATTTACCTTTCTATTTTGCTTTTGTCTCCACTTCTTTTATCTGCTTGAGAAATATGAAGTTCATAGTCTGAAAATATATGTGAATGGCAAGATAATTTTTGTTTGTTTGATTTGAGGTTTAACGTCCCTGTCAACACTGTATAGGTCATTTTGGAGACTTTGCTTCCAGTTTTGTGGGACTTTTACCCACCATTGAGATGAAATGATATCTCAAGACCTGTCGCCCAATGAAACCAATATGGTTTATAAGCATGGACTGTCCGATTCGCACCACTTTGCCTGCTCAGGCTTAGATCCTCTAGCGGATTACCAGTACTCATGTGCGGTCAGTTTCAGCTCTGCATGGAAGCATCATGCAGCCAATTTATTTCTTCAAGCCCCAATGGGCGGGGGCCTGAATGCCACGATAAAACTAATGGGAATGGATACATGTCATATTTTACTAAGGCTGACACGATTAATCGTATAATCGATCAATAAATTCCAGAAAAATGATTATCATTTCTGATTTGCTTGTAATCGATTACTTGACAGGTACAATTTACTAACCAAAATTATGCCTAAAATAGCTGGATGAGTGGCAAACAGTGCAGACCCTGATGAGACGCCGCATTCTGCGGCGTCTCATCTGGGTCTACACTTTTTGGTCAGGCCTGTCTGTGCAAATATACATATAGTAAAGTACAACATATGGTAAGAGACATGCTCAGACAGGAGAAATTATGATAAACAAGAGGGCCCAGAGGGCCCTGGATCGCTCACCTGAGAATCAGTGTCTCTAGTACATTCTTGGCCACAGGGCTATACTAGGTGAAGCTTCATACCAAATATCATAACCCTGAGCCTTGTGGTTTCAGAGAAGAAGATTTTTAAACATTTTCCCTATAATACTATAAGCTTATGAAAAACCAAAGGGCCCTGAGGATGGGGGCATTTTTGGCCCAAGGGCTATAATTTGAACAATCTTGGTAGAGGTCCACTAGATGAAGCTTCACACCAAATATCAAAGATCTCAGCCTTGCGGTTTCAGAGAAGAAGATTTTTAAAGATTTTCCCTGTATAAGCCTATGTAAAACTAAAGGCCCCCGGGGCAGGGGCATTTTTGGCCCCAGGGCTATAATTTGAACAATCTTGGTAGAGGTCCACTAGGTGAAGCTTCACACCAAATATCAAAGAGCTGGGCCTTGCGGTTTCAGAGAAGAAGATTTTAAAGATTTTCCCTATTTAAGCATATGTAAAACCGAAGGCACCCGGGGCGGGGGCATTGTTAGCCCCAGGGCTATAATTTGAACAATCTTGGTAAACGTCCACTACATGAAGCTTCACACCAAATATCAAAGATCTGAGCCTTGCGGTTTCAGAGAAGAAGATTTTTTTAAGATTTTCCCTGTATATGCCTATGTAAAACCAAAGGCCCCGGGGCGGGGGTATTTTTGGCCCTAGGGCTATAATTTGAACAATCTTGGTAGAGGTCCACTAGGTGAAGCTTCACAACAAATATATAAGACCTGGGCCTTTCGGTTTTAGAGAAGAAGATTTTTAAGATTTTGCCTATTTAAGCCTATGTAAACCCTTAGGCCCCCGGGGCGGGGGCATTTCTGGCCCAAGGGCCATAATTTGAAGAATCTTGGTAGAGGTCCACTATATGAAGCTCCATACCAAATAATAAAGACCTGGGCCTTTGGGTTTCAGATAAGAAGATTTTTATAGATTTTCCCTGTATAAGCCTATGTAAAACCAAAGGCGCCCGGGGCGGGGGCATTTTTGGCCCTAGGGCTATAATTTGAACAATCTTGGTAGAGGTCCACTAGGTGAAGCTTCACAACAAATATAAAAGGCCTGGGCCTTTTGGTTTTAGAGAAGAAGATTTTTAAGATTTTCCCTATTTAAGCTTATGTAAACCAAAAGGCCCCCGGGGCAGGGGCATTTCTTGCCCAAGGGCCATAATTTGAAGAATCTTGGTAGAGGTCCACTATATGAAGCTCAATACCAAATAATAAAGACCTGGGCCTTTAGGTTTCAGAGAAGAAGATTTTGTATAGATTTTCCCTGTATAAGCCTATGTAAAACCAAAGGCACACGGGGCGGGGGCATTTTTGGCCCTAGGGCTATAATTTGAACAATCTTGGTAGAGGTCCACTAGGTGAAGCTTCACACCAAATATCAAAGACCTGGGCCTTGTGGTGTCAGAGAAGAAGATTTTTAAAGATTATCCTATATAAGCCAATGTAAACCCAAATGCCCCCGGGGCAGGGGCATTTATGGCCCTAGGGCTATAATTAGAACAATCTTGGTAGAGGTTCACTAGATGAAGCTTCACACCAAATATCAAAGATCTGAGCCTTGCGGTTTCAGAGATGAGGATTTTTAAAGATTTTCCCTGTATAAGCCTATGTAAAACCAAAGCCCCCCGGGGAGGGGGCATTTTAGGCCCCAGGGCTATAATTTGAACAATCTTGGTAGAGGTTCACTAGGTGAAGCTTCACACTAACTATCAAAGACCTGGGCCTTGTGGTTTCAGAGAAGAAGAGTTTTAAAGATTTTCCCTATATAAGCCTATGTAAACCCAAAGGCCCCCAGGGCAGGGGCATTTCTTGCCCAAGGGCCATAATTTGAACAATCTTGGTAGAGGTCCACTAGATGAAGCTTCATACCAAATATCAGAGACCTGGGCCCTTCGGTTTCAGAGAAGAAAATTTTTTAAAGATTTTCCCTGTATAAGCCTATGTAAAACCAAAGGCCCCCGGGGCGGGGGCATTTTTGGCCCTAGGGCTATAATTTGAACAGTCTTGGTAGAGGTCCACTAGATGAAGCTTCACACCAAATATCAAAGACCTGGGCCTTGTGGTTTCAGAGAAGAAGATTTTTAAAGATGTTCCCTATATAAGCCTATGTAAACCCAAAGGCCCCCGGGGCGGGGGCATTTCTGGCCCAAGGGCCATAATTTGAACATCTTGGTAGAGATCAACTAGATGAAGCTTCATACCAAATATCAAAGACCTGGGCCTTTAGATTTCAGAGAAGAAGATTTTTAAAGTTTTCATTTTAAAAATCTATTTTTAGCTCCTGTGACCTAGATGTGCAATGGACCGGAACCATTTGAACAACTTTGAAAGGGGACCACCTAAGGATCATTCCTGTGAAGTTTGGTTAAAATCGGATCAGTGGTTTAGGAGGAGATGTCATTTGAAGAAAAAGTTTACGCACGCACGCACACACGCACGCACGCACGACGGACGACGGACAAAAAGTGATCCCAAAAGCTCACCTTGTCACTACGTGACAGGTGAGCTAAAAACATAGCGATTACTAATCGATTATCGATCGCATTGACATGATTGATAATCAATTATCTTTTCAGCTCCGTTTAGCCAGCCTTATATTTTACACCATTTGTTTTGGAGAGGAGACAATTTTTGTGATTTCCTGTAAGTTTTTTTTTCTTACAAAAGAAGCCTCTCTGAAAATGGGATTTATTTTTACGGAAGAGAATTAGCTCCTCAAGGACATAGAACTATTTTGTTTAAAGGCAACAACAAATAAGATGCCAAGTCCTGTGCATTGCCTTATAGAACTTTTGGGGAAAATGACTAAGAGAAAACTTTGAACTATCATCAAAATTGTTAGCACACAGTTGGAAACTGTGTAGAGTGTGTGTGTGAAATCGGGTTTAACGTCGCTTTCAACAATTTTTCAGTCATATCACGACGGTGTCTGGTTGCGACAGGGAGCTCAATGCTCAAATTTATATTGCTGCCTCACTGAAGTATCATGTCCCAGACACATTACATGATACCACACCCAGTCACATTATCCTGACACTGGATCGACCAGTCCTAGCTCTACCCAGTAAATCTGAGTGCCAAACGAGGAGCAGCTAGTACCATTTTTAAAGACTTTGGTATGTCGCGGCCCGGGGTCAAACCCCAGACCTCCCGTTCCCCCAGAGCGGACACTCTTACAACTGAGCTATCGGGGCCGGTCGGAAACTGTGTAGAAACTCATATATGATTAACTTATTCATAAGTTATGATCAAACGCAACAAAAGAATGTTGCCAGCCCGGTGGAGAATGTACCTAAGACGCCCTTATCACCGGCGAACTGAGCCGCTGAGGCTGATTAAGCTTGGCTAGAACCCATCCACTGGTAAAAGAGAGAAAACAAAAAACCAACTATCCAAAATCAAGCCGGACTCATATGGCAACCTCATAAGCACAAATAAAGGCAATGCAGAGCCAGTATGTGTCTTCCCTTCTTTTTCAACTGGGTGTGTGTGTGTGGATGGGGGGCAGTATAATACGAGACATCACCTGAGAAAAGGGTATATATCGTGCAGGCAACCAGTGTTGGCCAAGGCAAGCCTGCACTTAAGTGCTGTCTCACAAAGGCCTTTGCTGTACACAAACATATAGAGGAGACCACAACCCCATTATCACACAGTTCATTATAACACGGTTTTGGATATAACACGGTTTCAAGATGGATCCCAAAAATGTATAGATTATGTATTTTTCTATATAATCTCTACATTTTTGTTTGCTACATACAACACAGTTGTACAGCCTCTGCCGATCAGGGCTAGAAGAAATAGACTGGGCTGCATGATGCTTCCACGCAGAGCTGAAAGCAACCACACATGAGTACTGGTAAACCATACTAAGCATGCCCAGGAGTGATGCGGGTTGATGGCAGGGCTTGGGATGTCATTTCATCTCAATGTTGGATAAAAGTCACACAAAATTGGAAGCAACGTCTGCAAAATGACCTATAAAGTGTAGATGGGGATGTTAAACCTTAAAACAAGCAAACAACACAGTTGTTTAAATAACACGATTTCTTCTTTGGACCCCAAAAATAGTGCCAAAAAGTTACTGATTGATTGTATTTGGGTTTCATGAAGCGTTAGTCTTTGTGGGTCATTTAGTATGGTCACCCAGAGAGGGAGAGAGAGAGAAGAGATAGAAGAAATAGTAGAGTAGATGAAATGGAGAGAAGGGACAGGGAAAGAGGAACAACAATGGAAGTGAAGAAACAGAAGAAATATCCCCCCTCTACCTTTACTTGCTGCAAAGACAGCAAGCTTTGCCCAACTGTAAGCCAATATCAGTTTGTTTGTTTGATTTGAGGTTTAATGTCCCCATCAACACTGTAAAGGTCATTTGTAGACGTTGCTTCCAATTTTGTGGGACTTTTACCCGACATTGAGATGAAATGACATCTCAAGCCCTGTCGCCCAATGAAAACAATTGGGTTTATTAGCATGGTTGGTCTGCCTCGCACCGCAGTTCCTGGACAGGCTTAGATCCTCTAAGCGGTTTACCAGTACCAGTGTGCGGGCCGGATTCAGCTCTACGTGGAAGCATCATGCAGCCCATATATTTCTTCAAGCTCCTATGGGCGGGGGCGAACCAATATCAGTTGGACGCCCTGGTGCCATGATAAGATACACGACACCCTCGCCTCACCAAACCTCCCAATGTAAAGAGGTTGTTTGTTTGATCTGAAGTTTAACATCCCCGTCAACACTGTATAGGTCTTTTTGGAGACATTGCTTCCAATTCTGTGGGACTTTTATGCGACACTGATATGAAATGACATCTCAAGCTCTGTCACCTAAGGAAACCAATAGGATTTATAAGCATGGACGGTCCAACTAGCACCGCTTTCCCCTTTGCCTGCGCAGGCTTAGATCCTCTAAGGGGTTTACCAGTACCCATGTGCGATCGGTTTCAGCTCTGCGTGGAAGCATCATGCAGCCCATCTATTTCTTCAAGCCCCGACAGGCGGGGGGACCAGTATAGAGGTTGTTGTGTAGAAGGACAGCAAATCATATCTCACCCACATAGGCTTTCCAATTTATGCAACTGCTTATTAACCCATTTAGTACAAGAAACCCCAAAAGCCCCAGCCCATAGGGGCTTGAAGAAATAGATGGGCTGCATGATGCTTCCACGCAGAGCTGAATCCGGCCCGCACACTAGTACTGGTAAACTGCTTAGAGGATCTAAGCCTGTCAAGGAACCGCGGTGCGAGGCGGATCGTCCATGCTAATAAACCCTATTGGTTTCATTGGGGGACAGGGCTTGAGATGTCATTTCATCTCAATGTCGGGTAAAAGTCCCACAAAATTGGAAGCAACGTCTCCAAAATGACCTTTACAGTGTTGACGGGGACGTTAAACCTTAAATCAAACAAACAAACAAGAAATCCCAAAAAGGGTACCCTGGCAAACAGTGCAGGCCCAGATTAGATGCCGCAGAATGCGGCGTCTGATCAGGGCCTAAATTGTTTGCCAAAAAATTTCAGCTATTTTTCCAGATAAAGTTTGAAAAAAACACAGCCTGACGTCCCTAAATGATATACTTAAGGAGGGAGATTCCATTTGGTACAATAAAGGGTTAAACAACTGCTAATTAATGCATCAGCATAACCATGTCTACAGTTTACCTGTACCTGCTCATGAAAATTTTCAAAATATGACATGTATGAGAAGCTAAGACTCAGATCAGCCTGCATATCGAAACTGTTAAGAGATTTTACTATTTGCATAAACTTCAATTTGTTCTATGTAGGTTATTATATTGTCAGACTGTCTGAAGGAACTTTACCAATTGCAGGACACTGCTCTGGTGGCCAGAGTTACCCTGAGCTGGCTTCCATTATTATGTAACTACAGGGTACATACATGTAAGTGCAGCATGACATAATTAAAACTAAAACTGTCAATCATTACAGTAGCAGATGATACTTTTTTCAGAGAAAATCAGGCTTGACATTTCATGTTAATCATCAGCTAGTAGGCAGATGATTCACATGAAATCTCAAGCTTGATTTTCTCTGAAAACAACAATAGAATGTCGTCTGCTCTGTGATTTTGTTTGGTGCGTTTAGTAGCAATGCCTGTTTTTTGTGCACCAGAGTATGGTCAGTATGTTACAATGGCAATAGAATCTCCCTGTCTTTCTGAATAAAATATCTTAGTAACACCATACAGTCAAACTTCAATGGCTCAAACACCTTTGGGACCTCGAAAATCTGTTCGAGACAGGGGTAGTTCGAGCCACTGAGGTTACTGTCAGGAGGCATAATTAGATACTTTTAGACATCTTTTCGGTGTTCTATAATGAAAATGTATGCTGTGTGTACTTGTTAGAATCGCCTCATCGAGGTGATTCTAATGAGTACACACAGCATACATTTGCAATATAAAAGACTAAAATCTCCTTAAATATCCCCCACTATTTCTTACGTAGAGGATTTTGCTAGGGGCTCAAGAATGGGTTCGACACATTCATGGTAAACGAGCCATCGGTGTTTGAGCCATCAGAGTTGTACTGTATTTCTGACTGTCAACCAATCAAATTACTTTATATAACATATTTGTTCAAATTTCAGGGTTCGATATTAACCGGTAAACCCACGACCTATGGATATTGTCTAGTGAAAAGCTGGTCAGGTCTAGTAAGGTCAGTGGCTGGCTGGTCCGAATGGTCAAGCTGAAAATCTGCCACCAGTTATTAACCCTTCTCTTGCTGAATATTCAGATTAGCCACACCCATTTCTGACTTTGAACCAATCAGATTACTTGATGTAATTTAAACCTACAAATGCATAAATTAAATGTCAAAAAGTGTAGATCCTGATCAAATGGCTTCTTCAGATTGCTGGGCAGCTTTGAACATTAATTAACCCTGAAATCACCATCCTAGGTTTTTATTTTGCAATCCAACCTCTGACACCAAAATAAACAAGGATTCTGCCAGAAGCTATGTGATAATGTCACATCTGTGACTGTAGTTCTTCAGGAATGGGCTTCATAATTTTGGTTGACGCAAATGCAAACACATAAAATGCCAATCACAACAACATTCGTCTGCTTTGTCGTCTGCCGGTTACTTTTAAAAAGTCATTTTTTGCAAACAATGTAGACCCAGATCAGACTGCTCCTCTAGGAGCAGTCTGATCTGGGTCCACACTGTTTGCCTGCATGTAAAAATATTTTTTTTAAATGTTTGCCAGAAGATTCAGCAGACGACATAAGCAGACAACATTTTCATATGTAGTTTTTTTTTGCATTTTAAGGGGTTAAAGCAGGTACAACGAAAATGGTAAGGAAAATTTATTTCTTAATCCTTGTCCTGCTGAGCCAGGATATGCTCTACCTTTGAAAACAGTGAAGATCCAAATCAGGTGGCGTCAAAAGAAGCCAAATTATGTGGATCTTCACTGCTTGTGATTCAATGGGTGAATTTATAGAAATGAACTTTATCAAGTAATGTGATTGGTTGATAGTTCCAGCAGAACAAGGTTTAACCCATTGTATACTACTGCACTCTTCCATTGCTATATGTTCCATTTGTCTTATTATGGGTGTCAGGACGGCCCCCGCCCATAGGGGCTTGAAGAAATATATGGGCTGCAAGATGCTTCCACGCAGAGCTGAATCTGGCCCGCACACAAGTACTGGTAAACCGCTTAGAGGATCTAAGCCTGTCCAGGAACAGCTGTGCGAGGCGGACCGTCCATGCTAATAAACCCTATTGGTTTCATTGGGCGACAGGGCTTGAGATGTCATTTCATCTCAATGTCGGGTAAAAGTCCCACAAAATTGGAAGCAATGTCTCCAAAATGACCTTTACAGTGTTGAGGGGGACGTTAAACCTCAAATCAAACAAACAATGGGTGTCAGGCGTATTTTTTTCGTTTTTAATCCATTTTTGACAGAAAATTGTGTTAGCAAATAGTGCAAGCCCTGATCAGAGGCTGCGTTCTGCGGCGTCTGATCTGGGTCCTTTAGGGGTTTCCCCCTCATACAATGGGTTAAATAAAGCCCTGACAGGTCTCTATAGCTGAAAATCTTAGAATAAAATTGATGTAACAGAAAACAAAATATATAATTTTTTTTTTTTTTGGTTTGGGTTTTACGGCCCTTTCAAAATTATTTCACTCATATCGAGCCGATCGTTAATCAGAGGTGGGCGAAAACCGGAGTACCCGGAGAAAAACCACCTGACCTTCCGTTGCAGAACTTGGCGTCTCACACGTGGCCCGAGCGAGGCTAGAACCTACGGCGGTGAGAGACCTAATGACTAAGAGTCGGCGCTCTTATCCACTAGGCCACGGAGGCCCGTTACAAAATATATAATGTATTTATGCTCACTGTAACATATTAACATAACCATAGTGTAGCCTTACTAATGAATGAATTTGCCCACAAGATAACAATTCTTAATAGTTAACTGGACATTACAAAAGTATCTTCCAAAGATGACAGGCACTGTAACAGAAGACATAGAGGAAGTGCATGTGATATACGAAAGTTTTGAAAGGAAGGACAGACAGCTAGGTCTTAACAATCATGACAATTATGTGTACAAACAATCAGAAACTCAAGAAAGCACAAGTGAACAAACAAAACTTTTAGAGCAACATAAACGTTCAGCAAAGAAGTTAACTGGTAAAGGAAATATAGCCAAGTCAAGGGAAGCAACCAGAGGAAGAAAAGCTTTCATCCTTGTGGCATGCCTGATTCTCCATTTTATATCAGCAGGAACAGCTGTGGCTCTTGGTGTGATATACGTCGACCTTGTACGAGTTTTTGATTCTTCACATTCTGAAGCTGCTCTTGTACAGGGTGTTTTCATGGGAACTATGATAGCTGGTGGGGTAATATTCACAAGAGTTCTGCAAAAGTATGGAACTGGCATTCCTGGGATCATTACATCTGCTATCGCTGGATTGGCTTTTCTTGCTGGTTCATTTGCACCAAATGTACCAACTTTGATAGCTGTAGTTGGTGTGATTGGTGGCTTATCAATGGGTATAAACTATTTATCTGCATTTGTTTGCATTGGTTGGACGTTTCATGAAAACAGGAAGACAGCTTTAGCCCTTCTTTCAATGGGATGGACATTTGGACAAACAGTATTTCCTTATTTTTCACAGTATTTAGTGGACGCCTTGAGTTGGAATGGATGTTTAATGGTGTTAAGTGGCATTGTGTTTAATTGTGTACCATGTGGAATTCTCATGAGGAAGTCTCAGAGGTTTTCTCTCAATTCAAAACTACCATCAACAAATTTCAAGGAGACAGTAACTGACTGCCTTAAGGACTATTTGTTTGTGCTGTTTCTTATTATAGGTTTCTTCTATGCATGCTTTTCTCCTGTTGAAACATGGTTTATTGTTGATTTGGCAGTAGTGAGAGGCTTTGGAGGAAGTATTGGTGCTCTTCTTCTCTCACTTCTAGGATTATTTGGATTTTTAGGCAGAATTATGGGAGCCTTATTTCTCAAGATCTTTAAGAGCATAAAAGCTCTTGTACATTTTTTCTATGCCATCCTGATCTTTGGTGTAGCCCATTTCCTTGTAGGGTACTTCAGGGAGCTGTGGGGCTTGGTGCTAGCTGTGTTACTGAGAGGAATAGCAGAAGGGATTATCAATGCTGTCATGCCTGGGGGCATAATTGAGCTCCGTGGAATTGGCAGATTCCCCCAAACTGTTGCAATAGGCAACATGATTGGTGGAGTTGGATCAATACTTGGCGGGCTTCTGGGAGGAGCTACCGTTGACCTGACAGGTGGTTATGATTTTGTTTTCACATTAGCAGCAGTGGTGTTCCTGGTCTGTGGAGTTTTCTTCATTACAGTGTGGCTTTTGAGCAAAAGACAGAGACAAAAGACTGATGTTGAAGCACTTGAATATAAAATAGAGACAGACAACCAAACAGAAAAAGAATCACTGATACAGTCTTGGGGGCATGAATGAACTGTATGCCTGTAGAGGATTGACACACTTTTCTGGGCACATATAAACTGTTTGCCTGTACTGGACAGCTGCAATATGATGATGATGATTTCGCATTTAACGACGTGTCAACCCCCTTTCTGGGTCATAAGCATCAAACGGTTAATGATCAAAAGGTAGACAGCTGAAATATACAGTGAAATTCTGCTATTAAGACCACCTGAACTGAAGACTTATTCTGCTTTAAAAAGGTTATTTAGTAGGTTGCAGTTATTCTTTCTTGGTCTTTTCTGCATAGAGTGTCCTCTGGTCATGGACTATTTTTGGGACTGTTCACTTTTGAACAATCCCAAAGGTGGTCTTAACATAGGTATTTTGCTGTACTATGCATGAATAAACTGTATGCCTGTAGTGGACTGGTGCACACTTCTAGGCACAAAAGAACTGTATGCCTGTAGTGGACTGGTGCACACTTCTAGACACAAATAAACTGTATGCCTGTAGTGGATTGGTGCACAGTTCTAGGCACAAATAAACTGTATGCATGTAGTGGACTGACACAATGTTCTAGGCAGGAATAAAATGTAAAACTTTAGTGGACTGGTGCAGTATTCTAGGCATAAATAAACTGTAAGCCTGTAGTGGACTAGTGCACTGTTCTAGGTATGAATAAACTGCATGCCTGCAGCGGATGATCAATTTTCTTAGCATAGACTAGAAATGTTTTCAGAAGACAACAATGTCCCCCAACCATAAATATATTTTAAACACCAATTTGGATTTAATAACTAGGTTAGAAGCCTCCGTGGTGTAAAGGTTACGCTACTCGCCTTGTAAACCAGGGATCGCAGGATAGATCCCGGGCTTCTCCAGACTTTCGGATGAGTCTTTTAACCGAGGTCCCGTCTCCCTATGACCTTAGCTATTGGTGGGATGTAAAACTCAAACACTCACTCACTTAACTAGAGCTGTCAGTGAAACTGACTAGGGTCCCGGCAGCGCTATCAGAAATTTGTGGGCGGACAGACGGACAGACAGACGGACAGAGTGATTACTATAGGGCACCCACACTTTCAGTGCGGGGCCCTAATAACCAGGTTAAGAGCTGCAAAGAAGCTATTTTTGGTCAAAAACTGACAGTTTTCAGTAGCCTGTGACCTTAAAAAAAAGTCATTAAAAAGGTCAGATCACCAAAATCTAATCAAATTTGGAAGACAGTAATTAAATATTGTCAATGACCAACATTCATCAATTCTTAAATGATATAGGGTAAAGACAAGCCATTTCTTGGCCCCAAAAGAACGGGTTTAGGGAGCCTTGACCTTGAGATTAAGATCAATGTCACCAAAATCTAAACAAATATTGATACATTGTACCAAGTTTGGCCAAATTTCATCAGTTCTTTAATGAGACGGGATGCTGACAAGCCAAAATTGACAGTTTCTGCGGTCCTGTGCACTTGAAAATAACATCAAAGTTACCAAATTTAATCAAATCTTTTGTAGGTTGCAAGAATATGTTGTACCAAGTTTAACAAAATTTCATCCATCAGAGTTCTCGGAAACGCCGAATTCGGCATACTTTTAAGCCTGTTTTTGCTTTTGTACGCGTAAAATTTCCTGCCGTGGATTCTTAATATCGTCAATTTTTTTCGCCCGACACGTCCGTAATAGTGCGTAAAAATGACCTCAATCACATCAAAAGATGACAGCGGGTGTCCAATTGATCTCCAAATTTAGCTACCGCTTACAGATCAAAAGTTCAAGCATTACCTAGCTCGGACAGTCATCTGTATTGCTCTCTCAGCCAATCAGAGCGTCACGGCTAGAAGATTGACAGGTCAGATTTGCGGTTTGCGAGATGCTGGTGCGTGTGATTAAATCAAGCACGTGCTGATTAACATTAAATTAATTGATTGATTTGTTTCCGGATACTTGTATACACAGTTGTGTTATCGGTAATTTGATTGTTGAAAAAATGTCGAAGGCTTAATTAAAGGATGCGATAATCTAGTGTATAAATCTTTTTCTTTTTTTTTTTTTTCTCCTACATTACTGCGGCATTACAAGCAGGATTTCCTAGGTGGTAACCAGCACTTTTTTACGTCTTTATTATGATTAAAGAAAATTATGACTCGAGTTTGTCGCACATTCGTATATTGTTTATGAAGTTACGACTAGGCCTAATTGAATAAACAAATTAATAATCAGAAACCATGGAATATTAGCATTAAGTAAAGTGTTGAACTGCCTGCTAATAGTGGTCCTGAACAGACACCTGTGGCATCTGATCTGGGCCTGCACTGTTGGTGTTTTTTTTTTGGGGGGGGGGGGGATATTAGTGACAAACTGGATATCATATAAAAACAACCATTTTTTTTTTTTTTAATGAAAGTCAAAATTTTTGAGTCATGATCTTTTTCCATCTTATTTCTTCAAATCCTGGTTATTTTAAAGAAACAAAATTGACTGGAAATTTTGGCTAGTGTTACGTCTTAAATCATTATGCAAAATATTGTAAGAATCCAAAAGTTTCAGATGCCATTTTATGTCCTAGGATGTAGTGAATGACCTGAACAGACTTGTCCTGTTGGAGCAGCCTGATCACAGCCTGTACTACTGTTAACTGCTCACACTCAACTTAAACCATTATCCTGATGAATAAATTAATTTAGCTCCAGTCCACTCTTAACTTTCAAAACCTAATGTAATTTATCCATTCAATTCACAATCTGAGTGCCAGTGTAAATATGTTCTATAAAAGGGTTATCCTTTGGAAGCAAAGAATACACCACAGAACCGAAAAATATGAAGTGTACATGTTTTCTGGGCCAGACTAGCTAGTTTCGGCCAATTAGGCCTCATCAGTGACCCTCAAATATTTTCCAAATTCCACAATGGAATCAATGATCCCAAAGGACAAAAAAATAAAAACTACACTATGATGTAGGGCAAGGAGACTTTTTACGGCCGCCACACATTCCCAGACACCAGCTGTAGTGACGTTAAATATGTTCTATAAAAGGGTTATCCTTTGGAAGCAAAGAATACACCACAGAACCGAAAAATATGAAGTGTACATGTTTTCTGGGCCAGACTAGCCAGTTTCGGCCAATTAGGCCTCATCAGTGACCCTCAAATATTTTCCAAATTCCACAATGGAATCAATGATCCCAAAGGACAAGAAAATAAAAACTACACTATGATGTAGGGCAGGGAGACTTTTTACGGCCGCCACACATTCCCAGACACCAGCTGTAGTGACGTTAAATATGTTCTATAAAAGGGTTATCCTTTGGAAGCAAATAATACACCACAGAACCGAAAAATATGAAGTGTACATGTTTTCTGGGCCAGACTAGCTAGTTTCGGCCAATTAGGCCTCATCAGTGACCCTCAAATATTTTCCAAATTCCACAATGGAATCAATGATCACAAAGGACAAGAAAATAAAAACTACACTATGATGTAAAAACTACACTATGATGGAAGCCATCTGCAAGAAAATAGTTTGTCATGTTAAGCAGGATAAGCATTCAAGCCCCAAAGTCTTTCGGAGTCTTACAGACACACTCTACAGCCGTACGCATTTAGCCATAATTGACACACGTTTTGTTTAGGTAAAACTCCAACTTTTCAAAATTTGACTCCAACTTTTCAGATTTGAATCCAACTTTTTCTATGGATGGATTCTTAAACTCCTGTTTTCAAAATCCTAGTGAGAACTCTGTCCATTCCTTCATGATATATGGTGCAGAAAATTGACAGTTTTTTGGGGCAGGTGCCCTTGAAAATAAGGTCAAGGTCACCAAACTCTAACTAAATTTTTGGTAGGTTGCAATGATACATTGTACCAAGTCTGACCACATTTCATGCATTTGTTCATGAGATAGGGGGCAGACAAGCCAGGTGAGCTAAAAAGGCATTTCTCTTAACTACTCCAAAAACAAAGTGTTGAAATCTACTAGAATCACCTCACCAAAATGTTGTGGACATTTGTTAGAATCGCCTGAGCAATATTCTTGATCATGTCCATTAATCAGTTACATCTTAATCTAAGAATTCCCTCTGCTGCAATTGTGACTATAACAAGTTTTGCCGTTATATCGAAAGTTGGTATATAGAGTTGACTTACATTGTCATTCATTATGATCAGGCACATTCAATGACACTACCTGTGAGTATGCAAGAGCTACTAACTTATTTTCAACAAAAATACAAGGGGAGTTCAATAAGTTCGTAGAACTCGGGGTTTAACTCACAGATTGGAAGATGGTTTCAAAATTATTTTTCAATATAATCCCCCTTTACTTTAATACATTTGGCCCACTTTTCTTTTAAACAGTCTATGCCTTTGAAATAAAAGTCATCTAATTGGTCCTCAAACCAAGCCTCTGTAACAGATTGAGCTCATCATCGACCTGAGATCTCGTTCCACGCACGTGGGACTTCAAATTTCAAAACAGATAATAATCACTTGGGGCCAGGTCCAGACTGTATGGTGGGTGATTTATCTTCTCAAACTTGCACTCACGAATAGCCACTTGTGCAACTCTGGACTTGTGCACAGGGGCATTATCATGCAAAAGGACACTAGCAGTTAGCTTTCCCCTATGTTCAAGTTTCTGGGTACCCACCTGGCAGATACTTTTGACATGCCTAAATGTTCATGGATTATAGTGTAAACACTTCCATCAGAAATACGACATTCTGAAGCAAGTTCGGCAGCTTTGGTTCAGAGATTGTTTAGCGAAAGTCTCTTAACATGGTCGAACAGCTCCTGGCTGAAAACATCAGCAGGGCGACCTGCCTTGGGTCATCTTCTAAGGAGTCTTACCCATGTTTAAATTCTGCTGACCACTTTGCCACTGTGGAATACTTTGGGATACTATCACCATACACATCAGCCATGTGCTGATATATTTCTTTGGTCTTTGCACTCTCCTTAGTGAGGAACTTTATGACTGTTCTGAACTCAATATTCTGACTTTCCATTTTTGCCTATGGGTATAGGTTTTCAAACAAAAAGTAAGGGCAAAAAAAGGATATGTTGTCTGAATGACTGAGTGGTCAAAATGATAACTGTTCTAGCAAATACAGTATCTAATACACAGCTATTTTGGCATAAAAGTGTGAATAAAATAGAAGTGGAGGCAATGATCAGGAATCGATACAATCAACCCACAGCTCCCATCAGAGACACCAAGGGGAAAGACACACAAACATGAAACAACAGAACTAATGGAAACAACAACAGCGGAAAGCCAAAAGGACAGTTACTTTCCCACAAAATGGCCAATAGGTTATCCAAAATAAAATAACATAAGCGACACAAACACCCACAGACAAACCATAACAAAAATAAACCGCGACAGAAGAACCGCCTTGGAACGGTCAGCGGAAACGAATTGCACTGGGGGGCTTAAATCGATTTTACGTGGCCACAATCCTCGCCCTTACTTCCGTCGCGACTTAGACAAATAATTTGTTCAGTCCGCATGAAGGCCTCCTAACTCATCAGTGCAACATCTCCGTGAACACAAATAATCAAACAACCACAGAGGTGAGACAACGGTGAGGACGCGACAGCAAGAAACCACTGAAATGCTGGAGCAAAAGAAAACCAACAATTAGACTCCGAGTTAGCTTTGCTAAAGCTACTCACATTTTTTTTCAGCAAAATATCAGCATATTTGCCATGTAAAATTAATCAAAGCTTTAACGATATGTTAAGTATTGATATCTTTAGTTTTGAACAACTGGGCCCACATATTGGAAGTGATTTCACTTTTTACATTCTGGATCCCAATCGAAATGTTACAGTGACTAAACTTTGCCTTATTTCTCAACATTTTCTGGCATCCAAGAAAGCTTTCCGACATCAAGGAGGGCATATGATTTGGTCACTAAGGGAAATAAACAGATTTCTTACATTTCTTACAAGGTAGACAACTTTTGGACTTCTTATTCACTTTCCTATAAACTGACCCCGCAACCACCCCCACAGGGGCATATACTTTCCTTGAACCCTAAAGATGCCAAGAAAAACTACATCTGAAAATGTCGTCTGGTTATGTTATGCTGAGTTTTCTTGCAAACTTTTTACAAATATTTTTGAATACTGGCAAAAAATGTGGACCCAGATCAGACTGCTCCTAGAGGAGCAGTCTGATCTGGGTCCACACTGTTTGCAACAATGATTTTTAAAGTAAATGACAGACAAAAAAGACAGCAATTGTTGTGAATGGCATCTTAAGGGTTAAAAGGAGATCCATATGGAAGAAAAAAAAATACATGTATTGATAATGAAGTAAAATACAGTAGAACTTCGATGGCTTGAACACCGATGGCTGGTATACCATGGCTGACTCGAACTCGTTCTGGAGTCCCTAGGGAATTCCTCTTCATAAAAAACAATGCGGGATAATTAAGGAGATTTTCGACTTTTATCTTGCCAATGTATGCTGTGTGTACTTATAAAACATTGAAAAGATGTTTCAAAACTAACCCGGTTATGCCTCCTGCCAGTAACCCTCAATGGCTCAAACTACCCCTGTCTCGAACAGCTTTTCGTGGTCCCAAAGGTTTTCGAGCCATTGAAGTTCGACTGTACATTTGAAGACATTGCCTCCAATGAAGGTGCATCCCCCACCCCTGTAAAACATACATACCAAGAACATATCCATAATCTAAGAGTTTATTTGAGCTGATTGAGACTGGCTCCAGGCTTCTTACAGCTGTTCCCACTGACTTTCTCAGGGAACTTGAATAATCAGTGTTCAACTGAAAGTAAAATCAAATATTGATCCATTTTCAACGGAAAACCCCAAAAAGAGATACTGGCAAATAGTGCAGGCCCAGATCTGACTCTGCAAAATGCGTCATCTGATCAGGGCTAATACTGTTTCCAAAAAGTTCAGCAATTTTCCGAACAATTATTTATTTATTTTTTTTTTGGTTTTGGTTTTTACGGCCCTTTCAAGATTATTTCACTTATATCGAGCCAATCGTTTATCAAAGGTGGGCGAAAACCGGAGTACCCGGAGAAAAACCACCTGACCTTCCATTGCAGAACTTGGTGTCTCACATGCGACCCGAGCGAGGCTCGAGCGGTGAGAGACCTAATGATTAAGAGTCAGCGCTCTTAACCACTAGGCCACGGAGGCCCGTCCGAACAATTATTAAGATATCACACACTGACATCCCTAAATTCTGAAATGGACTCTTGCTATGCAAGGCGGAGGATATTCCATTCCATACAAAATGCATTCAAGAAATATATTCCACAATAAGAAATAAACTTGTATCATATCAAAAGCACTGTTTTGCCATAAAAATTTCTAAAATGATCCTTGATCATGTTATAAATACATGTTTGGTTTCATTTTGGGTTATATAGCTCTTTCAAGACTGCGTCAATTATCAGAGGTTAGCAAAAACCTGAGCACCAAGAAAATAACTCCCTGAATTTCCTTGCAGAATGTGGCCTCACACGTCATCCCCCAAACTGGTGAGAGACATAATCAGGCCTCATACTGACCAAGCTTTCCCATGCCTGAAAGACCTTATTAACTTTCCCATGCCTGAAAGGCCTTATTTCGCAGCACTCAATATTCTTTTTAACCCATTGTATGCAGAAAACCCCTAAAGGGGTACCTTGGCAAACAGTGAAGGCCCAGATCAGATGCCGCAGAATCTGCACTATTTGCTAACAGAATTTTCCGTCAAAAATAGAATAAAACGATAAAATAGGCCTGACATCCCTTAAATGACAAATGGACTGGTCCTACATATAGCAATGGAAGAGTCCACAAGCATACAATGGGTTACAAAGATAAAGGCGGTAAAGTCAAAATCTAAAAGCCTCAAATCAAGAAAAGATCAAGCTCTAAAAGCCTGAAATCCTGCAAATGCCTGAAAAAAATGAGGCCCACTAAGGTTAATGAGACAGACCCAAGAAGCCTGATTTAAACACTGTAAAATTCCTAAATTCTTTAAGACCACTTTTGAACAGTCCCAAAGGTGGTCTCTGACCAGAGGACACTGTATGCAGAAAATACAAAGAAAGAATAAATGAAACTTTCTAAATAAGCTTTTTTAAAGGAGAATTAGTCTCAATTTTTGGTGGTCTTAGTAGCGGACTTTTACTGTATTTTAGTATTGCACATATGTTCATGCCAGTATTGCGGGCATCTGCAGCTGAATCGGATGCACATCTAACTGGTGAACAGGAGGTTTGCCATGGCCAGCTACATTCTTTTCATTAAGAAAACACGCCTATACTAATACATTGTAAATGCACTTTTTCAGTTTTTTTGTTAAAAATAATACTATTTGCCCAAAGCGGCAAGAACAGTGAGCTGCATAAAACCAAATAACAACCAATGAAAAGCGACATTTCATGATGACGCCAGGTTTCCGACAGTATATTGTTTGTTTGTTTGTTTTGGAGTTTAACGGCCCAGTCAACACTATTTTAGGTCATTTTTGAGCTGGTCAGTTTACCTATCCACATTTTCCTGGGCAGGCTTATACACAAGCGGTTAACCAGTACAGTGCACATTCTTTCGCCAGAAACTGACAACTGCCTTTCTTGAATCAGCGGAAGGGAGAGAATGACCGTAGAAAAGATTTCATGATCAATCTCCACGAAAGAAAGTTGCCGACTTCCGACAGTATATCGCAGAAACCTTAAAACCGACGATTTACCTCCCAAAATGACAATTTTCAATACAGTTATCCCTGTTCAAAAGCTGCTCAATGCAAAAGCTGCTCACATTTTTTCCGCAAAACATCAGTGTATTTGAAATGATAAATGATCAAAGTTTTGCTAAAACAATAACAGTATTGGACATCTACCCCAGACTTCGACCAGAACCTTGCCCATTGTACAACTAGCTAGTTCATGAGAGTTCGCCATACCTTTTTAAAGCTATCCATCCATTGGTTATAGTGTTTTGATCTGACCTCATTGCTATGCTCTAATACTGAACACCCTGTCACATTCAACAGCTTGGTCTGGACACTGATTTTGATATAATCAGGTTTACCTGAAATATGATCTTTTTTTTTATAAGACGGCTAAGAATGTTCTTAATCACAAACTTGGTAAGAAGTTTGTACACAGTACAACACAATCTCTGTATGGAGCTGGAAAAAATCAAAAACTCACCATGGCGAATGTCACATGCTGGACAAGTAAAAATTCTATCTAGTCCCTATGAAATTTACCAAAATCTACATGCCCATGGTCATGCAGGATGAGTGAAATTTTGAGCAATTTTCAAGCCCTGCTTTATAACACTACATGTATTTGTTCTAATTTAAATTATAAATCTACCTATCTTCATGTACTGAGTCAGTCATACTTGGCGGTCATACATATAAGTAAAGATACTAACTGATCGAATTAGAACACAAAGCCTATACCAAACATCCAAGGGAACAACATTTTTGATATAACATGGTTTTAAGTTGTATCCTAAAATAAATAGATTGTATATAGAACATGACCCCACAAATGGTCATTTTTCTACATAATCTATACATTTTAGTTTGGACATACATGTAACATGTACCCCCATAGGGGCTTGAAGAAATATATGGGCTGCATGATGCTTCCAAGCAGAGCTGAATCCGTCCATGCTAATAAACCCTATTGGTTTCATTGGGGGACAGGGCTTGAGATGTCATTTCATCTCATTGTCGGGTAAAAGTCCCACAAAATTGGAAGCAACGTCTCCAAAATGACCTTTACAGTGTTGACGGGGACGTTAAACCTCCAATCAAACATGTAACAAAGTTGTTTAACTAACATGGTTTCTGCCTTGGACCCAAACAACAGTGTTATAAAGTGTACTGAAGTTAAAAGATTTATCCCTGTTCAGCTAAACCAGGAATGGATATACTCTACCTTTGTAAACAGTGTAGATCCAGATCAGATGGCTTCTCCAGAAGCTTCTCCAGAAGCCATCTGATCTGGATCTTCACTGTTCATCATTCAATTGTTCAGCCTATAGGCAAAAGTAACATAAAATACACCGCAACCTCATTATAACATGGTTCATAATAACAAAGTTTTGGACATAACACGGTTTCAAGATGGAAACCAAAAATATGTAGACTATATACAAATGGTCATTTTTCTATATAATCTATGCATTTTTGTTTGGATATAACATGGTTGTTTAACTAACACAGTTTCTGTTTTGGAACCCATTAATAGTGTTATTAATAGGTTGTGGTGTAATTTGATTGGCTGAAAGTCAAAAATGGATGCAGTAAAATTAATATCTTCAACAGAACAAGGGTTAAGTTCACATGTGATCTGCTGTTTCAAGAAGGGCAGTTGTCAGTGTCTGGTGAAAACATGTGCACTGTACTGGTTAATCACTTAAGTATAAGCCTGCCTATGATAAGTGTGAATAGGTAAACTCACCAGATGGATATGACCTAAATAGTGTTGACTGGGACATTAAACTCCAAAAGAAACAGACAAAGTACACATATGATGAAATTCCTCTTCATCAGTGGACTAGGTGGTGGCGTGTTTGTATTTGTGGAAAATTCAACATAAGTCAATGCTGTAGAAATACAATATCAAATTTGTCCTACTTATCCCATTCAACATGGAACAAAGGAGACATTTCAATTTACTTGCCCTGGGACATGCCTGCAAAGGTTCACAAAATTTGAAACTATGCTAAAATCATTGCCGATGTTTGGTCAAACGTTTTTCTCAAAAGCCCCTGTCACACCAAACTATTTCTTAGAATGTCTTATCTCATCCAAACAAAATCATAAAACTGTCTGCAGTCCGGTTAGAACATGTACTTTTTGTCTAAAAGTGTCTGGTAGAGTCTTAGTATATTCATAGAAAGTCCCATCTGTATACCAGTCGCAGTATGTTCATCTCAAGTTCAGATTGGATGAAAGGGCCCAGTCATATCATGTGGACACTGTTTCAAAGCAGTCCAAGGCTTTTATTGGTCAGTTTTGGTACATTTGTATCTAGTTTCACTCAGTTCCTAGTATGTTCAAACCTATTCTAATGTTCCAACTACAAGTACATCCTCAACACTTCCCTCCTAGTTGTGGAACATACAGTCAACCCTCTTTATACAGACATTCGTTATAACGGCAAAACTTGTTATAACGGCAATTTGAATGGAATGACTACTTAGCTAAAGGCTTAGAAATGGTTCAGAGTGGCGTGGGCTTCCCTTGGTTTGGAAATGGACACATCATGTCCATAGTCATGAAAGGGTCTTGTAATCTAATACTCCATTAGACAGACGTTATAGATATCCTTGGTGAGGCAATTCTCATAAATATCTATAAACATTTGTTTCTTGCAAATATGTGTCTGGTACAGTCTTAGTCTGTACCTTCTGGACTCCTTGCTGGATTGAGGTTCATTTCTCAATTCAGCAAGGAGTCCAAAAGGTACAGACAGAATGGCAAACAGTGTAGAACCTGATCAGACTGCTCCTTCAGGAGCAGTCTGATCTGGGTATGCATGTTTGCCTAGGCCTGTCTGTCCCAATGCAGGATTATTATGGTATTTTTTTTTTATTTAATAATTTTTAGGGATCTTACCTTCAATTAAGTGTCCTAATTTTTGACAGAAATCATCTGCCAAAACACCTTGTACAATACCAGCTGAAGCTTTCTGAAGTACCACTAAAGACCATACAATGTCCAGCCACTGCAAAGGGTCTTCTTCTTTTAAATATTTTTCTTTTTCTGCCGCTAACTCAATGATGGGATCACTCTCTCCCCAGTTTAAATGAGCTAGCGAAATCATAATTGAACCTAACTTGTTTATATTTAGTTTGTCCAGATTCAATAATTGCAATATTTCACTTACTAAGTCTCTGATAACCTCTTTATGTTTCCAGCTAAGCCGGGAGCAAGAGATCAAAATAGGGTACATGTGTTTTGCATCAACATCCGCTGTCACAGTTTTAGGAATGTGCAAGACATTTTTAAAAAGTTCCTGCATCAAATTTTGGTCATTTATTGACAAAGCACTACATGAGAAAAATAAATTTTTCAGTTCTTTTGCAGTGAAATTGAGCTCTGAGCTGCTCAGCTGATGGACCATAGCGTTAATTAACGGAGTATTCCGAATCTTTTTGGATGCAAGCAGATACAACATTTTTTGTATGTCTCGACTGCTCATCTGTGCTACATTTAGTAAGGCTTTTCCTTGTATTTCCCGAATGGCAGGGCTATTCGCTTCTTCTTCCCATATCCCATCTGGAAACAGCTTTCGTGAACGAATTACGTTTTGTTTCTCAGATCGCTCTTTTATTGCTGTCACGGCTGACTGGAAAGAAGAGAAAACAGAGAGGTGTGTCAGAACTGACTTGAGAATACCTGACATAGAGAATTCTTCTCAAACATCTTTGGGACCAAAGGTGCATTTAACAATTTGGGTGGGCTCTCGGTGGTAGGCGCTCACTCTGTTGCCTACATTCTGTACCTACGTTCTGTAAGCAACAAAGCAATTTGTTATAGGCACCTCATCACTATTTGTTCAAATAAGATGAGACCACACCACCGAGGGCTAATTGCTGCATGAGGTCAGAAACTATGACGTAAATATTTCTTTAATCTACAAAATAAAGCTATGGCATGTATACTCATTGGAATCGTCTCATTGAGGCGATTCTAATGAGAACACACAACATACTTTTCAAATAATAAAAAGAAAAATTGCCAAAAATTATCCTAAATACATGGATATCTTGAGCCATGGGACGAATTCTCCAGAGCCTAAAGAATGAGCCGGAATTAAGGGGAATGGGAACACCTCCAGGGGGGCAGGGCAACCACTGCAAAAGTATTTTTGTCTCCCATGTCAATAGGTCAATAGGGGTCTATTCTTAAAGGAAAGAATTTGCTCCTGGGGAAAGGAGCTCATACAAAATGGACCAGCAAGTCCCAAAAATTGTCTCCCTTTGAAAAATGGCGGAAAAATCTGCCAGGTGTTCCCATTCCCCTTAACTATAGTAAACAAGCCATCAGTGTTTGAATTTCTGATACATACTAAATTATTTTCACTTTTTTTTCCAGTTCAGCATATGCTTTAAGCTTGCATTATATTTTGGACTGTATGTCCCACCAACAAACGTAGGTCATATGGAGACGGGCCTTGGTTTAAAGACTCATCTGAAAGATTGCAGAAGCCAAGAATCAAGCCCAAAACATCTGGTTAATACCTGTAACAAACATACATTCTAGGTACTTAACAACATACTTTTGTTTGTTTGATTTGAGGTTAAACATTTCCCTGACAACACTAGTTAGGTACTTTTGGAGACCTTGCTTCCAATTTTGTGGGACTTTGACCCGTTACTGAGATGAAATGACATCTCAATCCCTGCCGCGAAAGGAAACCAATAGAGTTTCACGTCTCCCGGTACATCAACCATAGTGCAGTTTATATTTTACTTTTGGTCCTTTGAGATCAGCGTGAATATTCTGAGAAATGGAAATAAATTATTGGTTTAGACTCATATTCTAGACAGGTTTTTAATTATTTGGACCCCATATTGATTTATATCAGTCTTTGAATCGACTGCCTATTCCAAATTCGCAAAATTGCAGTATGTTTCCTCTGGCTTTCTTTGCCGGATCATTACAGGGTCACTGATGAGGCTTTATTAGCCGAAACTACGTAGTATGACCCATCTTCTTTCTTATGAATGTTTTCATTGCTCTTAAAGGATCTCATTTTTTATTTTTATTTGCCTTCACTGCAGCTGGTGTTGTGCCGTGTGGCGGCCGTAAAACGTCTCCCCGTACATCAACCATAGTGCAGTTTATATTTTACTTTTGGTCCTTTGAGATCAGCGTGAATATTCTGAGAAATGGAAATAAATTATTGGTTTAGACTCATATTCTAGACAGGTTTTTAATTATTTGGACCCCATATTGATTTATATCAGTCTTTGAATCGACTGCCTATTCGAAATTCGCAAAATTGCAGTATGTTTCCTCTGGCTTTCTTTGTCGGATCATACAGGGTCACTAATGAGGCTTTATTAGCCGAAACTACGTAGTATGACCCATCTTCTTTCTTATGAATGTTTTCATTGCTCTTAAAGGATCTCATTTTTGATTTTTATTATATGCATGGACTGTCCGACTCGCACCACTCTGCCTGGGCAGGCGTAGGAGACCTTCATGCGGACTGCACAAATCATTTGTCCTAAATAACGATGGAAGTAAGAGTGAGGATGGTGGCAACGTAAAATCAATTTAATCCCATCTGTGGAATTCGTTTCACTGACCGTTCCAAGGCAGTTCTTCTGTCACGGTTTATTTTTGTTATGGCTTGTCTTTGAGTGTGTGTACCGCTTATATTATTTGTTTTGGATAGCCAAATGGCCATTTTGTTGAAAGTAACTGTGCTTTTGGCTTTCCGCTAGTGATGTTTCCATTAGGGGTCCAGTTGTTTCATGTTTGTGTTTCTTTCCTTTGGTGTCTCTGATGGGAGCTGTGGGTTATTGTATCGATTCCTGATCACTGCCTTCACTTTCATTTAGATTTTCTAAGCAGTTTACCAGTACTCCTGGGTGGTCGGTTTCAGCTCTGCCTGGAAGCATCATGGAGACCAATCTATTTATCCAAGCCCCGATGGGCAAGGGCATTATGTTTTGACTATATGTCCCACCAGCAACTAAGGTCATTATGGAGATGGAGCCTTGGTTTAAAGACTCATCTGAAGTCTGGAGAAGCCTGGAATCGAACCCACAACATCTGGTTAACTTAACAAGGTTTATAAGGTAGAGTAGCTTAACTAAGGTCATAACAGATGAGGCCTCGGTTTTAAACAAGAGGGCCCAGAGGGCCCTGATTCGCTCACCTGAATGCTACTGTCTATTTTTAGCTCTGGTGGCCATCTTGTACATCAGAGCGGAAAGATCTTAGCTATTTTGGTAGGGTGTCACTTAGGCAAGATTCCTGTGAAGTTTGAATCAAACTGACCCCAAAATGTAGGATGAGTTCGCATTTGAAGAAAATTTATGTTTTTTCTATTTTTCTATTTTTCTATTTTTAACTCTGGTGGCCATATTGTTCATCGGAGCAGGATCATTTTAGCCATTTTGGTAGAGGGTCATCTAAGCAACATTCCTATGAAGATTGTATGAAATTGGCCCAAGGGTACAGGCGGAGTTGTTGCTTGAAGGATTTTTTCTATTTTAAGCTCTGGTGGCCATCTTCTTTATCATAGCAGAATGATTTAGCTTATGTTAGTAGGGGTGACCTGGGTAACATTCCTGTGAAGTTTGAATCAAATTGGCCCATGGGTTTAGGAGAAGTTTGTGTTTGGAGAAAATTAATGTTCTTCTATTTTAAGCTCAGGGGGCCATTTTGTTCATCTGAGCGGGATTGTTTTAGCTATTTTAGTATCTAGTCATCTAAGCAACATTCCTATGAAGTATGATGAAATAGCCCAACGTTACAGGAGGAGTTGTTGTTTGAAGATTTGTTCTATTTTTAGCTCTGGCAGCCATCATGTTCATCAGAGTGGAATGATTTTAGCTACTTAAGCAACATTCCTGTGAAGTTTGAATGAAAGGGTACAGGAGGAGTTGCCATTTATAGATTTTTTCTATTTTTTAGCTCCGGTGGCCATCTTGTTTGTCAGAGCAGAACAATTTAAGCTAATTTGGTAGGGAGTCACCTGGGCGACATTCCTGTGAAGTTTGAATCAAATTGGCCCAAGGGTTTAGGAGGAGTTCACGTTTGAAGCAAATTTAAGATGTTTTACTATTTTAGCTCTGGCGGCCATATTGTCATCGGAGCAGAACGATTTTAGCTATTTTGGTAGAGGGTCACCTGGTATCATTTCTATAAAGTTTGAATGAAATTGGACCAGGGGTTTGGGAGAAGTAGTAGTATAAAGATTTTTCTATTTTTAGCTCTGGTGGCCATCTTGTTCATTGGAGTATAACAATTTTAGCTGTTTTGGAAGAGGGTCACCTAGGCAACCTCCTATGAATTTTGAATGAAATTGGCCAAGGGGTTTTGGAGTAGTCGTTTAAAGATTTTTTATTTTTAGCCCCTGGCAGCCATCTTGTTCATTAGAGCGGAACCATTTTAGCTATTTTGGTAGAGAGCCACCTAGGCAACATGCCTGAGAAGTTTCAAGGGTCTAGGAGAAGTGGTCTTTTTAAAGCAATTGTTGACGACGGACAACGAACATTACCGACCATGAGCACTTTATGCTCAGGTGAGCTAATAAGCCTATGTAAAACCGGGAGGTCCAGACGCGGAGGCATTTTTGGCCCTAGGGCTATAATTTGAACAATCTTGTAGAGGTCCACTAGATGAAGCTTCATACCAAATATCAAAGACCTGGGCTTTCTGGTTTCAGACAAGAAGATTTTTGAAGGTTTTCCCTATATAAGCCTATGTAAAATCAGTGGGCCCTGGAGCGGGGGCATTTTTGGCCCTAGGGCTATATTTGGAACAATCTTCGTAGAGGTCCACTAGATGATGCTTTATACCAAATATCAAAGACCTGGGCCTTCTGTTTCTGGTTTCAGACAAGAAGATTTTTAAAGGTTTTTCCTATATAAGCCTATGTAAAACCAGTGGGCCCCAGCGCGGGGGCATTTTTGGCCCCAGGGCTAAAATTTGAGCAATCTTGGTACAGGTCCACTAGATAAAGCTTCATACAAAATATCAAAGACCTGGGCCTTCTGGTTTCAGACAAGAAGATTTTTAAAGGTTTTTCCCTATATAAGCCTATGTAAAACCGGTTGGCCCCGGCGCAGGGGCATTTTTTGCCCCAAGGCTATAATTTGAACAATCTTGGTAGAGGTCCACTAGATGAAGCTTCATACCAAATATCAAAGACCTGGGCTTTCTGGTTTCAGACAAGAAGATTTTTGAAGGTTTTCCCTATATAAGCCTATGTAAAATCAGTGGGCCCTGGAGCGGGGGCATTTTTGGCCCTAGGGCTATAATTTGAACAATCTTCGTAGAGGTCCACTAGATGATGCTTTACCAAATATCAAAGACCTGGGCCTTCTGGTTTCAGACAAGAAGATTTTTAAAGGTTTTTCCTATATAAGCCTATGTAAAACCAGTGGGCCCCAGCGGGGGGGGGGGGGGGGGGGGGGGGGGGCATTTTTGGCCCCAGGGCTAAAATTTGAGCAATCTTGGTACAGGTCCACTAGATGAAGCTTCATACAAAATATCAAAGACCTGGGCCTTCTGGTTTCAGACAAGAAGATTTTTAAAGGTTTTTCCCTATATAAGCCTATGTAAAACCGGTTGGCCCCGGCGCGGGGGCTTTTTTTGCCCCAAGGCTATAATTTGAACAATCTTGGTAGAGGTCCACTAGATGAAGCTTCATACCAAATATCAAAGACCCAGGCCTGGGGAGTCACCTGGTTTCAGACAATAAGATTTTTAAAGGTTTTCTCTTATTTTCCCCTTTTTGTTGCCATGGCAACCAGAATTCTGCATGGAATTGAATTCTTTGAACAACTTTGGGAGAGGACCACCTAAGGATCATTTCTATCAAGTTTTGTCAAAATCTGTTCAGTGGTTTAGGAGGAGATGTTGTTTAAAGAAATTGTGAACGGACGGACAGACGACAACGACGGACGGTGAATGATCACAATAGCTCACCCTGAGCCTTTGGCTCAGGTGAGCTAAAAATAGAAGAAAAGGCAATGATCAGGAATCGATACAATAAACCCACAGCTCTCATCAGAGACATCAAAGGGAAAGAAACACAAACATGAAACAAGACCCCAATGGAAACATCAATAGCGGAAAGCCAAAAGGGCAGTACTTTCCCACAAAATGACCAATTGGCTATCCAAAACAAAATAATATAAGCGATACACACACTCAGAGACAAACCATAACAAAAATAAACCACGACAGAACAACCTCCTTGGAACGGTCAGTGAAACGAATTCCACTGGGGGCTTAAACTGATTTTACATGGCCACAACCCTCGCTCTTACTTCTGTCGCAATTTAGACAAATAATTTGTTCAGTCCGCATGAAGGCCTCCTAACTCATCAGTGCAACATCTCCGTGAATACAAAAATCAAACAACCACAGAGATAAAACAACGGTGAAGACTCAACAGCAAGAAACCACTGAAATGCTGGAGCAAAAGAAAACCAACGGTTACACTCCGATGGGCCCGACCAGAGACAGAGCATCAGGCACCAACCAACAAGACATAAATTAAGGAACTCTAATTCTCAGTAAGCCTTTTACGCTGGAACTGTCATAGAATCTGAGGCCTGATCCACCAGTGTGCAATTTTAACAAGAGGGCCCAGAGGGCCCTGATTTGCTCACCTGAATGTCACTGTCTCTAGTACATTCTATTTTTGCATCTGGTGGCCATCTTGTTGATCAGAGTGGAACGATCTTAGCTATTTTGGTAGGGTGTCTCCTAGGCAACATTTCTTTTAAGTTTGAATCAAACTGACCCAAGGGTTTAGGAAGAGTTTGCATTTGAAGCAAATTTACTTTTTTCTATTTTTAGCTCTGGTGGCCATATTGTTCATCAGAGCAAGACCACTTTAGCTATTTTGGTAGAGAGTCATCTAAGCAACATTCCTATGAAGTTTAAATGTAATTGGCCCAAGGGTACAGGAGGAGTTGTCGTTTGAAGATTTTTTCTATTTTTAGCCCTGGTGGCCATCTTGTTTATCATAGTGGAATGATTTTAACTATTTTGGTAGGGAGTCACCTGGGCAACATTCCTATGAAGTTTGAAGCAAATTTACAATCTTGTTAGTCAGAGTGGAACAATTTTAGCTATTTTGGTAGGAAGTCAACGACATAATATTCCTGTGAAGTTTGAATAAAATTGGCCCAAGGGGTTAGGGGGAGTTGTCGTTTGAAGATTTTTTTAATTTTTAGCTCTGGTGGCCATCTTGTATGCCATGTTACCGATTTTAGCTATTTTGGTAGGGAGTCACCTATCTTACATTCCTGTGAAGTTTGAATCAAATTGGCCCAAAGGTTGAGGAGGAGTTCGCGCTTTGACATAAATTTACCAAGTTTTTCTGTTTTTAGCTATTGTGGCCATTCTGCTCATCAGAGCAATAACCTTTTAGCTATTTTGGTAGTGGGTCATCTAAACAACATTCCTATGAAGTTTGAATGAAATTGGCCCAAGGGAGGTGTAGTCATTTGAAGAATTTTTCTATTTTTAGCTCTGGCAGCCATCTTGTTGATCAGAGCGGAATGATTTTAACTATTTCTTCAGAAGGTCACCTACATAACATTCCTGTGAAGTTTGAATCAAATTGGCCCAAGGGTTAAGGAGGAGTTCGTGTTTGAAGCAATTTTACGATGTTTTTCTATTTTTAGCTATGGTGGCCATTTTTCTCATCAGAGCAGAACCTTTTCAGCTATTTGGTAGATGGTCACCTGAGCAACATTCCTATAAAACTTGAATAAAATTGGCCCAAGGGTCCAGGAGGAGTTGTCGTTTAAAGATTTTTTCTATTTTTAGCTCTGCTGGCCATCTTGTTTGTCAGAGCACAACAATTTTAGCTATTTTGGTAGGGAGTCATTTGGGCAACATTCCTGTGAAGTTTGAATCAAATAAGCCCAGGGTTGAGGAGAAGTTTGTGTTTGAAGCAAATTTACCATGTTTTTCTATTTTTAACTATGACGGCCATTTTGCTCATCAGAGCAATACCGGTTTAGCTATTTTAGTAGAGGGTCACCTAAGCAACATTCCTATGAAGTTTGAATTAATTTGGCCCAAGGGTACAGGAGGAGTTGTTGTTTAAAGAATTATCTATTTTTAGCTCTGGTGGCCATTTTGTTCACCAGAGCGGAAACGTTTTAGCTATTTTGGTAGAGGGTCACCTAAGCAACATTCCTGTTAAGTTTGAATGAAATTGGCCGTAAGGTACAGGAGTTGTCGTTTAAAGATTTTTCTATTTTTAGCTCTGGTGGCCATCTTGTTAAGCGGAGCTGAATAATTTTAGCTATTTTTGTAGAGGGTCACCTCAACAATATTCCTATGAAGTTTTATTGAAATTGGCTTAAGGGTGAAGGAGGAGTTAGCATTTAAAGGAAATTGTTGATGCCGCACGACACGCGACGCACGGCGGACATTGACCGATCACAATAGCTCACAATGAGCACTTCGTGCTCAGCTGAGCTAAAAAGAGGGAAGCATTGTCAACTGTGACTGGGTTAACCACCATGCATGCAGTCTGTCAATAACATATATGTTGTATCCAATCTTTTTATATTGAAGAATGATTTTACGAAATTGGGTGTTGAAGTCATTGCATTTGTATATTTTTCTGAATTTATATACTAAGTCACCATAAAATTCGGGTTCCGATAGACCTTGTTGCAGAAGAGACTTAAATCCAACATTGAATTTTGAAATTAAATCGGATTGACATCTGTAAACTTTTGAAAAGGCTTTGCGTAGTTTATGATACCGATAACCCTGATTAAGAAGTTTAGCAGTTAACAATTTATTATGAGTGTTGAAGTCAGTTACATGACTAGACACTCTGGCAAATCAAATTACTTGTGAAATATAAACGCCATAGGATGCCGCACGAGGAACACCACCATCCAAGAAAGGAAAATTTACAATCTCAAAATCAAACTCATCGCGTTTATTATAAATTTTGCAAGAAACAAACCCATCTACAACAGATAGATGTAAACACAAAAACGGGGCCTCTGTATCAGAAGAATTTGCTCTATTTACCTGAGGTTCTGGGGGGTAAATTTGACTGATCAAACCATTGAAATAGGTATTGTCAATATTTAATAAATCATCCAAATATCTAGGTTTCAATGATTTCAAATTGGTTTTCAATGAAAAGGAACATCATGAAGTCTCTTTCATAACAAAACAAGAACAGATCAGCCACAAGGGATTTGCAATTTGTACCCATCAGAATACCCACAACTTGTCTAAATAACTTAGTACCAAATCTCATCCGAAAGATTTGGAGAAGCCAGGAATCAAACCTATGACACATGGTTTATGAGGCAAGTCGCTTAACCTCTACATCACTACACCACAGCGGCTTCTAGCATTCGCATGTCGAGCTTGAGATATGAAGGTGTAATGATAGTAAAAGAATAATTTTCCCTCAATACCTGTAGCAGACATACATTCTAGGGACTTAACAACATACTTGAATTCAAACAAGTACACCTCAACCTCGTTATAACACGGAACTCCGGGTCCAACCAACGGACCGTGTTAGTTAACCGAATCGTGTTATAAACGCCGACCGTATTTGTCACAGATCAACCATTGACACAATGGTGATCAATAGTTTCCCAAACAAGATGATGTGCGGTCCGGTTAATGACCGTATTTCCCGACTAAAATGTGTTTAGAACTAATCAATGGCAGTAAATACCATGACCCATCAAGTCAAACAAGTCACTTTAATCGAAACCAGCTAATAAACCATGTTTTATATCCAGAAATCGTCCGATCTGACAGCGAGTATGACGCCATTTTGATAGCTGGTTCCCGGCTAACTTGGTTGTAACTGAGCGTCCGGAACCGTACCGAACTACAGTACCGTTAATACATTTCAATGGTGAAATTACCGGTTAGGGTTCGGAACCGGACAATGATCAACACTTTCAAGAAATTTGAATTACTTCCCTTGAAATGTCTTACCCTTAATATTTTAGCCATTGAAACGATTTTTAATGGCGCACATGGTTTTTGAATGATTTTCTTACCGCGAAAATCGATCTTGAATAGGTTTTATCATTTGCTTTTAAGCTGGAATAAATTTGACTTTTTTTACATGCGGCTCTAGAAAATGAGTTTTATTGCAGTTGACCGATCACATCATCTGCATCCATGTTTAAAATTTCTGCTGAGCAGTGATCCTTAACAGAGCGTGATAAATATTTTTTTCCGGTTGCGTAACTGAATTCTTTAATCTCTTTATCTCACTAAGCCAACACTTTTGATTGTGCCGATGGCAGTTCATGTTTATCATGCATGTCAAGCTAAACTACTGTATATTCAACTCTGCTTGAGGCCTGCAATAAATATCAAAAAGTACCGTTATAAACCTTCTTAGCTACCGTATTACCGCAGTCAAAAGTGAGAGGAAAATAAAGTTGTTGTGCTTAAAACCTGATGCAATCCTTGGATAATATCTATAAATGTTGGTTGGCGAAAATTTGGGGTCCAAACCAGAACCGTGTTATATCCGAATTCGTGCTGTAACGAATCGTGCTATAACGAGGTCCGGGTGTATATGTATCAACATTGCAAAAGGTAAGGAGTTATTTTGTGATAATTGAAGCATAGTTTTTGTCAATTCTCCACAAAAGCCATTGTTGTGAGTATTCATGCAGTTTGTGAGTGATTCCCAGATTTTACACATCGATAAAATCCACAAAAATGAAATTCATTCCTATAATAACTTTTACCTGATAAACTAATTTTCTGAGTCCTGTTTCTTGATGGTTTTCATGAATGGCTGCCAACTCCTTAAGGAAATAAATATTGTTTGTTTGTTTCAGCATTCTGAGAAAAGTAGTTTCAAGAGCTTTGATTAACGGTACATCTTGGTTTGTTATCTCTAGTGAAAAGGACAAAGCCGCAGTCAAGTACTGCCACTGTAAATCCTTCATATTCTCCTCAATGAACTTAGAAAGTTTCTGAAATGAAGGGTTTTTGAAAAGCTCTTCAGTTCTTTCTTCCCTAAGATCTGGATTCTCCGAAACCAGCTCTGACAGTCTTCCGAAACATGTTTTAATATTATGATGGCTAATTTTCCTTTTCTGATATATAGTCAACATGAATTTAATTACTGCTGACATCTGCATGTTTTGCAACATAGTGTTTAGAGCAATATTCCCAGCATCCTCCTCTGTTATATTGTTACTACACTCCTCCTTAGCTTCTGAGGGATAAGCAGCAGTTTTCTCCAGTGCTGGGGAAGAGTTAACACAGAACTGTCTACATAGATTAGGCGTCTGCCACTGACAAAGAGAGAGAACTCTGCTCTCCACCGATGATTCTCCAGACCTTCTAGGGTTACAAACCTGCCGACAAAAAGAACACAATTTTTGAACAGGAACTTTTGCAAGGCAATACAGTCCAAGGCATTATCTAAGCGACAACAGACTTTCGCATGTACAGTAAAATTGCTATATAGGGACCACCTTTGGGACTGTTCAATTGTGGTCTTTAAGACCACTTTTGAACAGCCCTAAAGGTGGTCCCCGACCAGAAAACACTGTTTTCAGAAAACACAAAAAAGGAATAACTGCACCCTTCTAAATAAACTTCTTAAATAAGAATCAGTCTTAATTTTAGGTGGTCTCATTAGCGGAATTTTGCATGTACATGTATAAGAACAAAGCTCATGATCAAATTCAAGGGCACAGGTTTGAGCCAAGTTGCACCTTTGTGCCAGTACATGTATCTTCCCATTGTATGCTAGTTGACTCTTCCACTGCTATATGTTGGACAATTCCATTTGTCATATAAGGGGTGTCAGGCCTATCTTTAGGTTTTTATTCTGTTTTTGACAGAAAATTCTGTTACCAAACAGTACAGGCCCTGATCAAACGCTGCATTCTGCGGTGTCTGATCTGGGTCTGCACTGTTTGCCAAGGTAACCCTTTAGGGGTTTCCGGCATACGATGGGTTAATTAACACTTAGACTACCAATCAGAACACGTGCAGATGCCATTTTCATTTTTTCCAATGAGGCTAGATAGTACATGTGCATCATATGCTTGGCAGGAGATTCACATAAAATGTCAAGCCTTATTTTCCCTGAAAAATAACTTAAACTAAAGCCTGCTGATAAAAATGGCTATCTGTGGTACTTTAAGGGTTATATAAAACCTCAATATTCCAGCAGTAAGCATCACGAAAACACGGCTATATAATTTTGACTCCCTTAAACCCCACTTTTATATAGTATAACTGGGGTTTACAGGGATATATATTATATATTTATTTATTGTAAATGTCCTATGATAAACAGTATCTTGCATTCATGCTAATGTGTTACTGAATTTGTTAAACTAGTTGACGAAAAGGCATAAAATGCTCGGCTAAGCCTCCCATTTTATCCCTTTTCCTCAACTCTAATAATAAATTCAATAATATATCAACACTCAATATATATTACCCTTCAAAGCATTTTTTCTTATTTTTCAGTGATGATTTATGATGTACACCACAACCTCATTATAACACGGTCATTGTAACACACTTTTGGATATAACACGGTTTCGAGATGGATCCCAAAAAGTATAGATAATGGTCATTTTTCTATATAATATACCCAAAAATGTATAGATTATGGTCATTTTTCTATATAATATACCCAAAAATGTATAGATTATATAGAAAAATGACCATAAACGGTCATTTTTCCATATAATCTATACATTTTTGTTTAGATATAACATGGTTGTTTAACTAAGACAGTTTCTGTTTAGGAACCCTTTAATAGTGTACAAATAGGTTGTGGTGTACTGACAAGCTTTATATTCTCTGAAAAATACTGTAAAAATCCTAAAATTCGGGACATTTTCAGGACTAGCTGCAATTCTCCTAAAGTTTGTTTCATGGTCCAGCAAGGAGACCAAAACGTGCCGACCGAACCGCAAACTATGAAGACCCTGATCAGACTGCTCCTTCAGTCTTATGCCTATCTGTCCCAATACTTAATATAAGTAGGAATAAAAATCAAAATCCCATCTGCTCTGGGATTGAAATCTTCTACAATACATGTATTTAGTAAAGACACAATCAAAACAGCCATTATAAATACCATTTGCACCCCTGCCCATGGGGACTTGGAGAAATAGATTTGACTTCATGGTATAGAAGTCACAGATACAATTGACTAGGCGGAGCTATTCAGGTGTTTTCAATATGTCAATTTTGCTGAGTCCACCAGAAGATTCAGTAGAGTACCTTTCGCATGCTTTCTTCAAGCGGACCAAATGGCCAAATCGTATGCCAGGGTTAAGGTTGAATTCACACAATCTGGTGACTTGGTTTACCTTTTTGTAAATAGAACATACAGAAGGCAGGTGCAAATGATAGCTCCCCCTAGTAAAATATCATCTGTGACTATTATACATCCATGCAAAGCTGAAACCACCCGAACTGTAAACAACTAAAGTCAAAGTCTGCCCAGGAAAAGAAATAAAGACTAAAGCCCTAGCAGTTACTTTGGACAGTAGGGCTTATGATCTCATTTCATTTCACTGTTTGGTAGAAGTCCAACAAAATTGGAAGCAACTTCTCCAAAATGACCTAGTGTTGATGGGGACATAAAACCACAACACAAACAAAACAAATACAGATTGGGCTACTTTTATTTTCATATATCTAAATGGCCCGACAAAACTCAGCTGGTCATACTGACATACCCCAGAGTTAACCCTTATCCTGCTGTTCATGACAATCCCAACCTTTGCAAACAATGTAGATCCAGATCAGATGGCTTCTGAAGAAGCCACCTGATCAGGATCTACACTGTTTGACATTCAGTCTGTGAATTTGTAGGACAGAATTACATCAAGTACTGTAATCTGATTGGTTCAAAATCAGAAATGGGTGTGGCTAAACTAATCATTTAGTGGTATAAGGGTTAACAGGGCATTATCTGCCTGTTTCAGCAGGGCCAAAATTCGGCCCCATTCCCAATGCCAAATAGTCTCAATTTTTCCCAACTTCACCATATTCCCCCCCCCCCCCCCCCCCCCCCCCAAAAAAATGAAGAAATAAAGCCGAAACAAAAGAAGGAAATAGACAAAACACTTAACATCAGAGGTTAACACTGGATAGTCAAAATGAAAATTCACTACAGTGAAGCTATTTCACTATTCATAAGACTCTCATGAGCAAAAACTTCATCATGCTGCCATTTCTCTGATGAAAATGTGTCCCCAATTTTTGGTATTTTGTCGACATTTTTGTTCCCAATTTCGCCCAGGGGCCTTTTCCCAAAATACCTGGATAAAGCCCTGGTTAATCATAAGTTGTCCTAGTCCAAAATAGCTGGTCCTGGACCAATAACAACCCCTGTAGGATAAAAAGTTTACCTGAAAGCTTGATTTACAACCAACATGGTTCAGGTGTACTGAAGGTCTGAGCAGCTTTGTCAGGCATCCTCTGAATTGTGCCATGATTTCAGGTATCTCTACAAGCTATTGCTGCCTGGTGTCTCAGTGTTCTGACCTCATTCTCATGACACAATGTCTGAAATAAATGAAATAACAATTCTAACACAGCACGCATACAGGCCTCATACTAACCAAGCTTTTCCATGCCTGAAAGGCCTGATTTATCAGCCTTAACCCTTATCTTGCTTAAACACAACAACCATTACCTTTGCAAACAGTGTAGACCCAGATCAGATGGCTTCTGAAGAAGCCATCTGATCAGGATCTACACTGTTTGTAATGCAGTTTGTAAACTGAACAAATACCAAGTATCAAGTAATTTTATTGGTGAATAGTCAGAAATGAGTGTGGCTAAATAATTTTTTCAGCAGGATACGGGTTAAAAAGTCATTTTAAACAGAATATAGAAAGAAAAATCAAAATCTAAAAGCCTAAAATCAACAAAAAACTAGAATTTGTTTTTCTACAAAAACACAGATGTCTCCCCCGTTTTTGACTGCTAAGTATAACCTTGACATTGGAGGTATTGAGCTGGGTCTTGTGTGCAACACATCATATAATGAAGATGAACATTTCTGCATAGTAACTTTAAAAATGTTCATAAAAAAATAAAAAAGTTATTGGCCGTAAACAAAAAAAGTACTTTTTTACCTTTGACCTCTAAGTATGGCCTTGACCTTTGCGGTACAACACATTGTCTCATGATGGTTAACATTTCTGCCAAGTAATTTCATAATCCATCAAAGATTAAGGAAGTTATTGACTGTCCTTTTTTTTTACCTTTGAGGTATGACCTTGACATTGGAGGTATGGACCTAGGTCATGCACATGACTCATGGTCCAACTTTCAAGCCTCTAGCTCCAATAGTTTTTGAGATATCTTGCTGACAAGATTTTATTAAAAAAAAATTCAAAGGGCAATAACTCTTGAAAGGGGCATAATCCGGATGAGAAAAAAAATACGCGTCAGCTTATTTTCCATTAGGAATGCATATATGAAATTTCAAAACCATAGCATACACAGTTCTAAAGTTCTGCTATGCATCACTATTAGCATTCATTACAATGGGCACAAATTACCAAAATGACAAAGGGCCATAACTCGCAAAGTATTTTTCGGAATTTTGTCAAAAGTTAATCAGTTCATATACTCATCACCACCAATATACTCAACAACTTTCAAGGGTCTAGCTCCAATAGTGTTTGAGATATTTTGCTGACAAGATTTTATTAAAAACAATTCAAAGGGCAATAACTCTTGAAAGGGGCATAATCCGGACGAGAAAAAAAATACCCGTCAGCTAATTTTTCATGAGGAATCCATATATGAAATTTCAAAACCCTAGCATACACGGTTCTAAAGTTATGCTATGCATCACTTTTAGCATACATTACAATGGGCACAAATTACCAAAATGACAAAGGGCCATAACTCACAAAGTATTTTTCGGAATTTAGTCAAAAGTTAATCAGTTCATCTACTCATCGCCACCAATATATTCACCAACTTTCAAGGCTCTAGCTCCAATAGTTTTTGAGATACCTTGCTGACAAGATTTTATTAAAAAAAATTTCAAAGGGCAATAACTCTTGAAAGGGGCATAATCCGGACGAGAAAAAAAATACGCGTCAGCTTATTTTCCATCAGAAATGCATATATGAAATTTCAAAACTATAGCATACACGGTTCTAAAGTTATGCTATGCATCACTTTTAGCATACATTACAATGGGCACAAATTACCAAAATGACAAAGGGCCATAACTCACTAAGTATTTTTCGGAATTTTGTCATAAGTTAATCAATTCATCTACTCATCACCAACAATCTATTCACCAACTTTGGAGGCTCTAGCTCCAATAGTTTTTGAGATATCTTGCTGACAAGATTTTATTAAAAAATTTTCAAAGGGCAATAACTCTTGAAAGGGGCATATTCCGGACGAGAAAAAAAATACGCGTCAGCTAATTTTCCATGAGGAATCCATATAAGAAATTTCAAAACCCTAGCATACACGGTTCTAAAGTTATGCTATGCATCACTTTTAGCATACATTACAATGGGCACAAATTACCAAAATGACAAAGGGCCATAACTCACAAAGTATTTATTGGAATTTTGTCAAAAGTTAATCAGTTCATATACTCATCACCATCAATATATTCACCATATTTGGAGGCTCTAGCTCCAATAGTTTTTGAGATATCTTGCTGACAAGATTTTATTAAAAAAAAAATTCAAAGGGCAATAACTCTTGAAGGGGGCATAATCCGGACGAGAAAAAAAATATGCGTAAGCTAATTTTCCATGAGGAATCCATATATGAAATTTCAAAACCCTAGCATACACGGTTCTTTAGTTATGCTATGCATCAAAAGCGTAACTGACGGACGAACGGACGAACGAACCAGAACCAATATGCCCCTCCAACTTTTTCAAAGTTGGGGGCATAATAAGAAAGTTATTGACAGAACACAAAAAAGGCCCTTTTTTTACCTTTAACCTCAATGTATGACCTTGACCTTTCAGGTATTAAACTGGGTCATGCGTGCAACACATCATCTCATGGTGGTTAACATTTCTGCCTAGCAATTTCAAAATCCATCTAAAAATAAGAAAGTTATTGACCAAACACGAAAAAAGGCCCCTTTTTTACCTTTGACCTCTATGTATGACCTTGACATTTTAGGTACCAAACTGAATCATGCATGCAACACATCGTCCCATGATAGTTAACATGTTTGCCAAGTAACTTCAAATTCTATTTAAAAATAGGCAAGTTATTGACAAAACCCGAAAAAAGGCCCCTTTTTTTACCTTTGACCTCTAAGTATGACCTTGACCTTTGAGGTACCAACCTGGGTCTTGCGCGCAACACATCGCCTTATATTGGTTCACATTTCTGCCATGTGATTTCAAAATCCATCTCAAAATAAGAAAGTTATTGACCAAATACGAAAAAAAGGCCCACTTTTTGACCTTTGACCTCTAAGTATGACCTTGACCTTTGAGGTACCGACCTGCCTCATGTGCACCACACATCGTCTCATGATTGTTAATAATTATGCCAAGTAATTTTAATATCCATCTCAAAATTAGAAAGTTATTGACCAAATACGAAAAAAAGGCCCCTTTTTTGACCTTTGACCTCTAAGTATGACCTTGACCTTTGAGGAACAGACCTGCCTCATGCGCACCACACATTGTCTTATGGTTGTTAATAATTATGCCAAGTAATTTTAAAATCCATTTCAAAATAAGAAAGTTATTGACCAAATACGAAAAAAAGGCCCCTTTTTTGACCTTTGACCTCTAAGTATGACCTTGACCTTTGAGGTACCGACCTGCCTCATGCGCACCACACATCGTCTAATGGTTGTTAATATTTCTGCCGAGTAATTTTAAAATCCATCAAAAAATAAGAAAGTTATTGACCGGACAGGATTTGCCCATACATATATACATACCAACAAACTTCCAAGGGAGATAATTCAAAAAGTATAAATGCGAGAGTTATGGTTCTTGCGCACTGCACGTCGTCTAATGCTGATTAATATTTATACAAAGTTTCGTGAAGATAGCTCTAACGGTTTTCAAGTTACAGAGCGGACACGAATGTGTGACAGACAGACAGACGGACAGACGGACAGACAGACAGACGGACAGACGGACAGACAGACAGACGCCCGGGGGAAAAGCAATATGTCTCTCCGAAAAAAATTTTTTCGGGGGAGACATAATTAAGCTCTAAAAGCCTGAAATCCTGCAAATGCCTGATAAATATGAGGCCTGGCATATATAGGCAAAGGAAAAGAACTGGGATTTATGCCGCAGCAAATCAGGTAGAAGAAGGATGTGATGCCAAAAGCCAACCATTACTCAAACATGCCTACACAAATACATTGTAAACCTTACCGCCGAAAAAAAATAAAATTTTAAGATGAAAAATTGTGATATTTTTTCTTATTTCTGCTCAAAATATAGATTGTGGGTACACGTTAGAACCGGAGGCGGTTCTAATGAGTACCCACAATCTATATTTTCGAGCAGAAATAAGAAAAACTAGAACTGTCAGAGAATCTGACTATAGCCCCGCTATAGCCCTGTCAGAGTAGAAAGACTCATGAATTAAAGGTAAAGACTTGTGAGAGGGTTAAATCCCTAACAAGGTACCTACGCCTTGTCTAAGTTAAAAAATAAGTTTTGGATAATGAAAAAAGCACATGCACATCTTCAGACCTATATGAAAACACCTGTTAAGTTTCAAAAGGATTGACCTAGAACTGTAAGTGGAGTTGCGATCACAAGGTAGCTACTCCCTATACATTTTAACATTAGTAGATCTCAAAAATTGTCCAAGTTAAAAAAGGTGAAATAAGTAAAAAAAATTATCTAAGGATAATGAAAAAAGAATATGCACATCTTCAGACCTATATGAAAACACCTATAAAGTTTCAAAAGGATTGACCTAGAACTGTAAGAGGAGTTGCGGTAACAAGGTAGCTACTCCCTGTACATTTTAACATTAGTAGATCTCAAAAATTGTCTAAGTTAAAAAAGGTGAAATAAGTGAAAACTAGAAATGGTGTTTGTAAAACACAATGCCCCCAACCTTTGCTTGTCTTTAGATGGCAAAATATTCAACAAATATTGTTAAAGACTCAAAAACATACAACAAGAATTCCCCCGAAGGCTATGTCGCGCCTGTGGGGGCGCAAAGTCACCAAACCATGAAATCTAGGTCAAGGTCAAACATGGATGCCTGCATAAAAATTTCACTCCTAGTTGCAAGCATGTACCAAGTATCATCAATGAAACTCTTAAAAACAGACTCTTACATCAGGGTGAAAGTTAGGGTTGTCACACTATTTTACAAAGTCAGTGAACCATAAAATGTAGGTCAAGGTCAGAAATGGATACTTGCATTGAAGTTTCAATTCCTAAATGCAAGCTTGTACCAAATACAATTAATGAAGCTCTAATAGATCTTGAGAAAAGGACTCTTACATTAGATAGAAAGTCAGGGTGGTCGTAATAATTCACAAAGTCAGTGAACCATGAAATATGGGTAAAAGTCAAATATGGATGCTTGCGTTGCAGTTGCAATTCCTAGATGCAAGTTTGTACCAATTATAATTTGAAAAGCTTTAATAGTTTTCGAGAAATGGTGAAAGTCAGGGTGGTCGCAATAATTCACGAAGTCAGTGAACCATGAAATATAGGTCAATGTCAGATATGGATGCTTGCGTTGAAGTTGCAATGCCTGGATGCAAGTTTGTACCAAGAATGATTAATGAAGCTCTAATAGTTCTCAAGATATGGACTTGCTGACAAGATTTTATTAAAAAAAACAAGGCATCGCATGCGATACAAATCCCCTCGCACAAGACAACTTCGTGTGTGGAAAACACTGAAATGGCAAAAGTCCAACTTGCTTGAGATATTATCATATGCAACATTTGTGTAAAGTTTGTTTAAAAATCCATCCATAAATGTAGGTTCTAGAGTGATGACAATATTTCTCTAAAAATAGTCACAGGGACCTTGACTTGAGGCCATGGCCGCGAAGTAGATCTTGCTCAAGATATTATCATAAGCATCTTTTGTGTGAAGTTAGATTAAAATCATAAATGTAGGCGGTAGAGCAATGACAAAGTTTTTCTAAAAATAGCCATAGTGACCTTGACCTTGAGGTCATGACCTTGAAAGTCAAAGCAACTCGAGATATTACCATAAGAAACATTTGTGTGAAGTTCTATTAACATCCATCAATAATTGTAGGCACTAGAGCGATGACAAAGATTTTCTAAAAATAGCCACAGTGACCTTGACCTTGAAATTCGAAATAGTTCGAGATATTGTCATAAGGAACATTTGTGTGAAGTTATACTGAAATCGGTGAAGAAATGTAAGCGCTAGAGCCATGTCAAAGTTTTTCTAAAAATAGCCACAGTGACCTTGAACTTGAAAGTCAAACTCAATCGAGGTATTGTCACAAGGAACATTTGTGTGAAGTTATATTGAAATCAGTGAAGAAATGTAGTCGCTAGGGCGATGACAAAGTTTTTCTAAAAATAGCCAGTGACCTTGACCTTGAAAGTCGAAATCGCTCGAGATATTGTCTTAAGGAACATTTGTGTGAAAGTATATTGAAATTGGTGAAGAAATGTAAGCGCTAGAGCATTGACAAGGTTTTTCTAAAAATAGCCACAGTGACCTTGACCTTGAAAGTGGAACTCGCTACAGATATTGTCAGAAGGAACATTTGTGTGAATCGATTTTGAAATTGGTGAAAAAATGTAAGCGCTAGAGCAATGAAAAAGTTTTTCTAAAAATAGCCACAGTGACCTTGACCTTGAAAGTCAAACTCTTTCGAGGTATTGTCATAAGGATCATTTGTGTGAAGTTATATTAAAATCGGTGAAGAAATGTAGGCGCTGGAGCGATGACAAAGTTTTTCTAAAAATAGCCATTGTGACCTTGACCTTGAAAGTTGAAATGGCTTGAGATATTGCAGTGTTTTTTTTCACATTTTTGGGACTGGTACCGGTACCGGTGGAATTGGGAAAATTTTCTTCTCAAATTGGGAAAAATAGCGTCGTTTTTACTCAAATTGGGAAAAAGGGTGTTATTTTAATAAGTATGTCAAAACAAACTCAATTTAATAAACATGTAAAGGTGGTTTCCAGACGGAAGAGTTACATATTGGACTTACCTACGACTTTGAACTTACCCGAATTTCGGCAAATCGTTGCAATAGTACGCGAATTATGTCAATAGCCGTTTCTTCAAAGGGACGTTACTTCGGATTTCCGGAAGGTAAACAATACGAGCGATAAAACAACCGATTTCTCGCGACGAAAAAGAGAGAGAAAAAAAAGGATGCTGCATCATGATTTTGGGAATTTTTAACCTTTGAATTGGGAAAAAAACATACTTTTGGCGATTGGGAACGGGTCCGTTTTCCGGACCCGGTTTTATAGGGAAAAAAACACTGTATTGTCATAAGGAACATTTGTGTGAAGTTATATTGAAATCGGTGAAGAAATGTAAGCGCTAGAGCATTGACAAAGTTTTTCTAAAAATAGCCACAGTGACCTTGACCTTGAAAGTGGAACTCGCTAGAGATATTGTCATAAGGATCATTTGTGTGAAGTTATACTGAAATCGATGAAGAAATGTAGGCGCTAGAGCGATGACAAATTTTTTCTAAAAATAGCTACAGTGACCTTGACCTTTAGGTCATGACCCTGAAAGTCGAACACACTCGAGATATTATCATAAGGAACATTTGTGTGAAGTTATATTGAAATCAGTGAAGAAATGTAGGCGCTAGAGCAATGACAAAGTTTTTCTAAAAATAGCCACAGTGACCTTGACCTTGAGGTTATGACCTTGAAAGTCGACCTCGCTCAAGATATTGTCATAAGGCACATTTGTGTGAAGTACTATAGAAATCAGTGAAGAAATGTAGGCGCTAGAATGATGACAAAGTTTTTCTTAAAATAGCCACAGTGACCTTGACCTTGAGGTCATGACCTTGAAATATTTGTGTGAAGTTATATTGAAATTGGTGAAGAAATGTAGGCGCTAGAGCGATGACAAAGTTTTTCTTAAAATAGCCACAGTGACCTTGACCTTGAGGTCATGACTTTGAAGTCGAACTCGCTCAAGATTTTTTTATAAGGAACATTTGTGTGAAGTTATATTGAAATTGGTGAAGAAATGTAGGCGCTAGAGCGATGACAAAGTTTTTCTAAAAATAGCCACAGTGACCTTGATCTTGAGGTCATGACCTTGAAAGTCGAACTCGCTCGAGATTTTTTTATAAGAAACATTTGTGTGAAGTTATATTGAAATTGGTGAAGAAATGTAGGCGCTAGAGGGATGACAAAGTTTTTCACAAATTACCAAAATGACAAAGGGCCATAACTCACAAAGTATTTTTCGGAATTTTGTCATAAGTTAATCAGTTCATCTACTCATCACCACCAATCTATTCACCAACTTTCAAGGCTCTAGCTCCAATAGTTTTTGAGATATCTTGCTGACAAGATTTTATTAAAAAAAATTCAAAGGGCAATAACTCTTAAAAGGGGCATAATCCGGACGAGAAACAAAATACGCATCAGCTAATTTTTCATGAGGAATCCATATATGAAATTTCAAAACCCTAGCATACACGGTTCTAAAGATATGCTATGCATCACTTTTAGCATACATTACAATGGGCACAAATTACCAAAATGACAAAGGGCCATAACCCACAAAGTATTTTTCGGAATTTCGTCAAAAGTTAATCAGTTCATCTACTCATCACCACCAATATAATCACCAACTTTCAAGGCTCTAGCTCCAATAGTTTTTGAGATATCTTGCTGACAAAATTTTATTAAAAAAAATTCAAAGGGCAATAACTCTTAAAAGGGGCATAATCCGGACAAGAAAAAAAATACGCGTCACTAATTTTCCATGAGGAATCCATATATGAAATTTCAAAACCCTAGAATACACGGTTCTAAAGTTATGCTATGCATCCCTTTTAGCATACATTACAATGGGCACAAATTACCAAAATGACAAAGGGCCATAACTCACAAAGTGTTTTTCGGAATTTTGTCAAAAGTTAATCAGTTCATCTACTCATCACCACCAATATAATCACCAACTTTCAAGGCTCTAGCTCCAATAGTTTTTGAGATATCTTGCTGACAAGATTTTATTAAAAAAATTTCAAAGGGCAATAACTCTTAAAAGGGGCATAATCCGGACGAGAAAAAAAATACGTGTCAGCTAATTTTCCATGAGGAATCCATATATGAAATTTCAAAACCCTAGCATACACGGTTCTAAAGATATGCTATGCATCACTTTTAGCATACATTACAATGGGCACAAATTACCAAACTGACAAAGGGCCATAACTCACAAAGTATTTTTCGGAATTTCGTCAAAAGTTAATCAGTTCATCTAATCATCACCACCAATATATTCACCAACTTTCAAGGCTCTAGCTCCAATAGTTTTTGAGATATCTTGCTGACAAGATTTTATTAAAAAAAATTCAAAGGGCAATAACTCTTAAAAGGGGCATAATCCGGACGAGAAAAAAAATACGTGTCAGCTAATTTTCCATGAGGAATCCATATATGAAATTTCAAAACCCTAGCATACACGGTTCTTTAGTTATGCTATGCATCAAAAGCGTAACGGACGGACGAACGGACGAACGGACCAGAAGCAATATGCCCCACCAACTTTTTCAAAGTTGGGGGCATAAAAATTATTTAAGGATAATGAAAAAAGAATATGCATATCTTCAGACCTATATGAAAACACCTGTAAAGTTTCAAAAGGATTGACCTAGAACTGTAAGAGGAGTTGCGGTAACAAGGTAGCTACTCCCTATACATTTTAACATTAGTAGATCTCAAAAATTGTCTAAGTTAAAAAAGGTGAAATAAGTGAAAAAAAATATTTAAGGATAATGAAAAAAGAATATGCACATCTTCAGACCTATATGAAAACACCTGTAAAGTTTCAAAAGGATTGACCTAGAACTGTAAGAGGAGTTGCGGTAACAAGGTAGCTACTCCCTATACATTTTAACATTAGTAGATCTCAAAAATTGTCTAAGTTAAAAAAGGTGAAATAAGTGAAAAAAATTATTTAAGGATAATGAAAAAAGAATATGCACATCTTCAGACCTATATGAAAACACCTGTAAAGTTTCAAAAGGATTGACATAGAACTGTAAGAGGAGTTGCGGTAACAAGGTAGCTACTACCTATACATTTTAACATTAGTAGATCTCAAAAATTGTCTAAGTTAAAAAAGGTGAAATAAGTGAAAAAAATTATTTAAGGATAATGAAAAAAGAATATGCACATCTTCAGACCTATATGAAAACACCTGTAAAGTTTCAAAAGGATTGACCTAGAACTGTAAGAGGAGTTGCGGTAACAAGGTACCCACTATCAAATATTACAGACAGACAGACAGACAGACAGACGGAATTCCGGACAAGGCAAATCCAATATAGCCCCCACTTTTTCAAAGCGGGGCTATAATAAGGTCTACCCCTGTAAACCCGAGTTTTACTATATAAAGAGGGGTTGAAGGGGGTCAAAATTATACAGGCCTGTTTTCAAGATGAATTTTTTTCATTCAAAGATTCTATGACATTATACAGTCAAACATTATTTTCTCACATCAAAACATTAGAAAAGGGCATAAATACCGTATTCGCCCTAATTACCGCACATGCTCCTATAAGCGCACACCAAAGCTATTTTTGAAAAGCCAATGCATAAGCGCACACTTTACAGTAACCTCCCCTTGAAGCTCTAACAATAAATCTATAAAAAAAACTGCCGTTATTTCTTCAACAGTGAAGGCAATATATAACCCTTTACCACTCAGGGATTTTGTGAATTTTGCTGATTTTCACAGTGTTGCACCTGACAGCAACTTCAACTAGCCATTGTTTTATAATGGATGGTCTGTTAGGCACCAAACTCGGTATGAATGTTCATTAGGCAGAAGCCTTTCAAATGCAGCCTTTCATGACTTGATCATTGTTGTCATGGTAAAGAGGGGGCATCTCAAAGTTGGCAAAAAGTGTGCTGTCACATGAATTTTTGACCAGATTTTAATCTTCACATAGCTGTCAAGGCAACAAATAAGGTGTTTGGCACTGGCTATTTTAACTGTTTGCAGCATGTTTGATCAGCATCAATTTTCAAGCACTTTTGACCCCAGACACCCTCAGATATAAATTTTAGCGCCCGGTTGGGCCATACACCCCAAAATTTTTCGGGATGTGAGGGGGGTGTTGCCCCCTTCAATCCCCCCTAGAATATTTTTAGTGGGGAGGCGCGTGAAAAAACAGGTCATTTTTTTGCCAAACAAATCCTAAAGCAAACATAACTATCCAGGGGTAGAAATGCAGATTTTAGGTGCTTCTGGGACTTAAAATGAGGGGGGGGGGGGTGCAGACACGTAAAAACACGTATCTGAGTGGGAAAGGGTTAACTGAAATCTGGGAACATACTGAATTTTAGTCTAAAATGCATTAATTATATCTGAAATATTGTTTCTTGCAATAAAATGAGGAAAAAACATTATTTTGGTCCGTTGGGATTTTCTTCATTAACCCTTTACCACTCAGGGATTTTGTGAATTTCGCTGATTTTCACAGTGTTGCACCTGACAGCAACTTCAACTAGCCATTGTTTTATAATGGATGGTCTGTTTGGCACCAAACTCGGTATGAATGTTCATTAGGCAGTAGCCTTTCAAATGCAGCCTTTCATGACTTGATCATTGTTGTCATGGTAAAGAGGGGGCATCTCAAAGTTGGCAAAAAGTGTGTTTTCACATGAATTTTTGACCACATTTTAATCTTCAACATAGCTGTCAAGGCAACAAATAAGGTGTTTGGCACTGGCTATTTTCACTGTTTGCAGCATGTTTGATCAGCATCAATTTTCAGGCACTTTTGACCCCAGACACCCTCAGATATAAATTTTAGCCCCCGGTTGGGCCGTACACCCCAAAAATTTTTGGGATGTGAGGGGGGTGTTGCCCCCTTCAATCCCCCCTAGAATATTTTTAGTGGGGAGGCGCGTGAAAAAACAGGTCATTTTTTTGCCAAACAAATCCTAAAGCAAACATAACTATCCAGGGGTAGAAATACAGATTTTAGGTGCTTCTGGGACTTAAAATGAGGGGGGGGGTGCAGACACGTAAAAACACGTATATGAGTGGGAAAGGGTTAACTGAAATCTGGGAACATACTGAATTTTAGTCTAAAATGCATTAATTATATCTGAAATATTGTTTCTTGCAATAAAATGAGGAAAAAACATAATTTTGGTCAGTTGGGATTTTCTTCATTAACCCTTTACCACTCAGGGATTTTGTGAATTTCGCTGATTTTCACAGTGTTGCACCTGACAGCAACTTCAACTAGCCATTGTTTTATAATGGATGGTCTGTTTGGCACCAAACTCGGTATGAATGTTCATTAGGCAGTAGCCTTTCAAATGCAGCCTTTCATGACTTGATCATTGTTGTCATGGTAAAGAGGGGGCATCTCAAAGTTGGCAAAAAGTGTGTTTTCACATGAATTTTTTACCACATTTTAATCTTCAACATAGCTGTCACGGCAACAAATGTGTTTGGCACTGGCTATTTTCACTGTTTGCAGCATGTTTGATCAGCATCAATTTTCAGGCACTTTTGACCCCAGACACCCTCAGATATAAATTTTAGCGCCCGGTTGGGCCGTACACCACAAAAATTTTCGGGATGTGAGGGGGGCGTTGCCCCCCTTCAATCCCCCCTAGAATATTTTTAGTGGGGAGGTGCGCGAAAAAACAGGTCATTTTTTTGCCAAACAAATCCTAAAGCAAACATAACTATCCAGGGGTAAAAATGCAGATTTTAGGTGCTTCTGGGACTTAAAATGAGGGGGGGGGGGGTGCAGACACGTAAAAACACGTATATGAGTGGGAAAGGGTTAACTGAAATCTGGGAACATACTGAATTTTAGTCTAAAATGCATTAATTATATCTGAAATATTGTTTCTTGCAATAAAATGAGGAAAAAACATAATTTTGGTCAGTTGGGATTTTCTTCATTAACCCTTTACCACTCAGGGATTTTGTGAATTTTGCTGATTTTCACAGTGTTGCACCTGACAGCAACTTCAACTAGCCATTGTTTTATAATGGATGGTCTGTTTGGCACCAAACTCGGTATGAATGTTCATTAGGCAGTAGCCTTTCAAATGCAGCCTTTCATGACTTGATCATTGTTGTCATGGTAAAGAGGGGGCATCTCAAAGTTGGCAAAAAGTGTGTTTTCACATGAATTTTTTACCACATTTTAATCTTCACACAGCTGTCAAGGCAACAAATAAGGTGTTTGGCACTGGCTATTTTAACTGTTTGCAGCATGTTTGATCAGCATCAATTTTCAGGCACTTTTGACACCAGACACCCTCAGATATAAATTTTAGCGCCCGGTTGGGCCATACACCCCAAAATTTTTCGGGATGTGAGGGGGCTGTTGCCCCCTTCAATCCCCCCTAGAATATTTTTAGTTGGGAGGTGCGCGAAAAAACAGGTCATTTTTTTGCCAAACAAATCCTAAAGCAAACATAACTATCCAGGGGTAGAAATGCAGATTTTAGGTGCTTCTGGGACTTAAAATGAGGGGGGGGGGTGCAGACACGTAAAAACACGTATATGAGTGGGAAAGGGTTAAGTATCCTTTTCCATACCATTAAATATCAGTATGCATCATCTCGGAAGCTATTTTTTTCGTATCAAGTGTGCACTAATTAGGTAGATTTTTCACCATGGTTTTTTGACACAATTTTGAAAAAACTAAGGGCATGGTGCGGTAATTAGAGCGAATACGGTATGTGTTATCCAGTCAACAATTTTGGCAGCATTTCTTCCAACAATGGAAAAATGTTGGGAGAATTTGAAGATAGTTGGTTTTTAGTGTTTAAAATCGAAACAGATCAGCAGCAGTGTGTGATTTGTTAAGCAATTAAGCACAGCTTTTCAGCCAGTTGTTACAGTGCCTAGACATTATCCTAGACAAAGACAAGTTAAAAGCCTCAAGATATTCTGGGTCAGTCTGATCTGGTGGGCAATAAAACGAACCAAGATACATCCTACATCCAATAATGTTCAATCTGCACCAAACTAATTCACAGTTGGTGTCCAACTCTGGAGTTTCTGTCTCTTGAAAGCCACAAAGACACCTCCATGTGTATCCCCAACTCTGTTTTTCCGGATGGCCTCAAAGGCTCAAATTTCCAGGATTTTTTTTTTTAATTTCTGAGGTTAACCAAGCTCACTACCCAAGATATGTCTGGTTTTGCCGAGTTAACAATGTTATGAGGAGGAGATATTTGACAAGACTCACAAAGGACATAGCTCACCATGTCACTATGTGACAGGTGAGCTTAAAAATTGAGTTGCCCCGCAGTAGTGTGGGCTATGTGCATCAGTATTGGTGGTGCATGTGTGGGATTGCACTGCAATATAATAAGGCTCCTGTTCTCCTATTTTTTTAATCCAAGTGAGAATCCTGACCCTCATTGCTGAGTATTATGCGTAGTGATTCTACGTTACATTATGATACTAGGGTCCCATTGAGTCCCATTGTGGCCCTCTTGAAAGTGTTCTATCTACCGGCATCTACTTATACTGAGTCGGTCACAGTTGGCCACTACTTCAGTTGATTGAGTGGCTAAACTTAGAATTTAGCTAAAAACAAGAAAGCGGTCTGAGGGATAGCCAAATCCCCGCTTTGTACCAAGGCTCAACCTTGTGACCTTCGACTGTGACCTTGAACTTGAGTTGGCATGGATTATTTATGGGTACTGCACATCAGCTCACTGAGGGGGTATATTTCACAAAAATTTAATGAAAATCCTTCCAGGGGTAAAGGCGATATGTAACAGACACAAAATTCCAAGTTTCAAACTTATGACCTTCACCTGTGACCTTGAGTAATGTTGGCATGGTTTATTTATGGGTTCTGCACATCAGCTCACTGAGGGGGATATATGATGAAAGTTTAATGAAATCCTTCCAGGGGTAAAGGAGATATGGATTGGACACAAAATACGAAGTTTCAAACCTGTGACCTTCAACTGTGACCTTGACCTTGAGTCTGCATGGTTTATTTATGTGTTCTGCACATCAGCTCACTGAGGGGGCATTTGACCAAAGTTTAATGAAAATCCTTTGAAGGGTAAAGAAGATATGAAACGGACACAAAATTCAAAGTTTTAAACTCGTTATCTTCCAATGTGACCTTGACCAGGTGCCGGCATTATTCATTTATGAACTCTGCACATGAGCTCACTGAGGGGGATAATTGACCAAAGTTTAATGAAAGGGATAAAGGAGATATGGAACGGACACAAAATTCAAAGTTTCAAACTCTTGACCTTCAGATGTGACCTTGACCTTGAGTTGGCATGGTTCATTTATGGGTTCTGCACATCAGCTCACTGAAAAGAATATTTGACCAAAGTTTAATGAAAATCCTTGCAAGGGTAAAGGAGATATGGAACGGACACAAAATTCCAAGTTTTTAAACTCTTGACCTTCAACTGTGACCTTGAGTCGGCATGGTTCATTTATGGGTTCTGCACACCAGCTCACTGAGACGAATAATTGACCAAAGTTTAATGAAAATCTATCAAAGGGTTCAGGAGATATGGAGCAGACAAGAAAGAGTTACAGTAAGACGGACGGACGAAGGTCATTCCTATTATCCCCACTCCACTTCGCCAAGGGGGGTAAACAACTCCCGGGAAAAACAGTACCGATTTTTTAAGTCCGTTCCGGTGTTTCATGTCGTTCAGAATTGTTGCTGGTGACACTTCGAATGACATTCAAACACCAGGGTGAAAGGAGGCACCGTCATCCATGTAATGATTGGATGTTGGAAGATCCCTGTATAGCTGGGGGGTTTTAACAAAATTGGAAATCAGTTACAGCTGATTGGAAGCTCGACCCATGTCTCCATTCACTATTGTCACTCAGTGACATGCTCAGACATGTTAAGTCTCCCGAAAATACCATTTTGGGGACAAACTTTTGAAATGCTGCGCTTGTATTTTCACGTGTGAAAATTATGAGTTAATTTGTGAGTAAATATGGTCAACGGTTAATAATTAATGCACTGCTATCTACTTCACTGGGCATAAATGATAAGATATGCTCATGTGCTGTTGCATTATACACCTGGGGGTGGGAGTGGGGGTGGAGGGGGTATGGCTTGGTGTTAGTTTGAAGACATCTTCCTGATTTGTTTTTGTTTTTGTTTGATTTGAGGTTTAACGTCCCCGTCAACACTGTAAAGGTCATTTTGGAGACGTTGCTTCCAATTTTGTGGGACTTTTACCCGGCATTGAGATGAAATGACATCTCAAGCCCTATCGCCCAATGAAACCACTAGGGTTTATTAGCATGGACGGTCCGCCTCGCACCGCGGTTCCTGGACAGGCTTAGATCCTCCAAGCGGTTTACCAGTACTAGTGTGCGGGACGGATTCAGCTCTGCGTGGAAGCATCATGCAGCCCATATATTTCTTCAAGCCCCTATGGGCGGGGGCGGAACATCTTCCTGAAGGAAATGATTTTAAAAATATTTATCAGTTATTTATCCATGAACAGGAGTCTAAAGAATAAACATAAAAAAAGTGTTCAAAAGCTCTCAGAATGCACCACTTTCTAGCCTGGGAACTTGCCCCCAGACCCCACATTGCAAGGCTTCACGTCTTTGGCGTTGACCAGTCTTTCTTTCTTTCTACTGATACTGTGTCGGTCACATTTGACCATTACCGCAGGTGTACATTGCATGCACTCCAGGTTTGCAGGATGAAAACCTACAAAGTAATCATGTAATTATGGTAGGGATCTTTAACCTGCACAGGGGATGGTTCTCCTTGCACAGGGGGCCTCCAGTTAACATCCCGATCCGAAGGACGGTGCACTTTATGACATTCATCTCTGCAAATGATGTCAATGGAGCATGTTCAGACACCAAAGTTTTATCGCCGCTGCCGGGAATCGAACCCAGGACCTCCAGCATCAGAGGCAAGTGCACTAACCACTGAGCTATTACGCTCCAGTCCTCCTCGCACACGCCGTCTCCCTCATTTTTATTTTCAAAACTCAACATGTCTGCATGCTTTTAGCTTTTTCTATTAACATACTTGGATTGCTCGACAGCGCAACATGCCAAGAATGTCCTCGGAGGCATGTGGTACTATTTCAAGATAGATAGATAGATAAGATAGACTATGGTAGGGATCTTTTAACTGCAGTGGATGCTGCACAGGGGGCCAGTCAGGTATAAAAGCCAAGGCCGCGCCGCCAAGCCAAAAATGCCGATCCGAAGATTTTATATTTCGTCTCTTGTTATAATTAAGATATATATTGTAGTTAGTTGGGTATCAAATTATTAGAAATAACATATTTGATAACTGCAAGAAGGTTTATCTCTTTACATTGTTTAATTTTCTTGTAATTACCATTTTTCCGAAATCGAGGGGTATGAAAGCCAAGGCCGGGAAAAATGATAATATTTCTTAATTTCTTGCAAATTTACAGGTTAAAGTACATCTTTTTGTCCTGAAAATATTTGAATTTGATTATTGTTATCATTTGTCCATAGAAAAATATAACAAACATTTAAGACTACCTTAAATTATCAATTTTCTTATTTTTTAATTGTTACTTTTTAGATGGACTTAAAGATAACGACCAAAAAGGACCGAACGGGAAGAAACTTTGGTTTACTGCTAGCTATAATTAAAGAAAAATAAAAAAATAACATTTTTCTTTATCATTTTAATATACCGTATTCGCCCTAATTACCGCACAGTGCGCTTAGTTTTTTCAAAATTGTGTCGAAAAATCACAGTGAAAAATCTATCTAATTAGCGCACACTCGATGCGAAAACAATAGCTTCCGAGATGATGCATACTGATATTTAATGGGACGGAAAAGGATACTAAAGCATTGCCTTCACTGTTGAAGAAATAACGTTAAGTTTTTATAGATTTACTGTGAGAGCTTCCATGGGGAGGTTACTGTAAAGTGTGCGCATATGCATTTCCTTTTCAAAAATAACTTTGGTGTGCGCTTATAGGAGCATGTGCGGTAATTAGGGCGAATACGGTACACATATTTGTTAACAAATATAACACTCAATTTTTATATTTCTTTAATTCCAGCTGGCAGTAACAATACTTTTCTTTTTCCTTTTCGGTCGTTTCCTTTAGAAAATTTAATCTAACAAGAGGGCCAAATGGCCCTATATCGCTCACCTGTGTACCAGAAAATCATTAGTGTAGGAGACCACTTGACATTGCTACATACTAAATATCTAAGCTCAGGCAAAGCAGTGTCCATGCTTATAAACCCTACTGGTTTCATCGGGCGACAGGGCTTGAGATGTAATTTCATCTCAATGTCTGGTAAAAGTCCCACAAAATTGGAAGAGACATCTCCAAAATGACCTATACAGTGTTGTGGGGGATGTAAAACCTCAAATCAAACAAAATCTGTGCCTTATAGTTTTGGAGAAAAAGATTTTTTTAAGTTTTTTCCAGTATAAGTCTATAGATGATCCCTGGGGCTTGGCCAATTTTGACCCAAAAGGCACGGTTGGCAGGATTTATGTAGGCGACCATTTTGTGTTGCTATATACTAAATATCTAAGGTCTGTACTTCATGGTTTCAAAGAAGATGTTTGAAGCTTTTTTCCATTATAAGTTTGTTGGAGTTAAGGGGCCACAGGATTTGAACCCCAGGGGCATGATTGGCAGGATTCATGTAGGCAACCACTCGACATTGCTACATGATAAATACCTAAGCTCTGGGACTTATGGTTTCAGAGAAGAAGATTTTTGAAGATTGTTTTTCCCCATTTTAAGTTGTTTTTTTCTGTTGTTTGTTTTTTATTTTTATTTTTTTCATTATAAGGGCCCTGTGGTTTCAGAGAAGAAGATTTTTGAAGTTTCTCCATTTGAAAGTCTATGGAAACTAAAGAACCCTGGGGTGGGGCAAATTTGGATCCCAGGGGCATAACTGGCAGGATTTATGTACGTGGCCACTTGACGTTGCTACATACTAAAAATCTAAGCTCTGGGCCTTATGGTTTCATAGAAGATTTTTTAAGTTTTTTTCCATTATAAGTCTATTGGAGGTGATGAGCTTGGGCGTGGACAATTTTGACCCCAGGGGCAGGGTAAGCAGGATTTATGTATCTGGCTATTTTATGTTGCTAGATACTGAATATCTAAGTTCTGTGTTTCACAGTTTCTGTGAAGAAGATTTTTGAAGCTTTTTTCCATTATGAGTCTATAGGAGCTAAGGGGCCCCGGGGCGTGGCCCTTTAGGACCCCAGGGGCATGATTAGCAGGAATTATGTAGGTGACCAATTGCCCTTGCTACATGCTAAATATCTAAGCTTTGGGCACTGTGGTTTCAGAGAAGAAGATTTTTTAAGCTTTTTTCCATTATGAGTCTATGGGAGCAAAGGGGCCCAAGCGCGTGGCCCATTTGGAACCCAGGGGTATGATTGGCAGGAATTATGTAGGTGACCAATTGCCGTTGCTACATGCTAAATATCTTAACTCTGGGCCCTGTGGTTTCAGAGAAGAAGATTTTTGAAGCTTTTTTTTTTCCATTATGAGTCTATGTGAGCTAAGGGGCCCCGGGGCGTGGCCCATTTGGACCCTAGGGGCATGATTGGCAGGATTTATGTAGGTGACCACTTGCCGTTGCTACATGCCAAATACCTCAGCTCTGGGCCCTGTGGTTTCAGAGAAGAAGATTTTTGAAGCTTTTTTCCATTATGAGTCTATAGGAGCTAAAGGGCCCACAGGCGTGGCCCGTTTGGACCCCAGGGGCATGATTGGCAGGAATTATGTAGGTGACCACTTGCCGTTGCTACATGCTAAATATCTAAACTCTGGGCCCTGTGGTTTCAGAGAGGAAGATTTTTTAATCTTTTTTCAATTATGAGTCTATGGGAGCTAAGGGGCCCCGGGGCGTGGCCCATTTGGACCCCACTGGCATGATTTATGTAGGTGACTACTTGCCATTGCTCTGGGCCCTGTGGTTTCAGAGAAGAAGATTTTTGAAGCTTTTTTTTCCATTATGAGTCTATAGGAGCTAAGGGGCCCCGGGGCGTGGCCCTTTTGGACCCCAGGGGCATGATTGGCAGGAATTATATGTGACCACTTGCCCTTGCTACATACTAAATATCTAAGCTCTGGGCGCTGTGGTTTCAGAGAAGAAGATTTTTTAAGCTTTTTTCCATTATGACTCCTTGGGACCAAAGGGGCCCCGGCATGTGGCCCATTTGGAACCCAGGGGCATGATTGGCAGGAATAATGTAGAGGACCAATTGCTGTTGCTACATGCTAAATATCTAAACTCTGGGCCCTGTGGTTTCAGAGAATAAGATTTTTGAAGCTTTTTTTTCCATTATGAGTCTATGGGAGCTAAGGGGCCCCAGGGCGTGGCCCATTTGGATCCTAGGAGCATGATTGGCAGAATTTATGTAGGTGACCACTTGCCGTTGCTACATGCCAAATACCTCAGCTCTTGGCCCTGTGGTTTCAGAGAAGAAGATTTTTGAAGCTTTTTTCCATTATGAGTCTATAAGAGCTAAAGGGCCCCGGGGCTTTGCCCCTTTGGACCCCAGGGTCATGATTGGCAGGAATTATGTAGGTGACCACTTGCTGTTGCAACATGCTAAATATCTAAGCTCTGGGCCCTGTGGTTTCCGAGAAGAAGATTTTTGAAGCTTTTTGTTCAATTATGAGTCTATGGGAGCGAAGGGGCCCAGGGCGTCGCCCATTTGGAACCCAGGGGCATGATTGGCAGGAATTATGTAGGTGACCACTGGCCATTGCTACATGCTAAATATCTAAGCTCTGGGCCCAGTGGTTTCAGAGAAGAAGATTTTTGAAGCTTTTTTTCCATTATGAGTCTATGGGAGCAAAGGGGTCCCGGGTGTGGCCAATTTGGACCCCAGGGGCATGATTGGCAGGAATTATGTAGGTGACCACTTGCCATTGCTACATGCCAAACATCTTAGCTCTGGGCCCTGTGGTTTCGAAGAAGAAGATTTTTGAAGCTTTTTTCCATTATGAGTCTATAGGAGCTAAAGGGCCCTGGGGTGTGGCCCGTTTTGACCCCAGGGGCATGATTGGCAGGAATTATGTAGGTGACCACTTGCTGTTGCTACATGCTAAATATCTAAGCTCTGGGCCCTGTGGTTTCTGAGAAGAAGATTTTTAAAGCTTTTTGTTCCATTATGAGTCTATCGGAGCGAAGGGGTCCCGGGGCGTGGCCAATTTAGACCCCAGGGGCATGATTGGCAGGTATTATGTAGGTGACCACTTGCCGTTAATACATGCTAAATATCTAAGCTCTGGGCCCTGTGGTTTCAGAGAAGAAGATATTTTAATTTTTTCCCATTGATAGTCTATGGGAGCTATATGTTGCCATGGCAACCAGAATTCCAATCTGATCAGCCCAAAAACCTTATGCAGCCTTTCCCTCAACCTGATGATGCTTCCCATGAAATTTGATCAAGATTGACCATGGGGTATTAGAGATATACTTACATGTATTTGAAATTGTTTATGGACGCACGCACGACGGACGACAGACAAAAAGTGATCACAAAAGCTCACCTTGTCACTAGAAAATAAGAAATTAGATTATTTAAGGTGATTTTGATATGCTTATTATATTTTCTAAGTACACATAATAAAAATAATCAAATTTAAATATCATCAGGGCAAAAAGAATTTCTTTAGCCGATAAAATCGTAAGAAATTAAGAAATATTTCCATTTTTTCCGGCCTTGGCTTTATACCCCTTGATTGCGGAAAAATAGTTATTACAAGAATATAAAACAATGTAGAGGCATGAACCTTCGTGCAGTGCAGTTATCAAATACATGTATAATATTCATAATAATTTTATACCAAACTCACTTCAATATATATCTTCATTGTGAAAAGAGACGAAATATAAAATCTTTGGATCGACATTTTTTGGCTCGGCAGCTCGGCTTATTATACCCCACCCAGCCTCCAGTTTACATCCCGGTCAGAAGGACGGTGCACTTTGTGGCATCCATTCAAATAAAGGCAGTCGAGCATGTTTGGACAGCGTGATTTTATTACCGCTTCCAGGAATCAAACTGGGGCCTCTGTGCAGGGAGAGTCATTCCCTGTGCTGGTTGAAGACCCCTACCGTAATTACATGAATACTGTGTAGGCTTTCATCCAGCAAACCTAGTGTGTATGTAATGTACACCTGCGAAAAATGGTCAGATGTGACAGATCGCAGTATAAGTAGAAAGAAAAGAAAGAAAGCATGATAAGCAAGTGCATTATCACGCTCCTAAAACGCAGTAGACAATGGGCCTTCGTGGTCTAGTGGTAACGAGTGCTGACTCTTAATCATTAGGTCTCTCACTGCTGTGGGTTCGAGCCTGGCTTGGGTCACATGTGAGACGCCAAGTTCTGCAACGGAAGGTCAGGTGGTGGGACAATTGCACTTTACCGGGCACTGATTTTCCGTAGGAAAATCCAGGTGAGTAGGTATCTAAGGTCCTATTATAAGAATGCGCGTGTGCGCGGCCAAAAAATGGAAATAAGGCAGAAAAATGCAAAATTAACCCCTAAATCGTTTTGATTAGGCATATTTCAGGTTAAAACCGAGGTTTTCAACCGTAGGTTGTAACCAAGTTCTGCAATTTCCAGCTTGTTCTAAGCTGGAGAGGCGAAAGAAACGTTAATTACTTCTTGTTTTGCTTCCACTGAATAACTGCGCGTGCGTAATTTCATTGGTCAAATTTAAAGACCTTATGAAAATTAATGAGCTCTGATGTCAACTTTCGACGACGCAACTTTCCATGACGCAACCAAGCAGTTTGTAGACAAATCCAGTTGCAAGAAAAAAAATTGAGAGAAAAATATGGCATTGTTTATGATGATTTGGCCGAAGTATGCCGAGACAGTGAAAGTATAATAACTTGGCTGATGATTTATTTTGTCTTTTTACTATGGTAACCTGGTAAGTGCCTTTAAAAATTATCAGTCAACATCATGCCCCCACACCCCAGCACTCAAGATAGAAGGATGCCAGATATAAACTTACAAAGGCAGCAAATCGGGATCTGTAAAATCTTATGTAGTCTGCAGTTTCTTTAAATATTCAAAGCAGTCTCATTTTATCTCATTTGTTTATAATTTGGTGCCGTGGTCCAAGTCTGTCGAATCCATGTCTAAGATAGAAAGTCTAGCAGATGACAGTGTTAAGCTTAAGTACCCACAACTGAGTCCGGGAATTTACGTATTTATTAAAGCTACATTAACTTGCTGCTGCTAAAATACAATAAAAGAAAGCGCACTATCGATATTTGTGCTTTGAAAATGCTTGCATTATTTAAAAACATCGGTTAGAAAATGCGTCGTTTCGTCCTTCCAAAACAAAATGGCGGCCGTCTTTACCCGAACGTCATGAATAATAAATGAGGCATAAACAACAAAAGACACGCCCTAACAACAAGTTGCGCCTGCACAGTCTGGATAGAAGACAGTGCCCGGCAAAGTGCAATCTAGCCCATCCGGGTACTCTGGTTTTCCCCCACCTTTAATTAACGATCAGCTTGATATGAGTTAAATAATCTTGAAAGGGCCGTAAAACCAAAAAAAAAAAAAAAAAGAAGAAGACAAATCCAATACAACCGACCAATGCCATTCATTCACCAGGAAATATTCCTTATTTGTCCATATACTTCTGACAGGTGACAGGACATCTCGGCCCCTAACAAACTCGGCCCCTGACAATCTCGGCCCCCAAAATTAGAACATGTATATATTAATGTTGGAATTGACTTATTATCAAACTGTTACACCTATTTTAATGTACATATGACTAATTATTTTTCATTTTTGGCAATTTTTCCAATATATTTGAATAGGCGAGTTTTCTTAATGAGCCATCTGATCAGGATCTAAACTGTTTGCCATTGTTTGATAGTCTTAGCGAAGCGAGGTAGTTCTAACCAAACCCACAAACCGTTTTTATGTAGATACAATATACATAATCTAAACCAAAGTTAACCCCAGTTTTACAGGGCATGATTATATAGGCATGTTTTCATGATGATATACTGTGCTAGCAACGCTTTGAAAGTTTAATGTTTTTTTTTTTTTCTTATTTCTGCTCAAAATATAGATTGTGGGAACTCATTAGAACCGCGGTTCTAACGAGTTCCCACAATCTATATTTTGTAGCAGAATTTAGAAAAATAAGGGATAGCCTTGTAAACCTCAGTTTTACTATATAAAAGTGGCGTTCAATGGGATCAACATTATATAGGCGTGTTTTCGTGATGATTTTTCATCCGAAACATAAACATATTTTTCGTATTTCTGCTATAAACATAGATTGTGGGTACTCGTTAGAACCCACTGACAAGTCGATTCTAACATGTACCAACAATCTATGTTTTTGAGCCAACATATTTGGGTACTTGTTAAAACACATCTACAAGAACCAACAATCTACGTTTTTGAGAAGAAAAAAGAAAAATAATAAAAACCCTTGTAAACCCCAGTTTTTCTGTATAAAAGTGTGGTTGCCTGTGGTCAAAATTATATAGGCATGTTTTCGTGATGTCACACTTAATTGCAACATTTGGCCAGATAGGCTCAGCAAACAAGGCACAATGCTGAGTCCGTCAGAGGGACAGGTGTTGATTGACATTGTGAATGATCATGGCTTGGAACAGGTTGTTGACTTCCCTACTCGAGATGGAAACACTTTGGATTTGATTCTTACAACTTTGCCAGGACAGTTTGGGGATATTCAATCCCCGGACAAACTAAGTGATCATGATATTGTCTCTGGATTTTTGAAAATCTTCATACCACCCATAAAGAAACCTCGTAGAAAGGTGTACTTATATCAAAAGGGTGACTATGAAACTATGAGGAAGGATGCCCTAAAATTTGCAAGAGAGAAATACTTTAATGTCATTCAGACGCTCGGTCTGTCCAGGAGAACTTTGATTTGATAAAGTCTTTCATTCAAGCTTCGTCCGAAAATCATATCCCCTCCAAAACTAGCAGATCTGTATCTTCAACTCCCTGGATCACACCAGAAATAAGAGGAACTAAAGCTATCACTAAAGGTGATGAATACCCCCACAAAAACTGCCTTGATAGTACATCAGCGGCATTTTGCAATTTTTTCACTTGAAAGGGGCCATAACTATGTCGAAAATTGACGAATTGTAGTGGAAATCGAACTTGACCTGTATTTTATGATGTTACATCAGTGTACCAAAAATTATAAAAATCGGTGAAGCGCTTTTTGAGTTATCGTCTGGAAACCAAGTCAACAGACCGACCGACCGACCGACCGACAAGCTCACTCCTATATACCCCCCCAAATTTCATTTGTGGGGGTATAAAAATTCGGAGGAGAAATAAGATTCATGCTAAGGCAAAAAAGTTGGGAAGTGGTAAACTCAGAGCAAAATTTGAAAACTATCGCCCCCGCCCATAGGGGCTTGAAGAAATAGATGGGCTGCATGATGCTTCCACGCAGAGCTGAAACCGACCAGCACACGAGTACTGGTAAACCACTTAGAGGATCTAAGCTGCCCAGGCAAAGTGGTGCGAGTCGGCCCGTCCATGCTTATAAACCCTATTTGTTTCATTGGGCGGCAGGGATTGAGATGTCATTTTATCTCAATGTCGGGTAAAAGTCCCACAAAATTGGAAGCAACGTCTCCAAAATGACCTTTACAGTGTTGACGGGGTTGTTAAACCTCAAATCAAACAAAACAAAAAAGAAAACTTGAGACGAGAAATCAAAAATGACATCAAAAATCAGCATGATCTGTATGTCAATAACTTGGTAGGTGATGTAAAGGTAAATCCAAGAGACTTCTACAGATATATCAATATCCAGAAGAAAGATAGGCAAGGTATCCCCCCCCCCCCCCTTAATAAAAGAGGAGGGAATGGGGTCGCTGAATCAGACTCTGAAAGGGCAGAGGAATTGGTTGGTCAATTCAATGATGCATTTAATAAAACTGAGTTCAATGAGATCCCATTGACTGAAAGATTGGCCCCTTTCATGGAAAATATTGTTGTATCCTCGGCAGGAGTGATCAAAAATGACATCAAAAATCAGCATGATCTGTATGTCAATAACTTGGTAGGTGATGTAAAGGTAAATCCAAGAGACTTCTACAGATATATCAATAGCCAGAAGAAAGATAGGCAAGGTATCCCACCCCTTAATAAAAGAGGAGGGAATGGTGTCGCTGAATCAGACTCTGAAAGGACAGAGGAATTGGTTGGTCAATTCAATGATGCATTTAATAAAACTGAGTTCAATGAGATCCCATTGACTGAAAGATTGGCCCCTTTCATGGAAAATGTTGTTGTATCCTCGGCAGGAGTGATCAAGTTACTTAAAGGCTTGAACCCTTCTAAAGCTTTAGGGCCTGACGAGCTTCATCCTAGAGTCCTGAAGGAACTAGCAATCGAGTAAGGTCCAGTTTTTGCTCATCTTTTCCAACAATCTCTCGATACGGGTGAAATTCCCAAAGAATGGCTACTAGCGAACATCTGTCCACTTTTCAAAAAAGGGGACAGGGCTCTTGCTCGAAATTATCGCCCGGTGTCACTGACCTGTGTTCTATGTAAATTGCTTGAACACATAGTTTGCTCAAACATCACTGAAACTTCAGGCTGACATAGATAGATTAGGATGTTGGGCCCGAAAATTTGGCATGAGATTTCAGCCAGTTAAATGCAGTATTATGCAGATAACTAGTAAGAGATCTGTCACAAACGAGGGTTTTGGTGTTGGTTGGTTCTAGATGGACAGGGTGACAATTGCGGTCCCTGCCTCTCTTTAGCCCCAGGCCTTGTATGTGCGCACTCGCTTGGCAAAGTGGGGAATTAAGCTCAAGACGGTAGCATACAAGACCAGGGGTTTCCGAGCCCAAATACCCTGGGTGACATATGATCACACCAGACACAAAGTCTGATGTGATGTAGGTTAGAGTCAACACAACACAGTTCACTTTTCCCAAATTTGTATATTTAAATATTTTTCTATCAAAATTTAGTTAAAAGTTCCAAAACTTACTAAACGCGATTGATGCCGACTTTCCTTTATTTCAATGTCCTATTTTTCACTAGAATGTCCTAAATGTCTTTATTCAATTTACCACAATTTTCCTTAGAATTCACATGAAATGTCAAGTCCTAAACGAGTCCTGAAATGTCAAGTTCCTAACACAATTTGTCACAGTTGTAATGTCGACCAGCATATAATTTTCCCAAAATTTAATGTTCATCAATTCACTTAAATCAAATGTCTTGCAAATTTCCTAAAGTTATCTCCCTTACTTAGCTATTTAATTTTCCTATTTTCCTTATATTGCAAATCACTTCTTACACAAGTCCGTTACTAAGTTTTAACAAAGATTTGTAAGTCTCTACACAGAACTTTGAGTCAAACAGTCTGTGCAGGGTCTACGATGCAAAACCAAGTTAACAGTTCAATTTCGTTCACTATGTATTCTCTGTATTGTATCTGTGTCTCAGTTTCCAAAACTTGTCTCTTATAGATGCTTGTGTGGGCTTATAGTTTTACTTCTACTTATCAGCCCCATCTCAAATTAGCCAATGAACAGGCTTCTATTATCCAACCAATAGTTTCATATTTTAGAAGTATCAGTTTGACCAATCAAAAGTCAGACCCAAAAGGGGTGTTAAAAGTTTTTTCTGAAGATTATAGACAATTTCACCTGGGAAAACAAAACAATTATTTAAAGATTGCAATTTCCTGTGAACAATAAAAGTTACCTATCTCAGAGTGACAACTGTTTCAATAATTTGATCACTTTTCAATTAAGTTGTCTACCAAGTTCCAGTTTGAAACCCAAAGAGTGACTTGTGTTACCTTAGTTGATTAATCTTATTGTTTTGCTTGATGACCTCCCAGCTCAAGCATTTCAAACTAGCTTTGTTGGCTCATAGGTGCTAAAACACTTCTCAAGCCATGGTGCTTAACTTGTTTGTTTGTCAAAACAATGCCTCTAGACCCATTTTACAAAAAATTAACATTGATGAACAAAAGCCTGGGAAAATATGAAATTTATGAAGTTTAAACTAAAATGAAATTAACTTTTTTTTTCTGAAATTCTGTTTTTCTCATTCACCCATTCTCTCTTACTATGACCTAAAAAAATAAAACCTTTCTTTCAACTTTCATCCCACATCGAAATCCCAATCACACTTATTTATTCATTAATATTTCTGAAATGTAAATGTCCTAAAATTTTGACTGGTGACAGATCTAATAAAATTGAGGCTTCTTACACTTTAGAGGGAACGGTCCTCGAAAATGTGAATTCCATTAAGTACCTTGGTGTGACAATCACTCATGATTTGAGATGGAATACACACATTAGCAACATGTGTACAAAGGCAAATAGAACACTTGGTTTCCTGAGGCGAAATCTTCATCAGTGTCCTCAGCATGTGAAAGAGACTGCATACAGGGGACTTGTTCGCCTAATCTTGGAATATGGTAGTTGCATCTGGGACCCAAGCGGAGTAGTCCTCAGTGAAGAAATTGAAAAAGTTCAGAATAGAGCTGCCAGATTTGTAACTGGAAATTACTGCTTTGAAACTGGGAGCATGACTGGAATTCTTGGAAAATTAAGATGGGAGTCTCTCAAGAAAAGGAGAAGAGACAGTAGGCTCATACTCTTATACAAAGGTCTAAAGGGTGCTGCCAGCATTCCAACAGATGACCTTGTTCCCCCACCTAGGCACTGCAGAAAGCACTATTCAATGACGTTTCAGACCCTTACTGCAAGAACGGACATTTATTCACTTCCCCTCTAGTGTTCAGACTTCAGGTGGGTTAAAACGCTATCATCTTTGCTTTTAAACATTAACCCTTTACCACTCAGAAAATTAGCAAATATAGATTCTTAACAGAACACTGATATAGGTAAATCAATAATCAATAGTCCATATATGGCTGATAGGCCTGACAGTCTTATCTGAACAGAGATATTGGCATTTTTGTTTGTTTGTTTGTTTGATTTGAGGTTTAACGTCCCCGTCAACACTGTAAAGGTCATTTTGGAGACGTTGCTTCCAATTTTGTGGGACTTTTACCCGACACTGAGATGAAATGACATCTCAAGCCCTGTCGCCCAATGAAACCAATAGGGTTTATTAGCATGGACGGTCCGCATTGGCATTTTTGTGTGATTTACACCCTTATGTTACAAAAATGATTATTTTAGTATTTTCTGTACATTTGACAATATTTATGTAAATGTAAAGTTTCTAGGAAATTAAATTTTCTTTCCAATGGTACTCAATTTATTATAGTTTCTCTTTGCGTTTTGAAAATATGAAGTGTATAAGTAAGCAAAATATTTTCTTTAGCAAAAATTTCTGTTTTGGGTTGGTCAGAGAAAGTAATTTTAACCACCATAGCCCCAGAAAAGAGGGGGTATCCACGTATTATTTTTCTTATTTCCACACAAAAACATATTTTGTAGGTAATCCCTCGGGCATGTCACTGAAGCTCTTCCAACAAGTTTCCATAACATACTTTTTTATGCAGAAATAAGATCATGTTCATAAGTCTGTGAAATGAACATCTATCTATCTGAACCCGGTGTACATTATTTTCCTTATTTTTGCACCAAGACCAAGGTTGTGGGTACTCGTTAGCACTGCCTCAATCGGCACCAACAACCTAGGTTCTGAGTATAAATAAGAAAAATATCAAAGTTTTCAATGGAAAAGTAGCCGTTTTGGAGAAATTAAAGAATCTGCTATGACACATGTGTGTGTTTTGTTTATGAAAAAACCAGTACTTCTGCATAAGATAAAAATAACTATTACAGCCTATCTATCCTTTTTCACCCCCATCCCCAACTTTACCCTTTTTTTTAATCAGTGTATCAACCACCCCATAGCCAGCTCACCCCAAAGAGCCGTCTCTGTATTTTTATTTTTTTTTTAGAAATCGTTTGTTTGATTAGAGGTATAACATCCCCATCAACACTATTTAGGACATGCTGGAGATGTTGCCTCCAATTTGGTGGGACTTTTACCCAACACTGAAGTGAAATAACATCTGATGCCCATGATCATTGTACAGCGTCTGGTCTGGATCTGTGCCTTCGCATGTGCTGTCTACAACCCTGTAGACCCTGATCAGACGCCTTATAATAATTGTCTGGGCTCTGATCCCGATCTGCACTGTTTGCACCTTTGTGTTCTGTCTATTGTCATACAGACAGACGGGTGGATGACGCCAGGCTGATAGCTACTGGTCTGGGTCTGTGCCGTCTACAACCCTGTAGACCCTGATCAGACGCCTTATAATAATTTTCTGGGCTCTTATCCCGATCTGTGCTGTTTGCACGTTTGTGTTCTGTCTATAGTCATGCAGACTGACGGGTGGATGATGATAGGCCGTCGCTTTATCCCCCGAACATGTTCAGGCTAGGGATAAAAAAACACCACCGTAGGCGATAAGTCCCTGCTTAGACGCCGCATTATCTTTGTGCAGCGTCTTGTCCGGGTCTGTGCCGACCCATATGCCGTCTAAAAACATGTAGACCCTCATCAGACGCCGTTTAATAATTGTGGTGTGATTCGAATCTGCATTGCTTGCATCTGTCTGTTGTGTCTACGGACGGGCGGACATGTGGACGGACGCCAGACTCAATTTTGTTTGCGGACGGACGCCAGACTGATTGTTATATCCCCGAACCTATTTGGTCAGGGGATAAAAAACAAAATGCACCGGCGGCGGTCAGACGTCGCATGATCATTGTACAGCGTCTGGTCTGGGTCTGTGCCGTCGCATATGCCATCTACAAACCTGTAGACCCTATACAGACGCCGTATAATCATTGTATGGCGTCTGATTCAAATCTGCACTGTTTGCACCTTTGTGTTCTGTCTATTGCTATACAGACGGTCGGGTGGATGACGCCAGGCTGATCGCTATATCCCCCGAACATGTTCAGACTAGGGATTAAAAACACCACCGTTGGCGATAAGTCCCTGATCAGACGCAGCATTATCGTTGTGCAGCGTCTTGTCCGGGTCTGCGCCGACCCATATGCCGTCTACAAACCTGTAGCCCCTCATCAGACGCCGTTTAACTCATTATCCCCTAGCGTCGCTTATATGCGGCCGATAAAATATCGATGTAGTCCCGAGCGCCGCATAAAAGCGACAGGTAAATTCTTATCGGTACACCGTGCGTCGCTTATAAGTGGGCCGCAAACAAGTACTCCATTTCCCGAGCGTCGCGTATAAGTGACGCTTACCATTGGACTACAAAACTCAAAAATATCGGCAAGTTCGATTTTCAGCCAATAAAAACGCAGTTTACAAACACTGTTCGAATATTTTTCTTGCCAAAAATAGAAAATTCCACGTGTTTACCGGGAAGGAAAAGCGAGAATTCTGAGGTAAAAAATCATGAAAAACAGCGAAAATACGCGACCACAGCTTGCAATCGGTAGTGATATAATGGAGTCTGATGTTAGTGATGGCGAATTCTCACGTTTCGGCGCAGATAGGGCTGGAAGTGACATTGAAATTGAAGGAAATTTGTCAGTTTCACGTGTGCATACAGCAGACTTGTTCGATTTTGAGGAGGACTCGTCGGACATGTTTTGTTCTCTTTTTTTGGAGTATATTCCTGGGGATTCTTATTGAAATTATGGAAATTATGAAAGAAGAGGAATATGTGTTATTATAATATGCGAAAATGAATAGTCATAAGGATCATGACTTAATCATTTCATTGTGGAATTTGTCTCTTTTTTATTATTTTTATGTGGATTAAATTTGGATTTATTCCTTCAAGTCGTGGAGTAAGTAAGTTTCTTTATCACCCGCCCTGCATGTAATTCTGACAGAATTTCGCATGCGTTTGGTATGATCTTGTAGATATTTTTTTCATCTACCATTGTGAAAAATTTCAACGTCCAGAAACTTGTAATAAATGAATTATACATAAAATAGCATTGCAACCCTCAGTTACAAAAATCTTTTCTAGTCATAGCTAGAAAAAGTCTAGGGAGATAGGCACTGAAATACTGATAAGCCTCACAGGTATTAGCTATAGCAGTATTTGCCAGGGAATTAGTGGAGATTCGCTTCTAGGGGATAATGAGTTAATAATTGTACAGGTCTGATTCGAATCTGCATTGCTTGCATCTGTCTGTTGTGTCTATGGACAGACGGACATGTGAACGGCCGCCAGACTCATAATTTTGTTTGCGGACGGACGGACGCCAGGCCGATTGTTATACCCCCCAAACCTATTTGGTCAGGGGATAAAAAACAAAACGCACTGGCGGCGGTCAGATCATGATCAGACGTAGCATGATCATTGTACAGCGTCTGGTCTGGGTCTGTGCCGTCGCGTATTCCGTCTACAAACCTGTAGACCCATCCAGACGCCGTATAATAATTGTATGGCGTCTGATTCAAATCTGCACTGTTTGCACCTTTGTGTTCTGTCTTTTGTCATACAGACGGTTAGGTGGATGACGCCACGCTGATCGCTATATCCCCCGAACCTGTTCAGACTAGGGTTAAAAAACAACATCGTCGGCGATAAGACCCAGATCAGACGCGGCGTTGTCGTTGCACAACATCTTGTCCGGGTCTGCGCTGTCTAAGATACAGTCTACAAACCTGTAGACCATCATCAGACGCCGTTTAATAATTGTACATCTGATCCGGATCTGCATTGTTTTCATATGTCTGTTGCGTCTACGGACGGACATTTGAACGGACGCCACTCATAATTTTGTGTCTATGAACAGGCGAATGAACGAACGCCAGGCTCCGAACCTGTTTAGACTAGGGATAAAAAACACCACCGTCGGCGATAAGACCCTGATCAGACGCCGCATTACCGTTGGGCAGCGTCTTGTCTGGGTCTCCGCCGTCTCAGATGCCTTCTACAAACATGTTGAGCCTCATCAGAGGCCATTCAGCAATAGTACGGCGACTGATCCGGACCTGCATTGTTTGCATCTGTCCGTTCTGTCTACGGACGGACGAACATTTGGACGGTCGCTATATCCTCCAAACCTATTCGGTCGCGGAAAATAAAATAAACCGTCGGCGGTTGGAGCTGAATCAGACATCGCGGCAATAATTGTGGAGCGTCTGATCCGGGTGCCGTAGCATTTTAAGGTCCAAAAACCGGAAGACCCTGATCAGGTGCCGCTTAATATTTGCATCTGTTTGTCTGTTAAAGTGTCGGCGTCGAGACCCTGATCAGACGTCGCATATTTTTTTGTTTTTGCAGAAATTAATATTCATAAAAGGGGCTGAAACTATTGACCAATGAAAGGTCTTCTACCCATCTGTGGGTTTTATTGCCCTTTCGATGACCACCTGGGTACACTTTTGGGTACTGTTGCGTAATTTATTGCGGCTCAAAGCTCGGCACGCTCCGGGTGGCATGCGCTGTATAAACATTCCTAGGGTATCATAATCCACAATTATCTAATTATCTTGGACCATAAATCCCTTGAATCTAACTGATTATACAGCGCTAATTGTCTTTACATAAATCATGCAAATCATGCGCAACCGACACACAAATATTGCGTCATTCAGTAACAGCCCTGTAATTTTCCATTACGTCTGGCAAGGTCATCATGATTCAGGAGAAGAAACCCCTGGTGTGTTTGGTTGCAAATTACACAAAAACTTTGTATAGAAACATATTTGTTTTTTTCGCAAATATTGTTGGCAAAATACCAAACTTAACATTTATTAAAATCCGGCGTTTTTATATTTAGGAAAAAAGGTAAAAATAATGTGATTGATTTTGAGACATGGGCAAACACGTATTTGTTCAAATGGCGACACACAGGAATATACGTATCTGTACGTTAATCGATAAACACGTAAATATACGGGTCTGAGTGCTTATGGATAGACTCGGGAAAATACGTATCTGAGTGGTTAAGGGTTAATTAACTGATCGGTAATGCTCATGTCCGTATCTAGGCTGTGCCTGAGTTCGGGTGCGTAAATTTACCGGAAAGGACCAGAAAGGACCTGATTACCGGAAAGGACCGGAAAGGACCTGTTTCTACCCAGTTTCCTCCCTATTTCATGATATTTTTTATTGTATGCACCCTAACTACACTGCTTTCATCGTTAACCACATACTACATGTTTTTTTTTGCATAAAAAAGTATATTTTTGAAATCAGAGTGCCCAGTGCCTGTCTCAGTCTAATGTGGAACGGATTTGATTGCAGAAGGTCTGTACATATTCTGTATCTATACCTATTTGCTAGTTTGACCATGAAATATTATTTACTGTTTTAATTTAGGCCAAGAAGTGCAGTTGTCAGCTTCTAGCGACAGACTTTACGTACGCTACATAACCACATACGCATACACAGGCCCTGGAAAGGTGTGGATAGGTCAACTGAACTGGTTGACATGACCGTAATATTGTTGAATGGGCTGTTAAACTCTGAGTAATTATTTCAATAACCAGCCATTCCCTTCGTTCCATGCAGTCCCAATATTTAATCAAGCCCTGGGACGGGTGCGCATTTGTGTCATCATTTGTAACATGTTTTCAGTTTTCAATGACCTTTTCTTTAATTTAACGACGTCGTAGCAACGTCGATGTAATGTCAGATGACACCAAGGTTCATGTTAATTTTGGGACTGCATGAAGTTCTTACACAGAGCTCAGGCTAAAACATACATTAGTACCGGTAAGCCCAGTCAACACTGTAAAGGTCATGTCGCGGCCGGTCAGTCTTGCGATCCACTTTTCAGGTGCTGGGTTATATAGTAAATTCTTTCGACAGAAACTGAAAGCTGCCCTTTCATGACTGGGTGGAACGAAGGGAATGGCGGTTATTGAAATAATTACTCAGAGTTTAACAGCCCATTCAACAATATTACAGTCATGTCAACCAGTTCATTTGACCTATCCACACCTTTCCAGGGCCTGTGTATGCGTATGTGGTTATGGTTTGTTTGTTTGAATTGAGGTTTAACGTCCCCGTCAACACTGTAAAGGTCATTTTGGAGTAGCGTAAAGTCTGTCGCCAGAAGCTGACAACTGCACTTCTTGGCCTAAATTAAAACAGTAAATAATATTTCATGGTCAAACTAGCAAATAGGTATAGATACAGAATATGTACAGACCTTCTGCAATCAAATCCGTTCCACATTAGACTGAGGCAGGCACTGGGCACTCTGATTTCAAAAATATACTTTTTTATGCAAAAAAAAAATATATGTAGTATGTGGTTAACGATGAAAGCAGTGTAGTTAGGGTGCATACAATAAAAAATATCATGAAATAGGGAGGAAACTGGGTAGAAACAGGTCCTTTCCGGTCCTTTCCGGTAATCAGGTCCTTTCTGGTCCTTTCCGGTAAATTTACGCACCGCCTGAGTTCATATTAAAGAATCTTTCTTCCCACGAACCATTAGAGATTGGAATGCCCTTCCCGATTCGATCATTTCGACGGCTGAAGGTGCTGAGGATTGTGTAGCTAAGTTTACCTCTTTGGTTAGAGCTAGGGACTCACTTCCCATATCACAGGTCCTGGTGTATGAATGTCATTTGACGTGTCACCAGTAATAATTCGGATTCTGAACACCTTCACAATTACAGCATCGGTTTCCGCGATCGTTTATCGTGGGTTTCGTATTAAAAACGATATATGCTCAAACTCTCTGTGAAACTACCTATCCACTTTCCAAATTGACTATCGGAAACAAAAACATAGTATTTTAGGACCTAAATGCTGCTAGGGACAGAGTTTTTAGGGACGGAGTTGGATGGGGGCCGAGTTTGCTAGGGGGCCGAGTTTGTCAGGGGCCGAGATGTCCATAAATCCTTCTGACATGGTTGTACGTTTTAATTAACAGTTAACAGTAAACATTTTACTTTTCTTGTAAAATCGAAAATTCTGAGGTCATTTGACGTTCTTGCCGTTGCGGTGAAAAATGTACAACTGCACCGTTGTGTCTACTTTATTTGCTCCAAATAGAATACGCCGCCAAATAGACCGGGGGAGGTTCAGGTCAAACCAAACACCAAAAATAGTCTTTCTTTCTTTCTCCCGATACTGTTTTCGGTCAATTCTGACCATGATAACAGGTTTGGGGTGTGGCACAAATGTTTTCAATCCCCACCCCCAAAAAGAGCTTTGTGACACAGCCACCAGCAGATTAAAACTATTTACAAGAAGCCATCAGGGGAAGGAATCCATGCCTATCCCCTGCCCAACCCTAGGATATTATATTTTGGCCTTAAACCCATCAACTGTCTCAGAAGAGACAGCTTCGATTGTAAGGCCATTCCAAGTTGCAATTGTCCTGGGGAAAAAAGAACTCTTAAAACCATCCGTATAAGCATTAGGACGGTGATACTGAAAGGGATGGGACCTGGTTCTCCTACATCCTCCACCAGCTCCAAACCTGTTATCATGGTCAGAATTGACCGAAAACAGTATCGGGAGAAAGAAATAGGTACCTACTCTTATCTATAATGGCTAAATTATTGTGGATTTTATAGAATAGAGTCAGCGAAGCCTGCTCTCGCCTTTCCTGCAGAGTCGGCCACTGGAGTTCTTCAAGCATCTCTCCAACGTGGCTTTGGCTGCGCCAACGTCTGCAGGTCCAGCGAGCAGCAGTCCTCTGAACTTTTTCTATTCTATCAGTCTCCTTTTGATGATAGGGCATCCAAACTGGAGCTGCATATTCAAGCTTGGGGCGGACTAAAGTTTTGTATGCAGCATCCTTGGTTTCCCTCGGTGCGAAGGCCAAATTTCTACGAAGGAAACCGAGTGTCTTAGTAGCCTTACTAGTTATCTCATTAATGTGTTGACCCCACTCGAGGTCATTAGTGATTTGAACTCCTAAGTATTTAGCAGAAGAAACGTTCTCTAAAACCTGGTTATGTAATGTATAACCATGGACCATCTGTTTATGTGGAGGGTGCCTTGTCACTCTCATAGAGTGACATTTGGCGACATTAAATTTCATGAGCCATGCCTCTTCCCAGGTAGCCAACTTTTCCAAATCATCTTGAAGTATCTGTAGGTCATCAGACCCTCTTATATTTCTATACAGTACACAATCGTCAGCGAAAAGGCGGATTGTAGAGTTGATGTTGTCTGGCAGGTCGTTAATAAAAATCAAAAACAATATCGGTCCCAGCACGGAACCTTGTGGGACACCAGACAGCACCGGGGCGGGGTCAGAGCAAACACCGTCAAGTACGACTCTTTGTGTTCGTCCGGATAGCCAAGCAGAAATCCACTGGAGGGTATCATTTCGGATACCATAGTACTCCAGTTTATACAGAAGTCTTCTGTGGGGGACTTTATCGAAAGCCTTAGCGAAGTCCATAATAATTAGGTCTGTTTGTTTGTGACCCCTATTATGGGCCCCGTCCAGGTTTTCCTGTAGGTCGTGGATGAACTGGACAAGCTGGGTCTCACATGACCTACCGCTTCTAAATCCATGTTGGGATTCGACAAGGATCTTGTGCTCTGAAAGATGTTGCATGATTTTGCCCACGATGATGTGCTCCAGAGACTTACAGAAAATACATGTCAGTGATACAGGCCTATAATTGGCAGTGTCATACTTTTCCCCTTTCTTGTAAATGGGTGCCACATTGGCTTGAAGCCAATCATCTGGGACCTTACCCTGGGCCAGGGACTGATTGAAGATGCAGGCAAGGACTGGAGCAATTTCTGCGCTGCATTCTTTTAACACACGGGCGCTGAGGTCATCAGGACCTGAGGATTTGTGGGGGTTAAGACGGTCTAGTAGTTTTTTGACCCCATTTGGGTCAATGAATAGGTCATCTATGTCTGGATAGGGGCTTGGTCCTTTTGATGGAGGGGCACCTACTTGTTCCCGGGTGTACACAGACTCAAACTGTCTGTTGAGTATATCAGCTTTGTCTTTGGCACCAGTTTTCAAGATTCCATTTTCTCTTAGACAAGCTACACCCGTGGAATCCTTCTTCAAGTTTTTCATAAAGGACCAAAATTTTTTTAGCCGATCGTTTTGGTTACAGTCTTCTATAGCAGTATCTGTATCCAGGGGATTGAAGATATTGGAGACATATCTCCAATATGCATCTCTGATTTCCTTTTGAACGAAGGCTCTGAGTCTCCTGTAGCGACTCTTCAGGGCATCATTATCTGCCCTGCGGGCCTTGTGGTATAGTTTTTCCCTTTTTCTAATTAATGCCCTAATGCGGGCATCTATCCATGGGTATCCAAGTTTACATTTCGTCATCTTAGACGGGATAAACTTGTTTACCGCACTGAGTAAGACCGTCTTAAATTCAATCCACATCTCATTAACATCAACGTGAGCAAAGTCCTGCGACATAAAACGGTCTGCAAAAGCAAGCATGTGGTCTTTCAGACCCTGCATATCAGCCCGTTTATAGAGGTAAACCTTACGAGGAGACTGAACGACCCTTTTAGCTTTTATGTCATACTCTACCAGCACTATATCATGGTCTGCTCGACCAATAGGTGGCATTCCCTTAACTCTTGTAACTGGGGTTGGATTGTTAGTAAGAAGGATATCTAGGGTCCGTTCTTGTCTTGTAGGGATATCGACAACCTGGGAGAGGCAGTGCTCCTGGACAATCTCAATCAAATTGGTCTGTACCTGTCTTTTGGGCATGCCCAAAGGTACATAAAGCTTATTCCAATCAATGTCCCCACAATTGAAGTCACCTCCAAGAAGGACATGGGCATTTTTGCAAGACATGATTCGTTTTAGAGAACTATTTAGTCAGTTCAGAATCAGTTCAGAATCAGCTGTGAAAAAAGGAAGTTTTAGCCCCTAGCTCTTTCCAAGGAAGCAAACTTAGCCACTTTATCCTTTGCACATTCAGCGAAAATTACCGTATCTAGAAGGGCGATCCAATATCTAATGGTCGGAGGGAAGCTGAATCTGAATCGTTACTGGTGACACGTCAAATGATATTCATTCACCAGTTTGAGTCTGTTTACTCCCGGGAACAAGTAGGTGCCCCTCCATCAAAAGGACCAAGAACCTATTCAGACATAGATGATCTATTCATTGGAATCCGGGACGTTTCGCCCCCAAACCGTTTCCTCCCCTAGTCGTTTCGCCCCCAAGACGTTTCCTCCCTGGTCGTTTCCTCCCTAGTCGTTTCGCCCCCCTAGTCGATTCGTCCCCCTAGTCGTTTCGTCCCCCTAGTCGTTTCGCCCACTTTACACTCTAAGTCTAATTTTCAATGTTGAACTTTTATTAGAGGTGAGAAGAGGCAAAGATTTAAGTAGCATCATCGCCCTGTCACGTCAGCCTAAGTATCTGTATCTGTTCGTTAAGGGACTTCATTCATACTCGAACAGTATGTCACTGATGGCGCGTGAAAAAGAGAAAGTGGGAAATATTGGAAAGAAAGAGAAATAGTGGAGAGACAAGATAGATATGAAAGGAAAGATTCCTGCTTGCTTTTTCAAATCATCATTGGAAACCAGACTTCTCCGGCTACAGAAGCGTCGCCCAACCGGCACAGGTTCAAAAATCCCTCAGACTTTACTTACAGACCGGCCCCTCACCTAGCTGTTAAAACGAGAGAGTAGACGGTCCCTGCTTGAAGGATACCAAGTCAGGGGCCTCAGAAACAGATGCTGGTAAAGAATTCCAATCGGGAATAGTCCTAGGGAAGAAGCTGTACTTGAATGTATCAGGGTCTGCACTATTTGCTTACAGTTCAGGAATTACTGGGTCGGACGCCGCAAATCTGATCAGAGTATACACAAATTGCTGATGGAACATTGATGAAAGGAATCGACTTGATCATTGCTTCCACTTCTATTTATTACGTTGCATCGGCGTAAACTTACGCGTAGTTGCGTAGACGACATTTGCGGCAATACTCAACCATGTATTACCTAGTGGGCACACACTGTGTATGCAACGTCGTATCAACGCCGATGCAACTTTATGACGTTGCATCGGCGTTGACGCGATGTTGCGTAGACGGCATTTGCGGCAATATTCAACAATGATTTACTGGCCGAATCTGTTAAAGAACCAACCGACCAATTTAAAACAAAACTGGTAAAGGTGCTTAAGCGATAATTAAAGACGTTTAACTTTGCAAAGAGCGCATGTTTTCACACCTTACCATTAAGGGCATTAATTGCGTGATTAATGTGTCAAATCAAATAAACAATGTGATTAAGGGTATTAATCAAAACAGGTAATACTTAACATAATACCTTATTAACATTTTCATTCAAAGAACAGGTTCTTCTCTCTCTCTCATGAATCTTTTATATATAAAATAAAGTAAAATAGTTTGGGGGCGAAACGACTAGGGTTTGGGGGCGAAACGACTAGGGGCCAAAAAAGGGGGCGAAACGACTAGGGGGGGAACGACCAGGGGGGAAACGTCTTGGGGGCGAAACGTCTTGTTACCTTTCATTGACCCAAATGGGGTCAAAAACCTACTAGACCGTCTTAACCCCCATAAATCTTCAGGTCCTGATGACCTCAGCGCACGTGTGTTAAAAGAATGCAGCGCAAGAGCAGGCTTCTCTGACTCTATTCTATAAAATCCATAATAATTTAGCCATTACAGATAAGAGTAGGTACCTATCTGAAGCTGGTGGAGGAAGTAGGAGAACCAGGTCCCATCCATTTCAGTATCACCGTCCTAATGCTTACACGGATGGTTTTAAGAGTTTTCTTTTTTCCCCAGGACAATTGCAACTTGGAATGGCCTTACAATCGAAGCTGTCTCTTCTGAGACAGTTGGTGGGTTTAAGGCCAAAATAATATGAAATAAATGCACTGCCTTTTGAGCAAACACACTCATTTACACCCCTATCTAACTTCATACACTGAGTCTGTCATATTTGGCTAAACAAAAAAAGGGGAGGGGTCGGGTGGGGGTCGTTGGATGGGTCCTTAAAACTATTTACCAATCTGATTGGCAGTTTCATTTGAGGTATACATACAAAAAGGCATGTATCTCCGAGTCCCAATCTATACTGTACGGTCGTTGAATTCCTCTGCGGGTCTTTGAACCTCTCTGCGGTCTTGGCATCAACCGCAGACATGGGAATACTATTCCACTGAGGAATAGTTCTGGGAGAAAAATGATTTAGGGCATCATTATAGGCCTGGTACCTGTGGTGTTGTGTGTTATTTACTTTTGATGCCCTTGTTCGAGTTGAAACTGTAACAGTGGTCGAGTATTTATCTTTATCGAGAGTGTATCCTATGGAGGACTTTGGTAGTTATTATTGGTGTAGAACATCAAAAATACCAGTAGTGGCAGCTCAGTGGTTAGTGCACCTGCCTCTGATGCTCAACAGCCCCGGTTCGAGTCCAGGCAGTGGAATAAAGTTTGGTATCCGAACATGTTCCATTGGCAATTTAGTTGTAGGGATGAATGCCACAAAGTGTACCATCCTTCGGCTCAGGAGGTTAACTAGACTCCCTGAGCAGAAAGAATAATCCCCTCTGCAGGTTAAAGATCCTAACCTTAATGCCATAATTACCAAGTATGCAGAGAGAGAGAGAGAGAGAGAGAGAGAGAGAGAGAGAGAGAGAGAGAGTAATTGTAGCCTACTAAATAGACTTTTTAAAGCAGAATGAGACTAATTTTAGGTGGTCTTAATGGCTTAATTTTACTGTATAAACCACTTGCAGTGGATCCAGAGCTGCCTGACCAACAGGGGCTATCCAGACCTTGTCAGAGGCCTGATTGTCACGATTGCCCCAGATGTATCCGGTGTCCCTGAAGGTGCCATGCTCAGACCTTTGTTGTTCTGCCCATGTATAAATGACCTGCCACAGAAAGTAAGCCCTGGAGTTCACCTCTTTGCTGATGCCAGCCTTTTATATCACGAGGTCTAAAGCATAACTTATACTGAACACTTCAGAGGGATGACAGACTACAGCAATGCCTATAATGGAATACGGACTAGCAAAAGTCTTCTCAATCCAACCAAATGTGCGACAGTCAGGGTAAAAAAATGGAGAATGTAAGTGAAGGCCGAAGATTTGGAGCAACTTACTTTTTAAAGATACACAGCCATGAACTGTCAATCTTAAAGACTTTAAAGTACCTGGGCATCATTTATTTCAGAAACATGTCATGGGAATCCATTTTGATGCACCTGTAAAAAAGGCAAACAGCAGCCTGGCGTTTCTTTGGAAGGGAGATAACCAGCTGGTCTGAAGATGTTGAAGCATGATGGTAGAGACCATGATTAGACTTATCCTGGATTATGCCCATCAGTATGGGGCCCACATACAGTATCCAGCAGCTTGATACGGTGCAACGGCGAGCAACTTGGTTTGTCAGAGATGACTACCACACAACCAGCATTACCTCCCAAGTGATACAGCACCTTGGCCGGCAAACGCACCAGCATGGAGGGCATGGTCTACATGTATCTCTGGGCTAAGCGGACATCCATGTTTGCCGGTTCTCTGACCCAAAAGCGGCGAACAGTAGGGGATACTCCCCGGAGTATATGGACCGACATCTTCTTCAACTCTCCTTCATCGGCACAGGCATTACACTTAAGGGCCATATTTCACAGAATATTGCCACTTCTGGGATCCTTGAGTGCTTTAAAGGGATCTTCCTGAACTACATAAAAACTGTTTTTAAAGTTTTGATATGCTCTGTTATGAGGCAAAGGTGACAGGAGTCCAACTGATATTGATTTACAGTTGGGCAAGGCCTGCTGTCCTTGAAGCAGGTAGGGATAGAGGGGGAGCGTTGTTACTGCATCTGTTTGTACACTTTTATTCATTTTCCCCTTTCTCCCTTGTCCCCCAACTACCTATCTTCTCCTCTACTACCTCTTTAGTCCCTTTATCTGGGAGACAACTCAAAATGACCCACCAGGGTTGACGTGTCATTAAACCAAAAACTATTGTTTGTGCTACACCGCCGATATGCACATAACCTTAGTATGATGATGCTCCAGTGTTGGTCCTGTGTACACTTCATGGGAAGAAAATTAGATAGGGTGACTCATTAAGTTTGCAGCATGGACACATAAGTATCCTGAAGTACTAGCGTTTTGCTATGGATTTGGAGCTCATCATAATTTTGTAAATCTTAGGAAGATAGAAATCCACAGGTAGCCAGATAGCTCATTGTGTCTCTTACTATTCCCGGGGCTTTTTTCTACACCCCTGAGTGTTTGTGAAAAGTTTCAATTGCTTTTCCCGACGAGAAGCGCTTTCCTCCCAACCCGAGAAGCTCCGGTAAATGCTCCGGTAACTCGTGAGACCAATCGCGGTGCTGGATTTTACCGGCTAACCTTTTCGGCTCAGTATGGTACGTTTCATTTCATCTAAATACGTGACGTAGTTTCGAAACTTTCCCGCGACAAAATTCAGCGTTTGATGCAACAGTAGCCAAATATTACTATTCCCAGGGCTTTATTTTATATCCGAGTAATAATTTGTGAAAAGTTGTAATTGCTTGGCCAGACGAGAAGCGCTTTCCACTCCGGTAAATGCTTCGGTAAATGCTCCGGTAACTCGTTGGCCCTAGCGCGCTGCTTGATTTTAACCGGCTAACATTTTCGGCTCAGTGCGGTACGTTTCAGTTCATTTGAAACGCGCGACGTAGTTTCGAAACTTTCCCGCGATCAAACTTCAGCGTTTGCTGCAGCGGTCATCGAAAAGAGCTTTGAAAAATTATTTCGAAGCTTTTTGTGTTTCTTTTGTAATGGGACTTGACTCCTTTTGATTTTGAGAAGCAATTTTTGGATGTGAATACAATTCTCATGAACTCTGTAAAGATGGCGGATTATCGCGAGAAATTGAACGAGATTCCAGGCGAGATTTGGGTGCCTTAGTATGTTGTTCAAGCCTCTCTACAGTAAAGCAAACACTTCGTGTGTTTGCTATAATATCCTAGGGTTGGACAGGGGATAGGCAAGGATTCCTTCACCTGATGACTTCTTTAAATAGTTTTAATCTGCTGGTGGCTGTGTCACAAAGCTCTTTTTTTTTTTTTTTTTTTTTTGGTGGGGGAGGATTGAAAACTTTTTGTGCCACACCCCAAACCTGTGATCATGGCCATGGTCAGAATTGACCGAAAACAGTATCGGGATAAAGAAAGAACGAAAGGACCTGTGAAAAGGGAAGTTAGCCCCTAGGTCTCGCAAAAGAAGTAAATTAAGCTATTTTATCCATAGTACCTTCTGCAGATGAAATAACCGAATCTGGAAGGGCATTCTAATCTTCAATTGTCTGAGGGAAGAAGGATCCCTTGTATATGTCAGTTCTTGCAGAGGGCACCTGAAATGCCAAAGGGTGATGCTTTCTGTCGTTCCTAATTGGGGGATAAGTAGAAGTAAAACAAAGATCAGGAATCGATACAATTAACTTACTCCACCCATCAAAGACACCAAAGGGAAAGAAATACAAACATTATAGCGACCAGACCATAATGGAAACCTAAACAAAGGAAGGCCATAAGGACAGTTACTTTCCCACAAAATGGCCATATGGCCATCCAAAATTGAAAGACACAAGTGATACTCACAGTAAGTAACAAACAACAACATAAATAAATCGCCACAGAAGAACCGCCTTGGAACGGTCAGTGGAAAGATTTCCACTGGGGGGCTTAAATCGATTTTACGTGGCCACAATCCTCGCCCTTACTTCCGTCGCGATTTAGACAAATAATTTGTTCAGTCCGCATGAAGGCCTCCTAAAGAATGTAAAAAAATAGAAGTGAAAGGAATAATTAGGAATCGATAAAATTAACCCAGAGCTCCCATCATTGTTGGGTCAGGAAAAAAAATGATATTTTTATGGGTACATGCCATTAGCAGATATTTTAAATGCCTACGGGTAATTAGTATTTTGACACATTATTCGGCCCCGATAGCTCAGTGGAAGAGCGTCCGCATCGGGAATGGGAGGCTGCGGGTTCGATCCCAGGCCGCGCCATAACAAATGCATGAAAAATGGTACTTGGCGCCCCCTTGGCTGACGCTCGCATTGTCATGGGTAGTCCTATGAAGATAAATGAAGGTAGGTAAGTATTTGTTAAAGGATACTTTGTTTGTCGCAATAAAAGCTCTACAACGCTTATGTTACTTGTTTCGGATATTCGACGTTAAATAAAGCTTCTTTATCTATTTACCTTTATCTTTTATTCCACACATACCAGAATATTATACGACAGAAATAAGTAAAATCAAAAATAACAAAAAGGAAGCCAGTATAATTTGGGGATAAATATATACATGTTTTTTGGTATGCTAGAATTTTGGTCCTAGAATTTGCAGATATTGTTTGGGGTATGGATGATATACTGGATATTTTTGGGACACACTGTCAGTCTTGGATTTTTTTTTTTTTTTTTTTTTTTGGGGGGGGGGGGGTGTTGTCGAACACTAGATACTGGGTCTCAGCCTATGTAGCTAGCAATATTCAGAGTAGACCACCCCACTCTCTGGGACTCGTAACATGTTAAAGTTGATAGATAGATAGATAGATAGATAGATAGATAGATAGATAGATAGATAGATAGATAGATAGATAGATAGATAGATAGATAGATAGATAGATAGATAGACTTTTCGAACAAAAAGCGGGGATCATGAATGACCTCCCCTGCCGTCATCCGTCCATCTGTAATGTCCCATCATTGGTCCTAGACCTATTACGCTAGACTCTCTCAACTTTCACAGGCATTAGCCCTATGGCTGATTACTACAGGCAACTATTCAGAATTCTGATGTGACCCCACCCCCCCCCCCACACACACACACAAAAACACACACACTCAGGCTGGCAGTGGGACAAACACTGCCCGAGGGTTCATAATTCATTTTGTTCAAACATCGTCAAGTTGCATATCAAATATCAAATCGAAGGTAATGAAGAGTAGAATACAGATTTGCAAAAACAAATTGTCCTGGGTGCATGCCTGTGGGCTCACCACGGATCAAAAATTAGGTTTTGGGATCCTTTTTTCGATTGTCACACAACTCTTAGGCTTTCTTAGCCAGAATATTGACACTGTCACTGTTAACAGCGAAAAAACGATTATCGATACTAGTTTAATCTAACTGTCCTTAATTAAAAGTTTGATTTTGTCGATGAGAGGCGGTTTTGGGTTTGGCAAGACTTAATTATTATTGCATATAAGCAGGGGAAATCTCATATTGATAACAAGTCCGTGTAATGAACACCCCTCTGAACCCCATTTTGTTTAGAGAAAACGAGGGTTTACAGGGATATGTATGCTTTTTAATACAAAAACAAGTGTATTCAAATATATTGACAATTTTACCAACAAAAAAGAGAGAAATTATTCAGGAAAAAAACATCCGACATTTTTCATACATCTGCTCAAACCATAGATTGTTCGTGCTCGTTAGAAAAGCCTCGACAGGGCGGTTCTAACTAGGAAACTACAATCTGTGTTTTTGAGCAAAAATAAGAAAAATGATGTATACACCCTGGAAACCCCATTTTTTCGATAAAAGTGAGGTATAAGGGGGACAAAATTATTAATAAAAATCAAAAATGGGTTCCTTTAAGAGCAATGAAAACATTCACAAGAAAGAAGACGGGCCACACCACGCAGCCCCGGCTAATAAAGCCTCATCAGTGACCCTGTAATGATCCGGCAAAGAAAGCCAGAGGAAACATACTCCAATTTTGCGAATTTCGAATAGGCAGTCGATTCAAAGTCCAATATAAATCAAAATGGAGTCCAAATGATTAAAAACCTGTCTAGAATATGAGTCTAAACCAATAATTTATTTCCGATTTCTCAGAATATTCTCGCTGATCTCAAAGGACCAAAAGTAAAATATAAACTGCACTATGGTTAATGTACGGGGAGACGTTTTACGGCCGCCACACGGCACACCACCAGCCGCAGTGAAGGCAAATAAAAATCAAAAATGGGTTCCTTTAAGAGCAATGAAAACATTCACAAGAAAGAAGACGGGCCACACCGCGCAGCCCCGGCTAATAAAGCCTCATCAGTGACCCTGTAATGATCCGGCAAAGAAAGCCAGAGGAAACATACTGCAATTTTGCAAATTTCGAATAGGCAGTCGATTCAAAGTCCGATATAAATCAAAATGGAGTCCAAATAATTAAAAACCTGTCTAGAATATGAGTCTAAACCAATAATTTATTTCCGATTTCTCAGAATATTCTCGCTGATCTCAAAGGACCAAAAGTAAAATATAAGCTGCACTATGGTTGATAAAGGCGCGCTTTCGTGATGGTTGTTTTTATTTGATAGTTTGTCTATTTCAGCGTTTTTAACGAGAGTATACTATTTTATTATTTAAATACATGTATTAAAATTATATAGACTAAGTAACTGTATTTACCTGTCTATATTCGTCGGCATGTGACCAATTTGTTCTTTAACATATCTATGAACTAGCCAGTTACGACATGATGAGAGTAAAAACTGCGTGATCTCATCAAGATAACATTCCTTGGCCCTCTCGAACCCAAATTTTACATGTTTGCATAGGTGCACGTTATTTTCCTCACATCTGGTCTGCAAAATAGATTGCGGGTACTCGTTAGAAACGAATTGCCATAACAGTTCTAACGTTAGAACCGAATTTTTATAACAGTTCTAACGAATATACAACATTTATGTTAGCCAACGTTTATGTTTTGAACATATATGAGAAAAATATAATTGTAAAACTACATTTTATTTGCAAAATGTAAGTTCTACAATGGTATTTTTCTCGTTTTCTCATTTGCCTATGAATTTACGGAATGTTTGTCTTACGTTGAACATGGTGTTATGCACAAATGACCCACAACCCAGTTCTGATTATTACCCAAATTTCCGATGATAATACATGCTTTCTTATATACTACATACTATCCACCAGATTAACAAGTCTATATAATGTAGACCTACGTAGACATGTGAATGGCACCATTTTAGCGCACGGGTGTGTTATCATAATGCATACACTATAATTGAGCCCCGCCAAGCGAATTTGTGTCTTCGAGCATTCCGTCATAACAAATTTTAACTGCGCATGCCCAGCCATTCAGAGGGGCCAGGGATATGGCTTTCTGTCTGAAGGTTCCTCTTGATTCACTGCTTGTATGAGCGAGCAGCGAAGGTTCTGGCGAGACTGCGCGGATGCGCAGGCTCGCCTGAACCTTCGCTGCTCACAAAGGCGTCCGGAAAAGGCTCAGGAGTCTTCACAGACTGTAGAGTTGACCTGTACATAAGTGTACCAAAGTTCAACTTATCCAGAAAAAGATTTTTAAACAAAGGTACGAGTTGACTTAGGTACGAGTTTACCAAAAAACAGGTACGAGTTGACTAAGGTACGACTTGACATAGTTACGAGTTGACTAGAAACCTCAGTGACACTAAATTTAGCCACCCATTCGACTGAGGTAAATGGCCAAAGGTGACCGACTCAGTATAAGAAAATAGATACAGATAGACAGATAGACAAAACACAAACATGAAATAACTAGACCCTAATGGAAACGTCAACAGCGGAAAGCCAAAAGGACAGCTACTTTCCCACAAAATGGCCAATTGGCTATCCAAAACAAAACAATAGCCTTCTGATTCTTCTCCTTTCTTGAGAGACCCCCATCCTAAGTTTTCAGTATGCCAGTCATACTTCTTTCTTTCTTTCTTTTAACGAATTTTCCTCCAACCGCTGGGAGCACCCATAGAATGGTATTGTCTGGTTTTCGTTAAAGATTTTGAATAAAATGTTATATACAGCATGGCAACTCTGACGTATATATACATATGGCAGCAACTAGATACCATAATTAACACTTGTCTTCACCCCTCATTTCACTTATTTAGCCTATTTGTGTGTAACGCGAAGCACAAGCTTATTGACAGCGTTTCAACATTTAAGATATCCATGCCGTTTACTGTCTGTAATTCCGTCAGTACACTACAGTCGATTATCAGTTTAACAAGGGTTTCTTTGTTGGTAAATACTGATCTCCAGAAGTCTATGTCTGCTATGCTGACAATATGGTCTTTTAATTTCTTAAAAGGTTCCATTCTAGCATAGTGTAAAGATTAACACCGCAGAAGCATATGCTCGATATCCTCATCTTCAATGTGACACAAAGAACAGGTAGAATCAATCTGGTACTAGTAAAATTTTGAGCGTAGTGTTTGTACTATACGACATTTTACAATACTACATTTTATAACTCCACGCCGTACTTACAGCCTTGTAGATTCAATTGATCCCCAAACGTGATGAGTCTGTCCAATCTGAAGACATGGAATATTACAATATTCGAGTGTTGATTTTTCATATGCCTCTGGGCGTAGCTTTTCAGTCCAGTATTTCCTGACTGCACATATGGGATTAACTTCCACTGATCTTTAGAGATGTCCAGGTTGCATATAGAAAATAGAAGTGAAGGCAATGATCAAGAATCGATACAATCAACCCACAGCTCCCATCAGTGACACCAAAGGGAAAGAAACACAAACATGAAATAACTAGACCCTAATGGAAACATCAATAGCGGAAAGCCAAAAGGATAGTTACTTTCCCACAAAATGGCCAATTGGCTATCCAAAACAAACTATTATAAGCGATACACACACTCAAAGACAAACTATAACAAAAAAAAAAAAAATAAAAAAACAAATAAACAGTGACAGAAGAACCGCCTTGGAATGGTCAGTGAAAAGAATTCCACTGGGGTGGGGGCTTAAATCGATTTTACGCAGCTGCAATCCTCGCCCTTACTTCCGTTCGCGATTTAGACAAATAATTTGTTCAGTCCACATGACGGCCTCCTAACTCATCAGTGCAATATCTCCGAGAACACAAAAAGCAAACGACCACAGAGATAAAACGACGGTCTGGACTCGACAGCAAGATATCGCTTAACTGCTGGAGCAAAAGAAAACCAACAGTAAATTTAGCCACCCATTCGACTGAGGTAAATGGCCAAAGGTGACCGACTCAGTATAAGAAAATAGATACAGATAGACAGATAGACAAAACACAAACATGAAATAACTAGACCCTAATGGAAACATCAACAGCGGAAAGCCAAAAGGACAGCTACTTTCCCACAAAATGGCCATTTGGCTATCCAAAACAAAACAATAGCCTTCTGATTCTTCTCCTTTCTTGAGGGACCCCGCATCCTAAGTTTTCAGTATGCCAGTCATACTTCTTTCTTTCTTTCTTTTAACGAATTTTCCTCCAACCGCTGGGAGCACCCTTAGAATGGTATTGTCTGGTTTTCGTTAAAGATTTTGAATAAAATGTTATATACAGCATGGCAACTCTGACGTATATATACATATGGCAGCAACTAGATACCATAATTAACACTTGTCTTCACCCCTCATTTCACTTATTTAGCCTATTTGTGTGTAACGCGAAGCACAAGCTTATTGACAGCGTTTCAACATTTAAGATATCCATGCCGTTTACTGTCTGTAATTCCGTCAGTACACTACAGTCGATTATCAGTTTAACAAGGGTTTCTTTGTTGGTAAATACTGATCTCCAGAAGTCTATGTCTGCTATGCTGACAATATGGTCTTTTAATTTCTTAAAAGGTTCCATTCTAGCATAGTGTAAAGATTAACACCGCAGAAGCATATGCTCGATATCCTTATCTTCAATGTGACACAAAGAACAGGTAGAATCAATCTGGTACTGGTAAAATTTTGAGCGTAGTGTTTGTACTATACGACATTTTACAATACTACATTTTATAACTCCACGCCGTACTTACAGCCTTGTAGATTCAATCGAGTCCCAAACGTGATGAGTCTGTCCAATCTGAAGACATGGAATATTACAATATTCGAGTGTTGATTTTTCATATGCCTCTGGGCGTAGCTTTTCAGTCCAGTATTTCCTGACTGCACATATGGTTTTAACTTTCCACTGATCTTTAGAGATGTCCAGGTTGCATATAGAAAATAGAAGTGAAGGCAATGATCAAGAATCGATACAATCAACCCACAGCTCCCATCAGTGACACCAAAGGGAAAGAAACACAAACATGAAATAACTAGACCCTAATGGAAACATCAATAGCAGAAAGCCAAAAGGATAGTTACTTTCCCACAAAATGGCCAATTGGCTATCCAAAACAAAATAATATAAGCGATACACACACTCAAAGACAAACTATAACAAAAATAAACAGTGACAGAAGAACCGCCTTGGAATGGTCAGTGAAAAGAATTCCACTGGGGTGGGGGCTTAAATCGATTTTACGCAGCTGCAATCCTCGCCCTTACTTCCGTTCGCTATTTAGACAAATAATTTGTTCAGTCCACATGAAGGCCTTCTAACCACTGTGCATATGAAAGTCTGATAACATTTTGTTATTTTCTTTTTCAATATAAATATTGTTTCAAGGCCAAATAGTAGTCTAGGTAGGACATAACACTGATACGTTTGATAAGATACTTTTGGATTTAGTCCGTTTGAACCATGCATTCCTGCTTTCATAAGAGTGTATAACCAATTTCAGACTGGAAACCCCTTAACGGGTACCGTGGCAAACATTGCAGGCCCAGATCAGACGCCGCAAAACCGAAACCCGGCATCTGATCAGGGCCTCCACTGTTTGCAAAAAGTTCAACCATTTTCCAAACAAATTTTGAAGAAAACACAACCTGACACCCATAAATTTCGTAATGGACTCCTGCCATATATAAGGAGGAAGATTCCATTTGGTACTAAAAGGGATAATGTACGTCTTGCTAAACTAATTCTATTGTTCACATTGTCCTGACCTTCAGAAGAACCACCACGTATAAGCCCTCAGGATGATAGCCCAGAGTCCACACTGTTTCGGATTTCAATTGTCTCATGTTGACATTAAGTCTTACAACACAACTTTTACATGGATGAAAGGTACATTTGCTTCTGCCAGAATTTCTGAAACAATTACTTAACATAAGCTGCAGCACAGCCTGGATAGTTCGACATTAATAACAGGTCATCAGTACACTGTACCGATGAATACGCCGATACTCGCCATACTTCCAGTTTCAAAGCTGTAATTGTTCGTAACATATCTAGCTGCCCTATTCTGAACTTTTTCAATCTCCTCCTGAAGGGCTATTCCATTGGGGTCCCAGACACAACTGCCATATTCTAAGACGGAACAAACGAGTCCCTTATATACTGCTTCTTAAACATCTTTGGGGCATTGATAAAGATTTCGCCTCAAGAAGCCAAGTGATCTGTTAGCCTTAGTACACATGCTGCTTATATGAGTATTCCATCTCAAGTCATGTAAGATGGCCACACCCAGGCATTTATTGGAGTCCACATTTTCGAGGATCGCTTCCTCTAAAGTTTAAGAAGCCTCACTTATGTTTGCTCTTTTCCTAGTTATCTGTATGATATTGCATTTAACTGGCTGAAATCGCATGCCCCATTTTCTAGCCCAACACCCTCATCTCTATATATATATCCCCCTGAAGTTTCAACGAGTCCTCTGCCTCTCTAATTTCATGATAGCAAACAGAGCCATCTGCGAATAGTCTTATTTCGGAATCAATATCAGTAGAAATGTCATTTATATGCAAAGAAAACAACAATAAACCCCAGAACATTACCTTGTGGGACACAGGACGAAACTGGAGCCAACCCTGTAGTTCCCCATTAGTAACAACACTTTGTTTTCTGTAGCAATGGAAGGAATCTATCCTTCTTAGGGTATTTCCGCCAATGTTGTAACGATATAGTTTGCTTTTCAGTAGTTCATGAGGGGATGTGTCAAACGCTTTTTCAAAATCCAGGATAAATGTCTCCACCTGTCTTTCTTACCCAATATATCGGCAAAACTCGTTATAACGCGGACTCTTTCAATGGAATGACTTCTTAGCTTAAAGTTTTGCCTCGATTCCGAGCGACGTGGGCCTCCCTCGGGTTTGAAATGCCCAAATCGAATCCATAGTCATGAAAGATTCTTGTAATTTAATACTCCAAGAAACATATGTTATAGATATTTGTTAGAATCGCCTCACCGAGGCGATTCTAACAAATGTCTATAACATTTGTTTCTTGGAGTCATTTTGTGGAAAAGACCTTTATAACCTATCATACTACGACAAATTAATTAAATGGCACAATAATAGGAAACAAACCAGTGCTTCAGCTGGAGTGCACGACCCGCCGGATGCTTTTAGCTGTATGAGTGTTACCATATATGGGTATGGCGGCCATTTTGGTCATGTGACCTGGACCTAAAACGGTTCCCCCAATAAATGCGCCTTATCGTAAGGAGCAAAAATATATCTCATACTTTAGTACTGTATTCTGAATCGTTTGCAGGATAAAATGCATTCTCACTTTTCCAATACAAAAGCATATGTGTCAAAGTTTGACCTAGGCACAAAGAAGGTCATGGTCAACCCAGGGTCATCATTTTAGCAATTTATGATGTGCCTACGTCCCAGATGCTATTTATCAAGTTTCGTGGAAATCTGCCCAATGGTTCTGGAGAAGACTATTTTTGAAGGGTTTTTACCATATATGGCTTGGCGGCCATTTTGGTCATATGACCTTGACCCCATGAGCAAATTTTGGTTTCCCCCATCCCATAGAGGCTCCATATGAAATTTGACTTCAATCGGCCCAACGGTTTCCGAGGAGAAGCAGTTCGAAAATTTTCACATTTTTCGCCTCGGCGAGACTATACTAAATGGAATGTAATATTTCGCAAGTTCATTGGTTAGATCTCATTGATATCTATCAGTATGCCAAAAATTGTTTATATATTCCAAGCGGTTAAGTCACTATCACCAATTTTCACAAACAGATTACGGACGGACAGACAGACAGACAGACAGACAGACCATATATGGCTTGGCGGCCATTTTGGTCATGTGACCTGGACCCCATGAGCAAATTTTGGTTTCCCTCATGCCATAGAGGCTCCATATGAAATTTGACTCCAATCGGCCCAACGGTTTCCGAGGAGAAGCAGTTCGAAAATTTTCACATTTTTCGCCTCGGCGAGGCTATACCAAATGGAATGTAATATTTCGCAAGTTCATTGGTTAGATCTCATTGATATCTGTCAGTATGCCAAAAAATTATTGTTTACATATTCCAAGCGGTTAAGTCACTATCATCAATTTTCACGAACGGGTTACGGACGAACAGACTGACAGAATGACAGAATGACACGGTGATTTTAGGGCACTCTTAGAAAATCAACCTACTTCAGTCGGTCGCTTTTTCTGCGGGTCGTGCAATACTGCCGTTAAAACGCGGGTCCTCTGTACTTCTACATCCTTGCTGTTGGAGCCGGCTCTTATAGCGACGCTGGTAGATTGCTTTCGATTTTATGGGACCTGTACCCGACATTGAGATAAAATGACATCTCAAGCCCTACCACCCAAAGAAACAGCTAGGGTTTAAGGAACGATCCGACTTGCACCACTTTTTCTGGGCAGGCTTAGAACTTCTAAGCGGTTTACAGTGCTCCAGTTCGATCGGTTCCAGCTCTGCGCGTAAGCTTCATGCAGCCCAGTATATTTCTCCAAGCCCCGATGGGCGGGGCGCAAACTACCCGGGGAGATGCAATTTATTTGCTATAAATAGAAAACTCGACTCTTTATTAAGAGGTCCGTCGTGATATGACTGAAAAAATGTTGAAAGCGACGTTAAACCCGAATTCACACACACATTTTAAGAGGTAAGATAAATAGAGGATATTTACTTTTTTAGGTGAATACAAAATTTTTTTCATAGTGTGTGTTGAAAACATAAGATTTGTCACGAGTGCGAAACACAAGTGAAAATTATGATGTTTTTAACACACGTGTTTTTTTTTTTTTTTTTTTGTTTTTTTTTTATTTGAAAAACAAACCAAACGAGAAATATGTCAATACGACACAGATGCCCCCGCCCAGGGTCCACCTGTCCCGAAAAAATCATGTTGCAACCACAGCTGTCATTGGACAGCATAACTCACCTGGAACAGTGTCCTTGAGGTCAATGGCATAGGTAGGGGTATTGCCGATTCAGCCTCATCATACTAAATATAAACCACATCCATTGCATGGTTTGAAAAATATGAGCTTTAGTTCTACCCTGACCAAAAACCTTAACCTGAGTCTAACAGGATTACGTACGTACACACTTTCGTTCATTCGGACGCACGTACGTACGTACGCACCTACCCACGGACGCACGTACGGAAAACCGAAAAACTATATGCCCCCGGCATCATACGATGCGGGGGCATAAAAATGTAGTACGGGCTGCTACTGTGAAAATATCATGGTCATGATATTTTTCAAAATGTGACAATATCACATATATTTTCACAGTGTGAAAATATCATTTTTATTTGTTTCAGATATGCATTGATTTCAAGTAAAAAATAAAAGGGACTTGTATGCCCAGGTGAAATACAGGCGTGGTGGTCTTGATTTTCAAGAAGATACTGAAACGTTCAGAATACGGCTGCTAGATTTCTAAAACTTTCAAATTTGAAATTGAAAGAATGAATGGCATACTAGAACATGATATTGTCAAGAAACGATGGCAGAACAGTGGTCTTTTACGTTTATTGTAAAAGTCTAAATGACTCTGTCAGTATTCCATCAGACGACATCATCATTCAATGGTATCTCGTCTGAATGAGCTCGTGATAAGCATTTTCATTTTCTTTTATAAGAGTAGCTCTTTATTCTTTTAAATACAGTCAACCCTCTTTATACCGACATTAGTTATAACGACAATACTCGTTATATCGACAGTTGCCTTGGTAAAAGTCCTTAGCTCAAGTCTTAGCCTCGGGTCGGATCGGCGTGGACTTCCGTCGGGTTGGAAACGCCCATATCGAATGCATAGTCATACAAGAGTGTTGTTATCTAATACTTCAAGAAACAAATGTTATAGATATTTGTTAGAATCGCCGCGGTGAGGCGATTCTAACAAATGTCTACAACATTTGTTTTTTGGAGTAATGAAGGGGGAAAAAGCTCTTTATTATCTATCATACTCCTAACTGGGATTCTTTATAACGGGAATTCAAGGAAATACAAGGGAACAAATTCTGCCGTTATAACGAGTGAGTGAGTGTTTGAGTTTTACGTCCCACCAACAGCTAAGGTCATACAGAGACGGGACCTCGGTTAAAAGACTCATCCGAAAGTCTGGAGGAGCCCGGGATAGATCCTGCGATCCCTGGCCGTTATAACGAGGGTCCTCTGTAGTTGACCTTTATCACGCTGAATAAATAAAAGATATTTACTTTCTTAGATGAATCCCAAAATATTACATCGAGTGTGTTCAAAATATCAGGATTTTCATGAGTGCGAAGCACTAGTGAAAATTCTGATGTTTTCAAGACACGAGGTATTTATCGATATTTATGGGGAAAAACGACTAACATTTCTTTTTATCTTACACGAAAAACAAACCAAAAAGGAGTCCGGTGTTACAACGCATAATGTAGTAATGTAGTAATTTCTTCATTTTGAAATTTTTACTACATTATGCGTTGGCATAGTCGACGCGAAATGAAATAAAATGTCGTTTTTACTTCATTATGCGTCGATACTAAGAGGTTTGAGCAAAATGAAAGAATTATTTCATTTTGCGGCGATGGGTGGCATACTTAATTTTACTTCATTATGCGTCAACAGTTTGTTTGTTTGATTTGAGGTTTAACGTTCCCGTCAAGACTATTTAGGTCATTTTGGAGACATTGCTTCAAATTTTATGGGACTTTTACCCGATATTGAGATGAGATCCCGTCTCCGTATGAATGAGTCTTGAAACCAAGTTCGCTACTTCGTATGACCTAAGCTGTTGGTGGGACGGTAACTGAAACACACTCGCACTCCTTTTAACATGCAAAGATGGACAAACAACTGGGCTATGGACAGGTACAAGCCGATAGGATCCCCCGTCCCAACTTTTGTGTGCACTACACGATCATGTGTTGAGCCTTAAAACACAAATGAGGGAAAGACATCAGGCATGAGACCAAAATAGCGCAAGGCGTACGATTTTAATTCTACTGGCTTAATCAAATACAATGAAATTCCACTATTAAGACCACCTAAAATTAATACAAATTTTGTTTTTAAAGCATATTTGGAAGGTTAAAGCTACATTTTCTTTGTGATTTTGACCTTCAGTGTGCTTTTGTGGAAGACCGTCTTTTGGACTGTTCAACTGTGGTCTTAAAGACCACTTTTGAACCGTCTCAAATGTGGTCTAAATTGTAGGAATTTAACTGTATTGCTTCCTAAGTCTTTTCGAAGACAGCTATGTTCTACCATCATTACTTCATTATGCGTCGATATGGTGCATATCAACGCGAAATGAAATAATTTTTTTACTTCATTTCGCGTCGACTATGCCAACGCATAATGTAGTAAAAAAAATCAAAATGAAGAAATTACTACATTACTACATTATGCGTTGTATCAGTCCGGGCCACTTCTGTGAAAACTGAAAATATCATGTTATACTTTCACGGTGTGAAAACGTCATTTTTACTTGTTTCAGGTATGCATTGATTTCACTGCTGAATATAAAATAAATTAATTTTGCCACAGAAATTGCTACAGGACTAATACTTGATATAATGTATTTGTTCGATTCACAAACTTCATGGTAAACTGTGTAGATTCTGATCAGGTGTTTTTTTGGAAGTCATATGATCTGGGTCCACCCTGTTTGCCAAGACAGGGATTGTCATGTTCAGCGGGATAAGGGTTAACGGATTGACCCTCTTAACAAATAAGCATAGCCGTGTCCACTTGTTCTGATAGTCGGATGGGCATCCAGCTGGTGTTCAAGAGGTCAAGGGTTCGTGACTCATGTTAGGCAGAATTCTTGCATCACGTGAACAAGTCCGTGAAATGAAGACCCCCCCCCACACACACCTCAAACCCCACTATATATAGAGAAGACTGGGGTTTACGGAGGTATTCATTATTCGTATTTCTGCTCCAAGACATAGGTTGTGGATACTCGTTAGAACCGCCTCAATGAGGCGGTTCTAACGAGCACACACAACCTGTGTTTTGGGCATTTATAAGGAAAATGTCAAGGTTTTCATCAGAAAAGTAGGTATTTTGCATGTTAAAATGCACTATGTCGCACGGGTGTGTAATCGTAATGTAGATGGATCATTGGAATATTTTATGTCATTCTCTCCTTCTGATCCAAGAAAGACAGTTCGTGAAGACGGATATGTTTTGTTTGAATTGAAGTTTTACGTCCCCGTCAACACTATTTAGGTCATTTTGGAGACGTTGCTTCCAATTTTGTGTGACTTTCACCCGACATCGAGCGAGATGAAATGACATCTAAAGTCATGCCACCCAAACAAACCAAAAGGGTTTATAGGTAGGGACGGTCCGATTCACACCACCTTGTAGGCTTAGACCCGCAAAACGGTTTACCAGTACTCATGTTCGGTCGGTTTCACCTCTGCGTGGAATCGTCATGTAGCCCGGTTTATTTTTCCAAGCCCCGATGGCTCACGAAGACGATCTAAGCGTGCATGGGAAAAGAGTGATTAGCTTAAGTGACCTTCCAGGACAAACTATACCTGTTTACTATAGGCCGTGACATGACAAACAAACAGATACGGAAGATGTGTCGATCCGTCTGCCGTAGAATACATGTATTTTGCTTCTGCAACAAGGCATATCTAAACTGGAGTTTTATGTTGATTTAGTTTATAAATTCCGGAAACATCGGAATTACCAAAAAACTCGTCAACAACCAGTTCAGGTTTGCGACGGACTGTGTGAACCAGTTGAGGTTTGCGACGGACTGTGTGTCTATTTGAGCAAGTCACAAGCGGAATCTACCCAGCAGACGGACAGCGTGTAGGCAACCTCGTATCGACGTCGATGCAACGTCGATGCAACGTCATGACGTTGCATCGACGTTGATGCGACGTTGCACGAACGACTTATGCCTAGTTGGCATGCATCCCCCTTCAGATGCATGTTGGGAGGTCGACTCATATGGGGTGCCGTTTTTACTATTTAATCCGTATTTATAGATATCCATTAATCGAATTATGGATATCCATAATTCGATTTATGGATATCCATAAATCAGCCGAATAATGGATATCCATAATTCGAATTATGGATATCCATAAATCGATTTATGGATATCATTAATTTAGATCGAAATATGGATATCAATAAATCAAATTATGGTTATCCTTAATTCGAATTATGGATATCCATTATTCGGCTGATTTATGGATATCCATAAATCGAATTATGGATATCCATAATTCAACTCTGAAAATAAACCTAACGAATAATGACTGCTCCCTTTGCATAACAAAACACACAAAAAAAACTCGACTCTTCGCGTCAGGTTTCCGATTTAGATGTGTGTACTAAAAGCCGGGATGGAGGTGGAGGTAATGTAGGGTAGGCTTAGTGGTGGCCTATGGTGTAGGAGAGATATGTTTTGTTTGATTTGAGGTTAAACGTCCCCTTCAATACTATTTAGGTCATTTTGGAGACGTTGCTTCCAGTTATGTTGGGCATTAAGCCTTCATTGAGATTAAATGACATCTAAATCCCGCTGGCCTCGGTAGCTCAGTCGGATGCGCGTCTGACTGGTGATTAGGAGGACGCGGGTTCAATACCTGCGACGATCGGCAACATTCTGTCGTGGAGATTGGTCATGAAATATTTTCTTCTGTCAATTTCTTCGTTGATTCAAGAAGGGCAGTTGTCAGTGTCTGGCGAAAGTATGTGCACTGTACTGGTTAACTACTTACGTATAAGCCTGCCCAGAAAAAGTGTGGATATCCATAAATCAAATTATGGATATCCATAAATCAGCCGAATAATTGATATCCATAATTCGCTTTATAGGTATCAATAAATCGAATAATGGATATCCAGTATTCGATTTATGGATATCATTAATTCAGTTCGATTTATGGATATCCATAATTCGAATTATGGATATCCATTAATAATTATGGATATCCATAAATAATAATGGATATCCATAATTCGAATTATGGATATCCATAATTCGAATTATGGATGTCCATAAATAATTATGGATATCTATAAATACGGATTAAATAGTAAAACGGCGCCCCATAGTCTCATCTCTGATACAGTGATTAGGGTTGGTGCCTGGTAGAACATCGCATTTGGTTGAAATAGCGGGTTCCCAGCACTGACGTACAGCGGTTCTTGTGCGAGAGTGGAGGCTCTTATGCAAAATAATAATAAAAAAACTTTAATTTGCTGCTATCAAAGTCTCCGCCCCACACCAATCCCAGTTGTTCTGACCATATTAACCCACACATAATAATGTAATCTTCTACCTTATAAGTTTGGAGTAGTCCATTTCCAATTATAGGGGTGTCAGGTTTGTTTTTATAGATACAGGAAATGCCCAAACTGCGGGGGGCCACACGGTGCAGCTCACCCCCAGTGCCCTACCTTCCTCACATACAAAAGGAAGGTAGATACCCTTAACAGAATAACCAGGGAGGAATGGAACATTAGGCGTATACAGGAGTCCGTCGTTCATGTTGCACACCCATTGGACGATGCCCCCACTCATAACCCTACCCAAACACCTCCCACTATAACCCAAATGCAGACACGGTCCATAGCCAGCCCATCAGTACCAAATTATCCCATACCTAACCCTAATCCTAACCCTAGCCATACACCCAGCCATAACCAAACGTATGTTACAACAGAACAACTCATCACCATCCTCGTTGAGGTGATGAAATTGGATAAATTGACCCTAGCCCCAAAAGACAAAGCGAAAGCAGTGGGAAATATCGTCAGAACCCACACCCACATAAACCCACACCTGAGTACAAACATAACAGACACCCCGGCTAGACAAGAAACGCACTGCCATACAAATGCCACCAACAGGCGTATAGCAGCACTAAGAGCAGACAACCAAACTCCCATGGATACCTCAACACCCAACCCAACAAACCCGACCCCAAGCCCATAGACATTCCGACCCCCACACACCCGACCCTATAAGGATATATAATGGCGGACTCCACTGCAAAACCACCCCCTCCACCAGCCTCCCGACTTGACGTTCTGCAGTGGAACTCCCGTAGCGCTGTCAATTTACATCAACTTAGAGCCTTTCTAGATGAAAAAACAATATCCCCCCACGCTATATGCCTACAAGAAACCTGGTTCAAAGATAAAAAAGAACCCCTATGATACCGACATTCAAACTTGCCGCCATCTCCAACAGACAGGAAAAAATAGGAGGTGGCGTAGCCATTTATATGAAAGATAATATCCCATTCGAAAAGCTAGACCTAAATATCAATGACCCCACTTTTGAATCGTGCGCTGTCACCATCCATCTGAAAAACTGTAAAGTAGCCTTGATAAACTGTTATGACCCGCCCAGCAATAAAAACGCAACAAAAGAACTAGATAGACTAAGAAAACTTTTCGACCATATCCCGCACCAAAGCTACATACTTGTAGGTGACTTTAACGCCCATGACACGCTATGGAGCCCAAAGCAGAACCCAAGGGGGAAGGCACTATCAATGATGGGGCACCAACCATGGCAGAAACTGAATCTTCACCTGACCTCACCATAGCCACCCCAAAACTCTCAGCCCACTCAGAATGGTATACCCTTGACAATTCCTGTGGTAGTGACCATCTCCCCATTTTGTCCAAATATAATGCCAAATACAACACCACGGGAGCAGCCGTTTCCCAAAAATGGAACCTAAACAAGGCCGACTGGGATCTCTTTAAAAATCTCTGCTCACAAAAATTAGAAATTAGTGACAACCAAAACATAGACGAAATTGCCAACCAGTTTACGTCCACCCTAAAAGAGATCTGTGACAGTACAATTCCAACGACCTCTGTTAAACATAAAAAACTACTCTCACCCTGGTGGAATCAAGATTGTAGGAAAGCCATAAATCAACGCGAGCAAGCGAGGAAGAAATACTTGAAAAATAGAACTTCCGAGCTTAAGAATAACTACAATAAAACTAAGGCACACGCTAGAACCACCCTACAAATAGCACAAAAACAAGGGTGGCAAGAAATAGTCAACAAACTTAACCATAAGACCACTAGTAAGAAAATGTGGTCTACTTTTAATAAATTTAGGGGTAAACCTACTGAAAAGATAAACTGTCTCAAAATTAACGGCCAGACCATAACAAATGATAGAGAGAAAGCAGACGCCCTTGCCAACCACTACCATAATATGTCAAAAACCTCCAACCAAGATCCTGCCTTCCAAACAATAAAAGAGATCGAGGAGAGAACCTTCAACCAATCTCTCCCTTACCTCTTCAACGATCACCGAAGAAGTAGTAACCTGAACTGCGACTTCACCCTATTTGAACTTAATGAGGCTCTGCAGAGTAAACGCAGCACAGCTCCAGGAGCGGACAAAATTCATTATGAAATGCTGAAACAGCTCCCACCAGATAGCAAACAAAAACTCTTAGACCTCATAAACACTTCCTGGCGTAGAGGAGAAGTCCCCACACAATGGAAACTAGCCACAACAATCCCAATAAAAAACCACTCAAGGATAAGCTGGATCCACAATCATATCGACCCATCTCCCTCACCTCATGCACATGTAAAACTATGGAAACCATGATCGCCAAACGCCTCTCCAACTATCTAGAAGCTAATAATATCATCTCAGACAACCAATCAGGCTTCAGGCCTAACAGATCCACAACTGATCAACGTGTCCGACTGGAATCAGAAATAAACATGGCTTTCATGGAACACAAAATCCTAGTAGCGGTAGCCCTTGATCTTGAAAAGGCCTTTGACCCCATGTGGTCAACCGGCACCATAACCAAACTAAAGGAATACGGAATAAGCGGAAACATGCTAAAGTGGATCCATAGCTTTCTCAAGGATAGAAAAATTCAAACCCGAGTTGGGGACAATACCTCAGAGGAACTACTCCTGGAAAACGGCTGCCCCCAAGGCTCAGTACTAAGTCCCATACTCTTTAACGTAATTGTTAACACCCTTCACGAGGCCCTGAAACCACATAATAATATAGGCCTGTCACAGTTTGCCGATGATAGCGCGGTGTGGGGGAAACGCTCTACTCTAGAACTGGCGGTCAAAGACCTACAATCAGTTCTAAGAGAAATCGAAACCTGGGCACTAAGATGGGGATTCAAAGTATCAAACCTAAAGACTAAAGCAATCATATTCAGCAAACGACGAAATCTGAAGACCACTCAAAACAAACTATACCTCTTTGGTAGGGAAATAGAATGGGCCCAGAACATCAAATTTCTGGGCATGATCCTCGACAAACATCTGACTTGGAGAGATCACATTAAAGATCTCAAAGAAAGATGTGAAAAAGACCTGAACCTACTACGAGTAGTGTCAGGTACCACCTTTGGAGCTGATAAAAAGACACTCCTGATCCTATACAAAGCCCTTATTCTTAGTAAGCTAGACTATGGAGCCCAGGCTTACAACTCCGCGTCAGAGAATATCCTTAAAACTCTGAATATCATTCAAAACCACGCCCTCAGGATAGCAACAAGAGCATACCGATCTACCCCAATCAACGCACTAGAGGTAGAATGTGGACTTAAACCACTACATCTACGAAGGGAAGAACTCATACTAAAATACTGGGCTAGATCCTCCCCACTTGGCAAATCCCTCCCAGTGAATGATCTATTAACAGATCATGGTTGCTATTCATGTAGGAGAGCCAAGAACTACAACCCATATTGTACTAAAGTTCGTGCCCTCCTGAAAGAGCACAACATACCCGATAAGATCCAGGCACCCAAGTACAGATCCAAATGGGATCTCAAACACAACACACCCTCCTGTTACCTCCATCAGGTCCTGGGGAGGAATGAAGAAAATACAAATGAATACATGAAAAATAAAAGCCTCTCTTATGTTCGCACCAGCCATGCTGGGAAAACTCTAATCTACACAGATGGCAGTAAGGACCCCAGAACAGGAAAAACTGGCGCCGCATTCGTTGTCCCAGAGAGAAATCTTCACGTACCGATTAAAACAAACCAACACCTCTCAGTATTCACACCTGAACTGATTGCCATTCACTGGGCCATCTCCTGGGCCATCACAGTTAAGACACCCAAAGCCACAGTACTCACGGACAGCCTTAGCGCTATCCAGGCCCTACAGTCAGGAAAATCCAAAACACGACCTGACCAAATTGACTCAATCCTGTCTAAACTAGATAAGGCAAAAAGAGAAGGGCAAGACATTGATATCGACTGGATCCCATCCCACGTCGGCATCCCCGGTAATGAGGCGGCCGACGAAACAGCCAGATTAGCACTAGATATAGGTATTAAAGATTATACTCTCCCTTCAAAACGGGAGATCTATACAATCATAGACACCGCCATAACGAGAAAATGGCAAGCTCTATGGGATAGAAACCCAACCAACACCGGGAGGCATTACCAACTCCTCCATCCCACAGTAGGTAAATCTGCCCACCAATTTAGCAACAACAGAAAATTAGACGTGGTAATTTCCCGTTTGAGATTTAACCATAACGGCCTAAATGCCAACCTCACTCAACTAGGAAACACAACGGGTCTATGCAGAAAATGCGATAACTATGAACTAGAAACAACACAACACATCTTGTTTGAATGTGTAACAAACGCCCATGCACGAGAAGAGATAAAATCTGAAATGTTCAAATTAGGATATGAATCGGTACACCTACAAGATCTCCTCGCTCCCCCCGAAAAACACTGCTCGGCCATAGCCGAGGTGGTTAAGAAATTCCTTAAAGACACAAATTACTGGGAAGTAATATAAGAAAAACAGCTTTTGTTACCCACACACCGCGCTTAGGCAACCATCACCTACCGTCAATCTGCACTTGGACCTGAGACGGGGGCGTCAAAGCGAGACACTGTGGTTGCGGCTCATTTGCTTTGCACTTATGGGTGCCCCGCCGAGGCTAACCCCCGTCAAAGGACAAACCAATGACCCTCCCATACCTTCAACATCATAACAGACCACGGGCAAGGGTGCATCATAAGAAAATCCCATAGCCCGAAAACTCCCACGGACATGCTTGAACCTGCGGCGACAAGCCGATTCGGGACACTGTGGTTGCGGCTCATGTGCTTTGCACTTATGAGTGTTCCGATGAGGTAACATGCCGCGGCAGGACAGGCAGCCCCCATGGGAAGGTAATTCTTCACAATAACCGCGCCACCCGTTAACTTGGTTTTGAACAAGTTACCCTAAGAGCCGGACCGTGCCTTTGTGGGGGGACCCCCGTCCCAAGCCCGGCCCGCCCTGTGCACAGAATGGGAAGCCAAAATATGTGACGGATGGCGGGGTCATATTAGCACAAGCACAATATGCACTAATGACTTTTGTTTGTATTACAGGTACAGGTGGGACCCCGGGGGACAAGAAACTGGACACAACTACACTGATCCGAGCGCACACATGGGGTCCCAAAGCACTAATCCGACTTTTCTATTTCAGGAACGAGAGGAGACTCGACGGAGCCCGTCAGGACAACATCCTGAGGGCACCTGGGAGAAAGCCCGTACTGGGCTCCCCCTAGGTACCAACAGAATGAAGTCCCCTGAAGTAGGCAAAGCGAAGGCATAAATACTGCCAGAACAGAGCATACAAACGGGGACAGGTCACACGCTAAATATCTTTATAGGCGGGGCAACGGCAATATCCACCATTTGCTAGGTATTTGGAAATAGGAAGTCCCTTAAAAATGCCTTTTGGAAGACCATTCAAAAATAAAAATTAGCGGGATTGCAAAACTGCTGATTAGCCTCATCACTGTCTTTCCCAAACAAACACATACCTCCAAACACATCACGAAGACACACCTGTCCAATTTTGAACCCCACTTGCATAGGCAGGTCTCCGTGATGAGAGCACGGGTACTAGGACTTTTTGCAATAGCCGGAATTGGCTGGTCTATTAGTCACCCATCCTGGCTCACTTTAGATGCCTGTTCAAAATTCAAAAATTTCATGCGTTATCACCATTTAACAAGCATCGTGACCGAAGGCGTTTTCTTTGCCATGTCAGGGGTGGAGGCAGAGAATAATGGAAGCCAGAACTGATAATGTATGTTAGCTTTTTTCCTCGGCCAGACATTCGAAAACAGGGCTGTGCTCTGACACATTTGGCAGTCGAAATTGGCAACACGTCATCACATACTAGAGCCCGTCTTTGGTCTGATTCCTGCACTCAAAATTCTAAAATCGCTATAGAACTGTGTTTCTTAGGACAAACGCTGTACCTTGGGTGCGATTTGTGCCTTCCTCCGATTAAGAGTTCAGTATATTCCCATTGGTCAGCTGACACCTGTCGAATTGACAAGTGCCAGCACATTGGAGGCCCTGGGAAGAGCAGTTCATAAACTAATCCCATTTAGCGAGATGGGGGTAGCCCCTATGTGCTTTTAGCGCCCGGTTACCTTACAAAATCTATCAAGTCAAGTCAGGTTTGTTTTGTTTGAGGTAAGTTTCAAAAATATATATGTATTTTACGCAGTGTAACCGAGATCAGACGGCGCGTACTTCGGAGTCTGATCTGGGTTTACTTGGGTGGGGTTGGGGTCTACACAGTTTGCCATCTGGGTTAAGGTGGTGGTAGTAAAATATTACATTCGGAACCTTTCCTACTAGGGATACTGGGTGTAGTAAACACAAAGACAGAAGAACTGAAATCTGAATGTTTTAAAAGAAGTAGTTTTGTCATAATTATGACGTTGCGTCTGAGAGTGTAATAACTATATATATTACATGCATTACAGAGAAATACCATGATTTCTACTAGACATAAACTTGGTATTTTCCTTTTTGCTAAGAAGAAATATTTCCTCTTAGCCGGGGAAATAAATCCCTTCAGCTGGAACTACTTTATGTACAAGATACGAGATACCGCTTTGCAGTGAAATTGTCCTATTCAAACGCGGGAAAGTTTCAATCGTGGCGACGTTATTCATGACGTCATTGTAATGGCGTCTAAGAAATATCAACAGACGTTCAGAATGCGTGACGTTTGAGTCGGATGCAACGCTGAAACAAAAGAAAACATGGATATGACCATTGATTAGGATGTAAGTTTTGCTTTATTTAATCTAACGTTTTACTTGTTTTATCACTGAAACACTTTGTTTCTTCTACTTTTGTTCAAAACTGTAGAAAGCGCTTTCAAAATGGCGCCCATCCAGTTGTTCTTCCACCCAGATTCTGTAACACTTCGCTGATTGAACCGTTTACATGGGCAGTAAACAGTCAACTGAACGGGCATTCAGATCCAAAATTCAAGATCCAAACTCTCCTAAAAGTCTTTGGAAGTGCATGTAATATACAGATTATACATTTCTCCTATTTGAAATATGGGATTTATAAACCTCGGGAGGTAAAGCAATCCGTTAAAGAAACTCGTGCTTCGCACTCGTTTCTTTATCGGATTGTTTTACCTCCCTCGGTTTATAAATCCCATATTTCAACTAGGAGAATGAATAATCTATATGTATTATTTTCGATAATCCACTTGTGGATTAAATATGCAAATTAGCTAGATACGTCCCGTAACGTTACATGTACGTCGTCCTTAACGACGTCGCGTTTACTAACGGGGGAATATTGACATTTTTGTTAACAAATCGTGAATAAAATGCGTTTTAAATGTCATATGATAAATAGAATCTTGCATTCGTGCTCATGTATTATTGAATTTATTAAACTCGTTGAGAAAAAGGGATAAAATGCCCGCAAAGCCTCACATTTTATCCCTTTTTCTCAACTCGTTTAATACATTCAATAATACATGAACACTCATGTAAGATCCTCTATTTAATTTTAGTTGGTCTAATAACAGAATTTCACTGTATTCTTTCTGTGTAGCTCGTGGCTTTTTGTTGCGAGGCTCTTCGTTTTGTACATTGTTTTGTGGAATAGTGGACTGTTTTCTTTACTATTTGTGATTTTGCAACTTATGTTTAGCGTTTCTATTAATTCGTCTTATCATAAGACCAGTGCATATAAACCCTATTGGTTTGTTCGGGCGGTATACAATGTCCTCATCAGGTACAATCTTCGAAGAAAATGACATGCGCAGTTAATGGAGCGATATGGCTTGAGCTGTCATTTCATCTCAATGTCGGATAAAAGTCCCACAAAACTGGAAGCAACGTCTCCAAAATGACTTATAATAGTGTTGACGCAGACGTAAAACCTCAGTTCAGACAGTTTTTGTTTCTGGCGAAAGAATATGCTGAGTTCTGATACCGGTAAATTGTAAGGTAAACTTTACTGGACAGTTTTGTTTGAATAGGAGATTAACGGCCCAGTCAACACTATTTAGGCCGTCTTTGAGCAGATCAGTTTACCTATCCACACTTTTCCTTGGCAGGCTTAACTGACAACTGCCTTCTTGAATCAGCGGAAGGGAGAGAATGACCGTAGAAAAGATTTCATGAAGAATGTTGCCGACCCTGGCAGGTATCGAATCCGCGTTCTCCTGATCACCAGTCAGACGCGCATCCGACTGAGCTACCGATGCCGGCTTACTGGACAGGATCTTTCAGGATTTATACGTATATTATATGAGCCCCGCCAAACGAATTTGCGTCTTCGAGCATTCCGTCATGACAAATTTTAACTGCGCATGCCCAGCCATTCAGAGGGGCCAGGGGTATGGCTTTCTGTCTGAAGGTTCCTCATGATTCACTGCTTGTATGAGCGAGCAGCGAAGGTTCTGGCGAGACTGCGCGGATGCGCAGGCTCGCCTGAACGTTCGCTGCTCGCAGAGGCGATAAATACCAAAATCGCTTGACGGGGCCCATATGGCTATATGAATAAGAAGGACACAATTTTATCAAAACAATTATTCAATGTTTAATATATTTCAATACTGATAAGCACATTTAATTTTAACAAAAATATAATGAACAGATACTTTTTAGTCGTATCCTAAAAAATGTGTCTTATAGCAGATTTACCCGGCGAAGACTCAGACACAACACTGAGAGTACTGGTGGGTCGATTGTCTCTTGAGTGTTTGCTGGGAAAATAGTCCTGGACTCAGACATAAATAGTTTCATTTAACCCTTAATTTTTTTGGGGGGTTTGTTTTTAGGCAAAATGTGTAGACCCTGATCAGATGCCTCAGAGAGCTGCGTTTGATCTGGGTCCACACATTTTGCAAAGCCCACCCCATGACCCCAGTCCAGATTCTATAGATAGCCCTCTTACACGACACTGACCTTACATCGATAAGAATAGCACGGGTATTTTCTATAAATAACCGTTACTTGGTCTTCCCACAAGTCGTGCTAGCCACGTGGACTTCAGCAGCGCCATATAACTTTGGGTTGATTGACCCAAAAAGAGTCGGGGGTGTTCGGCGGCAAAACTAAACCTTCAATATGACACGTGCGAAAAGTGTACACTCATGTAAGCCAGTGCAACCTCTCAGTCTGGCGTATATTAAATGTTCGCTAGATTGCTTTTAGGAGCCGTGAAGACTGATACGAAAGCACAACTGTGTTCGATAATCCATGTCTTTTCAAGCTGATTGCAGTTTTTGTTGTGCTCCAGCCTTAACAAGTGCCGTCAATGTTACATATACACTCGACAGACGCACAAGGTTGAATGTTTTCAACATTGTTTGAACATCAATTCAACGTTGAGTGACAGTTGGGTAACAAATAGGTCCAGGCGAAGCTTCATTTTAACCCTTTTTGTCCCAAATGGAATCTTCCTCCTTATTCATGGTAGGCATCCATTTCAAAATTTATGGGTGTCAGGTTGTTTTGTTTGTTTGTTTGATTTGAGGTTTAGGGTCACCGTCAACACTGTAAAGGTCATTTTGGAGACGTTGCTTCCAATTTTGTTTGATGATGGTGAAATGGCATCTCAAGCCCTGTCGCCCAATGAAACCAATAGGGTTTATAAGCATGGACGGTCCGACTCGCACCGCTTTGACTGGGTAGGTTTAGATCCTCTAAGCGGTTTACCAGTACTCGTGTGCGGATCGGATTTAGCATCGTGCAGCCCATATATTTCTTCAAGCCCCAATGAGCGGGGGCCGAGGGTGTCAGGTTGTGTTTTCTTCAAAAATTTGTTTGGAAAATGGCTACAGTTTTTGCAAACAGTGTTGGTCCTGATCAGACGCCGCATTCTGCGGCGTCTGATCTGGGCCTGCTCTGTTTGCCAAATACCCCTTTTGGGGTTTCTGGTACAAAATGGGTTATTGGCGGGAAGCTTGCCCCTACGCACTGTTGGATATAACTGTTTAAATGAGCACTGACCTCATAATATTATCACTGGCTCCAATGCCATAAATCTTTTGTCATGCTCAACTTAATCCGGAAAAAAATGTCCCGCTCAATAATGTTGTTGGCATTATAACAACAATGCTGTTGGCATTTTAACATTTATGTGCAGGACATTTCTTAGCATGCAATCCGTATTTAATCAAAAAGGCATCAAATTTTTTCATGCTCAGTTGATTTAAGAATGAAAATGACATGGAGCAACGTGCTCATTTACGCTGAAACATTGATGGATGACTTGACTGGTAATTCTTGGATGTATTTTAGGCCAGGAGGAGATACTTGTTAGAATTGCCCCACCCCGCATCTAAAGCTCAGCAAATATACCCTGGAGAGGCGCGATAGAATGTTAAACTTAGGAACTAAAGATTGTTGGTTCGAAACTGGCTGGGGGAAGAGCTAAAAAACATCTATGGTCACCCCATCGTGAATGGGTACCCGATTTGTTTGTTTGATTTGAGGTTTAACGTCCCCCTCAACACTGTAAAGGTCATTTTGGAGACGTTGCTTCCAATTTTGTGGGACTTTTACCCGACATTGAGATGAAATGACATCTCAAGCCCTGTCGCCCAATGAAACCAATTGGGTTTATAAGCATGCGATTTATTTCAGGGAAGACTAAGCAGTGATTTCTGCCGAAAGTTTTATATGCTGTGTCCAAGTAATGGCAGGGCTTTTGCATATTATCCTTACGGCTGTCAGGTTATTAGGTACTTTAACCATTTACCTTAAAATACTCATTGTCATACACCACATTTCAGCCCCCGCCCATAGTGGCTTGAAGAAATATATGGGCTGCATGATGCTTCAACGCAGAGCTGAATCCGGCCCGCACACTAGTACTGGTAAACCACATAGAGGATCTAAGCCTGCCCAGGAACCGCGGTGCGAAGCGGACCGTCCATGCTAATAAACCCTATTGGTTTCATTGGGCGACAGGGCTTGAGCTGTCATTTCATCTCAATGTCGGGTAAAAGTCCAACAAAATTGGAAGCAACGTCTCCAAAATTACCTTTACAGTGTTGACGGGGATGTTAAACCTCAAATCAAACAAATTGGCATACACCACAACCTCATTATAACATTCCATGGTCATTATAACACGGTTTTTGGATATAACGCGGTTGTTTAACTAACACGGTTTCTGCTTTGGGTCCCATAAATAGTGTTATAAAATGGTTGTGTGTACAACGAGTGATAACAAAGATTCTGTACTACTCTAAACTGCATTTTCAGTATATTTTGAAAATGTGGTCAGACTGCAAGTATTAGCACATATAGCAGCAGCTAATGTTGGTATTTTGTGACAACTGAAGGATAGTTTTGTCAATTCTCCATAAATATGTTCTATAAAAGGGTTTTCCTTTGGAAGCAAGGAATACACCACAGAAGTGAAATTATGGAGTGTACATGTTTTCTGGGCCAGACTAGCTAGTTTCGGCCAATTAGGCCTCATCAGTGACCCTCAGATATCTTCAAAATTTCACAATGGAATCAATGATCCCAAAGGACAAGAAAATATAATCTACACTATGATGTAGGGCAGGGAGACATTTTACCGCCGCCACACATTCCCACACACCAGCTGTAGTGAAGTTAAATATATGTTCTATAAAAGGGTTATCCTTTGGACGAAAGTAATACACCACAGAAGTAAAATTATGGAGTGTACATGTTTTTTTGGCCAGACAAGCTAGTTTCGGCCAATTAGGCCTCATCAGTGACCCTCAGATATGTTCAAAATTCCACAATGGAATCAATGATCACAAGGGAAAAGAAAATATAATCTACACTATGATGTAGGGCAGGGAGCTCTAATGAATACCCGCAACCTAGGTTTATATGGAGAAATAAGAATAAACTATCCTCCAATTATTACAAGATACGAACCTAATCTGTTGCTATGAGCACCTAACAGAAACCAGGATTTGTGTGTTCTATCAAACACTTCTTGCAAAACTTCTTTACAGTTCTATATGCGTCTAAAGTCACGTGACAGTCTTGAATATTCAGTTGCTGAAGTTTTCTACAATGCTGAGCAATACATATTATTCCCTGGTCTGTAATGGCATCACAGGATTTCACACTTAATTTCCTTAATTGGGCACAGTTAGCGGCAAGCACTTCTAAACCTTCATCTGTGACGTCACACTTTCCGACATCTAACGATTTCAACCGAGTACAGTTTCTGGCAAGAGTATCCAGTGAGTCGTCCGAGACCGCTTCACATCCGCGGACGTTTAAATATCTTAGTTTCTTACAGTGCCTTGCTACCTGAATAATACCTACATCTGATACTTTGTCACATTTGGCAACACTTAAATATCTAAGATTATCTTTTAACTTAGAAATTTCACTGACACCATAATCCGTTACTCGTTTGCAGTCACTAATACTGAACTCCTTTAAACAGTAGCAGTTATTTGAAACAGCCTGAACACCGGTATCGCCCACTCGAACACATCTGCGGAGGTAGAGATACTGGAGTTGTGAACAGTACGTTGATATGGAAAGTAGTCCGGAGTCTTCGAGTGCGTAACAATCTGTCATGTCAAGATGGCGGAGGTAGATTTGGCGAAGATGATGGGCTGTGGCCTGTGCCAGCAAACTGTCGGTAAGACGAATGTTGGTGACACAAGGACAACCTGAAAAACAGAAACACATCCTTCAATAGTGTGAAGGCATATCACTATGTGCTTTATACACGCAGTCAACAGCAAAGAGAAATGAGCCTGCGCACGACAAAACCTACAATAAGACATGTGCGCCCATCGAAGACTCAGATCAGCCTGCGCATCCATATAGTCTAACCAGAGACTTCTCTTGCTGCATGAAGGGGCATTGGGTCCTTAGCTATCCTTAGAGCGCACAACGAAGACTCTGATCAGACTGCGCGGATGCGCAGGCTGATCTGAGCCTTCGTTGGGCGAACGTGTCTTATTGTAGGTTTTGTCATGCGCTGGCTCAAATACATACATGCAAGGCTACTCTGGAAAGAATTGTTTCCTTAGAGTATTAAACACAGTAACCGGTAACCCACTGGTGAAAATAGAATTATTATTGTAATCTTCATGTTTTTGCTACGCCACTGTCCTTGTTTTGATTAGCTCCATATATAATAAGCAATAAACTATGGTCTGTCTGTGCATGGGAGTGGGAGGGGGTGGGGAGAGCGCGGGGATGGGGGGGGGGGGAGATCTGCTTCCAGAAGGGGCAAGGTCTTTCCTTAAAGAGCGGTCGTTTGTAGATAACATGCAACTGTTTCATATACGTTTCTTTATGCTAAGCTTACGATAAAATCCCACAAGTTCAAACATGGTCTTTAAGACCACTTTTATATAGTCCCAAAGGTGAGCTATTACAAGAAGACATTAGGTATAGAAAACAGAAATACTTAAATATTAAAAGACGCTAGTCTCGCTTTAGCTTGTCTTTTTACTGTGCAGTAAAATTCCTATATTAAGACCACCTTTGGAACTGTTCAAAAGTGGTCTTAAAAACCACTTTTGAACAATTCCAAAGGTGGTCCTTGACCAGAGGACACTGTGGCACAAAACACAAAGACAGATTAAGTGCACCCTTCGAAATCTGCTTTTTATAGCAGAATTTGTCGTAATTTTAGGTCGTCTTAACCCTTTCCCACTCAGATACGTGTTTTTACGTGTCTGCAACCCCCCCCCCCCCCCCCCCAACCATTTTAAGCCCCACAAGCACCTAAAATCTGTATTTCTACCCCTGGATAGTTGTGTTTGCTTTAGGATTTGTTGGGCAAAAAAGTGGCCTGTTTTTTCGCGCGCCTCCCCATTAAAATATTCTGGGGGGGATTGAAGGGGGACAACTCACATCCCGAAAATTTTTTGTGTATGGCCCAACCGGCCGCTAAAATTTATATCTGAGGGTGTCGGGGGTCAAAAATGCCTGAAAATTGATGCTGATAAAACATGCTGCAAACAGTGAAAATGGCCAGTGCCAAACACCTTAATTGGTGCCTTGACAGCTGTGTGAAGATTAAAATGTGGTCAAAAATTCATGTGAAAACACACTTTTTGCCAACTTTGAGATGCCTCCTCTTTACCATGACAACACTGATCAAGTCATGAAAGGTTGCATTTGAAAGGCTACTGCCCAGTGATCATTCATAGCGAGTTGGGTGTAAAACAGACCATCCATGAAACAATGGCTAGTTGAAGTTGCTGTCAGGTGCAACACTGTGAAAATCAGCGAACTTCACAAAATCCCTGAGTGGTAAAGGGTTAATGAAGAAAATCCTAACTGACCAAAATAATGTTTTTTCATCATTTTATTGCAAGAAACAATATTTCAGATATAATTAATGCAATTTAGACTAAAATTCAGTATGTTCCCAGATTTCAGTTAACCCTTTCCCACTCAGATACGTGTTTTTACGTGTCTGCACCCCCCCCCCCCCCATTTTAAGCCCCACAAGCACCTAAAATCTGTATTTCTACCCCTGGATAGTTGTGTTTGCTTTAGGATTTGTTGGGCAAAAAAGTGGCCTGTCTTTTCGCGCGCCTCCCCACTAAAAATATTCTAGGGGGGATTGAAGGGGGACAACGCCCCCCTCACATCCCGAAAAAAAATTTGGGTGTATGGCCCAACCGGCCGCTAAAATTTATATCTGAGGGTGTCGGGGGTCAAAAATGCCTGAAAATTGATGCTGATAAAACATGCTGCAAACAGTGAAAATGGCCAGTGCCAAACACCTTAATTGGTGCCTTGACAGCTGTGTGAAGATTAAAATGTGGTCAAAAATTCATGTGAAAACACACTTTTTGCCAACTTTGAGATGCCCCCTCTTTACCATGACAACACTGATCAAGTCATGAAAGGTTGCATTTGAAAGGCTACTGCCCAGTGATCATTCATAGCGAGTTGGGTGTAAAACAGACCATCCATTATGAAACAATGGCTAGTTGAAGTTGCTGTCAGGTGCAACACTGTGAAAATCAGCGAAATTCACAAAATCACTGAGTGGTAAAGGGTTAATAGCGGAATTTTACTGTATATCCATTTCTGTTTTCATTACATGTTTAAGAACCTTTTTCAAATACATGTTAGCACCTGGGAAACACGTAAAATTGGTACACATCTTTTAACAGATGTTCCCCCTAAACACTGATGTGGTATTTTAATCCTATATGTATCATATTAAAATGAAGAATTAATTTGTCACCCGATTAGGATAAAATGTTTCACCCCACAGATTGGGTTATTTTATTCAAGTCGGTTTGAAAAAAAAAATGTTTTTTCTCTGATCGCTTTCATAAACGGTCACTGACAGTCCTGCCAAATAATATACGATGGAATTTAATTATGGAAAAGGTACTCCTGTGTGAAAGGTTTTCAGGTGCCTTCAGTGTTTACGTTTTAACGCCACAGGTGGCACCTGTCAAACATAAAAATATGCCTTAATATGTTTTTCACAAATTGGCACTTTTTAACAACTTAAGACTTGCAATGACCCGTGTCGCTCAAAAAGAGGCATGACCTCATATGAAAATACGATACTGTTCACACACAAGACATTACGTAAACACGTCTATACAAATACTTTGTAATCTTTATCGCCGAAAAAAAAGAAAATTTTAAGATAAAAAATTGTGATATTTTTCTTATTTCTGCTCAAAATATACATTGTGGCCCCGTCAAGCGATTTTGGTACTTATCGCCTATGCGAGCAGCGAAGGTTCGGGCGAGCCTGCGCATCAGTGCAGTCTCGCCAGAACCTTCGCTGCTCGCTCATACAAGCAGTGAATCAAGACGAACCTTCAGACAGAAAGCCATCTGAATGGCTGGGCATGCGCAGTTAAAATTTGTCATGACGGAATGCTCGAAGACACAAATTCGCTTGGCGGGGCTCATATAAAAGTGGGGTTCAAAGGGGTCAAAATTATACAGGCATGTTTTCGTGATGTAAAGCAAGAGTGCGAGTCTAAAGAACGTTTTCATACTCATATCAATAGAGCATGGAATTTGTACAGATCATTAACATTAAAGATCAAATATTAAGAATTCTTTTAAGATGTTTGTAGTAAGCAGGTTGGAAGCAGACATAGAGGGACATTTTATTAAAAACTGCATGAAAAACTCCTATTTGTTCTAAAGTTGTTCTCATTCATATCTGATACATGCCTATTTTCTCCTGAGAGTAACCTCCCCTGAATTTTGTTTGATTTAGACCCACAATTTTAATGCTCTGTGATGTCATAGTGGCTTTAATAGTTTTGAATAATTTCAAATTACCATGGTTTCCATTTTGCAGTTACCCAATATATTTTCCCATGTCTTTGGTAAATGTGTATGTTTGTAATAATTTAGGATAGAAATGAGAAATTCAAACTTAAATTTAAATTTAAAGTATTGTTTTAAAATGTTTTAAACTACACCTGTGGACACAAAAGCGTTCAAATGAACTCTTTCAATGAATCTTTTTGCATCAAGTTAGTTTGACAAGCCAATGTCATTCATCAAAGAATTCTAAAACTAGATCAATCAATTGATTGGTCTCATTTTGGAAAACACTTTGTGAGTGACATCTGAGATGGATTTTGATTGGACAGTGCAGGAGTCAACAATGTGATGTACACCAACTTGTGTTTTGAATTTATTTCTGTCTGGCAGCTGACTGATAGGATGTTAGGATATATTGAATGATGTTTCAAGTCAGAATGAAATGAAGCTCATCAAAGTTCGAACGCTTTTGTGTCCACAGGTGTACTTAATCCAAAGTTTCATTTAGACAACTTCAAGTACGTAATTTTATATTATGTCATCCAGTTACAAATACAGAAACTGGTATTTAAATTATTTTAATAAATTATTTAATTTAAGGTTAACTTTGCGATTTAGAATAGGAGAAAACTGGTTTTGTATATCAGTTGCGATCAGTTTCAATAGTTCAGATAGGCGATTATTCAGTTCCTGGGGACTATAAAACAAAAGATATTTCATATTTAAGGGGAATAGGAACACCTAGCGAATTTTGCCGCCATTTTTCAAAGGGAGACAACTTTCAGAACATCTTGTTCACTCTTCTATAGCATCAGTTCCACCGAAGAAGGAGTCTCCTCCTAAAGGAAAGAATTTGCTCCTTAGAAGCAAATCTTTCTTTTAAGAGTTGACCCTATTGGCATGGGAGACAAAAAACCTTTTGCAGAATTTGCCTCCCCTGAAGGTCTTCCCATCCCCCTTAAAAACTTATGCATCTATGACACCACAGAATACATCATTGATATGAAGTTGCTCTGTTTCCATGAAATATTTCACATTTCAAACTGTAATTTATCTCGGAGACTAATAAAGATAATTTGATTTTACTCCTTGGGTCAAGGTCTTTTTAAACTCAATTGATTTCCATACCCTTATATATGACCTTTAAACTCCAGTGACAAACAGGAAGCATCCTGCTCATCAATATTAAAATGCCAACAAATGTTGGCATTTTAATACAATTGAGCAGGACATTTATTAAATGTTAAATTAAGCCCCGCCAAGCGAATTTGTGTCTTCGAGCATTCCGTCATGACAAATTTTAACTGCGCATGCCCAGCCATTCAGAGTGGCCAGGGATATGGCTTTCTGTCTTAAGGTTCCTCTTGATTCACTGCTTGCATGAGCGAACAGCGAAGGTTCTGGCGAGACTGCGCGGATGCGCAGGCTCGCCTGAACCTTCGCTGCTCGCATAGGCGATAAGTACCAAAATCGCTTGACGGGGCCCAATTATTAGTTTGTTTGAATTGAGGTTTCACCTCCCCATCAACACTATCTAGGTCATTTTGGAGACGTTGCTTCCAATTTTGTGGGACTTTTACCAGTGACATTTCAAGCCCTGACAGAAGCCTAATATGCATTGGAGTTTGACGGTCTGACTCACACCACTTTTTAGTCCTTCTAAGCGGTTTACCAGTACTCATGTATAGTCAGTTTCAGTTCTGCGTGGCAGTACCATGCAGCCCAATTCATTTCTCCAACTTCCATTACGATAACACACCCGTGCAACATGCTGCATTGTTTCTTATCTGCAAAACGGCTACTTGTCTGATGAAAATCCGTGATATTTTTCTTATTTATACTTCCAACATACGTTGTGGGTACTCGTTAGAACCGCCTCGATGAGGCGGTTCTAATGAGTACCCACAACGTATGTCTTGGAGCAGAAATAAGAAAAATAATGTATACCCCCGTAAACTCCAGTTTTCTCTATATAGAGTGGGGTTTAAGTGGGTGTTCATTTCATGGACTTGATCACGTGATGCGATGGGCGGGGCGGATCATGTTAACTTAGGATAAGCAAGAAAAAGCAAAAACTATTATAACATCGGTAGTTTCACAGGAAAATGAAGCAATGCACGCGGATTTGAATAAATAATAGGAAAGGGAGTGTTTCGGCCTACCGTGATACGTTTATAAAATCTTTAAATATTTTAGGCTTCAAAGAAACCATTTCGTTTAAATTTTGGTGTCATTACAGAATTTTATTTCCAGATTTTATACAAATGCAATGACTCCTGGTCAGTATCCTGAAAAATTGTCATAAAGGGATAATACATTACCTGTAACATCGAGGTATTCCAAATTAACACAGTACGACACCACTTCACACAATGCTGTGTTCGTCACATTAGCACAACCTTTGATTTCCAGATTTCTCAGTTCCGGACATCGTTTCGCGATGAAATGAAGTCCCTTGTCAGTCAACTTCACACAACCGTTTAAATTAATCTTTTCAACTATCACACAAACAGTCGGGGTATTGTAACTTAACCGTTTAGTCAAATATCGTAACGCCCTGTCGATTGGAATACTGTCATCGTTTATCACAATTCGTTTCCATAGTAACGGATCCCAAGCTAATCTGTACCACCGCTCACAAACACATGAACATCGACATAACTGATCTGTTGATAAATTTGAAAATATTTTCACTATCACATCGTCAGTCATAAGGTCAAAAGGTGAAGGACGAATAAGTTTTGACTTCCCTTTACTAGATGTAAGCATGAGTTTTTCAGTGTCCTGCAGATCAAGATGATTAAAGCGAACTGCTTTTTCCAAATGGTATTCATACGGCGGAGGAGCACTATGGTTTATAACCGGAGTTCTATAATCATCTTTTGGATCAGTCAAACGAGTGGTCTTTTCTGTGTTCGATTGGTTTTGTTGAGCAATTTTAGCACCATGTGTATAAGCCCAAGGAAATTTTCCCTCTCCCTGTCGCTTCTTTACATATGATCTATCAACTGAGACTGAGGAATCAGAAAATTGTCTGTCAAATGATGAGTCGGAATATCTTCTGTCTGTTGATGACAAGGAAGAACTATCTCCCTTGAACCCAGACATTTTGGAAGTTGATTTATAGGTACCGTTGTCAGAGACGATTCCGGATGACGAGTCATACGTGGTTTCGGCGTTCACTTCCGGTTCTGCTTCTGAAAAAACAGAGAGAAATAAAAAATATTAGTGAACGGCAAAAAAAAAAAAAAAAAAACTTGGCCCAAAACCCCAGAGAAATCCATTATAATTATACAGCTTTTGCAGCTTCAATGTCGGTTAGAATGAGCCAAATCCGGAACACCCCTATTCACCATATTTGCATTATGTGCTGGCTCTCAGCTTGCACATTGTCAATATTGGAAAAAACAGGTAACCAGACCCCCCTGACCTTGAAAGGTCAGGGGGGGGGTCTGGTTACCTGTTTTTTCCAACACTGATAACCTTCAGACTAGGAACCAGCAGATAATGCAAATAAGGTGAATAAGGTGGACCAATGCTATCCTTATAGGACTGTCGATTTGGGCCATTTTGACATCATGTGGCATTTCTGACCGAAATTCATGCTCCTAAGCCGCCGTATACAGTGAAATGCCGCTATTTTAAGACCACCAAAATTTAGGACTTATTCTGTAATAAAAACTTATTTTGAAGGCTACACTTTATTTTTCTTTGTGTTTTGCCTACAATTTCCTCTGGTCAGGGACCACAACAAAAAACACTTTTGAACAGTCCCAAAAGTTTCATTTTTTGGTGATAAAATTTTCAATATATTTGAACAGACGTGTTTTCGTAATAGTTCGAGTTTGACAACACTGAACATGTTGACGAGTAATTCGGCATTTTATCATATTCGATAGATCTAAATTGATACGTGTGGGCACGTTTCGTTTGAATTAGGGTTTAACGTCCCCGTCAACGCTATTTAGGTCATTTGGAGACGCTGCTTCCGATTTGTGGGACTTTTACCCGACATTGGTATAAAATGACACCTAAAGGCATGTCGCTCAATGAAACCAAAAGGCGTATATGCATTGGACGGTCTTACTCACAACACTTTGCCTGGGCAGGCTTAGTACTCATGGGTGGTCAGTTTCAGCTCTGCGTGGAAGAATCTATTTCTCCAAGCTCCGATGGGTGGCGGGCGAATTTGTGGGCACGTACTTTGATTTCATCATAAATGTGTTGAAATCCTATCGACCGACAGTGATGCCATTGGCCGATGAATTTATTTATTTATTTATTTATTTATTTATTTATTAACACCACATAGCTCGCCACTATCTGAACATAAATACTGTTGACACTGGAGACGTAACAAAAACTGATAACAGTAATAAATCTCACACTGGCAGCAGAGATCTGGGCCTGAACGGGTTAAGCCCAGAGGGCAAAGAAGAATTTATTTTCTAAGGTTAAAGCAGTAGTCTAGAAATTCGCTTGGCAACACAGATATTTTTATGATCCTCTCAAAAACTATTACTAAATTTAAGTGTGATTTATAACACTTTACGATAAGCAAAGAGACATATAAATCTTTATTTTTTTCATTATAAGAGAACACTGAAAACACATCTTCCACTCTTAACCCATATATGACAATGGACTCTTCCACCTAGTAAGTTTGGAGTGCTCCATTTCTAATAATAGGGGTGGTCGGTTGATTTTTGATTGTAACAATTTTTACAAAATGAATGTTCTTTAAGCAAACCGTGTAGACTTGGATCAGACGCCGCGTTCTGTGGCGTCTGATCGGGGTCTTCAACGTTTGCCAGTGTCCCAGAAAAGGGTCGCTAGGCATATATGAGTTAAATATACTAAAATGACTGAAATCTGTCAAATGCGAAGTCTTTACCAAATACATAAAATTAAACAACATGTATCTCTGTTCGAGTTACCTTGTAATTCACGGGCTGAAACTATTCATCATACATCCATCGGGGCTTAAAAGAAATATTTAGGCTGCATGGTGCTTCTACGCAGAGCTGAAAACCGATCGCACACGGGTACTGGTAAACCACTTAGAGGTTAAACTTAAACCACATAAACCACCCAGGCAAAGCGGTGTGAGCTTATAAATCCTATTGGTTTCATTGGGCGACAGGGCTTGAGATATGTCATTTCATCTCAGTGTCGGATAAAAGTCCCACAAAATAGGAAGAAGCGTCTCCAAAATGACCTATACAGTGTTGACGGGAACGTAAAACCTCAAATCAAACACAAAATTATCTTGGTTTTATGCAACCAAGAGTTACAGGGTTTAAAATTTTAACCCATATATAAATTCGCCAAAACAGGGGGGCATAGACAAACAACATAGACCCGGATCAGACTTCACATAACGCGGCGTCTGATCTGAGTCAGTGATTTTTCAAAATTCACAGCAGTCGAAACGATCTGAAACCCCTAAACTTAGAAATGGACATGTCCCAAGTTAATGGATGGATTTTTCTATGTATCGTATTGCACACCAGATAAGGAAATCCTTGACTTAACCCTGGGATAGAAATTCTTATCCTACCCAGGTTATCCTGCCAATGGACAGGATAAAAAATGAGAATTTTCACGTATCTGATTTACACTGGTTAAACAGGGTCACGTACGTCGTTGTTAACCGGCCCCCGCCCATAGGGGCTTGAAGAAATATATGGGCTGCATGATGCTTCCACGCAGAGCTGAATCCGACCCGCACACTAGTACTGGTAAACACCTTAGAGGATCTAAGCCTGTCCAGGAACCGCGGTGTGAGGCGGACCGTCCATGCTAATAAACCGGCCTATTTGTTTATTGGACGACAGGGCTTGAGATGTCATTTCATCTCAATGTCGGGTAAAAGTCCCACACAATTGGAAGCAACGTCTCCAAAATGACCTTTACAGTGTTGACGGGGACGTTAAACCTCAAATCAAACAAAAACGTCGTTGTTAAGTTTGACGTCACTGCACCTACAGTGACGTCAAAAGCGCCGCGTTGTGATCAAAATGTGGCAGACGCCGACAATCGAAGTGACTTCATTATATAAAAAGAAATCCACATTCAGAAATGAAAGGTATGCACAATAAAAAAGTATCTTACATGGATTTGCGGTATATACTGAACAATCCGTCCCTCGTGATCAATGTCCGACACAACTCGGCAAGCCTCGTGATGCCGAACAGTGACTCTCGAGACGGACTTTTCTATCTGCTGCTCATACCCATGTAAGATTCTTATAGACTATGATTTGGCTGTCGTTTACAACAGTGTTTGTCATAATTTTAGACATTTACTATTCTATTCACAAGGCTTCGCCCCCGCCCATCGGGGTTTGAAGAAATAAATGGGCTGCATGATGCTTCCATGCAGAACTGAAGCCGTCCGCACACTAGTACTGGTAAACCGCTTAGAGGATCTAAGCCTGTCCAGGAACCGCGGTGCGAGGCGGACCGTCCATGCTTATAAACCCTATTGGTTTCATTGGGCGACAGGGATTGAGATGTCATTTCATCTCAAGGTCGGGTAAAAGTCAAACAAAATTGGAAGCAACGTCTCCAAAATGACCTTTACTGTGTTGACGGGGACGTTAAACCTCAAATCAAACAAACAAACAAATTCACAAGTCTTGTAGATAGAGGATCTTACATGAGTGCTCATGTATTATTGAATTTATTAAACGAGTTGAGAAAAAGGGATAAAATGCGAGGCTTGCCGAGCATTTTATTCCTTTTCCTCAACGGGTTTAATAAATTCGAAAATACATGAGCACGAATGCAAGATTCTATTTATCATATGACATTTAAAACGCATTTTATTCACGACTGGTTACGAAAATGTGAATATTCCGCCATTAGTAAACGCGACGTCGTTAAGGACGTCGTACATGTAACGTTACAAGACGTATTTACTTAATTTGCATATTTAATCCACTAGTGGATTATCGAAAATATTACATGGCGTTATTACACTCTCAGACGCGAAGTCATATGATAAATTATATTCTATAGTGCTTTGGGATCACTGATTCCATTGTGGAATTTTGCAAATATGTAAGGGTCCCTGATGATGCCTAACTGGGCGAAGCTAGCTAGTAGTGCACAGAAAAGTGTACATTCCTGTTATGTAACGTAACATTTTTATCATATGACGTGGCGTCTGAGAGTGTAATAACGCCGTGTAATAAATTCTATAATCCACTAGTGGATTAAATATGCAAATTAGTCAGATACGTCCCGTAACGTTACGCGTATGGCGTCATAAACGACGTGGCGTTTACTCATGGCGGAATATTGACATTTTTTAACAAAAATCGTGAATAATGTGTTCTGCATTCGTGCTCATGTATTATTGAATTTATTAAACTCGTTGAGGAAAAGGGATAAAATGCTCGGCAAAGCCTCGCATTTTATAACTTTTCCTCAACTCGTTTAATAAATTCAATAATACATGAACACTCATGTAAGATCCTCTATATACAACATAATAATATACTCTGAATGCTTTTATGAACACCTGTGAAAAACGTTCTTCTACGAAATATTTTTGCTAGACATGATGATGATATGTATTACCATTATGCTCCCATCACCCATTCATCAAGCTAAGTATTACTAATATGACATGTTGCTCGATATTATTAGGCTTTACATATCAACAAAATTAGCATAAAACCGCATATAAATTATTCAGAATTCATTGAAATATAACGAACAAATTTAAACTACAGTAAAGATTATTTTTACGTAAGACCCACATAAATGGATTTTTTGTGCTTTATAATGATAAAATATGTGTAAGAGCAAAAGAAAATAATAATAATGATAATAATAACAGTATTAAATAAAACACCTATTGATGATTTGAGGTTTAACGTCCCCGTTCATACTTTGTAGGTCATTTTGGAGACGTTGCTCCCAATTTTATGGGACTTTTACCAGGCATTGAAATTAAATGACATCTCAGGCCCTGCCACCCAATGAAACTAATAGGGTTTATATGCATGGATGGTCCGATTCACTTTACCTGGGCAGGCTTAGACCCTCTAAACGGTTTACCAGTACTCATGTGCGGTCGGTTTCAGCTCTGCGAGGAAGCATCATGCAGCCCAATCTATTTCTCCAAGCCCCGATGGGCTGGGCCCAATTTTTATGATGATGATATTGATGATGATGATGATGATGATGATGATGATTTGTGAGAGAGATATAGATAATAATAGCAATACTAAAAGTTAAAAACCAATTATATGATGATGACAATAATAATAATAATAATAATAATAATAATAATAATAATAATAATAACAACCACTGACTGCTAATCATGGCGCCAGGTATCACTTAAGGGGAATGGGAACACCTTCAGGGGAGGCAACTCCTCCAAAAGTATTTTTGTCTCCAATGCCAATAGGGGTCAACTCTTTACGAGTAGACCCTTTTGCAGTGGGACATGGCTTATGGAAAAGCAAACAGGAAGTCCCAAAAATCATCTCCCTTTGAAAATCTGTGGTAAAAATATGCCAGGTGTTCCATTTCCCTTAATTAAACAAGTTACTCCTCCATTTCTAAAGCTATGGATCGTTTACCCCAGCCAGCAAATACCCTTAACCATTATCCTGCTGAATAAAGTAGTTAAGCCACACCCGTTTCTCACTATTAGCCAATCAAATTACTTAAATTGTATTCGTTTAATGCACAAACTGAATTACAAACAGTGTAGATCCGGATCAGATGGCTTCTTCAGAAGCCATCTGATCAGGATCTACACTGTTTGCAAAGGTAGGGATTGCAATCTTCAGCAGGATAAGGGTAAAGCAAACTCCCTTATTGTTATATACATTGTTCTTGCACACCAGATAAGGAAATCCGTGATTTTACCCTGGGATAGACATTTATGTTCTGACCCTAGTGTTCCGACCCAAAATCGATCATAATCGCGTGTTTGATAAATGCACTGTTTGATTACAACCTCGTATGTGTCGTAGTTAAGGTTGACGTCATGCACGTTACGTGACGTCACTAAATATTCCTGTAGTGTCATCACAATATGGCGGACGTTGGTAACCGAAGTGACTGCAGCATTAAAAATCCGCGCTAAAAATGGAAGGTATGCAAGAAAAAGAATCCTATATGGGTATGAGGGGTAGATAGAAAAATCCGTCCCTCGGGATCACTGTCCGGCATCACTCTGCAAGCCTCGTGATGCCGGACAGTGTCCCTCGGGACGGATTTTTCCATCCACCCCTCACACCCATATAAGATTCTTATTTTCTACAACATCTGTATCTTACCCCCTGTTTGTACCATCCCATAAATCGAACCGTATCCCTTCTGCATCTGTTGACAACTATTTAGAACAAGGACAAAGAGCTCAAAAGAGAGTCCTGTATTGAGTCATTATCGTACAAAACAGGCTTTATAGATTTATTTGATCAGAATCTATATTTTAAGTCATTATTCCGGCTCACAGATCAAAGAAATGAAACCGCGAAATTGAAAACGCTACTTAATCAAGCTGAATATATAAAAATAATTTCCATGCCTATAATTATGAAAGCAGCGAAGCATTTCACTGTAACTTTGTCAGAGAACTACATTATTTAAATATGACCTCCTCCCCTGTTCGGGTTTAAAGTGAGCCGAAACAAGGTTCTGCAACCGATGACATGTTATCGTCCAAAGATAAATATTCTTGAAGGGCCGTAAAGCAACAACCTGCTCTCTCACGTACGCATGCACGCACACCATTACGTATATTGGTAAAATCTTACCACATTAAAATGAAAATTTTCAGATAAAAATCCTGATTTTTTTCTTTCATATTCAGTCTGCTCAAAACATAGATTGTGAGTACTCGTTTGAACCGCCTCGTACCGCCTCAAAGATGCGGTTCTAACGAGTACCCACATTCTATGATTTTTGAGCAGAAATAAGAAAATTAATGTTTACCCCTGTAAACCCCAGTTTTACTATATAAAAAGGTTGGGGTTCAAGGTGGTCACACTATTATAGCTGTATGTTCGTGCAGAATGAAAAGCAGTCAGCTCCACAAACAACAGAGAAACCATCGTTTCCTAATACGAAAATGAGAGAGAGAGAAAGAGAGAGAGAGAGAGAGAGAGAGAGAGAGAGAGAGAGAGAGAGAGAGAGAGAGAGAGAGAGAGAGAGAGAGAGAGAGAGAGATTTTGTTCTAACTAACTCACCTTCAAACCAAAACTTCATTTTCTAAAGTCGATTTATATTTCCAATCTAACCGATTCTTAAATCCTTAAATCGAGCCGCCTTAAATTTCATTTTCTCTGTACCCATTCTATTTTAAAAATGGGACTTTCGGTCAAAAGTGGTCAGTATTTAAAATTAATGACTCCAGTCTGTTTAGTCATGGGCTAAATAAAGTATCCTCTCGCTGATTTCTTTGTTTACCCAGTGTTTAGTTTTATTTGAGAAGGAGCTATGACAATTCCGTTTAAACAATTTTAAACAACCCCGATTCAAGTCATTTAAAACGCAACGTAAAAATTGGATCTCTTTATACAATTTCGACAAGGTAAACTTGACAGACAGGAACAAATTCCATTGTGAAGACTAATCGTTGAGAAAAAGGGAAAATATTTTTTATTCATTTGTCATAATGTTATTGTAAGGTTTCAGTATGAAAATATCTACATATTACCAAACCATAAAAATAAATATTAAAACTAGTGATCAAGACCGCAGTGAAATAATGAAATTTTTGAAGCAACTGTCATCTACTATTTAAAGCAAAAGCGTATATTTTGTCCCATATATGCCTTGTGGCCTTTGTGTGTGTGTGTGTGTGGGGGGGGGGGGGGGGGGGGTTAAAACAAAAGCGTATATTTTGTCCGAAATATACCTTGTTGCCTTTGGGGAGACATTGGCAAACAGTGTAGACCCAGATCAGAACGCGGCGTCTTTTTCATTTATGGGTTGACGTACACTATTCCCACAAGTATAGCTTTTACAAAAAGCTAGGTCTACGCTTATAACATTTTAAATGTGAATGTCTAGAGTTATATCCCAGAAATGTGTTTAATACAATTAACTGTCTTTGGCAATATTTCTCTGCACCCAGGATCCTGTCGACTGAAGTATAATGTCTGAAATTTCACAGTTGCGAAGGCTGTAATTTTGTCAAAAAAAAGTTTATAAAAGCACGCATATGTGCAATTTCAGTATGCGTTGTAACATCTTATCAAACAGAATGCGAGTGCGAGGCGGACCGTCCATGCTAATAAACCCTATTGGTTTCATTGGGCGACAGGGCTTGAGATGTCATTTCATCTCAATGTCGGGTAAAAGTCCCACAAAATTGGAAGCAACGTCACCCAAATGACCTTTATAGTGTTGCCGGGGACGTTAAACCTCAAATCAAACAAAAAAACACAAAAAAAATCATCGGGTTGGAAGAAAAATAAACAGGCCTGTCAAAGAGGGAGCAGCATAATAAATGAAGAATTTTAGTTATCTCTTTTACGCCAAAAAAGAACAATTTGCATTCCTTTCCAAAATCTAAAATTTACGTTGTTCCTGTTTATCATATGACGTCGCGTCTGAGAGTGTAATAACGTCATGTATTATTTTCGATAATCCACTAGAGGATTAAATATGCAAATTAGTTAGATACGTCCCGTAACGTTACATGTACGACGTCCTTAATGACGTCGCGTTTACTAACGGCGGAGTGTTGACATTTTTGTAAACAATCGTGAATAAAATACGCTTTTAATGTCATATGATAAATAGAATCTTGCATTCGTGCTCATGTATTATTGAATTTATTAAAGTCGTTGATTGTTTGATTGTTTGATTTGAGGTTTAACGTCCCCGTCAACACTGTATAGGTCATTTTGGAGACGTTGCTTCCAATTTTGTGGGACTTTTACCCGACACTGAGATGAAATGACATCTCAAGCCCTGCCGCCGCCCAATCAAAACCAATAGGGTTTATATGCATGGACGGTCCGACTCGCACCTCTTTGCCTGGGCAGGCTTAGATCCTCTATGCAGATTACCAGTACTCGTGTGCGGGTCGGTTTCAGCTCTGCGTGGAAGCATCATGCAGCCCATCTATTTCTTTAAGCCCCGATTGGCGGGGGCCAATTAAAGTCGTTGAGGAAAAGGGATAAAATGCTCGGCAAAGCCTCGCATTTTATCCCTTTTCCTCAACTCGTTTAATAAATTCAATAATACATGAGCACTCATGTAAGATCCTCTATATAATCGGACAAGGAAAGTCGGAACAGAACAAAACTTCCAAAACTATTTTTTTGTCTCCAATGGTGTCCCAGATGGCAACCTCTTATCGTAGTCGTCACATTACGATAACACACCCGTGCGATAAAGTGCATTTTCCCATCTTAGGCCAGTACATTTAGCCTGAAATGACCCTTGACCCACAACTAATTCCTTGAGAAATGTTATCATATCAGGAAGGTGTCCTGATTTATAGAAAAAAAGTCCTCAAAAAAAATCCGAGGGGAAAGGGTATTTTTGGGGGGTGAAAAAAAATACGAAAAATGAAGAAAAATCACAAAAAACAGGCGTATGTTAAACAATTAATACTCGACTTCATTAAATCATCCAAAATGAATATTTCTATCTGGGGAAAAATACTAAAAATTCTGAAGATAAAGTTTTCTTTTAAATTTTTTTGGATATATTTTTTTTTGTGGGAAATTTCGAAAAACATGTATTAGCTTTTATAAAAAGCTTGAGTCTATGCTAAGTACACATTAATTTGTGTAGAACTATAATGTGTCAGTAGCCACAAAGTGTAAAAAAAAAGTCACAGATATCAAATGAGGATTTCCAAAGCTTATCACCAATGTCACATAAAACAAAATTTCCGATTTTTTTTTTCACTATCAATTACAACTAATTGTACTACATGCCTACATTTACGGTTTCTTCATTTCGCATTCTAGTTTAAAGTTTCATTTTACATTTACGTCATGAAAAAAACAATCTGCCAAGATTGCCGTCTAGAAATGAAAACATTAAGAATTGGATGTGGGAAGAACTAGATAAGGGCAAAGATATGTTATATATAAGCTATCATTAAGCTTGTCTACACCCGTGGGCGTAGACAATAAAGGAAAGTCGTATAAAACAAGAAAAAAATAGTATAACTAAAAAATGATAGTATCTGTGCGCCAAAATAAATGATAAGTTATTGGTACACCAAAAGAATTTTTTTTTTTTTTTTGGGGGGGGGGGGGGGGGGTTGAGGGGGAGGGGGGGGGGGGGAGAAAACCAAAATCAAACACATCACGAAAACATGCCTATATAATTTTGCCCCCCACTAACTCACTTTTATCTATATACTTGAAAAACTTGGGGTTTATGGGTTATTTTTTTTCTTCCCAAAACATAGCTTCTGAGATTGTTGATACTCAATAGAACTGCCTCATCTATGTTTTGAGCAGAAATAAGTGAGTGAGTGTGTTTGAGGTTTACATCCCGTCAACAGCAAATGTCATATGCAGTGGTTTCAAAAACATTTCGGCACCTGGATTTCAAGGAAAGCTAGGAGTGTGATTTTCAATGTTATCTGAATAAAGCCCTTACAAATTTATCAAGCGTAGCAGGGGAATAATGTCTAAGTAAACAGGAAAATCCCCGTCTATTGATAAAATCAATGCATACGGAGACCGGACCTCGGTTTAAAGACTCATCTGAGAGTCTGGCGAAGCCCTTGGATCGAACCCACGACTCCTGGTTTATGAGGCTAGTAGCTTATCCACTACATCATGGAGGCTTCTTTTAGCAGAAATAAGAAAAATAATGTACATGTACACCCCCTAAAACTCCCCAGTGCCCCACCCACCCAGGTGTAAATGGGTAGCAGTGGTGTTAAAGTCAACTGCCTCTCCCTCGTGCGCGTGAAAACATCCGGAATGAGTGTTCGAGAGCGATTAATTAAGCTTGAGGCTTTAATCGCAATCGAACTTAAATAAATTGGTATAAACTAAAACTCCAGTAGGAGGGGGTTTCTATCAAGTACCCACAATCTGTGCTTTTGAGCAGACATTACGAAACACGCAAATAAAAACATTGTCAATTGTTCTGCCCGATAATGCTATTTTAAGATAAAAAAATGATGTTTTCTTATTTCTGCTCAAAACATAAGTAGATTGTGGAGCTCGACAGAACCGCCTGAACTTGGCGGTTCTACCGAGTACCAACAATCTATGTTTTTGAGCTGATATAAGAAATTGAATATTTATCCCTGTACTATATAAAAGTGGGGTTCGAGGGTTCAAAATAATATAGGCGTGTTTTTGACCCCACCCATCTGGGATTGGAGTAATAGATTGGGCTGCTAATGCTTCCGCACAGAACTGATATTGACCGCATATGAGTACTGCTAAATCGCTGAGAATATCCAGAAAAGTTGCTGCGAGTCAGCCTGTCCATGCATGTAAACCCTTTTGGATTCATTTGGCGGCAGGGATTGAGATGTCATTTCATCTCAATGTCAGGTAAAAGTCCCACAAACTTGGGAGCAACGTCTCGTTTCGTGATGAATAAGAAAAAACTCAGAATTTTTCTCTGGATTTTTTTAGGGTTGATCAAATCTTCCCATAGATTTGAATATGCGTGTTTTCGTTATGTTTTTTATGACCCCAACTTTAAAAAGTTGGAGGGGCATGTTGCTTCTGGTTCGTCCTTTCGACTTTCCTTTTCGCCTTTGGTGCATAGCATAACGCAAGAAACGTGCATGTAAGGGTCTTGAAATTTCATATATCGATTTTTCATGGAAAATTAGCTAACGCGTATTTTTTCTTATCCCGAGTATGCCCCTTTCAAAAGTTATTGCCCTTTGAATTTTTTTTATAAAATCTTGTCAGCAAAATATCTCAAAATCTATTGTAGCTAGAGCCTTGTAAATAAAAATCAAAAATGAGTTCCTTTAAGAGCAATGAAAACATTCATAAGATAGTAGATGGGTCATACTACGTAGTTTCGGCTAATAAAGCCTCATCAGTGACCCTGTAATGATCCGGCAAGGAAAGCCAGAGGAAACATACTGCAATTTTGCGAATTTCGAAAAGGCAGTCGATTCAAAGACTGATATAAATCAAAATGGGGTCCAAATAATTAAAAACCTGTCTAGAATATGAGTCTAAAGTAAACAAATAATTTATTTCTGATTTCTCAGAATATTCACGCTGATCTCAAAGGACCAAAAGTAAAATATAAACTGCACTATGGTTGATGTACGGGAAGACGTTTTACGGCTGCCACAGGACACAACACCAGCTGCAGTGAAGGCAAATAAAAATCAAAAATGAGTTCCTTTAAGAGCAATGAAAACATTCATAAGAATTTGGTGACGAGTAGATGTCCTGATAAACTTTTGACTAAATTTCGAAAAATACTTTGTGGCTAATGGCCCTTTGGCACTTTGGGTACATTGTAGGCATATGCTTTGTGATGCATAGTAAAACTTTAGAACCTTGTATACCAGGTTTTGAAATTTCATATATGGATTCGTCATGGCAAATTAGCTTAAAGATATTTTTCTCATCCGGATTTTGCCCCTTTTAAGGTTGTTTGAGTCAACCTTTGTGTTCAGTCAGCTCAAAACAGTTATTGTGCGCAATGTTGGGAGACACAATTTGAATATCAATTTCAAGGGGGTACATCCCTATTATTTTTTCGGCCTGTTAAAAAGTCACCGGCCAATTTCTATTGCAGTAAGTAGATAGGACAGTGATGCAATTGTTCTGATTGTTATTTTTGAGTGGTTACTTCCACAAAGTCACACACAGCTATCAAAATCTTACGTGCGCCATGTTACCGGAATACACCGTATGCACATATTTACGATATTAATTCATTTGATTCTGATGACACAAAAGTGCTTCCATACATTAAAAGTTTGTCATGAGACATTGACAAATCATGACATTGACAAATGTATTTTCCGACCCCCCCCCCCCCCCCCCCCCAAAAAAAAAAATGTTTATTTTTACAACTTGAACATAGTATTAGATCTTGTTTATCAATAGCATACAAGGAAAATATAAATGGCATGTATTAAAAAAATAGAATGTAGAAAGACTGCACTTTATCAATTTCTGACGTAAGTTTTGTTTTTGATGACGTCATTTTTTTGCGCGTGAGGAGCCTTACAGCCGGTAAAAGTGTATGGTGCTGTTATCTGGCCATTACTTATTTAATGCTTTTTCTGCGGATTAAATCCTAATTTTCTCAGAACTGGCACGGATATTTTTTGAGGACTTTTTTTTGGTAATTAATATAACATAGCCCTGTGTTTTGGTGTTAAAAGAATTTCTCAAGGAATTAGTTTGACCATAAAAATTAAAGTACCTCGCCTATCTCCAAAATGGGTACTTTCCTGTTGAAAATCCTGATATTTTTCTTATAAATACTACAAACATAGGTCGTGGGTGCTTGTTAGAACCGCCTCATTGAGGCGGTTCTAACGAGTACCCACAACCTATGTCTTGGATCAAAAATAAGAAAAATAATGTATACCCACGTAAACCCCAGTTTTACTATATAAAAGTGGGGTGCGAGGGGGTCAAAAGTATATAGGCGTGTTTTCGTGATGTTAGCCAGTCTGAGCTTCTAAATGTCTATAGATATAATGTACAGAGTAAGCCCAGACCAGACTGCGCGAACAGCACAACATGTCCATGTAAGTCATGGGATTGCGTGGCGACAGTGGCGAACTGCTTACAACTAGCTGATGAAATTTTATGATAGCAAAATGAACAAAATATCGTTTCCGCCTTTTTGTCATATAAGAAGCCCATTTCTCACCACTCTATTCAACGTTGGAGACAGTGGTGGTAATTTATGAGTAAATATCCGCTTATTTCTTCATTACAGGGACGGGATAATTAATAATGCCCACAATGAAAGGACGATCTTTCAATTACAGGTACACCGACATGTCAGGGTGTCTCAGCTCAAACATTACCGCTTTATTCATTCATCCATTTTTCTTAGGACATTATACTTAACCAGTATTAAGAGACACCTCGCCGTTTTACGACGTGTTAAGGTGAAGTGATACATCTGTCAGATTTCAGCCATTTTGAACAAGAAATAGACGAAGGTGTCGCTTTTCCTAGCAATGCAACGTCGTATCAACGTCGATGCAACGGCATGGCGTTGCATCGACGTTGATGCGACGTTGCTTAGACGGCATGTGCCCGCTGGGAGCTAACGTCACCGGGGTGTCCAGCTGATACTGGCTGACAGATGTGCAATGTCTGCTGTCCGCAGGTAAAGGTAGAGGGGGAACGTTACTTCTTCTGTCTCCACACTTTCATTTGTTTTCTCTCTTTCCCCACCCCGCTTGTCCTCTTAATCTCTTTTTTCCTTCCCTGGCAGACGACGCAAAATGACCCACAAGTGTCGACATGCCCTAACCGCCAACCGCAATGAACAAGGAAGACGACTTTTGGGACGACAGTATACCTTCCAATATATTAACTGAGCTCCTCCCATCGGGGCTCTGAGAAATAGGTTGGGCTGCATGGTGCCTCCACCGACCGAACAGGTGTACTGGTAAGCCGCTGAGAAGATCTAAGCCTGCCAAGGCAACGTGGTGCAAGTCGGACCGTCCCTGAACAAGCATGTTTCTTAGGCCATTATACTTTACCATTTTTAAGAGACAGCTCGCCGTTTTACGACATGTTAAGGTGAAGTGATGCATCTGCCAGATTTCAGCCATTTTGAACAAGGAATAGGCGAAGGTGTCGCGTAGCCCAGCAGGCACACAACGTTTAGGCAAAGTCGTATCAACGTCGATGCAACGTCATGACGTTGCATCGACGTTGATGCGACGTTGCTTAGACGCCATGTGCCCACTGGGACCTAACGTCACCGTGGTGTCCAGCTGATACTGCATGGCTGACAGTTGTGCAATGTTTGCTGTCCACAGGGTAAAGGTAGAGTGGAAACGTTATTTGTTTTGTTTCCACAGTTTCAATCGTTTTTCTGTTTCTCCCCTGTTCTCTTCATCTCTTCTACTATCTCTCTTTTCTTTTCCCCAATGACCCACAAGTGTCGTCGTGTCCTTAAAGCCCAACACAATGAACGAGGGGGGCGATTTTTGGGACGACAATATGCTTTTTCCTATAATATATTAACTGAGACTGGGCTGCATGGTGCTTCCACCGACCGAACAGGAGTACTGGTAAGCCGCTGAGAACGTTTAGGCCCGCCTAGGCCACGTGGTGCGAGTCGGACTGTCCCTGAATATACATGTAAACCCTTATGGTTTGTTCGGGCGGCAGATCTTGAGATGTCATTTCATCTCAATTTCGGCTAAAAGACCCACAAAATTGGAAGCAAAGTCTCCAAAATGGCCTAACAATGTATTGACGGGGCCGTAAAACCTCAACACAAACTAAACTGAGCCCCTCCGAGAATGAGAAAGAATTTTCTCCTTGGGAAGACCCCTTTAGTTAAAGGTGACAAAAATATTCTTGTTAGAGACTTCTCTCCTGAATGTGTATTCCCTGATCGAGACATTTCCCAGCAGGGTCTTAAAATTTGCACTATTTGCTAAAAAATATATGTAAGGTGTGTGTAAAGACAAACCAGAGACCCTTTACACGCCCCCCCCCCCCGCCACACACACACACACACACACAGACACATGCATTATACAGATGCACCGTTCCAGTGGACCAGTGCAGCTAGGCTAATCGCAATAAGCGCCATCTGTTTTGTCTGGTGGTTACTTCAGCTATTATCGATGCTAACAGTGAGAACCCAGATTCGTTTTTTTGTTGTTTTTTTGGTTTGAGATTTAACGTCCCCGTCAACACTGTAAAGGTCATTTTGGAGTCGTTTCTTCCAATTTTGTGGGACTTTTACCCGACATTGAGATGAAATGACATCTCAAGCCCTGTCGCCCAATGAAACCAATAGGGTTTATAAGCATGGACGGTCCGACTCGTGCGCACCGCTTGGCTTAGATCCTCTAAGCGGTTTACCAGTGCTCGTGTGCGGGTCGGATTCAGCTCTGCGTGGAAGCATCATGCAGCCCATATATTTCTTCAAGCTCCGATGGGCGGGGGCCGAGAACCCAGAGGCAGTCTTATCAGGGTCCACACTGCCTGGATTTAAAAAGTTAGCAAGAAGATGCAGCAGTCGACATAAACAGACGACATTTTCAGGTGCCGTTTTTCTTGGCAACACTGTTTACCTACATGCAAAAATATATTTGAAAAGATTGCAAGAATATACAGCAGACGACATAAACAGACGACATTTTAAGATGCCGTTTTTTCTTGGCGACTTAATAAGGGAAAAGGCGGAAGATCAGCGAAGACATGTTGCAAGTCATATCAACCGGTTTGACTGACTTTTATAAACAACTTGAGGTGTAGAAACATTCTCTTTGAGCATTATAAGCCACTTGTAAACACGGTTTGTAGTAAATCTTTGAACATTTGTGAAAGGAAAATCCACTTAACCCTTTCAAACCCGTATGCCAAAGCAAACAGTGTAGACCCACATGATAAGGCTCATAATGAGCCATCTCATCAGGATCTACACCATTCCCAGCCTGTTAGTTTTTTTTTTATGAAACCTGTGCCCAAATCAAATAGATGCGAACAAATTCAAAGATGGAAAAGTCCATTACAGAAACTCATGGGTGAAAGTGTTTAACCAGAGTATATTTGTGAGGTCTTTGAAAACAAACTGAATACAAAATATATTTATTGATAACTTTTTTTTAATAGGCGAATGGATATACCTTTTCGCCATTTAGTAAGGCCCCAAGGAGACAACTTTTGCTCTTTTCTCTAAAGGAAAGAATTTTGGAAAGAATTTTGCTCCTAAGGAGCAAACTTCTTTCCTTTAGATCGAGTAGATCAATTAAAATTGGTTTACGAGAGGAACCAATTAATTTAGACAGAGTTGCTTCCCTTGGTGTTTTACCGATTCCCATTAATGTCGTACCTAACATGATTAGTAAGACATGTTTGTGTGCGTGAGTCGCATAGTCAAATAAAGAGACGTACTGAATCTAAAACGTCTTTCATTTTTGTTATTAATTGAGTAAATGAATGTGTGACTAAAAGATCCCTATCCCCATTTTTAAAGCAAACAACCTTTATAACATGAAACCACAACTAAAGAACCGGAATAATATCCTGTTATAAAGGGAAAGGATATATATATTGATATATATTTATTTGTATAAGAAACTGTTCCCACATTTAAATGCACGAACAACCATAGTATATGGTCGTTTTAATTACTAACCGCGAAAAAGGTAAACATTACGCGAAAAAAACTGACGGAAATAATGATTAAGCACTTCTTAACGCTCGCTTAACTGATACTTTACTCATTAACCCTTTTTGTACCAAATGGAATCTTCCGCCTTATATATAGCAGGAGTCCATTTCAAAATTTAGGGTCGCCAGGTGGTGTTTTCTTCAAAATCTATTTGGAAAATGGCTTAACTTTTTGAAAACAATGTAGGCCCTGATCAGACGCCGCCTTCTGCGGCGTCTGATCTGGGCCTGCACTTTTTGCAAGGGGTTTCTCCCTAAGGGAAATAGTTTGTTTGATTTGGGGTTTACGTCCCGATCAACACTGTAAAGGTCACTTTTTTTGAGACGTTGCTTCCAATTTTGTGCGACTTTTACCCGACACTGAGATGAAAATGACATCTCAAGCCCCGCCACCCATTGAAACCAATATGTTTTTATAACTAGCGGCATGGACGGTCCGACACTCGCACCGCTTTGCCTGGGCAGGCTTAGCGGATCCTCTAAGCTGTTTACCAGTATACTCGTGTGCGGGTCGGTTTCAGCTCTGCGGGGAAGCATCATGCAGCCCATCTATTTCTTCAAGCCTCGATGGGCGGGAAGGGAAATAGTGTGAAGAAAAGTAGTCAAAGAAGATTACTTAGCTTTTTTAGGAACCAGGGACAAGGCTATAGTAATGCAACAGACCAGGAACCGTTTTCTCTTTATAGTGATTTTGGTTTTACGGCTCTTTCAAGCTTATTTCACTTATTTCGAGTCGATCGTTAATCACAGGTGGGCAAAAACTGGAGTACTCGGAGAAAATCTAGCAGACCTTCCGTTGCAGAACTTGGCGTCTCGCATGTGGCCCGAACGAGGCTCAAACCACAGCGGTGAGAGACCTAATGATTAAGAGTCAGCGCTCTTACCCACTAGGCCACGGAGGCCCGTTAAAACCAGAACCTGCGCGAGCATACGAGCATATCTAGGTCACGGCCAGCTAAATTGTTTCTTCGAGTAAACGTGCCCAGCCAAGATTCAGATCCCCCGCACAGGCTGATCAGAGTCTTCGCTGGTTGCTAGATAGATGGCATTGACCCAACGTTTCTTGACGTGGGGAACCCAGATCAGTGTGATATGAAGGCTAATTTAACAAATATATGCCTAGCGGCTCTTTTGGGGTACATTGGCAAACAGTGCAGACCCTGATTAGACGCCGCAAAACGCGGCGTCTGATCTGGGTCTACACTGTTTGCTGAAAGTACATACATTTTTGCAGAAACTTACCGCTAACAAAACAAACCATTGGAAATGAACCACTCCAAACTTATTAGGTGGGAGATTCCATTTGCATATATGTGTTAAGTGCTCCCTGGGCGCACCTTCTTCGCTGGGCTTTGCCTTACTGTGACCCACTGGCTACCCAATTTGACAAGCAGAAAGTCGCCTTGACATATTGAGACTAAGAGACCACAGACAATCCGTTCCGTGAAGTTACTCTGCCGTGTTTGTTGACAAGAACTGCAGGGGAAGAGCTACTCTGTACGCACAAACTCACGTACGAACAACTCTTGGTGTCAAGTACTTGAATGTAGAGGATGTAAAAACGTACATTTTGTAGTTATATTTTAACGTCCGAGAGTTCATTCCTACCCCTGCGATAGCCTAGTCTAAGCCGGGGGTGGGGAAGTGTTCGCCTTCCTGGCTTCCCTACAAGGGCTTTGGCCCCTTATTTCTTTATAGGGAAGGAGCCCCAAACCCCATTTATGAGCATGCGTATTCCCCGCTACGCCCCCGAGGAGTATTCTATGTTTTGCTTTTTATTAATTAAAAAATGACAGTTTAATTGCAAGATACATGTTTAGAATGTGTCCAGCATGTTCACAAACATGTTTAACGCTTGCAAATAATGTCATAAGTCTTCGTCTAACGTGCTGGCCTCTGGGTATTATGGATGGTTTGAGGATGAAGTCATCAGCCGGTAAACAGGGGCATCGTCACTATGACAACATTTGAGACAGCGCACGATGAAACCTACAATGAAACATGTACGATCAGCGTAGACTCTGATCAGACTGCGCATTCACGCAGTCTGATCAGAGTCTACGCTGATCGCATGTGCCATCTAAAAAAGAGGAACTGAAGAGTCTTGTCATACTGGGATGTTTGCTGTCTGTTCCGGGTTTTCGCTGGTTTTTTGGTTTTGGTTTCACGGCCCTTTCAAGATTATTTCACTCATATGGAGCCGATCGTCAATCAGAGGTGGGCGCAAAACTGAGTACCCGGAGAAAAACCACCTGACCTTCCGTTGCAGAACTTGGCGTCTCACATGTGACCCGAGCCCGGCTCAAACCCACAGCGGGGGGAGACCTAATGATTAAGAGAATTATGGTGAAATTGCAACCAACCAAAGGTGGCTGAGTGTATGCGGATTTTGACAATGTTTGAAAGTAAGGCACTCGTATCGTATATCTGCATGGGTGTTTGTTTGTTTGTTTGATTTGAGGTTTAACGTCCCCGTCAACACTGTAAAGGTCATTTTGGAGACGTTGCTTCCAATTTTTCGGGACTTTTACCCAACATTGAGATGAAATGACATCTCAAGCCCTGTCGCCCAATGAAACCAATAGGGTTTATTAGCATGGACGGTCCGCCTCGCTCCGCGGTTCCTGGACAGGCTTAGATCCTCTTAGCGGTTTACCAGTACTAGTGTGCGGGCCGGTTTCAGCTCTGCGTGGAAGCATCATGCAGCCCATATATTTCTTCTAGCCCCTATGGGCGGGGGCTTAAACTCTGCATGGGTGTGTAAAACTGTTTACAACAGTAAGAGATAAATCAGAAACTACAGTCAGAGAGAGTTATCGTTCTTTATTGTGACACACCTGCTTGCACACAAAGTGGGCGGCCTAAACTGTAAGGGCGGACATAAAAGCGGGCGTGGTTCCCTGATATCTGATTGACATGAAGCCAGAGGGCACAGAGTAACCCTATATGAGGAGGTAGACAGCGGGTGATCAGCTGAATGGTCATTAATTTCCAGATCAGGCCTCCATTACGAAAACACGCCCGAACAAATACATTGAAAACTTTACCACCGAAAAAAAAAAAAAAACGAAAATTTTAAGATATTTTTTTATTATTTCTGCTCAAAATATAAATTGTTGGTACTCGTTAGAACCGCCTCTTCAAGGCGGTTCTAACGAGTACCCACAACCTATATTTTAGAGCAGAAATAAGAAAAACTAGAGCTGTCAGTGAAACTGACTAGGGCCCCGGCAGCGCTATCAGAAATTTGTGGACGGACAGACGGACGGACAGACAGACAGACAGAGTGATTACTATAGGGCACCCACACTTTCAGTGCGGGGCCCTAATAAGGTTTATCCCGTTAAACCCCAGTTTTACTATATGAAAGTGGGATTCAAGGGGGTCAAACTTATATAGGCGTGCTTTCGTGATAAAAAACACTAACACGCCGAAACAAATTAGGGTCGTTAGGTCGAAAAATCCTTTTTATTTATTTATTTATTTATTTTTGTGTCAATTTTTATTTGGCGGAAAAGAGCAAAAACCTTTAAAAGGAGTAAACTCCAACCATATTGTGAGAAAATATTCAAATAATCAAGGAACAAAAAGCACAGGATTTTAAGTATAAGTTTTACTTTTTTTACAAAAAAATGCTAGAGGTATTTTTTTTCTCTGGATGGCCATAAAAGTTGCAGGGTCGGCACAAAAAAAATCAGGATAATTTGAATATTAACTCATGTAGTATTATGACACATCGAATAGCTTGGAGCAGGTACATTTCCAATTATAGGGGTGTCAGATTTGTTTTGTTCATGATAAATTTTACAGAAAAAAATAGATTCTGCGTTTAAACAGACAATGCAGACCCAGATCAGACGTTGTCTTCAGCGGCGTCTTATTTTCGTCTACACAATGCCCAATGGGACCTTTAGGCATATATGGGTCAGTGTTTTAGTATAGCCGTGCAAGATAAAACTATCTTACATAGGCATGCGATCTTAAACCATATCAAATACAATCTTTCATTTGATACTCGCTACTCTGATTCATGTGATAGGTGGTAAAGGTTAGATAATATTATCCCATTCAGTTCCAGAAACCCCAAAACGGGTACCCTGGCAAACAGTGCAGGCCCAGATCAACGCGGCGTCTGATCAGGGCCTACACTGTCTGCTAAATATTCAGTCATTTTCCAAATCAATTTTGATGAAAAAACAACCTGTCACCCCTAAATTTTGAAATGAGCTCCTGCTATAAATAAGGAGGACGATTCCAATTGGTACAAAAAGGGTTAAATAATATTAAATATATTTTGCATCTTAAGTACATTCAAAACTGCAATATGATATACTTTATGAATAGAAAAGTAAAGCTTATGAACAATGGAATGACAGCAATGTGAATCGAATATTAATGCGGAGTATTTATTATTATAGCATAATAGTACAGACAAAAAACTGCTGTCTTTCATGGCTTTTCAGGCCGAAAAATGTGATACTGTTCTTGTTTTCTCGTCGAAAACCACTTGGTCGAATATAGCTTTTGGTCAAATACAACGTTTGGTCGAAAAAATGTTGAAATGGGACAGTCGGTCGATTTTTTTTAAGAAATGCGAAACTTGGTCGAATTGTTTTTTTTTTTTTGTTGTTGTTGTTTTTTTTTTTATTGTGTGTGTGTTTTGTTTTGTTTTTACTCGTAATAATAATTAGTTACATATAGAAGGGGACTAAGCATAGAACCCCGGGGGACGCCAGCATAGACTTGGTGTCCAAGTTGTTCCGAAAAACCTCACTGCGCACGCGATTTACGCAAGCACACTGATGACGCCAACAGGTGACACAAGTCATGCTTCTTTCAGTTTTTCGATGAAAATTCGACGATTTTTCGACGAAATGTCAATTCTTTGATTTTTTTTTCGATGAAAATTCGACCAAACATTGTTTCGATGAAAAGTACTATTCGACGGAAAAATACATTCGACCAAGTGGTTTTCGATGAAATGTCATGGAAGCATGAAACGCTTCTCGTAGTGTGGGTTTTCGTTTGAATTGGCCGCGGATTCTTGAGTATCCACTCGATACATAGTTAAAACCAATTTTAACGAGTACCCATACTCTATGCTTTAACCCATTTTGTACCGGAAACCCTAAAACGGTTACCCTGTCAAACAGTGCAGGCCCAGATCAGGGCGTACAATGTTTGCATAAGTTTAGCCATTTTCTAAAAACACAACCTGACACCCTAAATTTTGAAATGGACTCCTGCTTTTTATAGGGAGTAAGATTCCATTTGGTACAAAAAGGGTTAAACAGAATAGAAGAAAGTGGTGTCAACACTGACAAACCCCACTTTTGCTGTTTGTATCTATTGCTTGAAATCAGAGAGAAAGAAATTGATTGGAGTGGGGTTTCACGACACTTCAACCCTTGTGGTTCATTTTCTGTTGTCACCCAGAGAAAGGGAGAAAAGAGGTAGCAGCGAAGATGAAGGAGAAGAGACAAGGGAGAAAGAGGTAAACAGATGCCAGTGAAGAAACGGTAGAAATTAACCCTTTTTGTACCAAATGGAAACTTCCTCCTTTATATATAGCAGGAGTCTATTTCAAAATTTAGGGATGCCAGGTTGTGTTTTCTTCAAATGATTCATTTGGAAATTGGCTGAACGTTTTTGCAAACATAGTAGGCCCTGATCAGACGCCGCGTTCTGCGGCGTCTGATCTGGGCCTTCACTGTTTGCCAGGGTACCCCTTTAGGGGTTTCCGGTACCAAATGGGTAAAAGACCCCCTCCCCTAACTTGCATTACCTGCTGCAAGGACAGCAAACCTTGCCCATCTGTAAGCTGGCTGTAAGATTCACAGCTTCGCCACACCAAACCACACCCCGAGAGAGACAAAAATTGCATAGCACGTGACCCTTGGTAGAAATCTGGGATGAGTGCATATTTTCTTTTGTCTCAGTCCCACCCATCCTTATAACAGTTACATTAATACATGTATCATTACCCCATATATGCCTATATCGATACTGACAAGATGTGGAGACCCAGATGTGGAGACCCAGATCAGATACCACATAACCGAGCGTCTGATCAGGGTTTACACTGTTTGCTTCAAGTATGGGGAATTCTGCAAAGCTTACAAAACCTACCAGACAACCCTATAACAGGAAATACCGGTCCCAAGATATAAGGTGTGTGTGTGTGTGTGTGTGTGTGTGTGTGTGTGTGTGTGTGTGTGTGTGTGTGTGTGTGTGTGTGTGTGTGTGTGTGTGTGTGTGAATTCGGGTTTAACGTTGCTTTCAACAATTTTTCAGTCATATCACGACGGTGTCTGGTTGCGACAGGGAGCCCAATGCTCACTTTTATAGTACTGCCTCACTGAAGTATCATGTCCCAGACACATTACATGATACCACACCCAGTCACATTATCCTGACACTGGGTCGACCAGTCCTAGCTCTTCCCCGTAAATCTGAGTGCCAAGCGAGGAGCAGCTAGTACCATTCTTAACGACTTTGGTATGTCGCGGCTCGGGATCGAACCCGTGACCTCACGTTCCCCGGTGCGGACACTCTACCAACTGAGCTATCGGGGCCGGTATCCTACTGTTGTATGTGGGTAACATTATTTCAGACTTTTGACCACTATCGCACTCAGCCGGGTATGAGTCACCAATTTTAAGAATATTAAATCAGTGATATGGAACAAAGATCTAAAAATGACGAAAATTGAAAAAAATAAATATCAAACTATATAAAATTGATTTATCAAATTATTTTGGAGATGTTAATTTGCCAAAGCCCAATCTCATGTAACTGAAAAGGGGTGAATGACCAAAACATATCAGCTCTTTTAAAAGCGAATTTTAACCGCATTTTTAGCATACAAAGCCTGTATGACTTTCATGCAAAAATCATGCATTTGTTAGCTACAGTGAATTTACAGCTTGAATAAAGTCACTCTAATGCATTACGAAAACACGCCTATACAAATACATTGTAACCTTTATCGCCGAAAAAATGAAAAATTTATGATGAAAAAAAAAGTGATTTTTTCTTATTTCTCCTCAAAATATAGATTGTTGGTACTCGTTAGAACCGCCTCATCGAGGCGGTTCCAACGAGTACCTACAATCTATATTTTTGACCAGAAATAAGATAAATAAGGTGTACCCCTGTAAACCCCAGTTTTACTATATAAAAGTGGGGTTCAAGGGGGTCAAATTATAAAGGCGTGTTTTCATGATGGGCTCGAACATACATTTGTTCTAGGCAGCGTTAGTTCGAGTCACTGACGGTTGTTCATAGAGACATATCAGTAGACATAATGCTTCTATAAAATAAAGGTATGCTGTGTGTACTCATTAGAATTGCCTCATCGAAGCGATTTTAATGAGTACACACTACATACCTTTCCATATTAAAACACGACGTTTCTAAATCATACGCGCGTACTTAAATATTTCTTATCAGGGGCTTTGCCCCCGCCCATGAGGGCTTGAAGAAATAGTTTGGCTGCATGATGCTTTCATGCAGAGCTGAATCCGATCGTAGACAAGTACTGGTAAACCGCTTAGAAGGCCTAAGCCTGTCCATGCAAAGGTTGTGCGAGTCGGCCCGTCCATGCATATAAACCGTATTGGTTTCATTGGGCGGCGGGGATTGAGATGTCATTTCATCTCAATGTCGGGTAAAAGTCCGACAAAATTGGAAGCAACGTCTCCAGAATGACCTAAATAGTGTTGATGGAGACGTTAAACCTCAAAACAAACAGACAAATAAACTTATCAGGGGCCAGGGAAAGAATTTCTTGGGACTCAATAAAGAGATCGAATTAAGCATTGTTGGTTTAACCATCGGTTTTCGAGTCATCGAAGTTTTGCTGTGCATGTACTAGTATAGCACCGGAAAAGCTGTGCACGCGTATTGTTCGCCTAGCGTCATGAGAAAAATAAAAGTTATAGAAATTGATTTGTAATTGATTACTTGATCGTTCGATCATAGTTTAACGAGTACATGTCGATTTTTCTCATTTCTCGGTGATTAAAATTAAATGCAAAAATCAACATTAATTTACCCTTGCAACCCCGTAGATATGAATAGATGTCTATGCTAACAGTGTAGACCTAGATGATATCTCATCTAGGTCTACACTGTTAGCAATTATATTCATATTTTGTCTAAATTGCCTGTTTATAAGAGTGAACGTGTCTGGAATAAAAAGATGAGAGAGTCCACCAGAAACTCAGAAGTGAAAGGGTTAAACCAGCGATGGTTGGCTGAGTCTGTGCGGCGACAACAGTTTTATTCAGCGGTAAAGTTTAACCCTTCTCTTGCTGAATATTCATTTAAGCCACACCCATTTCTGTCTATCACCCAATCAAATTACTTGGTGTAATTGATTGCTACAAATTCATAAACTGAATGCCAAACAGTGTAGATCCTGATCAGATGGCTTCTTCAGCAAGATAAGGGTTATGTTGGTTGTTGTTGGATTTGAGGTTTAACGTCCCCGTCAACACTGTAAAGGTCATTTTGGAGACGTTGCTTCCAATTTTGTGGGACTTTTACCCGACATTGAGATGAAATGACATATCAAGCCCTGTCACCCAATGAAACCAATAGGGTTTATTAGCATGGGCGGTCCCGCCTCGCACCGCGGTTCCTGGACAGGTTTAGATCCTCTAAGCGGTTTACCAGTACTAGTGTGCGGGCCGGATCATGCAGCTTTGCGTGGAAGCATCATGTAGCCCATATATTTCTTGAAGCCCCTATTGGCGGGGGCGAACAAGATAAGGGTTAATAAGAGAGAAACTATTATTTTGACCTGAAGTTTAGATTTATAACATGAAAATTCAGAGATCAATCAAAAGGCTCTGGCGAGGCTCTGACGAAACTGTGCACATGCGCAGTCGCGACAGGGCATTTAGGGGTTCCACATAAGGAATGGTAGTTCAGATCAAGAAATGAAAGGCTAACCCTCGCAAGGACACTCATTTACTAGAACTTTACCAGGGCTAATAAGAACTCTTTCTTGAGCTCCAGGTAAGAAATATGTAGTGATAACTGGGATTTTCTTTCATGTTGCGTGCACTCATTAGAATCGCCTTATCCAGGCGATTCTAATGAATTCATGCAACATACTTCAGCGTTTAGCAGAGAAGCAACTTGGACACCTATCCTCTCAGTCGCTTAACTTCGTGGTTAAGCAAAGCGTAGAAAAGAAAAGAGCCCACACCAGGCAAACACGACGGTGGAGTCCATGCAACACACCAGCGGCACTCCCATCCCAACGCTGCCACCAATGTAGCGTTTGCCATATCGTGTCAAGCAACGCCCTTTTGTGCCTAAATTCGGAGTTAAAGTTAACAATTCTGGTATATATTGATAACCTCTATAATAAGATTTTTAGAAGATCAAACAGCTATCATTATGCATCATACCTCGGTGCTATGATTACCCCCAACTACCACTGTCTAGAAGAAAATTAGCCCCGCCCTTGGGGGCTTGAAGAAATAGATGGGCTGCATGATGCTTCCACGCAGAGCTGAAACCGAGCCCACACGAGCACTGGTAAACCGCTTACAGGATCTAAGCCTGCCCAGGCAAAGCGGTGCGAGTCGGACCGTCCATGTTTATAAACCATATTGGTTACATTGGGGGACAGGGCTAGAGATGTTATTCCATCTCAGTGTCGGGTAAAAGTCCCACAAAATTGGAGGCAATGTCTCCAAAATGGCCTACACAGTGTTGACAGGGACGTTAAACCTCAAATCAATCAATCAATCAATCTAGAACAAAATTTTAGTCTCCACTGATCGTCCTTAATGCCATAAATCCTAAAAATTCGGACACCTTAAGGACTTGACGATCGTAATTCTCCAAAAATTTTAAGAAATTCGTTTCAAGATCCAGCAAGGAGTCTAAAACTGCAGACGGAATTGCAAACAGTTTGCTATTAATGCCTCTCTGTCCCAATACTAAGGATTATTACGGAATTTATCACATCACGGTATGGTCCATTCTTCTCGTGCGAAATCTCACGAACGGTGCTATTCCGCACGTAAAATGTAATAAAACCCGCTGTTTATATAAACTTATTATATTCAGGACACATGAAACACGAGTAAAACCTTTCATTAATTCTCCATTTTCCTTTTTATTAAGATGTTGATGCTGGGAGGCAGGGAGTTAGCTATACAAGTTTCAGATAACACGTACAATAGGAGAGAGGGGATGTTGTCAAATAAAATAATCGTTCTTTAAAAGAAGAGAGAATGTAAAAAAGATCATCTAAAATTATCAACTGGTTGTACCCGTCTGGTCTGTCAAGATTCGTTTGTTTAATCAAATATATGTGGGAAACAAATTAAACACAGCATGCAGAGTTAAAATCCAGCTATCTATGATTATTTTTTACAAATTCAAAAATTATATTAGAAGAAAAACACAATCCGATATACCCCTGTGTTTGCTTGCTAATGGAGAAATCTGTCCCACGTGGGCTCACACGGCGACGTTAGCAGGGGAAATAGCAATTCGCTATTTCTGAATCAAAACCTCAAGTGAGGGCAGGCGATTTTCAATCTAATATCAAAATGAGCATTTTAGAACAAAAATTGCTAGGCTTTGTTATTTTATTTTCTCTCTAGCTTCCCCAAAGAAAACAGGCTGCAATCAGATCGCCATATTCATCTTATACAATAGAACTTCGATGGCTCGAACACTGATGGCTCGTGTACCATGGATGAGTCGAACCCATTCTTGAGCCCCTAGCGAAATCCTCTACATAGGAAATAGTGCGGGATAACTAAGGAGATTTTTGTCTTTTATCTTGTAAATGTATGCTGTGTGTACTCATTAGAATCGCCTCGATGAGGCGATTCTAATAAGTACACACAGCATACATATTCATTATAGAACACCGAAAAGATGTATCTCGCTATGCCTCCTGACAGTAACCTCATTGGCTCGAACTACCGCTGTCTCGAACAAATTTTCATGGTCCCAAAGGGGTTCGAGCCATTGAAGTTCGACTGTATGTGAGAGAGAGAAAAAAAAGATCATTGTTGTTCAGTGGGGACAAGAAATCCTAACCCTCGGGTCCAGTGGTCACGTGGAAACTCTGCAAATCTAAGCAACGTTTAATGAGCAAATAACGTAAACCACTTATGTTTGGTGGGCATTTATTTTTGGCGCTTATGACGGTAATGCATAATAAATGCATATTGTTTGTTATGCATCAAAATGGAAATGGATACCTTTCAAAGGCAATTCCATAACTTCAATAGCTAGAACACCTTTGGGATCATGAAAATGTGTTTGAGACAGGGGTTGTTCGAGTCATTGAGAGTAAATCACAACGCCATTTTAGAAGGCACGATTGGACTGATTTAACATTTTGTTAAATTGTACTCATCGGTGAGGCGATTCTAATGAGTACAAACAATATATATTTGCATGATCATATCTGTCCACTTAAACTATATGTTTATGTGTTTGTGTTGAGGTTTATGTCCCCGTCATTACAATTTAGAACAATTTGGAGACATTGCTTCTAATTATGAGGGACTTTCACCCGACTCTGAGACGAAAAGCCATCTCAAGCCCAACCGCCCAAAAAACCTCTAAGATGTAGGGGACGGTCCACTTTGCCGCCTCAGCGATTTCAGCTCTGCGTGGAAGCACCATACAACCAAATCTATTTCTCCGATGGGCGGAACGCTAAACAACATGTTCTGAAAACGCCCCATTTTATATTGTGCCACTTAAACTGATATGGCCAAACTTCAATTACACAGATATCAAGCTTTGATTGTGTTGGGCTTTAACCACCTCAAACCTTGTGGGTCATTCTATGTCAAGAGAAATGGAGAATACAGATAATAGAGGAAATGATAATGAGGGACAGGGAAGATTGAGGAAAAGTAAAGAAAGTGAAGAAATTCACCCTTCGACCCTTACCTGCTACAAGGATAGCAGGCCTTGGCCAACGGTAAGCCAATATCAGTTGGACGCCCCGATGACGTAAGACATACGAGACCGTCGCCACACCCAACCATCCCAACAGATAGCAATTGTACAGCATTTCGTAAACCAGAACACCATATACAGTGAAATTTCACTATTAAGACCACCTAAAATTAAGTCTTATTCTGCTTTAAAAAGCTTCTTTTTGAAAGCTTCATTTATTTTTTTCTTTGTGATCTCTGCCCACAGTGTCCTCTGATCAGAGACCACCTTTGGGACTGTTCAAAAGTGGTCTTAAAGACCACTTTTGAACAGTCCCAAAGGTGGTCTTAATATAGGATTTTACTGTATTTATGATATGGGCCCTTATGAGCATGAGACCGTGCGGAATACATTAGTCAGCTTATCAGACATGTCAAGGGGCGATAACTTAAATATAACAGCAAGGTTTGCACCTCTTCGGTCCACAATCCACTGAGTATTAAACCAAGAATGCGCAAACAATAAAACGCAACAGGCGGTATGCCAAATTTACTTTATGAAAAATACATTAAAATCCGCTTTTAAGATTTATTACATAACATAAGAGTATATACTTAAGGTATGTTAAATATTTCTTTACAACATTTTCCAATCTGTTATCGCATTTTTTAAAGATAAGAAGCTCTACAAGCTGCCTTAAAAAGGAGAAATCAAACAACCGTAAATAAATCGGGCCTAAATCATGCATGATAAAAGTGAATGACATTCAATACTCGTATAAAATATCACTGTAACACGAAAAGATAACGAAAGGATTAACCCAGTGCAGGCAGAACGCGGCGTCTGTTCAGGGCCTCCACTGTTTGCTTAAAGTTCAGCCATTTTCCAATTCAATTTTGAAGAAAACACAACCTGAAACGCCTAAATTTGGAAATGGACTCCTACTGTTTATAAGGAGGAAGATTCCATTTGGTACAAAAAAGGTTAACGACTTGCCTCGCGCAATCGATCTTGTCGAATTTGACACAGTCGAATTAGATTGATTACGTGGACTCATTATGATAACACACCCGTGCGACATAGTGCATTTTAACATCTCCAAAATGGCTACTTTTCTGATGAAAATCCATGATATTTTTCTTATAAATGCTCAAAACATAGGTTGTGGGTGCTCGTTAGAACCGCCTCATTGAGAACCTATGTCTTGGAAAAGAAATAAGAAAAATAATGTATACCCACGTAAACCCCAGTTTTCTCTATTTGAAGTGGGGTTTAGGGGGGTCTTCATTTCACGGACTTGTTCACGTGATGTGTCGATTTAATAATAGAATAATAACAGACTATATTTATAGAGGGTAAAGCACATTTAGTAAACACTAATCTTCCATGTGGTCCTCTAAAAACAAGAAAAGGTCTATAAGCATACAAGCATATTTAAAAAGTGACAGACACCCGCACGCACTCACAATAATATACTTTCTCACAGACTCACAAGTAGTTATCAGAATCAGAACCAGAATTGTTGACATTCATACACCAGGACCTGTGATATGGGAAATTAGTCCCTAGCTCTAACCAAAGAAGTCAACTTAGCTACACAATCCTCAGCACCTTCAGCTGTCGAAATAATCGAATCGGGAGGGGCATTCCAATCTCTAATGGTTCGGTTGAGTGAAATATTCTTGGAAGGGTCGTAAAGTCAAGAAAAGAAGTTGCGCCCCCGAGTTATGCCCGCAGAGAAACTTTCTGAAACCCATCATAAAACTGTTGTAATGAGCATCACTAACTTAATAATAAAACTTCTTCATATGTCGCCATTGTAATGTTGTCAGAAATTGACTACCTGTTCTTCTCTAACAATATATTTTTGCACTACATCAATTTTGATTTATATTTTGTGTCATAATTACATCTTATAGAATGATGCTTTATCTGTAATTAAAGCAAACTGCAAACATGGCATTTCAAAATTAGGCCTATGACAAAAGAGTCTTCCTTATCTAGAATGTCATCCAAATGAGTTCTGCCCGATTCACATCATTATACATACATGCAAAAATTAGCCCATGCAGAAAAGAGGTTGACAAATTGTTTCGACCAAGATCAGCAGCCTAGCGTCCGACAAAAGAAACGTTTGCAAACTCTGTAAACCAATATCAGCCGCCGCGTTATTTGGCGGCTGATCTGCGTCTACTCCGTTTGCATAACTTTAATACAAGATTTTTGTTTTGTAAAAATCAACCAGACTCACTTTTCCTTGGTATTAATGGGCCTTCTATGGAAGATTGTGTGTGTCATAGATGGGTTAATTTGGAAAATAAGTCATATTTCATCATGAATATAAATTTTTACCATGATACGACTCATAAGCTAATTGCTTAGATCATTAATAACTCATAATTGACTTCTAATCTGCTTAGCACATTAACGATTCATAAATCAGCGCATGTCATATTGTCAGATTTGCTTTCGACCTTTTAATATGTCTACATTCCTTGTGTTCAATGACGAAAACGTTTGGCTATGATACCTAACACTGTGCAATTACAGCTGTCAAGTGGACCCTTCTACCTCAATTTGGAAAGGTCCAGTTGCATTTCAGGATTGTCTGCTCATTTGTTCGACTGTTTGTCAATCGATTGTTTTTGTTTAAAAAAAAAGTCACTAATGAAACTGGCTTAAATTGCCAATGTCCGCGTGACTGTCACTGATCAATAAAGCTCCACCGCGTAACATGCGTATGTACGAAAATCCACGTAACGCTTATTTATAGACGCGCTATCCGTGTCGCTGTGACGTTGGGGTGTTATGCAAAGACGATTTTCTGCAAAATCTGGACGGGTTTAAGTTCGAATGGAAGTATATGTCTACGTTTATCTAAAGTCTTTTAAATAATAATGAATTTGTTTTGTTTGATTTGAGGTTAAACGTCCCCGTCAGCACTGTATACGTCATTTTGGAGACGTTGCTTCCAATTTTGTGGGAATTTTACCCGACATTGAGATGAAATGACATATCAAGCCCTGTCGCCCAATGAAACCAATAGGGTTTATAAGCATGGACTCGCACCGCTTTGCCAAGGCAGGCTAAGCTCCTCTAAGCGGTTTACCAGTACTCATGTACGATCGGTTTCAGCTCTGCGTGGAAGCATCATGCAACCCATCTATTTCTTCAAGCCCCGATGGGCGGGCCGAATAATGAATTGGTAACCCCATGCATATATGCTTGTGGAAACCATGCATACATGCATCGGGAAACCCAAAAAGGGGATATTAGCAAGTAGTGTAGACCCAGATCAGACGCCGCAAACGCGGCGTCTGATCTGGGTCTGCACTGTTTGCTTACATTACAAGAATTTAAGGGTTAATCGAAAGATTCTAAGTCCCCGTCGAGGACGATTTTCCAGCATACGTTCAGAGACAATCGACCTATCAATACAGTCAGTACTTTGATTTTTTTTTCTTTTCTAGCCGCCGCTTTATGGCGTCTGGTGGATACTATCGGTTAATGCCCTTCTGAGAATCTTAATGAAGCGCATGCGTGTTAGCGTGACTTAATCAATTATACCACGGCACCAAAACTTTTTACAAATTAAAATGAAAAAATAATTACGTAAAGTAGTTTTAGTTTAATTACCATGTTGCACGCTCATGGTGCAGCTCATTCATAAAATACCGCTCTTCTGAAATAGGGCTGATTTTCCTCTTTTTAGAAATAGAAAACAAGCAAAAGCAACTTCAACATTCTTAGTCATGTAATACATGAAAAATGCAGACTCAGGATTTTCGGCCTCATATACATATAACACATGAAATAGCATCCTCAGACATTAATGGTCATATACCACATGAAAATTGCAGCATCAAACATTAGAATCGTTTATCAAATGAATATAAGGGCCTCACACAATAAAACCGTATAGCACATGAAAAAACACAGCCCCACACATTAAAATCGTAGACCACATTAACATGTCAGCCTCAGACATAAAATAACACATGAAAAAAACAAAAAAAAAAACAACAAACAGTCAGACATTAAAAGTCATATAACGTCTCAGACATTAAAAATTAAATAACGCATGAAATAGCAGACTCAGACATGAAAAGTCATATAACACATGATAATAGCAGACTGAGATATCAAAAGTTATATACCCAGACATTAAAATCATAAAGTGCATGAAAATAGCAGCCTCAGGCACCAGAAGTCATATAACTCATAAAAATAGCAGCCTCGGGCAACAGAAGTCATATAACTCATGAAAATAGCAGACACAGACACCAGAAATCATATAGCACATGAAAATAGCACCAGAAATCATATAGCACATGAAAATAGCAGCCTCAGGCACCAGAAGTCATATAACTCATGAAAATAGCAGCCTCGGGCAACAGAAGTCATATAACTCATGAAAATAGCAGACACAGACACCAGAAATCATATAGCACATGAAAATAGCACCAGAAATCATATAGCACATGAAAATAGCAGCCTCAGGCACCAGAAGTCATATAACTCATGAAAATAGCAGCCTCAGACACCAGAAGTCATATAGCACATGAAAATAGCAGCCTCAGGCACCAGAAATCATATAGCACATGAAAATAGCAGCCTCAGGCACCAGAAGTCATATAACTCATGAAAATAGCAGACTCAGACATTATAAAGTCATATAACGCCTCGGACATTAAAAATCATATAGCATATGAAAATAGTAGCCTCAGGAATTAAAAGTCATATAGCACATGAAAATAGCAGACTCAGACATTAACAGTCGTTAATGCCTCGGACATTAAAAAGTCATAGAGCATACCAGGCATTAAAAGTAATAGAGCACATGGAAATAGCAGGCTCAGACATCAAAACTAGACAACACATGCAATTAGCAGCCTCAGACATGAAGTGATAACCACAAAATGATAGCATAAGTAAATACGAGTACATTGGTGGTAAAACTCTAGCCCAAATTTAGTAACTTTGCAATATAGGTAATACCTTCGCCAGTACGTCACAACAAATCTCAGTAAATATCCGTTATAAATCCTTCCTGATATTTTTATTAACATACGACAACATGTGTCACAATAATCTTTGGCCATTGAATAGTTCTTTCAATCCCATATCTTACAACATGTGAAAGTACCGTAAACGTCCAAAATGTTGGTACACCTCGACTGTGTACCGTAAACCACCTAACTTTTGCATAAAGTTGATTACTATATGTAACTTGCTGGTAAAATGGCAAACAGTTTGGACCCTGGTCAGACTGCTCCGAATCTGATCAGGGTCTACACTGTTTGCGCAGGAAATATGCTGAAATAAGATATATGGTAATAAACACTTCATTCAGAGCATATTTGAATAGACCTATCATAGATATCTCAATAGAAACTCTTAATACATTATTATTATCTATCAATAAGTTATTGAAGTCTGTACTATCACTCGGTACCCTATAGGTCTTATAAAATATGGAAGAGTTTGTCATCCGCAGAAAATAGACAGAATGAAAGAAAATACGAAAAAGCTTTGCATCAACCAAACGTTTAGCTATTTATAGCATGCCTTTTTCACGATTACCTGTTACGTTCCACTGCGTCAGAAATTGGAAGAATTTTGCTGCTTGCATTCCAAACATAGACTGTGGTTACTCGTTTGGACCGCCTATATCAATGTGGCGGTTCCAACGAATATCCACAATCAAAGTTGCGACAACACTGGTGGGTCGACAGTCTGAGCGTGGGCTGGGAAAGTGGTTCTGAACTTGCACCTAGTCTGTTACATTTTACCCTCACATTCCTGAACTATCAGCACACAGTGTAGACGCTGACCAAACGACGCTCTGTGACGTCTGAGCTTGGTCTACATGGTTTTGTCAAGCCCAGCATACGAGTTGATTCCAGATCTATTCTACAGGTAAAACACTCTGAGCTCACAGCGGCTATTAAGGGATATTGAAACACCTGGCAGATTTTCCGCCATTTTTCAAAGGGAGACAACTTTCTGGATTTCCTGTTCGCTTTCCTTTAAGCCCTCTCTCTCTCTCTCTCTCGTAATCTCGATGTGACTCGGTTCCCACCCACTGCGATTAACGAATGGGATATAAAAAAGTTTTGAGAATGCCATACTTGAACACGACAAATATACTAATGCAACAGCAATGCAAAGAGTGTTAGATGGCAGCGGGGAATCCGTGCATTCGCAAACGGCGCCATATATGAAAACAGAGAATATCAAAGGCTGGTTACACTGCGTGAATGGTCAAGACCGTTTTGTCCGTTTGTTGTTCGAACATGCCACCTTGTATCTTTTGCTGCGCTTGGCTTAATTAGCCCTTTCATTCCCGACGGTTCTGAACTCGACCATTCCATCTTTAAAATCTGACACAGCTATTCTTGAAAAATAGGTGGTTAAGTTAAATTTATTTACATGGTGATAAAGAGTGTAGACCCAGATGAGATGGCTCAATATGAGCCGTCTCATATGGGTCTACACTGTTTTCATATGCGACTGTACCGATCTACAGGCTTGGAAGGATAATAATGATAAATTGAGTTCTCTGTTTAGACTTGTTAACAAACCTATAAACACTATATTTACTGCGATGAACATGAAGTAAATTTATTTTGTTGTTTTTTTTTGTCGTTAACTGTTTTTCGAATGAAGTCATCGCCATTGCAATGTCACTTTCGGTTTGTCATTTCAACAACAAGGCTGGATGATGATACAAGATGTACTGACAACAGTAACTGTTCAAGTACAGTAAAATTCCTAAATTAAGACCACCTTTGGGACTGTTCAAAAGAGGTCTTTAAGACCATTTTTGAACAGTCCCAAAGGTGGTCTCTGACCAGAAGACACTGTATGCAGAAAACACAAAGAAAAAATAACGGCAACCAACTAAATAAACTTTTTAAACCAGAATTATTGTATTAGCGTTAGGAAAACATGCCGTGTGAACTACATGTACTCGTATTGGGATCCAACATGGCGTCAGAAATGATAAATATTAGGTAAAAAATGTAATTCATGTATCTGTCTTATTTCTGCTTTCAACATAGATTGTGGGTGCTCCTCTATGCGAAAGTTCTAACGAGTCCCCACAATCTATGTTTTTTTTTATCAAAAATAAGGCAGGTAATGTGTACCCGCGTAAACCCCACATTGGGGGTGGGGGTTGTTGGGGGGGGGGGGGGGGGGGGTAGGGGTCTTCATTTCACGGACTTGTTATCGTGATGGGGACACAGATTCACATAAGTCCCCGACTTTCTTCTGAATCCCTTTTGTATGATTTCAATCATATTTTGCTTTGTATTGCGCATGCAGAATACGAGTAAAATATTTTAAACTACGACCCCCGCCCATCGGGGCTTGAAGAAATAGATGGGCTGCATGATCTTCCACGCAGAGCTGAAACTGACCGCACACAGGTATACTGGTAAACCGCTTACATAATTAAGCCTGCCCAGGCAAAGCGGTGCGAGTTGGAACGGCCATGCTTATAAACCCTATTCGTTTCATTGGGCGGCAGGGCTTGAGATGGCATTTCTTCTCAATGTCGGGTAGAAGTCCCACAAAACTGGAAGCAACGTCTCCAAAATGACCTATACAGTGTTGACGGGACGTTAAACCTCAAATAAAACAAAATATGTTTAAACTAAGACCAGAGCTGACTCCGATGTTGACGTTTCATAATAATAATAATAATAATAATAATAATAATAATAATAATAATAATAATAATTATTATTATAATTATAAAACGAAGAAGGTATTCGCTAAGAAGAAGAAGAAGGACTCTAAGAAAATCTATATGTGGGGCTCTTTAACTTCACAAGTCAAAATTAGAAATGCTAATTTGTGGGCCTATAATCTAAGTTTATAGAAGTATTCTAAGAGAATCTATAACCTCACATATCAAAATTAAAATACGCTAATTTTGGGCCTATTTCTTTAATCTTCTTAAAGCTACTGTCTTTGTCGATATTTAAGATAAAACACGTATCTAATGTTTTCTAAAACCAGATTTCCGAGGGACTCTGTGGCCTAGTGGATGGATAAAACACGTATCTGTTGTATTTCTAAAACCAGATTTCCGAGGGCCTCCGTGCCCTAGTGGATAGGAGCGCTGACTCTTAATCATTAGGTCTCTCACCGCTGTGGTTCGGGCCTCGCTCGGGTCAAATGCGAGACAGCAAATTATACAACTTTTTCTCCGTGTACTCCGGTTTTCGCCCACCTCTAATTAACGATTGGCTCGATATGAGTGCCTTGAAAGGATCGTAAACACAGATTTCCGCACTTCTTAAATATCTGTGACTGTTTAATAATTCTCAAGTATATAAGTGATGTGAGTTATATATATTTATCATTATGATGTCGCGTCTGAAAATGCAATAACGCCATGTAATAAATAATCCACTGGTGGATTAAACATGCCAATTAGTTAGATACGTCCCGTGCGACGTCCGGAACGACCTTGCGTTTACAATTGGCGGAATATTGACATTTCTGTAAAACAATCGCGAAGAAAATGCGTTTTAAATGTCATATGATAAATAGAATCTTGCATTCGCGCCCATGTATTATTGAATTATTAAACTCGTTGAGGAAAAACGATAAAATGCTCGGCAAAGCCTCGCATTTCATCCCTTTTCCTAAACTCGTTTAATAAATTAAATAATACATGAACACTCATATAAGATCCTTTTTGTGCACATGTTTGAAGTCATATCAATAGATTACATGGCGAAATGGCAAGCAGTTTATTATATTAAATAACAATCAATTTTCAATGAATTTCGGTAGTAAATCTCCAACATTATTTATCGCATATCGAATGATCGAACATGACAAACAAGGCATTGTTGGACTTCAGTACAAAATCGCTGATGTGAGAAATGAAAACACAATTACTAATGCAACGAAAGCGGTCACGCAAACAATTTGTTAATGAATTTTAAGATTAACGTAAAATCCATCTTGACGCATAAAACAATGAGAAAAAGATCAAATTACCAGCGTTGAAAACACATTTTGCAAGTCGTCGAACAGTTTGTCTACCATTCGATTAATTTCGACGTCGGACGCCGACAGCAATTGACGACTTTAAATGGGTTTCGACAAGACCATCATTCGGAAGTTGGATGACAGCTTTGAAATAGAAGTTGGGTGCTAGTTGGGCTAATTATTCAACAATATTTTACTTATCATTAAAACTAATTATTCAATATGGCAAATATGCTGATATTTTTGCTGAAAAATCGCAGAACGTGGCGTTTGATCCAAGTCTACATGTTGTTAAAAATACTGGGATTTAACCAAAATACTCAACAGGAGCGTAGACTTCTAGTGTGAGAGTAAAATACAGTGAAATGCCGCCATTAAGACCACCTAAAATTAATACTAATTCTGCTGTAAAAAGATAGTGTTGTAGGTTGCAGTTATTTTCCTTTGCGTTTTCTGCATACAGTATCCTCCGGTCAGAGACCACCTTTGGTACTGTTCAAAAGTCCAAAGGTGGTCTTAATACAGGAATTTTACTGTAGATTGAACATGAGATGCATTTCTTGAAAGTGTATCTATTACGTTTAGAGGAGGTATGACCGCAAGATGAAAGAAACCAATGTTGTGTGCCTATATATATTTGACAAAATCAGCATCCGTAATCATAAAACACTGAACAATCGTCATCACGATGTTTATCAGCCACAATGAAATTTGGATGACTGGAAGCTCCTCGAAGCCAGCTCCAGTTTGCAAACAAGAAGGCAACGTCAAGAATAAATCCGCCAATGCAACCCAACTGACCGAAGCAATGTTACCACCTTTTAGAGACCATTTAATATTTGGCATAATTCCATAACCTTACAGTGTGACAAAGCTTTCCATAGCAGCTGATCAGTCATTGTAGCATTTTAGATCTACAGGTCATTCTTTGTAAATTTACCTTAATTGCATAATGTCATAAATGGCAGTCAGAGCACAGCATTTTATAGAAATTGACAAATCTGTCACAGCGTTACAAATAAGAGAGTTTAATGTATGAACTATTTTTATGTGGTAAATATAGTTCTATATTTCTTAATGTAAATATTCATTTTCTATTCACTCTTTGAGAGTAAGTAAATAAAAAGTATAATAATCCATTGAATGTGGATTAATTGACTTGGCGGTGCTGGTTTAAATCCGCTTATTTAAGACATTTACAAGTGGCACCGCCGGGAGAAAATCATTGTTACCCATTACAAAGTTTTTTCCGAAATAGTGCCTGCTCTTAAAGGAAAGAATTTGCTCCAAAGGGGAACAAATTCTTTTCTATAAGAGTAGGCCCTAAGACATGTTAGGATATATTTTCTCCATTGCAAATTTTTCATATATTAACGGGCCTCCGTGGCCTAGTAGATAAGAGCATTGACTTTTTATCATTAGGTCTTTCACCACTGTGGGTTCGAGTATCGCTCGGGCCACATGTAAGACGCCAAGTTCTACAACGGAAGGTCATGTAGTTTTTCTCCGTGTACTCCGGTTTTCGCCGACCTCTGATTAACGATCGGCTCGATATAGTGATATAATCTTAAAAGGGCCGTAAAACAAAAAAAAAAAAAAAAAAAAAATTTTCTTATTACGCACACACGCAATATGCGTAATGAGTTCTACACTCATGTTTATTTTCCTAAATTACGCAAAGACTACTGGGAACGATTGTATGAATGTAGCACTTGAAATTGACGCTATACAAGTTGAAGAAATTTTACCGAGATTCCTTTCACAAAATTTAAGACAAATTCGATGAACAACCAGATAGACTAAAATAACTCGGTTGCTTCAAAAGTCGTTAACGGTAGTTAAAACCTAAGTACGCTCTCTGTCAGTATCACAATAGACAGAGTCAAGAATTTTCTATAGCCATGTAATCGAACGACGATTTTTATCATTTTAGAGTGAGACTGTTTAAACAAATAGGGTAATTGAAATTTCTGTTTGTCATCGATTAACAGACGACTGGTTATCTCTAATGAATCTTTTTTTTTACAATGACTTATAAGATCAGTTTATGACTAGTTAAAACGATGACAATTACGCAAACATGAAAATCGATTTGTTATCCAGTACCGACCTTGAAGAAAATAGGATCAAAGTCATCCAAATCTAATCACCTCTAAAGCATATATGTCAGGTGATATATACCCGAATGTTTGTCCAAACAGTCTTTGTCTAAACCGTTCCTATTCACCTTATTTGCATTATCTGCTGGTTCCTAGTCTGAAGATTATAAGTATTGGAAAAACAGGTAACCAGACCCCCTGACCTTTCAAGGTCAGGGGGGGGTCTGGTTACCTGTTTTTGCAATATTGACAGTGTGCAAGCTGGGGGCCAGCAAATAATGCAAACATGGTGAATGATACCGTGTAAATAAGTTTAATCGGACTGAACTCTGACCATTTCCTTCTGAACTCGATAACAAGGTCAAGGTCACTCAAACCTACAACGTCTTTGTCATATTTATGTCCGTACAGTACGAACTGACCACAAGCTTCCCAATACCATGTACACAAGTATAATTTTCAGGAAATCTGAAACAGACTAAAATGCTTTGAAAAACTGGGCCCAGTTCATCAAGATCTAATCCAGTCAAAAGCTGTTCCAGTCATTAATCATCGCAGTTTCATTTGAATCTACACACATTAGCAAGATACAGTGGACAATGGCTTAATTAGGCTAACGTTACGAAAACACGCCTGTACAAATACAGTGTAACCTTTATCTGCGAAAAATTGAAAAAATTAAGAGGAAAAAATGTGATATTTTTCATATTTCTGCTCAAAATATATATTGTGGGTACTCGTTAGAACCGCCTCCTCGAGGCGGTTCTAACGAGTACCCACAATCTATATTTTAGAGCAGAAATAAGAAAAATAACGTTTACTCCTGCAAACCCCAGGTCTACTATATAAAAGTCGGATTCAAGGGGTCAAAATTATATAGACGTGTTTTCGAGATGAAAATCTGGCCTATTTTGACCTTTAAAATATTGCTCTCGTCATCAAACTCCATTCTAAGACTTCTCGTACACAGTGAATGCAAGTCGGATGACTTCGAAAGATAACATGAAGAAAAGGCTGAATTTGGCTGAATTTGACCTATGTTTGAGCGAAGACACTGGGAAGATCGGGGTCGAGGTCGCCCAACTCTAGTCAACTAGAGTAAGCCATATCCCATGATATATTCATGCAAATCCGCCAACTCGATCAAGAGATACTCTACAACCAGAATCCGTCAAGCGGACACAAATAGGATCCACGCCTTCTCTTTTCCGGTGGAGTCCAGGATAGGTGGAGGTCATAACTTTACGTTAAAGTGCCTTTCTGCACCGCATGTGAAGGACATGCATGTACAGTCAAACCTGTCATAGTGGCCACCTTTATTAAGCAAGCAACCTGTGTTAAGCAAGCAGGCATTCATTTCCCGAAAAAGGAAAATGCATTAAAATTCACCTTTGTTAAGCAAGCACCTGTCTTAAGCAAGCACTTTTTGAATATCCCATAGGTGGTTGCTTAATACAGGTTGGACTGTACTTTACAAATTGGAAGCTCGGAAACTGCATGCAAAGAAAAAAAATCAAATTATGTCTCTCTATGGCATTTCCTTTTTACAATAACCTTTAAAAATGAACAAAAGTAAAATGGTAGTTAATGAAAATTTGTTCCGCCATCCTCAACTATGGTCCATTTAACAATTATTGGCAACTCAATAAGGTTATGGTTTATTACAATGCTCATAACCACGGGTTAGATTGCCCAGATAGCGATGTACAACAATAATCTGACGGATGGAAAACAATCTGTCCTGCCCTCTGGCGGATTGGAAACAAATCATCGATTAAAAGAAACGTCAACAAACGTTATCTATTTAATTGCAAGATAAATAAGGCCCCAGGTATGATGCTTATAAATTATGCAAAGGAACATGGCTGCTTACCATATGGTCAAGATACTCACACACATGGCGCCCCGCCCATCGAGGCATAGAGAAATAGATTGGGCTGAATGGTGGTGATTCAGCGCAGAGCTGAAACCGACCAAACACGAGTACGGTGCAGTCCGGTAACATTGCGCGCATAAACTTTTCATTTGTTGAAGCCACCGCTCAAATTTCTCACTTCCCTATTGACTAGTTGCAAATAAAATTGGCCTCTGAAGTTAATAACATACAGGACAAAGAATACTACGAAAAGGGGTACCCCATGAAATTGAACTTTCAGTTTAGACGACCAACATTGCGCGAGCAATTTGAACATGAGGGTTGACTCATATTAGTTGTTGATTAGTTCTTCTGCAATGTTGTCAGATGCAGTAACCAATCAGATTACTTGATGTAATTTCTTCCTACAAAGTCATAAACAGAATGTCAAACAGTGTAGATCCTGATCAGATGGCTTCTTCAGAAGCCATCTGATCTGGATCTACACTGATTGCAAAGATAGGGGTTGTCGCGAACAGCAGGATAAGGGTTAAAGCCCTGGAATAAATACTGCGGAAATTTTGCAGCTTATGTATTTCAACATGAGAGAGGTTCCAATTACGTCTAGCCTGGGTAGCTGAAAATTCAGTTTAGATACAAGACAATAGCGTCTATGGCTAGTTTTAAACTCAGTCTTGACTTTTGAAATTTTAGGATTTTTTCGTTTTTGGGAAAATTGAAAAATTCCGTGAAACTAGCTCATCTGTGCATGCAAGTCCATCTTTTCAGGGCTAAGTTAAACTTAATGCCGATGAACTGATAAAAGTGAAACTGATAATTAGGGATACAGTTAACGAAAATGTGAATGCAGGGTGCGCAAAATAAACGGCCGCGCAATGTTACCGGACTCGACTGCCTGTAAACCGCTTAGGTCTAAGCCTGCCCAGAAAAAGTGATGCGAGTCGGACTGCTCGTTTAAATTCCTTTGGGCGGTAGGGCTTGAGATGACATTTTATCTTTAATGTCGGGTAAAATTCCCACAAATCGGAAATGACTTAGTGCTGACCGAGACGTAAAACTCAAAAAACAAAGCTCTCATTACATTTTGACGTCTTTTTTTCATTTGGTTTATGTTCTGTTTAGTGCAAATACATGTACCAAGTAAAGAACACCCCCGCCCATCGGGACTTGAAGAAATAGATGGGCTGCATGATGCTTCCACGCAGAGCTGAAACCGACCCGCACACTAGTACTTGCACGGTAAACCGCTAGGAGGATCTAAGCCTGCCCAGGCAAAGCGGTACGAGTCGGACCGTCCATGCTAATAAACCCTATTGGTTTCATTGGGCGGCAGGGCTTGAGATGTCATTTCATCCCAATGTCGGGTAAAAGTCCCAAAAAATTGGAAGCAACGTCTCCAAAATGACCCCTTTACAGTGTTGACGGGGACGTTAAACCTCAAATCAAACAAACAAAAACCAAGTAACGAAATTAAAATAGAAAAAGAAATTATACAAACTGAGAAACACAGTAAAATTCCGCTTTTAAGACTACCTACAATTAATAGTTGGCCATCCAAACCACGAAAAAATACTTCTGATGGCAAAATTGAGTAGAGTATGGCATCCATGCTAATAGTGTTCTTTAGTGTGATGCAAAACTGATAGGGGTGGATGCCACTTCTGAAAATGCCCCTGAACCTCAGAATTAGGTCAAAGGTCAAATGAGTGCAAAAATACAATAAAATTTCATATGCTGGTATTTGTACCATCTCTTTATCTAAGCAGACCAAATAAAGTTAATTCAAACACCAGCAATGTACTTAGGACATATTGTTTATGCATTATATGTGAGAAAAGAAGTTGTATCATAGATTTGGCCAGGGTCAAAGGTCATTTAAGTACAACTTTTCTTTAAATATGCACCAATATTTATTGTACAAAGGGTTATCTAGTATGGCAACTGAAACAAAGCCAAATGGGTTGCCATTTCCTTATCTAGGAAGCATAAAACCCACACATTATACAAACAGCATAATGGCCAACCTAATCTGCCTTAGGTCAAAGGTCATTTAAGTACATATTTGGCAAAATATGTTTATTTTGCAAAATACGTTGTTTATTCACATGCCATCAATTATTATAAGTAACATTCCAAATCGTCTTCTGAGTTCTTACTAAACGTCACAATAATATATCAAGGATATAGTATATGATGAAGATATATCTAATAATAACACAAGTGGGTCATCATCAACGGTCGCGTGCAGCTACTGTAAAACACTTATATTTGGCGGTCATTTTATTTTGCCGCTACTTGCAGTCAAGGGAAAAAAAACGCCGAAATAAAAATCCGCCAATAAAGCTAAAAGAATGCAAGAGAAGAAACTTTATTCTACACATCACAATTATAATGTGTCAATATGTCATAGGCATCATCGGTAACAAAAGAAAAAGTGTATTTACTTCTTTAGAAGCCGAAATAAAGAAAGACAATATTCTAGCCATAAGACAGCTCAAAACGGCTGAATGAAAACAAACACACCTTGAGAGTTATTGTCAAAATTGTGGATGTAGTTAGTAATTGATTGATGGCTTTAACTGTGAGCTCAATATGATGGGTAAACCAATCTGACCCACCTCCAGACAGACATTTCGATTATCAAGGTAGCACATTGGGTTAGTCATGCGGTGAACACAAAAAATTAACTAATTACTACATTTTTTGCTTGACGCTGTTGATAATCAACTCCGATGCTTTTTTGTCATCATACATGGCTTTGTAGATTCGACCGATTCTTTTTCTTCGGAAATCGAAAATCTGCCAAAATATAAATCCGCGAAAAGATCTACTGATAAAAAGCGCCAAAATTTGCTGCCGCTTAATGTTAGTGTTTCACAGTCTTCAAAGTTTGTATTTTACAAGATGCCACTTCATTTTAAGAGCCGTTTAGATCACTACAAAGTAAAGGGTAACAGCTTATATGTATTCGCGATTGCACCCATATCATTTTATGATTTTACTTCATCATTGACAAGTCTATGCAATGCAAACCAAATAGGGATTTTTCCAATATCACAGATACGAGCTTTATTCCGCATAATCTGAAATGGTAGACATAGTCAATATATAAATAACAAGCCATGTTAACTTCATATCTCGACTTCATATCTTGATGAGTAAGGAGGCCTTCAGGCGGACTGAACAAATTGTTTGTCTTAATCGCGACGGAAGTAAGGGCGAGGATAATGGCCACGTAAAATCGAGTTAAGCCCCCATTTTCCACTGACCGTTCCAAGGCGGTTCTTCTGTGGTGGTTTATTTATGTTGTTGTTTGTTACTTACTGTGTGTATCGCTTGTGTCTTTTTATTTTGGATGGCCATATGGCCATTTTGTGGGAAAGTAACTGTCCTTATGGCCTTCCTTTGTTTTGGTTTCCATTATGGTCTGGTCGCTTCATGTTTGTGTTTCTTTCCCTTCTGTGTCTTTGATGGGTAGAGTAAGTTAATTGTATCGATTCCTGATCTTTGTTTTACTTCTCTTTTTCTAGATATTTTGGTGGTTTATTAAATATTAACAATACCTATTTCGATGGTTTGATCAGTCAGATTTACCCCCAGAACTTCAGTTTAATAAAGCAAATACTTCTGATACCGAGGCCCCGTTTTTAGATTTACATCTGTCTATTGTAGATGGGTTTATTTGCTGGACAATTTATGATAAACGCGATAATTTTGACTTAGATATTGTAAATTTTCCTTTGTTGTTCCTCGTGCGGCATTCTATGGCGTTTATATTTCGCAATTAATTCGATTTGCCAGAGTTTCTAGTCACGTAACTGACTTCAACACGCGATATAAATTGTTAACTGCTAAACTTCTTAATCAGGGCTATCAGTATCATAAACAACGCAAAGCCTTTTCAAAATTTTGAAGACGTCATTCCGATTTAATTCCAAAATCTAATGTTGGACTTAAAAGGTCTATCGGAACCCAAAATTTATGGTGACTTAGTATATAAATTCAGAAATATATATATATAATTCAATGACTTCAGCAACCTATTTCGTAAAATCATTCTTCGATATAAAAACATTTGGGTACAACATAAAGGTTATACGACCGACTGCATGCATGGTAGTTAACCCAAGCACGGTTGACAACTTTGCTTCCAACTTTAATTGCACGCCGGTGGGTCAGGCCTTAGATTCTACGACGGTCCCAGCGTAATGGCTTGCTGAGAATTAGAGAGAATTTAGTTTTATGTAATATTGGTTGGTGCCTGATGCTCTGTCTCTGGTCGGGCCCATCGGAGTACAACTTTTGGTTTTCTTTTGCTCCAGCATTTTAGTGGTTTCTTGCTGTCCTCACCGTTGTTTCATCTCTGTGGTTGTTTTGATTTTTGTGTTCTGTGAGAATTTGCACTGATGAGTTAGGAGGCTTTCATGCGGACTGAACAAATGATTTGTCTAAATCGCGACGGAAGTAAGGGCGATGATTGCAGCTGCATAAAATCGATTTAAGACCGCCCCACCACCCAGCGGAATTCGCTTCACTGACCGTTCCAAGGCCGTTCTTCTGTCGCGGTTTATTTTTGTTATGGTTTGTCTTTGAATATGCGTATCGCTTATATTATTTTGTTTTGGATAGCCAATTGGCCATTTTGTGGAAAAGTAACTGTCCTTTTGTCTTTCGGCTATTGATGTTTCCATTAGGTTCTAGTCATTTCAGTTTTGTGTTTTTTCCCTTTGGTGCCCTTGATTGGAGCTTGGGTTAATTGTATCGATTCCTGATCATTGCCTTCACTTCAATCAAATACACATAACAAATGAATTTTTTGATAATAAATACTTGTCATCAACACATCCTTTTGTTAAATATGACAAAATTTGAAAAGAAAACATCCATTTTTACGAGTTTTGTACTGAAATAACCCCTGACCTATAAGACTGACATACTTAGAGGGTACATTTAAAATTATGTTCCATTGTTCACTGCACCTGGATAGTTTTGTGGTGATTTTAAGCAAGCATTTCCCCAAATATATGTTAAAAGAGAGTAATGAGTAGTTTCGTGTTTGTTTTGCACTCATTTGACCTTTGACCTTCTTCTTGGCCTCAGACGCGTTTCCAGACGTGGCACCTACCCCTATGATTGTTGACACACATCAAGGATTACATTTAGCATGGGTGCCATACTGTAGTCAATTTTGTCATCAAACGTAAAAATATCAAGCTTTTTTTTTGCACCTGCTTAGTCACGCATAAAGGATGTTTTTATGTGTTGTTAATTGGTTTATCTATTATTGCCAGTTATCCGAGATGCGACATTTTAATTAAGGGGATAAGGTTAAAGTATGATTTTTAATTGTCTTCCACAAAGAAAGTGTTAAAATCGGTCCTGCTCATAATAGAGTAACATTTTAGTTGAAAATATTTAATGCTTGAAAAACCATTTTATGTCGCCTTTTCTATTTTAGAAATGGCACAGTGTAGTATTCTATCTATGTTGTGATAAAAACTGGCCTGGCAACCCGGTTCAGTCAGCTGGTGGGTACTGACTAATAAAACCTGTTGTCGGACAGGCTAGCTCAACGGAAGTCGCGATTTGACTTATGGTAGTTGCGCAAAGGCAATGTTTCAGACCCATAGCACAAATAAAGTCACAAAGAAAGAATCCAGTGCTATATCAATATCGGGGATCATCAATGATTCAAGTCTGTAACATTAGTATCCTTTTTTTTCCATTTAACCCATATCCATGTAAACAAGCAGATTTTCTAATCAAATTCACGTTACAAATGTATTTTTTAAATATTTTGATAACTAGAGAAAGCGACCGGTGGGTCACGTATACCCCCGGCCAGGGCCACCCTCTGATTTATCTTTCGAGCTTGTATGAAGAAGTCAAGAAGCTATAAGAATTATAAATGTGTTTGTAAAAGCTAAACCAAACATAAAATTTCTAAATGAACCAAGAGTGTGAGGGCATCAAAGTTACTGGAGGGGCGGGGGCATCAATGTTACTAAATCAGGTGGGGTGTGCATCAGAGAAATCTTTGGACAGGTATACAACATTGATGCAAATATCAATTGAATTTATCTTAGAGTTTAGAACATACAGGCATCTTTAAAGTTTGTCATAAAATGTTAACCAAATGTAAATTTCTAAGTCTCTGACCTTGAGGTCAAGGTCACAATGGGTGGAAGAAGGGGCATGCGTCACAAAATCTTTGGACTGGTATGCAACATTGATGCAAGTATCAACTGAATTTGTCTTAGAGTTTAGTACATACATTCATCTATATACTCTGTCATAAAACTTTAACCAAAAGTAAAATTTCTAAGGCTGTGACCTTGATCTAAAGGTCACTGTGGGTGGTTGGACATGCATCAATGAAATCTTTAGACCAGTATGTAACTTCAGTGTAAGTATCAACTAAATCTATCAAAGGGTTCAGAAGATACAATGTCTTAGAAACTTTAACGCAAAGCTTTAACCAAAATGTTAACGGACGGATGGACGGACAGAAGGATGGACACACGGACGGATGAACGGCAGAACGAAAACTAAATACCCCCATAGCATACTTCGTATGGCGGGGGTATAATAAATACTGGTCAGCAACACATCCTTATGCTAAATATAACAAAATGTGTTCAGAAAACATCCATATTTCACGAGTTTTGCACTTAAATGACCCCTGACCTATAAGACTGACATACTTTGAGGGTACATTTATAATGATTTTCCATTGTTCACTGCACCTGAATAGTTTATGGTGATTTTAAGCGAACATTTCCGCCAAATATGTGTTAAAAGAGAGTTATAAGTAGTTTCATGTTTATTTTGCACTCATTTGACCTTTGACCTACTTCTGAGCCTCAGACCCATTTCCAGACGTGGCATCCACCCCTATGATTGTTGACACACATCAAGGATTACATCTAGCATGGATGCCATACTCTACTCAATTTTGCCATCAAAAGTAAAAATATCAACATTTTTTGGGATTGGATGGCCAACTATAAGACAAATTATGATTTTATTTTCCACATCCAGTGTGCTCTAGTAGTAACATAGCTCCACATTACGAAAACACACCTAAACAAATATGCTGTAAATTTAACACCCCCCCCCCCCCCCCCCCCCCACTAACAAAAATGTGATATTATTCTTATTTCTGCTCAAAATATAGAAATACCAGAGGCGCTTCTAAGGAGTATCCAAAACGTATGTTTTCATGCAGAAATAAGAAAATACAGTAAAATTCTGCTATTAAGACCACCTAAAATTAAGACTAATTCTCCTTTAAAAAGTATATTTAAATAGGTTCAGTTTTTCTTTCAGTGTATTTTCTGCACTAAGTGTCTTCTAGAAATAGTAGTATTTTTCGGATGAAAAAAAAGTTCCTTATCTGGCGCTATGTTTACTCTAAAAGAAAACAATGTGCTCCTCTGTTAATGCTTTCCAATAAAGGTAAACTCCAGTTGGAGACAAAATTTGATCGAATTGTATCACCCAGACGGCATTGCTTTCCCTTAGATACAGATTCCATAAGGACACTGTAAGTTTGCCTTTAAAGTCCCCCCCACCCCCCCCACCCCCCCCACCCCCCACCCTGGGCACGAAAGAAAACTACAACAGCTGGTCAACGATGTTTGACGCCAAGAAGAACTGTATCTGAAAATGTTTGTATAAACATTTGTACCCCCTCTTATCTGACACTTTGGTAAAATATTTTGCAAGATTTCAGGTTATAGGAAAGAAAACAAGAAATCCTCATTTGTCGCCGTTGTACATAGCAACAGATATGGTAATTCTTCATAAACACCTATGTTGTGGGTATTCATTAGAACGCCTCTAATGGATACCCACAACATAGGTTTTATGGAGAATTGACAAAAACTATCGTTCAATTATCACAAAATATCAACCTTATCTGTTCAACGGGTATGTGGGAAATATGCCACGAGTACACATTCCCCTTGCTACGTAATCTTGAAATAACCAGTCCCATAGAAGCTCCGTGTTCTCTTGAATACGCCAAATCTCTCTTGATGCTAAGCAAACCACTGGGCATAAGACGCCCTTGCAACGTCGCATCAACATCGATGCAACGTCGCATCGACGTTGATACGAAGTTGCCTGCACGCCGTGTGTCCGATGGGTAAGTGATAATACATTTTTACTGTTACGGTTTTGAGAGATATATTCGTGAATGACTGCCTGAAGATTTTAAAACTCTTGAAGCGTCAGTTCACTGCCGTTGATGATACTTTCATATATTTTTTTCTTATTATTTTTTTTTCAGCGAAAATAGGATTAATACTGTATTCTGAAATGCCAGGCATGAAAGAAGGAAAGAAATATAAGTACATGTACTACTATTTTCATTAATTTTAATTCTATTTTTCCCCATGACTCCGAACCTTGATTTCACTATGAAGTTCTTAAAAACATAATCCGAAACTGTGTTGACACGTCAAACAAAAATTTCAAATACCGCGAGATTCCACTATTAAGACAAGCTTAAATTAAGACTATTTCTTCTTTTTAAGACATTTAAGAAAGAGTTCAGACTTTCTTTCTTCGTGTTTTCTTCACCCAGTGTCGTTCAGAAAGAGACCATTTTTGAACAGTCAATATTTTGAACAGTTCCAAAGGTGATCTGAAGTTCAAATCACCTTTGGAACTGTTCAAAATCTAGTGAAGACATATGAACTGCACTGCACACCTTACGTCTATTATTATTAAACACTTAATTGTTGGCATTATGACCTCTTGTAGACTTGGACTGTAATAAAATAATGGTTTAACAGGAAAAATAATAAAATATAAAATAAAACCCCCTTTCTTACCTTTAAAATGTGTTTTTATTTAAAGTATCCGTAAAAACTTGAAATGTTATATTTTCTACACGACTAATCCACTTAAAACTTAACAAGCGTGCTATGAAACAGAATATGAATCGCTTTCAATAATCATAAATCCACACAACAGAAGTATTTGACCTGTAGTGACACCGTGTGACGGCTAACAGTGGCTTGATTGAGGCAAATAGTAGCAAATAATGGTCGACTTAAAAACTTATATTATTGTCATATTTGACCACATTTGACAAACCAAAGAATGTATTAACTGGCTGCATACTGCTCTTAAGATTAATCATGCTTAAGCAAGATTTCACTTGTAGCTGGGTTTCAAAAGGACATCATTGTGACCATAATGATATTCATGCGACATAACCTTGTCTATCATCATTCTAGCTTGGGCCTCTATGGCCTAGTGGGTAAGGGCAAAGTCACCTAATCATAAGGTCTCTCGCAGTTCGGGTCACATCTGAGACGCCAACCAAGAACGCCACGTTCTAAATTTGTTTATCATATGACGTCGCGTCTGCGAATGTAATAACGTCATGTAATAAATTCGATAATCCACTATAGGGATCAACCATGGTTTTTCATGCATTAACATTTGCCGGATCCCGAGGAAGCTGTTTGAACATGAGGCCGCCAGGCCGAATGTTCAAATATCTTCCGAGATATTTATTAATGCATTGAAATAACCATGGATGATCGTTATTCTTGCATAACTTACGAATCCGACAGGAAATTGTGACGAAAACTCCCAAAAGCGCCATATAAATTCCATATAAACTCTTCAAATGCGACAGGCAAACCAAAATGGCGGCCAGTTCAGAATGTTGTTTACAATGACGTTGTCATGCAGTGACGTCATCATAGAACCCATAAACGCTACGTTCAGGGCGATAACGTTACGTCGCTCGACGTAACGTAAACAAAGCAAGGCCCGTCTTGTGATAACAAAAGTTCAAAATCCATGTTCAAACAGCACGCGAATTTCATGATTTGAACATGGTTTTTGCTGTTTGAGCACGGCTTTCGGTCCATTTGACAATGGCTTCAAACAGCCATGCGCATAGGAATTTATGCAAGAATAGTGGATTAAATATGCAAATCAGTTAGAATATGTACGACGTCCTTAACGACGTCGCCTTTACTAATGGTGGAAAATTGACATTTTTTACATGAAACAATCTTGGATAAAATGCGTTTTAAATCCCATATGATAAAACGAATCTTGGGATTCGTGCTCACGTATTATTGAATTTATTAAACTCGTTGAAGAAAAGGGATAAAATGCTCGTCAAAGTCTCGCATTTTATCCCTTGTCCTCAACTCGTTTAATAAATTCGATAATACATGACCACTCATGTCTGATCCTCTATATAATAAACGCTGCAGATATAGTTTGTGCCGCAATGATTATATAAGCCCCGCCAAGCGAATTTGTGTCTTCGAGCATTCCGTCATGACAAATTTTAACTGCGCATGCCCAGCCATTCAGAGGGTCCAGGGATATGGCTTTCTGTCTGAAGGTTCTTCTTGATTCACTGCTTGTATGAGCGAGCAGCGAAGGTTCTGGCGAGAATGCGCGGATGCGCAGGCTCGCCTGAACCTTCGCTGCTCGCAGAGGCGATAAGTACCAAAATCGCTTGACGGGGCCCATATATGTATTGGGCCTGATAGTCCTAAGTAAACAATGCAGACCCAGATCAGACTGAAGGCGCAGTCTGATCAGGATCTACACCGTTTGTCAATCCGTCTGCATCACTTGGACTCAATGCAGGATCGTGACTCAAATTTTTTAAGGTCCATTCTGAGTGCGCGAGTACCCACAGTGTGTTTTGGAGCAAAAAGAAGCAATGCTCGAGATGTCATTTCATCTCAATGTCTGGTAAAAGTACCACAAAAATGAAAGCGACATCTCAAAAATGACCTAAAATAGTGTTGACGGGGACTTTAAACCTCAACACAAACACAACTTTTGGGACTATGGAAAGTTGTTGTAGACAGGGGTTGTTTGATTTACTCTGGGTTAATCATAGCGCTCACGGGATGTAAACATTACGATAACTCGTCCGTACGACAAAGTGCATTTTTCACATCTCAAAAATGGCTACTTTTCTGATGAAAATCCTTCATACTTTTCTTATAAATGCTCAAAACATAGGATGTGGGTGCTCGTTAGAACAGCCTCATTGAGGCGGTTCTAACCAGTACCCACAACCTATGGCTTGGAGCAGAAATGAGAAAAATTATGAATACCCCCGTAAACCCCAGTTTTCTCTATATAATGTGGGGTTCAGGGGGTCTTCATTTCACGGACTTGTTCACGTGATGAGAATCGATACTAATACATACAAACAACATACAATTTCCAGCCAATAAATAAATAAAGAAAGAAAGAAAGAAAGAAGATAGAAAGAAAGAAAGAAGTAAATTAAGAAAGAAAGAAAGAAAGAAAGAAAGAAAGAAAAAATAAAGAAAAAAACTGTCCCTTAATTCTTAAATATTTCTATGCTGCTGACGCGATGGGAAGAATTCTCTTGGAAGACCTGGCATATTTTTTCCGTCATTTTTTCAAAGGGAGACAACTCAGTTCGGGACTTCCTGGTCGCTTTCCTTTAAGATTTGACCCCTTTAGACATGGGAGACAAAATACTTTTGCAGGAGTTGCTTCCCATGAAGGCGAATCAGGCGTGGTAAACCAGCCGTCCGTGTTTGAGTGTTTGAAGCTTTAGTGTACCAACATTTGTATGCGTAAAATTTTGATCATTTAATATGGCAAATATACTAATATTTTTGCAGAATTTTTTTTTCAGCAAAAATAAACCTATATTAGATTTTGTACTTGCTAGAACAGCTAACAATTTCACCACTAATAAGCGTGTCGGGTTCGATACCTGCCGAGGTCGGCAGCATTCTTTCGTGGAGATTGATCACGGTAATTCTCTACCCATCACGAAAACTCGCCTATATAATTTTGACCCCCCTCGAACCCCACTTTTATATAGTTAAACTGGGGTTTGAAGGGGTAAACATTATTTTTCTTATTTCTACTCTAAGATATAGATTGTGGGTACTCGTTAGAACCGCCTCATCGAGGCGGTTCTAACGAGTACCTACAATCTATATTTTGAGCTGAAATAAGAAAAATGTCACAATTTTTCATCTTAAATTTTCATTTTTTCGGCAATAAAGGTGGCAATGTATTTGTATAGGCGTGTTTGCGTAATGTTCCGCTGATTCAAGAACGGGAATTGTCAGTTTCTGGCGAAAGCTGGTTAAAACGCCTAAGTATAAGCCAGTCCAGGAAAACTGTGGATAGGTAAACTGACCTGCGCAAAAATGACCTAAATAGTGTTGACTTGGCCGCTAAACCCCAAACAAACAAACTGACTAATAAGCATGTTAAGCTAACTATGCATTGATGGCTCCCACCCATAGGGGCTTGAAGAAATATATGGGCTGCGCAGAGCTGAATCCGGCCCGCACACTAGTACTGGTAAACCGTTTAGAGGATCTAAGCCTGTCCAGGAACCGCGGTGCGAGGCTAATAAACACTCTTGGTTTCATTGGGCGGCAGGGCTTGAGAAGTCATCTCATCTCAATGTCGGGTAAAAGTCCCACAAAATTGGAAGCAGCGTCTCCAAAATGACCTTTACAGTGTTGACGGGGACGTTAAACCTCAAATCAAACAAACAAAACAAACTAACAATGCTTTGAGCGACTCGGCCCAGATGTATGACAACTGCAGTAGTATGTTTCTATAGTCTAACTTAATCTTAAATACTAGAAGTATTGACCATAGATTTATCTTCGGATGCCTTATGAAGGTTTATGTCGTCTAGAGCGCCAGAAAATAAAGGGACAATTTGTAACATTTTTACCCCCAGCCGCCATTCGAAGTATGGTGGGAAAAAAGGTATACATTGTCACCGCTGTCCGTCCCCGTTGGTCTCCCCTTCCGTGTCCGAGATGGCGTTCAACTTAGCGTTTTGAAACTTAATCAAATCCTTCCTTTGGTTGGAGACAAGACAGATCTAAGAAATGTGTATGTGTGTGCGTAGGAAATAAATTTGCTAGTTTAAATCAAATAAACTTTAAACCAAATATTTTTATTATATACAGCGAAAATCGGCTATTAAGACCACCAAAAATCAAGACCAATTATGCTTTAAAAAGCACAATTATAAGGGAGCAGTTATTCTTTCTTCGTGTTTTCTGCACACACTGTCCTCTGGTCAGAAGCCACCTTTACGACCGTTCAATATTGGTCTTAAAAGACCACTTTTGAAGAGTCCAAAAGGTGGTCTTGATATAGCAATTTTACTATATTGCCCTGCTTATCTCTTCCCTGGCTGTTTGTTTGTTTGATTTCAGGTTTAACGTCCCCGTCAACACTGAATATGTAATTTTGGAGACGTTGCTTCCAATTTTGTGGAACTTTTACCCGACACTGAGATGAAATGACATCTCAAGCCCTGTCGCCGAATGAAACCAATAGGGTTTGTAAGCATGGACGGTCCAACTCACCAGGCTTTGCCAGGGCAGGCTTAGATCCTCTAAGCGGTTTACCAGTACCCGTATGCAGTCGCTTTCACCTCTGCGTGGAAGCATCATGCAGCCCATCTATTCCTTCAGACCCCGATGGGCAAGGGCCGACTCCCTGGCTGTGTTAGTATAAAGATGGTAATTTAGAACGTTTAGGGCAAATATATTATCCGCTATTGTTAACAAATGAGACAACACTTTTGGTTCATCCTGACTATTTTTCCTAAAACAGAAACCATGTGAAAATGGGTTCTACTCCTGAAGGAAAGAATTATGTCCTTTAAGAGTTGATCCCTACTGACAGAGGATGCATTAGTATGGAGTAATCTCCCCTTAAAGTGTATATTATCCCTATATACACAGAAACTGGCAACCTGTGATCCGAATGGGAGGGTACGCAGGCTGATTGAAGTCTTCTCTGAATATGCAAAACAGAAGACACGTTTTTGTTTGACAATGATCATATACGTTATTATGGTGTATAAAATCAGGGCCCAGTTGTTCAAAGCATCGTTAGCTTAACGAGCTCGTTATTGGTCATATTGTTAACAGTTCTAGCAAGTTCAATATCTAAAATTTTGGTATTTTTGCTGAAGAAATGTGAGCAGCTTTTGCATTTGCAAAAGCTGCTCGCATTTTTTCAGCAAAAAAAATTTGCATATTTGCCATATTAAATGATCAGAGTTTTAACGATGCGTAAACTATCGACATCGTTAGTTTTGAACAACTGGCCCCTGGGCACCAGATAAGAAAGAGAAAGTGAGAGTACCTTGAGTATAATATATGAATAAACACATAACTATGCTGCGGGTAAAATGCCGGCCCCCACAGCTCAGTCGGAGATCAGGTGGTCGCAGGCCCTCGCTTGTTGTCCGGCAGTTTCTGGCAAAAGAATGAACACTACTGGCTAACCGTTAATGCATTGCAGTATAATTTTGTTTGTTTGATTTGAGGTTTAACGTCCCCTTCAACACTGTAAAGGTCATTTTGGAGACGTTGCTTCCAATATTGTGGGACTTTTACCCGACATTAAATGTAGTATAATAATAATTTGTTTGTATTGTAGTTTAAGGGCTAGACAACACTATTTAGGTCATTTTTGAGCCACTCAGTTTACCTATCACCACTTTTCCTGGGCAGCCTTAAACGTAAGCGGTTAACCAGTACAGTGCATTTTTTGCCAGAAGCTGACAACTGCCCTTCTTGAATCAGCGGGAGGGAGAGAAAAACCGTAGAAAAGATTTGATGATCAATCTCCACGACAGAATGTTGCCGACCCCGGCAGGTATCGAACCCGCGTCCCCCTAACCACCAGTCAGACGTCCATCCGACGGTGCTACCGAGGTCGGCAAATATAATAATAATAATTGTAATCGACTATTTATAGAGGGTAGTACATTTAATAAACTAGTACTAACCTCCATATGACCCTCATTTTTCCTGGGTAGAAACCAGTACTAAGTCTCTAGTTCAAGGAAAAAAGCATGTCCAAGAAAAGTGTGGTTTGTTGAGCTGACCGGCTCTATATTACCTAAATAGTGTTGATTGGACCGTTAAAATTATAAAAAAAAATACAAACCAAAATCCATTAAAACATATGTTGTTTTGTTTGATTTAAGGTTTAACGTCCCCGTCAACACTGTAAAGGTCATTTTGGAGACGTCGCTTCCAATTTTGTGGGACTTTTACCTGAGATGAAATGACATCTCAAGCCATGTCGCCCAATGAAACCAATATGGTTTATTTGCATGGACGGCCCGACTCGCACCGCTTTGCCTGTGCAGGCTTAGATCTTCTAACCGGTTTACCAGTACTCGTGTGCGCGTCAGTCTCAGCTCTGCGTGGAAGCATCATGCAGCCCACTATGATCTATTTCTTCAAACCCCGCTGGGCGGGGGCTGAAAACATGTGTTGTAGGTGCTTGTTAGAATCGCCCCAAAGAGTCGATTAAGCATATGTTTTTAAAAAGAAATATGGAAAAGTACCCACCACCACCACTACTACCACCATCTGGAAGAAATAGATTGGGCTGCATGGTGCTTCCACGAAGAGCTGAAACCGACCGCACACGAGTGCTGGTAAACCGTTTAGAAGGCCTAAGCCTGCCCAGGCAATTGTGCGAGTCCGACCGTTCCTGCGTAGGCATATATAGCCTAGTGGTTTGTTTGGGTAGTAAGGCTTGCGATGTCATTTCATCTCAATACCACAAAATTGGAAGCAACGTCCCCAAAATGACCGAAATAGGGTTGACAGGGACCTAAAACCGGAATACAGTCGAACTTCAATGGCTCGAACACCTTTGGGACCTCGAAAATCTGTTCGAGACAGGGGTAGTTCGAGCCACTGAGGTGACTGTCGGGAGGCATAACGAGATACTTTTTTTACATCTTTTCGGTGTTCTATAATGAATATGTATGCTGTGTGTACTCATTAGAATCGCCTCAACGAGGCGATTCTAATGAGTACACACAGCATACATTTGCAAGATAAAAGACTAAGATCTCCTTAATTATCCCCAACTATTTCTTATATACAGGAATTCGCTAGGGGCTCAGTAATGGGTTCGACACATCCATGGTAAACGAGCCATCGGTGTTCGAGCCATCGAAGTTCTACTGTATAAACAAACCTCCCCCATATCAAGACCTACAGGTCACGCAGAACAAGCATCAATGTCAGGTGCAGCTGTACAAGATTGATTTTAACCATTTGTAATTGTCAAGTTAAAATGCACATTTTATACGCCTTGCTCATTGAGCACAATATCGCCGTTGTCAGACTGATTATTGATTTCAATAAATTACATAACATGCATATCCAGTTAATCAAAACAGAAAACTCAGAATAATGATAGATTTTTTTTCTTTATCAGCGCATGTCAGAACAAATTATATTCAAAGCGCATCTTCGAAGGGGTATTTGTACACCTCAAAAGGAAGCAACTTCCTTTTTTTAGCTCACCGGTAAGCTATTGTGAACACCCTTTGTCCGTCGTACGTCCGTCGTGCGTCGTCAACATATATGTTGTTCACCCTCTAGAGGCCACAGTTTTGCTTCAGTCTTCATGCAACTTGACCAGAATGTTAGACTTGAGGATATCTCGGTCAAGTTCGAATATGGATCATGTGGTGTCAAAACAAGGTCACTAGGACAAATGTCTTTAAACCTTGTTCAGCCCCTAGGGGCCACAGATTTGCTTCAAACTTCATGAAACTTTACCAGAATGTCTGTCTTGACAATATCTGGGTTAAGTTTGAATATGGGCCATGTCGGGTCAAAAACTAGGTCAAAAGTTCAAATTTCTTTAAAACCTTGTTCACCCTCTCTTGAGGCAACATATTTGCTTCAATCTCCTTGAAACTTTACCAGAATATTTGTCTTGACAATATCTGGGTCAGGTTTGAACATGGGTCATGTCGGGTTAAAAACTAGATCACTAGGTCAAATATCTTTAAAACCTTGTTCACCCTCTAGAGGCCACAGATTTGCTTCAATCTTCGTGAAACTTTACCAGAATGTTTTTTCTTGATGATATCGTCGTTCAAATATTGGTCATGTAGGGTCAAAAATCAGGTCACCAGGTCACATTTCTTCAAAACCTTGTTCGCCCTCTAGAGGCCACAGATTTGCTTCAATCTTCGTGAAACTTTACCAGAATGTTTTTCTTCATGACATCGTCGTTCAAATATTGGTCATGTAGGGTAAAAAACCAGGTCACTAGGTCACATGTCTTCAAAACCTTGTTCACCCTCTAGAGGCCACGGTTTTGCTTCAATCTTCATGAAACTTTACCAGAATGTTTGTCTTAATTATATATGTACCTTAATCAGTTCGAATATGGGTCGTATAGGTCAAAAACTGTGTCAGTAGGTCAAATTTCTTTAAAACCTTGTTCACCCTCTAGAAGAAACATATTTGCTTCAATCTGCATGAAACTTACCAGAATGTTTGTCTTGACAATACCTGGGTCAAGTTTGAATATGGGTCATGTCATGTAAAAACTAGGTCAGTAGGTCAAATTTCTTTAAACATTAATCACCCGCTTGTTTAAGTTATCTTTCTTCCGATACTTCTAAACCTCATAAGAGGACAACAGAAGGTTATCATCATGAATATTTTATTTTCATGATTTCTTGACTAAGTTCCACATTTAGTCACTTGAGTTTAAAACTAGGTCACTGCTAGTTATCTTCAACCCTTAACTGAGTCTTAGCAGGCTATCTTGAACAAGAAAATCACTATTACTTGAACCCAAATATGCCTAAGGGACATTAAAAGCAGAATGGCCGCAAATCAGACACCACAAAATGTTCCGTCCGATTAGGATCTACACCGTTGCTTGACGTACAGTGACCTGGGGCCAGTTGTTCAAAACTAACGACGTCATTAGTTAACATATCGTTAAAACTTTGATCGTTAAAAATGGCAAATATGCTAAACTTTTTGCTGAAAAAAATGTGAGCAGCTTTTGCAGATGCAAAAGCTGCTCACATTTTGTCAGCAAAAATACCAAAACTTTCGATATTGTTCTTGCTAGAACACTTAACAGTGTGACCACTAACGAGCCCGTTAAGCTAATGATGCTTTGAACAACTGGCCCCAGTTGTTCAAAACTGAAGCTTTTGTTTGTTAAAATATCGTTAAAACTTTGATCATCTTAGCTGGCATATTGCCGAAAACAAGTAACATTTTTCAACAATTCTACAAGAGTATTAGGTATTGAACTAGCCAGAAAACTTACCAGTTTTACCACTAGCCCCGCCCATCGGGGTTTGAAGAAATAGATGAGCTGCATGATGCTTCCACGCAGAGCTGAAACCGACCCGCACACGAGTACTGGTTTTGTTTGATTTGAGGTTTAACGTCCTCGTCAACACTGTAGGAAGGAATATCTTCGGCTGCCCAGGCAAAGCGGTGAGAGGCGGGCCATTCATGCTTGTAAACCCTATTGGTTTCATTGGGCGACAGGGCTTGGGAAGTCATTTCATTTCATTTCACTGTCGGATAAAAGTCCCACAAAAATGGAAGCCCCGGTATATAGGCGGGGGCATAAGAATAGAAACACGCGTGGAAGAGAGGGCAGATGAGATAAAAGTGAAAGGCGGAAGAAAGAGGAAATTGAATGGAAGTGTAGAAACTGAAGAAATAACATCCCAGCAGGCACTCAACGTTGAACTAACGTTGAAACAACGTTGAAAACGTTGTTTCAACGTTAGTTCAACGTTGAGTCAACGTTTTGTGCCTGCAGGGATTCAGCTTCTACCCGTAAGCAGATCTTGCCAAACTGTAAGCCAATATCAGTTTGACGTCACAGTGACGCAAGATACACGACACCTTTGCCTCACCAAACCGCCCCCTACCGGGACTTAGGTAATTCTTATTAGTCGGACCAACGTCGGTCCGGCATCGATACGTTGTCGGTCCGACGTTGGCCCACTTTTAAGCTGCTTTGGAATATTTTCTAAAACTGAATACAACCCAAATTTTCATTCTAGAACGTGCAAAATGCGATAAAATCGATTCTGTGCGGATTTGTTATCATATTTGCATTACAGAGTAAGAAAAAAAAATGTTTCAGTTTATATTTTTGTGATTAGATTTCACTATATAAAAAGAATCTAGTATCGGAGGCGAGATAAAGGAATGTTTCGGTCAATATTTCGAGATAAAGGCTCAATAGAACATATGCCACATGTGGTTGAACGGAGAAAATAGGACTACATTTTACCGATTATTGATCGATAAAAAGTGCTGATATATCGATTAGTATCTTAAAGTAACAGACATAACCAATTGGAAATGAAAACAACATTATTTGTCTGATCTTGGCCTAGGTTTCTAGTCGTTAAGGAGCCTTCAACTTTGAAAAATAATAATAATAATAATAATAAATAATGTGGATAAAGTCTCTACTAAGCAATGTGGATAAAGTCTCTTGCTCAATGAAACAACACTTGAAGTTAGTGGGGATTGAACCCGGTACCTCTCGATCTCGATCCGATGCTTTACCACTGCACCACAGGGCTTCACAAAGGCTAACATTTCAACCTCAATTGGACGTTTTTGCTCAGTATGCTCGTTAGAACCGTCTGATGAAAAATTTGTGATGATTTTCTTATTTTTACTCCAAACATAGGCTGTGGGTGCTCGTTAGAACCGCCTCATTGAGGCGGTTCTAACGAGTACCCCACAACCTATGTCTTGGAGCAGGAAAAATAAATATAACGTATACGTCATAAACCCCAGTTTTCTCTATATGAATTTGGGGTTTAGGAGGTGTACATTTCACGGACTTGTTCACGTGATGACATATCGATAATCATTTAAGTGCTTTATAACTGAACTTATAAGTAGGACAAATTTCACGTTCAGATGGGTTGAACCTTAACTGATTTCTTAGCTGTATATGTGATGTACACCAGCTTGCTCAATAATTTGATTGTCTTTTTCTAAAGTTGATGTTAAACAAATGAGACATTAAAACCATGATCGAATGTCTCCATTAACCTGCCATTAATGGTAACAGATAAGTAAGGATTCGTTTTTGTGAACGTCAGCTATGCAGGACTGCTGCATTTAAAATGCATTAACCCATATATGCTCAGTATCCCATTTATGGGACATTGGTAAACAGTAGACGTCTGACCTGGGTCTAGACTATTAGCTTAAAGTACATGCATTGTTTTTGTAAACCTTTCCACAAAAACAAACACAAAAAATCTTTCATCTCTGAAGTCTGAAATGGACCATTTCCAAGCTAATGGTGGAAAAATTCATTGTGTTGAACATGGGTTCATGTTGATACCATTAAATTAAATTCTTATTATGTTCTTAAAACCGTTTACATAACAAATGGAAAGATGAGGAAAACAGTTTGTATAAGCCGGTGCACAGCAATTATATGATGATATGTGCGACCAGCGAAGACCCAGATCAGCCTGCGCGACTGCGCAGGCTGATCTGAGTATTCGCTTGTTACTTTTTGATAACCCACTGTCCAAACAAAAATCGCGCGAAAGTAAAAGATTCTGACCCTACTGCGCGGATGCACAGACGGCGCTCAAAATGTCAATTTTTGAGTTTTGCACTGCCCCGGCTAAAATTCATGTTGTTTAATTTATGTTTACGGAGTGTGTTTAATTTGACAGCCTTTCTTGCAAGCAACAAATGTTAGAAGAGCCCAAATTTTCATACAGACATCTCTTTTTGATGGATGCATGGTAAAATACGAAACCGACCAATGCATGAACAGTCTCACCCCGGGGTTGTAGATAAGTGCTTGTACGGAGCCAAAGACGTTAGCTCATGCTTAGCTGGGGGTCCTATTTTCACGATGCCTCGGAACTTCAACTTCAGCACGATCTGGGCTTACAGTTATAAAACCTTTTTTTTCATACTCAGCTGAATCGAGCATGAAATTTGTAAAGCTAATAAAACTAAAATACAGGCTAAATAAGGAGCTGTCCCTCCGCATGACAGCAGATAATGTCACCAGTGCTGCTCATAAATATTAAAATGCCAACATGCCCTGCTCATTAATTCTTAAATATTATACTGCCAATATGTCGTGATCATAAATATTATGTCAACATTTGATGGCATTAGTAATATTTATGAGGTGGGTGATTTTCATGCCCGAATAAGCTGAGCACGAAAAACAGTTTTAACCTATTTAGTACAAGAAACCCCAAAACGAGTAGTTGACAAACAGCGCAGGCCCAGATCAGACGCCGCAGAACGCGGCGTCTGATCAGCGCCTACGCTGTTTGCAAAAAGTTCAGCTATTTTCCGAATAGTTTTTTGAAGAAAACACAATCTGACACCCCTAAATTGTGAAATGGACTCATGTTATATATAAGGAAGAAGATTCCATTTGGTACTAAAAGGGTTAAAACCACCGGCTTTAGGATAATTGACATCTTGTCTTACGTTCTGCCTTAAGCAACCGACAGTTATATGTTGCATAAGCCCGAAACGTGGATACAAAGTCGAACTTCGATGGTTCAAACATCTTTAAGGTTAAATTTGTTTGTGATATGGGTAGTTCGAGAGTTAGAGGATTAAGTAAAGCCAAGATCAGGAGGCACTATAGGGATAATTTTTGTATTATCTCAGAAATTAAACGTATGTTCAAAGCAACAGATAAGGTTGGCATTTTGAGAAAAATGAAGGATAGTTTTCTTTATTTCTCCATAGGTTTTTATGGAGAAATAAAGAAAACTATCCTCCAAAATACCAACCTTCTCTCTTGCTATGTATGTAGTGTGTACTCATTAGAATCGGCTCAACGAGGCGATTCTAAGGAGTACACACAACATACATTTTCCAGATCAAACAAGAAAAACTTCCCTAAATTATCCTACACATATGGGAAAATCTCTCTAGAATGTGTTCAAATTAACACTGGTAAACGAGCTATCGGTTGTCGAGCCATTGATTTGTTTTTGTTTGATTTGAGGTTTAACGTCCCCGTCAACACTGTAAAGGTCATTTTGGAGACGTTGCTTCCAATTTTGTGGGACTTTTACCCGACATTGAGATGAAATGACATCTCAAGCCCTGTCGCCCAATGAAACCAATAGGGTTTATTAGCATGGACGGTCCGCCTCGCACTGCGGTTCCTGGACAGGCTTAGATCCTCTAAGTGGTTTACCAGTACTAGTGTGCGGGCCGGATTCAGCTCTGCGTGGAAGCATCATGCAGCCCATATATTTCTTCAAGCCCCGTCGAGCCATTGAAGTTTCAATGTAGTTTGGGACGAGTTTCCTCCCCTGACAGGATATCAATTACTTTATATATTTACTACCTTATATTGACTACATTGGAGCGATTTTTGAATCCATCCGCAACTCCATATTACCCTTACCCTGATACTAACCCTGATCCTAACCCTAATCCTAACCCTGATCCTAATCCTAATCCTAACCCTAATCCTAACCCTGATCCTAACCCTAATCCTAACCCTGATCGTAACCCCAATGACCTAACTACCCTACTCTAACACTAACAAGAATATTTCTGCCGGGGTCGGCAACATTCTTCCGTGGCGATTGATCATGAAATCTTTTCTACTGTCATTTTCTCCCTTCCGCTGATTCAAGAAGGGCAGTTGTCAATTTTTGGCGAAAGAATCGCACTATACTGGTTAACCGCTTATGTATAAGCCTGCCCAGGAAAGTGTGGATAGGTAAACTGACCGGCCCAGAAATGACCAAAAATAGTGTTGACTGGGCCGTTAAACTCCAATACAAACAAACAATAACCCTAACCCTAACCCTACCCATTAGCGACCTTCTCCTAACAAACAGTGGCCGACAGATTCTTAACTCTGTACTTTAAAGATTTACAAACCTATAACAACGTTATCCAAATTATAGAATATATCCTGCATAACACCATTCCAATCGGTCACTTGCTTTTCTCGGCCTTTTTCGTACACAGTCGGGCCTTCTCGGTGGCCCGGAGTCCATTCTGCTACCTGGCGGTGACATCCACAATTCGGACACTCCGTTACCGGAATCTCATTCGGAATCCATGAATCCATTTTAACACTCAAACAGGCAAGATTTTGTGATGTTTAAACGTTAATTTACAAATTACACTATCACACGTAATCATTGTACCTTAAGATAAGCACACCTGTCATTAGGGCCGCTACTGTCAATATGAAACTAAATATTACAGAAAATGCAGACGACAACATGCATACCACGTGATCAGAAACATAATCGGATTTTTATTGATGAAAGGAAAGAAGGTGTAACGGGTTCAAAAAGAACTTTTTTTGTATTGATGTAGTAAAATATCAACTGAATATGTTAAACATACTTTTCAGTGTGTTGTACAAATGAAATCATGTTGAACGCAACTTAAATTTTGTAAGGCTTACCAGCACTTCAGAGAGTTTCATACAAGGAATTTGTTTGGCGTTTATTCATTGCTTGCAATCGATTTCTCGTAGAGTACTATTCGATTTTTGCACGCAATGCCATTTTAAAACCATATCTATAGGCCTAGCATCATCACAAAATAATGTTTGCATTGGAAAACAAATAGATTTTAGACGGCACAGAACGCGGTGTCTGATCAAAGAAAACTGTATGATTCACAGATATTTGGGGCCTGGACTCAGTTGAGTGATCATAGGCCAAACTGACCTTTTGAAATTCGTTTTTGCACCGTTTTTCCACAGTTAAACACGGCTGAACACTAGCCCAACTTGTTCAAAAAGAGTAATCGTGTCTAGAAAGCAAATAAATAAAAATAGGTGTGATGGCTACATGACACCCCTTTAGCCGGGAATGGATCTGTCCAAAGCTGTCATTTGGAAAATTCCATGTTATACAGGGGTTAATAACATCAATATTCGTGGAGTTCATGATCAGTACCAGAAGTTAATGCATCGAACGCCTTTGAAACCATGTATGTCTTCGAGGCAGGTGACGTTTGAGCCACCTGGGGTAATCAAAGCTCCGATTCAGAAGGCATAACGGGAATGATATTATATGTTGCGTGTACTCATTAGAATCGCCTCGATGAGGCGATCCTTATGAGTACATATAACATAGCTTTATTTTATGGAATAAAGTAAAACTAATACACAACATAACTTTTCTAGTTAGAATCCCTAATAACAGTAAAGTTCCTGTAGTAAGACCACCTATGGAACTGTTCAAAAGTGGTCTTTAAGACCACTTTTGAACAGTTCCAAAGGTGGTCTCTTATTAGGAGACATTAAGTGTAGAAAAATCACAAGACAGAATCACTGAAACGTTCTCAATAAGCTTTTAGAAGCCTCCGTGGTTTAGTGGTTATGCTACTCGCCTTGTAAACCAGGGGTCGCAGGATCGATCCCAGGATTCTCCAGACTTTCGGATGAGTCTCTCAACCAAGGTCCCGTCTGCGTATGACCTTAGCTGTTGGTGGGACGTACAACTCAAACACTCACTCACTCTCAATAAGTTTTTAAAAGCAGTTTTTGTCTTAATTTTAGGTGGTCTTAATAGCGGAATTTGACTATTTGTTGCCAGGTGCTATGACAACAATCCTAGGGACTTAAACACGAGTTCGAAATAGGCATGGTAAACGTGCCATCTGTGTTCGAGCTATTGAAGTTTTACAGTACTGGTTCTGCAGATAAACCCATTGCAGGTTGTTATTTCATGTAATTTGTCTGCCTACCAGACGTTTCACATAAAATGATAAAGCTTTACTTTCTCTATAAAATGAAAAAGAATGACAAAAATAGAATGTGATCCTCGCCCATCGGGGCTTGGAGAAATAGATTGGGCTGCAAGGGCTTCCACGAAGAGCTGAAACCGACCGCTAATGAGTACTGGTACTCCGCTTAGAGGGTGTCAGCCTGCCCGGGCAAAGTGGTGCGAATCTATATTCTGACCATTTCGGTTCATTCAAATTCATTAGTGTAGTTTAATACCAGATGTGTGGTTATAATAGTGGTCTCCCTTGCAAAAACGTTTCGAATACGTTATGAATGCGTTGCCTTTCGTTAACTCTATGCATTTTTTTTATGTAAATAAGATAAAACTGGGTACGTTTTTAGACATTTATTGAAATATTGGAAATAAGTGTCCGTATACAGTGAAAATTACAGAGTGAAAATCTTTCAATAATGTTTGATTGTAATTGGAACTTCTAACGCCAATTTGTTTTGAAAGTAGCAGGCGTATATATTGATGCTCTTGTCTGATTCATTCAAAATACGTTCATGATAACTTCCTCACTTTCGTACACATGTAAATCAGAGATGGGCGACGGAGCAAATTCACCTGACCTTCCGTTGCAATGTGTACCCGACCTATATTGATTTAAGAGTCATGGAACACGGAGGCCCGTTAGCTTACCGCTTGAATTACAGTATTTAAGTAAACAGTGTAGATCCTGATCTGTGTGTACACTGTTGCAATCGTTCCAGTGCACAAAAAGACCACAGCCCACCAACGGCACCAGGAGCAAGAGTAACTAACAATGAAGAAAACAGAACAGGAAATAAAGTCAAACTTCAATGGCTCGAACACCTTTGGGACCACGAAAATCTGTTCGAGACATGGGTAGTTCGAGCCACTGAGGTTACTGCCAGGAAGCATAACGAGATACTTTTAGACATCTTTTCGGTGTTCTATAATGAAAATGTATGATGTGTATACTCATTAGAATCGCCTCATCGAGGTGATTCTAATGAGTACACACAGCATACATTTGCAAGATAAAAGACTAAAGTCTCCTTTATTATCCCCCACTATTTCTTATGTAGAGAATTTCGCTAGGGGCTCAAGAATGGGTTCGACACATCCATGGTAAACGAGCCATCGGTGTTCGAGCCATCGAAGTTCTACTGTAAACGAACCACAAACCGAAAGCAGAGCACGGCACAGGAGGTGAGCACGGTGCAACAGAGCAACAGACATGGATAATGAAAATTAATTAAATAACACACACACACACACACACACACACACACACACACACACACACACACACACACACACACACACACACACATTAAAAGCCCCGTCGGAAAATCCGACACAAGCCGAGTCCAGATTTTACAGTAACACAACTCTGGCGTCACAGGGAGAAGAATTGCGATGCTAAAAATTACCGTTACCTGGATTTTGTACATGATCAGCAATTGTCACGTTTACAAGAGCAGTGGTAATCTTCTGTGGTTAATGACAATCGAACCCAAAAAGTAAAAATGTAGTCAGGGTAAGTGCTTAGACTAGCCAGGATTACTGAATGGAAAATCCATTATATACGCTTAAATTTTAAGAGATGTATAAACTAGTTGCTGATTTAGAAACCTTCATTAAAACTGAAAATATGTAAATTGATTTTCACAGGTATACACATGTACATAATAAATCCTGTATGGTTTCAAATTAAGGGTACTTCAATTGCAATTTATTTTCTGTATTTAAATCTTGCCCAGAAGAATGACAAACAATTGAACACAATCGATTTTCATCTTTTGTAGAAGCTACAAAAGCGAGTTTAAACAAATATAAACTATACTATGAATTAACAAAAATGCAATATGAACAACCTGAATATAAAGTTTCAGTTCTCAGGTTAACAGAACTCAATTTAACTTCCGTTTTAATTTATTGTTCAAGCGCGGGCAACAGCAGATATGGAATTAAAGGGGAATGGGAACACCAGAATTGTCTGCCATTTTTCAACGAAAGACAACTTTCGGGACTTCCTGTTCGCTTTCCCATAGGCCCTGTTGCACTGAAAAAGGAGTCTACTCCTTGAGGAAAGAACTTGCTTCTCAGACGCGAATTTTTTTCTTTAACAGTTGACCCCTATTGACATGGGAGACAAAAATACTTTTGCAGGAACTGCCTCCCCTGAAGGTGTATCCATTCCCCTTAAACGAAAATGGTCCAAACGAGGCCCCTGGCCACGTCGATCTCCAGAGCTCAAGACGGCAAAAGGGCCCTCCCACAGGGTACCATACGTTTTTAAGCAGACATAAATTCACTCGAGGATATTTGCAGGCATATCATTTTGAAACCATTAGTTTTTGATGCCCCTACAGCATAGGTGATGGTAGACATAGGGCCCTCATTTGAACAAACTTTGTAGGGCCAAAGTCGTAAATGCTACATTCCAAGTTATTTGAAGTTCTGAGATGAATAATTTACAATCCTCTCACCACATCTGGGCATGACAACCATTTCGGTCGTGTGACCAAGATCCCTCCTACAAACTTTGATTTTAGACCCACCGATGCTCTATATGTAGTTTGGTTTCAATCAGCACAGTGGTTTTAGAGAAGGTAAAATACTAAACTTGTGTGTGGTCACACGAACAAGGTCAGTAAATGACATTGACTTTTAGTATTATATATAAAAAGAAAAGTTGCATATATCAATTCAAATCTCACAGCCTGCAACAGAATCCGTAAAATCAAGTTGCCCTTTTCATAAGAAGGCTTAATTTACTGAATTTGACCTTGACGTAAAATAGGTCAAGGTCAACCAAGGGATATCATCTGAACAAACTTGGCAGGGCCCGAGACCCTAATGCTGCATTCCCAAGTTTCAAGGTCATCGGCCATCCATGAGAAGAAGATTTTCAAACTGTTTTTCAATGGACGCTGCACATATAAATATCAATTTTAATGCCATAAGCTGCAACAGAATAAAAAAAAATCAACTGTTTTGCCCTTTTCCCATAAAATATCTAAGTGACCATTATGAAAAATTAATGGTCAACCAAAGGTCATGATTTGAGCAAATTCTGTAGGACCGTGTCCCAAATGCCGTTTATCAAGTTTCAGGGTCATCAGCCATTCGTTTTCTGATTTTTAAAAGTTTTAACCGCATATGGGCATGGCGGGCATCTTGGTCGTGTGACAAAGACATAGTGAACAAACTTTTATTCCTTCGACCCCATGGAGGCTCTACATGTAATTTCGTTTCAATTGGCCTTGTAGTAAGGGAGAGGGGATGAACAGGACGGTAAACAGTTTTGCTCATTATGAACCGCATGATCTGTATCTACACTCTTTACATAGATATCTTTACGCGGTTCTTTATCCGTCACATGGCGTTCACCTGACAATGTCGCCGATATTCAAAGCCTGAAGAACATAACAGCCGCTGTCTTTGCAAACAGTGTAGATATAGATCAGATGGTTTCAGAAGAAGCCATCTGATCAGGAGAAGCCATCTGATCAGGATCTACAATGTTTGTCATTCAGTTTGTGAATTTGAATGAATTAATTACATAAAGTAATTTGATTGGTTGAAATGTAAATATGTGTGGCTAAATTAATTTATGCAGCGCGATAAGGGTCAAGTTCGAATTTCAACTCGGTCATGGGCGGTTCTGCACAGCATCGCCTTAATGAAAACCCCTCTAAACCCCACTTTATATACAGAAAACTAGGGTTTACAGGGGTTACATTATTTTCCTTATTTCTGCTCAAAGACATAGGTGGTGGGGACTCGTTAGAACCGCCTCACTGAGGCGGTTCTAACGAGCACCCACAACCTATCTTTAGAGTTTTAATAAATAAAGGATCTTACACGAGTGGTCATTTCATATGAAATTTATGAAACGAGCCTTCATATGAAATGACCACGAGTGTAAGATTCTGTTTATCATATGACCACTTTTAATTGGATTTCCTCGCCTTTAAATTTGAGAAATTTTCCACCACATATGCATGGTCGGCATGGACGTCGTCATGACGTTACTTAATCCCGCCAAAGTGTTATTACACGTGTGGTCATACGATTTTTATTACACGCCGTTATCCACTGCTTAACAACGACGTCATGTAATAAGAAAATATAACAACTTTTCGTCAGAAAAAAAAATGTTCTGGAGATATAAAAGAATGCACTAAGTAACATGGGTGTGTTATCGTAATGAGAGCTTGCAGTGACACCAGGAACCAGATCAGTCCCAGAGATGGTCTTAATACTATAATGTTATTAATCAAGTAATTTCGTATTGGCCCAGGTACAGGTCCGAGGTCTGCTGCATTGGCCCGAGGCCGAAGGCCGGGGGCCAATGCAGCTGACCGAGGACCTGTAACTGGGTCAATGTGAAATTTCTTGATTAATGACAATTTTATTAATTGACACAATTAAAAAAAACATGATTATTGATTTTTAGACCTTACTTGACCTCAGTTAATATTGGTTGACCTGGTGTTAATACGGATGACCTCCTATCAATACAGGATAGTCAATTGATTAAAAAAGAAATTTAATTGTATATTTTTTTCTACTTGTTCGCTATATTTTTCTGCTTTAAGTCCCACTAGATTGCCGTTATTGTGTTTTAATTGAGACGTATAGACTTCGTTTAATTCCTCAAGCTATTTCTGTATCGCATATAGATTATTATAATATAAGATTTATAAAATGTCAATTTTAAAATAATTATGTTACAAAATGTAAGTAATAGATCGCAGAGAAAGTCTGAAATCTGATATATTTACTATATAGTCATAAGATAGTATTTTAATGATTAGACACACTGACTATTAAAGGAGGATCATGGTCGCTATAATATGTAATAAACACTCATATTTCATCCATATTTGAGGTTGCCAGTTAAAGCTATGACTTTCGACTAAAAAGGCTACAGATAGGGTCTGAGCACAGGAATCGGTTGTTCCGGAGCGTTCAAATTACTCATCACGAAAACACGCCTATATAATTCTGACCCGCTTGAACCCCACTTTTACCTAGTAAAACTGGGGTTTACATAGGTAACCTTTATTTTTCTTATTTCTGCTCTAATATATAGATTGTGGGTACACGTTACAGGCGGTTCTAACTTGTACCAACAATCTATATTTTGAGCAGAAATAAGAAAAATATCACAATTTTTTCATCTTAAAATTTTCGTTTATTTTTTTGTTTTTTTTTTGGCGGTAAAGTTTACAATGTATTTGTATAGGCGTGTTTTCGTAATGTGCTATAATTGCGGATTCTTGCACGGAGGACTGCCAAGCACCTTTCACCAGAAAAAATAATATTTGGGTCTTTTGTAATACATGTAGTTATCATTTGAATGTATTGAAAGAAAGGCGAACAGGTATATTTTTCAAGACTGTTGTCAGCAGCGTTTCAAAGAGATACTCTTGATGGGATACGGGACTTCTTAAAAAAACTTCAGTGCTCGCAAATGGAACTGTGTAATCGCCCATGTTTCTTCAGGGGTAGTTTGGAACATCCCTCATCACCAAAGGTGGTATTAAACCTGCGAAATACGTAGGAACTAAACCATGGTTAACTTTGAACATAAATCATAATTTTTGCTGTTGTCTTCTTGGAGGTAAACGAAGCCATCCATATTCTTTGTATAATCTGTCCAAGGAGACCTCTAACTATGCGGGCTACCTCATTTTGAAACTTATGTTCGAAGTTCTGCAAAGTGAAGCGCTTAAATATGCAAATAGATCTGGTTCTGTCTCAGGAAACAAAATTTTGACATTTCATGCAAATTGGCTTCCATGGAGACAATTTGTATAAAATGACAAAAGCTGTTTTCAGGTACAAATAAGAAAAATATTATCAACTGGTCGTATGCTGAATTAGCCTAGAGAGAGGTGAAATTAATGATGAGACAAAAAGAATCTTAAAACCGTTGCCGATTCAAATAGAGACATCCAAATCCGAGGGTTCCCCGAACAAAATCGGAATGAGGCTTACCGAGTTTCCGACTTTATCCGTTTACCCGAGGTTTTGGATTCCTCAGTTTGGATCAGAGATGAATAGTTGATTGTTTTCTTACCATGCAGCAGGCAGCAGCATACTGCAAAATACCATAAACTCTGTTATTTTTTATATTTATGCTCAAAACATAGGTTGTGGGTACTCGTTAGAACCACCTCGGCGAGGCGGTTCTAACGAGTACCCACAATCTATGTTTTAGCAGAAATAAAAAGAAATATTGTAGACGCTGTAAACCCCAGTGTTACAAAATAAAAGTGGGATTTAAGGTGGTCAAAATCATATAGGCGTGTTTGCGTGATGTGTGCACAGTGACCCTCTATTAAAGATTTTTTGGTTTTGTTCTAAATCGATTTTTTTTTATTTTTCGTTTTTCTTTTCTTTTTTTTTTTTTTGTGTGAATGTTTTATTTATTTATTTTCTTTTGTTCAATTCACCTTTTCGGGGCCCTGCAATTTCACATATTTCTTAACCACTAAAGCAATAAGCAGTATCGAAGCGGCGGAAATTCTATTATTATTTCTCGATGAAAAGTGAATAGCGTTTGGCAGTTAATGTACAGACGACAAACGTGAAATGTAGTCTAAAATAATAAAATATATTTGAAAATGCCATCTGCTTTAGTAGTAGATGTAGTAGTAGTAGTAGCAGTAGTAATAGCAGTAGTAGTAGTAGTAATAGTAGTAGTTGATGCTTAAAGTGTTATGGTCTAGCATACGTGCGCGTTTTTCTCTTTGGACACCTGCATTTAAAATATTCAAACATACATGTGAATCAAGACACAAAAGCCCGCAAGGGCCCAGTGGCATAAGTCAGGACAAATAAAAACATATTATCAACTAGACATGTCATATGTATGATATAATCGCAATAAAAACTTACTTTCAAATCGATGCGTACAATAGTTATCCAGATTGCCAAGAAATGTCCAGAATCATTCCATTATGACAAATTACTTTAACCTATTATTGACTCACTCCCAACTTATTAATCTTTGTCTAATGGTTTCTCATTATTTTGGCCTGTGCATAAGAAAATGTGAATATCGGTATGTTCGAACAGCGAAGACCCTGATCAGCCTGCGCACATGCGCAGGCTGATGTGAGTCTTCACTGGTCACAAGACATTTGTCGATCCTTGCGCATCCATAGACTACAGCGCGAAGTTGGTACTTTGTTTGCAAGGATGCGCTGTCTGATCCGATCCTCTGCCTGTTGCATATGTCAGGTTGTACAGTTTTGCCTTGGCAGGCTCATTTGTTGTAAATGTTCAACAACAATGTATATTTGAACACTACAGAAAGCAAATTTACAGTTTATAATTCATTTTTCTGTCATTTGTTTTGTATGTTACTACTGTATCGGAACTTTCAATCATTTGTGAAAAACAATTCAAAACCAGCAAAACGTGTTCAGTCCAATGAACACGAATGATAAAGAATTTTTTAAACGAAATTGTTAAACACCTGATAGCAAATATGCATGAAAAAGAAAATACTGATAAAACTCCAACACCTGGACGTTATAAATAGAACCAGTAAAATTAAATTTTTTGATGGTAGTTGATGGTAGAGATATGAAGGGAAAATGAAACAGACATATGGGTCCATTTGACAATCCAGTAAAATGTTATCTTAACCATAGAAAGATTTTTATCAGATAAATATTTGTGATATTCCGTGCACTGAAGCTCCTGTATGGATAAAACAAGGGCCCATCGGAGTCTAACTGTTGGTGTTCTTTTGCTCCAGCATTTCAGTGGTTTCTTGCTGTAGTGTCATCACCGTTGTTTCTTGTTTTTTATGTTCACGGAGATGTTGCACTGATGAGTTAAGAGGCCTTCATGCGGACTGAACAAATTATTTGTCTAAATCGCGACGGAAGTAAGGGCGAGGATTGTGGCCACGTGAAATCGATTTAAGCCCCCAGTGGAATTCGTTTCACTGACCGTTCCAAGGCGGTTCCTTGTCGTGGTTTATTTTTGTTATGGTTTGTCTTTGAGTGTGTGTGTCGCTTATATTATTTTGCTTTGGATAGCCAATTGGCCATTTTGTGGGAAAATAACTGTCCTTTTGGCTTTCCGCTAGTGATGTTACCATTAGGGTCTATTTGTATCATGTGGGTGTTTCTTTCCCTTGGTGTCTCTGATGAGAACTGTCGGTTAATTGTATCGATTCCTGATAATTGCCTTCACTTCTATATATTTTCTATAGGATAGTCTATTTTTCTTATTTCTGCTTAGAGACATAGGTTGTTGATACTCGTTAGAACCGCCTCACTGATGCGGTTCTAACGAGTAGACACAACCCATATTTGAAGTATATACAAGACTGATATCACAAGTTTAATAAAAAAGTAACCATATAATGCACTGTGTCACACAAATGTGTTATGATAATGGACAATGGGTGCTCATAAAAACCAGACCCGAATAAAGAAAAATCACTGAATTTACGTAAAGTCGATCTTAGATTCTCGAACACCCTTGGTTCCATGTAAAATGTTCGAGACTTCGAGACTGGGGTAGTTCGACTCACTGAGGATTAACCATAGCGCCGGGTCGGGTGAGTGGGGGGGGGGGGGGGGGGGGGGAGCTTGGGGGACGGGAATAATGGGAATAATTTAGGTATACTTCCTTGAAGTTCTAAGAAATACAGGTCTGTTGAGGGTACACATTAAAATCGCCTCATCGATACTATTCAAGTTAGTGCACACAAAATGTTTTCACGATAAAAGAGAAAAATGCCTTAAATTATCCCTAAATACAATGAAATTGAGCTATTAAGACCACAAAAAGTTAAAACTAATTATTCTTTCAAGAGCTTATTTAGAAGGGTTCAGTTATTCTTTCCCCATGTTTTCAGCATATAATGTCCTCTGGTCAGGGACCACCTTTGGGACTGTTCAAAAGTGGTCTTTTAGACCACTTTTGAACAGTCCCAAAGGTGGTCTTAATATAGGAATTTTACTTTTATTTGTTATCTGAAGCTGTGGGAAGAATTTCCTGGGACACAAGAACGAGTTCGACTCAGCCATGGTAAAGGAGCCATTGGTGTTTGAGCCATTGGAGTGTCACCTTATTTTGATGGCTCAAAACTGTAAACTTACCATTTCTTCTTTTACTCTTAACCCATTCATTGCATGCGGAAAACCACTGAAGGGTTGCCTTGGCAAACAGTGCAGGCCCAAATCAGACGCCGCAGAACGCGACGTCTGATCAGGGCCTGCACTATTTACTAACAGAATTTTCTGTCAAGATGGAATGAAATGAAAAAATAGGCCTAACACCCCTTATATTGCAAATGGACTTGTCCAACATATAGCAATGGAAGGATTCCACTAGCATACAATAAGTTAAGACACCCAGAAAAGTTCTGAAAAAAAAAATGGGTTAAGACACCTAGAAAAGTTCTGAAAACGTCGTCCTTTTCTGTTGCATCTTCTTGTAAACATATTTTGTATATACACAGTGTTGATCCTGATCAAACTGCTCCTGGAACTGCAGTCAGACTGTTCCTAGAGCAGTCTGATCTGGGCCCACATTGCTGGTCTCCAGCAAATAATAAAGCAGATGACAATTGTTGGGATTTTGTTGGGATTGGCACCTTTAGGGTTAAAATGTAATGACAAGAATCAATTTAAGTCCACTGTCCACCAGGACAAAGCGCAAATATGATAAAAAAAATTATAACTAATTTGACACCTTCGAAAGCTTTAAAAGGATTCTCGCCACCTGAAAATTCTGAACGTTAACACCAGAAAGGATAAACTATAACACCAGTTCTGCACATGGGCCAGTTCATGAGAAAAGATTCTGATCGCATTGGCGACCAGCAATGTCTCAGACGAGCCTGCGCATACGCGCAGTCTCGTCTGAGACATTGCTGCTCGCCGACATGTACAGGAGAACTTAAGATAGTCATGCGCACGCGCAAAGTTGAATGATATCAATTGGGGAGTGTTACGATTCCCTTTCTTATAGGTCGGCCCTGCTCGGTACCACAAACCAAACTTTGCTATTCTTGTTATCACCGTTATTGACCACTAATCCGTCTAATGAAGGGTATACGTAGCCTATCTTACATGGATGTGAGGAATGGATAGAAAAATCCGTCCCCTGGTTCACTGTCCGGCCTCGTGATTCTGGACTGTGATCCCGAGGAACGGATTTTTTTCTGTCTACCCCTTGCACACATGTAGGGTTCGTTTTCTTGCATACCTTACATTTCTCTGTGCGTGTTTGTGTTGTTTTTAAACATTTGTAAATGGATACTTTGTCGCAAATAAAGCTGTACAGAAATTAGGCTTGTATGTGGCGCAGTGGTAAAGCATCGGATTTGAGATCGAGAGGTAGCCGGTTCGATCCCCGCAATCGCATAGTGTTTTTTTTCCTTGAGCAAGAGACTTTATCAACATTGCTTAGTACTGGTTCCTACCCAGAAAAAGAGGAACACATGGAAGATTAGTACTAAATGTGTTACCCTCTATAAATAAGGTCGATTATTATTATTATTTGTCTCTAAGCTTAACGACGGCATATGAGACGTCCTTTTCAACTAGTGCACATCAAGCACGTGGTAATTCTCAATTTTATCCTATATCTGGGTAAGATAAGACAAAATCTATTTAAACTCGGACAGAAACAGTATAACATAAGTTATGAATTGCTATTTACCGAAATAAGAATTTTACATCCCATGGATTTCCTTATCTGATCCTTTGTTATTCACAGAAAACCAGAAATTCAACTTCGGTGAAGTTTATGTCGCACCTGCTCCCCACCTGCCCCACACAAAAAATATAAGTTTATTTAAGGCAGAAGAAATGAATATAGGGCTTTGAGAAGAATCCATAGCCTATATATGTGAGGTAAAAACAGACTGAGTTCACAATGTGGAAAAAGTGATAAAAATTGATCCCAAGATAAAGTCAAAACCACATGCACATCCTCATACCATAGCAAAAACACACACAAAGTTTTAAAATGATCAATATAAAACTGTACAGTAAGAGAAGTTGCGATGACAAGAGGTACCTATTGTATATCAACTGAAGCTTAAAATTGGCTAAGTTCACAATGTGCAAAAAGTGAAAAAAAAAAATTCTGAGAATTATGTTGAAACCACATGCACAACCTCATACCATGGCGAAAGCACATGCAAAGTTTCAAACTGATCGGTATAAAACTGCAAGAGGAGTTGCGATGACAAGAGGTACCTATCATATATCAATTGAAGGTTAAAAATGACTAAGTTCACAATGTGGAAAAAGTGACAAAAAATGATCCGACAATAAAGTCCAAACCACATGCGCATCCTCATACCATGGCAAAAGAACACGCAAAGTTTCAAAATTATCGGTATAAAAGTGCAAGAGGAGTTGCGATGACAAGAGGTACCTATCATATATCAATTGAAGGTTAAAAATGACTAAGTTCACAATGTGATAAAAGTGACAAAAATTTATCCGAAGATAAAGTCCAAACCACATGCGCATCCTCATACCATGGCAGAATCACACACAAAGTTTCAAAATAATCGGTATAAAACTGTAGGAGGAGTTGCGATGACAAGAGGTACCTATCGTATATCAAATGAAGCTTAAAAATGGCTAAGTTCATAATGGGCAAAAAGTGGAAAAATATATTCTGAAAATTATGTCGAAACCACATGCACATCCTCATACCATGGCAAAAGCACATGCAAAGTTTCAAAATGATCGGTATAAAACTGCATGAGGAGTTGCGATGACAAGAGGTACCTATCATATATCAATTGAAGGTTAAAAATGACTAAGTTCACAATGTGGAAAAAGTGACAAAAAATGATCCGACGATAAAGTCCAAACCACATGCGCATCCTCATACCATGGCAAAAACACACGCAAAGTTTGAAAATAATCGGTATGAAACTGTAAGAGGAGTTGCGATGACAAGAGGTACGTATCGCATACCTAAAAATGACTAAGTTCACAATATGGAAAAAGTGACAAAAATTGATTTGAAGATTAAGTCCAAACCACATGCGCATCCTCATACCATGGCGAAAGCACATGCAAAGTTTCCAAATGATCGGTCTAAAAGTGTAGGAGGAGTTGCGATGACAAGACATCCAGTGTAAAATGTTGACGGACGGACGGACGGACGGACGGACGGACGAACGGACGGACGGACGGACGGACGGAAACTTGCACGCCTATGTCTTCCTGCTAAAGCAGGTGCGACAAAAATGAAATGGCATGATACATAGGGCCTACATGGATGACAGTAAATCGCTTTGTAGTTTTCCTTTCTGCTGTTGGAAGAATTATGTTTCTAACTAACAACTGATACACATTGATTTCTTGAATGTTATTGCAAACAAAGTGCTGCAAAAACTATCAAATATTCACTTTGGCGATGTCAGGTGAAAGAAAAATGAATAAATATTTAATGAAGATACTTTGCTCTTTAATTTGAAACAATTATGTATCAATTATGAATCAGGACTTCTGTCAATTCTGTTTGAGCTTAGGATACTAAGTTACTTCATGTACCAATAAAGTATCACGCACGGAGTAGAGAATTTGTTTGTTTGTTTTGTTTGCATTGGAGTTTTACGACCCAATCAACACTATTTAGGTCATTTTTGAGCCGGTCAATTAACCTATCAACACGTTCCTGGGCAGGCTTATACGTAAGCGGTTAACCTGTACAGTGCACATTCTTTCGCCAGAAACTGACAACTGCCCTTCTTGAATCAGCGGAAGGGAGAGAATGACCGTAGAAAAGATTTCATGATCAATCTCCACGAAAGAATGTTGCCGACCCCGGCAGAAGTCGAACCCGCGTCCTCATGATCACCAGTCAGACGCGCATTCGACTGAGCCACTGAGGCCGGCACGGAGTAGAGAATGCTAGGTTGCTAACTTCAAGCCATAAATGTTAAAAAGAATATTCCATCCAGACAAGCTACTAATCGGATATCATTTTTTAACCCTTGTACTGCTGAATATTTAAATATGCCACACCCACTACTGATTATCAACCAATCAGATTACTTGATGCAAATATTTGCAACAAATTAATAAACTGAATGTCAAACAATGAAGATCCTGATCAGATGGCTTCTTCAGAAGCCATCTGATCTGGATCTACATTGTTTGAAAGATAAGACATATCTGGGCTCAGCAGGATAAGGGTTAAGCTAATGAGTAATATATTTTCATTCTTTTGAATATTCAATGTTCTCTCTCTCTCTCTCTCTCTCTCTCTCTCTCTCTCTCTCTCTCTCTCTCTCTCTCTCTCTCTCTCATAGCTGTCCGTTATCCTTGATGTCTGAGACAGAAAATTAAAGACAAGCCACAAGGTTTCGCATTTGATAAGAAAAAACAAACAAAAACAAAACATGGTCAGTGAACATGACATCAAGGTCTAGGATCTATACTATGGATCTATACTGTGGATCAGGCCCATTTTCATTTTTAGTTTTTGTTTTGTTTGTCTGATTTGTAATTTTACGATCCAGTCAAAACAATTTAAGTCACATCGAGCCGATCATTTTATCTAACCACACTTCCTGGGCATGCGTATACAAAAGCGGTGAACAAGCACAGTGCACGTTCTTTCGCCAGAAACTAACAACTGTCCTTCTTCAATTAGTGGAAACGAGAATGACCATAGAAAACCCTCTACGAAAGAATGTTGCCGATCCAAGCAGGTATCGAACCCTCGACCTCATGATCACCTGTCAGACGGCACATCCGACTGAGCTACCGAGGACAGCTACATTTTACGAGGAACGTTCAATATTTAACCAGCCTAACCCAGATAATGACTCGTGGCAAGTTCACGCTCTTCACATTATTATACACCAATGCCTTATACATGGTTACACAAAATTTCATCGGCCAGTCTAGTATTTGTAGTCCTGCGAGTTGAAAAGAAAAACAAACGACAACAATAAAAAAAAAAAAAAAAAACATGGCAGGGATCAGCTGCCAAATTTTCTTCACAAACACAGAGTAGTGATTAGATGCCTGTTTTTGATAAAGAAGACGAACCTGGAAATTTATGAGGAATTGTGTGAATTTTACAGAAATACTGCTCCTGCATATTCACCTATTAAAATTGGGTGTGTGTGGTTGATTTAGTTGTACTAATTTATTTTAGTTCGATTGCGATGGAAGCTTCAAGGTTATTTAATCGCTCTCGAACACTCATTCCGGATGTTTTCACGCGCGCGAGAGAGAGGCAGTGGCTATTACACCACTGCTACCCATTTACACCTGGGTGTAGTGAGGCAGTGTCATTTCATGTCTTGCCCAAGGACACAACTCGATACCGGGTGCCGGATTCGAACGCATAACCTCTCGATCATGAGTCGAACGCGTTAACCACTGCGCTATCGAGGCTGATTTTAAACGCGGCCGGGTAACGTTGGAAGACGAGCACCGTAGTGGAAGACCTGTGAACGCTACTGTTTGTTTGTTTGTTTGATTTGAGGTTTTACGTCCCCGTCAACACTGTATAGGTCATTTTGGGGACGTTGCTTCCAATTTTGTGGGACTTTTTCCCGACATTGAGATGAAATGACATCTCAAGCCCTGTCGCCCAATGAAACCAATAGGGTTTATAAGCATGGACGTTTTTTTTTCGGGCACGCTACCGATGATGTCACTAGTGAAAATCAAGGGAACTAGTAAAGCAGGACAGGCGAATGAAAGTTTCAGAAATGCTTAGAAGATTGGAGATTTCTGAGGGTAGCATTTTAACCATTTTACATGAGGAAGCTTTCAGCGCATTGGGTGCCAAAATGCCTTAGTAAAGAACAACGAGCTGTCTGAGTCACTTTTGGGAAGATGACTATGATTCTGATCTGGAAGACTTTCTTGAAAGAATTTTTACCGGGGACGAAACTTGCCTCCAACACTATGATCCTGAGACTAAACAGCAGAGTAAACAATGGACTGGTCATGGTTTACGACGTCCAAAGAAATTCAAGACTCAGCCTTCAGTTGGCAGGGTCATGACAACTGTGTTTTGGGACACTGGTGCTTGGCCCGTTGATTTGTCCGAAAAAAACGTGTGGAATGTGTTTAAAGTCAAACTATGAGTAAAAAAAAATATTTTTTTTAAACATATTTTGACATTTTACCCACTCCACAAGTTTTTCGGACAAATCAACGGGCCAAGCGCCTGTGTTTTTGGGATAGCTAGTGGTGGTGGTGGGGGAGGGGGGATCTGTTGATAGACTATTTACCTCATGGCCTGACTATTAATGGGGACTATTATGCTAATACCTCGTATTTTGGACCAACAACGTGCAGAGGCGTGGAAGAATACAAACTGTGTGCTGTTGCAATCTAGAGTCCATACTTGCAAAGTTTATGCGGACGCAATGAAGCAGAACGGTTTCAAACCCTTACCCCATCCTCCATATTCTCCTGATCTGGCACTCAGTGATTACTTTTGTTTTCGAACTTGACTGAGAAAGAGACAGACGAAGAGCTTAAGGCTGTGGTTGGAGGGTGGATTGACTCTAAAGCCTTTGAATTCTACAAAAATTGACTTTCAGCCTGAGGAGGTGCTAGGCTAGGAAAAAGAAGCCAAGCGTGACTCTAAGTATGCAAGGCCTGATACTTATTGAACGACCCTCATAGTTATGTCAGATTTGTTTTATTTGTTGTAGGTTTTATAAACACTCCTATGCTGGAAGCAAACAGTGCAAATTCTGACCGTCAGGCTACCACTATGAACTTACAGAGCAGTATTATATCTGTTTAACAATTCTGGAACAGAATCTGTCTTGTCGTAGAAGCAAACAGTGCAAATTCTGATCGTCAGGCTACCACTGTGAACTTGCAGCATTATAACACGCTCCCAGTCCCAGTGATGTTTTTGTTTGATCATTCTGGAACAGAACTTGTCTTGTTGCATACCATTCTGCAGAAGACTTTGTCCATTGCACTTGTAACAAGAGCGCCATGATGAACCCAAATTACCCAACTAAAACTATTGAATTCAACCTACGGGCCTGCATGTTCATCACATACGACCCATATCTCAACTATACGGAGATTTCATTTTGAGAAAATTTCATAAAGATAATGTGGCCGCTAGAATGTTCACAAGCTTTAAGTACCTTTTGACCACACATGACCCACATTTGAACTTGACCTAGTTTTTTGAAGGCCGTGATTCTGAGCAAATTTCTATTCTTATCAGACAAAGACTATGACCTCACAACCTACACAACCAATATTCAAACTTGACCTAGTCTTTGTAGAGATGCTCATTCTAAGCAAGTATCATGGAGACTGACGAAAGATGTGGCATCTACAACTTTCACAAGCTTTTACTATAATTTGACCTACTGACCTACCTTTGACCAGACATGACCCATAATCAGCATTGACTTAGATTTCACCAAGCTTATCATACTGGGCAAGTTTGATGAAGATTAAACCAAACTTGTGGCCTTTAAAATGTTTATAAGCTTTTTTACAATCAGACCAAATCACATACTTTATTACCCAACCAGATCCATATGTGACCATGGCCTAGATTTTGTCAACATGGTCCTTCTGTGCAAGTTTCAGGAATACATGTATTAGGCAGACTTTGTGGCTTCTAGGAGTGTTCAAAAGCCTTTTTTCTAGGATTTAATCTGCAGACTTTAATCTACTGACATACGTTTTGACTGGACAGAACCCAAATTTAAACTTAACTTAAATTTTTGAAGGTGATAATTCTGAGCAAGCTTCATAATTACTGGACCAAAACTGTGGCCTCTACCAGCCCTCTAGTGTGTTATGATTTGAACAACCAGCCTTCTTGTTTGACCCCACACAACCTGGACTTTGTCAAAATGATCATTCTTGCAAAGTATCAAGTTTGTGGCCTCTTAAAGTGTTCACAAGCATTTTCTGACCAGGCGTTACCCATAATCAACCTTAACCTTGATTTTACCAAGGTTGTCATACCAAGCAATTTTGATGAAAATTGGACAAAACCTGTGACTTTCAGAGTGTTCACTAACTTATGTTATGATTTAACCCACTGACATACCTTTTACCAGACAGGACCTATATACGAAAATGACCCAGATTTTGTCAAGGTGATCATTCTATGCAAGTTTCATGAATAGTGGGCCAAACTGTGCCTCTAGAGTGTTAACAAGCTGTTTCTATGATTTAATCTACTGACCTAATTTTTGACTAGACAGGGCTTGACCCAGCTTTTTTTGAAGGGATGATTCTGAGCAAGAGTAATAATTACTGGTCCAATCTGTGGCCTTTGTTGTGTTCATACGATTTTTCTATGATTTAGACCTATTGGCATACTTTCGACTGGACAGGATTCATATTTTTAATTAGATATGACCCATGTTTTAGTTTGAGTGAGTTTGAATTTTATGTCTCACCAACAGCTAAGGTCATATGGAGATGGGACCTCGGTTTAACAGACTCATCCAAAATTCTGGAGAAGCCCGGGATCAATCCTGCGACCCCTGGTTTACAAGGCGAGCAGCATAACCACTGATCATTCTGGTCATTTTGTAACCTCTTATTGCATGGGTAAAATTAAAACCATAACATCATTTACAAGTACTTTGGCTGGCACTTGGTATATTCGATGACTATTGAAAGCTAAATGTTTCACATTTATTTCTTTAAACAGTAAGACATAAACATGTACATGTGTGCAACATATATAAGGTTTAAAGACAAATGTCTTAACATGCATAATGTGGGCAGACAAGCAATAAGTTTTTAGGGATTTTTTTAGCATGTGCCTGCTGCTATGACTAAAATCAGTATGTACTGTAACGATCCTAAGTCCTAGGACAGACAGGCCTAAGCAAACTGTGAAGACCAAGATCAGACGGCTCCTGAAGGAGCCGTCTGATCTGGGTCTGCACTATTTGCCATTCTGTCTGCCCCTTTTGGATTCCTTGCTGGAGGGTGAAACAAATTTGTCAAAATTTTAGGAGAATTATGCCAAGTCCTTTAAGGTGTCCGAATTATAAGGATTTTTATGGTACAAACACTTAGTCAGAATACAATTTTCCCCTTGTAAATACAGAAACTCTCTGTAGACATCCATACAGTGAACAGCAATGACTGATCAGACTGCTTGGATATGCAGGCTGATCTGAGTCACTGGTGGGCAAACAAATCAAAAACCCTTTTTCATTTGACATAGGTAAGCAAATTTCACATTTTTCAATATAAAACTGTAAAAATCCTAATAGTTCAGACACCTTGAAAACTTGCTGTAATTCTCCAAAATTTTTTACAAATTAGTTTCATGATCCAGCAATGTGACCAAAAGGTGCAGACGGTGTGACAAACTGTGTAGACCCTATCTGATCTGGGTCTGTACTGTTTGTCTAGGCCCATCAGTCCCAGTACTTAGGATCATTATGGTATCTTTTAAAAATTTCACTTACTTCCTAACACATCTCCCTTCCACTCCACCCACTCCAACCCCACTCCCCTTTTTCTTACATTTGGGTTTTAGGTCACTTCAACACCTAGGTATATATGCAAATGTTTCACATCTAAATGTCTAACCTAAAAAACTGGAAAAGCTTCAGGGTAGGGCATGAAGATTTTTAACACAAACATAATCTCTCTCCACGCTTTTGGATTAAATATGTGCTGACTGCTGAACCCCTGTTGGAAAAAACCCTTGGGCTAACTGTCAGACTCTTAAGTTAAAATGCCAGTATCACATCCAGTATACATATTTACACTAAATGTTTGGTCACCAAAAATCCATAACAATCTGTCTGAGCAAACAGCATAGACCCAGAAAATAAAATACTGCTTCCAAAGAAGCAGTCTGATCAGTGTCTACACTGTTTTCCACTAAGCAAAAGTATTATTGACAAAATATATATCGAATGATTTCTGGTACTACAAGGCCCATTAAAAAGTGTCCAAATATTTCGGGTAAATACTGTACTACAAATACTTCTATAAAAAGTTTTAACATAGGGCTTCAACAGCCTGAGCAAACAATGCTGAGCTAAAATATAAGCATCCTACTAACCATCAAATGCTGTACCATAACTGAGATTAGTCAAACAAGAGGCCCAAGAGGGCCTGTCGCTCCACCGGCTAACTTCAGACAATTGTCATATTTATTACATTAACCAATGGTATACTAGTGGACTCTTCTATTGCTATATGTTGGACCAGTCCATTTGTCAAATAAGGGGTGTCAGGCCTATTTTTTTTCTATTTTTGATAGAAAATTCTGTTAGCAAATAGTGCAGGCCCTGATCAGACATGGTGTTCTGTGGGGTCTGATCTGGGCCAGCACTGTTTGCCAAGGTACCCATTTAGGGTTTTCCCGCATGCAATGGGTAAAAAAGAAACAAGTGATCCACCCAATGAATGTCCATTCTATATTTTTTGGACCCCAGAGCCATGGTTGGCAGGATTTATGTGAGTGACCATTTGGCATTGCTCCGTTCTAAATATCTAAAGCTCTGGGCCTTATGGTTCAGAGAAGAAGACTTTTTTTAAGTTTTTCCTATTATAAGTCTATGGGAACTAATATGCCTCTGGGCATGACCAATTTTTTACCCCAGGGGCATTGTTGGCAGGATTTATTTGAGTGACCACTTGACGTTGCTGCATACTTAATATCTAAGCTCTGGGCACTGATGGTTTCAGAGAAGATTTTTGTCAGTTTTTCCCAGTATAAGTCTATGGGAGCTTATGGGCCTCAGGGTGTGGCCAATTTGGACCCCAGGGGCATAGTTGGCAGGATTTATGCAGATGAATACTTCAAGTTGCTACATACTAAGCTCTTGGCCTTATGGTTTCAGAGGAGAAAAGTTTCAAGATTTTGTCATTATTAGTCTATGGGAGCTACTAAGCACCGGGGCGTTGCCAATTTGGACTCAAGAGTCATAGTTCGCAGGACTTAGTAGGTGACCACATAACTTTGCTACATACTACAGTTCAACCTGTATTAAGCAAGTGCCTAAGGGATAGTCAAAATATGCTTGCTTAAGACAGGTTCTTGCTTAATACAGGTGAAATTTAACACATCTGCCTTTCTTGGGAACTGAATGCCTGCTGGCTTAAGACAGGTTGCTTGCTTAATAGAGGTGGCCACTAATACAGGTTTTACTGTAAATGTCTTAGCTTTAGGCTTTATGGTTTCAGAGAAGAAGTTTTTCCGTTTATTGGTCTATGGAAGCTAATGAGCCAAAGGTGGTGGCCATGGCGGCCATGTTTTTTGTCTGATCAAAATTTCTTCAATGAATCTGACAATGGTAGACACAAGGAACATTCATGAAAATTAAGAACGAAATCCATTTAGCGGTTTTGGAGGAGAAGATTAAAAAAACAAGAGGGCCATGATGGCCCTGGATCGCTCACCTGACCCATATGATAGAGTAACAAGTGGGCCTCGGGGAGGGCCATTATTGACCCCAGGGCTACAATGTGCATAATGTTGAGGGAGGTCTAAAAAGGTGAAGCTTCATACCAAATATCAACAAAGCCTATAATTTGAACAATCTTGGCAAAGGTCCACTAGATGAAGCTACACACCAAATATCAAAGACCTGGGCCTTGGGGTTTCAGAGAAAAAGATTTTTTAAAGATATTCCCTACATTAGACCAATTAAAACCAAATGGCCCCAGGGCGGGGGCATTTTTGGCCTCAGGGCTATAACTTAAACAATCTTGATAGAGGTCCACTAGATGAAGCTTCACACCAAATATCAAAGACCTGGGCCTTGCTGTTTCAGAGAAGAAGATTTTCAAAGATTATCTCTATATATAAAACTATGCAAAACCAAAGGGCCCCGGGGCAGGGGCTATAATTTGAACAATCTTGATAGAGGTCCACTAGATGAAGCTCCATACCAAATATCAAAGACATGGGCCTTGTGGTTTCAGAGAAGAAGATTTTTAAAGATTTCCCTATATAAGTCTATGAAAAACCAAAGGGTCTCGAGGTAGGGGCATTTTTGGCCCCAGGGCTATAATTTGAACAATCTTGATAGAGGTCCACTAGATGAAATTTCACACCAAATATCAAAAACCTAGGCCTTGTGGTTTCACAGAAGAAGATTTTTAAAGATATTCCCTATATAAGTCTATGTAAAACCAAAGGGCCCCCGAGACAGGGGTGTTTTTGGTCTCAGGGCTACAATTTGAACAATCTTGGTAGAAGTCCACTAGATGAAGCTTCATACCAAATATCAAAGACCTAGGTCTTCTGGTTTCAGAGAAGAAGATTTTTCAAGATTTTCCCTATATATAAGTCTATGTAATACCAAAGGGCCCAAGTGGGGGCATTTTTGGCCCCAGGGCTATAATTTGAACAATCTTGGTAGGGGTCCACAAGATTCAGCTTCATACCAAATATCAAAGACCTAGGCCTTGTGGTTTCAGAGAAAAATATTTTTCAAGATTTTCCCTAAGAAAGTCTATGTAAAACCAAAGGGCCCTGGAGCGGGAGCATTTTTGGCCCCAGGGCTATAATTTGAACAATCTTAGTAGGGGTCCACTAGGTGAAGCTTCATACCAAATATCAAAGACCTGGGACTTGTGGTTTCAGAGAAGAAGATTTTTAAAGATTTTCCCAATAGAAGCCATGTAAAACCAAAGGGCCCCAGAGCCGGGGCATTTCTGGCCCCAGCACTATAATTTGAACAATCTTGGTAGGGGTCCACTAGGTGAAGCTTCATACTAAATGTCAAAGACCTGGGCCTTGCGGTTTCAGAGAAGATTTTTAAAGATTTTCCCTATATAAGCCTATGTAAAACCAAAAGGCCCGGGGAAGGGGGGGGGGGGGGAACCTGGGCCTTGTGGGGTGAAGCTTCATACCAAATATCAAAGACATGGGCCTTACAGTTTCAGGGAAGAAAATTTTTAAAGATTTTCCTTATAGGGGGGGGGGGGACCTGGGCCTTGTGGGGTGAAGCTTCATACCAAATATCAAAGACATGGGCCTTACAGTTTCAGGGAAGAAAATTTTTAAAGATTTTCCTTATATAAGCCCATGTAAAACCAAAGGGCCCCGGAGCTGGGGCATATTTGACCCCAGCACTATAATTTGAACAATCTTGGTAGGGGTCCACTAGATGAAGCTTCATACCAAATATCAAAGACCTGGGCCTTGCGGTTTCAGAGAAGAAGATTTTTAAAGATGTTCCCTATATAAGCCCATGTAAAACCAAAGGGCCACGGAGCGGGGGCATTTTTGGCCCAAGGGCTATAATTTGAACAATCTTGGTAGGGGTCCACTAGATGAAGCTTCATACCAAATATCAAAGACCTAGGCCTTGCGGTTTCAGAGAAGAAGATTTTTAAAGATTTTCCCTATATAAGCCCATGTAAAACCAAAGGGCCCCAGGGCATGGGCATTTTTGGCCATAGCACTATAATTTGAACAATCTTGGTAGGGGTCCCCTAGATGAAGCTTCATACCAAATAACAAAGACCTGGGCCTTACGGTTTCAGAGAAGAAGATTTTTAAAGCTCTTCCCTATATAAGCCCATGCAAAACCAAAGGGCCCCGGAGTGGGGGCATTTTTGGCCCCAGCATTATAATTTGAACAATCTTGGTAGGGGTCCACTAGATGAAGCTTCATACCAAATATCAAAGACCTGGGCCTTGTGGTTTCAGAGAAGAAGATTTTTAAAGATTTTCCCTATATAAGCCCATGTAAAACCAAAGGGCCCCGGAGCGGGGGCATTTTTGGCCCCAGCACTACAATTTGAACAATCTTGGTAGGGGTCCACTAGATGAAGCTTCATACTAAATATCAAAGACCTGGGCCTTATGGTTTCAGAGAAGAAGATTTTTAAAGATTTTCCCTATATAAGCCCATGTAAAACCAAAGGGCCCCGGAGCGGGGGCATTTTTGGTCCCAGCACTATAATTTGAACAATCTTGGTAGGGGTCCACTAGATGAAGCTTCATACCAAATATCAAAGACCTGGGCCTTGTGGTTTCAGAGAAGAAGATTTTTTAAGTTTTTGGTGAAAAAAATCTATTTTTGGCTCCTATGACCTAGATGTGCAACGGACCGGAACCATTTGAACGACTTTGAAAGGGGACCACCTAAGGATCATTCCTGTGAAGTTTGGTCAAAATCCAATCAGTGGTTTAGGAGGAGATGTCGTTTAAAGAAATTGTTTACGGACGGACGGACGGACGGACGGACGCACGCACGCACGGACGACGGACGAAAAGTGATCCCAAAAGCTCACCTCGTCACTACGTGACGGTGAGCTAAAAACAAGAGGGCCATGATGGCCCTGGATCGCTCACCTGATCCATAGAGTAACAAAGGGGCCCCCGGGGAGGGCCATTATTGACCCAGGGCTATAATGTGCATAATGTTGAGGTAGGTCTAAATAGGTGAAGCTTCATACCAAATATCAACAAAGGCTATAATTTGAACAATCTTGATTAGGGTCCACTAGATGAAACTAAACACCAAATATCAAAGACCTGGGCCTTGTGGTTTCCAAGAAGAAGATTTTTTTAAAGATATTCCCTATATAAGCCTATGTAAAACCAAATGGCCCCGGGGCTTGGGTGTTTTTTTTGGCCTCAGGGCTATAATTCAAACAATCTTGATAGAGGTCCACTAGATGAAGCTTCACACCAAATATCAAAGACCTGGGCCTTGCTGTTTCAGAGAAAAAGATTTTCAAAGATTATCTCTATATAAGACTATGTAAAACCAAAGGGCCCCGGGGCGGGGGCATTTGTGGCCCGAGGGCTATAATTTGAACAATCTTTGTAGAGGTCCATTAGATGAAGCGCCATATCAAATATCAAAGACATGGGCCTGACAGTTTCAGAGAAAAAGATTTTTCAAGATTTTCCCTATATAAGTCTATGTAAAACCAAAGGGCCCCGGAGGGGAGGATGCATTTTTGGCCACAGGGCTATAATTTGAACAATCTTGGTAGAGGTCCACTAGGTGAAGCTTCACACCAAATATCATAGACCTGGGCCTTGTGGTTTCAGAGAAGAAAATTTTTAAAGATTTTCCCTATCTAAGTTTATGTAAAACCAAAGGCCCCGGGGCGGGGACATTTTTGGCCCCAGGGCTATAATTTGAACAATCTTGAAAGAGGTCCATTAGATGAAGCTTCACGCCAAATATCCAAGATCTTGGCCTTGCGGATCCAGAGAAGAAGATTTTTAAGGATTTTCCCTATAAATGCATATATAAAACCAAAGGCCCCCGGGGCGGGGGCGTTTTTGGCCCCAGGGCTATAATTTGAACAATCTTGAATGAGGTCCACTAGATGAAGCTTCACGCCAAATATCCAAGATCTGGGCCTTGCAGTTCCAGAGAAGAAGATTTTCAAAGATTTTCCCTATATTAGCCTATGTAAAACCAAAGGCCCCCGGGGCGGGGGCATTTTTGGCCCAAGGGCTATAATTTGAACAATCTTGAAAGAGGTCCATTAGATGAAGCTTCACACCAAATATCCAAGATCTTGGCCTTGCGGTTCCAGAGAAGAAGATTTTTAAAGATTTTCCCTATATTAAGCCTATGTAAAACACAAAGGCCCCCGGGGCGGGGGCATTTTCAGCCCGAGGGCTATAATTTGAACAATCTTGGTAGAGGTCCACTAGGTGAAGCTTCACACCAATTATCAAAGACCTGGGACTTGCGGTTTCAGAGAAGAAGATTTTTAAAGATTTTCCCTATATAAGCCCATGTAAAACCAAAGGACCCCAGGGCGGGGGCGTTTTTGGACCCAGGACTATAATTTGAACAATCTTGGTAGAGGTCCACTAGATGAAGCTTCATACCAAATATCGAAGACCTGGGCCTTGCGGTTTCAGAGAAGAAGATTTTTAAAGTTTTCATTTAAAAAATCTATTTTTAGCTCCTGTGACCTAGATGTGCAACAGACCGGAACCATTTGAACAACTTTGAAAGGGGACCACCTAAGGATCATTCCTGTGAAGTTTGGTCAAAATCAGATCAGTGGTTTAGGAGGAGATGTTGTTTGAAGAAAAAGTTTACGCACACACGCACGCACGCACGCACGCACACACGCACACACGCACGACGGACGACGGACAAAAAGTGATCACAAAAGCTCACCTCGTCACTACGTGACAGGTGAGCTAAAAAAAGATCCCTTTATGAGTCTATGGAAGCTAATTAGCCAATGGGCGTGTCCATGGCGGCCATGTTTTTTGTCTGATCAAAATTGCTTCAAGGAATCTGACAGAGGTCCACCCAAGGAACATTCATGCAAAGTAAGAATGAAATCCATTACGTTGAGCGGTTTTGGAGGAGAAGGCTTTTAAAACTTTTCCCCATATAAGTCTTTGAAAGCTAATGAGCCAAGGGGCATGGCCATGGCAGTCATGTGGGGCATGGCCATGGTGGCCATGTTTTTTGCCTGATCCGAATTTCTTCAAGGAATCTGACAGAGGTCCACCAAAGGAACATTCATGCAAAATAAGAACAAGAGGGCCCAGAGGGCCCTGAATCGCTCACCTGAGAATTGGTGTGTCCAGTACATTCTAGGCCCAAGGGCTATAATTTGAACAAACTTGGTAATGGTCCACTAGATGAAGCTTCATTCCAAATATCAAAGACCTGGGCCTTCTGGTTTCAGACAAGAAAATTTTTAAAGGTTTTCCATATATAAGCCTATGAAAACCAAAGGGTCCCAAAAATGCCCCCAGGGCTATAATTTGAACAATCTTGAAAGAGGTCCACTAGATGAAGCTTCACACCAAATACCAAAGATCTGGGCCTTGCGGATTCAGAGAAGTAGATTTTTAAAGATTTTCCATGTATAAGCCTACGTAAAACCAAAGGCCCCAGGGGTGGGGGGTGTTTTTGGCCCCAGGGCTATAATTTTAACAATCTTGGTAGAGGTCCATTAGATTAAGCTTCACAACAAATATCAATGACCTGGGCCTTGCGGTTTCAGAGAAGAAAAGTTTTAAAGATTTCCCCTATATAAGCTTAGGTAAAACCAAAGGCCCCCTGGGTGGGGGCATTTTTGGCCCCAGGGCTATAATTTGAACAATCTTGGTAGAGGGCCACTAGGTGAAGCTTCATACCAAATATCAAAGACCTGGGCCTTGTGTTTCAGAGAAGAAGATTTTTAAAGGTTTCCCTATATAAGGCTATGAAAAACCAAAGGATCCAAGGGTGGGGCCATTTTCGGCCCCAGGGCTATAATTTGCACAATCTTGAAAGAGGACCACTAGATGTAGCTTCACACCAAATATCAAAGATCTGGGCCTTGTGGTTTCAGAGAAGACGATATTTAAAGATTTTCCCTGTATAAGCCTATGTACAACCAAAGGACCCCGGGGCGGGGACATTTTTGGCCCCAAGGCCATAATTTGAACAATCTTAGTTAAGGTCCATCAGGTGAAGCTTCACACCAAATATTAAAGACCTGGGCTTTGAGGTTTCAGAGAAGAAGATTTTTAAATGATTTTCCCTATATAAGCCTATGTAAAACCATTGGCCCCCGGGGCGGGGGCATTTTGGCCCCCAGGGCTATAATTTGTACAAACTTGGTAGAGGTCCACTAGATGAAGCTTCACACCAAATATCAAAGATCTGGGCCTTGCGGTTTCAGAGAAGAAGATTTTTTAATGATTTTCCCTATATAAGCCTATGTAAAACCATAGGCCCCCGGGGCGGGGGCATTTTGGCCCCCAGGGCTATAATTTGAACAATCTTGATAAAGGTCCACTAGATGAAGCTTCACACCAAATATCAAAGATCTGGGCCTTGCGGTTTCAGAGAAGAAGATTTTTTAATGATTTTCCCAATATAAGCCTATGTAAAACCATAGGCCCCCGGTGCTGGGGCATTTTGGCCCCCAGGGCTATAATTTGAACAATCTTGGTAGAGGTCCACTAGATGAAGCTTCACACCAAATATCAAAGATCTGGGCCTTGCGGTTTCAGAGAAGAAGATTTTTAAAGATTTTCCCTGTATAAGCCTATGTAAAACCAAAGGCCTTCCAGGGCGGAGGCATTTTTGGCCCCAAGGCTATAATTTTAACAATCTTAGTAGAGGTCCACCAGGTAAAGCTTCACACCAAATATTAAAGACCTGGGCCTTGTGGTTTCAGAGAAGAAGATTTTTTTAATGATTTTCCCTATATAAGCCTATGTAAAACCAAAGGCCCCCGGGACGGGGGCATTTTGGCCCCCAGGGCTATAATTTGAACAATCTTGGTAGAGCTCCACTAGATGAAGCTTCATACCAAATATCAAAGACCTGGGCCTTGCGGTTTCAGAGAAGAAGATTTTTAAAGTTTTCGATTAAAAAATCTATTTTTAGCTACTGTGACCCAGATGTGCAATGGACCGAAACCATTTGAACAATTTTGAAAGGGGATCACCTAAGGATCATTGCTGTGAAGTTTGGTCAAAATCCGATCAGTGGTTTAGGAGGAGATGTCATTTGAAGAAAAAGTTTACGCACACACACACGCACGCACGCACTGACGATGGACGACGGACGAAAAGTGATCACAAAAGCTCACCTTGTCACTACGTGACAGGTGAGCTAATAAAATCCATTGAGCGGTTTTGGAGGAGAAGATTTTTAAATATTTTTTTTTGCTTTAGATGCCATTTTGTTCTGCATGTAACAAAATTCTTTGAAGGAATTCAGAAGAGGACTATGTGAGAAACATTCCTGTGAAGGTTGGTTACAATCGACCAAGTAGTTAAGGAGGAAATGTTTAAAGAAAAAAGTTAACGCACGGATGCACAACCGCACAGACGCACAACAGACACAGGGCCATAACATATAACATAAGACCCGCCGGTCTTTGGCCAGTGGAGCTAAAAAATGAACAGATTTATGTTTTTATTTCTTTATTTCTTTATTTTTTCCTTTCCTCCGTCGGATTCTGTATGCCTCCCTTTTCAACTAAGCCATTTTAACCCTCAGGGATCTGGAGAACTGTTGACACTGTAGTATAATTTGGTCTAATAAATCAATCTCCCTCAGTATTTTGAATTTATTTTGAAACATCAAGTCGTATAAATAGAGTTTGTGTTGAAAACATCAGTTCTATCACCAGTGTGATGGGCATGTGAAATTTCTGATGTTTTGAATTTTAGAATGACAATTTGTAGGTGGACCTCTATAGATATGTGATAGTCAGCAAAATTGGAGGAGATTAATTCAGATACAGGAAGGTACTTTTAAATAAATAAATAAATAAATAAACAAGAACTTTTGAAGAAGAGAAGACTTTTTTAACATTATACTACATGTTATATAGTGAAAATAAACCCCGCCCACTGCAGCCATGTTTTATGTCGGATCAAAATTTCTTCAAGGAATCTGACAGAGGTCCACCCAAGGAACATGCATGCCAAATAACTATGAAATAAAACAAGAACTTTTGCAGAAAATATTTTCAGCATTACACTATATGTTATATAGTGAAAATAAGCCTCGCCCATGGCGGCCATGTTTTTTTGTAAGATCAAATTTTTTTCAAGGAATCTGACAACAGTCCACCCAAGGACAATTCATGCAAATTACAATGAAATCCCACAAGTACTTTTGCAGAAAATGATTTTTTAGCATTACGTTATATGTTAAATAGTGAAAATAAGCCCCGCCCATGGCGGCCATGTTTTTTGTCGGATCAAAATTTCTTCAAGGAATCTAAAAGAGGTCCACCCAAGGAACATTCATGCAAAATAAAAACAAGGCATCGCATGCGATACAAATCCCCTCGCACTAGACAACTTCGTGTGTGGATAACACTGAAATGGCAAAAGTCCAACTTGCTTGAGATATTATCATATGCAACATTTGTGTAAAGTTTGTTTAAAAATCCTCCAATAAATGTACATTCTAGAGTGATGACGTTTCTCTAAAAATAGCCATAGTGACCTTGACTTGAGGCCATGACCACGAAAGTAGATCTTGCTCAAGATATTATCATAAGCATCTTTTGTGTGAAGTTATATTAAAATCTGTTAATAAATGTAGGCGGTAGAGCGATGACAAAGTTTTTCTAAAGATAGCCACAGTGACCTTGACTTTGAGGTCATGACCTTGAAAGTCGAAGTAAGTCGAGATATTATCATAAGAAACATTTGTGTGTAGTTCTATTACAATCCATCATTAAATGTAGGCGCTAGAGCGATGACAAAGTTTTTCTAAAAATAGCCACAGTGACCTTGACCTTGAAAGTCTAAACAGCTCGAGATATTGTCATAAGGAACATTTGTGTGAAGTTATATTGAAATTTGTGAAAAAATGTAGTCACTAGAGCAATGACAAAGTTTTTCTAAAAATAGCCACAGTGACCTTGACCTTGAAAGTCAAACTCGCTCGAGGTATTGTCATAAGGAACATTTGTGTGAAGTTATATTGAAATGGATGATGAAATGTAAGCGCTAGAGCCATGACAAAGTTTTTCTAAAAATAGCCACAGTGACCTTGACCTTGAAAGTGGAACTCACTAGAGATATTGTTATAAGGAACATTTGTGTGAAGTAATATTGAAATTGGTGAAAAAAATGTAAGCGCTAGAGCAATGACAAAGTTTTTCCAAAAATAGCCACAGTGACCTTGACCTTGAAAGTCAAACTCGTTCAAGGTATTGTCATAAGCAACATTTGTGTGAAGTTATATTGAAATCAGTGAAGAAATGTAGGCGCTAGAGCGATAACAAAGTTTTCTAAAAATAGCCATAGTGACCTTGACCTTGAAAGTCGAAATGGTGAGATATTGTCATAAGGAACATTTGTGTGAAGTTATATTGAAATCGATGAAGAAATGTAAGCGCTAGAGGGATGACGAAGTTTTTCTAAAAATAGACACAGTGACCTTGACCTTGAAAGTGGAACTCGCTAGAGATATTGTCATAAGGAACATTTGTATGAAGTTATATTGTAATTGGTGAAGAAATGTAAACGCTGGAGCGATGACAAACTTTTTCTAAAAATTAGCCACAGTGACCTTGACCTTGAGGCCTTGACATTGATAGTCGAACCCGCTTGAGATATTGTCATAAGGAACATTTGTGTGAAGTTATATTGAAATCAGTGAAGAAATATAGGCGATAGAGCGATGACAAAGTTTTTTCTAAAAATAGCCACAGTGACCCTGACCTTGAGGCCATGAGTTGGAAAGTCGAACTCGCTGGAGATATTTTTATAATTAACATTTGTGTGAAGTTATATTGAAATTGGTGAAGAAATGTAGGCACTAGAGCGATGAAAATGTTTTTCTAAAAATAGCCACAGTGACCTTGACCTTGAGGTCATGACCTTGAAAGTCCAACTCGCTCAAGATATTGTCATAAGGAACATTTGTGTGAAGTTATATTGAAATCAGTGAAGAAATGTAGGAGCTAGAGCGATGACAAAGTTTTTCTAAAAATAGCCACTGTGACCTTGACCTTGAAGTCATGACCTTGAAAGTGGAACTCGCTCAAAATATTTTTATAAGGATCATTTGTGTGAAGTTATATTGAAATTGGTGAAGAAATGTAAGCGCTAGAGCGATGACAATGTTTGTCTAAAAATAGCCACAGTGACCTTGACCTTGAGGTCATGACCTTGAAAGTCCAACTCGCTCGAGATATTTTTATAAGGATCATTTGTTTGAAGTTATATTGAAATTGGGGGAGAAATGTAGGCGCTAGAGCCATGACAAAGTTTTTCAAAAAATAGCCAGAGTGACCTTGACCTTGAGGTCATGACCTTGAAAGTCGATCTTGCTCCAGATATTATCGTAAGGAACGTTTGTTTGAAGTTATATTAAAATGGGTCAAGAAATGTAGGCGCTAGAGCGATGACAAAAGTACGTACGTACGTACGTGGCGCTAGAGCGATGACAAAAGTATGTACGTACGTTGCGCTAGAGCGATGACAAAATTACGTACTTACATACGTACGTACGGGACAAATGCTATATCCCCCCTCACAACTATGTTGTGCGAGGGGATAATGAAATCCAACAGGTGGGTTTGGAGGAGAAGATGTTTAAAGATTTTTAATTTTTTGTGTGGTTTTGTTGCCATGGCAACCAGAGTTCTGGGTGTAACAAAATTCTTTGAAGGAATTTAGAAGAGGACTAAGTAAGGAACATTCCTGTGAAGTTTGGTTACAATTGGCCCAGTAGTTTAGGAGGAGAAGATGTTTTAGCATTACACTATATGTTAAAAAGGGAAAATAAGCCCCGCCCATGGCGGCCATGTTTTTTGTCGGATCAAAATTTCTTCAAGTAATCTGAAAGGGGTCCACCCAAGGAACATTCATGCAAAATAAAAATGAAACCCAACAGGTGGTTTTGGAGGAGAAGATTTTTAAAGATTTTTAATATTTTGTGTTGTTTTGTTGCCATGGCAACCAGAGTTCTGGGTGTAACAAAATTCTACGAAGGAATTTAGAAGAGGACTAAGTAAGTAACATTCCTGTGAAGTTTGGTTACAATGGGCCCAATAGTTTAGGAGGAGAAGATGTTTTAGCATTACACTATATGTTAAATAGGGAAAATAAGCCCTGCCCATGGCGGCCATGTTTTTTGTCGGATCAAAATTTCTTCAAGGAATCTGAAAGAGGTCAACCCAAGGAACAGTCATGCAAAATAAAAATGAAATCCAACAGGTGGTTTTGGAGGAGAAGATTTTTAAAGATTTTTATTTTTGTTTGGTTTTGTTGCCATGGCAACCAGAGTTCTGGGTGTAACAAAATTCTTTGAAGGAATTTAGAAGAGGACTATGTAAGGAACATTCCTGTGAAGTTTGGTTACAATTGGCCCAGTAGTTTAGGAGGAGAAGATGTTTATAGAAAAAGTTAACGCACGGACGCACAGACGCACGACGGACACAGGGCCATGACAATAGCCCCGCTGGCCTTCGGCCAGTGGAGCTAAAAACTAATTGCTTGAATACTATAGCTGATTCTAATTGAAGATTTCTACCCATTGCTTCAGATATCCATATTAAGGATAATTCAGGAGTTGTTTCTTATTTTATCTTGAAATGGTATGCTGTGTGTACTCATTAGAATCGTCCACACCTTTGAACTTGAATATCTAAGTGACTAGCTGGCCAATCCAAATCAAATTTGATGTGCAGCATCACTGGGTAGGGGGATTGAATGCATTAGGTTTTGGACCAGTTTTGATCAGAACTGTGGTTGCCCTCGAAACAAAAAGGTTCCATAGACTTATAATGGGGAAAACGACGTCTTCACTTTTTCTCGGCCATTTCTGATCCGATCTTCATCTACATTGCAGATAACCAGGAGGGGCTTACAGTCTACGTCGAGTTCTAATTTGGGCTGCACGGGACAAACAGCTTTGGAGTTACCTGCCCTTGAGCATAAATATAAGTGAACAAGAATTCCGCCGAAGGCTATGTCGCGCCTGTGGGGGCGCAAAGTCACCGAACCATGACATCAAGGCCAAGATCAAACACAGATGCTTGCATAAAAGGCTTGTACTAAGTATCATTAATAATGAAGTTCAAATAATTCTTGAGAAATGAACTTAACCATTAGGGTGAACGCTAGAGTGGTGGCAATATTTTACAAAGTCAGTGAACCATAAAATGTAGGTCAGAGTGGTGGCAATATTTTACAAAGTCAGTGAACCATAAAATGTAGGTCAAGGTCAAATATGGATGCTTGCATTTAAGTTGCTATCCCGAGATATAAGTTTGTACCAAGTATCATAAATTTAGTTCTTATGGTTCTTGAGAAATTAACTTGACCAGTAGGGTGAACGCTAGGGTGGTCGCAATATTTTACAAAGTCAGTGAGCCATGAAATTTAGGTCAAGGTCAGATATGGATGCTTGCATTGAAGTTGCCATCCACAGATTCAAGTTTGTACCAAATATCATTAAATAAGCTCTAATAGTTCTTGAGAAATAAACTTGACCATTAGGGTGAACGCTAGGGTGGTCGCAATATTTTACAAAGTCAGTGAACCATGAAATGTAGGTGAAGGTGAAATATGGATGCTTGCATGTAAGTTGCCATCCCCAGACACAAGTTTGTATGAAGTATCATTAATGAAGCTCTAATAGTTCTTGAGAAATAAACTTGACCATTAGGGTGAACGCTAGGGTGGTCGCAATATTTTACAAAGTCAGTGGACCATGAAATGTAGGTCAAGGTCAAATATGGATGCTTGCATGTAAGTTGTCATCCCCAGACACAAGTTTGTACCAAGTATCATTAATGAAGCTCTTTTAGTTCTTGAGAAATAAACTTGACCATTAGGGTGAACGCTAGGGTGGTCGCAAATGTTGACGCCTTGGCGAACGGACGGACGAACGAACGGACAGAAAACCGGAGGCCTATATCGTGCCATGCTAATAGCAGGCGCGACAAAAATGGTGTCTCCAGCTTTTCTCAGCTGTTTATGATCTGATCTTTTTGTTACTTTTCATAAACGAGGACAAGCATAAAATCTCGGACGAGTTCGAATTTGGTTTGAATCTGACCAGCGGTTTTCCAGTTAGAATTCTTGAGCGTGAAAATTTTTCCCAAAGACTTATAATGGGGAAAAACGACGCCTCCACTTTTTCTCAGCCATTTCTGATCCGATCTTCATCAAACTTGCAGATAACCAGGAGGGGCTTACAGTCTACGTCGAGTTCATATTTGGGATGCATGGGACAAACACCTTTGGAGTTACCTGCCCTTGAGCATAAATATAAGTGAAAAATGGTGTCTCCAGCTTTTCTCAGCCGTTTATGATCTGATCTTTTTGTAACTTTTCATAAACAAGAACAAGCATAAAATCTTGGACGAGTTCGAATTTGGCTTGACTCTGACGAGCATTTTTTTCAGTTACATCCCCTTGAGCATGTTAAAAATTTTCCAATAGACTTAATATGGGAAAACGACGTCTCCACTTTTTCTCAGCTATTTCTGATCTTCATCAAACTTGCAGATAACCAGGAGGGACTTACAGTCTATGTTGAGTTCAAATTTGGGCTGCACGGGACAAACAGCTTCTGAGTTACCTGCCCTTGAGCATAAATGTTAAGTGAAAAATGGTGTCTCCAGCTTTTCTCAGACGTTTTTGACTGGATCATTTTGTAACTTTTGGTAAGGAGGACAAGCATAAAATCTCGAGCGAGTTCGAAGTTGACTTGAATCTGACCAGTGGTTTTCCAGTTACATCTTGAGTGTGAAAGATTTTCCCATAGACTTACAATAGGAAAACAACATCTCCAGCTTTTCTCAACCATTTCAAATCAGATCTTCATCAAACTTGCAGATAACCAAGAGGGGCATACAGTCTATGTTGAGTTTGAAATTTAGGCCACGCAGGTCAAATGACTTCTGAGTTACCTTCCCTTGAGCATAAATATTAGCAAAAAATGGTGGTTCCAGCTTTCCACAACCGTTTTTGATCTGATCTTTTTGTTACTTTTGGTAAACGAGGATAAGCATAAAATCTCCAATGAGTTCGATTTTGGCTTGAATCTGACCACCGCATTTCCAGTTACATCCCCTTGAGGGTGAAAAATTTTCCCATAAACTTACAATGGGAAAACGATGTCTCCAACTTTACTTGGCTATTTCTAACCTGACCTTCATCAAACTTTCAGATAACGAGAAGGAGCTTACAGTCTATTTTAAGTTCGAATTTGGGCCGCATGAGACAAAAGGCTTTCAAATTACCTGCCCTTGAGCATAAATATTAGTGAAAAATAGTGTCTCCACTTTTCTCAGCCGTTTCTAATCTGATCCTTTTGAAACTTTCAGTAAACGAGAACAAGCATAAAACCTCAGACGAGTTTGAATTTGGCTTGAATCTGACATTCGGTTTTGCAGTTACAGCCCTTAGAGCGTGAACAATTTTCCCATAAACTTACAATGGAAAAACAACGTTACCAACTTTTCTCCGCCATTTCTGATCTGATCTTCATCAAACTTGCAAATAACCAGGAGGAACATACAGTCTACATAGAGTTCGAATTTCGGCTGCATGAGACAAACAACTTTGGAGTTACCTGCCCTTGTTTATTGATTTGAGGTTTAATATCCCTGTCAGCACAGTGTAGGTCATTTTGGAGACGTTGCTTCTAGTTTTGTGGGACTTTTGCCCGACATCGAGATGAAATAATATCTTAAGCCCTTTCCACCCAATGAAACCAATAGGGTAATTATGCATGGACGGTCCAACTGGCACCACTTTTTCTGGGCAGGCTTAAAACCTGTTTACCAGTACTCATGTGTGGTTGGTTCCAGCTCTGCATAGAAGCACCATGTAGCCCAGTCTATTTCTTCAAGCCCCTGATGCGCATTCTTAAAACATCATTAATGATTTTCTGGTACACAGGTGAGCGATATAGGGTCATTTGGCCCTCTTGTTTTAATAGAAGAAACCATGTTCATCAAATGAAATGTGTAGATCATATAGACAAGAAGGTTATGTCGTGCCTGTGGGGGCACAAAGTCAGTGAACCACGAAATGTAGGTCAATGTCAAATATAGATGCTTGCATCAAAGTTATCATCCCAAGATGCAACACTGTGCCAAGTATCATTAATGAAGCTCATATTTTTGAGAAATGAACTTGAACATTAGTGTAAAAGCTAGGGTTATCACAAATTTTGACTAATTAACAAACAGATGAACGAACAGATAGAAAACTTGACTCCTATATCATGCCATATTTATCCCATTGTAGGCGGGAAACCCCTAAAAGAGTACCTTGCAAACAGGGCAGGCCCAGATCAGATTCCCCAAAAGGCGACGTCTGATCAGGGCCTGCACTATTTACTAACAGAATTTTCCGTCAAAAATAGAATAAAAACGAAAAATAGGCCCGCCACCCCTTACATGACAAATAGACTTGTCCAACATATAGTGATGGCAGAGTCCACTGGTATACAATGGGTTAGAGCAGCTGCAAAAAAATGACCATGGATGGTACTTTTTCAGTATATACATTATTGGAATACATCTTCTTGCACACCAGACAAGGAAATCCGTGATTTTACCCTGGGATAGAAATTAATGTTCTGGCCCTGGTGTTCCGACCCAGGCAACTAACATAAATGCGCTTCAATTCTATTTAACTGCCGGAACTACTTCCGCACTACTTTTATTTTGTAAACAATATACATGTGCGAGCTGTCAAAACTAACCGGAGGTGTTGTGCAAGTTTCCAACCCTCGGGTTGGAAACGCTCATCTACAACAGAACCCCATATCAGATTCTTATATTCCAACCAAAAACATGTTATAGCGAACTCTGTTATAACAAGTTTGTGGTGTGCTTTAAACTATCATCAAAAGATCCCCCTGGTATCAAACTTTCATACAATATCATGCTTACAAGCAAAAGCAGCAATATTAAAGGCTCTGTTGGTACAAAAAGGAACATACAAATCATATAAATCCCACAACCCTGTAACAAAGAAATCTTGATAAAGCCACTTCATGTTTCATGGAATTAGTGCTTAACACTGTTTTCATTTTATGATGATGGCTCATGATACAACAGACACAACATAACTCAATGTATTTGATGGTCATCTAATCCCTGTTGTCTTTGAAACCATTATAACTCTTTCAGATTACCTCTGCAAAAAGTGTAGATCCTGATTAGATGCATAGCAACAGCTAAGATGCATGTTTTGTGATAATTGAAGGATAGTTTTCCTTATTTCTGCATATAAACCTATGTTGTGGGTATTCATTAGAACAGCCTCATCGAGGCGGTTCTAATAAATACCCACAACATAGATTTTTATGGAGAATTGACAGAAACTATTCTTCATTTATCACAAAAGACCAACCTTATCTGTTGTTATGAGATGGTTCAATATCTCATAATAAGCCATCTCATCAGGATCTACACTGATTGCCATTTCAGTTTTTTTTATGTAGAAACCCTTATACATAGCACATAATGTTAACAAGTTCATGTAACAAGCACCCCTCTGAACCCCAATTTATATAGAGAAAACTGAGGTTTATGGGAGTAAACATTATTTTTCTTATTTCTGCCCCAAGACATAGGTTGTGGGTACTCGTTAGAACAGCCTCACTGAGGCGGTGCTAATGAGCACTAAAAGCCTATGTTTGGAGCTTAAATAAGAAAATTATCACAAATTTTCATTAGAAAAATTACCGTTTTGGAGGTATGAAAGAAAGCACCATATCACATGGTTGTGTTGTCGTGATGAATAACAGACTTGTCCAGGAGTCAAGTTCATAAAGTTTTCAATTTGGTGAAAAAGTTAACTACAGCAAATAACATTTTTTAATAAATTTTAAGGGGAATGGGTACACCTTCATGGGAGGCAACCCATGTGCCTCCCATGTCAACTTGGGTCAACTCTTAAAGGGAAGAATTTGCTCCCGAGGAGCAAATTCTTTCCTTTAAGAGTAGACCCCTCTTTCTGTGGACCAGAGTTGATAGAAAAGTGAACAGGAAGTTCTGAAAGTTGTCTACCTTTGAAAAATGGTGGAAAAATCTGCTTGGTGTTCCCATTCCCCTTAAAATTTTTATAACTTATTTCTTTTCTAGAAAACATGACTTGACATTTCATTTTAATTTTCTACAAACATGCTTAATATAATGAAGAAACCCTGTAAATCTACAAGTGATATACAGTTCAACCTGTATTAAGCAAGCACCTTAGGGATAACCAAAATATGCTTGCTTAAGACAGGTGCTTGCTAAATACAGTTGAAATTTACCACATTTGCCTTTTTTGGGGAACTGAATGCTTGCTTTAGACAGGTTGCTTGCTTAATAGAGGTGGCCACTAAGACAGGTTTTACTGTACTCAGATGATGCCTGCAGTTGACTTAACCATTATTATTTTTCAAAGAAAGATTTGACATTTCATGTGTGCTGTCTGTCTAGATGATTTATATGAAATATGATGTCTGATTTTCTCTATAAAACATGATGAAAAATATTTGAAAGTGTCAATGGCTGTATGTTTGTTTGTAGTTTAACAGCCCACTCAGAACTATTTAGGTCATATTGAGCCATTCAAGTCCACCTAACCACACTTTTCCCGGGCAAGCTTCTCTTTTCCTGTAACAGTGCACATTCTTTCACTAGAAACTGGCAACAAACCCTTCTTGAATATTACTGGAAGGTAGAGAATGACTGCAGAAACCATTTAAGAAATAAATTTTATTTTTCTGCTGTTCATGAAAGTATGAACACAGTGGGTAACATGCAAATTAAATAAACCCCTAGCTACCCATTGTTGTTCATACTTCCATGAAAAGCAGAATTAAATTTATTTTTTATATTTACATTCTTTGCCCTTAGACACTTGGCAAAAATGCTTATAGGGCAAACTTTTAAAGCTGAAAAACATTTACATGTTTATTTACAAAGAGCGGAATAGCGTTGACGTCACTAATGCCCGTAGAGAATCATGGTTTAGACTCACGTCAATTGACATCACTACAAATCATGTGACTTGATGCGCTCATGGAAGTATGAACTGCATTGCTTTTGATAGGTATACATTAGACTTTACACTGGAAACGTAAATATGTCATGATCAAAAGCTCCAAGAAATATGTTGCCGACTGGTCAGGTATCAAACCCACAACCCCCTGATCACCAGTCAGATGCACAGCTGACTGAGCTACCAAGCTGGCTGGCTGTCAGCTTGATGCTTTAAAGCCTTACCCTTAAGATGCCAATCACAACAACTGGCATCTGCTTTATGCTGTCTGCTGGTTACTTTAAAAGTCATTGTTGAAAACAGTGTGGACCCAGATCAGACTGCTAGGAGCAGTCTGATCTGAGTTCACACTGTTTGCCTGGATTAAAAAAGCGACAAAAAACAAAGAATAAAATTTGCAAGAAGATTCAGCAGAAGAAATTAACTGACAACATTTTCAGATGCAGTTTTTCTTGGCATCTTAAGGGTTATTATTGCATCCAAATTTGAGTGCGTAAAATGACGTAAAACCATTATCAATACATCTGATTTCACCTCACAGATATATTCATAAGTTCTATTGCTTTAGTTAAGTTTGTGTGTGTGTAAGTGTATGCATAAGTGTGTAGCAAGAGAGGGCTACTGAGGTAATGTGCTCGGAACTTTGTCTGTCTCTGAGGTATAACTTCTGAGGTATAATTAATGTTGTAAACGAGAGAAACACAAACAGAACGTAAATAGTTTTCATTTGGCCTACATAATGAAACAAAAATATTAAGTGATGCCTGTGTTTTCATTGTTCCTAATATAATAGCGTTTAAAAAAATCAGAAACCATCTAAAACATGACTTAACCCTAATCCTGCTGTTCACAACAACCCCTGCCTTTACAAACAGTGCAGATCCAGATCAGATGGCTTCAGAAGCCATCTGATCAGGATCTACACTGTTTCTGGATTAGATGGTTTCTTAAGAAGCCATCTGATCAGGATCTACAATGTTTATGAATGATAATAATACAGTGACTGTATATCAAATAATCTGATTGGCTGATAAATGGTAATGGGTGTTGCTTAATATATTCAGCAGGATAAGAGTTAAACATCATGTGAGCCAGCTTATGATTGTGTGAATTCAACTGTAACACATACAAAGCTATTGTGAATATGGCCATTTGAACTGCTTGCAAAAACCATGCGAAAGGCACTAGAAAAATGGGTAGAATTACTTAGGGATTCAAAAACCAATTCAGTAAAGCCATGGTAATTTGGTAAATTACCATGGCTGTATCGAACTGGTTTGCCCTGTCCATCTTATCTGCGGCTACTATACATTTAGCACATATAACAAGAACATAGATATACTGAATTCTTTGACATTTTCCTCCTTTAAATACAGTGCAACCTCTTGTTGTTCATTATAACATGGTTTTGAATATAACACAGTGTGGAGTTGGATAAAAAAAATGTACATTTTGTATAGATTATATAGAAAAATGACCATTCATGGTCATTTTTCTATATAATCTATACATTTTTATTCCATTGTATAGCTGGTGCAATTTGACATGAGACTGCCCTCTAAGCAAAGAATAAATTAGTGTTATAACCTAGTAGGTCGGTTTTCATAAACTCCTCATAAATTTTTGGCATCTCGGGAATGGCGACCCGTTTACTAACCTCTATGTATTGAATAACAATATCGACCCCTTCGAAAAACTGTGAAGATAAATATATGCAGTCTCATGTCAAATTGCATTAGCTATAACAAAGTTGTTTAACTAATACCACTTTTGCTTTGGATACCAACAATAATGTTATTGAGAGGTTGTAGTGTATATCCCGCAGTAACAATGCTTCTTGCTCAATGAAAACAAATATGGCACTCATGGGGAGGCTATGGCTTTGCCACTGCACCACAGGTCTCTAGGCTGTATCATGATATACAGATCAGGGCCTACACTGTCGGCCATTCTGTTAACGAGTTTGACGTAAACCCCTATTGGCCACAATGGATGTGTCCACATTCTCTGATTCAATAATGGAAGAGTCCATTTGAGAAACACAGGGGTGAAAATGTTTTAGCCCTTTTTGTACCAAATGGAATCTTCCTCCTTACATATAGCAGGAGTTCATTTCAAAATTTAAGGGTGACCGGTTGTGTTTTTCTTCAAAATTTATTTGGAAAATGGCTGAACTTTTTGCAAACAGTGGAGGCCCTGATCAGAAGCCGCATTCTGGGCCTGCACTGTTTGCAAAGGCACCCCTTTATGGGTTTCTGGTACTGAATGGGTTAGTGAGTGTCAGAGTACCCACCTTATTGCTTATCATTATTATTACTATTATTTTTGTAATCCCATTAATATCAGATACACACCTAATCTGTTTCTTGTATGCTGTATTTGTGTGCTGGTTTGGTGTATTTTTATTTCAGGTATAAAAGTACTGTATTAAACATATGCATTTGGACAGACAAGCCTGTGCAAACAGTGTAGACCTGATGAGATGCCAAATGTGGCATCTCATCAGGGTCTACACCGTTTGCCACTCATTTACCTATTTTAAGACAAAACATTGTGCAGTTAATTGTACTTGTTCAAATTGAAGAACAAGTATGGTAAGGAGTTGAGGTGTCTGAATACTTAGGTAGACTCGGTATGACCCATATCTGTTCATGTATTACTGTGCTGTTTTGCTGTCTTTATTTCAGAGATAAAAGTATCATAGCTGAATAACCTATTCACTTGGTTGGTCTTGACATCATACTTCCAGGTCAATATGTCGTAACTCTGGGAAATTTCTCTGAAAAGTATATAATAAAATATAATATAAAGAATGCTGTTATTCGAGTGATGTTTGACAAAATTGTTTAGCATAGGAGCATGAGAACTACTTGTATTAAATGCTCTACTTGTATTAAACAAGAATTCCGCTGAAGGCTATGTCGCGCCTGTGGGGGCGCAAAGTCATCGAACCATGATATGTAGGTCAAGGTCAAACATAGATGCTTGCACAAAAGATTCCATTCTCAAATGCAAGCTTGTACTAATTATCATTCATGAAGCTCTAATAATTCTTGAGAAATGAACTTAACCATTAGGGTGAACGCTAGGGTGGTCGCAATATTTTACAAAGTCAGTGAACCATGAAATGTAGGTCAAGATCAAATATGGATGTTTGCATGTAAGTTGTCATCCCCAGATACAAGTTTGTACAAAGTATCATTAATGAAGCTCTTATAATTCTTGAGAAATAAACTTGACCATTAGGGTGAAGGCTAGGGTGGTCGCAAATGTTGACGCCTTGACAAAGGGACGGACAAACGAATGAACGAACGAATGGACGGAAAACCGGGCACCTATATCGCGCCATGTTAATAGCAGGTGCGACATCAAATGGTCCAATCACATTTTTTTCAAGCCCTTTAGGGATCGTGCAGCATGGAAGGTTTGGCATTTTCATCAAAGTCAGTCTTACTTCCCTATCTTTTATGACCTTGAACTTGACCATGTGACCAGCTGTTCCAAGATGTCTCTGAACTTGTGTGCTAAATTTCATAAGATTTTCACGAAACTTACCAGCCAAATAGCTCTATTAAGGTGAATGGATACACCTTCAGGGGAGGCAACTCCTGCAAACGTATTTTTGCCTCCCATGTCAATAGGGGTCAACTCTTAAAGGAAAGAATTTGCTCCTAAGGAGCAAATTCTTTCCTTTAAGAGTAGGCTCCTTTTTTTAGCGAGACAGGGCTTACAGAAAAGCAAACAGAAAGTCCCAAAAGCTGTCTCCCTTTGAAAAATGGCAGAAAAATCTGGCAGATGCTCCCATAACCCTTAAAACAAGATATGACTATAACCTGCCATCTTTAAAGTCTCCCATACAAAGCCCCAATAGTCTGATTAACCTTTATCTTGATAAAAGTATCATTTAAGGGAACATATACATGTACCTGGCAGAGTTTTCTGCCATTTTTCAAAAAGGGAGACAACGTTCGGGACTTCCTGTTCATTTTTCTATAAGCCCTGTCCCACTGAAAAAGGGGTCAACTCTTAAAGGAAAGGAGCAAATTCTTTCCTTTAAGAGTTGACCCCTATTGACATGGAAGACAAAAAATACTTTTGCAGGAGTTGCTTCCACTGAAGATGTTCCCATTCCCCTTAACACTTCATGTAAATATTCACTGGTAGTGAGCCGACATACCTTTAAATCTTCTTCTATTCTGTCAATCTGTATAGAGACTCTATCAACACAACCTTCTCCAAACTGTGTGAGTAGTTCTGACGTTTCCTCAATGTCAGCTTCTTTTAATTTCTGTAATACATCAGTTTCAGAATTAACAGAACTTCTTGAAATAAGTAATGGTGTGCCCTTAATAGGGTATGTGAAACAATTATGGCAAGTATGGTATGTCTATTGTCAAATACTATACTGTATTAACCGTTAAGACGCCGAGATAAACTACATCTGAAAATGTTGTCTGCTTATGTCGTCTGCTGAATCTTCTGGCAAACTAAAATATTTCTGCATACAGGAAAACAGTTTGGACCCAGATCAGACTGCTCCTAGGAGCAGTCTGATCTGAGTCCATACTGTTTGCAAAAATGACTTATTGAAGTTAAGGCAGACGTCAAAGCAGACGACAATTGTGGTGATTGACATGTTATGGGTGAAGGCCAAGGCTGTACTACACAGTGCTCCTGACTAGCATCCAAGCTCATGTTTTCGAACAAAATATTTCAGGTGCCGTGAATGCACATTCTGTGAAATTCTGCTATTACGACCTACTAAATATAATACTAAGTCGTCATTTAAAAACATGTTCAAACAGTTTTAGTTTTTCTTTCTTTGTGTTTTCTACACCAAGTGTCTTAAATATTAGCTTATTCAGAATTTGCTTCAGATAATATCACACCTTCTGAATAAAGAATGCAAAACTCAAGTGATCTGACTTTTTTATTTTGATATATAGACCTTTCAAGATTATTTCACTTATGCCAAGCCTATTGTTAATCAGAGGTGGGCTAAGATCAGAGTACCCAAAGAAAATCAACATGTCCTTCCATTGCAAAACTTTGCATCTAACATGTGAGCCCAGCAAGGCTTGAACCCACAATGATGACAGACCTGATGATTTAAAAGTCAGCGCTCTTACCCACTAAGCCAAAGAGGCCCAAATTTAGTGATTTAAGGTAACCGAGTCTTACATAAAGAATGGCCATTACACTGGATCTTCCACAAAATGGATGTTAGAGAAACCAACGTATCAGACATATTTTCTGCCATTTTTAAATTGGAGACAACTTTTGGGACTTCCTGTTTGCTTTTCTATAAACTCAGCCCCTCTGAGATAGGGGTCAACTCTTAAAGGAAAGAACTTGCTCCTGAGGGGAAATTCTTCCCTTTAAGAGTAGACCCTATGGACAAGGGAAACAATTTTTGATGAGTTACCTCCCCTGAAGGTGTTTTCATTCCCTGGAAGTGAGGACTGGGGCCAGTTGTTCAAAACTAACAACATTGTTGATCAACATATTGTTAAAACTTTGATCATTTAATATGGCAAATATACTAATATTTTTGCTGAAAAAAAGGTGAGTAGCTTTTGCAAATGCAAAAGCTACTCACATTTTTTTCAGCAAAAATGTCAGAATTTTAGATATTGTACTTGCTAGAACAGTTGACAATTTGACTGTTAACACGCTCGTCAAGCTAACGAGAGTTTGAACAACTGGGCCCTGATCATTAGATTAGATCTTCCTCTTACAAACATGAGTTCTGCTGAAGGCTATGTCAAACATGCATGGACTTGAATATTTGGGTTGATGCTTGGGATTAAGCCAATGTATTTTTTTTTGGGGGGGGGGGGGGGGGTTTGGTTTTACGGCTCTTTGAAGATTATTTCACATATACCGAGCCAATGGTTAATCAGAGGAGGCAAAAACTGGAGCACTCAGAAAAAAATCCACCTGATCTTCTATTGCAAAACTTGGACCGGAATGTGGCTTGAACCCACAGCGGTGTATGAGTCAGCGCTCTTATCCACAAGGCCACAGAGGCATGCTGAAGCAAATGTTAATAGATTGACATAAAGGATGAAACAAGAGGGCCATGATGGCCCTGGATCGCTCACCTGACCCATATGATAGAGTAACAAGTGGGCCTCGGGGAGGGCCATTATTGACCCCAGGGCTACAATGTGCATAATGTTGAGGGAGGTCTAAAAAGGTGAAGCTTCATACCAAATATCAACAAAGCTTATAATTTGAACAATCTTGGCAAAGGTCCACTAGATGAAGCTACACACCAAATATCCAAGACCTGGGCCTTGGGGTTTCAGAGAAAAAGATTTTTTAAAGATATTCCCTACATTAGCCTATGTAAAACCAAATGGCCCCGGGGCGGGGGCATTTTTGGCCTCAGGGCTATAACTTAAACAATCTCGATAGAGGTCCACTAGATGAAGCTTCACACCAAATATCAAAGACCTGGGCCTTGCTGTTTCAGAGAAGAAGATTTTCAAAGATTATCTCTATATATAAAACTATGCAAAACCAAAGGGCCGCGGGGCAGGGGCTATAATTTGAACAATCTTGGTAGAGGTCCACTAGATGAAGCTCCATACCAAATATCAAAGACATGGGCCTTGTGGTTTCAGAGAAGATTTTTAAAGATTTCCCTATATAAGTCTATGAAAAACCAAAGGGTCTCGAGGTAGGGGCATTTTTGGCCCCAGGGCTATAATTTGAACAATCTTGATAGAGGTCCACTAGATGAAATTTCACACCAAATATCAAAGACCTAGGCCTTGTGGTTTCACAGAAGAAGATTTTTAAAGATATTCCCTATATAAGTCTATGTAAAACCAAAGGGCCCCCGAGACAGGGGTGTTTTTGGTCTCAGGGCTACAATTTGAACAATCTTGGTAGAAGTCCACTAGATGAAGCTTCATACCAAATATCAAAGACCTAGGTCTTCTGGTTTCAGAGAAGAATATTTTTCAAGATTTTCCCTATATATAAGTCTATGTAATACCAAAGGGCCCAAGTGGGGGCATTTTTGGCCCAAGGGCTATAATTTGAACAATCTTGGTAGGGGTCCACAAGATTAAGCTTCATACCAAATATCAAAGACCTAGCCCTTGTGGTTTCAGAGAAAAAGATTTTTCAAGATTTTCCCTAAATAAGTCTATGTAAAACCAAAGGGCCCTGGAGCGGGAGCATTTTTGTCCCCAGGGCTATAATTTGAACAATCTTAGTAGGGGTCCACTAGGTGAAGCTTCATACCAAATATCAAAGACCTGGGCCTTGTGGTTTCAGGGAAGAAGATTTTTAAAGATTTTCCCTATAGAAGCCTATGTAAAACCAAAGGGTCCCAGAGCGGGGGCATTTCTGGCCCCAGCACTATAATTTGAACAATCTTGGTAGGAGTCCACTAGGTGAAGCTTCATACTAAATATCAAAGACCTGGGCCTTGCGGTTTCAGAGAAGATTTTTAAAGATTTTCCCTATATAAGCCTATGTAAAACCAAAAGGGGGGGGGGGGGGACCTGGGCCTTGTGGGGTGAAGCTTCATACCAAATATCAAAGACATGGGCCTTACAGTTTCAGGGAAGAAAATTTTTAAAGATTGTCCCTATATAAGCCCATGTAAAACCAAAGGGCCCCGGAACGGGGGCATATTTGACCCCAGCACTATAATTTGAACAATCTTGGTAGGGGTCCACTAGATGAAGCTTCATACCAAATATCAAAGACCTGGGCCGTGTGGTTTCAGAGAAGATTTTTAAAGATTTTCCCTATATACGCCAATGTAAAACCAAAGGGCCCCCTGGCGGGGGCATTTTTTGTCCCAGCATTAAAATTTGAACAATCTTGGTAGGGGTCCACTAGATGAAGCTTCAGACCAAATATCAAAGTCCTGGGCCTTGTGGTTTCAGAGAAGAAGATTTTTAAAGATTTTTTACTATATAAGCCTATGTAAAACAAAAGGGCCCCGGGGCGGGGGCATTTTTGGCCCCAGCACTATAATTTGAACAATCTTGGTAGGGGTCCACTAGATGAAGCTTCATACCACATATCAAAGACCTGGGCCTTGCGGTTTCAGACAAGAAGATTTTTAAAGATTTTCCCTATATGAGCCCATGTAAAACCAAAGGGCCCCGGGATGGGGGCATTTTTGGCCCAAGCACTATAATTTGAACAATCTTGGTAGGGGTCCCCTAGATGAAGCTTCATACCAAATAACAAAGACCTGGGTCTTACGGTTTCAGAGAAGAAGATTTTTAAAGCTCTTCCCTATATACATGTAAGCCCATGCAAAACCAAAGGGCCCCGAAGCGGGGGCATTTTTGGCCCCAGCACTATAATTTGAACAATCTCTGTAGGGGTCCACTAGATGAAGCTTCATACCAAATATCAAAGACCTGGGCCTTGTGGTTTCAGAGAAGAAGATTTTATTTTTAAAGAGTTTCCTTATATAAGCCTATGTAAAACCAAAGGGCCCCGGGGCGGGGGCTTTTTTGGCCCCAGCACTATAATTTGAACAATCTTGGTAGGGGTCCACTAGATGAAGCTTCATACCATTGGCATCCAGAGTGTTCACAAGGTTTTTCTATGCTTTGACCTACTGACCTACTTTTTGACCCGACATGACCCATATTAAAACTTGACCAAGATATTGTCATGATGATCATTCTTAGCAAGTTTGTTTATAATTGGACCAAAACTGGCCTCTAGTGTTCACAAGGTTTTTCTATGATTTGACCCGCTGACCTACTTTTTGACCCGACATGACCCATATTCATTCTTAAGCAAGATATTGTCACAATGATCATTCTGAGCAAGTTTGATGATGATTGGACCAAAATTGTGGCCTCTAGAGTGTTCACAAGTTTTTTCTTTAATTTGACCTACTGACCTACTTTTTGACCCGAAAAGACCTTTATTCAAACTTAAGCCAAGATATTGTCACAATGACCATTCTGAGCAAGATTAATGATTTAACCAAACTTGTGGCCTCCTGAGTATTCACAAGGTTTTTCTATGATTTGACCTACTGACCTACTTTTCAACCGGACATGACCCATATTCAAACTTGACCGAGATATTGTCATGATGATCATTCTGAGCAAGTTTGATTATGATTGGACCAAAATTGTGGCCCCTAGGGTGTTCACAAGGTTTTTATATGATTTGACCCGCTGACCTACTTTTTAACCCGATATGACCCATATTCGAACTGGACTGAAATATTGTCACAATGGTCATTCTGAGCAAGTTTCATGATAATTGGACCAAAACAGTGGCCTTCAGAGTGTTCACAAGGTTTTTCTATGATTTGACCTACTGACCTACTTTTTGACAAGACATGACCCATATTCGAACTTGACCAAGATATTGTCATGATGATCATTCTGAGCAAGTTTGATTATGATTGGACCAAAATTGTGGCCTCTAGGGTGTTCACAAGGTTTTTCTATGATTTGACCCGCTGACCTACTTTTTAAGCCGACATGATCCATATTCAAACTTCACTAAAATATTGTCACAATGATCATTCTGAGCAAGTTTGATGATGATTGGACCAAAATTGTGGCCTCTCGAGTGTTCACAAGGTTTTTCTATGATTTGACCTACTGACCAACTTTTTTACCCGACATGACCCAAATTCGAACTTGACCGAGATATTGTCATGATTATCATTCTGAGCAAGTTTGATGATAATTGGACCAAAACTGTGGCCTCTAGTGTGTTCACAAGAAAAAGTTTACGCACGACGGACGACGGACGACGGACGACGCACGACGACGCCGGACATCTTACTGTCACAAAAGCTCACCATGACCTTCGGTCAGGTGAGCTAAAAATGGATGGAAAAAAAAAAAACAGACTCCTATATCACACCATGCTTAAAGCAGACAAGACCATAAAAATAACATATCTGTGACCTTAAATGGCCTCTTTCGTATCTCTAGAAACAGCATTTCTCAAATGAAATATTTTCTTTTTTCTTAATTCTAGTCCAAACATAGATTGTGGGTGCTCGTTTGTACCTACAATCTATGTTTTTGAGCAAAAATAAGAAAATTTATCATTTGACGTCGCATCTGAGTGTAATAACGTCATGTAATAAATTCGATAATCCACTAGTGGATTAAATATGCAAATTAGTTAGATACGCCCCGTAACGTTACATAAACGACGTCCTTAACGACGTGGCGTTTACTAATGGTGGAATATTGACATGTTTGTTAAACAATCGTGAATAAAATGCGTTTTGATTGTCATATGATAAATATAATCTTGCATTCGTGCTCAAGTATTATTGAATTTATTAAACTCGTTGAGGAAAAGGGATAAAATGATCAGCACAGCCTCGCATTTTATCCCTTTTCCTCAACTTGTTTAATAAATTCAATAATACATGAACACTCATGTAAGATCCTCTATAATGTAAACCCCAGTTTTCTCTATATAATGTGGGCTTTAGAGGGGTGTTCATTACACGGATTTGTTAACATGATGCAGCAAATATGGATGCTTGTATTTAAGTTGCCATTCCCAGATACAAGTTGTACCAAGTATCATTAATGAAGCTCTTATAGTTCTTGAGAAATAAACTGGACCATTAGGGTGAACACCAGGGTGGTCGCAAATGTTGACACCTTTACAAATAGAGAGATGGACGAACTGATGGAAAATCGGATGCCTATATCGCACCATGCTAATAGCAGGCGCAACAAAAATTGTATATGCCTAGACAGAAATTCCCACCTTTATCAATTCTTCTGTGTCTATTGTTTCCATATAATCCATGGCTATCTGTCGACCATCTAGATGTAACTCTGCCTTATAGCGACTGTATGGGCCATAGTCAGTTCCTTTGCTGTCCATCACAGATCTTACAAACCGATCCTGTTCTAATGTCTTTATTATATCACGCTGGTAAGGTATTGATCTGTAATATTATGGACAACAGATATACCAGAATTTTTAAGCAGCCCTACTTTCATAGAAAATCAAAGTATAAGTCATAGCTCTAGATAAGGCACTTTTTCCATCCTAAAAGTACAGGGGCTAGTTGTTCAAAACTAACGACATCGTTAGTTAACGTATCATTAAAACTTTGATCATTTATTATGGCAAATATGCTAATATTTTTGCTGAAAAAATGAGAGCAGCTTTTGCAGATGCAAAAGCTGCTCACATTTTATCAGCAAAAATAACAAAATTTTAGATATTAAACTTGCTAGAATAGTTAACAATTTGACCGCTAACGAGCTCGTTAAGCTAACGATGCTTTGAACAACTGGGCCCTGATATTTTTTTATTTCTGCATGAAAACATGTTGTGGGTACTAGTCAGAAGCACATTGGTGAGGCGCTGCTAATGAGTACCCACAACATATGTTTTCGTGCAGAAATAAGAAACTTGTGTCCGAGTGTAGGCTGAAAAAATGGTCGTGACCAGAACTTGGACATATGACTGTTTCATTCAACTGTTAAACTCCTGGGGCCAGCTGTTCAAAACTAACAATGTACAGTAGTTAGTTAAAGAACTGTTAAAACTTTGATCATTTAATATGGCAAACATATTAATATTTTTGCTGAAAAAATACGGAGTAGCTTTTGCAAAACTGACTTAATACAGTGTTGACAGGGCTGTTAAACCCCAATACAAACAAACAAACAAACAAAACAAATGTGTGAGTAATTCACCTTTCAATTTGACCTACCTGCCCAGCAGCACTTCTGCATTAGTATGTACAATGAAATATGAGACAGCCCCGAGTATCATTGATATCATAATAGATCCTATTGCATCTAGCCTTGGTAACCCTGTAGCCACACTGAGATACATTGCACCACCACACACTAACACACCTATTACAGCACTTAAGTCCTCTAATAACACAACATTGACTAGTGGATCATCACCATCCTTAACTGAAATGAAATGTTGACGAGATTCCAAAAAAAATCAAAGCACTGAGGGTACGGGTGGATTTACTGTCTCCAAGTGTTGGCTGGGAAAATAGTCCTGGACTGATATTTAAACTCTTTTTTTTAACTAATAAATTCCAATCTTTTGGTTCAACCAATTCAGTACCAGAAACCCCTGAAGGGGTATCTTGGCAAACAGTGCAGGCCCAGATCAGACGCCGCAGAACGCGGCGTCTGATCAGGGCCTACACTGTTTTCAAAAAGTTAAGCCTTTTTCTGAATAAATTTTGAAGAAAACACAACCTGACACCCCTAAATTTCAAAATGGACTCCTGCCGTATATAGATGGAAGATTCCATTTGGTACAAAAAGGCTAAAACTTCATTTTAGTTGCTTCAGATACAACATAATGTACAATAATACAATATTTTTCAGGATCTGACAGTAAGCCTTAGCTTGTCGGAAAGTAAGCTCCTGGAAAATCAAGTCTTTTATGCAAGAACTGAAGACCCTGATAAGATACTGCATCTGATCTGGGCCTACACTGCTTGCCAAGCCCAACCAATGATTCCAGTCCAGACTCTATAGATAACCATCTTATGCATTGATAAAAATAGCACAGCAATTTTCTATAAATAACCGTTACCTGGTTTTCCAACAAGTCAGTGATAGTCATGTGGACTTCAGCATTGAAAAGCTTTCTGCGCTTTATAATTTTGGGTCAATTTATGTTATTTATACCTACAAATCCATCAATTGAAATTCAGTGTAGATCCTGATCAGATGGCTCTTCAGAAGCCATCTGATCTGGATCTACACTGTTTGTAAAGGTAGGGGTTGTCATGAACAGCACTGTTTGTGTTTGTCATGAACAGAAGGGTAACGGCTAATAAATCATTTTTTTTGTTTGGAGTTTAACCGCCCAGTCAACATTAATTAGGTCATATTTAGCACACTTGTCTCGAAAACCAGCCTGCATGTACACCCATCATCATCATCATCAGATTTTTTATTAATGTGCAGGTACAGGGAAACAGCCACAAAGGTGGGCCCCTACCAGGTAGCTGGCTTGCTTCACGCATGCCAGATCTCACTCCAGTAACTGCCCCCGCCCATCGGGGCTTGTAGAAATAAATTGGCTGCATGGTGCTTCCACGCAGAGCAGAATCTGACTGCACAGGCAAAGCGGTGCGAGTCGGACCGTCCATGCTTATAAACCCTATTGGTTTCATTAGGCAACAGGGCTTGAGAGGTCATTTCATCTCAATGTCGGGTAATAGTCCCATGAAATTGGAAGCAACATCTCCAAATTGACCTATATAGTGTTGACGGGGACGTTAAACATCAAATCAAACAAACAAACACTCCAGTAAGACCCAAGGTTTTCTGTGTCTGCATGAAAAAGCTTCGGATGAATCACCATGCATAGAATTGTCCAACAAAAACTGGTCAGACTGCATGGATGCACAAGCTGATGGCAGTTCAGATGACTACAGATGGCATGCAGTCATAGCATACATTGCTCCATCGCAAGTTCCACCAAAAATTCCATGATTGTACTTTTTTAACTCTTATCCTGCTGTTCAAGACAACCCTTTCCTTTGCAAACAGTGTAGATCCAGATCAGATGGCTTCTGAATCTGATCAGGATCTACACTGTTTGACATTCAATTTATGAATTTGTAGGAATAAATTACATCAAGTAATCTGATTGGTTCAAAGTCAGAAACAGGTGTGACTAAACTGAATATTCATCAAGAGAAGGGTTAACATGTCAATAATTATCAATACTGTCTTTAGTAACCCTTATCCTGTTCAACATGACAACCCCTACCTTTGTGAACAGTGTAGATCCTGATCTACCCTGTTTGTCATGCAGTTTGTGGAATGAACAAATAGGTTAAATCAAGTCATTCGTTTGGTTGACAGTAAGAAATGGGTGTGGCTAAATTAATTTATTCAGCAGGAAACAGTTGAAACCAAATACAGAAAAACCTTCAAATAACTCTTAGCATGATAAGCAACATTCTATTGACTTTGTGTCTATGCAGTATCCCAACTAGCACAAAACAGCTATACCACATTGCGACGTCGTATCGCTGTTGGTCCGAAGTTGACCCATCATTCTTTGCTGACGGGTATTTATTTGTAAAATTGAAAATTTTTATCAGTTTTATGTTTAGCATACATGTGTGTGTGTTTGTTTGGATTTTACGTCCCATCAACATCTAAGGTCATATGGAGACAGGAACTTGTTTTAAAGACACATCTAAAAATCTGGTGAAGCCCAAAATTTAACGCAAAACCCCTCGTTGATGAGGTGAGTAGCTTAACCACTGAACCTTGGAGGCTCCTATATGTAAATGTGTGATAAACAAATAAAACTGGATTTAAACATTTACTGTTGTTTATTGTTTGGGGAAAAATCACGAACTTCTGGAATTGAGTCAGAAATCCAAATGTTCAAGATACCTTCATCATCTAATTCAATGATATCTATATTCCTTTTGTCTAATTCTACGTTTTCTCGAACAATTGGGTCGATTAAGACCACTTCTGAACAGTCCCAAAGGTTGTCTGATTATAGCAATTTTACTGTACAAGAAACATACAGAGGACCCACGTTATAAGGACATTCGTTATAATGGCAAAAACTTGTTATAACTACACTTTCAATGGAATGAATTCTTAGCTCAAGGTTTAGCCTCGATTCCGAGTGGACTGGGCTTCCCTCGGTTGGAAATGCCCAAATTGAATCCATAGTCAATAAAGATTCTTGTAATTTAATACTCCAAGAAACAAATTTTATAGACATTTGCTAGAATTGCCTCATCACGGCAATTCTAACTAATGTCTATAACATTTGTTTCTTGGAGTAATTATGTTTTATAACCTATCTTATCATATGACGTCACGTCTGAGAGTGTAATAACGCCATGTAATATTTTCGAAAATCCACTAGTGGATTAAATATGCAAATTAGCTAGATACGTCCCGTAACGTTACATAGTCCATGTCCTTAACGACGTAGCGTTTACTAATGGTGGAATATTGATATTTTTGTAAACAATTGTGAATAAAATGTGTTTTAATGTCATATGATAAATAGAATCTTACATTCGTGCTCATGTATTATTGAATTTATTAAACTCGTTGAGAAAAAGGAATAAAATGCTCGGCAAAGCCTCGCATTTTATCCCTTTCCCTTAACTTCTTTAATAAATTCAATAATACATGAACACTCATGTAAGATCTTCTATATAATCCAAACTGGGATTCTTTATAATGGCAAATTCATTATAACAGCACAATAATAGGGAACAAATACTGTTGTTAAAATGCGGGTCCTCTGTATATAGAATTACCATATTTCCAGAAAGGAACACCAGCTTTTTTACTGTCTTGATGTATTCTCACAACTGCTGTGAACAAAGTTGCTGAAAAACAGAACACAGAAAATACTTAATTCTACAGCTTGAAAGAACCATTATGTATGGTTAACAGCATGTATGTGATGGCCAAGATACTGACGACACTGAAGGATTAATTGTGTCTGAGTGTAGGCTGAATCTGGACTTACATTGTTTTTTTTACCATTAAATTCCTGCTTTTTAAGCAAATGGTGTAGAACCTTGTCAGACCCCATGTTTTTCAAAGTTTTTACTTGTTCTTTATTGATCATTGATATAATCTCTTTACACTTGAGACTCATTGCCCAAAAACTCTGATGTCACAGCCACAGAGTTAAAATAGAGTAGCTATAAATAAATTTATCTGGATATGTGTACAATTGCTATTTGAGTATAGTTTAACACTTATCCTGCTGTTCAACCCTGCCTTTGCAACCAGTGCAGATCCAGATCAGATGGCTTCTGGAAGCCATCTGATCTGGATCTACACTTTTTGACATTCAGTTCGTGAATTTGCAGGAATAAATAACACCAACTAAGCTGATTGGTTCAAAGACAGAAATGGGTGTGGCTAAATTAATTATACAGCAGGATAAGGGTTAACTTTATTGGTCAGTGGTAGTCACATGAAAATCAGCAGTATAGGCTCTCTTTTACGAACAATCATCCCCAAAAAGACATAAAAACTAAATATTGAATTAACAACTGTAACAATTCAAGCCTAAGGCAGCACAACATTACGCTAAGACACCCTTGTGACACAGTGCATTCTTTTATATCCCCGAAATGACAAGTTTTCTGATGAAAATTCCTGATATTTTTCTTATTTCAACTCATAACATAGGTTGGGGGTGCTCGTTAGAACCGCCTCAATGAGGCGGTTCTAATGAGTACCCACAACCTATGTCTTTGAGCAGAAACAAGCAAAGTAATGTGTACTCCTGTAAACCCCAGTTTTCTCTATATAAAATGGGGTTCAGAGGAGTATTCATTTCACTGACTTGTTAACATAATGAGGCAGAAGCAAAATATGTAGCAAAGGGGTCTTACCGTAAAAGTTCGGCTATAAGGCGATTCGGCTATAAGACGGGACCCCTTTTTCAGTTATTCTAAAGTGGGATTTTGCTTATACTCTTTTATAAGACGGGTCAAATTTTTGCCATATCTGTCGGGGCCTATCTGCTACCGGCAGAAGCTATTTAGGTGTGAGAAATCGGCCTTTTTTTCGTCATAAAACCCCTCTACTTACCCCTCATTTCCAGCCACAAAATTTAGAAATATTTGTTTGAACGTTTTTTTTTTATCGGGGAACACAACACCTAGCTATTCAGTTACAGAACCAACGCCCCAGCTAGCAAAAAATAGCCGCAAACGTCGGGCCGATACGTCGTATCGCTGTCGGCCGGGTACATGCTTTGCTGGCATAGGCTACACAAACTTCTATTTAATAGACGACAGGGGCTGACAAATCCATTTCCCTGCCGTCCGGGACAAGACCGAAATCACGCCGGGCAGGTGCACTTTGACCTTATGACGCTCGGTCAGGACAAGTGCAAAAAAAAATAAAAAATAAAAAAAATCGCCAGTCTTTTTGAGTCCTTAAATACGGTAAAAGTAACCCAGTAAGTAAATCGCTGTCAATTCAGAGACAAACCATCTGTGTATTTATTACGGTTCAAGTATGACACTATTGTTAATCCCTGTCGTATAATTGCCACCCTGCGGTGCGTGTCGATAAGGTGTGAAAATATGGTCAAGTTATGTCTCTTATTTGCGTTTATCCTCCAGTCATAAAATTTAAACCACAATCAGTGTGAAACTGATTTAATTGCTCCTGAGACTATTAGCTACATCTAACGGTAGATGTTTGCATTATTTAATCGGACTTTTCTACGATCTCATGAATGGTTATGTTTTGGCGCCAAATAGACGTTGGCGGGAAAAGTCGAACGCTGTTGTTGGTTATTGACACGGAGCTTCTGGGGATAATTCTGGAGCTGTGCAAAGCACTGATTTTCTATCCACCTCTATTCACAACCGCTTAGCTATCGGAAAAATATTTTTTTACCGGTTCCAATCATTTTTTTTATGAAAGAGATACATGCAATGACATTAAACACGTGTGGGGGTAATGGCGTCGGATGACGTCATTTTCCGATCGCGTGCAGAAAAATCGTAGCGGTAATCGGCTTTTTCCGTATGTCTGGTCTTCGCCGGACATTGCCGGAAAAAAGCCTGCAGTCCATGACCTCGGCTATAAGACGGGGTCGTTTTTTTGGCTCATTTTGGAGGGCAAAATCCTCGTCTTATAGCCGAATTTTTACGGTAGATTAGAGAATAGTTCATATACTGGTATTCTAACCACCCATCTGATCAGAGGCATTCATCAGATTGGATGTTAAACTTCTTTTTAAAGTAACCAGTGCTTGGAGCACATAGGGGCAGATATCTCACTGTATAGTACATTCGTTTTCAAACTTTGAATTCACCCATTCTATAAGAAAACCCCACAAAATGGATACTGGTAAACAGCGCAGGTCTAGAAAAATAACCACAGAATATGGTATCTAATCAGGGCCTTCACTGTTTCTGAGAAGTGAAGCCATTGTCTAAAACAAATTCAATAAGTAACCTGAAACCCGTAAATGGAATGGACTCCTGCTATATATGTGGTGGAAGATTCAATTTGGTACATAATAGATTAAAGCTATGTCACAAATGGAGAGATGTGTTTGTGAAACACCAACATGTCCCGGGGCAAGGGCTTTTTTTTCAAAGTTGGTCACACATCAAGGTCAAGGTCATAGGTCAAAATTTTTTGCATGAATGTGAAGCTCTTGTCAAAAGGAACCTACATGCCAAATATGAATGCTCTATTTCAAACGGTTCAAAAGTTAAGACCAATGTCAAAGTTGTCCATGTACTAACAAACCAACAAACAAACAGACAGGGCAAGAAAAAACAATATGTCTCTGCTATCCCTGTCTGGGAAATAAAAATAACTATGTAGAGTGCACCTACCTAATTCAGAGAACAGACTGCCAGACAGAACCTTTAAAGCCTATTGGAAGAAAGCAATACAAATTTCAAACATATTTTGCTTTGTGAAAATACATATAAAACAAGTTTCAAATATACTTTTTGTGTACCGTATTCGCCCTAATTACCGCACATGCTCCTATAAGCGCACACCTAAGCTAATTTTGAAAAGTAAATGCATAAGCGCACACTTTACAGTAACCTCCCCCTGGAAGTTCTCACAGTAAATCGATAAAAATAACTTTCCGTTATTTCTTCAACAGTGAAGGCAATGCTTAGTATCCTTTTCCATCCCATTTAATATCAGTATGTATTATCTGGGAAGCTATTGTTTTCGCATCGAGTGTGCGCTAATTAGGTAGATTTTTCACTGTGATTTTTTGACATGGTTTTGAAAAAACTAAGCGCACGGTGCGGTAATTAGGGCGAATACGGTATGTTAAGGAGAATAAACACAACTTCAGGGGAGGCAAATCAATGAAGACTAGTTTTGTCTCCCATATCAAAAGGGCTCTGTCTACTCTTAAAGGAAATAATTTCTCTCTTTCAGAGTAGGCTGTCTCAGGAGCAAACACTTTTCTTTTGAGAGTAGGTCATGTATGAAGGGGCCTACACTTAAAGGAAAGAATTTGCTCTTTCCTTTCAGTGTAGACCCTTTCAGGAACAAACTCCTTTCTTTTGTGAGTAGACCCTTTCTCCTCCCATGTCAGAAGGGGTTCCAGGAGTAAATTCTTTCCTTTCTGAGTAGACCCTCTCAGGAACAAACTCCTTTCTTTTGTGAGTAGACCCTTTTTTCTCCCATGTCAGAAGGGGTCTCAGGAGCAAATTCTTTCCTTTCTGAGTAGACCCTCTCAGGAACAAACTCCTTTCTTTTGTGAGTAGACCCTTTTTTCTCCCATGTCAGAAGGGGTCTCAGGAGTAAATTCTTTCCTTTCTGAGTAGACCCTCTCAGGAACAAACTCCTTTCTTTTGTGAGTAGACCCTTTTTTCTCCCATTTCAGAAGGGGTCTCAGGAGTAAATTCTTTCCTTTCTGAGTAGACCCTCTCAGGAACAAACTCCTTTCTTTTGTGAGTAGACCCTTTTTTCTCCCATGTCAGAAGGGGTCTCAGGAGTAAATTCTTTCCTTTCTGAGTAGACCCTCTCAGGAACAAACTACTTTCTTTTGTGTGTAGACCCTTTTTTCTCCCATTTCAGAAGGGGTCTCAGGAGTAAATTCTTTCCTTTCTGAGTAGACCCTCTCAGGAACAAACTCCTTTCTTTTGTGAGTAGACCCTTTTTTCTCCCATGTCAGAAGGGGTCTCAGGAGTAAATTCTTTCCTTTCTGAGTAGACCCTCTCAGGAACAAACTACTTTCTTTTGTGCATAGGGGTCTCAGGAGTAAATTCTTTCCTTTCTGAGCAGACCCTATCAGGAACAAACTACTTTCTTTTGTGAGTAGACCCTTTCTTCTCCCATGTCAGAAGGGGTCTCAGGAGTAAATTCTTTCCTTTCTGAGAAGACCCTCTCAGGAACAAACTCCTTTCTTTTGTGAGTAGACCCTTTTTTTCTCCATGTCAGAAGGGGTCTCAGGAACAAACTGTTTCCTTGCAGACTAGACCCTCTCAAGAGCAAACTCTTTTTTTTTTTGACAGAAGACCCTTTTTTCTCCTGTGTGAAAACTTGAAGAGCAAATTCTTTTCCTTTCACAGCAAATCACTCTAACAAGCAAACTCGTTTCTTTTGAGAGTAGACCCTTTTTTTCAGGGAAACTCATGTCATGCTGGTGGAAAGCCCCAGCCCATAGGGGCTTGAAGAAATATATGGGCTCCATGATGCTTCCACGCCGAGCTGAATCCGGCCCGCACACTAGTACTGGTGAACCGCTTTGAGGATCTAAGCCTGTCCAGGAACCGCGGTGCGAGGCGGACCGTCCATGCTCATAAACCCTATTGGTTTCATTGGGCGACAGGGCTTGAGATGTCATTTCATCTCAATGTCGGGTAAAAGCCCCACAAAATTGGAAGCAACGTCTCCAAAATGACCTTTACAGTGTTGACGGTGACGTTAAACCTCAAATCAAACAAACAAACATGCTGGTGGAGGACAAGTCTGACTCCAAAACTACAGTTGACACTAGGGTGAATACTATGTTGATGCAACTGTTAATGGCTGAATGAACAAATACAAGAACAAATGTGAATCTGACTGTTGATCAGGAGGTTGCAGGTTCT